>CM053985.1:11069978-12550515 GCA_028641955.1 Protonibea diacanthus | reverse complement strand
GGGTGACTGACTTGCCAAGCCAAGCTAACATGGTGCACAGGACATGTAGCTTTACACTGACTGTAAACAATCTTTAAATGAGGAGTTATATTTGCATGATGAGGGCATCAGGCATTGCTTTGTGTCATTTTTTTTCTTAAGGCTCTGGGCCACCCCTTCTCTGTTTCCAGAGGAGGCATGACTCGAAAAGTAATACAAGTTTGGATGATGTGCAGATTTAATTTGGTCTAACGTAAGCAGTTATGGGCTACTTGTATTTATGCAGCCAAAACATCAAAACTAAAACAATTATTTTTGTTACTTATTTTTCCTTCAGGGCAAATGAGCTGTTCCTCAGGCAACTTTTGCCTGGCCTTGTGCATGTCCTTACATGGAACGACCAAATTTCACTAAACTCTCAGCCCGTTTAACTATTACCTAACAAGTATGGAATACATCATGATATAGTATAATTCCTATTACCAAATGACACTACAGCACACTAGTCCACTACAGCAAACCTCTCCCAATATTTGCCAGATGAAAAACCCACAACAGGTGTAAACCCACAACTTTTTTTTTTTATCTTCATGGTTCAGGCATTATGCAGAACAGAGCCACAGGCACAATCATACAAGGTCATAAAGTTCCATGGACAAGCCCATGTCTGGCTCCTCTTTAGCAAGCCTTGCCTTTATTTCATCCATTAATGGCTGAGTGAAGAGTGGCAAGCTGCTCTTTTTTATTGCCAAAGTCACAGTAAAAGAGTGGAGAGGCCCAATTGGCCCAACAAAGTTTCGCATTTTGAGGAGTAGGATTTTACAAACATCATACTGCAGGTGCTAAGTCCGGTAATTATACTGTACATGCTGTATTTACAGTACATCACATGGGATGGATGGGAAAGAATTTTGTGTGGGGGGGTCATGCAAGACAGGAGGACTGCAAAGTTGTTCATGTTAACTTAATAAATACTGTGGATTGGCAACATAACACTATATTCAGTAAATTTAGATTTAATTACCATAAATGACTTTTGGCTGACACATCAGGCACTTCTTTATTAGTGAACGCCAAGTCCGAGCTTCAAATCAAAATTGTGACTTGGATACTGACATTAATGTAACTAACTTTTACTTAATTATAGGACATGAATTTGGCATTAGTTGATGCTGTCAAAATAAAGTTTTAATACAATTTTTCAGAAGATAACGCTCACTCTGATTAACATACAGTCAGACCTGGAAGCTTCTGTGCAATCTGTGTAAGTAAAGCATGACAAGGAGGACGCTAAATAGTATGGTAGTTTCTGTGATATTACATTATTACATTATATCATTAGTACAAAGAGAGAGAGAAAAAAAAAGAGAAAACTTTGTCCGTGTATTTTATTCTACTTTTGGATTTTTTGGTGTGGCCCACTGTGCCTTATGTGTGTATCCATCTTACCACTGGTTGTTAAACCTCAAAGGACACAGTAGCAGTAGCCCTATTTTATATTTTCCAGGGAGAATTCTAAAACACAGCAGAGGTTTAGACACATACACACAGAGACACAATGCTCTGTCACTCTCGCTCTCTGTTCCTGTCTCTCTCACTCACAGACACATACACACAAGCAATGCATGAGCAACACACTCCTCTCTTTCTCTCTCACTCACACACTCTGTCTCTCTCTCTCTCTCTCTTACACACACACACACACACACACACACACACACACACACACACACACACACACACACAGATACATACACACATACACACATACACAGTGTACAAAGAACCACCCAGAAAATGTTGAGTGTGTTTGGGTGCAGTGTAATCGTTGGAGCTGAAAAAGCAATGTGTCTGCAGTGACAGGTTCATTCAGGTGTTAGCTCCGTCCCAGCCACAAGGCTCCAAAACAATATTACACTGTCCTCTAGTGCATATGTGTACACACACACACTCATGCTCACACACACACACACACACACACACCAGAATATTGTTCGTTGACACTCAGAACCAACCACTGCAGAAGTTAACACTTCCTGGCCATGTGTTTTCCTTCAGGCAGTGCTGACCTTCAGCATTACCCGTTACTGACACAGTGATACAGCATCGGTCTGAGCAGGTCAACATGTGTCTTCTGTCCTGGTCTGACAACTATCCTCCCAACCAGGGAAGATCCGAGTTGGATTGAATTACCATAAAAAGAACAGAGGGTGCAGAGGTTTTCAGATGAAGTTTTGGACCCACTAAATCTCAATAATGCGTGGTGTGGACCACAAGATTCACGCAATTATACACAAATTAAAACATAGTTATGAATATTATATTCCATTTCTGCTATATACTGCAAAAGGTGCCCCCTAAATCTTACACACTGTACCTTTAAGAAAGCAGATTGGCTGTCCCAGCTCTGGCTGGGAGGTGGGCGAGAAACAGAAAATAAAAATATGTAAACGCCACCACCTGCCTGTATGTCTCAGCCCAGTGTCCTGAGTGTCCAATGCAAAAGCTCAGTGCCAATGCAGGATATACTGTAGCCGTCATGTAGAGGCAGAAAGTAAGAGTTACAGACCTGAAATGAAATCTTGACTTTTTACTAACTGCAATCATTATCTTTCCAAACCTTTACCATGTTAACATGTAATTGAATGTTTTAAATTCTCTACAAACTATACTTCATGCTTACCTAACTACAGTGCCCAACTAAATGCAGTTCAATCTATAAGCTGACCTACATGTCTAGGCCTAAATTGGAGTTCTGGTTAGTCCCTTGGAGTAGCATCCTAGAAAAGGTACTCAATGTGTAATTTTGCTGCTATCGTTGAGAAATAGGATGAGTCTTTCGACCAAGCAAAACCTCAACCGAGCTGTACTTGTAGAATAAATGAATGAATGAATTCAGGAATTTGATTAATTAATTCTTAGTTCTACTTTGATAATATTGGGTGGAGTCACTTCTCCAGTTATTGTTTTCTAAACAGGTCACTATAGATGTTGTCAAATTTTGTAGGGAACCAATTAGAATGAAAGTCCAGGAAGTGTCATTATTATGGGGGTGCATCACTGCGTGGAACGATGGGCTTTTAGAACAACATATGCTGACAAGAAGACATCTTTTTTTCAAGAGTGGCCTTGCTTATTTCAGCAAGACAATGCCAAGCCACAAACCATTCTGCACAAAAGCGCACTGGCCTGCCTGTAGTCCCGACTTGACTTGTCACCTATTAAAAATGTTAGAAACTTACCCTGAACTGCTGAGCGGCTGAAATCCTACATCAAGCAAGAATGGTAAAACATTCCACTGTTGTTAAAACAAGAGGTGATGCAACAGAGTGGCAAACATGACCCTGTCCCAACTATTGTTGCTTTGAACCCTTCAAATATCTGAAGTTCCACTCTTTGCTCACTTCTGTTGCTTGATAACTGATATAGATATCTTGATGCACAGACAGACAGACAGACAGACAGACAGACAGACAATCAAATAGACAGACATCTTTTGGATAGTGAAAGTTTCTCTGCCTATGGAGACTGGCCTGGCTTACCCTATAAACCCAGATAAAAAGATACACTTCTGGCAGCAGAGAGTGTCTGGTGAGACATGCAGGCTGGAGTCACTTCTTACACTGTGTGTAACTGGTTTGGTCCCTCTGGAGTCTCAGAGCTGATTAGGAGAGATGATTGGCTATTTTTTTCTCTGTTTATCTATTTAGCAATCAATTAAATGATTTAGTTTTCAGGCTGGGTCAACAGAGATTAACAGTTTTTGTGGCCTCACTGATTCTGTTCCTTCCTCATTCTTAGTCACCTTTCTGTTTTACTGTCTCTTTCCGTTTATCCATTTATTCAGCATCAAGCATTTCTAGATTTTATGGCTCCATGAAAAACAGTGTTGGTCAGTCTGCCAGTTTTATCGAGACTGAAATATCTCAACTGATATCGGATGGTCTGCCATGAAAATCTGTACATCTGCTAACATGTATGGTTTTGACTGTCAACAACTGCTGAATGGATTAGCATTTAATTTGCTGCACACAGGATAAATTTCAGTTTTGTTCATGATATTCCTGACTTTCAATCAAGCACCCTCATCAGGTCAGTTTAATTCATTATTCTGTGTTAATGTCAATTACCAAATGTTAGTATGCTGACTCGCAAAACTAGATAGAACATCAGCATGTTAGCATTGCCATTGGGAGCATTTTAACTTCAAACTAGCATTAAATTAATGAAATTCAATGAAATTAAATTACTTAAAACATCAGTGTGGCAGTCACTGACATGGCTGAAGACACTCAGTCTTGTTAAACCGACATAGTATTTTTTTTTTTAAAGGCACTAACTAAGAAACAACAAAAACTTAAAAAATTACATGACGGGGTGTTGTTTAGCTCATTTGGTAGAGCAGCCGCCAAAGGCTCGGTCCTTGCCGTGGCGGCCCAGGGTCGGAATCTGACCTGTGGTTCTCTCCCGCATGTCATTCCCCATCTCTCTCCCCACATTTCCTGTCACTCTTCAAGCTGTCTCTGTCAAATAAAGCTGAAAAAGGTCAAAAGAATATCTTTAAAAATTACATGACACAAATAAGAGACACACTAATTCAGAAGGTTTGCTATCTTTTAGTTTTACAGTCTGTCCAGGAATGTCTCACAATGTGTGTGTGTGTGTCCTTGGGCTGCCCCCTGGGTCAATGCGCCAAGTCTCGTCGTCTTTCTGCCCATGTAACAAATGACTACCACACACACACACACACACACACACTCCCTGAGACACCTTCAATGGCCTTGTCGTAAAAGCGGATACACAGTCAAGGACCCGTTCATCTCTCTGTCACAACTTTAATAAGACACACACACACACACAGTATTTGAAGTGTTTCTCACACACACGTACACACATGCTCGCATCATTGCTTGACTGATGAAATCAAGTCTCACAGTTAACTGGGCTCATTGCCACACCAAATATATAACACACACACACACACACACACACACACACACACACACACACACACACACACACACACACACACACACACACACACACATACCAGATTATTACCAAAGCATCTGATCTGAAACTGAAACTGATTAGATTTACTTTCTCGAGAGAGCGATTTGGCTCATGTGTTCCCGTTTGGAGTTTGATTTTAAGTGTTGCAATATTCATCATTGAGTATAAATTAAATTTGAAATAAATATGGGTCAAAGACCCTCTGACTGACTATTATTTTTTATTGAAAACTTCAGCTTCTTTCCAAAAACTTTAATTGCCATCAGGAGAGTTCATATCCTTGTGGCTCCCTGTAGTTCAAACCCCACTGCTGACCCCTCACTGGTTTGTCCTCCTGAAGAGAAGCAGGTGTTAGTTAAAGGAAAATCTCTCCCTTTAAGTCACCCTCAAAGTTGCAAAAAAACCACACACGATACATAAACACATACACACGCACACAAACACAGTCAGTCACACCGTGTAGCAAGTGCAGAAAGGACAGGTTGTCTTATCAAAGTGTACTGTAGGAAAGTGGTGCTCCCGGGGGAAATTCAAAGGACAATAGAGAACACGCACACACACACACACACACACACACACACACACACACACACACACACCAACAGACATGCACCGCTGGCAAGAAGAGAGGAAACATCCCCTGGGACAATACAAGGCAGGAAAGAAAGGATGGAAAAGCGAAGAGGACAAGGAAAAAAAAAGGCAAAGGAAATTTTTTCCTCTTTTTGCTCAGAGGAAGTTGTCACTTACAGCAGTTCCCCTCAGCACCCGCACAGCCAGTGGCTGACAGCAGGTGTGTGTGTTACACAAAAAGAGACACAGGGGGTTTGGTAGAGAAATATCTGATATGAGACAACTACAAAACAGAGGTAAAAGAGGGATGGATAGACAGTAAAATAAGAGAATTAACCATTAATAATGTGTAAAGAGATAATAAAAATACCATATTGAAACAGAGGTAACAAAACACACGTTCTTTCTCTCATACACAGACACGCGCGCACACACAGACACACACACCTGTCAGAGATGTGTTAGCTGCAACAGGGAGACAGAGAAAGACAGAAGTAAAGGCAAGACGACGTCAGGCGGAACCACAGGCCGACAACACTGTCACAGCCATCACCCACCTTTACCTTCACTGCGTGTGTGTGTGTGAGAGAGAGAAGGAGAAAGCTTGTGTGACAGCTGGACACAGAGATGCAACGCACCATCGCAGACAACCCCTGTCAGTTTGGCTTAAAACAACGCCAAACTGTGTGTGAGTGTGTGCGCGTGGAAGAGCGCATGTTATTGTGTGTGCGTGTGGGAGAGCACATGTTATTGTGTGTGTATTGCACCCCAACCTGGCAGTCCATCAGCCATTCACAGTTAATTTCAGCACCCCAATGCACACTCGGCTACAACCATCCATTCATTGAACACACACACACACACACACACATACACACACACACCCGCTGAGTCTTTTTAACCTGGCTTAGCCTCCACTGACCGGCTGTCAGATCTTGGTTGCCATCAGTTACCAAACCCTATAATGTCAAGGGACAAGGGAAAGAAAGGTGATAATGTGGGAGAGCGAGACAGGGAAGGAAAATGGATACTATTTTAAACCTTCTATAGTGAGACAAGCTAATTAACCAGATTATAAGAGTACTAAATACTTAATGGTGATGCAGCATATGAAAGAACTGTTACGGGTTTTCAATTAACCTCAGCTAAAGGAACGAAGATTAGTACTGCTGGACTACTGCTGATTAAATACTGTTGTATACCATACCAAACCATGTATGATCAGATAAACCAGCAATTACTTTAAATTATTAAAAACCAGCCATGTTGGATCTTATCCATCAAGTTTAAAGGTTGAGGCAGACACACAACAAGGAGTAATGAGTCATTTGTGGCACAAAAGTTCTTTGCATTCATAATATCCCTGTCAAATGTGAACAAAAATTCATCACATAGCTGTGGTGATGACAGACTTAATGATACTGAATTTAAAGCAACATTGTTGAACTTTTCTAGCTGAAAATAACAGATTTTAAATCATTTCAAGCATCACTTGGTGTCTGTCATTCACACTTAGTACTCCAGGTATGAGCACCCATGAGAAGTTTGTAACATTTTACAGTGCTCACACACAAACCAACTATTTCACTTATTTTGGTGAAAATGAATCATAATTTATGGACATAATGTTTTCTGTTTTTTCCTCTCATGTCCTCTGGCTGGTCATCACATCAACTCTTGCTTGCTGTTAGATAATGTTAGCTGACTGTGACCGTTTGTGACCAAACTGTGAGCTCATGGTCATGCCAGAACATGAGCTGGGAAAGCGGGCAATCTAACCAGGCTCAGCAGCCTCTATGGACATAATGACAGAGGTGAAGAGGCGGAAGAGGAAACTCAGGATGCTAAGAAGAGAGAAGGTGAGAGTGACCAAGCAAGAAACTGCTAGACAAAAGATTCTGAGCCTGTATGTAAGATTTAGGGGGCTATATTTAGTATTAGTATAGAAAATAAAATGAAAATAATATTATAAAAACTGTTTTCATTAGTGTTTAGTGATTTATGCTGCAGGTCTTTTACCACAAAGTCTGTCTGATGATGAACAGACCAAAATGGTCAAACTAAACACTGGCTTTAGATAGGGCCTTTCATGTTTGGAAATGCATTTTCACATAGATGCACGCTGTCCAATCCCACTGACTTTTCTATTCCAGATGTGAGCACCACCGACACACTAATAATACAAACTATTCAGTTCATTCTCACACAGAAACATACACACGCTTGCTACACTGAGACAAAAACACACAATGTGATAACATACAGGCAGTTACAGCTTGCATAAAAAAAGGGCTGGAGCTATTAATTCTCTCTCTCACACACACACACACACACACACACACACACACACACACACACACACACACACACAGGGAGGGAGAGAGAGGGAGAGAGAGAGAGAGAGAGAGAGAGAGAGAGAGAGAGGCTCAGTGCGACAGAGCAACTAATGAAACTTTAACTTAATTTCATTTTAAAGATAATAGCACAGCATCGTTCCAGGCTTCCCTTCAGCTTTATTGGCAGTGTTAGAGCCAAACTGACATGAATGTAAATGACTAAACAAACTATTTTTTATTACAGAAAAAAGTCATTTTTTTTATTTTCCTTCTTTACCATCATTGACTGCAAAGCACACACAAATCAACTCAAATGAATCTATCTGTGTAAGACAGAGTGTGTGTGTGTGTTTGTATGTGTGTGAGAGAGCTGGACTCTGGGGGGATGAGGTTGCAGAAATTAAGGTGACATGCATAGACTCACACACACACACACACACCTAAACCAACATAGGCTACATTATGTTCTGCACGCACATACAGGCTAAGTATGTTTGCACCAAGCTCTAGTTTGAAGCGTGTTACGTGTAAACACATTTGCATATGCCACACCCCTGTCCTCTGCTATTCATTTAAATTTGTGCAGGTGACACACACGCGCACACCCTCAAGGTGAGAGTTAGAGGATGACAGATCAATAGTACTGAGCAGCTAAAGAGAGACGCTGACACTGACACAGTGCGCTTGTTAGTTACAACCCCTCCTTTCTCTGTGAATTCCCTGATTTCACTGTAAGAAAGCACATTTGCTCAAGTGATTTAAGTTTGTTCAATGTTATAACTAACTTTTTTTGCCTTATAGTAGACTCATTTGCAATAGTCAAAATGTTTTGTAGCTTACTGCTTACTGAGTTTTTAAAATTCTAAAAACATACATAACTGCAAATATTTCCTGCCAAATCGTATTGAACAAAACATTCATTGTCTACGTTTTTTATTTGTTTCCCCAGCAATGACCAAATCATTTTATGGGGATGTTTATTCCTGAAGAACAAGTTAAGAATAAGATTGTGGTCTTAAGTTAATAAATATTTCAATATATTAAAAAAAAAAATCTAGCATAGAAGCAGCTATATGTGCATAGCATTTGAGTCCTCCTCTTCTCCACTGACTGATTTTTGTCCTTTACTCATCCTCAACCCATCCCCACGAGCCTAGACACTGGTCTAACATTTATTTCGCTACCCTGTGACCACTAAGCAGCCTGCAGGGGTTACACATGCACACTCTCTTCCTCTTGTTCTCTTACACACACAGACACAGCTCTGTTGGGGTGGTAAGTAATGGGCTATTCCCTGGCATAGCGGTTGTCTGATTGCACATAGGCATTTCTCGGACATGCTCAGACCCCTATCGAGCACTTATACTCACATCCATGGACCTACAACACCTCTTCTTTTTGTCACTCTTTCATCATCCTTCATTGACAAGCAAATAGTCCCCTCTCTCCCTGTCTAACATACACAGACAGACATGCACGCACTCCTGTTCCTCATTTTTAACAACCATGGCACACATTCCTTCTTTCCATTACACAACCACACAAGAAGACAAAAACAGACCCCCCACGTGGCTACACCAGTGTGCAACATGCAAATGCTTTTAAGAGGGACTCAGCAAAGGGACATGAGCGTGTATCTGCACCTGTGTGTGTATGCATAGTGAAATGGCCTCCAAAGTGTCATGTTTTGTCTTTGTTCAGTTTTTCAGCATATTTTTATAGACTTAATGCTTTGTTTTTGGGGCTAGCACGCAGTAGAAAGTGTAAAAGAAGATGGGAGATGGGAACATTTAACCAAGCCTGAAGAGCTTCAAGACAGTTGGCATTAATTACTGACTCGCGTCTTGAGCTCAAATGTGACTTACTCATAATACGGATGAAATGTTGACCACAAAATAAAAATGTCAATGGAGGCTCCAAATCTGGGGCCTCAAGTGTAACAACTGAACAATTCACACATCTTTATTATTCAACAACAGAAGCCATGACACAGATTTGAGCCATTACCATACATATTTAGTCTCTGTATGACTCTTCTATGAACATTCTAAGTTGGCAAAAAAGAGACTTTTAATTTATTATTTTCAATAAACAAAAAGGCAGTAATAGTTAGAGCCACATAAACTTATTTTACTGGCATGTGTTTGGTTTACGTGTTTCATTTAATAAAAAACATCACTGGGTACGTGATTAAGGAAAGGAAACTCAATATACTATATCACTGAAAGTATAGTTGGTTTTTGATCATATGGGTGGTTGCACTGCTTTTTACATGCCAAATAAAGTCACTTGCCACTTTACTTACCTTTTAATTTTCTGCAGCAAGATGTGTAAATAACCGATTGTCTTATTTTAAACTTTCAAATACATGAAAGCTTCTGAGTGAAAGAAAAAAAAAGGAATCAAGAGAGTTGGCGAATCTGAGAGGAGATGAGAGGAGAATGAAAGCAAGATATCAGGAGTCAAATGGGGAGACGATAAGACCAAGAGGAAGAGATAAGATGGAGAGAGGGAGAGGGTGGGACAGCAAGTGAGATACCGAAATACACAGAAAGAAAGAAAGAAACAGGATAGAGACAGAATATGAGAGACAAACAAGTGGACAAAATGAAGATAAGCAGAGAGATTTTACATATTGTCAAGGTGCTCAGTATTAGTCTCCATTAAGAGTGTTCTGGTTTGTCTAATTGCTGCAAAACAACAAGATGTGAATTATCATCTTGATGAGATACAGATGATGTGCTGTTAATAAGTGAATTCCCGGCGTTCATTTCCACATATCTTTAAAGATCTCATTAAGTCCAACACATCTCCTCCCACTCAGTTACCTCATATAGCCCCCTTTCCTAAAAGCAAGAGACTTTAGCTTGTAGCTTCATTTCTTTAAAATTATATAGTCATCACTAAACTCAGTACTAATGATGGAAGTTTAAACTGGTGAGCTAAAGTATTAACCTGAAATGTGTCACCCTCTGCAGGCGAAAGAAAAATCAAAAAAGGGAGAGGTACATGATACATTCAACAAAACAATGGAGAATTACAGGACCACTTTTCTGTCCAGGTACCATTTAGATGTGTTAAAGCTGCTTTCCATCTCCAGATAATCATATTTTCTTCTCACTAATCCCGGTACTCTTCCATCATTACATCCAATCAAAAGATTGATATAGTGTAACTGCTTAAAAAAGCATGAAAACCTCTTAAAATCAGAGACAGAGAAGTCTGGAAGATTTCTTGGTTTGTGTTATTAAACACATTAAGCTCAGATTGTTACTGGGAAGAAGAAAATAGGTCCTGGTCCTTCTAAAATAAGTGAAAACAGACTATAAAATTTCAACAAAATGGATTTTGTTTTGGTTACAAAGCAAACTTTTCACTGAAATGTTAGATGTTACACTCAAAGTCTAGCTTTTCTTCCTCTGGGACTAAATCCAAAAAAGAAAAACTCAAAACCTTCGCAGACTCAAATCACCTGGCTGTACACCATGTCAGCTCTGATTTACACCTTATTGGTTCCTGTTGTGCTTAAATCCCCCTTTGCCAATCTCTTTCTCTCTCACACATACACATAAACACACCCAGACACACAGTATTGATCCGGGGGGGCTATGTGAAAAATCTGGTGCAAAAGCAGAGTGACAGCTACCAACAACAAACACACAAATTTTGAAATCAAAGTGCAGTCACAGATGTAACATTTGATGCCGTCATCCCCAACCTCCATCCCAACTTGATAACCCTCCTTGCTCCCTCTCTCACACACACATACAGACACACACTAACCTTTCCTCAGTGTCTGTAATCAGATATTGATTGAATGCAGCAGTAGATATCACATCCATCTCTTCTTCTCTGATATTTCTGTGCTTTTATGATATTTGTCCGAGGAAGCGAAGACACGCCCTTTGAGATATGGGCTACTTGGCCCTGCCGGGATAAAAATTAGATTTCATTCTTTAATTTATTTGAGCAATGACTGTCTCTCTTGAAAAAAAAAGGGGAAAAAAAAAGAAAATGCTGGCTATTTGTTGCAAGATGAGAAAAGATTCAGACCATTGCACCTCCAGACCATCCAGATCATCATGGTATGTCTGTTTGAGTGTATTATGTTTTGATTTGATATGTTTCTACCTTTTCATTTACCCAATTCTATTGAAGGTCAGAGGTCATGCTCAGCTAAAAAGAAAAAAACAGAAGAAAATAAAACACGTTGAAACAGAGTCCAGGTTTTGCCATTGTGTTCGATGCGTGCGCGATGGGAGAGATTTTAAACAAGAACACAACAATTACCGTCATTACCGTAACATTTAATTACTGTCGCTTAAAACTAAAACTCTTACTGGAGGATTCCTGCTGCTGAGTTGACGAAATTGCACACCATGTACCTGCTACTTACTGTGGAAACAAAATTAAAATTTAGACATTTTAGCACAGTGGCGTGTTTTATAAAATGCAGTAATCCACTCCACACTGTGATTTACAATGAGGTAGAAGAGCCAAGAGGGTTTTAAGTAATCTGCGTCTTGTGGCTCTTTGCTTGCATAGGACTCAACTCCCACAGAGAACATTAACCGTGGCATATGCAAAATAGCCCGCATAAAGTCTGTTTGTTTTTTATTTTGTTTGTAATGGTACCAAATGAAACATGGGCATGACTACAAACTTCCCTCCAGTGGCCTTCCCACTGTTTAATGACCAGTTATGTTTACTTATTATATTCCCTTCACTCTGGAAAAGAAAATCTATACCAATCTGTAAGTGGAAATAAAGAATCTAATTTATTTTGTATGTAGGGGGCAGATGTAAAGAGATCAGTTAGTCTGGCTGAAGTTACAGTGTTGGAAAAAGTAAATGAAAAAGAAAGATAATAAATGGGAAGTTCAAGTACAAACAAAAGAAGAAAGAAAGACGAATGGGAGAGGGAAGAAACCTTTAGAGCAGTGAACACAACAAACAGAATAATAAAAGACAAACAATAAAGGGAGGAGGAGGAAAGAAGTATGTTGGCGTTGTGATTACCAAATAGACACATACTGTTTGAAATTTTGAAAAAAAACAGTAAAGACTTTGACTTTTGATGTTCTATAATGAAACATATCACAACAAAACACGCGGGTAAGTAATTATAACTGCTTGAATAATAAAACTAAATGGTGACCACACACCATAATATTCTCAGCTGCAGAAGGATGGACAAAAAATAAAAAGGTAGGCAGAGAAAGAAGACAAGAAGATAACAGGGAAGGGATGATACGTTGAAGTGACAGTTATATGTTATATGTCTATATCGTCACACCTGGTTTATTATGAATGATCTAAATAGACAAATTCAAACTCAAGGCCACAATCATGCAACCTGAAAGTAAACTTTTGCTGAAGACATTAAATCCATGAACATAAAATACATATAACAAACAACATATGTATTTATCCTCATATATAAGAAGGATAAATACACAGTGGCGAGAGTCTGTAAGTCTGTTCGCTTATGATTTGAGGTCAGTATGTGAGTTTTTTTTAGTTATTACTAAATGTCTCCAGCCTTCAACTTTAACTAAAAATGAAAATTAAAGTAGTAAGCTTTTCACAAAATCTAACTTTATTATTATTGTTATTATTATTTCATCTTTTCCTTAGTCATTATAGATCACATTTTCTTTTGCAAAACAACACCAGATTCTCTGTGAAGACCTTATCCCCCCTCAGCTGGTGCTATTTCAGATAGATTTTTGATGTTGGTTAATGAAACACCTTGCTGAAAAACAGAGGAAAAGATAACCTTAGGGACACCTAATAAAACCTTTAACACTGACAAAACACACATGCACATAAAAGATGACCCAATTGAACACACAACTACAACCTCCATACAGACAAAAAAGAGGGGAGGTGACAAAATATAAAAATATTATGGAAGGATGATGTTCTATGTGCACGTGTGTACGTGTGTATTCTGTAGTCTTTCTCTTTCTGTGGAAAGTTAAATAAATTACCTGTGAGTGGGATGCTGAATAGACACACACTGTGTGTGTGTGTGTGTGTGTGTGTGTTTTCATTACTTTTAAGGTATTATTGCTTTAAATGTTTCTGCTGGTGTGTAAACTCTTTTTCTCTATACGGTGAACTAATTTTCATTGTTATTTTGATAACTTTTTATTGATTTGGCTTCAGAATAGAAAATGACTCAATCGCTGGCTTTATACTGTATGATGGATTTCTGCCCGCACACACACGCTCACATTCACACATACACAATCTGACAGAGACTCCAAAAGAGAAAAAAAGAGGAAGAATGAATTATTAATCATGCCGTCTAATTATGGTGTGTGGCCCTGAGAGAGATATGATCCTGGGGAAATCACATCTAACAGTCATTTATCACAACAAATAGAGTGAAAAACACTGGTTAGAGGAGAAGGGAGAGGAGACGAGACTAGAGAGAAGAGGAGAGGGCAAGAGAGGAGCAGAGATAAACGGCCAAACCTCTCCTATCAGACTCTACTGTTAAAATATGCTAAGGAGATGCAAGGATAGGGAGTCGAGAGGAAGGGTAAAATGAGAGTCTAAAGTAGCGAATTAAGAGATGCTCAAGGGAAACTAGAGCCCCATAAGAGCTTGTGAATGCTCCTGAAACTGCCAACACATGGTATCTCCAAAAACAAATCAAATATGGAAAATAAAATGTACATATCTGAATGTCTCTTATCTTGTGGAACCTGGTGACTTTCATATGTGTTGTTTATACTTAATATATTGTAGTAAAATATTTTCCCTCTTATTTAATTATTGAATCTCCAATGAAGGTCAGTTGTGTGAAGTTTACTACACTATTACAGATAAACACTACAAACAAATACTACACTATAGCCAAAAATAGACCAGTGTGAAAAGGTTAGCTAAAATACTTGAGCTTACTGTAGTACAATAACTTACATACTTAACCATAGATTGTTTTAGCCTGTATTTACATTCCATTGTTTTGTTTTTTATATTGTTCATTGCTGGATAAACATTCCAAGTATTGTTCAGCTTCTAATCGTGTATGCAAGGTCAGTCGCGCCATAAGCAATCCATCTATCCCTGTTCCACATGGAAATAAATGGGGAACATACCAGTCTAATCAGCTAGGGCATTTGGAAATACCTGTGCAGGTGTGTATAGGCTTTTCAAGTTTAGGCCAACGTTCTGGTTGCAGGTAAGGGGAAAGCTTTTATCATCACAGCAGGGGAAGCACAGGTGTGAGAAATAAAATGAATGATGGCTGAATTCCATTTAGCTACTTCAATATCAGGTCTTGGTATTCATGCTGTCTCGCTGTCACACTGTTATTATGACTTACTGGGGCTCTTGAAAAGGAACAATCTTTAATGTTATTAGTAACACCTGTGCCTTTCCTGCTACAAGTCAGAATGTGTGCTGTGAAAAAAGCTGATTTGAAAAACATATTTAATCATGAAAGAAAGAAAGAAAGAAAGAAAGAAAGAAAGAAAGAAAGAAAGAAAGAAAGAAAGAAAGAAAGAAAGAAAGAACTTTCACAACAGGCAATTTTCTTGAAACTGATTATCAACTAATCTCAACAGGCATGCATCCTGATTCTATTAGTACAAGAGCTACTTTTTAATTGTGTGTTCTCCACATAATCCTTAAGTGGTGTGAAATAGTCATGTGAAATTTTCACCATCACTTTTAATTGAGGGAATCCATTCCTTTTTTTTATTTATTTCAATAAATTTAATTTCAAATCCTCTTAAGCAGGGGGAACTTCGGGGCTAAGATAGAAGTAAGGGAAACATGAAGATAGTTAACATGAATGATCATTACGTTTGCAGAACACCTTCAGTAAGTGTTAATGGTGCTTTAAGTTATACTGATGAACCTCTCATATATGGTGAGACGTATGTACATGTAATATATTTCCCAATTAATAATATGTGATGGCCTCCCTTTCACACGTACACAAAACCTTTCCTCCGTCCAAGGAGCCATTCCTTTTGGGATTGTGCCTTGCGTATATTTAGCCACTTAGAATATACACAGGGGCATTTGATGTGTGGCTGACGAACTGGGCTGGGCTGGGTTGGGCGGAGCTGACAGAGTGACTGAATCAGGCCAGGTATCAAATCCAGCCTGTCAGCTACGCAGACCAAGGGCCCACTCAGGCCTTTAAAAAAATAAAAAAAATAAAACACCAACTCCCAGAAGGCCTAGCTCTTTGCCTCTCCGATTCCTCTCCCTGACAGCTCAGAGGGAGGTGGGGTGTTGGTGTGTGTGTGCACACACGTGTGCAGCAAGGCAGGAGAGGGGAGATGGTGATAGAGGGAGAGAAAGGTTGAATAGGAGTCAGTGAGAGTGGTAGGAGCCAAGAAGATAGATAGAGAAAGAAGTACAATTGCATCTCCACTTCCCATGAAGGACACTGAGATCCTTTTCAGTTTGTCACGATACAAAAAAAAAAAAAAGAAATAAAGAGAGTTTCCACAGTCACTAGGCAGTTGTGGGTTTATACTATACATACATGTCTCTGCACAATGTTCAAGCATGCAATGCATGTTGCTGTTCATGAGCATGTCTGTTTTTTTTCAGACTGTTAAGGAGGATGCATGCCAAGCTCCCACCACGCCGCAGGCCCCTAATGTCAGATGGTAAGTGGTCTGACCGCAGTGTGAAACAAGCCTGCAGGTTCAATTCTCCTGCTCATACCAGTGACCCTGTCAATCAAACTATCAGGGTCAGAGAGGATGAGGGGGAGGGGAGGAGAGGAAAGCGGGAGAACAAAAGAGGGAGGTAACATAATGCTCAAAAAATTCAAGATAAAGGCTGATGTAAACACTGAATGGTCCGCCGCTTGTGCATGTTTGTGTGTTTGCATTAATGTATCTGAAACGGCATGTCCTGCCAACGTCATTTGTCCTGCATAGGGCAGAGCTTGGCTTTCAGAAATGTCTCTGTACACACACACAAATACATAGCCGTGCACACTCCCACACAGTGTACTTGGAGTCAATTGGCAGGTAAATGCTTGGACACTTTGTGTGTGTTGACACCTCTGGCATCAGAACACTTACTGTCGATTAGAGTGGCAGACAGACAGGTCACTTTAAGGAGGAGACGTTCAGAGATAGAGAGAGAGGAGAGTGACAGAAAGGAGGTACAAACTTTTGATTTTCTTTGATGAGACATCTTACAGAGGAAGCCAGACCTGCAATTTTTTAGCACTTCTTACACACAAAACAGATGGCAAAAACAGCAGCTGTGAATACCAAAACTCCTTAATTTCAAGGAGAGTGGCACAAATGGCATTTAAATACAAACAGCCATATCATCTTCTCCCACTGTAAATCCCTCAGCCCCCGAACATTCATGTTTTTGACATATTCATCCTCCAGCCCTCTGACACATTGACTTAAGGTGTGTCACAAGGGAGGAGCAGCTCTCACCTTGGTTCTACAAGAACCTTAACATGCTGCTTAAGATGCCGTTTGTCTGAAAGCAGTGAGAAACAGTCAGCTTCAACACTTCAGCTTAACTGATATTCCAGAAGGAACTATGGTTTGCAGACAGGCAGTAAACACACAGGTCACAGGAATACAATGACAATAAGCAGAAACAATCTATATTAAACGATAAGCTCAGTTTTCCAAAGGCCACATGCACACAAATGTGAAAATGTGCAGTTCCTGCTCCTGTCATTATCTTCACAGCTGAAGTCAACAACCTCTGTGCTGGCAGTGATTTGAGGCTGTGTGCTTTCAGGAAAGAGATGAGAGACAACTAAAATAATATGAAATTGTCTCAAACTGTGCAGAAATAATCTAAATTTAATCATCTCTCTCTGTCTGGTATTTAACACACACCAGAAATGTAAAACCGCATGCTATTGTGACGTCCCTCCTACCATTTCCGGTGCCCCGTCCTGGTTAAATTCAGAAGGCCGTTGGGGAGGCTCGTCAGCAGATTCAGCTTACCCTTCAGGATATAAAAGGTGTCTCATAAGCTTACTTACTCTCTCTTTTGTTAGCTGGCATCCATCCTGCATCTGCTCCCCTTCACTTTGCACCATGCGTCACCTTCATAGCCCATATCTCATTTATCCATGCATTATTTTCTTTGCTCATTTTAATGATTTTTCCTCCACACAGAAGTGTTTATTAGGCTGTTTAAATAGGTATATCTCTTCTTGTCACTTCTCTGAGATAGTTTGACATCTACATAACCCATCTCTCAGCATCCGGGTGAATTTTCCACACAATACTTTTGGAAAATTACATTCACAATGCACTCAACCCACAAATGCATGCTACATATGAATGAGGCTGTGTGCTTGACTAAACATTTTAATTGAACTCTCAGTGTTTGATGCACTATAATACTTGTTATACTGTTCTGATACTGTAGATGACACTGTTGTTTCCTAAGCCTTTTGTATGTTTTCCTTGTAATTTGCAATATGCAATTTCCTTCCCTAGCATATGGTTTTAGCCCTCTGGCTGTCTTTTTAATAATGCAGTCAGGTTTTATACAAATTTGTGTTCTGTACACTTCCTCAGAAGAGAGTCACTCTTCAAAGCTTGGCATTTTTAAATACAGTATAATTACTGCTATTGAAGTCTCTTGCTGTCTTTGAATTTTGAAGAAGAAGTGAGGGACATTGTGGAATTTTGGAATAGCATGCTACTACATGGTTGTGCGCTTCAATAACGGTGCCTTGAGACAGAGAAAAACAGAAAGAGAAATAACAAATCACAGTCATACAGAGGCAGACAGAAAATGAAAAGTCAATGTGCAAGTGAAAAAGAGTGATGGTGAAGAATACAGAGAGAGAGGAAAATGAATGGCCTATCTCCATAAAAGTATCCATGCTTCTCAAGGTGGGAGCCGGGCAGCTAAAAGTCAACAGCCGGAGAATGGATTGGACTGATTGAATTTATAGGAGCTGCTTCCTTAGATCAATGCCACACACACACGCACACACACACACACAAACAGACACACACACACACACAGACAGACTGAGAGAAAGTGCATGTTGGAAGCAGATTTGTTGTCCATCAATACCTCACTTCCTCCTGACTTCTGAAGAATTAGTAGGAGTGAAAAGCAGCAGCAGTCTTTTCTTTTTAAACTTTGTTTATTGAGAGATTGTTGAGTGACAAAACATTTGTTTCCTCAACTTTCCCACAACTTTCTTATCATCCATAGTCTGGAGCGGCAAAGAGGTTGAGCACAGATTTTTAAAGGAGGATGATGACATTTTACCTAAAATCTATGAATGTAATGAACGTCTTTGTTGATCAGCTGATCAAAGATTAGAACCTGCTACCTTAAAGTCAGAGGTGCAGCATCCTTACCTTCCTGATAAACCAATTTATCCCTCAATCAAATCTTTTTGAGTATATTTGAGTAATTTGAGTAACCACTGATTATACAACATTAATAAACCTTCTTTTTGTAGTTTAAGTGTTTCTTACTAGAGGCGGAGAACAGAACTCCAACTCATTTCATCACTTTGTTCAGTTCAGATCAAAGATTTGACATCACTCACTATGTAGTTTATTCACTGTATTTCTTAAGTTAAGTTATCACATACCTGATCAAAGACACTTCAGTAATGAATGCATCACTGTTCGTTCATGTGTAAAATCTGAGGAGTGCTCCTTTAAGGCACCTAACTCCAAAGAGAGTCCACATAGAGCCTTCCTGGGTTTCCCTATGGTTGCAGCCTGAAACCCTTATAGTCTGTGTAAAGTACTTAAGAATGGCATTTTAACTGACTGGCCAGCATGAAGTCTAGCAACCGGAAGAGCATTATTCATGATGAAAGAAATCAAGAAACAAATGTGACACGCACACACAAATACACACACTTCTGCTGAGCCTAAGTGGTGAGTCCAGCACTATTAGTTACTGATGAAAAATGAGGGCAGGCAGAAAGACAGTGAGAGAGAAGCAAGAGTGAGGCGAGCTTGTGCAGAGGCAGCGGGAGCGAGAGAGAAGAGGAGAAAATTAGGAGAAGGAACAGAGAGCTCTTTGCAAATCTGTATGTGTGTGTAAGAAAAATGGGAGGAGAGAGAGAGAAAGAGAGAGAGAGAGACAGAGAGGGAGAGAGAGAGAGAGAGAGAGATGAGAGAGAGCCAAGAAGAGACGGTGAAGGAGAGAAACAGGGACTTGGTTGTAGTAAGGGAGCAAGACACAGTGACAATAAGAGGTTGAGAGGGAGAGAGAGAGGGTGGGAGTCAGACAGAGGGTGACAGATATAGAATGCGAACAAGACAGGAAGAGAGGGAGATACATACATAATATACAATCTTTATTTATGTGTTAAGATTTTTATCTCATGTCTTTGTGGGTCTCTTTCCACTGCAGGAACCTTTTTAAGGACTCAGGAACTATATTTCAACAGGAGAAACAAGGGCCTTACCAACAAATTTCACTGGGCACAAAGCTATGTGCGGCCATTCTTTTTAAACCCCACTGTGCCTACCGCAGTCCAGTTCAGGAACACCCCTGAAACAGACTGCCACTCAGCTGCACAGGGAATACGCGGCTGTTAATTTTTGACGAACACCGCAAGCAGCCCAAGTTAATCTACACGGAGCAGCTCAAGCTGGCCGGAAGCCAGACACAGCATAGAGAATCCAGTCGGAAACAGCCTGTGCAAACTGCTGGTTGTAAAAAAAAATCCATAAGTGAAACAAATTAACAACGTAGGATTTTTACAAATTTTGGAGCATATTTGGGAGCACATAAACCAAGAACAAGGACCAAATCCGAGCAAGTAAACAAAGTCCGATAAAAAGTTTCTGAAACGCTGCCAGTGGGGTTTGAAATCGTGTAGAAGATGGACTGAAACAGCGATGCAGAAAACTCCCTCAGAAGCTGTATGCTGCTGATTGGTCCAATACACAACCACCATTTTTAAAATTCCACAACAGCAAACACCATATGTGCTTTAAAACTTCTTAAAGATTGGATGTTGACAAAGTTTAGGCATTCTGAAGAATTTTTCAAGATGAAGAAATACACTGATATGGTGACTTGAAGTAAAGAAAGAGTTTTTGTTGTGTATTTTGCAACTTAAACACACACAATGAACACAAACAGTGCTGACAGGTTTAAAAACTCAAGCAAGAGAAATCTAGGACCACTTGCAAAATGTTTGATGAAAATGGTGGAATAGCAACAATAGATTTGTGTCTTCATCTTCTAACAACAAATATAACTTTTTGAATCAATGGGGTACTTTTGTGGTCAGAGACAGAAAGAGATGACAGAGAAAGAGAGATTTTGAAAAAAGCACTGGTGTGTAACAGAAAAAAGCCTGAGAATTAATCTCCCATGAACTTATAAGTGCAGGTTTCAAAGGTTGAACAAGTGTGGGTCTGTGTGTGTGTGAGACAGAGAGAATGTAGGAGGATAAATCTTCCATGAACCTTTAAATCAAAGTACAAAGGTGGAACAAGTGCGTGCTTGTGCATAAGTCTGTGCATGTGTGTGTGTTGCCTATTACTATGTCTTTCTCCCAGCACACACACTTACTGTATGTAAAGAAAAAAAGGAAACAGAGAGAGGGGGAGTCAGACTGTCTGCGGGGATCACATGCGATTAATCCGGTACATGTGCCTTGCTCGAGGGCATAGCAGCCCAACACATCAGCATGACGGATTAAAAGTATCAACATAAATCCCCTTTTCATCACGAAGGCCTTAAACTGTGTCAGCATTAAAAGAGCAGCAACACCATTGTTTCTGTCTCTCCTCACTCTCAAGTCTTGCTTTTTTTCTTTCTTCAAAGAAACTCAATGAAACTTTAGCAGTGTTTCTGGCAAAGAAGACATGGCAACAGAAAAAAGCTATACGAGCAAATCAGAATCAAAGCACTGTGATTATGAAAAAAATGTGTCATAGTGAAAATAATTTGAAAGTGTAATTGTTAGAAAAGCCATTTAAAGTCTTGTGCTCGAGCTGTATTGTATTTTAAGAATGTGAGTAGATTAGCTAAAGGGACACCTTTTCCTAAAGTCATATTCTAACTGAAACCCTGTGTTGCTTTCTCTCATTTCCTGTTTGACACACCAATATCCCACAGCCTCCCACCCTGCTCTGTCTAAAAGCACATTATCAGCCACTTACCTCTATTTAGCATAGCATCGATTAACAATGAACTCACAAAAATGTCATCAAATGTCCCGGTCAATGCCCTTTCTGTTAGCTTCCATGCTAATGTCCCTGGCCATTTGTTGATACATGTTAATGTGGTAATCAGAGCGGAAGAAATGTTTAGCCTTAGGGGGCAAAGTTTTGGCTACACTTTGGCCCTCTCCCAGCTAGCTCAGGACAAACAAACACACACAGGCACACATATGGGTCACTCATGGGAAATTACCTTAACTTACACATTCCCTGAATGGAGGAGTCAGAATCAGAATCAACCATGAAATGTAACTTTGTGACAAAGCCAGATATACAATTACATTTCTGTCTTCAGACAAAACAACAGTTGCACACAGCTCCCAGGTGCAACCTGTTCCTAACATGACACAAAAATACAGAAAACGCTGAATCTGCTTAGTTCTTAAAGGGAAATATCTTCCATTCTTACAGTCAGTCACCAAATTAGAGTGTTCTCACAACTTAAGCCATTTCACTTCTAAGCATCAACTGATGAGAATAAGGTCTGACAATTTCAATTTCAAGATGCTGACAATGATGCATCAAAATTCCGATTGCATCTTGTCGATGGTGGTTTCCCATCAGTTAGCAGCTATAGCTGTGGCAGAAGTTATATATACAGTTTAAAAAATGGGCCAATATCAGAGTATATTTAATGTACAGTAGTAGTGGCAATGAAGGGGTAGAGAGATGAACAGTGACAGTTCTCTCTGCTCATGGGGCATGCTTATCCATCAAGCGTGCATGCATGTTAGGAAACATTGTGATGTCTGCCAACACATCTGTTCGGTTGATACGTGCATGTACATTTCTCTTGGTATCCAAGTGCAGAGTACAACTGTATGTGTTACGGAGTGCATGTATCCACGTGTGTTAAGAGACAGAAAAGGTCAAGCGTAAAGATGGCTCGGGGGTTAACTTTGACTGACCTCCATGTTAAGATGGTTTCACATCTGGCTGGCTTTACATGCACATATGAATACTAACATGCAGGCAAAGCTAATACATGTGGATGGAAATGAAGGAGGAAAACAACTTAGGTCTAACCAGGTGGTTATAAGGAAATCAACTTGATTAAAATATTACAAGTTTCAAGGTTATTCATCAGGATCAGGATATAAAATGAAGGCTGCATGTAAGATGATTTGGCACTAGTATTATGTTTTTATTATATTAGTGAACTATTACCAATGATGCATTTGGGCACTAACTTCTCGTCATGTCCATCAAAGCAAATAGAAGGTTAAAGTTTTAATGACATCAATGTCTTCAATGAACTTTATTATGCCAACCCACTACAGAATTAAAGGAAGTCTCCCTCCCTGTGACAGCTCCTATATACCTAAAAGCCATCATAATAAGCTTGATATATCTTGTAGGGTTTCCTATAAGATGTTTGGTTACCGTGATAATACATTGCTTTGGATGACAGCTTCAAATTTCATGCCAGGCCTTATGCGGTGCCCAGAAAGATCCTTGTGATATTTAAGTTAAGATAGGAGGTAGCTACCATTGAGGGTCAGTAATCACTAATATTAGCACCCAAGAGATTGACAGGCAGCTATGTGGTCACCTAGCAACATCAATACATTTCATACTGTAAAAACTGTCCATCATCATGTGATTGGGATCAGAGCCTGCAATCCATTGCATGCAGACAGGCATTGCCGATAGTTCCACATGGATATTCCCGACTTCCGGTCTAAATGTGTCCTAATGCATCTGCTCAGGAAAACAGGAACACCTTCAGTAAACTGATGTTTATATATAGTAAAGATTAGATGAAAACAGTTCTGTTCACTTTCCGTGCAGCCATATTTCACTGACATCAGGTGAATTTATGTAGGCATACTTCAAGATAGACATATCTTGCCCGAGTTTTCGACTTGAATGACCGTTCCATTGCACTGCTCTGTGTCGAAGTTTGTTTATTTCCATGCTCTGAGAACAGTGTAGTGCAGCATTGGGTTGGGAAAAGCCTTGTGGTGTGCTTTACTTTGAATTCACTTTGAGTTTTGTTTATATCAGACTTTTTCAGTGGTTATTTGTCTTGTGAGTGACACCAACTGGAGGTCATAGTCCATGCACCCTTTTGGATTGCTACTACATCACTGAGACCACTGCAAGACTGCTGAGACCATTTTCCTCGAGTAAAACTTGCCTGACACAAAACCACACCTTTGTTTCTGTCTTATTTTAATGCAGCATAGCGCTTCTTTTTCACCCCCTTGTCTCTGGCAGTTTTTCATTGGATCTGACACTGAACACAACCTGTAAAACTCTTGCCTCAGCAATATCGGGTGGAGAAGGAAGAAGACGAGAGAGAGAGAGAAATAGAGAAAACTGGTGTGACAGAGGCAAAAAGAGTAGAGAGAATGGAAAGACAGATGGCAAAATAGAGAAAAACCAAAGGAGGAAATAGAAATGCTTGTTAGCACTTCAATGGCCCAAATAAATATAAGATGACACACCTGACTGATAATTAGTCTCAAGAGCATTAGCGCCTCTGTGAGTAAAAAAGAAAGTGTGTGGAAGCATGTGTAAATGTGGGTCTGTGAGTATGTTTGTGGGTTATGGTGAAAACTCTGTGTGTGTGTGTGTGTAATGGAAAAGAGGGCAGAGGCCTTTGCATGTGTCCAAGCTAATGGGTATCCTGGCACACATAATCAGAACCGTTAATCACAGAGAGAGAGGAGAGAGAGATGGACTGAGAAAAAGAGGTTTCCACCGATGCTAAATCGAGGTGGCGAGGAGCGAGAGAAAGAGGTTGAAAAGTCAATAGTGGTAGAAAGGGAGGGTGTGGAAGGGTGAAATGGGACAGAGCTGTCATTTCATTTAATAGGTGACCTATTTCACATCTGTTATTTGCTGTTTTTTTGGCAATAAGCACTTCTGTACTCCATTTCATGCCAAAAAACACCTTTGAATTTAATTACATGGGGGAGAAGAGATCGAAAACAGAAGCAAGGGGGGAAAAAGGGGGAAGATGGCGAGACAGAGGGATGGAAATGGATTTTATTTGTAGTCAACTAACTTGCGTCATTGGTTGGGACTTAAGTCAAATCCTTAAGGGAATACCCAATCTGAAAAACAATTCTCTTAAATCTTACCTATTGTTCCAGTCCAAACCAATATTTGTAAACATGGCTAAATCTGTCAGTTAGATGCCACACCATATAAGATATATTTTTTCACATACACAACAGCAAAGTAGTGCAACACAAATTCTTGTCCTTTCTTTCTCTTTCAATGTATGCTAGAACACACACACACACACACACACACACACACACACACACACACACACACACATCCTATCATCATAGTACTATCGCTGCTGTAAGGTTATACTTTATTGTCCTTGCATGCTATTTATAGATTCTGTTGTTTGTCCATTCTCCCTTGTGTCTGGTTTGATGTTCTATGCTTAGTTCTTATCTGTTTTTCCTCCAGGGGCTGGGGATATTTTTGCAACACCAATTGGGGTTTTATGTCTCACCTGCACAGATTGTACATCCTCCCTTTTTCAGGTTTTGCCATTTGTTCATGCAAATAAATTAAACCATAACACATAATCTCTGTGCAAAACAAATCAAGCAATAGACCCAGAGGCTGCTTGTAGACTACAGAATGTGTCTTATTTCCTGCTGACACAAAACGATGAAAGAAAACACTGTGGAAGACGTTGAAAAACTTCTCCCATCAACACTATCATGCAGCTATGTGCATTTAGAGGTACATACATTAAGAACTAAGAGCTAAACTGTGAGACGTTGTCTTTTGTTTGTCTGCCCAAACCAAATCAGAATATGACTCCACTCCAGATGCTGTGGCCTTTTCTTTTACATATGTCAAATGCCACCTCAATGGCAAGAAGCCCAGATACAGTGGGACATGCTAAGACACACAGACACACACACACACACACACACACACACACACACACGTATACACAGTCAAGCACACCAATCAGGCTTCCTTTTTTACTAAATAAAATCTTTGAGTCAGGCAAACAGCCTTAATGATTGATCGTAAACAATAACTTGCACCATCTCTCTCTCTTTTTGTTTCTGTGTGTGCAAGAAAGTGAGAGGCTGCATGTGTATGTGTGTGTTGACGTGTCTGTCGATGTGTGTGTGTTTGTAAAAGGCACGTTAATTAGGTAATCAACAGCTGTGCCAGACAGACAGGAAGCAGCTTGTTAAGAAACTGAAACGGAGATGGAAATAGATAATGAGAGAGAAGGAGAGGTAGATTGAGCTACATATAAACAGAAAGAAAGAAAAAAAAGGTGGAAACAAAGGCACAGAGCAGGGAAAAAACAGGAAAGGGTACAGGAGTAAGAGAAAGGCTGAGAGAGTGGTGTGAAGATAAGGGGGGGTAGTAAGGAAGGGAAGCATCAGATGTGAGGACAGGTGCTGCTGTCAGCTATGAAACACATGTAAACATTTTATTGACAGGAGGAACCAATTACTGACAGCAAGAAGGGAAGGAAGTTTTTCACTGTCACACCAGGAAGCACAAACAAACCTATGTGGAAAAGTATTATTAGTTTTTTTTTTTTTTTTTTTTCATTTTCAAACATCTGATGTTTCCCTCTGTGGGCGGGCTGATGTGTCAGCTTTGTGTGTGGATAAAGACAGAGCAGCAGGAGACCGGAGGTGAAAGCTCCAGGCTTCAGAGCGGAGAGGTCACTGGCTTGAATCTCAAAATGGTAAAAATCTGGGCGGGAGCAAGTGAAGAAAAAATCTGAGCTTTCCAAAAACTGATGTCCTTATTGATTTTCTATCTGCTTGTACTTGACCTTAATACAAAACTTCATGAGGTCAAGAGAAGAAGTTTAAAGAAATGAATAGTTTAAAAAAGTCATTGCCTTTGAGGGATACTAAATGGTTTCCATAATTGTGTTCAAGCACCAGTGGAGAATATATAGATGTGTTTATTTTCATAAGACACAGTAATATCTCATTTTTATTGCCAAATGTGTGTCCAAGACTATAGAAGAAAGAAAGTACTTTTCTTAAGTGTGTAAAAATATTATGCAGTTATTATGCAGGCTGTTGTTGAGATAGTGTAATTAACTCTTTTAGGCAGCATCCTTATGCTAAAACTAAACCTAAATGCACCTGCCCAACTATGCAGATATATTTGCCTCTGTTAACAATGACTCTCAATGTGAACTCTTCACTGCTGATGGTTACTGTTGAGGTGCTAAGAACAGACCAGCCAACCCATAGATTACCTATTGATTTGCCAAAGACATTTTAAGGAAAGAGTAAAGGCTGTTTGGATTATAACATTTCTTTGACAGAAGGGAGTGGTCCATTTTTGTACTACAGGAAATTCATTGGATGGTGCTCATGGTACATGGATGGTTTTCAATACAGGAGACCAAGTTTTGGTCTATGACACTTATAACTCGCACTTATATTTATATTATACTTAATATTGTTAGTGAAGATGTGCACACGTGTTCTGTAAAAACATTTTAGGACTTGGCAGATATGTTCTTTAAAAACATGTCACCCACGTTGATAAACATTGTAATCTGGGCAGTGTTATGTTTTCAACAAAACCTGTTTTCTGTTGCAAATGTGTAGAATATAACAAATATAAATGTAATGTAGAAAGATTGGTTGATGACAGAATTTTATGGGAATTAATACTCATACCAAGTCTGGTTAAATAAAATGCTATTTAGTCTTAACTGAATTCAAGATAATATTCTGATTCTTACATCAAATAACAGAAATAAATGCTGTTTTTCCAAGGTGGAGGGATTTGCAGAAAGCCAAATAACCTGTGGACTGCACAACTGGTACACTTTCCAACAGGAGGAACACAGAAAGAGGGTAGAGGTAAAATATTTCATTTTAGTTGCCTGAATTCACTGACAAGCTCTTGTTCAGTCAGAGCACACTTCTGCCAGAACAATGTGCTGGCTCCATCCATATACAGCTCCTAAATAGCATTTAGATTATATGGAAATAGCACACACTCAAAATACAGCTGAGGACTGAATGTCAGAAGATCATGTCTTAACACAGGTGACAGGAGAACTGGATGCATGAATGCTTGACTGCATGAGTTTTTAATTTTGTGACATTTTAATTTTATCGGATCGGGCCTGCACTCACTGAAATCAAACCTTTATGTAACTCAGACAAAGTCAGCTGCCTGGCGATGTGCACTGTGTAGTAGCCGGAAGCAGAATATATCAAAATGAAGGTGTGTAGCCAAGACTGGACTCCAGCTGTCCCCATTGGTATTTTTAGATGGTGCAATGGGTGTAAATATTGGTCGCCCTGCTGGAAGTAACTAAACCACAGTGTAAATGGCTCCTTGGATAACTTTTTTGTAAGAGGAATAAACTAGCACACAGGTAGTGACGAGTTACTGTGCATAGAAAGTTTCTTGAATAAATAACAGAAGAACTGAGTTCCTTGAATGAAAGAGATCGCCACAAAAACCATGGATTCTTTGTCAACAGAAAACCAAGGGGATGCACGTAAAGTTATGATGGCATTTGATTGGCAAGTTGTCTTCTAGAAACATTGAACAAAAGGAAGAGATAAATAGATTTTAAGATGCAGCCTTAAAATTGACCCTCCTTCATCTCATCCGCTCTCTCTTCCCAGCTCTTAAGGGAATTTACCAACCTTAAAGCAAACCACAATGACTCTTGACATGTGTATTTGCTCCTTGTGTCTCCTTGTCTTTCTCCATTATTACCTCACTGTTGGCTGGATGTTAAGGAGACACATTTTCACAGGAGCCTCAAAGCTAAGAACATTGTCTCATCTCCCAGCTACCCTCTCTCCTCTGATCCAGCCTTGCCCTCCCTGTGTCTTTCTTGTCCGTCTTTGCTATCTAAGGATGGAAAGACAACCAGTCAAAGCATACAGTACAGCTGCTTGTTTCCTCTTTCTCTCTCTCCTTTACTCCCCCGTCACTATCCTCCCCTCCTCCTCCTGCTCACTGCTAAAATACAGGCATACACCAAAACCATGAAAGAAAAGGGTGTAAAAGTCTATTAACTCAATACTTAGAAATGTATTAGCAAAACAAAGTTACAAATGGGGTGGCAAAAAGTTTTGGGTGCCCACCATGCTGTTCCCTCCACATAGATTATTACTGTATTTCAGTCTTTATGATTTGCTATATTAACTGCTGCTATTTTTCTTCAGTCTCAGAAAGTGCAAACTTGAACATTGACATCGAAGGTAAAAAAGGAAAAGAAATAATCCAGGATTTTGCATTGAGTTTCTTGTCTTCCAATCGATTTGTATTTTTATAGATGTAGTGTATACGGCCAAAATATTCTCTGTACCTTCCAGCCCTCTTTCTGCCCCTCGCAAAGTTGGACATTCAAAACACCAGGATTCACTATTTCCCTAAAAGCCAAGAACACTGCACCTCTTCTAAAACTCTCCCCCCTTTCTTCACTCCTCTGCTCCCTCCCAGTCTGTTTAAAGACAATTTTCTGTCCCACATTCTAACAAAGTAAAGCAACTTTTTTTGTATCTCTTTTTCTTTTCTTTTTCTTCTTATGGCAGATCCTTTTAGCCTCCTCCTGGGAGACAGAGGCACTGGGTCCCCTCAGTTTGTTTGTCATTCGTTCGCTTGTGCATGCTCGAGAGCTCTCAATTCAAGGACACAAGCTCAGTTTTTGATTTACACAATGAAAAGAATTAATTAAACAGCAGTGATGGGACCCTGGGGTTCCCACTGCCCATGGAGGTTGGGAAGGCGAAAGCAGGAGGACAGAATGAAAGAATGGAGCTGATTGGAAAAGGGAGGGAAAGGACAGACAGAAAGAAAGAGAAGAGGGTTGGGTGAGAGAGCGAAAGGAGGACAAGTTGTTTGGTGTGAAAGAAGAGGGAGGACATGTGGGACGCACGGAGGAAAGGCATGGGAATAAGAGAGCAAACAGAGAGAAACAAAGAGAAAAAAGAGGAGCGAAAAGGGACTGGGATATCTCCAACGTTTGACACCTCTTCGGTGACACACACACAAACACATACACACACTCACGCACACAAGAAACAGAGAGTTAGTGTTAGCATCGGCGCTGCTACTCGCTCTATGACACTGTACATCTCTAAGGAGAGGGACTTGAACACGCAGGGTCCGCGTAGGTCGCCTTAATTAGCCACACATCCCGCTACACAGGCTCCCAGAGGGGTTTATCAGGGGCATGGAGGGTGAGGAGACGAAGGAAGGGGGAGACAGAAAGGAGGGTGAGGAGCAAGAGTGGAAGCGGGGGAGGAATGGGTATTAGAGCAAGGGGAATAAGCCAATGGGATTGGAAGGTTATTTAAAGCATGGCCTACAAAAAGATTCAGAAAAGTACAGTGTGTGTTTGTGTGTTTACTGTAGATATGAGTGCATGCATGAAATGTGACCTATGTCATGGATGTGTATATACTTTACGGTCAGGATGAACCCTGTGATCCCACGCAGCACGTTCAATAAATGCAGTGTGAGTGTGAACCCAGTGCATACATGTGTTTGCATCCGCATGCATCCACACTTGCATTATGTATATGCATATGAGTCCGGCCTGGTGATTGAGTGTGCTCAGGTGCCTAGGGTTATTTCACTGAGTGACAGAATGATGCTAGGCGAGGCTGTACACATAAACCCCATCCATATCTGCAAGGCCTAATTAGCCAGCCCAGGTCATCGCTCAGGACTATGATAGAGTGGTGGAGCATGCAAGTGCTCACCACAAAACACCTAACGAACACAAATGCTGTCTTTATCCCACCGAATCTCACTTCATCCCAACTGCCTTGATGTCCTTTTTTATGTAATTGACAGCTACCGCTTTCCTCCGCTTGTATAAAATGTCTCATAACCTGAAGAATTACAGGAGTAACCTTTGTAGAGGCGGCACTTTTCACTGTGTGTTTTCGGAATTGAAGCCGCAGCCTAAGAAACACAGTAAATAGTGTTTTGGGGGGACTGTCAGATGGGTAAACTTACTTAATTGGATGGCGGTATGAACTCCAGAGGAGGTAAATTATGGCGCACCTTGGAGACAAGCTGATGGATTCCAGCTGAAGTTACAAGGACTTAAATCAAATTCATTCTGATGACCCCTGCTCCCAGAAGTCTTGTCTTGCAGGATGACAGGTTTATTTTAAGGCTTATTCACTTACACATAGCTGGTTTGCCTACAGTGTGAACAAAGCTGCCAAAACGTTATATTCTATCCACTATGGTTTGGACCAAAGAATGCATGTGTCGTTGAACATTTTCGGAACTGAGCTCTCTCTAGTACGGCACTCTCCCTACATTTCTACTTTTCCTCCATTAATGTTTTCTTCCCCTTTGTGCTGTCCACCTCCAACTTTCTTCCTCTTTTATCTGTCCTCCCTAATCTCCCATACTCCTATACTTTCTCTCTCTCCGCCTCCCTCTTCGTGCCTTCGTTGTCTTCTCTCAATTCATCCTTCCTTCACCTCTCTTGTCAAAGCCAAGTTGATGTTTATCAGCTTTAAAATCTGGACATCTCTACAGCACTCACCCACAAACACAGCTCCAACTATAAAAACAACAACAGGAAAAAAAAAAAAGGAAGAAAATGTTTGGTTGGGTACAGACTACTCTTCAGTGTCAAGATGTGAGAGGACAAAAAGCACAAAGATGGTATGCCTTTGTCGACCTTTTGCAAGCCAAACATGCTTGAGTGAAATTGAAATAGAAAATAAGACTATATAAAACGGAACAGCCAATCTAGCAAGAGAAGGGAAAGAGGGGACAATTGGGGGGGAAGAGAGTGTAAAAATAGAAACAGAAGAGGAAGAAAACCATCTGTAATGGTTCAATACGGCATAAAGCAAGCAAAAACACAATGTTTTGATACATGTACATATACCTGTATGTAACTCCTCTGGCGTCAAATAGGTGTTGTGCAATCAGGGGAGGAGAGAAAGGGCAGGAAAGAGTGATAAACACAGACTATTATCAATGAGATGGTCATTTCTTCTGCTCTTCTGTAAAAAGAACCCCACAGACATTTTGTGAGTGTGTGTGTGCTAGCACTATTACCCTTGTGATTTTATTTTTCAGGGACATATCTATACTCAGAGGTTGAGGTGTTGAAATACAGTACATAAAACCCTTCTACAACGTAATGGAAGCGGGGGTGTGGAAAAGCAGAGCGACGGAATGGCAAAGTAAAAATATGCATTGCACTGCAAACCAATATAGTTTTCACTGCTTTAAGATTTTTTTAAAGCTAAGATGACAACATCAGGAAGGTGGACTTCTTGGAAGGCTGACGTTCAGTTTAGGATAAGAGTCAACCAAACTCCAGTGCAGCCATCTTACTATCTGATGATTGAGATGAAACTTTGAACTTGGTTTTAGAGTGGTTCTCAACTTTAAAGTTTGATGAAGTTTAAAAATCAGTCCAATAAGTTCAAAAACAGTTCCTTAATTACTTTGGACAATCCATGGCCCTCTGTTTGCCGTTTCAGCCAACAGGTTTCATCGGAACTATTTGTAGAGGTGCTCAGCAATATGTATAAATTACTCATTAAAATTTTAAAATATTTTAATGTAACAGGAGTTCACCTCACTGGTGACTAAGAACGACGTTGTCAGCTCAGCTATGATACATAGTACACTGTTTACACATTATTGTCTAAAAGCAAATATTTGCATATATATTTATGTTTGGACTGAATACAGAATCTGCAAGCAAAGGACAAAGATTTTGGCACCAAACGTGTTCTGGTTTCCGTTTTTGTGAACAGTATTGACCAGTCACGTTTGAGTGGGATTTGGTGGCAACTGTCCATTTGGAGAGCAAAAGAGGCTAGCTCTCTAACACTGTCTTCATTCATATGCAGATATCTGTTTATAGAGATTAGCAGAAATTTGTTTTTTTTCTCATCATTTTCGCGCATGAAGTTGCTAATCAGACTGCAAAGGAAGTCTTGGCCTGGGTGTCTGTTATCCATTTGCGGATATCCGCCTGTGGATTATCCAGAGTAACCAAAACATTGTTTTTGTTAAATGCTTGATTGGTCTGAGCAACACAAACAAAATTAGATTCACCGCCATTGTATTAGGGTAGCAGCAGAGATATCAGAGACAGATATCGACAAGACCTGGGAAAATAAAACCAAAACTATCAGGTCAAAGTAACAATAAGGATGAAGTCTGTGTTATGTAAATGGTTCAGGAGAAAGTGAAGGGATACTGTAGTCAGTGAAAGGCATTTTCTATATGTGTCTATGTGTCTGGGGGTATTTCTTTAGCAGAAAGAAGAGCAAATCATTTGGCCCTGGTTAGAGAGAAACATGTGTCAGACAGTAAAACACACTGATTGGTTATGCATGCTTATACCATAAACATGTAACACATAAATATATAACTTGGTCACACACGCACACACACTACGATGAATGAAAATGGGATATGGATGTATGTTTCTGAAGGGAATTCTCCTCTTTTTTTCTCTCCAGAGACAAACACTAACAGCAACACTGTTGTGCTCTCATGGCCTCTTTCTCTCTCATTTTTCTTCCTCTCTGCCCTCCCTCCCTCTTTTTGGCAGACAACCCTCTCTCTTTCTATCCTTCCTCCCTGTTGTTGTGTTTTTAATCCTTGTATGTGCCAACAGAGAGTGCAGACATCTTGGCCCCATGTCTATGCTGTGTGTGTTCGTGTATCCCAGGGAGGCAGCCAGCGCTCACACAAAAGCTCTCTGTTAAGTTAGTCTGTCTTTACAAACGAATCAAATCATACACTTAACCCCGTGCCCTGCATCTTTTCCTCTACTTGTGTGGATTTCAACCAGTTCAAACATAAAAAAAAGAAATAAATACATTTTAAAAAATCATATGCATTGCTGCCTATACATAATGTCATAGTGATCATTGATTTTCTGGCCTCAGCTGGACAATAAAGTTATAAATGTTTATATGTTGGAGGAGGGAGGCAAAGATCAGCAGTGAGTGATGAAAATGCACCCGGAATTTTGAAAGATAGATATCTGGGCATATTTTGCATGTTGTGTGTAAAATCTCCCTGACAAAAAGAAAATACAATTGTTTGAAGGACCATCTTAGCAGTTTTGACCAGGTGCTAACATCTGCAACCACGAAGTGAGTCCAGCTAATCAATCAAGAATTGAGGAAGTGCTGTCAACTTTGCTGTCCCAATCTGAATGAGGGAAATGAATCACCCAATCTGTGGCTGCTTTTAAAATTAAGGCTCTCTCTATCAGATTTGCCACCTGTTGAAGACACTGGAGCAACAATATACTGGTACTGAGGTCTGGTATTGAAAAGATGCAGTTGTTTTATGTTATAGACTGTTTTTGAAAGTAAATTGGAGATGGTATATATTGAGATGCATCTGAATCGTTGAAAGGTAAATCATAATTGAATCATGAGGCCAGTGGAGATTCACACCTCTTCTTCCCATGTTAGACGACTGTAATGCATTTAATTAAAGCTGATATGAGTGTGTGTGCCTCATTTGTGCAAATGAAAACTGTACATCATTTAATAGTGTAAACACGTTAATTTTAATCAATATAACATAAAGGTAGAGGTACCAACCTCCAAACACACGAACACACACGTACGTTGGTGTTTGTGTCTGAATAACTAATGAGACGTTTATATAACATTTATGAAATGTATGACTTGGGTGAATGAATAAGTCATGTTGTGCATTACCTTTCCTACGCAATCACGCATACAGTACTACAGCAGTGGCTGCATACATATGTCAGTTTGTATGTGCGTGTGTGCAGTGTGCGTGTGCTTCCAGTGGGTGTGTTGGCATGAATTTTCATTTGCATAAGTGTGTAACCATTCATATTTTCCTCAATATGGAAATGTTCTGCAAGTGTGTGTATGTATGGAGAGCTTCATTAATTGCATACAGTATGATTTGAGCTGGAGATTTTGTAGGATGAGGATTTGACACGCCACTACTGCCTTTTAAGAAATGTCTACAGTATTTATCATAAATAAACACTGGGGACTTTGGGAGTGTGTTTACAGAGTAACTTTGAATCTCAGATTTTAGGATTGCAACATGCACACTTTTTCTGAGCTCTTACTGTATTTTTGAGTTTTGCGTTTTTTCAATGATGCTGTAGGAAGTAGAGAAAATATTTTTGACCTCATTTTAGATTTTAAATAGAATTTTAATCAACACCCAGAATTTGTTAAAAGAAAGCTATGATACGGGGCAGTGATGTAAATGTAGACATCCTTGTTCACTGACTTGTCAGCTTGTAGAAATAAAGCAGCCCACTTGAAACTGGTTGTTAGTTTTGCTCTTATTTTAGCTCAGTAAAAAACAGAATCTAATAACGCAAGACAGACGACTTTTTTTTTTTTTTAACCATACAAGGATTTTGTTTTCCTGCATGGAAAGAAGCCCTAATAATAAGAAATGCATCAACACAGTGTTGTGTTGTGTGTTGAACAACTGTCACTTTATGTTTAAAAATAGCGTTCATATCAAATTGTGAATAAGATGCAAAACAACAAACTAACAACTACCTACTAATAATCATAGTTTCTGATCTGAGGATGTCTCAAATTATTTTCAGGACTTTTTGTTAGCTTTCTTTTAAACACAGGAAACAAATGTGGGTGTGTTTATTATTAAAAGTTCAGGTCTGATATATACTGGAACAAAGTAATGAAACATTTCTAACTTTATAAGATGGAACTCTTAGCTGTGGTGCTGCTGAACAAATATATAAGCTTTTAGTGCAAATAATCACACATCTTATAGGTTAAAGCCTGGTGTTCATCGCTTCAGTACTTGGTGTTCACTGCTGAATTCAAAGACAATGATTATCTCCTCTAAAATGCTACAGTTTCACCGCTTTCCTGGAAAATGACTGCTATAATTTCGTGCCATCCCCAAAAGGAAGACTAAAAATATCCAGTTTCATTTTCTTTTAATGTTACACGTTGCACAGAATAGTCTGGCAATCGCTTGCTAAAATATTTTTTTTTAAACTAATTAATTTAATTCTACAGTACATGTAGTATAATATATTCAAAGATGGTTCAGCTACTGCAGGAAATACTGTAAAATCATTATATGGAACTTTTTTTTCCCCCTGTGGCTGCCACTGCAAGGACTCAGGATGATAAAAAACTTCAATGCTATTTAGCACACACACACACACACGCACACGCACACAAGCAGATAAATAGCAGGTCCCTCTATGGAGTGTGGACAGTGCATTACCCCAGTTCTGGTATTGAACGAGGCCCATTAGCAGTGTTAATCTATAGATCTAATCATGATCATGAAATAGAGCGCTGCACCCATTCTGGCATCATCAGCCACAGTCATAAACTATGGCACATTTCCCTCATATAACCCACCAGGCAAAACTGGGGTCATCTTGTGCCTGTTCCACTTCTTGTACAGTTTAATTCATTAAACATGCAGCGTATTAAAAAGACTGTAAACAGAGTTGGAAGAAAAGAGAAACAAATTTTTACAAAACTCCCATGGGGCTGTGAAAATGACACTATTAGTAACAACAGGGGGAAAAAAAAAAAACTCAACAAGGTCAAGGCTACTACAGTCACAACACAATATCTTAATGAAAAATGACATAAATAATCCAATAAATTTGCTAGGAATGATACACATAACAGGATAACACCATATAATAATATGATATTAAAATTTAGTGTGAACAGGGACAGATACATGCATAATAACTTGAACTGGTAAACAAAATGAATTCAAACAAAAGACAAACCTTATTCCAGAGCGCCTCAATGGCAGCTTCTAAGGGTGAGGAGACACACACATGCACATCCAAATATCTCATTATATTTTATTTTTCAGAGCACTGGTACACAGCGGCAGAAGGGCAGGGAGGCAGAACTAAGCAGAGTGTCAATAACACAGTGTGATGGTGCTGTGTCATTACAGCTAAATGGTATCAGAATGATCAAATAGTGAGAAATGCACAAATAATGAATAACTACTATATAATCAGAATCAATAAAGAAACAAATGAGAGCTGTAGGAGAGCTTTGATCGTGTGAGTGTTATAAAAAAAGAAAATAATTGAGCTCTCCTGTGACACGTGATGATGGAACAGTACAGTAATTACAGTCATCATGCTCAAAAATGTCTTTCTTTTTTTTTTTTGCTCTCAGGTAATTGTCAACCTACATACATGGATGCAAAAATACTATCCAAAACGACATACATACAGCCACGTCAGAAACACACGAAAGCACAGCTTTCACAAAAAGCAAAGCCTACGCTCTGGTTCTAATTACAGCTTCTACTCAATGTGCTTCCTCTATTATATGCATACATTGAACACCATATAATGTCAGATAATGTCGTATCCTAGAATAATAATAGGTAACAGGAATCAATTCACAAGATTAATTGTCGAGCTAGTAATCATTCCCACCCTCTCATTCATAAAAAGCACACTCACTGTTTCATGTCTCCACCAGTAATATCTCATTAGAGATTAATACAGATCAGCTCTTTTAATTAGCCATCCCGCCCACACAGTCGCTGATAAAAGCCTGTGATCTTTCCTCTTGTATGCTGGCAACTGTCTATACTGTGTGTGTGTGTGTGTGTGTGTGTGTGTGTGTGTGTGTGTGTGTGTCTTCCCTGTGGTAAAAAAAAAATGTCAGCTTCACTCCCACCTGCAGTCTTTACTGTTGTTTCATTAGGGAGGCAACACAGAGGTACTGCACTGAAACAGCCCTGCTTCTCCTGCGTGTGTGTCATGTATATGTTTATGTAGGCCTGTGAATTTGTGTGCATGCACGCATTGTGTGTACATCAATGCCGCATCATAATCTGAGCTTATAGGTGCCTCTTTGTTTACAGTACCACTTTGAAGACTGCATGGTACATGAGTGGATGTGAATGTGAAAGAGTGTGTGTTTGCATCTGTGATTCTCTGTGTATGTCTTTGTGAGAGCTATATCATAATCTGGTTTCTAAAGAATCACTTTCTATGTTTACCCTGATGTCACTTTGATGAGTTTTACCCTCAGGCCAAGAAAAAACTGTACCACAGATGGATACGTGCCGAAGCTCATGGAAATAAGCAGCCGTTTACAGTCACCTCTATTTCAGCACCTCAAACAACACCATCCTGATGGATGACAACAGGCCTGGAAAATAACTTCTCTGCCTTGAGGCTACAATGGCTGGCTCATCCCAAAATTCATCAAACACCTTTAGTATTTTACCAGCTATGCTGAATACACCACAGGAGTATTAATCCATGAGCAATCCATTCAAGAAATATTCCAAAGATTTTACCACAATGTGTGTGTCTCTTTTCACCAGTACCCACCAGATGACCATTTGTTGAACCCCCCTCTCCAAACTGTCCAATCATAACTAAGCAACCATAACTACACGAGGTAGGCCTGTCAAGCTTTTGAATTTTCAATAAAAGCATTTTGTATGAGGCTGTGCAAAGAGTATCACTCTTACTCGAGAGGGAGCCTTGTCTTATCCTTTCCCAAACAAAATACCCACCAGCAAAAGTGTAAGGACTGAATTAAACATTGTGTTACCTGCTCTAACGTAACCTGAAAGTGTTAGAGATGTCCAGCTACCTATAGTTTACTACCTAGTAACCGAGCTCGGCTGCAAGGCCAAGGAGCATGCCATTACGCACCATTAACTAAATTAGTTGTGGGGTTTAGGTTACGTGAATGAAAGCCCAGTTGACAGCTAGCTTATCAAATGTTTAGTATTCAGCCATTGTGATGTTAGCAGCTCTGTCCTGCTCTTTACTGGATTTTGGGAAGTTTACACTCCCCACCCAGCTCCAGCCAGCATTACCAGTTAGTCCTCATCATAAGTACAGTAAAAGTGAAAAATGTTGTTTTAAAATACAAAATATGTAAGCTGAGCAGCCAACCAATGTTAAGTTAGAATAAAAATCAGAATCTGATCTTACCGTTTTTTTCTTAGTTAGTACTATGACTAACTAGCTCTACAGTATACAGCAAATGCTTTTTATTTATTCAGATGTCTTCCACATTAGCTGATGAGGATGCTAACATTTCTTAGCTTCAATGTTTTAGCACAACTGTGTATTTAGCCATCAGGTTCTTGTATTTCAATGCAACAAATTAGCCAGAGTAATTAAAAAGTTAGTAAGAGACAATGTTTCAACTAACTACAGCTAATGGGAGCAACGGTTGGTAAAATCAGCGGTTAGAAAATGTCTGTTTCTACTTCTGTCTGAAATCAAGGACCCGCTGATTCAAAAATCTAAATGAATTTCTGTATACCATAGACTGTATATACTATTGGAGAATAGAAGCTTGACAAGCAATGCACTGTAACAAAATGAGGCAGGACTTAGAGGTATGACCCTCTATGCCACTTTGACCCCCCCCCCCCCCCAAAAAAAAAAAAAAAACATCCTCTCTCATCCTCGCAAAGACACAAGTTTAAAAAAACAAAACAAAAAAAACATTTGATAAAAGCTTTCAGTCTTATGCTCTTAATTAGAAAGCTTAAAGCTGTTGTGCTGCTGTGTCATCACTTTTATTTCTCTCTATGCCACATTCGGGTTATCCGTTTGCTGCTTACGCTGTCCATCAGTCAAGCTGAGACGTGGCTAACGGCTAGCTAAGTGGTGCTAATTGAGCTGGGGTCATGCAATAATAGTTTCATGCAATGGAACATCATTCATCAGCTCTCAGCCAGCAGAGAGAGAGCGATGAGATAGAGGGATAAAGGAGGGGGGTGAGGGACACATCAGTCACTTTAACACAAAGTTGGACAAAGAGATGAATGACAGACAGATGAGGTGAAAAAGGGGAGTGAAAAAAACCCCACAGGCGTGTAGAAGAGGAAGGAAAGAGGGGGAGTGAACAGATTGCCTCCATGTTTACTGGTTAAATTGCTTCCCATTCATCCACGGCTAACACAGTTTCCAGCTGACTTTGTCTGACACTAACACATACACAAACAGATATATACTATATTCTAGATTTGGTAACATACTGGCAAATGCTCAATCTTTCTCTGAGCAATGTGTATCAGTGAGTGAGTTTCTGTGTTGTTTGGAGTGCATTTGAGTCACCATATAAACAGATGTGCACACACACAACATCCACACAGTACTAGTAGATTTGTGGCCACAGCAAAATGATCTCTGTTACACCTTTACTCCATTCTTTGATTAATTCAGTGTAGCATGGTTTAGTTTACTTAACATCTGTTATAAAAAAATAAAAAAATAAAAAAAAAAACTAGGAGAAAAAAATTGAATGATTTGTTTCCGCCTTGAAGGTGAGCCAGAGTTTTTTTCAATAACTATTCAACTTTCCTGACTATGGTCCTTGAAGCTTGAGCTTGAACAGTATGTGAGTCAAAGAAGCATCATGGCTATTTTAATTACTTTAATTCGTTTTCCTTACCTGTTACTCATGCACTATTTTTTTTTTTTACTCTTTTCACTCAGTTGCTGAGTCACTTTTTCTCTGTTCACCCAGTTAACCTCTGTCTCTGTGTATTATCTTGACACACAGACAAAACATTTTTCTCACCACTTTGTTTTATTTTTTTATGTCCATCATTATTTATATGTATTCTGCTTTATCGTTTTGTATCTTTGCTAAGTAACAACCTTACACTAGCGGTCAAGTACTGATCACCCATCACATTAGCAATGAGATAAAAGATGGGGTGTATTTACTCTCCTGTTGCTGGTTTTCCCCTCTCAACACGAACTAAACTAACACACACACATTCACGCAGACACCGGCACACACACAGTAATGTAACCAACCATACAAGGACAGAGCAATTATCAAGTAAATGGCAAATTTAGCACGAGACATGGTCACTGCTTTTCACTGCAGCTTGTCAGCCCACTGTGTATATGTGTCCTCCATACTCATGGTGTGTCTGCAGGATGAAATGAACCCTTGTGACCCCACAACCTCAATTCATGAATTTGACACTAGATATGTACATACACAAACCAATCCACACACACACACACACACACACACACACACACACATCTTTAAATCTATGGGTTACGGGTTGGAGTTCAAAGGTCAAATCAATTGGCAATCATTTAATAGACAACAAGACTTTGTGTGACACTGCAATTACATTGTCTTGTAATTGTGTCCAGTCGTTTTAGGATAGCTCATAGAAAGCTTTATAAGAAAATTATAATCAGTATCAATCTACAGTTAAAGGGTCATCCTACTAACTTACTACTTGTAAACCCTGGCTAATACATAAATCATGAATCTTATATTTGCTCTTTGTTGCAGAAACTGTTTCTACAGAAAAGATTTTACTCTCATTGCCAAACTGAAAGATATTAATGTAAGGATTCATAACCTCTGCGCAGAATAATCACAGAGCCCTTCAAACACTTTATGCACCCCCAAACACACCTCATGCTACAAAAGGAATAAGCTACTGAACTGCTGACAGAAAAAAAAAAAAAAAGAGAGTATATTTGTGAGATTCAGTCCTACCTCTCCGCAGTGGAGTAGGCCTTTCTCTGACACATCACCGCCAACGAACTGCTTCCCGGCGCCATTTCCTGTTTGATCTCCCACGCGACGAGGTTGCTGGGTTTCACCGCCAGGAAGTTGATTCCTGACTGGAACCACACCCTGCAGAGGAGGATTAAATAAAGACAGAAATAAAGAGAGAGAGAGAGAGAGAGAGAGAGAGAGAGAGAGAGAGAGAAGAGGAAGTGAGGTTAATCTAAAGTTCACACAAGCACATCATAAACAAAAGAGGGAAGAAAGCAGAGTTGTCACAGTGACAGTTAGGGGGAATTTGCTTAAAATTGAATTTGCCTTGCTTGGAATTTCCCCTGCCCCTATTCTCCCACTGATTTTCTTTAATCCGTGATGTGTGCCATACTCTCTTTAATGTCTTTTAAAATTGATTCACACAGCATGGTCTCACCTCCCACGGTATGTCTTGATGGGAGAAGACAAAGGAGCAGTAGGATCTCTTATGGAAGTTAATATTTTTATCAGAATAAGTGCTGCATGGAGGATCTATAGGAAGTATACTGAGCTGGAGGTAAAATCAAATGTACATTGTGGTTTTGCTAATGAAAAAGGCAACAATGACTGGCCATTTTTTTAGCAATAGGGATGTGTTTTTGTTCTTCCTCTCATCAGCATCTCCTTCACTCCTTTTCCCTTTACAAATATTTGTTCGTTTTAACTTATACATACATTAAATCTTCTATCTGTCCCTCAAGTTTTGCCACCCATCTTCCTCTCCCTTCTCCAGTTTTCCTGTTCTTTCGAAAGTTAGATTTCCAACATTCATCTCTGTCTTCCTTATCTCCTCTTCATCAAGTAGTCTCTCTTCTCGTCGTGTCACTCTTGCTTTTTTCTAAACTTGATCTTTTTTCATCCAGGTTTTCCTTTAATCTGGATGATTTCCTCCTCCATGTATCTTGGCTCCAATTCTCCCTACTTCCATTTCTGCTTCAGTTTTCTACTCGATCACATAGTGCTTCCATCTTCCCTGTCCTTCCCTGTCTTCCCCTCCAGATGTTCTCCTTGTTTCCTCCTTCCCTCGTCACACTCTCTTCTTTACTTTCCTTACCAGGTATCCTCTTTCATCTCTTTTCCTCACCTCCTTAGAAAACGTTCTTTGCATCTATCCCCTCTGTGACTTCCTTCCATTCTTTCTTCCTTTTTCTTCGCTATATAGCTTATTTCATCCCTCCCTCCGCCCCTCCTCCATCCTTCAATCTCAAGGCATCCTATGGTTAATCTCTTTATTTTCTTTCTCTCCTTCTCCCTCGCTCTCCCTCTTTCTCTAATCCGTCCCGGTGTGTTTTGTTCTATTTATCACCTTGACGAGACCCTCCCTTAGTTTATTAACACACTTTGCAGGCTCGAACACACATGCATGCAAGCTTGTTTACTGCTTTCCTTATTAGCACGCGTACACTAGTCTCTGGCAAACAACTCCTGGACTCCCTAATAAACTTTTTCCTCAACACAGAAGGGAACAAAAAATCTGCCAATCTTCTTTGTCTCCCTCCTCATTATTACTTTCTTGTGTTTGTCTTGCTTCATGTCTTGCCAAAAACAGCCTGTAAATATGTCATGGCAGCCCCTTGCCATGTTCTCTGTACATATATTTTGGAGTGTATATATGCACCTGAGTGTGTGTGAGTGCATGTGCTGTAATCTAAGCTAAGATGCTTTTGGGTGTTTTTCTGTACAAGGGAATAACTCTCTTTGAAAACTGGAAAACACTTCTTTTTTTTCTGTTTCATTGGTCTTAGTTTTCTTGGTGTATATATAAAGAGGGAGAAATGCTCCCTGGTTGACCGTTGTTGTGTGTTGTTTTTATGCTATGGTTAGGAAAAGGAAGTGTGAAGTTGCAAAAAAAAAGTACTGTTTTGCAAATGAGGCAGGGTATACATAGTTTGAGTGCGGGGTGAGCTCATGTTCCCAAGTAAAATACCGTGTGTGTGTGCGTGCGTGCAGCAGCCCAGCATAAAATAACGGGCGGTCCCCAAAAAACCCCTTTTTTATTATTCAACAGCTGAATGTTACATAAAATTAATTCTCCAGAAAACTCCCTGCTGTTGCTCAGCTTCCTCTGCTTATTTCTCTCCATCCCTCTCTCTTTTGGTCTACTCTATCTTCCTACCTCACCCTCTTCCTACCCCCCCTCTCTCCCTTTCACACTATAACTCACGATAACTCACATCAAAGGAAATTTACTGCACCCAGACTGTGGTAATGCAAAGCAATGTGCTAGAAGACGGGGCGAAAAAAAAACAGATGATATACACAATGACAATTGCACAATGACAAAAATGGACAATGAGGGAACAGACATGTTCATGTCTGAACACTGGCTGAGAAACATTCATCCCAGAGATTTTTAGATGACAAGGTTGTGGCAAAGACAAATCATAAATAAAACATACTCAAAAAAATAAATAAATAAAAGTTCTCTAGCACTCCTCCATCAAAAGTGTGGGAGCACAAATCTTGTTCTTGTTCATGTAATATCAAATAAGACTCTCTTGACCACAGTCTTGAAATTCAAAACACATTTAGAGAGGCATTCCTACAGGACAACCAAACCAGAACTAAAACTGTGACAGGCTCAAAACTGCAACCCACATTAGCCTAAATTCAATACAACCACGGTTACAGAACTCAGAGGCTGTCTCTGAACATTTTGAGACTGACTGCCAATGATTACATCGGGCATATTGTGTGAAGACTGACAACCAAACACTGCAGCAATCGTGTATGTCAGAAACCGGCAGTTTTGTGCAATTGCGTGGTATTTAAATCCGACCATTTCAAGGACAGTACAGATCAGCGTGAATGAGACAATAGCGTTAGGCTTTTTCCTTACAATGTCACTCATGCTTCTTTCTTGCAGTTTCGCTGTAACAAGACTGTCCTCACCAGAGAGCAGCATTTGAAGTTTAATCACACACTTAATGAACCCTGCATTTTCCTGACAAGAGATCTCTCGCCATGGTGCGAGGGGTCATAAAATTACAATGCTTAATGTGAAAGGAGTTGTTGTTGGGATGAACCTCAAGAGAATTGTCACTTGACTCTTCAGTTCTGTGGTGCATTTTAATATCTTTCAGCGCACCGTTTTGTTTTTGCAACCTACAACTTAACTCTCACTGCTCTCATCAACTTTGTATTCAGACAAAGCAGGCAGCTGTTTTCAGGGGGGAAAAAAACCTGTATACTGCCTGCACAGCACCAAACAGCAGGCAGAAACAGTTAGCAACAAGCTGGTCAACATAGTGGGAGCATTTAGCAGCGGCAGACATTTCCCTCAAGAGTTGGTGGATATCAAAACAGTGCTAGAAGGAGAGAGAGTAATGTTGCTCTGTGTCTGCTGGATGTGTAAATAGGTAACCCCTTACAGGTATTTCAATAAGTATTATAACTTTACAGGGACAAAATATGTCAAACATCTCAATGATATACATATAGATATACACACACACACACACATGTATATATACTTTTAATACTTTTAACATAAACAATTTTAGATCCCAATATATATGTGATGGGGCTAAATAACGTCAAAATTCAAAAATGAGCATGCTGTTGGTTCAGTTAAAAAGAAAAAAGTTGAACACAGAATGAGGCTCTCAGTATCAACCCCTGAAATTCAGAGGTCCTGTATGAGGAAAGAGGTAGATTGATTTTGCATGTGTTGCATGTGACGATGAGCACCCATAACCACAACACACACACACACACACACACAGAGTCACATAAAGGAAACAAAGTGACACTGTTGTCCCGTGGTGCATCTGTCAGGCCTTTGGTGTGTGTGTTGTCTGTCAACAAGTAGGATGATGGACAAGGCTGCGTCCCTAAGCTGCTTCTGTCAGATCTGTGTACAGCAACAGAGCCTGACAAGTGTCTGTGTTTCTTTCTTTCTCTGTCTTTCGTAGTTTTTAAGTAATGCAGGACGACAAGTAAAATGTCTCCCTCGACTTTATCTCTGTATCTTTCACTTTGCCTTATATATCGCCCTCTATTTGTTTCCATCTTTGTTCATGTCAATGATGCTGCTCTGTCTTGGGTGACTGATCAAAATACATTGTATATTTACAGGTATATGTTGTTTCCTTCATTATCTTATTTCTTCTTACATAATAATCCATGAAATAGTTACTTGAATTACTCGAATTTCAACAATCTAAAGGCAACACAGATAAAACACCAAAAACATTAACTAGCCATCTACTCGTACCTTGTTCCCCTGGTGACACTCATACATCACATACGTTCACAGCTACTGTCTGCTCCTGTTGGCCATTGAGTAGCTCACAGAGCATTATAATTGATTTTCTTTTCCTTTTTTTCCTGAAGCAGTGCCTTGTTTATGGGCACTTCAATACTAGTTTTCCAAGTGAAAAAATAAAGAGTAAAAGAATCAGTGGAGGGAAAAAGCAAGAGGGCATTATGCCAAAAAGCCACACATTGAATGTGTTCCCATTTGCTCTTTTAAATCACCATTGCAATTTTAAATGCAAAATGTGCTTCTGTCATTGTGGTGATGTCTATTTAATATAAGGCCCAGAGGGTTCGTTTACCTTACTTACAAAGACTTTACCTCTTTCTCCAAGAGATATTCTGAGAATTTAGATTTCATCTTTAGCTGCATAACATGCATATGACAAAATTCTGGAATAGGTCCCATCAATTTAAGAAAAAATGCCTGTTATTCACCTTTATTCACCTCAGATTTACCAGATACCTGGTTAACCCACATTTTTACCAGAAAAAAAAAATTACAACTGACAAATGAAATAGAATAGTTGAATGGAAAGAAGGAATGATAGGAATGTGAATGAAGCAATGCATATTTATAGCTTAGCCTTTCCACACAGAACTAGTGACCCAGGAAAGCCAGCAATATGTGCGAGAAAAGGATAACAGATTGTTCTCCTGAAAAGATGAATGACTTAAATTCAATTAATTTCTTTTACACCTCAGCCTATCCCTTTAACTAATCGTTCCACATCCCCACCTGGTTTAAACCTTTCATTCTGCAATGCGCGAAAAAAAGAAAATATTTTTACAATTTATCACAGGAGATTGTAAAATTGTCAGGAGATGAAGACTGAAAAATGTATCTGCTTCTGGTTTACACACACGTACACTTAATCATGGTCACCAACACACACCCACACGCAGTCTCTCTCTTACACAGAAGCACAATCAGTAACACAAGGTCATGCAGACCTGTGAGTCACATATGACACTGCATGAGTAAATCACTGCAGTGTTAGTTGTAACTCTAGACACTGGGTTTCCTTGAACAGCATCAGATGATAGGAGGACTGATTTACACTCACGAGAGACAGAGGAGGGAGAGAGGGGAAGAAGAGGAGGAGGGGGGTGGCAAGCGAAGAGGAAAAGGGGAGACTAGTTATAGGAATGGTTATTTCACTGGTAGCAAGCAAATAAACTTAGGTTAAAAAGCACTTTTTTGAAAACAGAAATTACGAAGTACTTTACAGTGAGAGGTATTGTGTAAGGGAAGACAGAGGGAATTAAGTGTACAACCAATAAAGTAAACGTTTCAAGAAAGCCTAAGCAATTAAAAGGGATATATGCTTTTTAAAGATGTGACCTGATTCATTACTCACACTTGCTTTACATTAATAGACCAGTGTCTAGGATTTAGTGGCATCTAGCAGTGTAGTTACAGATTGTGACCCTCTCCACTTACCCTCCTGTCCCAAGGGGAAAAGAGAAACTATGATGCCAGCAAAAATACACAAAAAAGTCCTTTCTAGATTTAATATCATGCCTGTATGTCCAATATTACATACTGTATCTATTACACAGTTTTCAGTTGTTTAAATTCTTTTATCAATTGTGCAATAATTACCTGCCTACAACACTGTTCAACAATAGATGAATTACAAATGCATGTTGTGAGCACCAACAGAGACCCCTATCCAGGTTCTTTTTAGCCTCTTTAAATTCATTATATCCTGTGAAACTCTACACCATCGTAACCTCTGGAAAGTACCTGCTGCGTGGTAAATAAACTAACGTAGAACCTCCCATTATAGCACAAGCTTTTATTGCTTGAAAGGTCTCTGTGTTGAGAGCCTTTAAATGGCTTAAAACTGACAGATCTCTTCGGGAAGAACACAACTCAAAGAGCTTGGTAAGTCTACCAAGGCTTAAAAGTGATTTGGATGTCTTATTCTAACGAGTATCAAATTGATGAACAGTATTTTAGGAGATAAAAGTAGATCTTAAGCAATCAAAGTTTATGTGCTTCTCCTGCATACATTATTCTGATGTTCTTTTCACTTTATCAGTTATCAGTAAAAAAGGTGCAGAGAAGATTTAAACCAATTCCCATCATGTAGAAGATGCTCTAAAATATGATGGCTGCTAATGCAGAGTTACAAAGAATGTACGTGCGATGATGCTCCAGGTATTACCCTGTCTTTGATCTAAGAGGAAAAGGTGGATTGTCTTAGATCAAGTATGTCACCGGTGTTATGAAAAGGGCATCTCCTGATTAAATCTGGCTCACAGAACCTCCAGTAGACTCAGCAGTAAATTATTTGCTGTCAACAACGTTAAGACTTGAGCAAACCAATTTGAAAAGTACTGTTGTCACTGGATCACTACTATGAACATCATTACTACATTAAAATAAAGACTGCATTAGTCCTGAGGGATAGGTACTCAAGTTTGTGACTTGGATTCACAAGGCCACAGATGATTGCAAGCTGCAGCAACAACCCCATGGCGAGCACATCTGTAGCCGCTGTGCCACTTGTTGTAACCTTTGTCTATAATAACTTTACCACAAGGCCCAAACAAAAGAATAACTAAATGCAATGTCTGTGTTACCAAACTAAAGGATGCACATCAAAAAGAAATGACCTGTGAGCATCTCTGCTTCACTCTCCCCTTCTCTCAGGTTTCACCTGCTCAATCATCTGCTGTTTATCTTACAAAAGCCCAAGTTGAGCTCATCCAAAAGTATGGTAATGATATATTTTTATTAGAATACAACACATAACAAATAGCATTTCTGTTCTTCTGAAGCAAAACAGCACTCTCCCATGAATGCAATCCTTTCCGGAGGTTAATCTCACTTGTCTTCAGCTATCAGCGTCAAAAAATTCAAAGCAGAGATCTCCAGTATGAACGTCAATGCACTTAAAAAACCATAGTTCCTTTGGTTTCAATGAATACATGTAAAAAAAATCCTTTATTCCCTCTTGTGAGGTTGTTCTTTCTTGTCTAATGCTATTACTCTAGGTTTACAGTGATCCATAGCTCTAAGCTTTGTGCTCAATACTATTGGTTTCTTGTAACGTTCAAGGAATTTAAGCTTATTTTACAGTTGCACTCATTGTCATGCCGCTCTTGATGAAAGTGTCAGCTAAATGCCTAAAATGTAAATGTAAAATTCAAAACCTAAAAGGCATTCTTCTCAAAACAAAAGAGCAGACCCGGAGCCATATGCTATGTGTCAGAAAGTGTTGCTGCATGTACAGCAGCAGACGTGTCCAAGAGAGAAAAGTAAAAGAAGACATATTGTTTTTTCTAAAGTTCCTCCTGGAACAGATGTTTTGGAGGAAGACATGTTGAAAGGATAGTCTAAGAGTCCACTGTAATGTTCATGTCCAACAATTCTTACAAGTAAATAAATGCCAAAATCTGACAGTACAATACATTTACACTAAAGTAGCTCATTGTCAGTGTGTTGTACCTTTTGATCTGATCAAACCTTTGTAAATGGCTCTGACCGGGGTAGAGGTTCTAGCAGTGGTTTGTAAATATCTGAATGTTAAGAATTTTAAAACATCTTCAGGCCAAAGGACGCTATTAAATCGAATTAAAGTTCGAAAATATGATTCAATGTGGAAAATTAATTATTAGAAGAAAAAAAAAAAGATTGCCTGTAGTTTAAATCCCTACATTGATGATTCATAACTTAAAGAAAAAGGCTTGGCAACAATAAGTAAAATGGCAGCAGTTCTTTCGAGGCCCCAACAGATGTTCAGCAAAATTCAACACATCACCTGCATATTCCTCGACACATTCTGGAGAAGCTGCTGCCATTGGACATGAGTGGCATTTAAATGAGTGAACTGTCAGATCATTAAAATCTTGTTTTCTGCTTTTCCTGCTTTTTGAGAGGCAGAGGCAAAACAATCTGTTGTTGTGATAGTATCACTGAGAAAAGGCAGGGTTACTTTTTTACAAGTGACAAACTGTCAATGCATTGAAAGTTGAGGAAGTGATTTCAGTTACAAGGGCTTAACAAGTCTCAAAGTTGGTGCTGTAACAAGAAGTTTGCCACCTGTGATCATGCATAAATCTTGGCTCATCAGATTACTGCAATACTAGTGCTATGATAATAGCCCTGGCCTTGATATTTCAAAATCCAATTAAAATATATATATATTTTTTTATGTATAATCCCTAATGCATAAAGACAAAAGTCATATAAACTTGTATGAATGAAGTTTACTTTTAGGTTACATCAAACTTTTTGAAAGAAGTGTACATTAATATTTTCAGTTCAGTTAAGAGCTTCACCGATCCTTGAATGTATGTATTTTTTGAAGTTGGAGTGATGGACAGGAAGTAAGGCAAGGGTTTTGAAAGTTTAGAATGAACAGGTGGGGCTGCGTTTAAGACACGGTGAGACAGATGGGAAGCTGTAAGCATGGAAATTCATAATAAACAGTTGTTAAACATTTGAAAGAAGGATGTAAAACAGTCCTGTTATGTTGGTCAGAGGTCAAATGTGTCTCTGTGAGAACATCTGTTATATGATGCAACCAGGACGTTTTTTCTCTCTTTTTTTTTTTTTTACTTTCAATTTCTCTCCAGTGATTAATTTTGAGGGGCTTTTATTTACTGTGGTCTCGTTTAAATGGTTGTCTTTTTATCCTGTCTTTCATTTTTTATTATTATTTCTTATTCTTCTCTTGCTGCAGAAAACATCAGATCTGTCTGGACTAATAAAGTGACTGTGTGAATGTAAACAAATGCTGTATTTCCATCATGGAAACAGTCTATTTTCCTTTCGTTCTGATAATTTGATTGAATTTTCTACTAAATGACAAACAGCAAGACATTTTGAGGACTCCCTGCATGCATTTTCTGATTGTACTGGTAACTATGGCTAGATCAACAACTATATAAATCCTAGTTTTCCCAATCACCATGGTGATGAGAGCATGCCAAACAGTTGCCTATTGTTTTACCTAATGGGATGTTATGAAATGTTTCCACATCATAAAGCCTTATTTTGTGTGAAAATGTGTGTGAACAGTCATAACAAAAACATGAAGGCCTGATGTCCAGATGACAGTGAAATCTAACTGACTACGTACTCTAGGCCTACTGTCCACAACACTAACACAAACCTCAAACAAAATTACCTGTTCTAATAAGGAGTGAGAGGTCACCCCCTAAGCGCCAACCAACATAACCAAACACACTCTCTCACACACACACGCACACTCTGTCTCTTTGGCTGTCTTTCTCCACAGACACTCCCTGAACAGCTGGCTCCCTAGTTATAGGAGTTGCAAAATGACTATTGTGTAATAATGATGAAAGCTACTGGAAAACAGGGATGTGTGTGCAAGTGTCTGATTGTGTTTGTGTGTGTGTGTGTCTGATTCAGCGTAAACATGTGACTTTCCTTAGACTAAACGCCTCTTTACTCAATGTGTGGGTGCTTAAACATGCCCGTATGCACATATGTTAACCTCACTTGTGTGTAAATTATGCATGAGTGAGAAAAGTGCCATTAGATGCCTCCTCTTCCGGACACAGTCTTTGTTTTGCACTGCTGCTCAGAGCAGGCCTTGGCATCATCAACCCTGCGGGGGTAGCCATTAAAGATGTCCCTACTTATACATCCACCCTACATCTGTCCTACATAGAATTAAAGATCTTAAAACACTATAATGGAGTTTCTGTCTATCTGGATGATCGTCAGTAAAAATGACAACATGATCATTTAGCCAGCTGTTGAAACCCCAGACTTTCTATAAATAGTATAGATATTGTGTTTTTGTTTTGCTAGACTGTAATTCAAATGCGTTATCAGCTACTGATGCACCATGCGATTCCTGGTCCAGGACACGGTGGATTTGGAGTATGACTAATAAGAGGATGATGTCCTGTACTGGGAAAGGTGGAAGTCAATGCAGCTTAACCCAGACAATTGTCCTAAGGCAACTGTCATTCTTAGCTGGAGAGCAGCAGTAAGCTCACCACTGACCATGACTACAGTTATGATTACATTAGAAATACAGTGATGCTGCTGAAATCTTTCTTCTCTATGCATTCTGTGACAATTTGTCTACTGTAGGTCATAATTAATGAAGTGCCAGTCGGGTTGAAGACTGACAAAGTACAGCGAAAGTCACATATTTTCACCAATCATTGCTACATCACAATTGTGTCCCAAACAACTACTTTCTTTTTTTGTTTATTTTGCTTATTTTACCACTAGATTAAATGTGACACAAAACAAAGAATTGCTAACAATTCATAAGTTACAGTTTTTGTCCTCTAATATTACACAGCTTAATTGGGATTTCTGATTTGTAAACGAAAATGTGGCTACTGCTGAAAGTGAAGGTGATGAAACAATAACAAACTCTGAAACGATCACACCAGTGTAACTTGGACTTCTCTTTATAACTGGATATTTTTGTCACAAATCTTGTGAACATAGGTACTGTCGGCATTAGAAGCTCTTCACTGAGCAGTCATGTTCATGTTAAAAAATGTTCATTAAAGAGTGAATACAGTTGATGGTTTTGAGGTAGACTGAGATTTCAGGGTTGCCTGCAGCCTTTCTGTGTGAAGTTGGCATATTTTCCCCACATGCATGGATTTCCTCCGAGTGCTCTGGTTTCTTTCCACAATACAAGTTCATGCATGTTAGATGAACCAGAGTCATTGTCTAGGTGTGTTATCCCCCAGTTTATCCAGTACATTGTGTTAAATGATGAACGAATGATTAATGAATGAATGGAGGCAAAGATCTACAATACTGAAGAACATATCTAAACTGAATTTTGTTAATGCTGTGGACAATGTCCATACACAGCAATAAATGCAAACTGCACCAGTAAGATCCTGTGAATACAAGTAAATTCAAAGTTATAACAGAATCACTGTAAATGGAGTTTGAATGCACAAGTTACAAGCCTTGCTGATTGACTTCAAGATTAGATGTAGCCTGCGGGTCCTACCATGAAAATGGAAAATCAGCAGGTTTATTGACATAAAGCTGTGAACAGGCTGCATGAGAATTGTTGTTTGTATTTCATAAACAATTAAACTTGATGTGCCTTAATGAAAGTCTGAGTCATCTTGTTTTATCAGTCCGACATTTGCACTGCAGGTACACTAATTCTTTCTTGAACGTTTCACAACTGGCATACCAACATTAATTGAAATACCAAACTAACACCAACTTGTTACTGTCGCTGTCTTTGTAGTCTCAGTTGTTCCCCTCGGTGGATGGTGCTAAAGTGCAGCACTTCAACATGCATGCAGCGAAGCATGGGACTTTTACAACTACTACCTCTGTACACATTTTTAAGCAGAACACTGGAAATGTAATTTGCATAGTTTGATGTTTGGATACTGGATCCCTTTCAAATAAAAAACCCTCACACACAGAATCAAACCGCCCACTCTTCTTCCCACCACACATGGGATTAGGACGACATATTTCTCTGTAAACAAAGACACAGACAATAGTGGTGGGTTGTTGGCTGCTGTAGTAGCTTTGAGCTAGTCCTCTGGGCTGAGGTCCCGGATTAGCAGTGTAGCAACCAGCTACTCCACCACAGATTGCTTTCTGGAGGCAGAGACTGAAATGCTCAAGGACTTTTACTATCACTTACTATCAGTACTATTCACCATTAGATTGAATCGGAAAAGAATTTAAGGAAATTCCTCTGAGTTCATATGACACTGTTAAATAATTGCGTTTTATTTTTTTGACAATATTATTGGACAGTTTATAGTTTCACAGTATTTTGTACCAGAAGGCAAAGGAAGGCAGCTACAGGTCAAAAAGAACTGAAGTTGAATCATTTCTATTTATAGTTACTAGTAAGACTACTGTGCACCTTCTTGACATAGAATAAGGTTAGTTGGTCCTGACATTCATTAAAATATATCAATTCACAATCATGTGCTTGTTGATCAGATTGGTAATTACTTTTTCCCATCGTATTCTGAAAGTACTACTTTCGGATTCTATAAAGTGCTGCTCCACATAAAAATTGTCTTTCTGTTTACAAAGTCTCACTTTGTGTAGGTGTCTCGACAGTAAACTGGAAAGCTGTCACACCAGTCAGGTTCAGTGTCTTTATATAAATTGTAAAAAAATGATTAGTTATTGTGAAATGTTACTCAAGATCACATTTCCTGCTAACAGACTGCTTGATATGTAATCTTCAATGAAAAGTTATTGCCTTTTTCCTTTGTAATGCAGACTTGTTGACACAACAATCTGTCACTGAAACCTTAAACTACCAGTTAGAGTTGTGCCACTGTTATCAAGAGTAATATTAGCGAGCCGCGAACATTGCTAATGAACAAGAGACCGATTATGGTTGAAACAGTGCTAACAGCAGGGAGAATATTAGGACAATATAGACCACATGTGGCTGAGAACTGCTTACTCAACTGAGGAATAAAGCTCCATGCAGCTCATTTGGATGAAAAGATAAAAATTTAAGAGTCCAAGCCTTCAGCCGCTCATTTATTATGAGTGGAAGAGGTCCAGAAGTACCTCATCCCTAAGTGAGCGGATGGCACCAAAAGGCTAATCACCATGGGAGAGTTTGTGTGTGTGTGTGTGTAATTTGATTGGCATTTATCAACTAAAGCATCCAACTGAAGTCAACAAATCACACACATCTACTCTGACTAGCTCAACTGCACATTGAGCAGACATGTACACCGACATCCAGAGGCACACACACAAACACACATACATTTCCTGAGCTCAGCAAATAAAAGACACATCTCGGGGGGCTCTAACAATGGTAACCAAGGTACCAGTTGGCAGACAGAACAAACAAATAAATATGTCGACAAAAACCAGCAAACACCAAGTTTGATCAACAACCACAGCTGGGAACAGAGACTCAGTGATAGGAGGGCAGCCACTGGAGTCTGAGGTGTGTTTCTGGAGCAACAACACATGTCATTTCAGCTTGTTCATGTCCATAGAGAAATGTGCTGTCAGACTGACAGTCCACACATTCACACACAGATCAACATGAACAGGTGAAGTGGATGTAGGAGCTTAGGGTATATGTGAAGTTGTATGGGTTGCTCAGTTGGTCTGTAAGCTGTCAGGACGTTTTAACTGTGTTGAATCTGGTTGGGGAACAAAATTTCAGGAAACTTAAAAACTAAAATTGAGAACTGACTGTAGAGAGGGAGAGATACATACTGCAGACACAACGGTCAACACATGTGCACTGAATGAATATATATGGCAGCTAATAGAAGAGACATTTCTGATTTATGTTGAATTTTAAAAATTGGTTTAGAAGTCAATTTGTAACTTGAAAGTTGTGGTTATGAAGTTGCAAGCAAGAAGTATTTTGAAGGCTCCCATTGTTCACACATTTAAGAGCACCACCAGCAAGCATTATACCCATCAAAGCGAGAGACAAGAAACAACATGGATACTGTGAATAAAAGGAATGTGTTTAGAGTCATTTTGTATTTTAATCAGTTCTTGGATGTGTCCTTTTTGCAAACAGCCCAAAATCTTAATCAATTTGATTAATGTAAGTAGGGGGGCAAGAGGTGAAACAGACAGTCTTACAGGTTAGAGTGACCCCTGAGCAGTGTAAGTGAGAATATTTCTGCTTTCTCTGAGATCAACCATTAAAGATTTTGGCAATTTGAACCTTCACTAAAACCAGCGAGTGAACAAAGCATCAGAGAAGCTTGAGGATGCATATTTCAACATGCGCACGTTGTAGTGCTAATCTTAAGCAGAGCTAAAAGGTTAAAACAGTCACCTGCTGAGGGAGAGATGCAGCACCTCAGGGTTCCATTATTGTCATCGCAATTAAAAACCTCAGCAGAGGTGCACTTTAAAAGAGCTACAATCCTACCCTTTCTTCTCTGCTTCAATAACACTTGTAAGATGTAGACTCACACTTGTACGCGCACACACACATCACTACCTGGCATGAGGCAGCAATTGTGGTGTTCATAATGGGTTCTTTCATACTACAATTTCTCTTTGCTGCATGTGTGTGAGTTTGGATGTATGTTATTCAGGCATTTGGAAGACAGAAAAAGGAACAGACATAAGAAGAGGGAAGACTGAGAGAAGAATAGCATGAATTGTGAAGTACAGACGATTAAAGTTCACCTTGAGGAATGAGAATGAGATGCAAAATGACATGAAGAAATGAAGTAACTCACTTCAACTGCATAAAACAGTTGTTTATTTATTTATTTATTTTTGTATATTTTTAATTTAATGTATCATTTCAGAAGCTTGATTCATTACTAACAAATACATGCTGAGAGTATACCTACAGCAGAAGATCATGTGATTTGAATCTGGTCTGATCTGGTCTTTAGTGTTGTTTAGTCTTGTGTTCAACCTCAGTTCTGCTTTGACTCCATCATTAGATTTCCTAAGGAGAACTTGTGAGCATTCAAAATGTTCTACATTCACATTTTCTCTAATGTAGCTAGTTTTAGCAGCAGAAAACCAGAAAAGTGGCATTAATTTTGTGAAACACTTGCACGAACAATACTCTCAACTAAAAGTCTAATGTGTGATAAACCTCACAACACCTTTAAGAATCTTGAAACTCAACAGCTCTCTACCTTTTTTTTTTTTTTAAAGCAAAACATTACGTGGAGACATGAACGCTCACACAAATTATATAGTGCATTAACAAAACACACGCTATACTGTATGAATTACACAGACATAGAAGAGAAAGATGTCAAGAGTCACAGCGAGGAGACAAGGAACCAAATTAAGAGGACTAACATGCCGCATGACAAAAAAAGGAAAGAAATTATAAGGAAGTGAAGGCAGAAGAGAACAGGGAGGGGAAGAGTGACAGAGATATGAATTAAGAGAGAAAAGGAAATGACAGGACAGCCACAATGACCTTTAAGAGCTGAAGAGAAATGGATAAACAAATACAGTTCACACGTCTTTGTGCTCGCTACTGCTTGAGTTTTGCTTAGTGTGTGTGTGTCTCTGTGTGTTTGACAGACATCTCTGTCCGGTCCTGTCTGTCTTTGGTCCAGGTGCTTCAGTGTGATAACAGCTCCGCCTCCCTCCTCTCCTCCCTCCTGGCCTGACTAAGTCTACTAATTCAACGCGCCACCGACAGAAAGCTTGTTTCCACTTCAAGAGTCAGCTCTTTGGAACTCATTCAACAAAAACATCCAGTGTAGACTTTTAGGAGCTCATTCAATGGGCTCTCTGAATTTATTTGCCATAGCTGACTCATCTACACTGCAATGTGGAGTTAACATCAAAATGACAAATAGAGGTGGCAGAAGCCTAATGGTGAGAGAAGTGAGCTGCTGGCCGGAGGGTCATACGCTCTTGATGACTCCTGAGCAGGAAAATCCGGCCAGAGGAAAGTGAGTGAAACTAAGTGAAACAAGTCTCTTCTCCTTAACAGTGATGCTGAGGCACCAGGTCTGCCAGCTGCAAAACAGCAGAGGACTAATGTTGTACTGAGCAGCTCCCAGGTGGGAAAGTTTGGAAGTAAATAAGTGTGAAAAAGAGAGCTGCTGAAGTATGTACTCAGCAATTCTTTGAGTGAATAAAGTTGAAGAAACATGCATTTGAAGCAAAGAAACACTGTCAGCGTTTGATCCTAGGTCTACAAATGGTGAGAGCAAGGCAAACTTTTATTGCATGTACTGTACAGGCAAAAGGCCAAAATTGGCAATTATATCTGTCTTGAATCTTGGTACATGGTCGTGTGTCCATCCTTGCACTTCCATGTTTTTCAAGCTTTTCTGATTTTTAAAACGCTTTTAAAGGGCTGGACTCAGGATATAAAACTCAGGTTTACTACTAGGCTAAAGGTCATTCTGGCAAGTCAGTTTTGCCACATTTTGTGGGCCTATTTGCTCCAATCAAACTGTGTGAAAAACAAACCACATTACTTGGCTTTCTGTGTTTCCCTGCTTGTTTGTCACTCACAACCACTTTATTCAAGACAAAAGCCAGTGCCAGAATCACTCACCACACTATATCAAATCCAGCCCTAATCTTCACTATGAGTAATGTCTAGTATTTAGAAAAAACTTTCAAGATCAGTTGATGTAAAAAGATACCATAGACATTATTGCATTGAGATGAAAGCACTGAAGTAATGTAAAACCAAACTGAAAGGAGAAAAAATTATTATGATTGCACCGACTACACAAACTATGCATTTGTGAAGTGGCTATTAGGATCACGACGTATGGAATGGTGAATGGACTGCATTTATTTAGTGCTTTTACCCAAAGCACTTTACAATTTGCCTCTCAATCACACACACACACACACACACACACACACACACTTGCACCATGCTGGTACAAGCTGCTGGCCCAACCACTGTGCACAATCAGGGGTCAGTATCAGGGTTCAATGCTGAAGGACATGTCAAAACTTGACATCACACCTACAGTAACCAAGTCAGGCAATTCAATAGTAACTGCTTAAACTTTAGGAGTGATTTTACAGTGGAAACTGTGAAATATGTGCTGGTGCCCCATAGCTCACTGGAAATATACAAATAATTTCCAAAAAGCCACTACTGAACCTTTAAAAGGTCCCTAGAGAGCGTTAACTGATTGTTCACATGTCAAACTGCCACACCCTATCGCTCTTCCCTGCTTCAGTCAGTGGTCTTCAATCAGCAGTGCAAACTCACTAACTCCCCATCCCCACCCCTTCGTTTTGCCATGATGGATAGAGCCTGTTTTTATCCTCCTCTTCTCCTCCCCTGTCCCCTGTCAAAAGCAGAGATTTCTGGTAAGGAGAGGAGGGAAGAGAAGTGAGAGAAGCACGAAGGAGCAGCAGAAAAAGAGCAGAGCAAAGAAAAAAAAAAACGAAGAAAATGAAAGCAGAGCGATCAGAGGTAAAGCTAATGCTCAGGGTCATCCATGGAGCTGGAACTTCCTTAGATTCAGAAAATACTGTAGATTGTATTGTACCACTCAGTGGCTCCCTCTCTCTAATTTTGGGTTGAAGATAAAGAATCTTTTTATGATTATTATTAGTCATTGTAAAGCAGTTTCTAGAGAAACACAACAGATGCATCACATTTTGTTTATTCTATAAAGAAGTTTTTGAAAAGAAAGATGGCATAATCTGCTCTGATCATCATCTTCATCATTCAATGGTAGCCCAGCAACAAAGGTAGCTGAAGCCAGTAATATGAAGAAAAGCCAGTATGATCACAGCAACGTGTTTTACAAGGGATCCATCTCCTCTCTTCCTCTGTGCGTAGTATGTGGTGTGAAATTGTCAAAACAAGCAAGGCTTCCAACTTAAAAGACACCTGATACCTCATCCTCCACTAGCCAGCCAGGTTGCTGAGAAAGACAGTAGCAAAGGCTAGCCACACACGATTGCAGAGTTGATCATATTTGCAGTATAGAGCACCTTGTAGAGTTTGTTTGACTTGAGTCATAGTCTGTGCTTGTTTTTGTAGGTTCAAAAATACGTTCAAAAAGTGACCTGTAATAAAGGAAATCTAGCCTTATTGTCAGATTTAAGAGTTGTACAAGAGTGTAACCTTGGATCAGAAACATAGTACCTCTGTCCTCTTCACCTCTAATTCTAGAGCTGATTATTTCCATTGATTCACACACAATTCACACAGTTGTGCAGGTGTGGAGGTCACTGGAGACCCAAGTTATAATACTTCATGAATACATATTCAGCACATTTTATCTTGACAGTATATATATATATATATATATATATGAAATAAAACCCACATAATAGCTCATTTGAAAGCTCAACTGTGAGGTCTTACTCATCTCATCCCCTCTCCACTTTCCTTTACCCCCACCTACTCTTTCCTCTCATCCTCCTCACACTTCCTTCCCCCATGTTTCTTCTATCAAACTCCCTCTCTTCTTGCTTCCTCTGTAGCACCCACCTCTATCTCTTCCTCTCTCCCATTAGACTATCTGCCGGAAGCGCTTATGTAACTCCACACTGAACTCTATAGGTGTCTCTCACTCTAATCCCTTCCATGTCCGTGTTGCAAAATCTCTATAATCCTCTATGCCTTCTGTGTCTCATGGCTGTCTGATTATGGCTATAGGGATGTGTACCAATATGGCTGCCCTTCATCTCTCCTGTATGTTACTGGTTGAATGGATGGTTTGTTAGATAACTGTTTGGTTGACTAGAGATAGATGGGTAGATTGTTTGTTAGGATGACTGACAAAGTGACTGACAGGTTGGCTCGGAAGCTGATGACTGGATAGCTGTCTGACTGTCTGGCTCGTGCTATGTGTGCATTTGTGGGATGTGTGTGTTTGTGTGTATCCTCTTGTATCTGCTGCTCTGACCAATCTGCATGCCAGTCCCTCCCTATCCAAATTTTCTTCTAAATTCCCTCAACTTTCTTCTTCAACGAGTGGAGGAGGAGAGAAGAGGAGGCTTGGGTAATTTGGCATGTCAAATGTATTTGGAAAATGTGTATGTGTGCATACATATGTATACAATGTATTCTTCAGGGTTTGTTTTTTTTGTGTTCTTTCCTCTCCATTGGAGCCCATAGATATTTTGGCGACGGGTCTCCTCTCATGCCACCCACTACTGATCATACTATGACAGCTTCTGGGAACAAACACACACACTAACACAGACACAGACACACACACAGACACACACGCACAGACACACACACACACACAGCAGGTTATGGCATCATACCCCATGGTTTAATTCTTAAAGCGGCACTGGGATCCTGGCAGCTTAGCCTCATTTATCTGTAACACTGACATGGCATGTGAAAAAGAGTGTGTCTGACTGTGTGCAGAAGTAAGTTTGTGTGTATGTATATTTGCTGTCAATCAGACATCAGTCACACGTATGCAACAGTGACAGGTGTCCTGGAAGTCGGCCCTGTTTACACTCAAAAACAGAATCAAACCCCCAGAGGTTGCTTTAACTGCAATGTCAGTGCAAAGTGAAAAGCAGAAGTGGAGAAGTCAGACAATTTATTGTTAATACATTAAGTATTAACAGAGCACACAATTAAAGAATGGCACAATTAGTCTTAAATTCAGAAAAGATGTTATTATAATACTGAGACAGTGAGACAATACTGGTGAAATTTGGTGCAGTCTATTGGTTGTTTTCAGCACATTTATTGTCATTTTGTCCTGGTTTGATTGGCTCGGAGTGTAGTTTCATACGATGATTCACAACTAGCCACAGTAGGTACATCTGCATCTGTCATCAGGGGGTATATTTTTAAAAAGGAAAAAAGAATTAGGATTTGCAATGGTAGCTTATTCACATATTTCTTTTTAGGAGGAAAACAAACGCATAAAACATATTAATTGGTGTGATCTTTAGTATATATTGTGTCACATTAACCAATAAACTACCAGGCTTAATGCACAGGACCCACCTGAGTCAGCTGTAACACCTCTAAGCCTCCTGCTGCTATTGAGAACTTGTGAAAACTAGTAAGCAAGAAAGCAATCAAAACAGCTATGGGAGGTGAGAGATTGCTGGCACTCCAAGGGAAAGTAATGCAACCAAACTTACAGGGGAAATTATTATTATGTAATCATTAGTATAATTAATATGGCTAGTGGAACAAATATATGAAGTAATAATCAGCAAAATCTAATGTAGTAATTCTCATTTAATTAATCATTAACATTGTCTTATGAACACACGAACACACGTTTCGTTGTTGCTGTGCCCATGTGAAGCATGTTGACAGTAGTTCATTTTGTTATAAACAGGAGAAGCTTGGTAGTTATTTTCAGCTGTTATATCTACCCCAGTTAAACCATTAAAAATATATTTTTTTTATTTCTTGAAAAAAGTAGTTTGCATATTATTGTGTTAAACCATGCCGCTCAGACATTTCATTAGTCCAATGTCCAGCAGTGTTTTTTTTTATTCAATGTCCTTAAAAGGATTGAAATTTGTATCATCTTGTACTCCCTCCATGTCTTCTATCTTACTAGCTGTCTCCCTAAAAAACTCATTAGATAGACCATTCTCTGTGATCTAATCCACCTCTGTTGCTTTCTCTATCCTCCTCTGGAATAGTCCTGTTCTGTACCCCACCCCACCCCTTCCCGCTTCCATCACCCTCCCACATGCCACCTCCATGCTGGAGGACTCATTATGCCGGCCGACTCTTCCCGTGTCTCTCTTATCACTCTCCACTGGAGTACTCATTACTTTCTCTCAGTCCCCCCTCACTTCTGTTTCTCTATCTTTCTCTTCCTTTATATCTTAATCTCTGTCTAATACCACACACACACAAACAGTTGTGCACTGCGCAGTACTTTCTGGTCTTGGTTTTACAACAATAGCAAAAACTGTCTTATTATTCTTTCAGTCAGTATTTCACAGATATAGATTTTTTTTATTGGATACTACATATATATTACATTTAATTGTCTGTGATTAAACTCTTCTGAATATAGACAATGTTAAGATGTTTACATGTAAGCATGTGTATGTTTGCATATCTGTGTGTTTAATATATGCAGAGTTACGTCTCTGTGTATGGATGTGAATGTGGGATTTGAGTGTGATTATGTGACTTTTGAAAGAACAAATAACATATATACCTAAATATCTAACCCTTTCAAATAAAGAGATGAAATCGTAAGCAATAAAATGCACTATTGCTCATTTCAGTACAGTCATGGGTTTTTTCTGCTACAGCCTAAGTTCTGGGATACATGAGAGCAGGCAGACATCGCTCTCCTGTCTTCAGAGCGACCATGCCCCCTTTAAAACAAATGATGTAAAAGTGCCTAGTGGCACCATGCCTAAAAGCTGCCTTTTTTTAACACATCAATCAATAAAAATTCCGCATTTTACAATTTTCTTTATGTTCCCAAAGAGCGAAGGAAAGTAAAAGAAGAGATCTGTGGCTTCAGGCCATCCTCAGAGAGGATAAAAATTAAAGTGGGACTCTGCTAGTCAGTATGTGTGCACTTCATCACAGGGTAGTTCATGGTGCCACGATGAGCCACTAGCTCATGTTGACCAATATTAGTTTATGTTTAGTTTAGTTTATTTAGATATTGCTCTATAACTGACATGAAGCCTTTTGTTAAAAAAAAAAAAAAACTTTTTTTACTTCTGAAATTTACTTGTGCTACTTCTGAATTATCTTTCAGCATTCATCATTATCCTGTAATTCCAACTAATGGCCATTGTAGTTCAGCAAAAGCTGCAAAGAGTTACGTCTAATCATTATCTTCAACCCTTTTACATTTAGTATAAATGCAGGAAGAGAAGTGCTGCGGGCAACAATAGATGTCATCTGCACAGCCATTGTCAGCCACAAACATCTGCACCCAACAAGGATGGTAATGAGCTTTTTCAAGGAGAAGCTTCAGCACTACCCAAGATGATAATTTTGGCTGCTTACGGCTTCCCCTCTGGACTAGAAGCTGAAGGATGAAGGATATAGTAGGGAGGCAATTCCAAAATATCATCACTGAGAACGCACTCAGAACGTGATCCTGAGGTCTATAACACAAAGAGTCTTGCTTTCTCTTCTACGCTGTGATTTCACGGACACTACTTCAGCTCTCTGTTTGGTGTGTTCTGTGACCTCAAGCAATTAACTTGCATTATACCAGGCCTTTACTTCATGCTGGCACAGATCAAGCATAGTGACTTTGCATCAGCCAAGCAGCAAATTCATTGGCACCAAGCAGGCTTTTTTACTACCTACTGTTTTCCTTTCTAATTTGGATATTTTCTGGCTCCACATTTTACTGTTTGTTCTGAAATGTACATTGAAAAGGGAAGCTAGAGCTAATATGTACTGCTGCATCCAATACCACACAGTAAGTGGCACCCAATGTCAAAGACCTTTCTCATACATTTGTCTTGTATCCATTATTTATATTCTGTCAACTGCAGATACATTTTATACATTGCAAATTCATTAGAACTTTATACAAGGGTGATGCTATTATTCATGTGGTGAAACCCAATTTATCACACTTCAAGAAAAAACGGTACACAAATGGGGAGAGCTCTGAAAAAATGAAAAATATGGACAAACAGTAAAAGTAATATCTTAGAAAGTAAAGATGACATAAAAGCTAGAAACCTTATAAAACAATATCACATGAGCCTCATCAGCAAATGGCAATTCCATTTTTTGTTTGTTGGTTTAGAAGTTAAGGTTCAAAAACGTTCTTGACCGTGGACCTATCAGTTGATGGAAATAATTTAAAATCAAGATAGAAGCTGTTCTTCTTCTCATATCATATGTTTTTTTTTTTAAACAGGAGTAAAACATCCAAAGAACATCATTGTAAATTGAATAAAACTAAAATTATTAAATTATTAATCACACCACAGGCAGTCAAAACAATTAACAGTCAAGCTATCTGTCCTTTCAGGTCTACAAAGGAAGTGGTATGTGTGGGCCACTCAGGAAAACAGTGTCTTTTGTACGCTGTTGTGTGTCATTCCCAAGGTGTGTGTGTGTGTGTGTGTGTGTGTGTGTGTGTGTGTGTGTGTGAGTGTGTGCGTGTAGGGTATCATTGTGGATCGTGTTCCATGGGCAGATAAAGATGTGTCCTTCCACGAGGATGTGCGGCAACTAATCACAAGATGCCTACTTAAATTAATTAGCGGACTGTACAGCACACATAATAAATACTAATTAGGAGAAATGGAGGGGGCAAGAAATAGAAAGAAAGAGAGACGATCAACAATTATGAAAAATGAGGGAGAGACAGTGATAATAAGAGAAAGGGAGAAGGCAAGACAAGCAGTCAGTAACAGATAGTATAGGTGGAGGAAGGAAGGTGATGGATGCTGCTTTCACTTTCTAACTTCCCTTTTCTCTTCGTCTGTTACCTGTTCCCACCCCTCCATTTTCATCTGCACCCACTCTTTTTCCCCTTGTTCCTCCTTTTTTTAAGTTTACAATTTTCTCCTTTCACTCTTTCTTTAAGGGATTAAGACACTAGTAGACAAAAAGCTATGCAGCCCCAAGAGCGCTGCGCATGTTCTCGTAGAGCCCACCATTTACACATGGATATCTACTTTCTTTTGTTTGTGCATGTACTGGCTGTGTGCCATTTGCATGTTCTTCAGAGACAGATGCATATACACAAACTGAGGCACAGTGTGTGTCTGTGTGCGTGTGTTTGTGTGTGTGGCTTTTCTCTATAGGGATTGGAATATAAATCAGAAGTGAGACTACCTTCAGAAGCAACAAAAAAGAAGGGGATCAAACCACAACCACGCTATTTTGAAAGACTCAGTGTGTGAGATAGATGGTGTGTGTGTGTGTGTGTGTGTGTGTTTGAACGTGTGTAAGCTGGAACATTTTTTGTTAAGTCCTGCTAAGATTAGAATAGAAGGGGGTTTACAGAGGAGAAGAAAAGATGGTAGAAAATAGACTAGAGGCATCAGTGATGCCTTTGTTTTTCCAACAAGCTGCTCAACCGACAAAGGTGTACAACATCCAGTTACAATGTTGTATTTAAGTCCTACTTGTGGCCCAAACTGGTGGCATTGGTAGAACTCCTTCACAGATTTGTCCTGCATCGTTTTGGAACAACTTCCACAGTGCTATACAGAGTATTGTAAAATAACACTGTCACCACACCATTCCTCATATCTGAAAACAACAGAGCCAGGAAACAGTGCAGTAATTACCATAAAAGAAGGGAAAGATTGATAGGAAAAGATGAAAACACAGAGGGAGGGAAGAAGGGAAACAGGAAAGAAAAAAGTAGAAGTGGAGATTCTGCTATGAATAATAGCCCATTCATCAGTGCTAATTTGCTAGGCTAATGTTCTCACTGAGCTTAATGGGGAGATTAGCCAGGCAAATTAGCACTGATAAACGAGCAAACATGAAGCACGATGGTCAATCATGTAGCCAACCATGTATTCATAACATACCCCAGCAATGGCAAGCATCTGTTCTAAATGAGATTTTAGCTCAAGTTCAACAATTAACTGCCCCACATGTCCAAACTGCCTCGCAATAAACTTGATAATAATGAATAGGGATACAAACAGGAGCAGACATTAGAATAATCATCATTAAATACCCCGACAGAGAGCACTAATGAAATGAAGTAGATTGGGAGAGTGAAAGGGCAGACAGCAGGAGAGATAAGTGAATGTCTTTTCTTGTATTTGAATTAGCACGCAGTTGATTTAGCTTTGGATATACCATAGGTTACTAACGATGTCAGACCTGAAATGGTTCTAAGAGTATAACAATGGCACAAGTCACCAGAAGCTGGATCAAACTGGAGCCAAACTGGAACTCAACTGGAAGAGAGGCATCACTTTCCAATGAGCATCAAGGACAAACTAAGCTGTGTTGGATACTTTGCAGCTGAGTATCCAATAAGACACAGTGCTGGTGTTTCCCTGATTGAAACATCAACACCCACTTACACACTCTGAAATATAAAAGGACATCAGTGTTTGTTCGATTCCTTCATTAATAAGTAACTTAATCATTAAAGTTTTATGCATTTAGGTGATGCTCTTAGCCAGTGACTTGAGAATGAGCGCAACAGCTTGAATTTCTAAGATCACAACACAACAAGCAACTAGTAGATTAAAAGCTTCAGAGCAACAGTGCCCTGTGACCTTAAAAAGCTCATGTAGCATGAAGAAGTCAGAAGAAAAGAAAAGAAAAGAAAAGAAAAGAAAAGAAAAGAAAAGAAAAGAACCAATGATTGCTGCTATTGTGAGACCATAGTGGGGTCCTTGAAAAACTTGAAAGATTTATGAATTGTGTTTCAAGGTTCACAAAACTGTATCTAATCTACGGGGATGTAACATGTCTTGAATGAAAAATAACAGCCCAGTTTTCAGATATCTTCAGAGATTACACAGCTGAGAGTCAAAGCCACACACATCATTGGACAGGTTTGATTTGAATCCTGAGTAAAGATTAGTGGCACTTTAAGCACTCATCCTTTCTAGCATATGCCAATACAACCATGACACGTAACAGAAGTCAGTAGTGGCTACCATATTTTAGTCAACTGTGTTGGACCTGCACTTCCTGCAACAACACAGCCTGTCATGGTAGGCGAGCAGTCATACATGTGAAGAAAACCTCTTTATAGTTTTCACAGTGTTCACTGGTTCAGTGAGGAAATGCAACAACCATTAAATAGTTGGATTGCAACTGAAAGGGGAGCGGGGAAACTTTATTTTTTTTAATTCTGGAGTTGTGTGAAACAAACTTTTAAAGATAGAACATTAGCGCACACTCTTGGCCTTTCTGGGTTTAGATGTTTAAAAAGAAAAGACCTAATTTGCTGCCCACATCCCTGCATATATATCGTGTGTTGCCAGTTTGTGTGCATGTGTTTACATGTGTCACCTAATAGATGGCTCACAAACGGCCAAGAAATTCTGCTCAGTGTTTTATACACAGAAACTTTATAATGCTGTTCTCTTGTCATCAAAGCCAGCAAAGACACACCCACACACACAAACGCACACATACACAGACACACAAGCAGTATTGTTCCTTGCTTGGGGGCTGTTGTATGGGGCTTCCCGCAGTGCAGAGTGAATAGAAAGATGTACTAAAAGAGGAAGCAATATTGTATATTACAAGTTTGTGTAAACTAAAGCAGAAAGTGAATCACTGTAAGTAACTGGGATGAAAAGAAAAATATGTACCATGTGTTGAGCAGATAAAGAAGCTACTTATAGCTGAAACTCTTTCTGCAACAATGAAAGGCCACGGGATTTAGCCTAAAGACTTCAATTGTGTGATCAAAGTGGAGCCACAGATCGGGTCTAAGGCATTCTTCATACATTGTAGAGTGTTAAAGGTACAAGAGAAGATTATAGTCAGGGATTACCAAATGGGTCTGCCTTGTGCATACTTAGACTACAGTAAAACTCAAGCATAGTAAACAGCAAATTAAGCCCAACAAAGCAATTAAGTAATGTAATTTAAATGTGTTTGACAGCAGAATGGCTGTGCTTGAAGAAAATATAACCCACATCACTTATTTCCTTTGATGGTTTCCCAGCTTATTGTATAGTCACATTTAATAATTTGTAAGATCACTGAGAGAGTCAGTGTGCATCTGCTATGGCATGAACCTTTTGACAGTCTCTTTTCATCGCCAGTGGAAACAAAGGAATTCAGTCAAATATTTAGGTTATATATAACCTATAACCCCCATCTTATTTTATCCTACAAATCACTGACCCTGTGCTTAATAGGCTTTGTTATTTTTCTAGTTTCCTCTTCCCTGTTTACTGGAAGGAAAATAAAGAGGAAATAAGGAACTGAGAGAAATCGAACATTTCAGAAAACAGCACACACAGTTTATAGAGCATACAGGATTTATGTTGTGGCAGACAAAAAAATTATTTCATCTAGATTTAAACTATCTATAATTGCTAAGTAAATTAATGTATTGTAAAAAAAAAAAAAAAAAAAAAAAAAAAAAACTACCAGCTACACACCACACAAACTCCCTCCAGAAACTGTGCCAAAGTGTAGCTGCAGTTCAGCCATTGTGCAGTAAAAATGTGGACTTTTACAATAGGAACATCTGTAGCTTATTCCAAGGGGGTCCCAGAATAATAAAAAAAAGACAATATGTTTTCATGAGCTCAGGTCCCAGGCCAAGAAAATAAAATTTTTCCCAGGGTGAAAAGCTGCTGGAGGGGATTTCTTTGTTAGTAAAAATATCAACTGGTATCCCCTATCTTGTTAGGATAAAAACAAACGTATCCCCAAACTCATTTTTAGAACTCCTGGGGTAACTTAGAGGTAAATGCTCAAATACACAGAAGAACACACACATACGCCACTTGGTTTAAAACGTGCTTCGCCAAACAGCTGCTGCATTTCCAGCATAGAGGAGTGCAGGAGCTGTGTAGAGGAGCGCTGTTTCTAAATGGAGCTCCTCTATCCTCCAACAAGGAGTCAAATAAACAATAAACACAACACAATAACCGACCAGGCATTTACATATCAAGCATCCCCAAACTAGCACTGGCAAACCCAAACTCAAAGAGCGATACAGGCAAGCAAAGCAAAGAAGAAAAGAGACAAGAGACACAGGGAAGGATGGGGAAGTTCATGTGAAGAGACGGAAAAATGAACATATGTGCGCATACACAGCTGTGGTGGATCACTGTCTTTTCAATAACTGAGTTCAAAGACCTAAAATGTTTGAAATTTAGTTCAAATGCACACACTCATACTGACAGACATATTAATTAGAATTTTAGTGATAATGTCAATCATTCTGTGATTCAAGTGACAGCACCAACATACACATAATCCCTTTTCTTCCTTCTTCTCTGACTGTACTCCTCTTTCTTTTTCCTCATTTCCCTCTTCTATGTCTACCTCCGTCTATTTCGCTTGCCCTCACACACATGCTGAAACCCAAAACACACAAACACAGGCGCTATCCCGAGGTTGATGGCTGTCACCTTTGTGTACTCAGCCTCCTTCAGGAGCCAGCAATGCAAATAACACCATTATGAATATTCATGACGGATTTGAGATGGAAAGAGAGTGAGAGAGAAAACAGGAGATGGGAGAAGAAAGAAAGGGAGTTTTGACAGGGAAATTGAAGAGTAGGGAGGAAAGAAAGTAAGAGGAAGAATGCTGTAGAAAGAATGATAGCACAGACTGGATTAGGGGAATAAACAGAGACAGAGCGACTGTGTGGGTATAAAGAATGAAAGTAGGTGTGTGTGTTTAGACGTGTTAACCTATTTACCATATTTTGTTAGTGATTGACAGTCTAGTTCTGACAGTCTTCTCAAGGGAAAACCAGAGTGAAAAGGTGATAATGGCGTTTTCAGTAGATGAGTGGATGAGGCAGAAAAGACATATTTAGTGGGGCATAAGTTATATTAACGTCCGTGATGGCTACTGTGCTTGAAACTGAAATACACAGGAGCTCCTCTTTAATAAAAGTTAAGCTCAATTCCAGCCTTTGACAAAAGCTTTTAAAAACAATTTGAGCAATCACCTTACTTAGAACTACAGGTTCAACCATCCACTATCATTACAGAGCTTCACTTAATCTACCTTGACACAAGTGACACTGCTTTAAGAAGGAGCTATAATGGAGCTTTCAAGACATGCAACAGCACCACTGAACTCTGAAAACCATTATTTTCAAAGGCTTGTGTCCTAGGGGAAGGTTTTGCAAGCAAAGTATGTTGCACATGTGCCCAAAGTTCAAACAAGTTGAATGAGCGCAGTGTGTCTGAGTTGTCCAGCAAAATGCCTCTAGTACACAGTAGGAAATAAAATAAAAGGGTGTATTTCACCTACCACCCTAAATAGTTTCAGTAAATTGTAAACTATATATCCTCCAGCCTACTGTCTTTTCCAAGCGAAACATCTTGACAGTATGATACAGTAACAATTACAACAAATGACACAGGAGCTACTCAGTATCTAATGTATAGTTTTACATGTAATCATCATTGTCAGATTTAGCTTAGTTTAATAGTAATAGTATCATGAAATATGGGTTGCTGCTTCCTCAGCACTTCCAGCAAGAAGTAACATTCGCTAAACCACGGTGCCACTGATTGGAGGCTCTAGTCTGACCTCAAAGACTCAGCATATATTTTACAGACTGGCTCCTGGCATTAGGTATTCGGCCATCAAATAACGAGGGAAAGCAATTTTACACATCCGCTACATAATGTGTGTGTGTCAGCTTATATTAGAGACATGCTGTAACATTCACAAATTAATGGGTCTATAAATCTACAGGCTTTTCAAGCATATGAATGATTGCTTCAATATGGATGTGCAAGTCCATGTGCCTGTGTGTACACAAAGTACAAATTTGTTTCCAGTTTTTAGCTTTTACCTTTCATCAGGAGCATAAATATGTGTTTCTGTGTGTGATGCTGTATCGGATTTTATAGTTTTATAGTACAGTTTAAGCAATGGCCGCATGACAGTTTTGTTTGTTTGTTTGTTTTTATCAAAACCTGCATTTTCACATCAAAGACAGAGAGTCAATTTTAGGCTGCACACGAGTGCAGTAAACATCCGCAAACATTGATAGGATGAATTAAAATAAATCAAACATTGCATATTGTGCTGGTATAGAGACAGTCTGGTAAAGTAGGCAATGGTATGATGCTTTCAATTGTGAAGTTAAGTCAAGCTGATTTATTTAAACCGACCCACATTTTGTATTAAGTGACCATTTTTGACTTCAAGTTACATGCATGATGATCATCTCCTCCCCCATAAGGCCTGGCCTTATATCCAGGAGGGCGGATGAGAATCATTCATCTGAAGGCTCTTTTTAGTTCCGCCCATCTTCCCTGACACCATCACCACAGTGGACTAACATTGCCAATGAGATGTAAAGCACCCTTGTTCAGATGTTTAGAAGCCAGAGGGCCACTTAGGCCTCTGTGTCATGCATTATTATGTCCTCTTCTAGCAGACTAGTGCCACTAAGTCAACATTACCAGATCTCTAGCACTCCAGAAGCCTACTTCCCATCCCTGTGTCCTACTTACTACTCCACGTGAGGGAAGCATTATATTAATATTATTAATAAGTAATTTTATACAAACTGGTACCATTTTGGTTTTAATGGCACAATAAAACAATGCAATGAGCTGAATTGGCCGAAAGCTACAAAGTAAAGTGTTGATTCTCAGTGGAATCAGCTGCCTTGCAGTCCTCTCCCAAAACATTGATAAAATATATAATATATATAATATACAGCTTTTAGGTCTATAGGGGCAACCCTTTGCACCCTTTTTTGTTTGTTTTTTGCTTACTTTACATTGCTTTTTTGCATTATATATACCTGTTCAGTCTCTTGTTGCCTATTTGTTTATGTAGAAGGAAAAATGATCACTTGATGTGAACTTGACAAGAAATATGAGTATATAAAAATTTAAGTTTTAGACAGTTGTTCTGCCAACGCCCACTGTGCTGCATTTTTCTTACTTTAGTTTGAATAAAATAACCATATCCTTACTGAAGAATGTTAAAGCTACAGGTAAGTAGCAATTTTATGAGAATAATGGAGGTGCGTAGAGCACATGGGGCTATAGAGACGTATATATGTGAGAGTCCAATTTATTGGCTAGGGTGATTATTTAGAGCAGAGATTCTGTGGAAGCAGAGACTGGAGGAGAGTATGGACAACATAATTATCTCTGATCCAACAGACATAAAAGATTTCTTTTAGAGAATATGACATAGAAAAAGAAGATCTAAAATGAATTTTACTTATTTTTGCAGAAATGAGCCTTTTGCACTACAAATCATCCATGTGTTCCCAGGTTGTTTCTGTAGTACTTTATACATTCATTGAAGTTTTCAAACTGGAATTATATGAAGATTAATTAGTTTTTAAAATACATACATTTTTAAAACATAATTTACTCAGTAGCTAGTGTTGTTAGGTTTGTTTTGTGGTAATCAGGTTAACTATCTCGTTATCATCCACTGTGCAGTAATTCTTATTCCAGGCTGTCCATTTCTTTTCTAAGGGGCAAATGTAGGTGCTTGGAAGTTTCAGCAATCTAAAACTGTGAGACTTGTGTCATGTGTTATTTTAATATCATTCATCAGTTAGCTCAAGATTTAGCATATTATCAAGTAAACAGTGTATGCCAAAGTGTAACATGAAGCCCCATTGACATATGGTTGATTTTGGGAGGGTTACAGTATGTGTTCATTACTTCACTGACCAAGATTACTGAGGGAATCTCCTTAATCCACTCTTGGAAGGAAGAAAGGAGAAATTTGACAATCAAAACATGTGTATAGAAAATGTTTTTTCTTCAACGTTTATAATATAATACAACACATACATACAAGACTGACAAATTTTTGATTTGCAGACAAAAGAAGCACATATTGTAAGACAAAGAGTAGCAATACTATAAAACTAAAACAACTCAACAACCCAACACTATCAGTCACTTCGTGAATAGAATTTGGTAGAGGGAAGCCTATTTATTGGCTTCATTGCAGCTGACAGAAATGCATCTAATTCTCATTTTGTCTTGGGTGCCTTTTCAAGATTGCATAAATGCATTTGTCAGTTGGAAGGGTTTAACACAAAGAGCAGCACAGAAACACAAAGGACACTGACACACAAACACACATAAAGAGAGAAGAGACCATACCAGTGTACACTAAAAATGGGACTCACATTATCAGAAGACAGGCGTGAGAACCAGAGGGGCATAAGTGGTATCTGACCAACTTTACAGGAAACCAAAAGAAGACCATACTTTGCCCTGAATTTGTTCACTGAATTCAGCCTTCAATATTAAAACTTAATAAACATGTGGATGAACATATTTTTCTATCTTTTAACTCCACATACACTTTTAGCCCCATATAGGCCAGTGTATTCAGGGTTAGGTCTTTTGGTTTTTGATGATTAAATCTTAATTGTTAAGATTTCACGTTTCCTTTTGGCAGTAGAAAGAGCTCAGCAAGAGCTTCAGTTTGACATATATTTATAACAAATTTCCACCAAAAAGTCACTTAAAATATAATCGCATAGAAAAGCATTTACTTATGACCACACACACTCACACACAAACAGTCCCAAACACAATTGATTCTGCCTCCTTGTTGGAAAAAGGGCATTTGAGGTGAAATCAATGGTGGAGTTTTGTGGAATAAAGGCATCCTGGGTATATTGTGTGTTTGTATGTGTCGACACAAAGGGTAAAGAGTGAGTGTGTGTTCGAGGTGTAACCACCAGAGAGGACTAGCTAGTCCTTAGAAGTACATCTCCCCTCTGATCCTAGGAAAAGTCCACTAATCCCTACTCACACACATAGGCCAACACACACAGAAAGAAAGAATAAGACAATAAATACAGGCTGCATACAAATTGACAAGACCAAAACAAAAACAAATGATGACTATAATGCTAGTCCCATAAAAAAGACAGAGCAAGAGAGAATAGAGAAAATGAGAGAGAACACAAGCAGACAGAAAAAGCTATGTGCCTTTTGATAATCGTTGTGTATGTCTCTATCTCACACACTTACATATATACATATACACACACACACACAAACATGGCATCTATCGCCTCATCAGTAATCATCCTGCTAATTAACTAACCAAACAGCGATATCACACAGTTCAAGACAACAGCTTTTTAATGAGGGAGATACTAATCACTTTGACCCTCAGTCTGTCAACACTCCCACTGCTGAACAATGCTGAAATGCTCAACTGAACATAGATTCAAAGCATCAAATGTCTGTGGCAACACAGTATTAAACACGTCTGGATGAATGCTCACTGAACTAGAGCTGCACAGGGCATGAATTCATCATCAAGCTTCGCCCTCTGTTCTACCTTTTTATAAGCAACGGTGTGCTAAGATACGCCAATTTATTTGTGTCTTGGGTTTATGGATGAGACTTTGTGGTAAATGCCATAATATGGCCGGTCGAAAAACTTACAAATGTTAGAAATTGAAGCAAGCAGGGCTGTACCTGAATTAAACATAGATCTGTTTTGGCAGTCTGGGCCAGGCATTACATTAAATAAATTCTTTACTGACAGCAGTCAGTTTTGCAGGAATGTGGTCAGCCTTTTTATCTATTCATATTTAGCTTGGCAGGTAATTTGGAGGCAAGACTAGGTTCGTAAAAGTGTGTATGGTGTCACCCTGTGTTGTTCTGTGTACAATGATGCAGCAGAAAAATCTCTTGTGCTTTGACTCACAGCACAAAGTTCAGACCAGGAGCTCCATCAACAGATTAATCATCAACATTTATGGGGCAGGCCTATCATTAGAGATGGTAGAGCTTGGCATCATTTCTAAAGAATGAAAGAACACTTTTCACTAAAATCCAGTGGTAAATCAGCCCAAAGCCAGTCCATAAAAGCATTTTTGTAGACATTTGGTTGTGGGTCTATCCCTCTCTGGCACACAGGAAGATATGTCTATAAAACTGATGGAGGAAGCTGAATAAGTAGTAGCAACAGCCACTTTTCCTGAACCGAAAGAAATAAAAAATGGTAGTTTACTGTAAAAAACATCACAGTGCAGATCTGCTTGGCCAAAAACAAGCAACCGCCTGATCTGAAATTTCCTTGTTTCTGTCATCTTAAAGAATGTTGCAGTCAAGTGAAATGCATCTTGAAGAGAGACGTAATGAGGCTGCAGGGAGGAATGTGTCCCTTATGTTTCAATGTCACAATAATACAATAATAAAATAATACATCGTTCATTGTTGCATAATGCGAAAACTGCTAATGATGCTCCCCTAAAAAGCATGATATAACCAGCTGGACAAATAACCTTCTTCTAATTAAAATCGTTAAAAATAACATGATGAGTATAAAACACCATTTTTTGAGTATTTCTTTATTAACTAAAAGGTCTCTCCATTTCACAATCCCACAAAGAGCGGGGGAGTCCATTTAAGTTAAACCCATTATCTTGGGGTTCTTATTAATATCTAAGCTTGAGTGCGAATGTCAAAACCCTATTACAGACTCATCTAGCACATGTCTCCCATGTCGGTTGTGTTCTTTCAACCATAAACATGTTTAATTGTCTATCTGTATCATTTTCATTCAGTCACAGTCTATGACACTGGCAGTAGATCTATAATAGGTCTTTGAGCAGAAGACTGCAAATACTGTGCATCTGGTCACTTTAGCATTGAAATTTACATTTACATTTTCTTCGTCGTTTTTTACCAGTCACTAAACTTTTTCTACACATTTTGAAGTATCATCATCAACTGTGTTAAAAAAAAATTAGTGGGATAAAATTAATACAATATCGATGACGTGACTCAAATACAAATTGTAACTGAATTAGGAGAAGGAGACTTGGTGGATTAACCTAATCAGTGCAACCACAATTTCAGCTAGTTGTCCACATCATCTGGTTATATGAGACTACAAGCCTAGTGACAGGTGATACAGCAGGGATGCCCAATCCAATTTGGCAAATGTGCCTCAAGTCGTCCATCATTACATCTCATCCTTGCATCTTGGAAGAGCTATAGAGAGAAGAGAAGATTCCTTTACCCATTCTCTGGCTACAACCTCCCCATTTTCTCCTTTATCTTTTTTTTTCCATTCCCTCTCTCTCCTTTCCTTACCGTCTCTGCCTGTCTTCCGCCCGTCCTCTCTCCGTGTCCCTCCATCTCCTCAGCAGTTTATCATAATCACATCACCTCAGTGTGATGGAGCACACTTAAGGCTTATTATATGTCACACATACTCACACACACAGGAATGAGACCCACTTAAGCCTTATTACATGTCTGACTGTGCTTCTAACATGGGAGATTATCCATGGGACTGTATGCTAGGGCAGAGGGTAAGAGTTGCAAGTGGGAGGGGCACGCGCACACACAACAGAAAAATCAGCGGGATAACGTGCTTAGAGATAGAAAGAAAATAATGTCAGAGTAGAATATAATAGACGCCAAGGGGAGAAGAACATATGATACCTTAAAAAAGGTATAAGGGTTTTTTTCCTCCACTATGATTCTGTAGCAGTACCACACACATACACATGCGCACACAGACACACTCACACAGCAGGGGTGTTGTACAAGAAAGACAGAGACAAAGTGTCTGTAGGGGTAACCAAAGAGGCCACCTCATCATTTTATGTGTGTATTTGTGTTTCACACACACACACACACACACACACACACACACACACACACAGCAAGCAATGATGTACGGTGTATGTGTGCGCACATGAACGGTGAAGAACTATGTGTGTGTATATGGCAGAGAGAAATAGTGCGCACATGATGTCGGTGAAGCATTTATTTCCCTCCCTGTCTGTGTGTGTGTGTGTGTGTGTGTGTGTGTGTGTGTGTGTGTGAATTTTGCCAGTTAGTGGGACAAGATGTGGTGCAGTCTAGCCACTTGTTCTTTTTCTCCAGTGTCCTCAGATGACCTTTTTGAGTGATTGTGTGCAAAAGCAATACACAAGTGTGCTCCTTTTTGTCGTGCCTGTTTCCAGCTCCTTTTAACAAATTTGCAAGAAATGAAAAAGTTTCTTAAAATGAAATCGGAAAAATAAAGCTGTGAATAGTGCCTTGAATCTGTTTTGTGATTGTATTTAAACTCCTGTTGCCAAGGATCATCTTCCATAAAAGTGTTTATTGTTTATTCATGCATTAGCGTTGCTTCGTAGTCCTACTGGCGTTTCAAATATCCTGAGTGCAGTGCAACACAGATTCAAATCACTCATCAGTTGCATAAGTGTGAGTGTTTTGCTGCCATGTAGTGGTCCAAAACTTATGCTGGTGCTATGGATTTACTTTACAGATCTAGTGCCCTGCAATGCAAATGTGTGTAACAGTAAAAGTACACAGCATCTTTAAAATCATCAGGCTTTCTAATGTCCAGCAGGTTTACGAGAGGGGGTGATTTTGACCGCATATCAAGGTGGCAGTACAAGGACAGTGACAGATGTTACTAACAGTAGGTGTGTTTGATAAAAAGCTGTACAATGTCCAATTTTGTGGTCTGCTGGTGTTGACTCCTGGCCATGTTAGCTCCCACAGTTTATGCTTACAACCCGTCCGATGCCACTCCACGTCCGGTAAAATCTGGTTTGACCACACTGGGACAACTTACATCACATTAGTATATAAAGTCCCAGTTCTGCCCACTTTCAAATCAAGTAGAGGTATAATCAGCCAAAATAAGACAGAGACCAGCTAAATCAATAAAGGGTTTATGGCATGTAACTCACCATCAACCTTGTTTTTTTGGTTGAGCCTATACTAGCAAAAATATCCCTTGATTACATCTACAAATTTACAATTGCATTATAGAATTACGTATGTAATCTGAGAGTTCAGGCCTGCTGAGAAAAAAAAAACTAAGAAAAAAAATGATCACTTAACACACAAATGGACTTTGATCAATTAGCGACGATTATGACAGAAAGCTACCAGCAATACAAAAACATAAATTACTTTAGGATATTCTAACTCTGTAACTACAAATGTAATGTTAGCATCCTCCTCATGTTGTAGCTACTGAGCAATCTCAAACCATTTTGATGCAAGCCTTCTTTGAAAAGGTCATTTGATGTGTGCCAATTATTTTGTTCAGTGTGTTCCAGGTTTGAATGAACGTGAATGACTGAAATACTAAACGTACTAAAACTAAAACATATCCAAAAGTTGCTCTCAATAGGTAGCAACTTTGAGCAACTTTTTACCCTCATAGGAGCATATTGTTATAGTAATGCTAAATCCAGCAATGTGTTGTGTGCCGGGATGTTCTTTGGATAGAATGATAAATTTGCACATCTATCATTTGTCAGCCTGAAATCCCTGAAGTCGGTGAAATGATGAGGCAGAGATGGGATGCAGAAATGCATGCTTAGTCTAGATCAGCGGTTGTAAACTTTCTTTCTAGCCAGTGAACGATAAAAAATAATTTGTTTCCTGCGATGCAAGTACATTAAAAAAAAAAAAACACATTGCTTCTTTTGTGGGAAAGCATGTAGGTGACCTCTTAAAGCACACCTGAGAGCCATTTTAGGCACCCCCCTTCAGTTTGAGAAACCAGTACCTACTCTAATTTTATGCCTCTTCTTTCATTTCCCTGTCTACCCAACCTTCAGTCCCTCTCAGTCACCCTTTGCCTCTCCTGCTTCTCATTTTCTGTGTTTTCTTCTCTCCTTGGATCAGTCATGAATATTCATGAGGTTGTTATTTGCATTGCTGGCTCCTGAAAGAGGCTGAGTACACAAAGGTGACAGCCATCAACCTCGGGAGGCGGCGGAGTTGAGAGATGAGAGAGAGCGGATGAAGAGGAAAGGAATAAGTGGAGATGATAAGGAATCAGAAAGAAACCAAAGAAAAAGTGAAAGTGAAATGAGACAAAAAAAAGCATTTGCATTCCTACCTCAGTGTAAACTGTTCCATGTTTGAGTCTGTCTTCATGTAGATACCAAATGCTACTGTCTTGCCGAGCCGAACCGGGCTGGGTGGCACCAGAACCTCCACATTTTCATCCAGTCTCAATCTTTCTCCTTTGGCAGAAACCGGGCCCATAGTCATTACCACAGACCCAGCTTTCAGCATGTCCTGAAGACCCCCATCTAGGAGAGGGCTCCACTGTCCCCCAAGGCCCATACCCAAGCCTCCAAGAGGCCCGACGTTTGCACTCTGAGCTCTCCATGGCTCATTAACAATGGAGGGACACTCTTGACCAGCCCCTTCCACTGGTATAATTGAGTAATACACATCCACTGATGGCAGAGTCACTTCGGGAGGTCTTTTTCTCACTTGTGGTGGTGTAAACCAAGCTGGGGGAATCTCCAGACGGACGACACAGATGCCAGATGGGCCCATGAGGCGGCAGCCTGCCGAGGGTGCTGCTTCACTGGTGTCCCGGATGGCCAAGGCTCTGACACATGGGAGGAGGCCTGGCGGAGGTGGATCAGGCTCGTCCCAACGCCGCCCTACTAGATAAAAAAGTACCTGAAGACAAAAAAGATATAATATCATAATGGATAAATAAGTGGATGGACAGCTAGTCATCAAGATACTTGCCAAAACTAAATTTAAGAACTGCTCATTCCCTTCTACAATGCTAGTGCCACAAAAGTCAGCAGAAAGTATTAATCATGTTTAAATACCTTGCTAAATGACAAAAATGGGTGGAAAATTGCAAAGAAATAATGCTCTAATAAAATTTCATTCTGTACAGACAGATTTCTGCATTTGAACTGATTAATATATTCTTTATAGCTGCACTAATCAATAACAAAGGATCAAATTACTGTACTTAATGTACTGTAATGTGATGTTGCTCATAGTGATAAACCCAAAGAGCATTATCAACCGATTCTGAAACCTCTCAGCTCTGTAGAGTGTTTTTAATTGTCTGGGTTAGTTTGTACCTTTTCTGACAGTGGCTAACAAGGTTTAAGCAGTTAATAATGATCACATACTGAATAATACATGAACAAATAGACAAATGTATGAATTGATAGATGGATGGATCATTCTTTTTGTATGGGATTTGCATATTAGGTATCTGTGAAGCCTAAAACCTTGTGTGTATGAGCTGAATTGGAAGATTTATGAGTTAAAAAGCCAACAATACACTACCAATACCTGTATCCAGGGACGTGTTGAACCCACTTTTGGCACCACCACTTGACCTTTGACTTTCCAGTTCAGAGTCACCTGGTTGGTGGTCAGCAACAGATGCGGCGGTGGACTCTGAAGCAGATCCACTGGGATTGGCTGCTCAATGCTCAGGTTTCCATAGCTGCAATTGACGCTCGGCAGGGATTGTGGGGCAGCAACGCCTGGTTCCAGTTGGTGGAGGAAGAAGGGCTCGGTCCGCAATGATAGGCTGCCGTTTCGCATAACCTCCTGATTGGCTTCCCGCAAGAAGAACGCGGAGTCAGCACCACTTAGCTGGCATTGGACAGGGAGGTAGGTGGGGAGGGAGGAGGAGAAACGGGGCTGGGAGGAGTCCGGCCCTCCTCCTGGTCCAACTCCTGCTGTTCCTGCTTGGCTGTCAGACACTGAGAAGAGAGGAAAGCCGGAAAGGAGGAAAGCAGTGTAGAAAAAAGCAGCAGGTAAAAAAAAAGAATGATGACAGAGAAGAATAGAGAGAAAGAGAAGAAAATATGCAATATAATCATAAGACATCCATTTTATATGTATAACAGATGCAGTGCCTAAACTTGTGATGCGTATAGTGTCATTTGTAACTGAAATCCAAAACTAATCCTCAAGTCAACAAACAGTGTGTAAATCAAAGACTCATTGACCTGTGAAATGCATTTTTATTGGGCGCACACATCTATCAGATTATTCACATGAACTCACAGATGCATCACAATACGCTGACACAACATACACCAGAGTACATGGTGTTCCTTAAGGAGAAATGAGCATAAACACATTAGCTCTCAGTTGTGTAGACAAGAGTGATATACTCAGCACCGCACAGGGCTCTACATTAATGCAGAACATTTTTTTGATCCCCATTCGAAAAGCATTACACCAGCATATATCAAAAATGACATATTGCTCTTTAGCAGTTTATTTCCATATATTTATATTCAGTTTTTATTCACTTCCTGTTGTATTTGCTAGACATTTCACAAAGATGTTAAAATTGCAGTCTGGGATTACCGAGGTTTTTGGTGCAGTATTTCATTTCCAAAGAGGACAAGAGGTGAGTTTCAGCGACTGTGCTGCGATGGAAAGGAGTTTTGATTATCCCCCATCACTCAATATTTGTTATTCATCTGCTGTTTGGCTTGTCAGCAGTATATTGTGCAAGGCACAGAGCAACTTACTGTACCCTTAACTGAATGTTAACACTAGGCGCGATTAATTATACTGAAGTTTACTAATGTTCAGGAAGAACTTTTACAGCCAGGTTAAAGCAGTTTAGTATAAGTGTGTAAAACTGTGATGTCACCTCCTTCTGTGCACCTATCACGATATAGCAAATGATTCAGCGATATATTACAGTTGAGGGGTTGTTTGGCTGCTACAAATAAGTAAAGATGCTTGTTTACTTATTTATTTACTGGTACTGATTGAGCCCATTCCATTGCTAAGCAGAAGAAGAAGTTAAGTTTGATGTGTTTGGCCAAAAACTAAACTGCTGAGAATAGCATACAGATACAGACAGCCATACAGTTAATGAAGGCTACGTTTCTACAGTCTGTGAGTTACGAAAAGTGGATAACAGGCTAGCCACCTATTTTTTTTTTTTTTCCCAGACATTTATGGGGGTTTGACCTGTGTAGTGCAGTGTGCTGAACTTTGTATTGGCATGGTGCCCACCAACAAAAGAGATAAAATAGTGTAGAAAAATGTTTACGGGACATAAATGGCTACTGCTGTAAAAACCCCACAGGGAAAACGTATAAAATGGTGCATTTTTCTATACAACAATAAGACAGACGGATTTCCATTTTAACACACCAAGGACCCAGCGCTGGCACAAACAAAACACACATACAGACATGGGTTAGTGTAGAAATGTGTATGTGTGTGTGTGTGTGTGTTGTGTATATCCTTGTGTCCTAGGGTAGCGGAGTGTGAAAATATAATGAGGGTGGGACAGTGTAGCGCTGTCTGGGGCAAGTCATACCGAGGCAACTTCACAAAAAAAATAATAGCAGAGAAATAAAGTGATACCTCAGTGCAACATGAATAAGTAGGGTGGTTTGGTTATGGTGCGTGGGTGCGCAAGGATACGTTTAGAGTAAGAAAGACAGACAGGCAGAGGGGAGAGAGAGAGAGAGAGAGAGAGAGAGAGAGAGAGAGAGAGAGAGAGAGAATAGAATACAGAAAAGAATAGGGAGACAGAAGAGGAGAAACTAAAAGGAGAGAGACGAAAAGGGAAAAACAAGTGGAGAAGATGGAAAAAAAGTGCACACATAGTGCAGTCTGACAGATTGGAGATGCTGGCATGTTTAATGCTACACGGGATGACTGCATGCACATCACTATGAATGACATCAACTTGTCTCCTGTCGAATCTTTGTCCTTAAAGAATCCAAGCAAACTTTTGGAATAGATGAATATTTCCTCCAGCACTAACACAGTGCACTGCACAGTGTCAATGAAGCTTTGGAGTGAAAGTTGAAGAAAAAGAAAATAAAACATAGACTAGCCATGTTAAAATCCATTATTATCCTGAGTAGGATTGGTCCTCAGCTGGTGGTGAGGCAAATTTTTTGGGTCATGAGAAGATGTCAGGAAAACACATTTCTTTCATATTAATAGAAGGCAAGCTGCTTTGGTTTAATAAAGACTTCAGTAAAATAAAAAAAACCCAATAAAGATGATATAAAAATGATTTATGGAGCACTGGAGGTCGACATTATGCACATTTATGCCTGTAGCATGGGAGGTCACTGAATTGGCTAGCTTTTGGAGCATAAAAATGAGAGGTTGAGAGTCACATGCAAAAGAGGCTGGTTGAAATGTAGTCAGAGTCAATTTTCAAATTTAGTTTGTAATCATCCACTGTTGACTGACGCATGGGTCAGGTGGTCAAAACACATCAGCACATTAGCTTCTTTCCTCATTACTATGGGTGTCCTTGAGGTGCAGAGGCCTGCATATGTGCGTCTGTGTGTGTGTGTGTCCCCACAGGAGTCTCATGAAGCATATGTCCCAGTCTCATACATGGACCTCGAACAGATGACACACAAAAGCAGCAAATAGGACCTTTATCTCAGGCCATATTTGGCTTCTTTATCCATCCATTATCATTGCTTTTAATCAGATCAGTACAATATTTTGTTGTCTTTCATCAACTAGCTGTTGCCCTTGGTCGCTTGTTATTTTACTAATTTGAAAATCGACTGCACTCTCCTTCTACTGGATGACATCACTGCGATGTATGTAAACGTGACTGTGAGATCTCTTAATCTTCTGTTATTAGGAATATAATTATCAGACACGAGAGGCAGACCAATCTCAACTCAATAGGCGGCGCTAAACTACAAGTGAGGGCTGGCCGTTTGAAATCTGGCATCCAAACACTGGTATGCCATTGGCTACCATTAAACCTGGCATAGTCCAGATTCCCTGGCATCATTATTTTGGCAACCATCAGCCACAACAGGAGTCCATACCCGCTGTGTCCTGCTGCACTGTGCGTCTGTGTGTGTGTGTGTGTGTGTGTGTGTATACAAATGTTTTGTGTGTGTGTGTGTGTGTATGTGCATGCAAGTAAGTGTATGTGTTTGTATGACATGTGTACATGTACATATAAGCATACTTTGTATATGATCAAAATGGGGACAACACATACTGTATATATATCCTCATGGGGTATGTGTGTGTGTGTGTGTGTGTGTTTGTGGAAAATTGGACAGGAATAAAGCCAGATGTACAGAGATTTGACAAGGCCCATCTGTGATCCTTCTTCCCCAAAAAAGTGCCCACCCCTGCTCTATTTCCAAGTGTGTGTACCCACACACACACACACACACACACACACACACACACACACACACACACACACACACACACACACACACAGAGGCAATAATCAAAACACAGTGGAGCGTGTAGGACAGGAAGAAATAGAAATGAAGAAAGACAGAGAGAAGAAAAGCGAGATGGGTTTCGAGAGAGAAGAAGAGATACCATGATTTGATAATGGTATCAGTGCTACTTGATATTGTGTTGCTTAAATATTGTCTCAGATTTTTATATTTAATAAGAGACAGGCACAGAAACACATACGCACATGATTAGGGCTATCTTTCATAGCATCCTGGTTTGAACAGTCTGCAAGTCTGTTCATGTGTCTGTGTTTAGTAGGATGAACTCAATGAATGAAAGGCTTGTTGCAACAACACAAACAGAACCGTGAACTTGAATATGAACATGTTAACACACACACACAATCCAAAGTTCAACTTTTCTGCATGTATACTATCAGTTTCATTTCCAGCAGGTGCTGCGTTGGCATGGTCCAGGGTTGCCATGCAATGCCAAGACAGAGAGTGCCAAAATTCTCCAGAATGTTATTCTTGATGTACTGTTGCTCCCAATTTTCCATAATGTATGACAAGCGTCAACAAAATACTTTTCTCTCTACTCTCTGCTCCCCTCCATCTGTTTGGTTCTCTTTGCCAGTCCTATTTTTCTTGCTTCTGGCTTTTTTGTGCTTGACTTGAACAACTATTCCCTGTAAATTCTTTGGTCTGCCTATTGAGCAAAATTCCACCAAGCATGCAAGTAAAATATTTCTACAACTGCTTTTCTACATCTGTCAACCGTTACAGTACAACAAAGCGTCCAAAATTGACAAGTGCGTGATGAAAAGCATCAAAACATCAGAGCTTGCTTTTGATTCATTCAAAGCTTTTATCCACAGAAACAAATTGCCACCAAACCCCTTAAAAAGTATATAATACAGCACAGGCACAGTACAGCGAAGAAAAATCCATCATGGGAGAATTTCCTGAAAAGAATGAACTCCATTGATCACACAGATGGCACGCTATCTGAGAGAGAGACGGAAAGAAATGAGAGGGGAGAGTGAGAGATACAGACAGATACAGGGAGATATATAGACGGAGATGTGTGAGATGTGGAAGAAAGGAAGGACAGCATGGTGAGGAGGAGAGATAATAGGGTGAAAGAGGATGAAGAGGATGAGAGAGGGATGAGGTTTCTATTTCTGAGCAGAGCATTCATCATAAGCATAGAGTTTATTTTGGTGGTCTCTGTCTCTCGTTCTCTCTTGCCCTTCTCTCTCTGAATGTCTGTCTCTGTCTCTTACCCTGCACAACCTCTCTTTACTGGTGTTAATGTTAAATTTTTAAAAATGTTAAAGGGGATCTCCAATGATTCACCACATAAAGGTCACTTTATTATTACTGCTCAGCCTGTTAAAACAGTTGTATAAAGTCCTGTGTGGCTCTGAAGGAACTTTAAGGCTGAAAAAAAAGCTTGGTCTGAGCGTGGAAACTACTGATTTATAACTAAAAGACTACTTTACAAAAATGGAGATGTTGTAAACACAACATCTCCATTTTTACAAATACATGGCCCAAGACCAAAGGGTCTAATAAGAAAGTGCTATTGTTATTGCTATTATTATCCTATTATTAATGTATATCCTTAACTTTTCTGTTTGAGTTCCTTAGTTTTTGGGTTTCACAAGTAACCTGCTTCATGGATTACTCGAGTATGCATTACAATGTGTAATGTTTTTCACTACTTTTAAAATCATAATTTGTTACTGATTAGACCAACAATCTGAATTATATCCAAATGTTTAATCTGAATTTTTAGTCATGCCAAGGATACACAAAGGCAAAACTGTTTTATTTTGGTGCCCATGATAACTCAGACAGGTTTGCATGGTACAGCATGGTGCTCCGCAGCTGGCACATGATCTAGTTTCACTGGCTGATCTCTGCCATTGCAGACCATGAACAGAAAAAAAAATGTAGCAGCAGGCACAGGTTTGGTGAGAATTGGGAGCAATTTAGGAAGTGAAGATTTGGAGAGAGACTGATTTGGCCCTGGTCTGACTGTTTGATTGCAGTGCATTGGGAGAAATCTATACAAATCTTAGAACATTCAACATTCAAAGACATTTTTAGCTTATGCTTTTAACAGGCAAAATTCTATACTGCCATTAAGGTCAATAGTTAATAAGTGACTAATATTCTACTGAATACTTTGTACTCTTATTTAAGAACACCTGTAGTTTTACTTGTGTAGTAATTTTCAGTACATTTTCAATGTACATCTACTTCAGTACTGAGTTTCAATATACTTTCCACCACTGGATATGTATTCATGTTAAAGGCTTATTTATGAATAAAGTATTTAGCATGCTGCACCCATTAATATTAATTTACTGGAGATATGTTGATGTGTAATTTAGATGTATACTGCCTCATTTCATTGCAGTGACTCCAAATGGGCCTACACACTGTCAACCATGATCTGTGGTATGATTCAAGACATTTTGGGTAAACAATTTTGGGTAGACAACTGAGCCAGTCTCACTAGCAGCTTACTGTATTTCTGGTGTAACACATAACAATTTACAGATAGATAGATGGATGCCAATTAGTGGTACAGGGGCTGGAGAAAGTAGGCACACCACCTTACAATATTATGAAACCCAGTGCAATAGCCCTGCAAGAAACTTGCTACAAGAAAATTTGCCACGGATATGTTTATTGACACTGTCTCAGAGAGGTGTTCAGGTGTTCTGAGACATTACAATGTGGCCAAAAAGCCATGCATGTCTGTTTTGTAACCTTTACGGACCCTTTTCCCCAACAGTTTAGGAACAGAAGATTTATCCTCTTTCAAGGTGTCTTTGTTGTTTCAAGCTGCTTTAAAACACACACATATCAAAGTACTGACTGCTAGACCCCTTTGTTCGCTGACTAATGATGGCTGCTAATTGGAATTTATCCGAACATGACCAACCTTTGTAGCTGTTCTTGTAATTGTGATTTAAGTTATCTCTGAGCTTGTCCTTGTCCATGGAGTGTTTACAGAATTTTGTCTACCCCTGGTAGAATAATCCCCAATACTCCCACGCACACATACACACACCACTTGTTGATTGATGTCCCTGTCACTGGGTCAGTGGAGTCACATTTCCCCTGATATGGTCCGACTACCGTCTTTCTCCTCTGCCGCTAACCCTCACCCCTCATCCCGCATGCATGGACCCAATATGACCCATCTCTTTCTATCTGGCTGCCTCTTTTTCTCAATTTCTCCCTCTATACCGCCATATATTAGCTTTAATCCCTTCTGTTTGTCTTTGGCCTCTCTGTCCCTCCTGTTCAGTTTGCCCCTGTCTTTGTCCTTACACTTCTCCATAGGTGTGATTTAACAGGAAGACAGGGAGACATGTAATAGCTAATAGTGTCATATAAATCATCTGTCTTCATCAGTTACGTGTTGGGAACACTCTTACACTTTTGGAAAAAGACAGACGATAGGAGAAAGTGGAACACAAAGATCACAATCATTTATTTTTGTAGAAATTGTCAAAAGCTATCACTGTCGTCAGACAACTTTTTTCTTTTTTTTAATTACAGTGCATTCACTTTAATTAACAGTAACTAAATAAATGTATTTTTCCTTTATTTTTGAGATGACAGATGACCACCTTTACTGTGTTGTAAGTCAATGAATGAATGATACTGTTTGCCATTCCACCTTCCACCTCCTTTGCTATTACAGTTTGTCCTTCTTTCAATATTTTCCCATTTCCATCATCCAGACTCACCTCTCTTCAATTTTCTTATCACTTTGCCTCACTTTGTCCATTTATTGCATTTCCAGTCTCTCCTTGAGGAGTTGAGGAAAAGGAAGTGAGATGGACTGAACGAAAGACGAATGAAGAAAGGATAAGATGTTGGCTTGGAGGGCATGGAGAGTGGTGTTGCAGATGTGAATTTTGTGACTGATTCACGTCAGAATGTGTGTGTGCATGTGGGCCTGGGCGGCTGTAGAGGTCGTTGCACTTGGTCTCTCAGGGTGTGTGTGTGTGTGTGTGTGTTTATAGCAGCACATGCAAGGAAGTGTGAAGAGCAATTTCAAATGGTCACCAAGAGAGACAGAGACAGAGGGAAGAAAGGAAAGACCTCTCAGAAAGGAAGTCGAGCAGCACAGACGGAAATGGAAGAGCAGCGTGCAGGAAATGCTAATCTCACACTTGTTCACACACACACACACACACACACGGATTACACGTTACACCCCTGAACAAACCACAATTGCCTAAAACAATAGATGTATTACAAATGAAGCAAATGTCATTTTACATTGTTGGGCACATTTTTGGGAACATTTGATAAATAAAACAGCATTTTACAGCGTCCTTAATCTTTGCAGGCACCGACAGATCAGGTCTGAGCCCCCTACATCCACATTTTTCCGAACACATGAAGACAATCAGATTAGAGAAGCAACGAAATCAGTCTCTTGTATTTCTGATGTCAGATATCATTTGGGCAAATGAAGAGATAATGCTGCGATGCTACTTCATCATGAACTGCCTGTTAAATACAAGTGTGCTTACTTATTCACTTTTACCTAAGGGAGACCATAGACCAAAAAATGTTATATCTGTCATGTCCAGATAAATAAAAGTAGATTGTTTATTTTCCATGTGCAATTTGGTCTCTACTTTTCTTCTTCTTGTCTCTCTTTATCAGACTAGTTTAGTACACTAAAGTCAGATTGCTTTGAACAGAGTCATGTGGAGACACAGCAGGATAACAAAGCACCAGCAGACCTGGGACCAGGCCAGCTGACCACCTGCCTCTTGATGGATCATGAATGCACAAAAGTGGTATGATGACTATTACTTTTGAACATATATGACATATTGGTAGGTAGGGGGTACGTCCCCCAATATTATACTTACCATTATAATTTGTGCCCTGGCGAGTCAGTTGTGTCTTACTTTCATTCTACTGGACTGTACAGTCACTGTAGAGCAGCAAGCAGATGTCTGCTAGTACCAGTAGTGGGAAACTCATGCTGGTATGTTATTCTAAAATACTTAGACAGTGAAAACACTGGTAAAAAAAATAAACAAATAAATAAACTTTAGGGTTAAAGATTATGGTATGTATTGGGTAATTTTACTATGTACTATTTAGTATGTATAAATATGTTTTCCTGTATCCGACATTGCAAAACAGAATAAAAACAAAAAATTTGAAAAATTGATTGTGCATTCATTTATTGTTTATTCTTGTAATTTGACCTATATTTGATGCAGCTGGTACAAAAACAGACATGTCAACATGTTCATGTTGGTAGAATAATATCAGAAATATTCTGAAATTGAGCCAACATTATCACCTGCTGTGTTTCACCCCAAACATGCCAGCCAAAAAGAGTGATAAACAAACAGAGTAGAAGTTCTTTCAATTCAAACACAGTTGTGAAGAAAAGCCCCTGTGTGTGCCAGGATCTCCTGGCTATGAATATGAGGAAGGGATAAATCCATTGGGCCTTGGTGCCATTCAATTCTATCCTTCAGTGGTCCACAGCCAGGCAGCCAACTTGTAAAAGCTGCTTATAAAGGGGCTAAAGCACTTGCAGCCTCAACCGACTTAATGGACCAATAGGAACTAAGTAGCTAAGGAGAGGAGAGGAGGAGGAAGAAACGATGGAGGAAACTAGGGATAAGATGAGTTTCTTTAGAGGAGAATAGGTCCATCAAAGAAGGGAGGTGAAAAGGAAAGTCAGAGAGGGAAGAAGCAGGGAGCTGAAGAATGGGGAAAGGGAAAAGTGAAGGACAAGCTTGACAGGAAGAGGACAGACAAGATGTGAGTAGGGTAGGTGAGGTGAAGGAGGTGGAGGAAGAGGAGGAGGGTAAAGGAGGATGAGTTAGAAGAGCAAATAAAAGACCAAGACCAGACAAGAGTTAATGGAGATAAATGTGGAGGAAAGATAAAGCGGCAAAGGAGAGAGCGGGTGAGTGCAAGTCAAAGAGAAAACAGAGGAAAACATAAACCATAAACATCTGTGTGTGTGTGTGTGTGTTATGACATATCAGATCTTTATGGTCAAAAGGAGTAGCAAGGCATGTGTTGGCTAATAGCCATTACGTATACATATATATATATAGAGAGAGAGAGAGAGAGAGCGAGAGAGAGAGCATATATATGCTCTCCACACTCATACACACACATGCTTGCTGTGACACAGGTTGTGAACATGCGTCATTAGTGGAACATGTCCCAGAGTGGAAAAAAAAGAGATAAAGAGGAAGGGAGAAATGAATGACTCAAATAAGGAAGAAGAGGAATAGAAGGAGAGAAAAAAAAAAGAAATGTACGTGAACTCCATTGTGTGTGTTTGATGAAGAGCATTTTAAATAATGGTCTATAACTGAAGCACAAACAGACTGATAGTTAAAGAAGAAAAAAAGAACAGAAACACACAATATTCAGAGAAGACCATGTGTGTACATCCAGATACAATACCAATGCCAAACTACTGTCTTTGAAGTATCTTTTATTTATTCATTTATTTATCTAGCATAAAAGGAGACAAAAAGAAGGGCATTTCTTTATCCTGTGCATTGTGCTACCCACAGTATAGTTTTTTGGCAAAATTAAAGTAATTCCACAAATGCAATACAAAACTATTCAAAATGCACACTGTGCTTGTATAGGATAACTATAGATGTAAAAGTATAGAGCAGATTTACAACTGGAAAATATTCTTTTTACTCCTTGCATGCCGAATCCATCCCTGGTAATATTCTGTGAATATGTCCGGACATAATGCATTCATTGCATCCAGGTGGGACATCTGATAATGTGGCTGGTGGTCATCTTTCCACCTCCGTGAGGAAAATAATTATTCTATGGTGTTTTTACAATAGTATGTAAACATATCCAAAATGGAGTTTAAATACACAGAATTGGTGGTGATGCTTCAATTTGACAGAGAAAGCGATTCATAACTTTCAGAGATGTCAGCTTTTGTGTCAAAGCAATGGCAAGTGGTCAGTTTAGTCTACTTTAAGTGATTTTGTGATGACTGTATGAAGAGTTTTGAAAAAGTGAATCAAAATTATGAAAAATTTGAACGGAAAAAAAAGTATGTGTCACTCAAAGAAGAAGACTGCAAGCTAATGTAAGCAGGGTCACTTTCAAAACATTCAGGAACTCTTGAAACCACAAATGTTTAACATATTCATTGAGCTTTGTTGTTGTTGTGCCTTGATGATACACACAATGTGATTTCCTGAAAAACTTAATTCCTAATGAAAGCTACATGCGACCCTTAACAGAAATGCATCCTGTTACACTGGGGAACATTTATCATCGACTATCTGGATGCAGCTGATTGATTTCCACTCAAACTAAATGCCACCATTCCTTAAGGCTGTTATTATGAGGCTTTTTTAAAAGGTTGAGAGACATTTACAGTAATTGTTGTGTTAACATGTCTGTAGCTACAATTACTTTACAATGACAAAATTCTTTTTATGTTCCAGCAACAATCTGCTGTAATTTTGTTCCAAAACTGTCAGCTTAAATCAAGTAATGGACACAATTTATAAATATGATCTAGGTATCTTTATTTATTACATAAATTATATTATCCAAGTTGTTATATATAGAATATGCAATAAAGAATATCTATATCACTTCGTTCTTGACTATTTGCTGTTGCAAGTAATACAATGTAAAATACACATAGACCCAAATCAAAATGATGCAGCAAATTAAAGATTAAACGTACTTCCACTAGTCTCATTGGACCAGAAACTGCAGCTCAATAGAGTACAGTTTGCAAAAAGTCACATCTTCCTTCCATTATACAGTATGTCCTTGTAATCCATCTCTAATCTGTTTACAACTCTAATCTGGTTAGGCCAATCTGATTAATGTTCAAGTGTTAATTACTGGAGTATGGTGCGAGCAATCTGATTGATGTACTAATGAGAGGAGGATTATCACAGAGTTGACAGACACCTCTCTCTCTCTCTCTCTCTCTCTCTCTCTCTCTCTCTCTCTCTCTCTCTTCCTCTCTCTCTCTCCTTTCTATTCTGCGTATCTGCATCACTTCTTTATCTCATTTATTCTCAGTTTTGCTGGCATCTTTTAGCTCTGTTTATTGGAGACTCTTTATCTGTCTTCCGTTCTCTATCTGCACTCGTCCCTCTCTGTCTCACTCCCCTCTGCTGTCATCAGTCTTTCGCTTCCCGTTTATCAGTCTTTCTCTGTCTTATTGGCATCGATCGCTACAGAAGCCACATGAGCACAAACTTAATTAAGTCTGACAAGCACAGGTATTTTTATCGCTGCATACGAAATGCACCCACTGGTACCCAATGCAAGCATACCAGAAACATATGAATCCTTCCACACTAGACACACTCACACAAATACTCAAACCTCTCATTGTTTTTAATTGACTTTTGGGTGAAAATCATTTGTGCTAATTGTGCCCTTGTTCAACTTTGACATTTTGTAAGTGTGTGTATGATGGGAGGGTGTCGGTGAATGTCAGGTCATATTAAGCCCATATACAGCACGCAAATAAACACATGTATATCCGTAGTTCTAGACGTTCCATTCACACCATTCCCTGCCCTTGAGCACCATTACATTCAACCTTTAACCGGCATTAACCTTAACCCTAAAATGATCGTTTAAGGTGGTGATGACTAATAAATATCCTCACTGTTACACTGTCTTCACCTTTTCATGTTTGTGAGGTCACACACAGACACACGCACATCTTCATCATCGACTTCCCTAAGGTCACAGCTGCGTCAGTCATGAGTTCTTTATGTAGAGGTGTGAACTAACATTTCATATTAGCCTGTCTCACGCTGATCCTCTGTCTCTCTCTTTCTGTCTTCTACTCTGAAGACATTTTCAAGCCAAGGTCCATTCTTCAAATGTTCAATTTTCTCACTTTTATATTCATTTATTCTCTTCTCCCTTTGCCCAAATTTCTGTTTTATGTCTCCTTGGGATTTTTTGTTTGCGTGTGTGTTTGCAGCTGCGTGTGCATGTGTACATGACAGATTACAATTATAATTAGCTAAGTGATTGGCAGTGTACATGTGTGTTTATGTGAATGTGTGTAAGTGTGAAAGTAACAAGCTATGAGTGTCAGCTTTGGGAGGATTGTATTAATGAGTACTCAGTCTGAGAGAGGTCACTTATATAATCATAAATCAAAAAGACAGCAGAAAGGTACACCTTCTTATGTAACCAATATTATTGAGCGCACCATATAAAATACTATAACACTTAAAAAAGGACATTTCTTCACTTCTTAACTTCAGCGTAACTTTTCATTGTCATATTTTATAGTTTGCTTTTATGTTACAGTCTAATTCTAGTATAATTAAGTGACTGTTATATTCTCAATACTGAAAAAGCAGTTTACAGTTTAGTGTATTTTTAAAAAAAAAAAAAACATGTACAGCCATGCAGCATGTACTGGAGACACAGTGGCACAACATAAGTAGAGATAACAGTCTTTCTCCATCTCTTGCCACAGATCACTCGTGTGTCTAATTGTAACATCGAATAAAACAAAATTAAAACCATTAAAAAAGGAAGCAGTGCGGTGATCCAATTGTGAATTACAGACAAATTATTTTTATGAGTGCAGTCAAATTGGGGCATGCTGTGTCCTCCACACCACCAGTCGACTTTCAATTAATCCCTCAACCCTCTCCCTCATCAACCACCCACTCTCTCCTGCCGTCTCCACTCGTTTTCTTGCTCTCTCCATGGCCCTGATCTCAACATTTCCCATAAAGCAGAAACACCATAAAAATGAACATTAGATTTAAATTCTAAGGTCAAACATTTGAATATGAGACAGAACAACTGTAGTGGGTGGAGAACTATTAGACTGGGTCAGTCACATCAGACTATGGTCGCAAATTATCACATAGTGAGCTTTACAAGACAGAGAGGGGGATGTAAGGGGCCGTACTCATGAATGGCATGTTTTAACCTCTTTACTGTACAACAAACTCTTGTCTTTTTTTCAACCTTTAAGCCAATCTGACTTTTGAAAGTCGTTCTGCATGAATGATAATGATAATGTACCTACAGTAATATTTTGTAGCATTTCCCAGGAAGAAAATGGTGCAGTTCAGCTCAGTACAAACTCCTGTATTTTTCACCTTGAAGAGTTTTTAGCATTTTTTAATCAATGAACAATGTATTTTTATCTTCCAAATGTGGTTGATTTTCTATCTCAAACAAGTTATGGAAGTTGGTTTTAATATTGGACTGATATTAACTGAAACCAGAGGCTGTCTGTATTGCCGAAAAATGCATCCATCTCTCTAAAACTCTATGGTACTGTATATAAAATGTGAATTACAAACAATCTGAAATAACTTGGCCTGATATATATATCGGCTGATACAATGCATCAGTGAAGAACAAGCAGAAGAATTAGATTTCTCATTTGTACATAATATAATGTAATATCTTATGCCATGATAACAACTGTTTCACTAATGAGCAACTATTTTGGCTTTGCTCTATAACAACAAGCTCTCGACTCTGTTTCTGGTCTCAAGAACTGATTCATGTTTACATGGTGTTTTTATTTGTTAAGCGATTATAATGTGGCTTTGTTTTTCCATTTGTTGTGCTGTCTTGTGTGATCCAACTAAACCCAGCCTGAAAAACTAATTTCTCTCTCAGCATGAGAGATTTTGATATAATGAATACAAAGAAGCTCATAAGCCTCTAATTGGATAAAATATTAGGTGAAACAAGCAAATATGACACGCTTTAAATTATTATACAAGTTTTGGAGGGTACTGCAGCATGTTTGTGATGTTAATCAGCCATCGAGGTTGGGAGCGAACACCCACCAGATGCTGGTGAGATGCGGCTGTAAATAAGTCTGCCTACTCAACTAGTGACTTTGGCAGGCGGCCAAACATCATTTGAAGGTAGTGTGTGCATGTACAAGTGTGTGTGGAGATGAAGTCGTAAGTGGCTGGTTAAAAACCCAGGTTTGACCAGCCACAGCAGTGTGTAGACAAAGACGCAAGTTCCTTGTTTGAGCAGTGACAGATGAAGAGCAGTAGACAGAGAAGATGGCAGCATTAGGTAGAGAATGATGCTTTTTCAGGGAAATAACTTTCCTGTGTGATGGTAAACAAAAATAACAAAAATTAAACAAAGGGGAAAAAGGTGTGCTGCATAGACAATAGACTGCTTTTAACAGTACACACCCACACTGCTTCCAATGGGACTCACTGTTCAACCTGGCCTCTTTATAAAAGGCTCTACACCACATAAGCCCTTCCCTTCTCCTGTTGCAACTGGTACAGGAGAAAGAAGTGGCAGAAGACTCCTTTTACTCTCTTCTCTCCATCTGCTTTTGCTTTTTGTCCATGACACCTGTTTTCACCTCCTCAAATGATATTTACGTTTCAATAAGTGTACAGTCTACACCATCCACTGAACATATTAAAATAACATGAACAAATGATTAAATGCGGCAGAAAATGGGTTAAATAATTATCATAATCATTAATGATTAAAACAGCAGTGCTTCGTACAAAGTCAGGACACTCTGTCAGTGTCTCTCAGGCAATGACACGCCGACACATACTGATCAAATCAGAGCTTTGGCAAACTCTGAAAGCATTTTTTTTTCCCTCAACCTCCCTTTAACAAGAGAAAATTCTCTCACATGGGTCTTTTACTGAAGCATATATCATGATATGTTCTATTTTAATCTACTCTTATCTCCTCTAATTTCTGAGGTTGTTCAGTTTGACAGAAATTAGTTAACAGTCAGCTAATTCATCCATCATCATCGCTTCTACCTGTCGTCACATCTCAATCATTTTGAGGGATTGACCTATTCGTACACGCACACACACACATACACACACTTATAAAGTCATACCTATGCATATATTCAGGAAACCATGACTGGAATACAAATCCTGACCCCTGTTGCTTGTCACCGGCTGATACATAAGAAATAGATGCAGTCTTTGCCGTTCCTTCTCTAAAGCAGAGCCTGGAGCCAATTTCACTATTTTCCATGTTTTTCATCCACTCAGCTGGAGGTGGGTGCTGCCACACTGGCGGCATTTTAGACTCATCTTTGATCATCTAAAGTAATGTATTAACAAAGTCACTTGGTCTATGTTGTGGCCAGTTTTAATCACTGCATGTATCTGCACTTTTGCGGCTGGTTCTTCTTTCCTTATTATTTATTGCTGTGGTTTTTCTCTCACCTACATTTTCAATTTTGCAAAGCAAGCAATAACCCACATTTGCTCCTTCTATAAATGCTTCTATTATTACTGAACTGAACATAAACCTTTGAGTACAATCAACTCTATATGTTACACTACACATTCAAATTACAACCCAAGTGATTAACTTGCTAATTGATGCTCATTTAATTAGCATGACTGCCAGGTGCAAATGTTACTGCGAGGGGGTCTTCATCCTCTCTCCCCTCCTCCTCTCCTGTCCACTCTGCACATACACATTAATAGCAGGCTTCCCATTGTGCAGCTCACTTTTCAGTAATTTAGATTACTAACATATTGGTTGTTGGCGCACTTTGGTTTCTGTGCTGCTGACTGTGCAGCATCAAGCCAGGGGGGACTCTTTAGCCCACTGCTGAGATTGATGGCAAAGTTAGAAATTATCGGAAGAGGTGTAACAAACTAATCATAAACCCAACTGGTGGTAAGAGCACAAGATAATTTAGATGTACATGAGTTAGAAAAACATTTCTGACTGTATGCACTGCATGTTAGTTTGGTTAGATAAAGTGCTGTAGGTAACTTTTTGTAGCTGTTCCTTCAGCTGATCTCATCTACTTCTACTTCAATTTGTGACTTCCTTATGCTGACATCCACTGGTACATAAGTGTAGGCGGAGAGCGGTAGTTACATCAGATCCTGTAGTTTGTAAACATTATTATTTCCTATATACACACAACCATTCCTGTGTCTCAGGCAGGTAATGCTGTACCTTTTTCCAACACCCCCTCCTCCCTACTCCGTGTTGGCCCCAGCATTACAGTCATTAAACTTCATTATAGGGACAGTTGGTGCTTACACAGAGGTGTGAGCGTGTGTGTGTGCTGGGGGGTGGGGGTGGGGTCCAGTGTGAAGGATGGGGTGCCACTTGCACTTTAGTGTAGTCAGCACACACACAGACACATTCACATTAATGTGTATAGAGTCCCATACACTAACAAAACAACCAAACAAGCTCACAAACACAAACAGGGTTGATTCACTGTTGTAAGGTTACACCGCTGAGGCAGTGTCTGTGTTTACTGAGCCACATTTGACCTCAACACTGTTCTAATCATTAAGCAGTTTTGTTCAAACACTATGATGAATGAGAATGTTCTAAGAAAGTGCAACAACGCTTTAAGCGAAAATAACATGAATTTTTTAATGTAGCTTTGAAGTTTTTACAAATGTATTGTGACTTAAGTTATAGTTCTGAGTGATTGATGTCAATAACAGAGTATCAGTCCAAATGTTCTTTCCTGCATCACCCGTCAGGGTTTATTTGACTCGTTGTACATTATACCTTGCATGCCACACACCTGTGTTGTGTCCTGTACTTATCACTTCATCTTTCTTTATTATTCTCTTTTCATTTTGCAGCTACTCACACATCACACTACTGTGTCCTCAAGCACCCTCACTCTGCTTCTTAATGCAACAACACAGACTATTAAAGGTTTATCAGTGACAATAATTGTACAAAGCCGTTGAGTACATTATAATAGTGCTATTTCTATAAACTACTGACATATAAGTGATGTGTTCTGTCTTCACCAATCATTTCTGATTGAAATGTTTGAACTGCTTAATGGAAATCTTCATATTACCAAGTCTGTAAATCAGCAACTGATATGACCCCTAATGTTTAAATATAAGTCTTTAAATATGAGAATGAGCTGACAGTATGCCATACACATCTTAAAACTCTTCATCTTAAGAAAGGTTAACTCACACTTAGACAGACACACAATCACAGATAAATGTGAAAACGCGTGACAGATGTGTGCACATGCACACACCCTTACAGCCACACATGCACACATTTCAATCACACGTTGCTCTTTCTAAGAGCTAACCTTTTCTGGTGCATGCCAGAGACAAAGATCACTCTCACTTGCTTCCTGTCTGTCTCACCTGCAGGTGTGATGATGTCACGTAGAAGTAACACCTGTTTGATATTAAGTGTAACTCTGTGAATGTGTGCATATGTGTCGTGGCCACTCTGACTGCCAGATGTTGCACTGCTGTGATGACTGAAGAAGAAGTGACACAAACTTGAGATCACACCACATTTGTGCACGCAGATGTTTTTACTCCTGAGCTAATGCTACAGCCGAGGAAAAGACAAATCATGGTCTGGAGACTGACAAAACTGACTGATAAAATTCAATAGATTAAAATCCCAAAACATTTTATCATCATAAATAAACAAACATCAATAGAGACAGATTGAGATAAAGGTGGAGTAGAGAGTGTGCGCATTTACATTACGTGCTTATGCTGTTTGTATGTCTGCTTGACTGTGTATGTGTTTTTGTGTGCACGTGTGTGTATTGGGGGGGTGACATTGAGCAGACAGTTGCAGTGGGATGAATGTATAAGTGATGGCTGATTAGCATAAAGCTCAGGAAACCAGCCGTCTCCACCTTTATTGCTTCACTCTGCATTCATTTCACTTCGACAGTTGCCAGTTCGCAGCCAAACATAAACAAACATTAATAACCCAAAGGCTTTTTTCCACCTTATTTTAATAATGCTCTGTTATTCTTTCCAACAATATTTATACTTGGGAAGAGTGAGTCGGGAGCATGACTGAAAACTGCAAATTTCATGACTGGGGAGTTGAGGCAACATGTCTAAATTGGAAAACCCTAAAAAAAAAAAAAACATCGTCTGCACTCCAACAAACTTTGGCCATCAATGAGGCCTTGGGCAATGCAAATACCCCCCAAATGCTGTAACCTCCAGCTAATAGCAGGGAGCACTCCAACCCTGCCCAACACCGTCTTTCCATAAAAATGATGAATTGATGTAAAATAGGGTGATGCTGAATATCAACATGTCAAGTTTTGCTGCTTCTCGTTGGGTTCCTCTCTTTTATTGTCTTCTTGACTTTCTTTTAAACCATAAAGTACAATCTGACCAGTCGCCCTGCAGCACCTGCAGCATGTTATTGATCTAAATCCACAGGTAGGTTTTGGATTGCCTAAATGACAATAGATGCTTAAAATGTGCTGATCTCTCACTTTGAGGCATTTCTTTGCATTTCTGCAACATGCTGGACTGAGAAAATCACAGAAACAAGTCTTCCCCAGACTGCAAAAAGGTTATCATTGCTATTTGCCGGCTCCACATCAGCGCTCTTAATATATATGCCATGCTAATAACCTTAAAAGCAACAGCAGAGTAACATCATTGCGCTCAGTCTACCTCCAATATGTATAACCTAACTGTGGTGCAAGAGAAGAGAAGAACAATGTACCCAAAAAAAAGAAAAAAAAGACAAGCAGACTGGTCGATATGTCATATATGATTGTGTTACCCATATTTCTCTTTAGAGCAGAGCTTCTATCTATTTAATATATCTATACAACAAGATTAACCTTTTGCAGAACTCACAGACAACTGTCAACACACCCAGGGTATAGATTTTCCCCTTCTGTCTCTTCTGTTACTCCAAGACATATTTCTGAGTTACAAAACTCCAGAGAGTATGATTTTCAAGAGGTGATAGGTCTTAATATGGCCACACGATATTTTGTCTGGTATGATTACTTGTCCTGTCTTGGAAGAGACATGACAGATTTGTTGGTTCTCGACCAGTTGTAGCTTGCTGTCTTTCACAATATGCGTGTTGTCACCAGGGAGGAAGTGTGAGGGACCAACTTTTGGGAACAATTATGTAAACAAACAATGGAGGTATGTAAGACGCTAGCTGTCTTGCGTTCAGAAAAGACTAAAAAAAAAAAAAAAGGAAAAGCAACAGAACAGATATCTTTCCTCTGATTCACAGTTCCTTCTCACAGCACCAACAACATAATTCCTCTCACACGTCACCTTGTTTACAGCTGCTTTTTGTGTTCCTGTTGGTCAAAGTTGGGAACACTGTCGTGGACAGCAAAAAAGATTTCTAACATGTCTTTTGATGCGGCATCGGCTGCCATCCGCTATGATAACATATTTCGGGTTGGACTATTATCTGGTGGATATTGTGTATGATTCATAATTTGACTTCTGGTTATTATTTTTATTTGGCTATACCTCAGATTTGTTCAGGATAATAGTGATTGTTCAGACCTTTTATAAAGTGTTCTTCAAATCAACAAACCACTTTCAACTACACTTGAAAGAACATTGTGACTCTTGTTTTTTTTTTTTTTTAGCAAACCATGGTTCACTTGTTTAATGTGCACCCACTGTTTTGTGGGTGTCCAGGGTTGGTGTACATGCAGAGTCTTTGAACCATCCACTTCCTCTTCCCCTGTTTTGTTTCATGAGGAAGGAGGAGGTAGTAATGTTACGCTCCACCATTTTGTTGTCACTCTTACTAATTAAAGTTGGCCCAAATGTGACTTTGAATGTGCATTATAGAGCCTGTGTAATCACTGATAATCTAATCCAATGCTAGAGATCCGTGTTTGTTACATAGAGTTCATTAAACAAGAGCTACGCTAGAAACTACACACTACCTCTAGATCATATCAGCCTCAGAAAATAAAAGGAACCCTTCCTCTTCTTTTGTGTAACTTTCAGTCTTTTTTGGAAGTGGTTACCACTACTTTTGTCTCTTTTCATGTTCTCATCCGGCATCTTTCCTGCATTAGCACAGCTAAAGCATCTCCTGAGAGGATACCTTGAATAACCACATACCACCAACGTACCTGTGCCTTTCTCAACCTGTCTCGTTCTCCCTATTCCTCAACAGCTCCTCTTGATTCTTTCATTTCAAACTGCCTCCCTACCTCTCTTTTTTTACTTCCTTTTACTTCCTCCTCCTCACTGTCACATCATCCATCTCTTTGTTTCTCTATCTCAGCTCCTGTCACACCTCCTGCCTTCGCTCTCCTCCTTCCCCTGTTTCTGCTGGTAATCCTACCCTATCTCGCAACAACAAGCTGGTAATCCTACCTTTCCTTTCACGCACGTTCATGCACACACAAAAGGACACACATGCACAAAAGGATACGAACACATGCACAGGAACACATCCTCGCACGCAGGTGCAAACCAAGACAAATTCACAGGCAGATACTGTCACAACAAGACACACAATCACACCTACGTACAAAGTCACAAATACAGGTAGATACACAGTGCGCATTCACTGACACAAAGATCCGACCACACAAACACACACACATACACACAGTATTTGTGTTGCCAAGGTATCAGATATTATGAAGAAACGACACAATTTATGATTGGCTTAGAGACTTGCGGACTCAGATACAGGAAACTAGCCATCAGTAATTAAGGTAACTGGAGAATGCCAACCGCTAATAAAAGCCTGTGTGTGTGTATGAAGTGATAGAACTCAACACACCTCGGATATCTTTCCCCTTGTTTAAAACAATTAGGCCACCGACCTACTCCGTTTCTGAGTGCAAACCTTTTAGCTTCTGCACTTGTACACTTGACACAGACTTTACTTGGAGTTATTTGTACTAATTTTAGCTAAGGCAAAGCCTGACGATGTTACGCCATGACCCAAATGTCAGAATTCAGCAACAATATTTAATCTACATATTAGACCAAAATCATACTATTGTATTATATTCACTTCTGAAATATATCTAATATTTGATTATATTATTATTTCAGTTCATTATGGTGTTCTCTGTTAGCATTCTTGCTAAGAGCTAGGTGAGAAGATCAAAACTATTCTCATCATTGTGCTGAAATTTTGGAGCAGTAGAAAGACTATGAAACCAGTTTATCTAATGGCTTACATGGGAAAGTTTTTTGTTTTTAATTTATCAAAACAAATCCTCTCAGGAATGTAAGAATGTTGTTGCTAGTAATCGCAGAATATCTCTATCATGGCTATCAATTTATTCCGACTAACCATACAGACACAATTCAACATAACATATTATTAACTTGAAATCTGCTTCATAACTAGATCACTGTAAGAGAGCCCTTCAAAAGAATGATACACACACTGAGCTGCAGATATCCCCCTTTGCACACACACAGTTCTAAATTATTAACAATAAGGATCTGTAAGAAGAGGGAGAGAAAAGGAAGGTTAGCCATTGTTTCTGCTAAATGATTCAAAGGCAATTTATTTCTCTTTTGTAGAGAGAGAGGAAGACGGAGACATGGACATTTGTCTCGTTCCTTTTTACTGTCCTTCACATGAACTGATTTAAGAACTAAAGAACTGTACCATGTGTACTGTAAGTGCGTGTGAAAGTGAAGTGACTGGTGAGCTCGCATTTGCTTTTTAAGGCTGAGCTTATGCTGAAATAACTCATAAAATGTTAATGAATGTGTAAAGGAAGGCCTTCAGTGGCTACAGCTGTGAAGCGATTTGTGTTTTTACCATGGTGTTTTGACTACTGTTTCATCTTTGTCTTAGAAGCCCCATGAAAGCTGCAAAATGTGCTCTGTCATCATACAACAAAGGTTTGTAAATTGTCTCAACTCCCCTGTCTCACCATCGCTGGATCAGTGGTTGCTCTGGCCTCCTGGAGTGTTGTTATTGGCTGTCCTCTAACTTCTAACCTCGACAGATCGCATCCACACACAAGCATGCATGCTCAAACCATGCTTCTGTCTTTCAATGTGTTTGAGTGTGTGTGTGTGTGTGTGTGTGTGTGTGTGTGTGTGTGTGTGTGTGTGTGTGTGTGTGTGTAAAAGACACTTTTGCCTTGCCAATGACCTCACAGATGAGGGCTGGCAGGACACACAAACACACACACACATGCATATACACTCTTCCAAGATCTATGGACCCTCAGCAATAGAGGACACAGACATTCAACTATGAGCTATTTGACAAGATTTATGAACAAATGACGTATCGCACTTTCTACACATTATAATTATTTAAGATCCTTAATTTCCTGCTGTATATTATAAGCGCTACTGTCTGACCCCAAACATATGGTGAGGGAAAGTTTGAATGTGGAGCAGCTGGAAGGTCACTGACAATCAAAAAGTTTTATTCCTACCTTCACCTTAGATAACTGAGCACAGAAAATAGAATGAGACTGTAATACATTTGTGTTGCCCAAATTTTTCCGGCTGTGATACATATCTAGACTTATTAGCTTCATAAATGAAAGTTGTGTGTATTTCTGTTGTGTATTTACCAGGGAAATTGGAAGTTTTGTGAGTAAATTTAGTCTTGTCTTTTTTTTTCTTATTATTTTAGAAAGAGGGTCTGGAAAGTTTGTGTCCAAAGTGTTGATAAACAAATGTCTACCAGCCCCCAGGATCTGCTGTAACTTGCTCCATGATCCGAGCAGAAGTGACAAGATATAACTCATGGCAGGAGAAATGGATAGTTGCTATAGCAATAGACAATGTATTTAAACTTTCACTTTCTTCTTACTAGTGACTCATATAAGCCAGACCTTTAGTTGCAAAGGAATAAAGGGTAGAGGCTGTACCATAAAATTACCTGCAATATTTTTGTTTAACTATGTATTTACGCTCCAGATAGGCTAAGTTTAAAGATATGGTTAATGCAGATATATTTCATATTAGCAACAGCAGTAGAATTGTCAAGATGAAAACTGTTTAAAGCTAATCAGTGTCTCGTCAGATATAAGGGAGTCATTCACATTCCTTCAATAAAGAGACACCTTATTAGTGTGCAGGGGCACAGTAATGTGCAGGCTTACTGTAAATAACTAATGTAACATTCAGCTTAGTGCACTGTATGCACTATAAGCAGCTTTCAGTCAGTCAGTACACAACCAACATGAAGCTTAGTCCCATAGCTTACAAGCAGACAGAAATCCCATTATCATCTATCTATCCATTTTCATCTCTCTCTCCATCTCTCTCTCTCTCTGCCATGGTTTTGAACTAGGCAAAACCCCATTACCATCTATCTATCCATGTCTCTTTTTATTTCAATGTCTGTCCCATCTTTTTTTCTTTCTTTCCTTCATATTCCCATGGCTTGGAACTAGACTGAAATCCCATTTATTCATCCATCTATCCCAACCCGAGACTATTTCCCCCCATTTCTGACTCCTTCACCAGATGGCTGAAAGCCAAGTTATCTATTTATCTTCACGTCCATCTTTCTATCTATCTCTTCTCCTCCTTTTTCATAGTTCTCTGTGTGATGAAAAAGGGTAAGGAAAGGGTGGGGTTATCTGTACCTCGCATCAAATGTTATATGTTAGCTGATTTCAGGGACAGGCTGTTACATCTCTGCAGTGTGTTTGCAATCATTACTCTGATCATCAAAAAAATTGATACTGACCATAAAAAATGTACAAAAATGAACTAAAGGTGAGCTATCATTTCAAATGCCAATGATGATTCACACTTTTTTTTTACATATATAAAAACCAAGGAAAATGAAAGGAAATTAGAAGGAAATTACACCATCAGTGTCAGCGGTTTGAGCTCTCAGCATAAATTCATTGCTCGTGTGCTAATAATAGATGTGAACAAGCATGAACAATTTAGAAACCACTTTTAAATCTTACTTTTATCTAATAGATGTGGTATGATATGTAGAAGAGTGAGTCAAAGCTGACTGAATTTTACTGTTTTATTAAATCGAGTAGCCTCACATTAGATGAATCCGTTTGCTATTTCTTCAGCTGTTTGCGATGTTTAAAAAAAAGATACACTTCTCTATATTGTTTTTATTATTATACACAGATATAATCTCTCATTCTCTATATTTATCTATCCACCTCTCTCTCCCTCTTTAACTCAACCAGTCACGGTTGATGGACGCCCACCAATGTGCTAGGTTCTGCTCGAGGTTTCTGACTGTTAAAAGGAAGTTTTTCCTTGCCACTGTTGCCAAGTGCTTGCTCCTGGTTGGAATTGTTGGGTCTCTGTAAATCATTTTTATAAAAAGTGTGTTCTAGACCTGCTCTGAAAAGTGTCATGAAATAACTTTTTGTTATGATGGGTTTTGTTGCTCTGTGGTAATCAAACATGAAAAAAAAAAAATCATTATGTTATCCTTTAGCATGTGGTTCAAGGCTATGGTAAGTGCTGCCATTACGCAGAAAGCTACTCTTGCTAATGGATTATGCTTGCCGATTTCCAACTTCTAGGCCTGGTGTCATATGGACAGTATATGCATGTGTAATTCAGTGGCTCTCTCCTTTCCCTGCTACCTGAAGGTTTTTTTTTACTGGTGTTAAAAGGCCAGGACACACATCAATACTATTACAATAAGTGTGTGTGTGTGTGTGTGTGTGTGTGTGTGTGTGTGTGTGTGTGTGTGTGTTTTGCTAGTGTCTGTGTGCAAGGCTGTGTGTGACCACTTGTTTCAGGGCGTCATCTCAATAATTCACAAGCCTCTTTTGCCCAGAGGCAGGGTGCCTTACATCCGCTCCCTCTATTCAACATGAGTGTACTTCTACATGCACGTCTCCTTTCAAGTGTATGTGCCTATATGTGTGAGGTGGGTGCATGTTTGTGTGTCAAAGTGTGTGTGTGTCTATGTCTCTGAATGTGTGAGCCTAGCAGTATTGTATTACATAACCCTTAATTATAACTGGGGAAGAAATGTGACAGCTTGTGACCTAATCCTTAATACAAGTATTACATTTTCACAATTCAAAATGAGAGCGTACATGTGAGACTGTGAATGTGTGTGTGTGTGTGTGTGTGTGTGTGTGTGTGTGTGTGTGTGTGTGTGTGTGTGTGAAAGTGTCAAAGTGTGTTATTTGCCTATGCCAATTAAAGGAAATGTGACAGCCCGGCAAACACACTCCTCAATTCGGAAATGTGATGACTTGATAATAACACATTGATGTGGCTTTTCAATGTGTGTGTGTGTGTGTGTGTGTGTGGTGGGAGAGGCAGACAAAAGAAGATTCTTCAAAGTGTACGTACATGTGTGTGTTTTCCTTTAACTGTGCTGAATGACAGATCTATTACTGTGTGGGGGGCTATGTCATTATCAACATTAAGCGGCCTTGCATAAGCACACACCCAAAATTATGCTGTATGATTAAAGCTGACTTAATGCTTAATGTGTATGAGTGTGTCAGGATAGCGTCCGTGTGTGTTTGTGTGTGCGCGTGGTTATGGAGTATAGAAGCTGCCACTTGGCTTTCAAGGCACTCCGTAATATGGCTTTTAAAGGCTTCTCATCTCTCTGTGCCTGCACTCTTTACACATTTACACACACACACACACACACAGTTGCATGCACTCCTATAAACAAATAAGTCCATCTTCATACTCATACTCACACACACACACACACACACACACACACACACACACACACACACACACACACACACACAGAGTTGCATGCACTCCTATAAACAAATAAGTCCATCTTCATACTCATACTCATACTCACACACACACACACACAGGAGGCTTACCCTCTCGTTACCCTTTCATCCCATTTTTTTTTTACCACTTGTTCTCTTTACTTCTTATTCTTCTCTTTTCCCATTATTATTACTCCTCTATTGTCCATCCATACTATTTTATATGGCAAAAGAGATGAGATAAGAGAACCTGAATTTGAAAGAGTCCGAATGAGAGGAAAAGTGATATCTGGTGTGAAAAGGCCTGTAGTCTCCCTTTTGGATAGCAGCAAATAAGCTGATTAACACACTGTGACAAAATGGACACTGTCCCACATACTGTAAGATCAACAGCCATTCTTACTTTTTACCACTGTAACAAGAAGGAGAGGAGAGGTTTCAGATATTTGACCAAATACTACCTGGCTTATATACATGACGTTCACTATCACTATGTTGCCGGCCTACTGTATACTGGCCCTGCTGTAACATCTGGGGTACAATAATTGGGAGCAAAATGAATCAAGAGCCTGTAGTCGTCTATACCAATTACACGTAACACTTGCCTCGAGCTTACAGTCAGAACTAATGCAGCATCAGCTTGCAGCCAACTCCACCAGTCAGATGTAATGTACACCAAAGTCAATACCACTTCAGCTGGTTTGGTCAAAGATTTAATTAGAGGCAAACATGACTAAATTATACAATATACTCCAGCCAAAAGTGCTGTCTTTTGAACGCTGTCTCGTGAGCCAAAAGCAGTCGTAAATGCCACAACAGTGATTCATCTTGACCACTGAAGTGCTGTTGAGCTGAGTATTTAGCAAAGAAACTGCACAACTCTTACTAATTTGTGTTGCTTCCATGTCTACTCAAAACAGTCTCAAGGATTAGTCTTTCCCATGAACCCTGTAGAGCTCTTGCTCAACCAAAAGTGAAGGATCTGAAGCAAACATGTTCATGGCCGTGATATAATCTGACAAGAAAAGGGCTCTTCTTCTAAGATATGAACACCCCAGAAGACTGCAAAATGTGTAATGTGCTATAATATATTTATCTTTAATAGCTTTATCAACATTATATTTGGTATGCTTTGTGCCTGCCAACTACATTTTGCATTCACTGAGGCTTAAGAGAGAAAATACCCCCTATCTTCACTACATCATGGACCTTTATAATGACCTGCCCAAAGCAAAGTGTGAAAATCTCTCTGTTGGCCTCTCTGCTCCATTTCTCTCTAGGTTCAGCTGCCTTATTACTTGTTAAGAAATCCAGTTATCCAATAATGTCTAGAGCAATGCTTGAATGATCACCTTGTCCATACCTTCCACACATTACATGGTCTTTTCACCCAACCTGTCCGTCTCTCGTTTTTTTCTTCACAGATCAATGTAAGTGGCCTCTCTCAACACAATCTTGTGTCAGGTTCTTGTATTTCCCGGACAGACTGCTTGTCACAGTGTCTTTCTTTCTTTCTCAGACTGGTTTAATCAGTATTCCATTCCCTCTCTTTTTTGTTGATGGAACTCTCTTTTTCTGCAAGAGTAGATTCAGACAGAATTACCTCCCACGTCACCTCTCTGTTACTGACTTTAATTCTCTTTCTGTCTCTCACCTCGGCTGGGTTTCGTTTCATTGCCAGACCTGTAGAAATTTAAGCAAATTTTCAACCAGATGGCAAAAGAAAGTGTGAATCAGTGCTGTGTTTCCATGAACTACTTTCATGCAAGAATAATAAGTGCAGTGTATAAAAGGATTACATAATCAATTTAGAACAGTAATATGTCTGTTAAATCTTTGTAAATCATGGTACTTCACTGCTGATTCCAATCTGTCATTTATGCTACTTCCATGAATTAATTCAACACATCATTTATTTTCTCTTCTTTCAACACATCATTGCAGGCTTTTCATCTTGTATTACTTTTAAGGGTTTCATGTCAATGTTGCATCTAAAATATTGTGCTGTTTAACATTGTACAATTGTACAGTTACTTCCTTTTTCATAGTCACTGAGTGGGTTGGGTTTGGGTCTGTCATGTTAACTCTTTCACCTGAAAACTATAACAAAAAATATTAATTTTCACAATGGAAATGCAAATGCAAAGTTTTATCCACCAACCTGCATACATCTGTAGAATTACTCATTATAGTCCAATTCTGGTCACTGATTAGTAAACCAGTATCCTCTTGTTCAGTCTTTGTCTTATGTGTTGCTGCTGGAATAGCGACTTGGTTCCAGGATTAATGTCAAACGTGAAACACCTACGTAAATCTCCCGAAAGAAATATCACTGTTATTGTTCATTTTAGCTCCTGCTTTCATGGCCTAAATGAAAGCATGACCTAAAAGTCAAGCTAAACTCACACAGTAAATACAGGTAAGCAAATCCAGCTTCTAGCACGGAGAGCAACTGAGCAGCAAAAACATTGTCTTGAGTTGTTGTCGTCTAAAACTAAACTAACAACAAATAAAACTAAAACCAATGTACATTTTTGTCCAAAACTGAGACCTGCCCAAATGTTCCCCTGTAATGTTGATCATTCTTTAAACCTTTTAGTGAAGCTACTTTTATAATAAAGCTCATGTTGTGTTTGAAATTAACTAGTTTGCACGAAGAGTTAATAGCCTTTCCAAATGGCCTCACTCGAATGTGGGGCAAAAAGACAGCCATTATAGAGTGGGACAAGATGAGAGGGATCATTCAGATGGGGATAATGGCACACACTTTAGGACAGACTCTTTTCAAAGACTTTCTTGGTGCACTCACACTGTTGTACACACTAAAAGTGACATAAGGACTTGTAAAGAGAGCTTACTTTTTTTTTACACCTTTGCACACCCGGCTAATCATAGTTTGCAGGATTGTGGGTTTCGAAAAGTTCAGATATTCCAACATCCAAAAAGTGTGGGGGCGAGGGGGGTTCTTTTTCTGTCCCTTTCTCCTTACTTTTTCGTGACTTTCTCTTTTCACTTTTGCTCCTCTCAGCATCCCGTCCGTCTACTCCAGCCTCAATTTCAGCTGCTCCTCTCCTTAACTTTCTTTCCATATCCACTCTCACTGTTTCCACTTGCAGTGACTGACTCTCATCCTTCCTCTTTCACCCTTTTCATTCTCGCTCTTCCACTTCCTCTTCCTCACTATCCATCTCTGAGTGCGAACCATCAGCTCAGCACTTCTTGGTTCACCTGAAGCAGGGCCTTGATTTAACAAACCCACTCTCATTCTTAATTGTATCCATTCCCATTTCTTTGTGTCACATCTTTCGTGCTTCCTATTCTTCCTCGTTCTGTCTCCTTTCAAATTTCTCATATCAGACATCTGTCTCACTTTTTCCTCTATATTTCTTTATTTCCTGATCTCAAAATTAATCTCTTTTCTGCCCACCATTTCCCGCCTCTCAGTTTACCATTGCATCTTTGTCACTTTTTTTTTGTCACTTGCAATTGCCATCTTCTACATATCGTGTCCTCCTTCCTCTGTCTTTAAACCCTGGTGCTGCAAAGTCAGACTCTGGTATGCTAATAGGTCTGAACACAATTATCTCAGACATTAACAGAAAAAGAGCAAACAAGGGTTTCTGTTTCATCAGATTTGTTTGTCTCCTCTCATCACATTTTACCTAATCTCGCCTCTCTTTTTCTCTCTATGTTCGCTCCTGGCTTTTATCTAAAATCGGACATGGCCGCAACTTTCCCCTTTCTGTTAAACACGTCAGATCAAAATTGTACAAAGAGATAAAAGACTGGGTTGTCTAAACATGATTTGTGGGTATTGTGAGTCCTCAAATGTTCTTAAAAATGAGTTTCTCTCAGTGGCAATATCTTAGGAATGAGAGAGCAAGTGCAAGAAGTGATAAGATGGAGAGGACAGGCAGACAGACAAACAGACAGACATACATGCATACAGACAGACAGACAGACAGAGTTGAGTGAAAGAAAGATGACAGCTTCAGACAAGGACAAGGAGGATTAAGAAAGGACAAGAGGTTAAGGGACAATATCAAAGAACAGAAAACAAGGAAGAGAGCGAGATGGGTAGAGGACATGAGAGCCAGATGAGAGCAAGAGAGGAAAAGGGGGGATGAGAGCTTTAATGGTGGAGAGTGACAGAGAAAGGCACAGTGAGAGGTGGAGAGAAGGTCACGAGGTTTGTTGTTTGCGAAATGCATCCTCTCGCTGCCTGCTTTGATGTGAGAGCTCAGCCACTTGTTCAGCCAGGAGAGGAGAGGAGAGCTAAGTAATTATAATTTCAGGACATACTTCATGCATTGCTCCACTAAATGCACAGTGCTAACCTCTGTACAAGTTGTACTAATCTACACTACACTCTAGACAATTTGGGCTTTACAGAGCAGAACTAAATAAGGTAGCACTAAACAGTGTGTCTACTTATCAGACTGTTTCTTGTATGTAGCTGCTGTACAACCTGAGCTCTCCAAACAACCGTTCCTCGGGATGTGGCCAGGGTGTAGCAGCTGTTCAACCAGCACACTGTTAAAAATGGGACTTCTGCGCCTAAAGATAGTAACTAAAGTCCCATGCGTTGGTATCCCCACTGGACTAGAATCACATCCCACCAGAGCTTCTCTCCTGTGTCAGCTTCTGCTCTGCCTTCAACTTTTCTTCCCAACTGTGCGAAGCTGTAGCATTATGCAATATACTGGGTTTAAACATTCATTTAAATGAAGCATGACTGTAACAAATAAGGTTCATGGGGTTTCTTACATTCTGACCTAGCTGACATAGCATTCAAAACAACAATCTAAAAGTCCAAATGTCATGCACCTTGGAAGTTGGTGACAAAAATCACTACTTGGATTGTTTACAGTGTTCTGTGTTTTTGTTTGGTTTTTTTTCTGGATACTCAGAGTATGAATCACATACTCTTCTTTTTCATCGGTGTAGATTTTACAGAGTTTGAACTAAGTTGGTACATAACAAAGAAAAGGAAAAATAAATAAATAAATCTTGCTGTCCCCTTGGTTTTTTTCAAAAATAGATGCCACAAAAAAAGTCCCTTACACCTTACTAAGCAAGCAAAGCATCATGGGAGAACACAGTACTTTTCAACAATAAAAAGATTTTTACTTTAATCCACTCTGCCCCTAGGAATAATTAATTAATATGTCTGAGAAATGTTTCCAGAAAAAGTTCACAAATACAAGATTTTAGGTACTCTGCTGTGCTATTTCCTAGTATTGACTGCGGTTACCCGCAACTGCAGCCGGAGGTCATAAAGAAAGAGATAGACAGACTGTAAGTATATTAGTACATAGTAATACTAATGTCTTATTAAAACAGCAAATCTGTGTGTCCACATGCTTCCTCAAATGTTACAGCAGTTAAAAAAAAGCTCCTCCTAAAGCTCCGTGTGGTGAGACTAAAGTGCAGTAAATAAAAGCATTTCTTCAACAACTCAATGTCTACCTATAACATCATATTGTCTACTAAGGAGCGCACAGGTCTCATCCCACTTGTGTGATTACAAGACTCTGCATAAACTCAGTTGCCATAGTGAAGGTCTATTCATTTATCTTGACATATAGGGACATAAGGACCGGAGCAAAAACATCTTACCTTCAAACGGTTAGCTAAGTGTTAGTGGTTATATGTGGTGTGCTGACTGCATGTATCCACCTACCCTGAGTGCTACTGACAGGCAGATACGTATGAACGACTACAGCCCTTATTAAAGATGGCAGTTGAGAGCAGAACATGGCTGTCATAGATTTAGATAGATGTCATAGCAGACAGTGGCAAATGGCTGGGTTTGGTTAGAATATACTTAGAGAGGGCTGTCAGGGTCAAGTGTGTCAGCTATGTTGTGCCACCTCACTGCAAGAGGAGTCACGGTTTATGGAAACAACTCTGACCCAATTATTCAATATGTGAAAACACACTCACAGACAAATCACTTCTTTTTGTTTTGAGAAAAGGCTGGTTGTCATCCAGTGACAACCACCTCAATTCTAAGCAAACTGTGACATGCATGACTGTGAATGCACACATATGCATTTAAGTCAAATATTGTCTACATAAACTTCTACTATTCCCCATTGATAAATCACTACTTGTTGCAACCACTACCTTGCAGAATGATTGATCAATTTAGGTTTAAAGGATAAAAAAAGCTGGTATAGTGAAATATCTTAAACATAAACTATGTGATGTAAGACTGCTGTGCCCATTCTGCACATTTGCCCAAGCAATAAGGCAGCTTAAGTAGTCATCCATTCATTTTTAGGGGCCATAAAGGTTGAGGGAGCACCATTTAAAATACAAGAGACACCCTGCTGAAAAATCATGCATAAATATCAATAATAAAATAACTTCTTACAAAGCCTTTTCACAAGGGCAAAGCACTCCATTGCCAAGCGAAAAGTGCTTCTTAGAAAGTTTTCCACCACCGAGAGGAGGAGGAAACAGTAGGGAGCTGAGTGAGAGGCACTTGGCGCCACACTCTTGACTCGTCTCTGTTTGAAAATCTGAACCCGCAGCTAAGAAAATCTCAAAGCTGTTTTCTTTGTGTATGCGTGCGTATGTGTGAGTGTGCACGCGCATGTAAGGATGCATTGATTAGGCGTGGTAAAATCAAAGCTGAGCTTTGGGTTAGCAATCGATCAAACAAGCTGACTTTTTTCTACTCGTTTTTTTCTCCCTCTCATCCAGAGGAAAGAAAATGCAGGTTATTTTAGAAAAATGAATGTTTTTCAAGCATGATAGACCAGAGGTACTAAAAAGGGAAGAAGCACACTGAACACACAATGGAAAAAACAAACATGAAAAACATATACACAGGAAAATGTGCAAACAAGAACGCACACTTACATGGTACAGACATGCAGATAGAAATGAAAACACATGAAATGCAACTGACATACTTAGAGAGAAAAAAACACAAATATCACCAAAAACACACACACCATAACCCAGACAAACACAACCAATAAAACACACAAATACACAAGCAAAGCACACTGGCACATTTGTTGAGACACACACACACACACACGCACGCACACACAGCAGGTTTTGACAGGATTGCGCCCACACAGCCAAAACACAGACATGCAGATAGGCAAGCTGCAAACAGAGAGATGGAGGTGGTGGAATGAGGAGAGGAAAGAATCGAAGGAATAACAAGAAAAGAAAGAGAGAGAAACCACAAAAAAAAGCACAAAGGACAGAGCGAGAGAGAAGAAGCAGATGGGGAGAGAGTGAAGGGGATGATGGGGGGTGAGGGGGGTGGGAGTGAAGGGAGAAACAAAGTAAGAGAAAACAAAAGAATGACAGAGAAAATAAAAGAGGAGAGAGATGCGCTAGATGAGTGATAAAAAGATGAAAGGGACTTCCTCTGAAACATCCAGCCACCATGAATCAAACACTTCATCCAATTATAGCATATCTCCAACTCTGCAAACACACACACACACACACACACACACACACACACACACACATTCAGAGCAGCATTCACAGCATTCCAATCCAGTTTATTAATAAAAAAACAAACATATATGAATTCACACTGTTTCCTATACATTATTTCAACTTCCCGCAAAGAAACACTCCACCCAGAGCTGATGTAATGTATGGCTGAGGCTGATGCACACTGGGATAATGAAGGTGGAGCTCGGAGGCAGAATTCACATGTATATTTGGAAAAATTAGATCCCGTATGTGTGTGTTTGCGGAGGTTAATGTATGAAGTCCCCTGTGAGCTCAGGGAACAAGACAAAGCTTCTGTGTCCTTCACTCTCAAGCATTTTTCTTTGAAGTGCTTTTTTGGTTACAGTTTTTGGTTGCATAATAATCATTACTTACATGGAAGACTGCTAAATATAGGACCTCTGCAAAGTTTTGTCCTCTGTAAGCAAATACTCTTAACAGTTTTAATTACAATGTTCTTTATGCATGTTCTTTTAATCTTTGCACTCATCGCTCTAGAGGTCAGGTATCCTGTGTCGGCCCTCCATTAGTGCCGCAGACAAGACTGTTTTTAAATGCAGGAGCAAGTTGGTGTATTTCAAAAAGAAATCCTCATATCACTGAACTAGTTACCTGAATATTTTTCTAACTTCTGACAACTCAGAAGAAGTAAAATTACTTTTCCATGCAAAGTCTCTGAGGGATTAAGCCAAAGTGCAGAGCAGTCGAGTAAGCACACAGTCAAAAGGAGGATTTCTATGGCTGCTGGGAAAGTGTGTAATGGAAATGACTACAAATTCAGAAGCACCTGAAGAATTCTAATGAATAGTATCTTAAGTATCTCTCAGGACTATATATTTTGCTAATATGAGACCTCATTATTACCTTTCAAAAACATACTCAAATAGGAAAATCGCTGATGATTGGGCTGCATCTGGTTCAGCTAACTTTCCACCCCCTCTATCTTTCTCTCTGTCACAACGAGCTCAGCCATGTCTGACTCATCTGTGATGCTGCTCCGCTCTGCCAGCTGAGACATCCATCCAAACAGACAAACACGAACACACAGACGTGAAGCAACAGAGACTCGGGCAAAGAAAAACTTGAAGTAAATGTTTGGATAAACGCACTCACGTGAACCCACATTGTGATGGATTGATGAAATTGTATTATATATTAAGGGCATGTGCATGTTTGAGCATACACACATACATGCACATATACACACTATCATGCATATTTAAATACATATTGCACTTCAGGTAATTTGAGATGCTGAAGGCCGGTTGCACTTTATTGAACAGCATTTATTACAGAGTGTGAAAAGTGGAGGTCAGAGTGTGACTTTCAGGTGGGAAAAAGTGGGTGGAAAGAGATTTTCTTGGATCAATACTGAAGAATGCATAGATGTCTTTGAGCACAATGGTGACACATTTAGCCATCGATTCTGTTTACATCCTTTTATCGTGCTTTCCAGTTGTTTTTTTTCTTCTTTTAATCCAAATCTGTTTTATTAATACCCACACGGGATTTCTGCCAAGACAATATAGTAATCAAGATTTGCTTAAACAAATGTGGTAACACTTTTTTACAGAGCTCAAGATGAGGTGTGAAAATGGTAGGCTGGGGTAAATAAGATCTGCTAAACGAAACTATAGGTTGTTGATAGAAATGTATACATTTGAATGAAATGTGCACCAATGTAGTGATGACTCATGTCTGTGTAACTTCTACTATTCTACAACCTGCTTCCGGCTCACTCTAAAGAGCGCTTTCAGCCATTCAGGCACTCAGAAATGCAAACCATCTAAATACAGATGAACACACACTGTCGGGAATTGCATACATGTGCTCCAAAGGACCTATAAATATATAAATAATAAAATGAACACAGAAATGTATCTATGAATACAAAGATGGTTGTAGGAAATAGGTATGGATGGATGGATGTTTATAGCCATCCTGCATTGGTTAGGAGAAGCAAAGCTACCAGTCCCAGAGAGTTAATTCTGTGCCACAGAACTGAGAGAGTTTAATGAGCTAGCATTGCCAAACCACAGTCTGTAGGTGGTTCGTTGGCTGAGCAACAAAATGCACTTCACTGAAAAATAAAAGTGGATCACTGAAGCCCCACAGACCGTCGTTGTTGTTGTTGAATCTCCTGGTTGCGTAGTGAATAAGCCAAATCTGGTAGGATGGACGGATGGAGGCAGAACAGATAAATACAGAAGTGCTGAAGCTACAGTTCAGGTAAATACATTTTCAAATAAAGTTTCAAATGAATCATCTGTACATTCGTCACATCACCAGATAAGGCTTGGACCAAATCTATCCTCTCATTGTCTGCAGCGATTGAACCCAGTGTTATATAGTACCTGACGTATTTACAATAGATTTCATATTGTCCATCTGTTGTTTGATATGGTATAATATGATTGTTATCCTTCACTGTCACAGACATGAACATCTTTCTCTGTAGCACATCTCTACTTTACTCTGTTCTGAGCTGCTGGGTTACAAAAGTTCACCAGCCTGAGGTGCCATTGTAACTTTTAGATAGAGAGCTGTGGTGTGAAGGTCATAACAGTGCACCATTCAAACACCAAGCGACCCCATGGCACAATGGGAAAAGAGTGTGATCAGCAAACGTGTATGTGTGTGTCTGTGTGGACCACTCAGGGACAGTTTGCTTTTTACACTAACATCACCCCCTGCCTCCCAAACCACCAGCAACTCTCTCTCTCTCTCTCTCAACCCCCTTTGGGATTGGGATGCTGCTAACAGACAAAACTGAGAAAAGCTGAGGGGAAGGAGGGACAACCAGGGGCAGAAGGATAGTGGAAGAGAAGAAGGGAAGGAGACATGGTGTACACAATGTTTCTTTTCTGCTTAGATATACTGTAAAGTAGATAGAGAGTGCTGGTTTATCATTGCCAAAGATTTCAGCTCCTACACAGTATGTTAGTATCCTGTAGAACAATGAGGTGTTTATGGAGCCTTTCTTTCTGATATGTTGGCAATGTACTGTAGGAGTGAAGGCAGTACTGTACACATTCTTTATGTGAATTGCCCAGGGAAAAAAGAAAAGAAACAAACAGACAGACAGACAGAGAGAGAAAGAAAGACTTTCTTGGAAGACGAGGAGAGAGATTTTTGTGTCACAAAGACTTTCTGCTTGGCAGGTGCATTTAAGAATCAATACACCAGTTTCTGGGAAAACTTTTGCTTTTTCTGTTCCATGTCATGGTGAATACAGATGACATCCATTTATACCTGGTGGACTTGTTCACTTTTCTCTGGTGCTTCATGTCAACATTTCATGAAATATCCTGAGAAGAGAGTGACTAGCTTTATCCAAGCTGCATACACCTTGGTTGCACGGTGAAGCCATTCCTTAAAGCAAAGAAAGGTTGATGTTGCGCCACAAACAACCTGTTTTTACTGAAATACTCAACTTATCCTTTAAATGTTTGTCAGCTTAAATTTGGGTTTCAATAGCTACTATCTAATAACAGCGCTGATTCTTTTTCAGTCGCCATGGGGTATACACACTTCTAAATCCCCTCTGATGTGTATCATTCAGTAATTTTAATACTTCACTCAAAATGCATAATTATGTAGTTGTTTCACACAACAGTGCGTCAGTATTTATTGTAAGCTTTGCATCTCTCCTGTGGCTGGTGTTAATTTCATAATCATCTTCTCCCACTGAAGTGAAGCAGCAGAGGTAAAGTGACAATGTGCAAATAGTACTGAGACATTTGGCGGGTGAGCTAAGTATGCAAGTGTAGTCTTAAATGTCACTGTTTATAACACAGAGTGTTTATCCTTTGCAGTACAGGCCGCTATAAAAAAAAATTGGTGGGCATAAATTAGAGTACCACTATGCATGACTCACTTAACAGTGAAGCTGACCTTGAAGCCAACCTCTAAAAGTTTTTAAGGGAGACAGAGAGAGAGCAAGAAAGAAAGAAAGAAAACAAAAGGGTTGAAAGAAAGAGATGTTAGAGGGATTTGTCTCTGTCAACCCGCTGTGTGTGTGTGTGTGTGTGTGTGTGTGTGTGTGTGTGTGTATGTGTACATACATATGTGATGATGCATGCCTTGCACAAGTGATCGTATTGTTTGCGCCTGTGTGATTATATCCATTTAAATGTGTAGTATATATGTAGAGTACACATTTGTGGGTGTATGCATGTGTGTGTGTTTATGACAGTGTGAGATTAAGAGTGAGTGAAAAAATAAAGTTAGACAGTGTGTGTGTGTGTGTGTGTGTCTGCTTGTGTATATGTGTGTGTGTGTGTCTGCGTGTGTGTGTGTGTGTGTGTGTCTGCTCTGGCTTCCCTAGGGCTGGGGGTACCAGATGTACTGAGCTACATCATCACAGCTAAAAATATACATGTGCACATATGCACACACAGACATAAGGACACCCACACACACACAGTGTAAACACAGGACACATTAAAAACATGCCTCACTGATTAGCTCTCTGTCTACACTTATCACACAGGCTCTTATACTTGTATTTTTTTAAACTGTTTTATGTCGCTCTCGCTGCTCTCATCTGAGTCCGTCTCGCCTCTTTTTTTTTCTTCACCTATCTGATTCTGTCTCTCTCCAACTGTCTGTCTTCCAGTCTCTATCTCTGTTTTGGAGATAAGTTGTTCAGTGTTTGCATTCACATATCTGTCTCTCTCAAGACCTCATTCCCTTTTCACCCACAATCTCTCCCCAACATCTCGTTGACTTTGTCAGTCAGTGTTCTCTGCAGCTTTCTTTACCCGCCGTTTTATTTCACTCTCATGTTTCAACAAGCACGGCTTCAACAAATGATTAGCTTCATTACCAATTAACTTCTAAACACATAGCCTATAAAATATCAGAAAATAGATCAAAATAAATAGATAAGATGCAGAATTGCCCAGTAGTCAAGATGACATAGTCAAAGGACTTGTTTTGTCCAACTAATAGACCCAAAACCCTAAAAAATTCATCAATGAGGATGGCCAACTAAATCCTGTTGATCTGATCACATACTTGACGATATTTGAAACATTACTGGCCTTTTGTTTAGGATTAACACACCAAACTGTGGCAGTTACAGTAAAGATAAGAATGATTTTTAGTTTGATATCAGATCTCTCTCCATGATGCTTTCCTGAGATTATTTTCCTATTGGCTCTCAGTTTTTGGCTGGCTTCCACCCCTTCCACACTGTGCTTTGTTACCCCTCTAAAAATTCCCCTACAATCACAGCAAAATTGCAGAACGGCAGAACACTACGACATTTAAGATGGAAAAAAAGCTAAAAATAAACCCCATTCAAAGTGTGTACAATTCATTCAGTTGATAGCTTCAATGGAGCGCTTCTCAACAACGTTGTTTTTGGACAGGTGCCATGGCAGTGTCAAGGGTTTGGCACTGTCCAAGACAACAATGATTAGTGGCTTCAAATCAAACAGTCCCATCTGTTTTTTCTGCACAATGGGTTCTGCTGCCTAAATGACCCCAGCTGAGTATCCATTACCTTATGTCAGTCTACACATTATTTCTGCAGTCACACGAACGAAAGAGACACAAGGAGTAGGAGTATCAACAGTGGCCCAACATGCTGAGGCACACACAGGCAGTGCCTCCTCACTTTTTTGTAGCTGCTGAAATCCTGGAAGAGGGGGAGAATAAAGAAAAGGAGACGAGAGAAAGAGAGATGAAAGAAAAGCAGAGGGTAGGAGGCAACAAGAAAAGAGGAAATGAGATGAAATGAAAAGAGGGACTGAAGGGAAGGAGAGATGAAAGGAAATAAGAAAAGAGGAGAGGATGACAGAAGGCAACAAAAGAGATGAGAAGAGAAATGAAAAAAAGCAACAGAGAAGAAAGGAGGAGACAAGAAGGCCAGCTTTGATAACACAGCAGGAGGCCCAGCAGGTAGAAACTACCTCCAATGTTGTTTTAATCACCTTTTAATCCTTCTCCACCTTCCCCACTTGTTAGCATGCTGAAACTTGGACTGAGAGAAAATGGCATTAAGATAAGGAGAGGAAGAGAGAAAGAGGAGGGACATTTCAGCAAAATAGGGAGAGAAAATTAGATCAAGATGCAAAGCACAGACACAGGAGGAGGCCGAACAATATCGGAGAGAACAAGAGAGTCTCTGTGTTTCCCACAAGCGATTGCCAGCTAAATAAGCAATTACCTCACAGCTAGGTAGCTTATCAGGGAATTTTTACTGTAAATGTGGGATTGTCTCCTCAACATGACCATTATGGATGTTGGTATCCGTCTCCACATTTAGATGTATAATTTTGCAAAAGAAAAGACATTTACATGTTACTGAGTCAGAGTTGTAAATAGACGTATTTGCTTTCTTGCTGAGAAGAAGAATCTGAGTTGAAGATTGATAACTCTCATATATGTACACTAAATATTAAACTACATACAGCAGCTGGTTAGCTCAGAATAAAGACTGGAAACAGAGAAAAGCGGCTAGTCTGGTTTTGGCCAAAGATGATGAATCTGTACAAAAATCTAAGCATAAAACTAGGTGGTCTACTAGGTACTAAGTGATCTAGCACATAAACCACAGTTTATCAGTTGAGGCCAAAGACTTTTGGAAGTCTTTGGAAGTCATCGCTGTGAGACGTCACTGTGCCAGACCAAGAAATAGTCCAGCATCATCCCCACAGAACCACAACTGGTCGTTTTTATAATTCAGTTTTTGTATAGAATAAATGCACAAAGATTAGCTGTGCTGGTAGATGGATTTTGTTACCCTCTGTACCCTTGTCATGCTACCTGGTTCCTCCTGTTGCCTGTCTTCATAAGCTAAGCCAACTGTCTCCTGCCTCAAGCCTAACATTTAGCATAAAGACATGAGAGTGGTATCAATTCTCAGCAAGAAAGTATATTAGCCAAAATATACAAGTATTCCTTTAAGATGGACATCTCAGTTTGATTTCACCTGATGGGGTGTGTGTACAGTTACAACGGGTATTGGGTTTATTTGTGTGTGTCTGCTGGTAAGGACATGCAGTCCTACGGGACCGTGGAGCAGTACTGGAACTGAGTCGCTGTGTAAATAATACCAACAAACTGTCAAGCTTCACACAAACACACAAACACAGCAGCATCATCAGTGTTTTGGCTCATGAGGCTGTGCAAGCGTATTCACATTCAGTAAAATGTTTTATTATATACCGTTACTCTGGTGGTAACTAATGAGGATCCAAATAAATAAACAATTATCAGAAATTAACATAATTAAATACATGTATTATTGTTCAACAATGAGCACTTTTATCTCAGTTTTACAGAACATTTTCTAAAGACATCGCGAATCCTCAGTAAACTTCTAAATCTGAAGCCTTAATCCAGCATTTATTAGCACAGTTGACAGTTTTAATGTCTTCTTCTTCAAACATAATTTAATGTGCGTGGTGAAACTCTGAGAAGAATTCAATTTTTTGGGGGGGACATATCAGTTTGTATCTAAAGCACTGTTTCAGTGCTTTATTGACAACCAGGCAGACAGAGGACAGACCAGATTTAGTTTACTTGCAGTAAACATGTTATGATAAATGATAAAAACTCAAAACAGGAGAATACAGAAACTTGTTTTGAAGTTGTTTGTTTGCAAGCAAAATTTGCAAATGATCTGCCAGTAGCGAGAGATAACACGACTTTGAATATCTGGGAATAATCTTGATATGTGTGAATGAGACAAAATCTCCCCCCTAAGCTTCTTTGCGGTGTCATGTAATCTTACAGTCACTCACACACAGATCTTCGGCAGTAATCCAAGAAGTGATACAACATCAAGGCAACAGGGTTTGGAGGAGCGTGTTAGCCTTGTTTTTCCAGCAACACAGGTTACAAACATCTGATTATACACATTCACGTCCATGTCTATCTTTGGTGACCATCAAGGCTCAAGTGGCGTTAAGCACGGGACTCATCTTCCCCTTCATGGTCGTGTTTGGTTCAGATAGATTCAAACCAGCAAGAGCAGCTTCTGTCTCAAATACCCTTACAGCCAATGTGCTTCACACACTCCCTCATCATTAATATTTCTTGTAGAAATAAAGCAAAGCCAATATGAATCTAATCCCAAGGCTTTTTTTTGTGAAAGTGAAAGGTGTAACATATTTCAAGTATATCTCACTTACACAAAACTGTCAGACTCCACTTGCATTTAAAATGATTTAAGATCTACTTTCACAGGTACAACAATGTTCTTCCTTGTGATATTATATATTATACTCCTTGTGATATGTAACTGTACCGGCTGCCATAGTGTACGCTAAAGTGATACAATAAATGATGTATCAGCAATAAATGGATGCGTTTGTAGCATGTGCATATGTTTTCATTGGTAAAATAATGAAAACCTCCCAGAGTGAAAGTTATTTCAATTCATGAGTAAATAAATCTAAGACAGGTTGTGTTGATAATGGCGTCCTTAAACTACTGAATGTTTTATAAGGTTTATAAGGAAAAAAAAAAAAACTTTATTCATCTCTCAATGCTATTCATCTGTCATTCCAATCATGCATTAAAGCCCCTGAAAATAAAATATCCTTAAACACATTAATTAGTACATTTTGGGTCCTCTGTGTGTCATTTAAGCAGCAGCAGTGCTACTTTACACTACTTGGTATGTGCACACTTTGTGCGAGGATTGTCATTGTTGGCATATGATAGTTTTCTAGCTAATTCTCTAAGGTAAGACTTGAAGGTTATGGATATAAGAAGCTTCTTCACAAAGGAAAAGGATGAAGGTGCAGGCAAGACAAGAGGAGGTGGAAAAAGAGATATCTCCTGTTGCTGTGGCAGCAGATGAGTCAGGACATGACACTGCCTCATCTACAAACTCAGATTGGTAAAGAAGAGGGCTCTTTAGCTCAGCTAGCTAGCGTAGCTCAGTGGTTCTTAAGCGTTTTTGTCACAAGGCACATGCTGATTGCATCCTTATATAACCAGGACAGAAGGGACAAGAAGAGAACAGGAAGACAGCTCAAAGGAGATGAGGAGTGCTGCAGATAGATGAGACCCCAAAAGAGGCACTGAAGAAGTGAAGAAGAGGAGAGGTAGAGAGATAAGACACAGATTTAACACAGCTCAAAAGGAGCCCTTATCACACAAGCAAAAGCTATGAGACCAGGGCTCTGCAATTTTCAAAACTGAACAAAATAGGACTGCATAGGACTGCTTCATCAACGTCAAGACTCAAGACAGTTTTACTGCTGCTGCTGAAAATAAAATCACAACAGAAGTTGAATGACACTGCATTCATTCTGTTTTGATTTTGATTTTATATTGTCAGCCTATGCACCTGACTGGAACCTTTTGGTAGATCATTGTGTCTCACATCTGATTTTCAATAACTTGAAAATGGTGCAATTATCAGCTGCTCCAAACTGGATACATCACAACGGGCTGATTAGACCTGGCAATGTTCCCTCAAATGTGGCCCAAAAAGTACAGCCTTCTTTTGTCTAAATTTGAAGGACATGGTTGATGTGTAATGCACAGTAAACACTGTATTTGTCAGCTGTTTATTGGAGAATTCATGTGATCCTCGTCAACCTATGCAATGTTCACTCAACCTCATGTTGAGTCACAACTCATACTTGAGCATTGTGAAACAAACATCCATGTGCGTAATATAGAAAAACAACAAATAAATATAATTTTTTAAAACCAGACCAGCCCTTGTTATGTTTCACAACTGAATAAAGGATGAAAACAACAACATAATTATTGCTGTTGTAAAACTCCAGCCAGCGTTCAACGGCTACATCTGTGGATCAGTTTATTACAACACTGATGAGCACAAATAACCAGGGGGTAGCTAGATAAAATCTGAAGGAGAACCAAATAAAACTTTGACTGAGACATTTTTCTAGCAGATACCGATGTCTCAGCTTATGCTGCATATGTAGCATATGCCAGGTTGGATTTTACCGAGTGGCTGTGTGAGTTAGAGGGGATGATTCACTGACATAGTGGCAGCTTGGGCAGCATGTTAAGTTAGAAACCAGTGGACGGTTAGACATCATCTGTGTGTGACTGACTGTAATAATGTGATTGAGCATGTGAAAAAGTGTGTGTGTATGTGTGTGTGTCTGTGTGTGCGTGTCTCATAGTATGCAAAATGTTCCTGTCTGTTTCAGCATGGGAGCGTATATTCTACAAGGCAGTGTGTGTGTGTGTGTGTGTGTCTTTGTGAGTAAATCTGTCTCCTGGTCCTCCCCTACAGCCTGTGGAGAGGATGAAAAAGATTTAATACCTCTGCCAAGGTGATGCCCTACAGTGCTGCCTGTCTTACACATGCACACACACACACACACACACACACACACACACACACACACACACACACACACAGACTCAGGGGATTAGTTAACCTCCTCCGGTGGCAAAGTACAACAGTCCACCGGCATGTCCAGCAGCTCTCCTGGACTAGCAGCAAAACTGCACACACAAGCACAGACGAATACACACATGTGGAGACACACATATACAACCGGAGCCCGTAGAGGTGCCCAGCACTGCAAACCTCTAACACACATACACACACACATATACCCACACAGATGGAAAAAAAACATTCTGACAGACATTTTCAGCCGTTGTGCCCAACACACACATTCATACCTCACTCCCTGTCTACCTACTCTTTTTTCAACCTCAGGGCATTCCCTCTATAACTGACATCCCCACATTTCCTCTTCTGTCTCAGTTCACTTTACTCCTCTTCTCCTCCTCCTTGTTCGCCTTCTGTTGTCATATTCCCTGTCTTGCACCATTTCCCCTGGGCAGGTTCCCACTTTTTCAGTGCACATCTTTTATCGTTCATATGTGCACATATTTAATCATTTACTCTTAATCCACAACATGGTGACAGGCAGATGAAGAGAAGAGGTTGACAGGTAAATCCCTCAACAGCTGTAAGAATCAGATTATAACGCGGGACGAGAATATTCTGTAAATTTTCTGTCTTGTTAGCTACATCATCTTAAAGCTGCTTCAGAGACATTTAGGTTTTCTGTCCATTTGACACCCATTTAATTGAGGCAAATGGGGAATGCTGTTCTCTGAATCAATCTCATTAAGTAGTGTATTACATCATGACTATTTCTTTGTTAGGTCTTACAACATGCAATAAAAAAGCTAAACAGCAATGTGTTTCATAGACAATGCCCCGGTTATACTGTATAATTCATACACTTCACTATTAAGTGGCAATAAAAACTGTTGATACTTAAGTCTGTTAATTATACAGAAGAGATGTTACGACTCTATCTTTAAATGTAATTTGTCAGTCCATTCACCTCCATTATATTGAGGTGGAGACATAAGAAAATATAAATATCTTAAACCTGGACAAATTAACCCAAAACTGTCTACTAGATATGAAAATATTAGTTTTGGAATTTCTACAAACTGAACCTTTAAAGAAAATCTAATTTACACTTTCATGTATTTTTCATTATCCTTCAATGATGCAACCTAAAAAAGGAAAAGGCAATACAGCTGCTGGTCCACTGGAGGATACTGTGTCAGTGTCACGTTTCGACTTGTTGAGAAAAGTACACGTGTATGAAGGTGCAGACCACATATAGTGGAGGCTGAGTTGGATGGATGGGTGTACGGTTAACTGTTGAGTCCTGTATGAAACAAAAAGTCAGCACTGACTGAAAGTTAAAACACTTAACTTACATCAGGTATGTAACTTAACCTAATCTTCTCTAAACCTGACCAAACTGTGACCTCAGCGAGCTATATTTTGAAAGTGTAAGCACACATTGCATTTTTATTAGCGCTAAGTTCACTGCAAAATAAGAATGTGTTGAAAACACAGAACCACCACGATGTATTACACAGCCCGCAGGCTCCATTGTGCAGTGACATCACCTAAGGACATATACCCATCTCTGTGGCAACTTGTAACTTGTTAACAGGGATAAAGACAGACAGATAGCATCATTACTTAGCTGCTCCAAGCAGGCACCCAGACAGGCCTGTGGAGCTCTCCACTGTCTGAACTTTAAAGTAACTCTTTCATAAACCTCTCTGTCTCTCTCCTCCTCCCTGCCAGGGGATGAGCAAGTCTCCTGTCAGAAAATCCTTTAATCTTGACCCATGGTGGAGTGATGACCCACAGACACAAACTGGATATCTCTGTAACTGCGAGCTTATGCACCTTTTCAGGTGTGAGGGTGTTTGCGTGCGAGATTACGATGCTGAGATGCAATTGTGTCACTTCCCTCCTCATAGCTTTAAACATGATTCCACCAGTGCATCAATATTCAACACATATACACAGAGAAGACACCCATACATAAAACATAATGAAAATTCAAATACACACAAACGGGTCTGAAATAAACAAACATGAATGTATAAACCAAATCAGAGCAGAGGGCAAATAAAAGAACAAATCAGTGAAACGGAAGACGGATGGGGGAACAAAGGAGTGCAAGAAAGGGTTAGAAAGGGTCCTTTTCTTCTGTGGGATGCCAAGCTGCCAGCACAGATTAATGCACTTTCTCTCCTTCTGCTTCCTTTCCTCTACCCCCTTTTCATTATTTTGTTTTCTTCAGTCTATGCTTCTCATTGCACGCTCATCTTTTATGTCACTCACAACTGACCCACCCACCCATTCTGTCCATCTCTTTCTTATTTTACGCCTTTCATATCTCTCCTACGTATCCTTCCTCGCTTTTTTCATTCACTCTTCATCTTTTCTCTTCACTACATCCTGTCCTTTAGCTCTCTCCGGGCCTGCTCATCCTCCCCTTATTGTTTTTTTTTTTTGATTTTTTTTTCTATGTAGAAAAAACAGACACCTGCTCAAATTGTATTCATAAACACTGATTTACATACATATGGTGTGTTTCTGTATAAGTCAGTCACCCCAGACACCAGTGTGGTCTCTGATAACAGCTACAAAACCTTCCAAATCGCATAACCCACTTTGCTGTGTGTGTGTGTCAGTGTCTCTGTGTGTACTAGGTGAATGATAAATTAGGCTGACTCTGGCCTGCCATCTTTTAACCACAATTAGAAAGCTTTTCTGACAGACTGTCAGACTCAAGGCTAGCAAACACACACACACACACAGTACACACATGTCTGGAGGCACCCAGCAGCTTACAGACAGACATGGGAGACTGACGTATGAGTAGACATCGTTTCCAAACCATCACACACATACACACACACACACACACACACACACAGTGATGCATGGCCATCATTACCCGCGCCCCTCCCTTGACAGCTGTTCCCTCAGCAGCATGCCCTGCGATGCTACTCCACTACGCACACACAGACACACAAAATCTCACCACCCCTCTGAGAGTACAGGCACAACATGTTAATCACTAGAGAGGTCAAAAGTACACACACACACACACACACACACACACAACACTGTAGTTACTGTATACATCTACAAAAAAATGTATAACATCCAGCAAAAAAAACAGGTGGTGCGCCTGCAGTGATAACAATAAAAAATAGCCTCCTATCCTGCAGCGATCCTACTCTACAACTGCAGAGTGTAACAATTCACCTTGTGTTACCTCCATGAGTTTTATCAATGCAATGCAGTGTGAATGGCGTGACTCGAACCGGTGAATTGATGGCACATGATAGAGCAGGAAGAAACCAGGGCAAGAGTGTCACAGTCATTGTGATGTGTTCTGGTTCATGTCTCTCGAGTTATTCTGTTTTTTTGTTGTTTTTAAATGTCAAGCTCATCCTGAACCATTTCACAGTAAAAGTCCAAATTAAAAGTGGGTTTAATTTAACTTTCTAATCTCATGTGTGTTAAAGTGAATTGCGGCGCTATAGTGTGCCTTCGAGCTGATCCTCAGGAAATATAATCTGTGTCAGCTGAATTCATTTTGATAGGAGAAATAACATCTTAAAGTAAAGAGAAATCCTACAAACACACTAAATGTATTATGTAATACCATTCCTCGTGGCATCAGTGCCTTCCTATGCACGGAAACAGAATTCAACCTAAAAAATGTGCTGTTTTCTTGTCTGGTCATAAATTTCAGCCACTAAGTGCTCCTTTATTTTTCCACATTAACTTGGAGAGAGTGAAAAAGAGAGGTTGAGTACAAAGTGATACTGCCAAACTGGAACAATCAGAGAAGCTGCTCTGCCAAGTAAACGACAGAAGGGTAGAAAGAAAAAGTACTTGTCCTCGTTTTCACCCTGGCTAATATCATTCGCAAGATTCTTCAGTTTGTCTCTAGATTTCTTTCTCTCTCATTTAATCTGAGTCTCCCTTCCTTCTGTTCCTCCCATCCCTTCTTCCCTTTAGCTTTCTCCTCTCTTCATCTCCCCCGTCTGAATCACTTCCTCCTGCAGTTTCGGATACATTAGGCAAAATTACAGAATTTCTACGAAAGCATCAAAACTGACATGCATTCATAGTTTTCAGCTTCACAGCCCAAACATTTTCAGAGAAATACAATGATACTATGATGGCGTGACTAAAGGATAGAGTTTTGCTCATATGCCACAGCCCACTTTGCGTATGGAATGACAAACTAAATAATACAGTTTAGAGAAGAGTTCATTGCAATTTTACCAGTGAACAAAGCAAGCTTTTGATCTCAGTTCAGTAAGAAAACAAGGCAAGGTAAAGCATGTAGGCGTACCTCTTAAGTCAAAGTGTTGCTGAATCATAAAAACAGAAACACAACTAGAAATCTTGAAGCTGAAAGCCTGTTGATTCATGTTGATGTACCTGCAAATGTCACAATTAATAAGTGTATAACCGAAATGTGCCCAGGATTAAACCTTGCAGGGCTCCACACCGTCAAGCTATCTGAAGGATTTTGTATATTATGCAACCAGTGAACAAAACCACCCCCAACCATGACCTATTTTGTTTTCATTGCAATATGTCTACAATCATAAAACCCTCATACAACGGTGATCCAGAGCCCATGTAGTAATGTCTTTTATACAACGTCAGTTTTTAATGCAGTGCTGCCTGAGGGGTCGCCGGTCACTGGCATCCAGTGTTGGTTTTCAGCCTTGCTCCCCTTGCAAAGAATTCTCCAGATTATCTGAATCTTTTGAGGGTATTATGGACTACATATGGACTCTTTTTCCCTTTTTTAAACACGTTGCAGGCATCAAATTCAAAATGAGAGTATATTTTTGCAAAAACAATTAAGCTTACCAGTTTAATTTTGTCTTTTGTCTGTACAGTATTCAATTTAATACAGGCAGAAGGATTTTCAAATCATGGCTACAAATCATAACATTCTGTTTTTATTTACATTTTTCAGTGTTCCAACTTTTTTTGGAATCGGGGTTATGATCGTTTGATCACTTGTATTACAGCCACTTCCAGACCACAAAGTTTTAAAAAAGGAATTCCAGAATTAATCAGTGTTTCTGAAAAAACAATAAATAAATAATTCATTTACAACAGGCTGTAAAGGAAATGAAAAACTGTTAATAACTCAATACCCTCCACCCTCCCTTGGGGCTACTGGACGTCGTAAATCAAACATTGCTAATCTAAAATACTATGTTTAATATGAAATGTTGTATTTGAGTTCATGTAATGAGCCTAAAGTTTCCATTAGAAACTTCCCTGCGCTCCTGCACAGCTCAGGTGAATCATTTATAACACTCTGCACTAAAGTGTGTCACGACCGCTGTCCAAGGTGCTGAACCTGGGACCACCAGGGATGCGGGAGCTGTCCATGGTTCTCACCGCTGTTCACACTGATGGGCAGGATCCCTGCTGGTGCAGTCTGATGGCCAACAGGAAACTGTAGTTAATTTTCCTCTGTTATTGTTACCATCTGTTCCTGTGGCTCAGTCTCAACACCACCTTGTTAATTAACATCACTTCAGTCAAGGCTGCCTCTCATCATTTTAGAAAGAGTTTACTCTTTTACTGTCACTTTAAGTTTGCTCACCTTTGCCTTGTGGTATGCTTTTTTTCTTTTTCTTTCCCAATCTGTTCAATCTGTGCATCTGTTTAAGTCACAGTAGAGACTGACTTATCATCTACTCCCCTTTTTCCTCCCCTCCTCCTCTTTCAATCTTTTACTATTCCTCTATTTTACAGTACTTCTATGTTTCTCGACTTTGTACCTACACTCTTTGTCCACTCATATCTCACATGTTCTCTTTTTCTCACTGTATTCTCTCTCCCAGTGTCAGATCATGATGTTGGCAGCTTTATCTCCCTCTCTCCTTGTAGATACAAAGGCATTTTAATCCTCAAACATTGCCAACAAATACAGGAACCTCCAATCGATAAACTGCAATCTTTGCTGTTCACCTCTCCTCCTCCCTCATCTCCTGCTTTCCTCTGTCTGTGACACTTCTTTATTCAAACCTGCACTGTCTTTTCTTTTTTTCACAAAATCCAAATATTCTTTCCAGCCTTTCTATTTTTTCTTTCCTCCTTCCTCCCGTCTGTTTCCCTCCCTGCCTCATCTCTTCTTTTCCTCTCTCCATGCATGCTAATCATAAACTGTTTCCAACTGGGGCTTGACAAATTGCAGCTGACACTTGCCACTATTTTGTGCATTTTTAAAAACTTTAACACTTATATACCAAAATCTCATGAGGATCCTGTGTTTCAACCTAGAATTTTGCTCTCTGCAATGAGATAAAGCCTCTAGCAGCATCATTCTCATCATGTATACTCAAGCCCAATCAAAATGCTGCAATACAAGTGTAACCCTCTCGCCTGTGTGCCCCTTTATTGCAGGTACTTTCCCTACACATCCTGGGTCTCTGGTATCTGCATTGTTGTTTTTGTTTGTGTAGTTCAGGTTTCTTGTATAGAGACGAAAACACTGGGCACTGGGTTCTGTATTATAGTTGTAGCTGAGTAGCACATTATTGTCTTGGCAAAACAAATCTTGGACTCTGCTCTGCTCAACACCACAGTGGACACTTGGCTGAATCACATTTTGGAGAACTTTTTTTTTCCAGACACTGCACAATAACATGACAGTAGTGATATTTCCCATCTTTCTTTGAAATAGCATCCTTGGTCCATAGTCAAAGTAAATGAAAAAACAGACTAAAGGAACAGAAGAACCATTGTCATTGAATAGACTCTCAGCTGATGGCTCAGTTACATTAATCATGTACATAATAAAATCTAGTACATAAAAAAATGTGAATTATGACAGCATATGATGAAAGTACCTGCTAGTTAAACCTACATTGATGTACAACTGAATAAAGTTATACATCAGCACATAAGCATGCAAGTATGTAACATCAACAGATCAAGTGGATATATACTTTTAGCTCTGATATTTCATCTATTGCCAGGAAAGAACATGACTATGAGACACTTCTGGAAAAACCTTGAAATACATTCAATGACAACATTTTTGAAAATTTCACTTTATACAATATCTGCACATTGCAACTATGCTGTGGTTAAAGTTAGGTTAAAAATGGATACGTATGGATAAGGTTAAGAGCCAGTGTTCAGAGTGTGAATGGTTAATTGTCTCTATGTGTGTGGGGGGGGGGGGGGGTCTGTGTCCAGCCATTTCCGTAACTTTACAAAAACACTGATCCAACATTCACACCCTCTTTACACTGTGTTTGGCCAAGCTGTGCGGAGATGAGAAAGTAGAACTATTTCTGTCACTTTTGGAATGAACAACTCCAATTGACGACATGTCTTCCTGGACAGACTGTCTTAAAATGTCTACCATTATTCCAAAATTCAAATGTTATTGCACGCCCTTCTAAATTGTGAGGTGTACAAACGCCTAATATTGCTATTGACCTGCACAAAAATAAAGCCTACTTCATTTTCACAATCAATACTCCAGTATACTAAATTATCTTATTTTTGATATATCTGAAACATTTAATTTGCCACACTTCAACAATTGATATAGTGCTTTAATTTGAGTATCAACTACAAAAATAGATCAGTTTAAGTTAAAAAGTCAGCTTAAATAGTAAATGGATCAAACTATAATCGCTGATTTGATAAGTCTGTGTCTGAAAGAGAACACACATCAAATTGTAGTTGTATTTCTAAAGTGTTTGGGTGAAATTGTTAAAAAAAAAAAAAAATCCTAAAAATCCTTAAATGTCCAATTTGACAATGATCTGACAACTGTAAAATCTTTGTATTTGTAAAAAAAAAATGTCAACAGGGTTTTAAGTTAGTTTCTAATTTGAAAATACCTGTATGTAAAAAAAAACTCATCAAGAAGCATACTCTTTACCTCCCTCTACAATTACCAGTGATGAATTCTTCAGCAGAGCAATTAACCCCCAGTTGATCCACTGGAGCTGCTCTGGGGTAAACAGTCAAAGACTGTGGTTGTACTGGGCAGTTCCCAGGTGTGAACATGTTTAATTGTAAGTGCAGTGTTGCTGAAAATGTTCATTCATCCATTACATGAATAAATATAGAAATGAGAGCTAGGGCAGGGTGCCAAACTCTCATTTATTAGCTTGTTAACTTGTGTTTAACTTGTGTCAACTTGTAGTGAATAATGAAGAAGTGAAATAAATTTTACATTTTGAGTCTATCAGGCAGCCTTCTGGGGGAAACCCACACTTCTCGGTTTTTCTTCCTCCCTCACTGACTCTCATCTCAAAGTAAACATAAAACGCCCATAAGACAGATGAAACACCAAAACAACAAAAACACAGACACACATTGTCTCACTCTATCTTCTTCTGACTTCCTGTCTCTCTCTCACACACACACACACACACACACACACACACACACACACACACACACGAAAACCAGTGCTGAGAAGTGATGGATGAGGAGAGGAGCTGTGTGGGTGTGGCTGAAATGGAACTAATGACAGAAAGACAAGCTAGTGAGAAAACAAGAAAACAAGTGGGAGACGAGAGTGCAACAGAGATATAAAGACAAGGAGAGGCAGAGATGAATGGAAACAGCCACACAGAGAAGAATAGCTGATAGCAAACCATTGAAGTCTCTGATGTTTGTTCCTTATGTGCAGCCTGAAGCCAATTTTCATAAGCATAGCTGAGTTATTGTAGCCATCTTGCTGTATTGCTGTTACACTGATAGTATTTTGGGGTGTTTATGGTTTGGAGTCGGCTCTGTTATTTAGAGATATTGCAACAGTTGTTCATAGTCCAATGAAATTAATGTAATGCTACAAGAGACAGTCTTGGCTTGAAACAACATTATCTAACATTTCTACCTTAAACTCACAGCATCACAGTCATTTTGATGGTACACACTGATTGACATCTGTCATTCCCACTCGCCTGTACGCCTGTTCTTGCACTATGCACAACTTGGGTTAGGAGAAGTACCTTACGAAGTAACACTTTAGTAAGTCACACAACATCAACTATTTCACAGATTCTGGTGGAACTGAATTACATTTTAAAATATTTTCTGGTTTTCCCTCTGATGTCCTCCAGCTGCTTCACCTCAACTCTCTCTGATTTATAACCTTGATGGACAGTGACCTAATACAAAATGTGTTACCTCTGCTCAGTTAGCTGTATTGCCTGGGCCTGGGTGCTCAGAGCTGTCGGGGAGAGTTTGAGCTGCACAGGCACTTTGGACCATGAGAGGAACATGTTTCTTTGGACTTTGGACGTTACTGTATTGGATGACATGAGCATATAGTTCCAACATTTAACTGCACAAAAAACATTTTATTATAGGCTCATGGTAAAAAGAAGTAAGAGAACTGTCCTATTTGGCCAAATTAGGCTAATGAAACAAAGAGGGGAAACTAAGAGAAGAAAAAACACAGATAAAGGAGAGAAAGATTGATGACCTGGCCAAATGACACATCAAACCACCCGACTCATTGACAAGCGCTTCGTGAAATAAAAGGCTGAAAGACAGACGCCGAGCTCGGCTTCTTGATGTCAGACTAGTTAATTAACAAGTAATTATGACTTGTGTTGTTACACTTGCTTGATGGTTAGCCGTTAGCAAAGTGAAATAACAAAGAAATAAATGTAATCATAAGAAATGCACATGTACAGCTGGCTACATTTATGACCATGGTAAATGACGTCACATCAAGGTTCACGTAGCTACATCTCAACGTTATGATTAAGTATTGTCAGTGTGAAAAGCTTCTTTATCAACAGCATCTCATAGAAACAATTTGTCTGCTGCCAACCTTAATATATTTTTGTTAACTATACAGTTACACAGTGTGCTAAAATAAGCAGACTACATCTTAATTTGATAGGATAAAATTAGTTCAGGTATGATATGACACCTGAAAACTCCTTGGTGGAATAGGTCTGTGATGGCAGTCCCAAAAGTTTTCCTGCTAACCTAGAGAAAACTGTTATGAAATTAATACATTTATACTCACAAACAGAAACAGACACGCACAAACACACATACACACACAGTCTGTGATTCAGGCTTTAATTACCTCTCATAGGAACATCAGATGGCAAACAGCTCTTAAACAGCCAGCTGGGAGAGAGAAGGAGATACAGAGGAAGTGGTAGAGAGATATAAACGGTAGAAAAAGAAAGGAATGGAGCAATGAAAAGAGAGAAGAGGAAAAAGGGAAGCTGTAAAGAGGGACAGAGGAGAAAACAGGTGTAAACCCGATCGATAAGATGATGGAATAAAATGAGAAATGGGCAGAAACTTGGAGAGAAAAAGCCATGGTTGAGGTGAGGGATGGTATATAAGTGAGGGGGAATAAAAGTTCAAACAGTGAGCAAACTGAGAGAGAAGAAAATAAAGAATACTGTATGTAGGGCAAGAGACAGAGGGGAGAAGAGGCAAGGTACATATGGAGGGATCCTCTTCTCCTCCAGTGATGAGTGCAGAATGAACAGATGTCCAACAGAGGAGAGAGGGAAAGAAGTATAAAAAGGAGGCAGTGAACTGAAGTTAGAGAGGGTGAACAAGAAAAGTGTAAGAAATTTGATAGTTTTGATTTAATCATGGGTAACAACTTGTTTTTGTTTTTTTCACAGGCTTCAGCCGCTGTTTGTTTTCCTTTCTTGAAACCTAAGGAAAGCAGTGAGAACTAGTGGGGAGGTTGTACAAAGAGTGAGATCAGAGCACAGCGCCACAGGCTCTGTCTGGTTTCCTGCTGAGCACCACTTACACGCTAATCCCTTGCTGGTCTATCTATATGTACGTCAGATTTATAGTTATTAGCCGATGGAAAGGCGAGCAGGAAGACCTTTCTGTAAAGTGGAGGGCCTTGGTTCAAGCCCACCTGCCTGGCTGAGATCTCTAACTAAATCCTCATCAGCTGTTACTACAGGAGGGGGAAAAAAGAGAAGCATTTTCCTTATGGAGATCAGCAAAGTGTGACACTATTGTAATTAGAGCCATTTTCTGTCTTTTAACAGCGGAGAAAACCAGATGGTGAAGCACTTCACCATGGCAGGTACTTTTTGAGATGGTTAACACTTAAATAGCTGTTTCATAAAACCTATGCATAATCTCTGAAATAAACTGTCTACAGCTCAGCTGACCAAATGATTATTAAACAGAAACAGCTGATATGTTTGACAAACAATAACTGGTATACATTTACTTTATTGTTTAAGCAAACTTATCAGAAAAATGTCCGCTAGTAGTGAGAGTTAAACAAAGAGAGAAAGAAAGAGAGACAGTGGTGTCACTACAGGTAGAGATAGAGAATAAATGGTCGAAGGATGCAGGAGAGAGGTAGAACAGTAGAGTGATAGAGAGGTGGAGGTGGGAGTCCTTATCAGAAAGAAGCAGGCTCCTTTATCTCCCTGCCCTCCAGACACACACACACACGCACGACAACAGAAGACCCCTGACTGCCCACACATACACACCGATGCACACATATGCACACTCAATTACACACCTAAAGATACAAACACCAGCAAAGCAAACACACACGATCCCCTGTCAACAAACAAAACATACACACACTCACACACACACATCCAACACCGTGACTCTACCCAACATCGTCTGTGTTATAGAGACCTTGTGTTACTGAACAGCATACACACATGCACACGCATACAGGTGAGCGACAGGCGCCATTTAAACACAGACAGCGATGCCCGCCTCCCCTCTAGCTGCTATGGCAATGAATACCATTAGCATCCGATAAAATGTCAGGGGGGCATGCCCAAGTAACTCATCACACACACATACACAAGCATACATACACACACACACACACACACACACACACACACACACACACACACACAAACACACACACACACACACACACACACACACACACACACACACACACACACACACACACCCACACACACAGTCAGAAATGTCAGAGGCCCATGCCCAGTAATGTATCTGATTGAGAGAGAAGGCAAATGTCAGCTGTTCCTCAAAATGGCAGCCAGCAGCTGTGTCGGCTGTGACTGTGGACTGTCACTGCCAGACACATAGACAGCATATCTGTTAGAGTTGATGCATGTGTAGCATTACATATGTACATCAATAAATCCCTGAACATATTAAATCTGGCACAAAATAACAAAATACTGTGAGGCTGGTGGCTTCTAAACTGCAATAAAATCTGCTTTACTGCTTTACAGCACCAATTATTTTGCAATATTTTTCTCAGCTAAAGCTTTAACAAAAATTACTTTGAAATTCTTTTTTGCCAAAATATTCTCATAACAGAGAAAATAGGTCTGCACATAAAGATACTGCAAAAATTATACAGTTGTTAGGAACTCAGGAGTAAGGATGGAACAGCATTCTTCGAAAACATATTCATTCATCATTCAGTGCTTGATGGTAGTGGAGCACTTAAGGTTATGTTTAGACTAACAAGAGCACTGCATGAAAAAAAATGTGGCCTCTCATGTGGGGTTGTCAAAAGTCTCGATGCGTTGATGCTTTTTCAGTACCACCGCAATCTGATCTAAAGACCAAACCTATTAAAAAACAGATCTACAATCATACTGACGCTATCCGCGATCAATTAACTAGTGGACAATCTCTGCCTTGCCCTCCTCTTCCCGTGCAGACAACTGCTGCAGAGACATGGAGAAAGAGAGATATTATCCAGTATTATGTTGAAACAGAGAGAAACAGAGAGAGGCGGGGCAAGCAGGTGTGTGTGCGCTAAGGTGGAGGTGCGTGCGTGGGGATAAAAAGGAAAAGCAAGGTGAGCAGATTTAAGTAGTTTGTGAATAAATGCTAACATGAGGTGAAGCATTAAGTAGAATTAAAATAGTGACATGAGAAATAATTTACAAGAAATAGGGTAATGTTTTACATTAAAATATAATGCTCACCCCACTCACCCCACCCGCTCACTGTCATTCTGTGGGAAACACTGCAGCTGGTCCTCAATATGTGTTCACTGACTTTTTTCTGTACCAGGTTGTTAAAAAAGAAAAAGATTCCCCTATTTTGTGTGCCTAACATCCTTTTCCATTTGCTGTGTATCAAAAGAGTATGTCTGTTTGTTTGTTTTTGATTATGACAACCTTACCCTCATATGTGGCTAATCAAATACGTGTAAGGGCATATTCCCTTTAGATAACTCTGTAACTTGTAACAACTTGAGGATAAATGATTGCTGCTGTGATCATTTAAAAAATCCTTGCTATTATAAACCACTGTGTAGTGTTTAAGCATCAAAGTCTTAAACATCTAAATTACTCGCACTGGTCTCCCTGGATAACACCAAAGCATTGGTTGCATTTTTATGCCATTTTCAGTCAGAACACCCACTTAAACAAAAATCCAAAATCTCTCGTAGGCATTTAAATTAATTGATCCAGTGACACGAAGTCTAAAGGAAACAGTGGCTATGTAAGTATAAACTGTGGTATTTACAGTCTGTTTAAAATCCAACACAGATTTGACAGTATGTAAATGACTATACATACAAACAAAGGCCTGACTAAGGCCTCATTATAAGGTGTTCTGGTACCTCCTGTGGTTCAGTTGATTGACTAACTGATGATGCAAACTACTGCAGAATATTTATGCATTCTTTATGCATGCAGTTTTTATGATTAGTGGATTTACTGTACATGTAGGCAGGAACAGCTCACCTTTTCATGTTTCCGTTTCTTCCCCAGTATTCTTTGTTTCTTAGTTTTGGAAATGATAATGATGACCATCCAGTCACCAGGCTAGTCCTTGTGACATCAAACAACTAAAAAGTGAGAGAGGTTTTCAATTATTCTTACGGACAGGGCTTAAACGCAGCAGGAGTGCGGTAAAAATTGGAAGTCCGACAATTGCTTTGTCTGTGATCAGTCATAGTCATTTTTTCAAAAGTGCAGTTACGCACAATTTGAAAATAAATGATGTTGTTGATGGAGATGGAGCTTCATCATAAATGAACTCCTCATGAGTCCCCAAAAACTCCACAGCCATCTGTCAACAGAGGGGGGAAAACTTTTCTCTCATTCATCAGCCGGACGAACGGATGGATAGAGGGATGGAAGTCGTGTGATCCCTGGCCAAGCCTTTCTCCATCCGCCCTCCAACCCCCTACACAGAAATCTCAGCAGTAGCCACTGGCAACACTTGCCCAAGGTCACAGGGACAAAGTCAGGGGTAGAGGAGGGAGAGAGCCAGGGAGTGTGTGGGTGTGCTGCAAAGAGAAAGCGTGCACAATGAGGAGGTGTGTTCGTGGGAGTGTGTTTGTGTTACGGCATAAGGGGTTTAAGATAAGGTATAAAGGTGTGTGTGTGTCCACATGCCCCGGTGTGTGCATGTACAAAGCACAGGGGGACATGTAATAACTTCTACAATTCCTGCAGCTCTGTGTGTTTGTGTCTGTGTGCGTGCATGTGCATGTATGTGTGTGTGTGTGTGTGTGTGGAATAAAGATGGCTGCTGACTGTGCCACAACTCAGCAGGCTGGGCAACATGACGATAAATAATCGTCTCTGAACCACTGCACTAATGAGCCAAACACACACATATACACACACTCAGCAACTCAGTATCCCAAACACACCTACATTCACACATACCAGCTATCCTACACACTTTGGTCCTACACACAAGTGTTTCTTTCTACTTTTACTCACTGATTACACTAGCCTATCAGTATCAGATGACACACAGCACACACTGGGCTCACACAGATGTCTGAAAGTTTCCTGCACACACACAGAAGACACTACTCATGGAACAGTATATACAGTATCTATATCTGCAGCAGACCACTGGGTGTGTGTTGGCTGTAGCAAGTGATCCATCAGGAACCCCCACTGCCACACAGAGGTCAAACCCATCAACCCCGGAGACCGTTGCCAGGACGATTCACACTTCAGCCAAGAACCAATCACAACAAGTCTCTCATGCTTCACAGCACACCATAGGTCACGCCAGCACAAGGTGGAGTTTGGACATAATATGTTTAATTCTATAGAAAAAGTGAATATTTCAGTGCAACCTCATAAAAGACAGTGCTGCAGGATAGCTTGAGTGTCAAGCGGCTCCTGCTGTACATGTTGCCTAACAAATCTCAGCCGCTGTAGTGTCATTTTAGACACCTCAGATTCCAAGAAGATGACAAATACAATCCCAAATGTACTGGGACAACTTTTCTAGTGTTTGACCTTTACCATTAGCAGGGTAAAATATATTTGGCAGGAAGAAACTTCATGTATTTCATCTGATATTTTTACAACTAGATTTTTCACTTCTATCTATGCTTTTTTGTCAGTTTGTATATCCATGACTGAATCCCCGAATTTGTTGTGAAGTTAGCGGCTGACACAACCATCATTGGATGGATTGCAAACAATGATAAGAATGCAGATCAGGAGGAAATCAACAATCTTGCAGTGTCTTCTTTACTTTTAAACAGGAGGCCCTGCAAATGTTTGCAATAGAAAGCATCCTGACTGGAAAAATTAGGGTTGGCATGGTTTGTGCATGGACAGGAGGGCCCTGCAGCAGGTGATTAAAAACACCCAGAATATTATTGGTGCCCATCTATCGAGCATCAGTGATACCGTTGAGGTGAGGTGCCTGCACAGAGCCCAAAGGAAATTAAAACACAATACACACCCCAGCCACAGCCTGTTCACCCTGCTGCCGCCTGGCAAGTAATACAGAAGTAGCCGCTGCCATAGAACCAGACTACAGAGCAGTTTCTTACCTCAGGCTCATCCTCTGCACTCCACCGTTGTATTTCAGTGTGCAACTCTTTAGAATGACAAACAAATTAACCTTGAACCACCATCAAGCCAAAAGTGTTTTGTTAACAAATGTTACCATGCTAACACACTACATAACATTGTGCCTGCTAAACATTAGCATGTTAGCGATGCCACTGTGAGCATGTTAGCATGGTGATATTAGCACTTAGCTCAAAGCATCGCTGCCTAAGTAGAGCCTCACAGAGGTGCTAGCATGGTTGCACAGTTTGCTTTAATATAATACTGTACTATGTAAACCACAAGAGAACTAGTCTAACACTGGATACCAATATAGCATTTACTAACCCACAGTGTATGGAACAAAGGCTAAACCTAAAAAAAGGAAATCATTTCAATCATGAAACTGGCGATTTATGCTGTCACACTTTAGTAACTTTTTGGGTAATGGTCACCAAATATTCCCCCTGCTTAACCAATCAACACTTTCACAAGGGTTTAAAAAAAAATCAATCATCAAGTAAAATATAAGCACAACTGCTATTTTGGGAATCTGGGCAAATTATTCAAGCGATAATCAGTAAATTGGCTAAAGCTCCCTCTGCTCTGTTTTTCATCCCCTCATCCACTGTTTTCCTAAATGGCTGCTCCCAGCACATCCTACATTGTACATATGATAAACGTGTTCCATCTCTATTCACCCTTTCTCTCTCCATCCTCTCACCTCACCCTCCTCTTTTCCTCCTCATTGCCTTTGGGTAAACATTTGTCAGTGTAACGTGAGTGTCTCAGGTAAAGATATGCAGATTAACTCTAACTCGTTTGCATAACGAGCTCTTATTTGCCAGTCTAATTATGGTGGCATGCCGAGGCCGTCCCAGAGCTGCCCTCGGGTTCATTAGTGGGGTTCGTTAAGAGGTTTGTTAACAGGCAGCTAATCGCTTCCTCCCTCCTTAACAAATAGTGGAGCTTGAAAGTCCTGAAAAGACAAGGCACTAAGCACACAGCGATGTTGGTTTAAAGTAGACACACATAAATACAGAGGCACACACTGATTTAGCAAGCAAACACAGTACACACACACACACAGACACAGACACACACACACACACACACACACACACACGCTCTGTACTTAAAGGATAAAAGAGCTGGTCAATGTATTGAAGACATTTCCTTTACACACTACAAGTCTGTTCTGGGAAAAACACACTTACACACAAACACACACACAAACGTTCACACCATGAAGGAGGACTGTCGACTGTGAATTTAAAAGAGAAAATACAACCACAATGTGCAGACACACACAGAGAAAGTCAAGGCCGTGGTAGCTGAAGATGACTCTGTTGTATTGAGGGAAACACAAAAGCTGTACTGTTTCTGATCACCTTAAAGCAATCAATCTTACAAACAGTCACTGTGTTTCTAAAAGAAGAAGTCAAACCTAAAAGTCAAACCACTAGAGAAGTCGAGAATCATTTTTATTGATAATCTGTATATCAAAGCTTGTTAATAAGACTGCTATATTTATAAAATGATATGGTATGATGCAGAAGTTCGCTCTGTATTTACTCAATCATTTGGTTTGGCTCTAAAAGAGGAAACACGACAACATTAAATGAATCCGTTATAATTACTTTACCTGACCTTTAATGAAACTGAGGCTGTTCACACATGGCTTGAGGCACACTCTCAGCAGTATCACTGCATGTAGGCCACCCATTTGTTATGTTACACACAATATAATTAGAAACTTTGTATTTATTTATTTTGCACACAGCCTGCAGACAACTCAGGTGTGTGTTTCAGGAGGTCGCAGTGCGCGTTTAAAAGGAAGGCACAGGGATGTGAAATGAAGATTTGCTTAAGGAAATTGTGCCCGTTCAGGTCTTCCAATATTCTATTCTTATATTAGAGCGCAAACAAAACTGAGCGTGACAGTTGTTTTTGTCGTGGGCTGTTACTTTTAGATTATGGAAAAATTCAAAATAGATAAAACCAAATCCATTTATAACATATCTGAAACATGAGTTACACTATGCGGTCTGACTTATAGCCAGTTGCAATTACTTCATCTTGTTATGCTTGACTGCAAAGCTGTATCATCAAAATTACATCTGTATACAACTAATTTGCATCAACAAATAAGTTAAGAGGGAAACATAATGCCTCCCAGATTTCATTTGTTGTTACCATAATGAAGAAATGTTAATTCAAGCAGGTCTCAAAATGCTGATACTGAATATATCTTGTATCCTCAAAATGTTTGTGACAGTAATAATTTCTATTTGTTTCCTCAAAACGATCTTAGATCGTAGAGCTCTTAGTGATTAAAGCACAAGAATAAACTTTTTTTATAGATATGTTTAAGTACTCAAAGTAACTTGTTATGGTAAGGAAAAGATCATGGTTGATTTGAAGCAGGAGGAGCGTATATAAATGTAATATACTGGAAAGGGCTGAATATTGAAGTTTTCCCTTCAAAGTTGTCATCCAGTTTATCATATAGTGCATAATGTTCCAAAGTTTGCCGTACCATTGTGTGATGTCACATGTGACAGTTGGTGGTACATAAACGCAATGTGGCATTACCCATAAGCCAATCCGTTTAATTATGAAAACATTAATCCCCAAAGTTGAGTTCAAAACTGCACATTGGTGTCTGAGATATCACACTTAACAGATGGAGGACTAAGCAGAGAACGGGGACAACCATGGAAAAAAGGCAGAAACACTTGGAGGGAAAGGAAAGACGCAAACGAGTGAAATATCAAATACACTTCAGCAAGTTTAAATTCAATGAGTTTGCGTACCCGAGCATCAAAACCTACAGTCTGAAAGGAGTTGCTCAAATCTCCACCTTAGTCTGGGAACTCTGTTTGTTTAATATGAATATGAATGAGAGTAATCAATTTATTGGACCTGAATACATTTATGAGAACCGTATTTGGATTATGTACACATTCACATCGTTAGGATGCTGATATTCATGTAAGGCATTGCGGAAGCTGAAATAATAAGACCATTACTCACAACAAATAGGAAAAGGTCAAATTACCGGTTCAAGTTTCCTCCACAAAGGCTGAACAAGACAGTCTCTGAGATTGTGGGTAATCACTGAGTATAGTCTCTTTCAGTGAGTCACTGTCTGTAATCACAAGGCTGCCACTCTGATCTACAACAGATGCAGCTTCAGTTGTTCTTTTTTTTTTTAAGCACAGAGTGATGCCAAATCTCACTGAGATGTCAGTTATTTCAGCGCCGCTTCTTTCAGCCACATCACAGGCATGTTTTGCATCTCCAAGAGCATGGAGTCTGTTCTATCGATCAGAGGTAATGCAAGAGTGCTTTTAAACCTTCGGTAAGAAATAGCAAGAAAAAGGTCAAGTTCAGTTCCTCTAAAAGGCAGACGGGTGTTCTAAAGGAGTGTTTTTGTACAAGAAATTTAATGTATTTCAGGATGCTTCTTAAATTATCTCTCAGCCTCTAAGAGCAGCTACATCTCTCTTTCCTAATGTGCATCTTCAAGTTCATGAACCATAAAATTGTAAAGAGAAGTTACAGGAGTGAAGGTATTTCTTGTGCAGTGATAAAGCCTCCAATTAGCTCTAATAAACAGAAATAATGTATTTGCAGATCATTCACACCTGGGAAAAATCCACTGCTCAATTTCAAAGAATTTAAGATCATGATGATCATTTGCATGCGGGACAATTTAACAGGGGCTTTGAGGATTCCCTTTTATCATGCTGCATGAGAGTGTAAAATTATATATCATATGAGGCTACTGAATATTTACTGAAGACTTCAGCATTGAGGTACAATCATTCATGATTTTGTATTGTCATACTAACTATAAACCTCTTGATTAGAATTAGGTTTTTATAGAGAATCGTGAGAAAGAGAGTCCCCATATTCATAGTAACCCACTCTTACACCTGAGTGGTAGTTCATAGTGCCAGAAGGGAGGGAGAAACGCTGCAAGAAGAGCCACCGAATGAAGAGGTTTTCGCAAATACGTCAGAAAAATCCAGACTGGAGTCGTTATTTCATGTAGCCCACAACAGGACATTCTCTGTGTCAAACATGTTGGGAAAAACTTTCCAAATCAAGTCCCAAATGGCCACAAAACTATGACAGAAATTGAGGATGTTGGCAGCAGAGAGGCAGACAAGCAGCACTGTGCAGCAGTGAGTTCTTCAGAGGAGGAGTAAAGTGAGAAATATGAATCTGTAGGTTAATGGACGTGTGCCAGGACAGGTGCGTGGGTCTCACAGTCATTGCATAAGAGTCGGTAGACCCTGAGTGAGTCAGTTAACTTAACACTGCAGGTAACATACAAAGTCACTGTGCACTTATGCCAGCGGCCAGCCCTGAGCGAGACCTGATACAATCACGTCATTACAGTTTCCAAAAGCACAACTTAGATCACAGTTTAATTTAGACATCTTATTACAAGCATTTTACTTGATCAAGTCCCAAGCAATCAAGCAATTACTGTGTTTTGCTGCCATTAAAGCATCTGGGCCTCCCCTTCACTGGCCTCCTGGCAGGCCTCAGGGACCGTCTTCCTTTGACGGGCAGAGCACAGCCGAGTTGAGCATGTTAAACATTATGTAGATGGAGTCCTGAAGGCACTGGGAGCTTTGTAAATAGTGGAAATCTTCACTATAATGCTAGCCTACAGGCTAAGAGCAACACAACAACACAACGAAATACTAAATCTCTTGCTGTCCCTAACCCTCGCTCTCCAGCAATCCCCGTCCCTCCCATTCCTTTGTTTTCAGAATCTAATCATCTTGTTCTGTCTTTTTCTCTGTTCTGTCTTTTCCGTCTCTTTGTCTGTAATTTTTTCCTTGCCTCTCCCTCCTTCCTTCGCTACCTTTTTTCTCCTTCTCTGTTTTACTCTCTCATTTTTTTCCAATCTTCCCTTCTTCCCAAAGTGTCTCTCTCTCTCTCTCTCTCTCTCTCTCTCTCTCTCTCTCTCTCTCTCTCTCTCTCTCTCTCACTCTCTCTCACTCTCACCTCACTCACTCTCACTCACTCTCTCACTCTCTCTACCACTCACTCTCTCTCTCACAGTGCTCCAGATCGTACCCTGTCTCGGGTTTCTCTCCTTTTAACTGTTTCCACTCTCTCCCACGTTCTCACTCAGACTGTAGCTATTGCCATCACGTGTTTGCAGCAGTCTTGTGGCCAAACATTCAAACGACATACATAATACGTCAGAAAATTAAATAAAAACAGTTCAGCAAGCTATATTTTGATTTCTAATGGAAGGGTCTCTATTCATTCACGAATGGGTGAATCACAGAGGGGGAGGGAGAAGCGGCCTGAAGTTTGATGGACGTGTCAGGATCCAATCGTAATGAGCAGCCCCATCAACGTGATTGGACGCAGTGTTTTCAAACCTTCTATTTTTTACTGGCTGCAGTGGGGCTGCAGATGTGAGAACCATTGCAAAGCAGCACAACCTGTCTTTCTTGTTTGGTCTCTTTCCTCCGACTGATTTCTTTTGTTGTTTACCTCAGTTATGAATGAGCCTCGCATCAACCGGGATGGAGGTTTATTCGAAATGATCGGTCACCTCACTACTTTTGTTTACTTTTCTTCTTGTGCATTTCAATCAAGAAACTGAACTCCGAACAATATGAAGGTTCCTTTGTTATCCATTTATAGGCTCAAAACTGACAAGACAGATAATAAACCAGGCCACAGACACTGAAACCCAAAGAAAAATAAATCATTCATTCAAGGAATGTAACAAGGAACTGAATAAATAAAACATGTGATTTTTCACTTGCTTGCTGTGACTATTTATGTCTGCCTAGCAAACATAATAAAGGTGCCCCACTCCGGGCCCTCCACAGAAAAGCATGTCCTTGCTTTTGTTTTGTGCAATTAAGTCCTTAACACACCCTCGTTGCAGATTTCCTCATTTGCTTTAATAATCAAACTCAAGCTAGAATTTCAAGATTGAAAATTAGAAAGGAGCATTAAATCAATACTAGGCCAGTTGGTTTTCTCCACTGTTTAAATCTTTTTTTTATTATTATTTCCTCTATCTGGATATCAGTGTTTCTGATTCCAGTTGTTAAAATGGGGAAATTGGATCAGAGGAAAAGAGGAATTTCAACACCGACACTCACCCAGAGACTGTAATGGATTTTGGTCCAACTTTAGCCAACCATCATAAGTCATCACACTCAAATTGGCTCCAATAACTGTATTGCCTCTACTTCCTCTATGCCTCTTATTTCATGCTTCTGGCTGTGACAGTTTTAGACCAATTGATCCAGCGTTTCGGGTTAAATGTCTGGATGGTAACATACTCAGTCTCCCGGGTCAATATGCACACACCCTTTGGTTAGATCACACTACTACAACACAGTCCAAGACAAGGCATTTTGCCTCTTCAATCTCCCAAGGACACGAGTAAAACGACATAGATGCTAATTCGATTTCTGTGCGTGTCTAAAGTGAATGTAACGCCCACTCTAACACAACGGTTCGATTTTTTCTTTCTTTTTTGGCCGTAGTTTCATGTTCTGAAACTAATTTGGTTTGATGAAAGCTTTCACTCATTAGCTTGATCAAATGGAGCACTGTTAACAGGCATGTGTAATAGAAAATCATTTAGCCGAGCAGCTCTGCCACACACCTCAAAGGACTGGCAGAGCGCTCATAGAGAGAGACATTGAAAGGGGAGGGGGTGGGTAGAGAGAGAAAGAGATGATGGCAGAGTATCGAGAGAGATGAGAAAAAAGGAGACAAAATGTGAGTGACAGAAAGATGGTTTAGAACGTAAGGAAGAGATGACAAGAGAAATATTGCATTTTAGATAAAGGAAGAGAAAGAGGGAGAGACGAAGTCTGAGCCACAATGGCAGGAGATAAGGTGATGGAGTGAGAAAGGTAAGAGGTAGAGAAAAGAATGGCATAGCAAATTCTTTTTAAGAGAGAGTAAAACAAGTATGTGACAAAGGGAAAGGATGGGAATGGTGAGTGAAAAGGACAGAGAAACAGAAAGATTGAATATAAGAATGACTGATGACCTATGAGAATACTAAATGAGCAAAATAATAAACAAAAGGCAGAAGAAATAGGATGCAAAGAAGAAGAGGAAAGAAGATAGGGAATTTTGTTCTTCCTTTTGTGTGTCACAAGACTGGCCCATTAAACCCCTATTGCCCTCAGATTTGTCAGAGAAAATAGTGTTGTGTTGAAAGAACATAAATAAACTATTAGCCATCAAAAGACTCAGCAAGACAGCAGATCACCAGCTAAATATTATCACTGGGATGAGGAAAACAAACAGCAATCAGTCAGAGATTACTTGTAGAGGAATACAGCGGCGAAGAGAAAATCTGAAAATATAGAGATGCTTGAAAAGAAGAGATTAACTGATTGCACTGAGGAAGGCAAATATACCTGCGTCACAGCTACAGGTTAAAAAGCAACCACGCAAACTTTTTTGACGGTGATCATAATCTGGCCTTGGCACCAAGTAATAGAAAACCGGCCAAGAACCATCAAGCAGTAAAATCTTCTATGTACCGGATCAAATGGCTTCCATCTTAAGTAGTACTTTATTAGTAGTATGTATGTTTAGTATTGGTGCCAATTGCTACTTGATTTTAGACTTCAACATTTGCAGAGTTTGGCCTGCTTTGATAAATGAAGCAGGGATTCCTTTGTGAAAGATGTTTATCACAGTTAAAACATGAAAGCCAACAGGTCCAGACAAATCACACAAACATTTTGTGAGACAAACATATTTGTAGCCCTGAACATGTCGTTAACATCACACATCACATCATAATAAAAGGTGACCTGTCCAGCTATCATGAGGCAATAGGGGTGATGTTGTACTCACACTCTTTCGCATTGAACAGACACTGCAAATAAATTACATTCAATCAAAATTAAATAAGAAAATGAAAGCTAATGATAACTGTTGTTAGTCCTCTTCTCAGCCCTCTCTGCCAACCACTCCATTAAGCATAAGTGCTAACAGCCAAGTGAAGCTAATGAGGGGAAATGTGTTGCTGATTAGCTCAACCTTAAACCCCCAGAGATGACTCCCCTAGACCTACAGTAGCAGTCAGACACACACACACAGGCACACACAAAACAGAGACGCACACCCAAAATTAGTCCAGCTATTCATGCTAATCTGAAGGAAAATGACTTGCTCATTAGCAAGACCCTTAAACCTCTCGACAGGCCTTGAAACTTAGCCGCCTCATGGTCAGCAGAGTATACAGAGAAATGCAGGCTCAGGACACACACACACAGGCTTGTGCAGAGGAAGTTGGACTATTCAAAAGTATTCAGACTAATCAGTTGACTTTCAGTAAATGCCTGTAGATTCTATTAATAGCAGAAATGTAAACAGCAGAGCATAATACACTAATGAGGATAAAAAGTCCACAGATAAACACAAGATGATGCCTAAAACTTGTAAAAAAAAAAAAAAAAAAAAAAAAAAAAAAAAAAAAATATATATATATATATATATATACATACATACATATATACACACACACACACACTGTATGTTCAATATATCCAAAATATATGCAATATATCCACAAAAGTAAGTAAAAAATAGAGGGGAAGTATGACAAGTTTCTGTTTATACTAAAAACATTCATACACACTCCAACTCTCTGCCTCAAACCTTAAACCTACTTTACCTTATCTCAGCTACCATCACCACATGCTTGATCTCAACCCTTACCTTAATCCAAATCCTAACCTTAAAGGACTCACTTCACATGAAAAACAACACAGGGGGTTAAGTGGTGTAACAGATTAGTCAGAAGCCAAATTACTGCACAATTTAAATGACATTCCAGTGATTTCAGTTTTATTTTCAGTCAAAAAAGTTTTTAGTGTTTTGATATATCTAATATGTTTTAAATAAATGTATTTCATTTCAGTTCACTTCAGAGATTCCTCCATGTACCACTAGAGGGATGATGCATACCACCAGTGGTACATGTACCCTAGTTTAAGACCCAGTGACGTAGTTTATTTAAGCACGCTGAACCTTTAATCCTAAAGTTCTAACTCTTAATTACTCCTTTTAAGAAAAGATGGCCAAACTGACCTCACTATAAAACATCCTCTACCTGGCAGTCTAAAATTTCTTTAAATTTCTTTTATTATTATTTCAAAAGAGTCTTTGGAAAGGCTTTGCCTAAAGCCTAATTATACTCAATCTTGAGAAACTTGCCGGGTTAAATATACCAACAAAGAGAGTAACCTGTAGGGTGTCTTGAAACACACTGAAATGGATCAAATGTGTCCATGAAATGAAATAACAAGGATTTAAATTATGGCAGCATAACTGGGGAAAAGTTACAATATGACTCCATTTATAGCATACAGCTAAATAGCATTAAAGAAAAAAACATGTTTTGAGTTACTGTTGCAGTTATGATTCATCATTATGAAATAATATAATATCAGCTGTATTCTAGGTATTTTGCTTTGTCACCAATATTGTGAGTCTATGATTTCACATTGTGATTCCCTAATAATACAATCTTCTGTAGCATCTGTCAAATATACACCAAAGAGAGAAAATGTGTGTCTGCGTGCGTGTCGCGTGTGCGTCAGTGTAAATACGTCCAAACCCTGCAGCAAACAGTATCCTTCTAGATGAGTTTTACTGATATAGAAGGAAGGGACAGGGGATGAATACACTCTCAAGGGAAGAGAAAGTCTCTCTCTTCAATCTCTCCATCTCTGTCACTTCCACTTCTTCTGTGTGATGAAAAGTTGGTCTCTTTATGACGATAAGAGCCAATTATTTCCCTTATCATCCAGGTTCTTGAGTCTGTGTGTGTGTGTGTGTGTGTGTGTGTGTGTGTGTGTGTGTGTGTGTGTGTGTTTTCTTCCTAAAAGAGTATCCTAAAGGGATTCAATAAAAAATCTAAAAATAAAATTGAATTCAATGGGACATGCAAACCACAATTTACCAGACTAGACCTGTGTTCCAACTGTATATTAGTAATACTATAGACTACACATATTATAGACTGTCTGTGTTTTTTTTAATTTCACACTGGGAAAAAAGACAGCATGAAATATGCACACAAATGCCAGCTGGCACAGATCAATCTATTTTTTAGCATGGTGTTGGAAATTATTGGCCGACTGAAATGAAAGAGATACTTACAGCTGATGAAAGGTGACACACATGTGGATAGTAGTGGCTCTGCCACTACTAGACTACTCTCCACTACTCTGAGATTACACATATAATGGGTATTGTACTGTTTGTGTATTTGAATTTAGCAGCAACTTCTTAAAGTCAACACTACAAATCTGTCTCATTTCGTGCCAAAATTAAATTCCTGTATACTAAGTGCCAAAACGGTACACTGATGTACATGCTAGTATACATAAACTGTATGAAACTAGAAGACAGTACGGTTTTTGTACTGGTGGCCAGAGTGGTAGTAGAGTTTTTTCTCAGATTCAGGAGCACGTTGAGTTTTTGAAAGAAAGAAAAGTGTTTCTTTTCTACTTTCTCAAAAAGAAAACCTTGGAGTAACGCTGCAATATCCGAAAAGTCAAGAGTGCCTCATGTCCACTCTTTCCAGACCCTCACTCTCTGCTCTCTGTTCTGTCTTCTCACTGTGACAAAAAAAGTCATGTGTCACAGTGGCAGAAAAAAAAAAGGCTCACAATGAAAGGGTATGATTTTCTATCATCATGGTGTTTAGCAGTCTCACACACTTCCAGCCCCCATGCACTCATGAGTAAATGTTAAAAGTTCACGTTTACCATCTCTGAAATGTCTCTTGCCCAATTTAAAATCCTCTGTTACTTATTCTTCAGAGGATAAGCTTCCTCTGTGTCTGTGTGTGTCTGTGTGTGTGCGTGCGTGCACGCGCATGCGCATATGTGTGTGTCAGTGAGTCAGCAAACCAGTGAATGAAACAAACAATGAGACCCAAAGAAAGACACAAACACACACACACACACACACACACACACAGGGGGAGAGAGACAGGGTATAGTATAGAAAGGACAAGGGCAGAGTGAGAAACAATCAGTGTGTGTGTGTGTGTGTGTGTGTGTGTCAGTGATTTTACGTCAGTAATTATTAATGCTCTGTATTGCTTGAGTAATGGTGCATACTGCTGACATTCTGCTACAGGTTAACAGCATAGTGCAAAGCGTAGCTCTCAAACACACAGGCACGCACACACACACACACACACTTTGAATAGTGCAGGATTTCCTCCAGTGTTTGACTTCTAGTGTACAATCTGCCACATAGCTATTCCACACACTCACAAAGCATTTAAAACGGTGACCTCAACAAAAGTGAAGGCACTGAAGTGAGCTACTGAACACTGAGGTAATGTGTTTTAAATTATGTAAACACTTGTGCTCTGATTTAGAAAGCCAATGAATGAGACTGTTTACTCAGACAAATTTTAAATGACACCAGCCAGCCAATCAGAAAAAAGCATTTTCCTTGGATATGCTATAAGAGCCAAAGGGTCCTGTACATATTTAAATTTAAGAGTTTGTTTGACTTAAGAAGTGTTATTGTCAGTGCAGCATTTGTTTGTGCTCTCTAGTGGACAAGCTATGTAAATCTATGTTGTTGGCATTTATGCACTGCAATCTCTTTTTCTTTTTTCAGACATGCAAACTGATACGTATCTACACTAAGAATAAGAAATATTATCTGAACTGTCTGTCAATACATTTAACATCACTGGTTGGTGATACAGTATAACAGCTACAGATAGTAAAGATGCCACCTGTCACTTTAAGAGAATTTAACCTTCAAACGTCAACAACGCCTGCAGCTAAATTTTACAAACTATGATGATAAATAGAAAAATCATTCATGTATTGACTTCATTTCTGATTTGTATGATCGTGTGGCAGGAATTCCCCGTCCACCCGCCCTCAACACATCTCCTGCTGGTAACACAGAACAGAGTCATGACCCCCGCGGAGACCATTCATCCTCTGAACCTTCAAGACCAAACTAACTGTTTGCCTCTGAACAAGCCTCTCTCTGATGCTCAGCTTTTGAAAAAAACGGCAATGACAACCTGGAGGCGACCTGGATGATGAAATAACGGAGTGATGTAATTACAATGAAATGGAGTGACATGAAAATGGAAATGCCACTCAGGTTATAACGAGACAATGACACAAATAGGGTCAAGTGGGGAGATAAAAGGCCAATAAATAACTGTGTTCTTGGTTAGAGGCATTACATGTCACAGCCCCTCTAATCAAAAATTGCCGGAAACGATATACACTGAAACTGAGCAAAATATGTTTTTAAACGGTGGTGTGTTTCTGCGACTGCAGTCAGACATGGGGGTGGAAAAATCTGAAGTATTACAGATGACAGCTTCAGTATGGTTACAGAGAGCAACACACACACAAACACACAAGACTTTCACACACGAGTGACTCAAGGCCTTTGTGACTAATCTGAAACACACCTACTGTAAATGAAAAGACACATGCAATGATACACACATAATGATACAGAGATAGATAGATAGATAGATAGATAGATAGATAGATAGATAGATAGATAGATAGATAGATAGATAGATAGATAGATAGATAGAGAGAGAGAGAGAGAGAGAGAGAGAGAGAGAGAGAGAGAAAGGAAGAAAGAGAGACAGAGAGAGAGAGAGAGAGAGAGAGAGAGAAAGAGAGAGAGAGAGAGAGAGAGAGTTGGTGTTTTGCTTTTATAAACAGCCTTTGGTAGTCATTACAGCATTAGAGCCATGCTCCCCACATAAAAACTGTTAAACCACAGTCAAGTTGAAATAGACCTTTTCCTATGTGTTTTCGTCTTTGTTGATTGTGTCAAGGGTTCTCCTGAAAGAGACACTACTCGCCAACTACCAAGGGAGCTACTAAACAGTAGTCAAAGAGCAACATGCTCTTTAACAAAAAGGTACAGTCCTGGGGCATGAAGAACATTGGTCTGTATTTCAAGAGAAGAGAAGAGAATGTTTGGTTGATTTCATCTTTTGGTTACTCAGCCGTTTTGTCGGGCACAGCTGTTTTCCGGCGCGTTGCCCCTGCTCGCCAGTTTCCTCTCCGGTCTCCTGTCTGTGTGCCGTGCGCTGCTACGGCCACGGCCACGGCGACCATTGCGCTCCGGAGCGCACAACGCAGCGACTGTTATCTGTTCAGTGAGCTGTGAGTGATCGGAGCTGATTAAAACATACACGCGCGTACAAGCGCGCACACAGACACAAAACACTCTCACGGGAATGTGATACTAATGCTGAGGACTGTCAATTGTGCGGAAAACGGAGGCGGACAATCGCGCACTCACATGGCTCCAAACCCAAAATAGCAGTCAGCCTTCTTCATCTTATGCTTCTTCGTCTTTATTCCAGGGAGTAAGTGGGTGGGTGGTGTTACCCGACCTGAATTCAGAATATCTCGCCCCTTAGAGTTCAAGACAGTGGATCGCCATCTGCGCACACTGTAACAGGCTCTGAATAAAATTATGTTCTGATGTAGCTGATCTTATATGACCGGTTACACTATATTATGTGGTTATTATTATTAAGTCACGCAACACAAGTAAGATCATCAAAAGCCCTTCAAACACTTCTGTGTTTAAGCCAGTGCTTTTCATGCGCGCACGAGTAGACATGACCTCTCCTCTTTCTTTCTGTTTTTTTCTATAATGTGAGCATTTTTTTTACTTTTAGTATAATTTCACTTCATTTGCTTGGCAACTGGAGACAAGTGTGGCTATTATACGTCGGTTTTCTCCCAGGGACAGCTGGGTTTAAAAAGCAAATCATAAGAAACCCCTTCAGATCACCTCTGACAAGGGGCACTCATTTCTAAAGCGGATTCCAGGAGCGCAGAAGATGTCGTGGGCAACGAGCCATTCTCGTATTTCCTCCCAAATTCAAAAAACAAGTTTTAATTCCATGCTTGTAGAAAAACGCTACTGGTCAGGTCAGTCCTCTTCGAGACTGTCTGACAAACACACGGGCCGGTCAGCCGCCGACTAGACGGGGTTCGGGTGTCTCAGATGGCACCAGTTAGTACGCATCTGTCATCTGACGCTTCGGCTTAGTCAATTACTTATTATTCCACACACACGCATGGATACAGGAGGTGTCAAGGTGAATATGGGCTAATCGATCGTCATTTGGCTAAAAAAAAAAAGAAAATTGCTTCATTAAGATTTCCAGAGCGGTGTTAAAATGTTGGCAGACATTCAGACACAAGTCTCTTGTAATTTCATGACTTCATGCAACTTGCGCCAGTTTGATACTTTGGTGATGAATACTGCGAGGATGGAGGGGTGTGCAAATCGAGTTTAGAGTTGGATTTCCCTTTATCATCCCTTTTGCAGACTAGTTTCTGATCAGATCACTCCTCTCCAAAGCGCACATCAACGCACCAAAAAACACAAAACATAACAACGATTATGACACATGAGCAGTGGTTACAAATCCAGGGAGCCTTTGTGACTACAAAAAGTTACAGCCTTTTATTCTACGATAGGACGGTAAAACAGAAATGAAAGAAAGAAAAAGAGAAACATACTGAGTGGGTGTGACATCTCCGATTTCCAGCCCAAAACAATAAGACAAACGCATTTCTTGGCTGGAACGCATCAGAGATGATATTCTGATTATTGGGAAAGCTCCACCTGCAATGCTTGCTTTGATGGTGTGTCGCATTTTTCTACTCTTCAATAAAACAATCTTTCAAACTGGCAACAAGTTTTCGCCTACATATGCATCTCTTACCTTTCCACAGGAAAAGAAGAAGCGCTGTCTTCCAGAGGGAACAACCCACCGGCGCGCCACCCTTTCTCCACACAGTCTCCATCTCTCCTGTCGGTAAAAACCTCCGGAACTGTTCACAAAACGGACAAAAAGGGATCTTTTAATTTTTTTTTTATCTCTTTCCTTTTTCCCCGAGACAGATCACTACTGCATCGGTGCCATCAGTAATCTCGGTTCTTAATAATCCCGCTGTGCTTGACCTAAGACACCGCGCAGATGAGGTTTGGAGTAAACTATAAATCCTTCTGGAGCCAGTAATAAATAAAAAAAAAAAAAAAGAGAGAGAAACCCCCGATGGGCACCTCCGATGCAGGCTGACTTCTTTTTTAATCCTACCCCCCAAAAAAGTCTGCGGTGTGCCTGCTTCAAGCCACAACCGAGGACTGAACCAGTTTCCCCCCCGTGAAGAGCTTCTTCCACCGGTGCGCTCCTCCGCTTTATTTATCCATACGGGACAGCTAAAGCTGAGGAAACCTCAACGTCTCTCCCTTTCTCACACTTTTCTCTTTTCAAAAGTTTAGACAGACCAGCAGAGTGGACCTCCCGCAACGAATTAAAAAGTCCAAGTCTTCGTTTGCGGTTTTCAAACAACCAAACCAAAGATAACTCTGTCACTTAAGGCTCATATATTAAATAAAATCCAAATTAAATTCCGCTCGCCCGGCAGCAGCTCCGTCGTCCCCGTGTCTATCCTCCGACTATCCTCCTCTTGCTGTGTGTGTTGTGTGTGTGTGCGCGTCTGGGCTCAACTTGAGAGGCTGTATACACTCGTCCGCGGGATGGAGGGAGGAGAGGACAGAAGAGGAGGAGGTCTGACGCTTCCACCAGCCGGCAGAGGAGAGGGAGGAGGAGGACGAGGGCCAGCGGAGGCTGTGGGGCTGAGGAGGGTGCGGGGGGTGAGGGCGGGATTTGGGGAGTTGAATGACAGTTAAGTAGCCAATGAAGGGTGTAGGAATTTAGTCGGGATTTAGTATTTTCATTTCTTTTATCATTTAAGATGTCTTAACGTGGTTTATTCTTTACTGTTTTCATTATGTATTTCTTCATTTCTGGAGAACAAAGACAGCCACATACCACAGCCTGGGGGACGTGATCTTTCAAAATAAAAGAAAGAGAGAGTGAAAATCTAAAATACACAAGACTAAAGGCATTAAAAAGTAAATACAAAACAGCCGTAGATCAGCGCGTAGGAAACAGGTTTAAGTGACTCTCCTGTATACTGGAGCTGAAAACACTAAAACAGAAGTTTGGATGTGATAGTTTAAAGATATCCCATCAGATGAGGCTCCACGCTCTGTATGGTTAATGTGCGTGAGTGTCAGTTGTGCGTGCGTGTGTGTGTGTGTGCGCGCGCGCGCGTCCACGTGTTGTTTATGCTTTCAAAGCCTCTCTCTGCATAATTCATTCAAAGACACACGCTACACCTGTTCTCTCTGTAATCGATAGACGCCAACTTCGCACGAGCACTCGTGCAAGCAAACGCACGCGCACACCGCATCCGCTTCCAGCAGCGGGTGACAGCTTGTACAACAAAATGTGATACACCAAGCACCTTGTAATAAAACTCATTCACTTTCTATTGATAGGACGGGAGTGTGCGTGAATGTGTGTGTGTGTGTGCTGAGGAGAGGAGAGGAGAGGAGAGGAGAGGAGAGGAGGGGTTTTGAACAAGCCAGAAGAGAGAGAACATTAAGGTCTTCTTTGGGTCTGAGACGATATTTCATAAGGCAGCGTGCCTGGTTCCCTTTGTCAGCTAAATGTGTAAAAGCTAAAGAGATGACATTGTGACTTATTGAATTGCAAATCAGTCCGTCGGCGGAGGGATGGAGGATTTCCGGAGATGGAGATACGTGAGCCTCCCTGTCTGCCTGTCTGTCTGTCTGTCTCTGACTCCACGGCCTGTGTAAGAGGCAAAGAAGGAGCGACAGCCCCCCCTAGCGTCACGCTTAAAGAAGAGGCACTAAGTGGTGGCGTTCACAGAAGAAGACCCCTTCATCCTTCATCTGTCCTGAGTTAGCAGTATATGTGATTGTCGTTGCCCTCGCCTTGCTGCTTTTATCTGTGATGTATGCTTCATTATTCTTCTGTCACTTCTCGCTGTTCTCTTCACTGTGATCCCATCAAGGGGAAGTCGACTCAGCCTGCACGCTCTTTTTCCACTTGTCCTGTTCCGTTGCTCACTCACTTTCTCCAAATACATTTCTCTGGCCTCCCAGTCATAAGATGACTGCTTCTATGCTCCTATAACTTCTAGGCGACCGCCATCCCTCCGTGTTATGGAGCAGAACCAAATCAGTGCATTTTAAAATATTATTCTAATTTTCCCTCAATGACTTTTCCCTCAGCCACTCGCACCATTCCCTGTGACTTAAGCTTGAAAGATCTGTTTTTAACTGAACTATTCCTCTTGGGGCCACAACCGAAGCAAGGCATTAGTTCAGCAAGCATGCGGTAAAAAGTAATATTTGTACAAATACACTGTCTGTATAGTCTGTATACCAATGAGGCCCCACTGGCTGGTTGGACGAAATTTGACACAGAATAAAAAGAATAGCAGATAATTCCCCATATATCTAGGGATAAAAAGACTACATCTTTCCAAAGTCTAAGTAAAAAAAGTCTGCTGGCTCATCTAGACATTTATTCTTCGAGCTTATGACCCCCTAAAAGAAAAGATGCCAAGACCCAGCCCTTTTACTCAAGACAATTTGATAGCAAACTATTATTTTTCTTCTCCCCTTTAAGGTTATTTCACTTGTCACTATTAGAGGAAGCCTGGAGGCAGCAAATATTCATTATATCACAAAAAGGAAGGCATTCATCACAAAGATTGCATTGTCAGTAACTCTTCAAACACAGTCTGTAATAGATGTTATGTGATAAATGAAGAAGAATATGCTTTCTAAAACTGGTTCTCAGTGTCATATGGCCTGGTTGCTGTGCTTATTCACTGCCAGACTGACCAAAGACACTGACCTGTTCTACTTTTGCACTTCAGTCAGGATGAGCTCTATGCAGCTCAATTCCTTAATTATAGAAGTCCCACTTTTTACTGCATAGTTGCTGGACTTTCACTGCACGTTGTGTCTATTCCCAAGGGAAACTATTCAAAAGTGTTGCTCTCATTTTAAGGTCTGTTTAAAAGCCTTTTGACAGAATGTGAGAAGAAAAACTGAAGAAAAATTCAAAATAAAAATGAAGAATGTCTTCTTAATTTAATCATAATAAGTTGTGACTGGCTGCTGCAATGCTGTACCTGAGGCAGAAGACAGCAGCTCAGAAAGGAAAACTGCCACTGATAGTACAATAATCAATATAAAGAGAGCTGTGGATTGGAGTCATATTTTTTGATGTGGAGCTGCTACAGTCACACCATTAGTGTGAGAAAATATCTGCTGAACTCGGATATTAAGAGTATTGTCTTTTTATTTATAACTTTATGAATCAACTGCACACTGTGCCTTCCTCAGGACGTGCTGAGACAGTAATTCAGGAAATTAAATCAAAATCTAAATTGAACTTCAAAATCCACATGACCAAAAAGATGATTGCAAATATGAAGTGAGAGGTCAGGCAGATCTGAGTATGAGCGACAGAAGGAAGAACAAAACACTGAGGAGACAAAACTCCTCACCTTGAAGCATGCTGAGCTCTCGTCAGATGCACACTTCAACCATGAGCAGAAACCCATCACAACAAGTGGAAGAAGCCCTTTTTCCCATCACTGTCAGTCTGCTGCTGAGCTGTGCCCACCCTGAGGTCATAGTGGTCATCACTGCACCCGTCTGCTTCTCTCCCCAGTGGTGAGATGACCTTTGCACTGCAAGTCACTCCACATCTTTTGTCACAAGCTGAAAACTCTTCTTTTTAAAGAAGATACTTCAGATTGAAGTTACTCCATCACTCTTTTCCTGCTGAATGACACATCTCTCTGTCAACATGCACTGCTATATATATGTTTCTTTTCAAAGCTTGTCTTAAAGTAAAGAGGAACATTCTTTCCAAAATCATCTTATAATTCCTCACAAAAATTGTCCGTTTTGTTACTAACAAAAATAATTATAATGACATATCTCATCATGTAGGGAATCATAGTTCCTCCCTCTTTTCATTTGGAAAGTCAGAGGCCAGGATGACATGAAGTTGAATAATTGACAAAATGTTTCAACAAAATGTTTCTAAACATAACTACTACAGATTACTAAAAGTGTCCAGTTTTCAAGTTTAAAAAAAAAGATGTTCTGGCAAGGCTGGCAAAACTTCTACCGAGGGACTCAGTCAAATTTAATCTTTCTCATATCATGTGGCTGACCCACCAGAAGCAGGTCTGCAAAGTCTAGTGAGAAAGGTCCAGCCTATTGAGTATCACATTTTCAATTTCGCAGTATTGTTTAACAAAGGGCATTGCCACATGAAGTTCTCTCAAACTCCATTTCAGATCTAATATTATCGAATGATCTCACCAGTTAACAGTATTCATGGATCATTTTTTAGGTCTTAATAAGCATAGCCGAAATAATGACACCCTCAATCGCTAACATTGTCAGACATCGTGGGTGTTGTTAAGGCTCCAGCATAAAATATTTAGTTTTACTCAGAGAAAAAATATTGGTATCCAGTGGAAGAAATATGGTTTCTCCATGTGATAAGTCATAATGAAATGCTACAGGGGATGTCTGAAATCTATTTGAAGAGAGGTCACTTGAGCAAGTTCATGTACAAGCTGTCTCAATCTATCCTCTGGTAATTACTGAAAATATGTTATCTTTAATTCTCACCAAATAATATTGTCAATCAATAACATATTTTTTGATGCAAACAGAATCTCATGGAACTCAGTCAAAGCCTAATTGGCACTAGTTTTCACACTCAACTTCTGTTGAGTGCTTCTTATTTTTTGAAGAAAGGCAGTGCCTTTCACGGCCAATTTGATTGTCAAGAAAGGAATAGTGCCTTCTCCTACAAGACAAAATCATTTACTCAGGGTGTAAACAGCACTAATACCAGGTGGTTCGTCAGCATGTGGACAGGACCATGCCCTTTAAACTCACTGAAAACTGGACAGTTAAAAATAAATTAGAATTACATATGAAGCTTTTTTCAGCTGAAAATCACTACACTGGATCTTTAAGATGCCTGACATTGCAGATTACTATATGTGCTGCCAAGTGGACAGTTCCACGGTGCGGAAAACGCTTACCAATGCACATTTACAGTTCAGCAGTTTTTTCAACATGTTAAGCACACACATTTTTATGGAAGCTTAAAACTAAAAAGTACTAATCTACACGTTTACTTTAGAGTCCAACACTTAAAACAACTGGGTTGGCGTAGTTACATCAATAACGGCAGATGTGTTTTCCAACAAGACACAGAAAACTGTAGCACAGAATGTCTAATATATGTTGTTGTCTCTATGTCACAGTTTGTGCATTTAGTGTAGATACAGTAATATGTTATATGCTGATTGGGTTGTAGACATTTCTTAGAGACTTCACAGTTTAGATTCGTTTGCATTTAATGTACAGGAGGCTTCATGGTGAAAGTAGCTGTTTCTCATCTTCCATAAAGATCAAATTTAAATATTAAATTTAAATATTAACTTCACTTGTTGAGTAAATGTTCATCTTTATGTGTTAGATATGTATGTACTAAACTGGAACATACTGCAGATGGAATTAATTGGTTGCTAACTTGGCACAGAATCAGGATAAAAGTATCCACCACTTAACAAGTTTGTCAGCTGAGCCCAAACTTTGACAGCAGTGTATTAATTAAAGATCAAATATAGTTGTGAAATAATTTGTGTGCTATTTTGTGCAACTCTAAACAAACATCATGAAGCTGAAAAACTATAAAAGTAAATGTGAAGCTTTATGACTGTCATAGTTAGCAGTACACTTATGCACCACTCCACCAGAGTGTACATACAGTACAGTACATTCATTTCTAAGCACTCAAAGGCCGGAGAGAAGTGTTGAGACTAAGAGGAGATACTCATATTGTGATCCTTAGATACTGATCTTGGGTCAAAGTGGCATTTGTGTACTAAGCGCATGAGAGAAAGTGGTTTGTTTGCTGCAGTAGATACAGCTCTCATCGTCTCTCTATCTCAGCACTTGAATATGAGGATGAAAGAGAGGAGAGTGATACGGATAGTGCTCCTCTCACTCAGGTCAAATGGCTCTTGTAGAAATTCTGTCGACAACTTGTTCAGAAGATACACTCCACTCAGAGGCTAGAGGAAGATGACCACCACTGAAGAAAACTCCCTATTTACTTCTAATTCATCCTCTCTGTGTATCTCTCTCTCCCTGTCTCTCTCCAGTCGGAAAACTATAGTCATCTCTTAGCTCAGAGGAGCAAACTGAATACATTACAATCCAATTAAGACTGGTTAAGAGAACTGCTCGGGCTTAGAGTGAAAACGTGTGTGTGTAAGCTCATGTGTGTATGTGTGTTGACCATACATTATAGCTTGTGTCCAACCAATGTGTGAAGAAGGGTGCCTGTTTTTTTTTTTTACGAAGCCTTGTGCCTTCATGTAAACCAAACTGTACATGTGCATCTTTGTGTATATGTGTGTTGCCATAACACGTCTTGTCATGGTGCATTGAGTCAGTCAGTGGCAAAGGATGCCTTTTTGTCTTTTTGTCTCACTCCAACTGGTTTCTGTTGTTGTATTAACACACAGCAAGACCACTGTCAGGCACGGTAAATCAGAGAAGCTGTTGGTGTGTGCGTACGTGCATGCACGTGCCAGAATGTGTAAAGGAATCAATAACTCTGTGTTGCCTTACGCACTGCTATTGTTTAGTTTGAAATTGGGGACAGACACAAAGCTGCATTCGCTCACACACACACACACACACACACACACACACACACACACACCAATACTTTAGAAACTGACCACTTCTGAAGATATCACAGTTGAATACACACAGTTGGAGGGATAACACAACAAAGCACACACACTTGCCTGCACCATCCATAACCACATGCACATAATGTGGACACATATAGATCATGTTAAGTGTCATTGTCAGTTCAGGCTGCCACAGAAACACACATGAACACAGATACCCAGATACATTCACTATTCTATTCTTCTCTGGCCTGCTTTACCCTCTTCCTTTTATCTAATTTCCCCTTTACCTGCCTTCTCCTCTCATCATTCTCTCAGCCAGTGATATTCCCCTAACTTGCCTCTTTTATGGGGAGGTCAGAATAGGAGTTCATTTTCTACAATGGACTTCATTTGTAGTGAGTTAATGTTTAAGAAAATGTAAAAGTTTTAATGGATTCACCACTGTTATATGTAGACCAGGAACTTGAAGCTGACTGCATGACATTATAGTGACAAAATATGTGTCACATAAGGTTAGATATATACACATGAATGTCCAATGCAATAACAGTCTACAGGGCTGCTGAGCAAATTGCAGTACATTGAAATAATTTGCAGGGGTATTGTGGAGGGAGGAAAGACAATTTCTTATTCATTTTACCTGTCCAGACTTTGCAGACAAACTGGCCACCAAAAGTGGCCAGTTAAATTCTTTTATCTAGAAATATGAAGCAATGCTGTACAAATGGTTCAACAGATGGTGGTTTCTATCTGTCAGTCACCTCTCTTTATCTTGTCCAACTTCTTCTCAAACGTCTCTCAACCTCTGAAATCAGTTTTAAAAGACTAAGGTCCAAGTCCCCTGACCCTTCCTCTGTCCAAGCAGTCATTTGAGCAAAAGGTTAGATTTAAATGTTGCAGCCATGATGACAGCATGGTCTTTCCTGTACAGCTTCTGTCACTGTGAACACACCAACAGCAGCCTGAGATCAATTACAGAGAAACCTCGAGCCCCTCCCCACTTCTCCTCTCCCTGTACAGATGCAATTTACTTGCCCACCGTAAATCAATGCAGACAAGTGGGGCTAATTTAGACCATTTGATGTCAATTTGGCCTTGACCCCTCCCTATCACACACACAAATTCACCAACTCACACACACCCGCACTCCACTTAATGACTAGCTGCACTGGAGTTTATTACGCAGAACTGAGAACAACCTCTCAGTCTCAATGGCAAACACACACACACACAGACTCACACTCATGAACATACATGCGCAAAAGCACTCCTTTTCCTGTTTCACGCATACACTACCAGACACACACCACGATGCAAGCCATAACTCGTAGCTCCACTGCCTGAGATTTCCATATTGGTTCTGTCAGAGATGATTTTGTTTACAGGGCCCTTTGGATGAAATAACAGCATTGGGTACTATCAATTACTGTGAGGAGAGGGGGGGGGGGGGAATAAGGGGAGAGAAAAGTGGGAGAGGGTGTAGACGATTAAGAAACAGTGAAAGGGAGGCTGGTAAGGGAGGAGAAAGATCGAGAGGTGGGACAGAGAGGAGGTGGAGGGAGGAGGGAAATGGAAGAACAGAGCCAGATTGAGGGATGGATTTATTTTCTGTGCGTAAGTGGCCAAAACTGAGTCCAAGTTATCTCTGCTCTGACCAAGGTCTGTGAACCAAGGTCTGGAATCTATTCAGCGGGGTGCACCAAAGTCGCCAAAACAATCATTCAAGCTCGCACAGACACACACACACACACACAGACACACTGTGTACTATATGCTAGGGATGTTGTCAAATCTGAAACGGGTAGAGACAAAGACAGGCAGCATGGTACAAATAATGTGCATCATGAAAATATTTGTTCTTTCCCAGCTTATTTAGTATTTTAAAAATGCAATTAGTATTTTTCAAAATGTAAACAAAAGGATAGCTTCCACCTTAGGTTGTCAAAGCTATTGACTGCAACTAGACTACAACTGCAACTGGTCCACGAGAAACAGAGAGAGATTGTGCAAGCAGGTTTGTGTGTGTGTGTGTGAGGAAAAGAGCAAGAAAGCAAGGTGAGCAGATTTACAGTAAGACAAAAAATAAGGTGAAGAATGAAGCATAATTAAAATGGTAACATAAGAAATAACCTACTAGAAATATGGTTATGTATTCAAATAAAATATATCATTCTGTGGGAAACACTGCAACTGGTCCTCAATATCTGTTCAGAGGGTTTTTTCTGTACCAGTACAGTCTGAAGGTTATACAAATATTAGTATTGTATCGAAGTTGAAAATTCTGATATTTGACAACCTTAGTCCCACCACCAAAATAATCAAAGCAAAAATATAAGTAAAAGACTTAATATTTCTATCTAGTCAATGTTTGCTAATGGCAAAATGCCTTGTTTATCTCAGCACCTTGGTGAACAATGGAGTCACAAGGGCAGCAGAACTTTGCTTTACATTTACAGTAAACACTTTTGTCCAAACAATTTATTACAAGCATTCAAACTCCGTAGGAGCAAAAGCTATCCAAATAAAGTGTGTCCCTCTAAAACACAAAAACAACTAACAGCGTGTCGAGTGCAATAGCACAAAGATAGGTTTTCGGCCTCTGGCAGAAGATGGGCAGTAACTCTGCTGTCCTGACTTCAGTGGGGAGTTCATTCCACAGCTATGGGGCCGGGGCAGATAAGAATTTTTAAAGAGATGACCACTGGCTTGTCAGAGTGATAGGTCAACTCGTTATCCAGAGGAGAGAGTACAAACTGGAGTATAAAGCTCAAGATATTTTTCAAACTGATTGGCAGAAAACCACACAAGGTGCTCATTTAACAAGTATGCAAAAACACATTGGTTTTGTTTTGTTTTTCAGAATCAGAATCAAGTTTATTGCCAGGTAGGTTTGAACCTTTAAGGAATTTCACTTGGTGTAGTTGGTGCAGAATAAAAATTAAGTAATATAAAGAAATATATAGGAAGATAAAAAAAAAAGTAAAGTATTAAAATATAAACAATATAAATATATATATATAGAATATCTTCTAAAACAAAGGAGCTGTAGTGCAAGCTGATGTGCAAGTATATGACAGTATAGTTCACACTATATCCACAGAATGCTATAAACAGGATGAAGTGGTCCCACATAAATAAAGATTGTGTGTTAATGTAACGCAGAAGGTCTGAAGATGCTACTTTAATGTAGCATGTAGGTCTGGAAGGGGAGAGGGAGAGAGTCAGTGTCACGGGGGGCCTTGTTGATAAGGCTAGTAGCGGATGGGAAGAAACTGTTGGTGGCGTGAGGTTTTGGTCCTCATGGACTGCAGCCTCCGGCCAGAGGGGAGTGTCTCAATGAAGACCTTTGAGGTGGGCATTTGTGGAGGTGCCCAGGCCCCTATTGAGATAGGGGAGGTGGAGCTGATGCACTGGAACTGGAGGGGGGTGTCATGGGGAATGGTTACAGGAGTGTCCCTTTGTCTTTCAAACCGGCAGTAAAACTCATTCAGGTCGTTGGCCAGGCATTGGTCGTTGACGGAGTGGGAGGCTTTAGGCTTGTAGTTGGTGATCTGCCCGAGCCATTTCCAGACAGATGTAGAGTCGTAAGCTGAGAATTGGTATTGGAGCTTCTCAGAGTAGGCTACAGTCATTTAGCCTCTTTCACCGCTGTGCTAAACTTGTACTTCACCTCTTTAAATCTGTCTGTTAAATCTGGGACGACCCCACTCCTGAAGGCCTCTTCTTTTTTTCCTTTTTTTCTCTTTTTTTCTGTTCTTTCTTTCTATTAGATGGCCTCTTCCTTGGCCAACCTTAGCTGTCTGAGTTTGGCTGTGAACCAGGGTTTGTCGTTGTTGTAACTCACCCAGGTGCATGATGGTACCCAACAGTCCTCACAGAAGCTGATGACGTCACAACCTCTGTGTACTCATCCAGACTGCTGGTAGCAGTCCTGAACACATCCCAGTCAGTAGAGTCCAAACACGCCTGGAGATCCTCCACAGCCTCACCGGTCCACTTGATTAAAGTCCTCACTACAGGTTTGCAGAGATATGGTTTCTGCCTCTACGCAGGAATCAGGTGGACCATGACATAATTAGAGTGGCCCAGTGCAGCATGGAGGACAGCGTGATAACCATCCCTAAGCATCTCCTCTCTGGTCGGGCATTTAATAAACTGTCTGTATTTAGGGACTTTGTGGGTGAGATTTCCTTTGTTAAAGTAATCAAGGAAGAGTCCAGGTTGGTCTGCTCCACACAAAGTATCTGGTCAGCGAGCATGCGCTGAGCATCCTGCATGTATGCAAGCGGCGAGATGTAAACACCAACCAGAATGAATTAAACAAACTCACGGGGTGAATGAAAAGGCTTACAGTTTATGATGAATGACTCCAGATCAGGAGAACAGTGCTGCTGGACCACTGTCACATCATTGCACCAACTACTCTTGATGTGAAAGTAGATTCCTCCACCTGGTTTTGCTGGAAAGTTCTGTGTCAAGCCTGCCAGCTGCAACGCAGAGTCCAGTATCAGTCCACACAGCCACGTCTCCATGAAGCACAAAACAGCAGATGAATAAAAGTCTCTGTTTTTCCCCAACAGCAGCTGTAATTCCTCCAGGTTATTGGGCAGTAAACACACGTTGGAGAGAAATATTCCCGGTAGCGATGTGTGTGGTCCACGCTGGCGAAGACAAGCACAAGCGCTCCGGCCCGTTTCCCTCTCCTGCGGCGTTTCACTGCATGAGCAAAGGTGAGCACACCTTTGACCAAAATTTCCAGTGTAGGGAGAAGAAAAGTGTGAATTAGTCCTCTGGTGTTGTTTCCCTGATGTTCATGAGCTCTTCTCTGGTGAAAGAGCTCCGGGTACCATCACAAAAAACAGTTAAAACACAAAACAAAACAACACGCAGGCCACTGTCCGCGGCACCATCTTGGGTGAGGAGATTTTTGTTTTTGCTATTAGCTTCCACATATTTACGTAAAAATAGGCAGATAGCGAGGGACTTGTCACTGTCATCTGCAGTAGCCCCAACCTATATATCGCAGGCAGTGATGTGATCGAGTGTCAGTATCTACCCTCCCATGAGTATGACCAGACCCAAGGCCTGAACACAGCCTCTGAAACTAGCAGCAGAACTCTGGTATGAAACATCAGCGATGGTGTGATATATCAGACGAGTTTGACCAGCTGCAGCCTCCAATCAATAATTGATATCCAATAAAAAAGCATGTTAGCTGGTAAAAGACTTCTGTGAAGGCTGCTTTCATGTATCCTCATTCATGGTTCCCCAGAGATCCCTCCTCACTCCTCCAGCAGAAATAGCTTTGGGATGGCTGGCAAGACGGCAGACCAGAATGACTTCCAGTTCAAGCAAGGACCAAGAATTGAGGAAATATCAGAGTGTGACATGGGATGCACCCATAGACTGAATAAAACAGGAATCCTTCTACTCTGGATGCACCATAAGGGAGAAAGTGTTTCACTGAATGCCAAATTATTACACCTGACAACTTCATCAGGAATTGACAAACTCTAAAACACTCAAAAAATACACAACACTACCTAAGAAGTTACTTTTTGTCATTGCTGAGTCAGATACCGATGTGGCACATAGTGTCAGATATGTGATAACATATCAAATTTGACTTCATGGGGACTTTAACAGTGTGTGTTTGCAAATGTGTCAACCTTTCAGTACACCTCAGCACAACCATAGAGAGGTATTCAATATGAAATTTCAATATCATAACACAGAACAGGTTACACTCATTGATTAGTCAGGTTTTGGAAACCCTCACAGCTGTTTTCACTTGCTGCTGATTAGACCTCTGCTCAGACATGCATAGCAACGTAAACATCCAAACTGTGTTAGCTACACGCTAATATACATTAAAACATAGGAATTATTAACCCCAAAACATAATATATAGTAGTTAAACACTATCATACCCTAAACTCATCCACTACCTTAAAATAAGGGGCATTTTATTTCCACATTTAGATTAGCTTAATTGCCTGAAAACACACTTCATTTAAACGCGACAGAAGCTAAATATAACTCACCAAAAACGTCCTGCGTAGTCTTCCCGCTTTTCCGACAATCACAAACTCTGGTTTGGTCGATATAAATCCCCAATTCATGTTGAACTCGGTAAAATGACTGTTTTTGTACAAGTAGTCTTTTAAAAGAGTATAGACAATGGCCTGGGTCTCCAGGAGCCTTTCTGACGGCAACGTGAAACGGTGAAAATATTCTGAATATAGCAAACTTTTTTTTTTAAAGGTAGTCAAAGTTTTGCCGCTCCCCTGTCCTGTCCACAACTGCACTTCGCTCTGCTTCCGCGCAGGGCAGGTGCTCCTGAGGAAGATGTCAATCAACGCGCGATGCGCCACGCCTACGCAGTCTGGAGAAATGGGCTGAACAGCAAAATGAGCCGAGCAAACTAGTTTTTCTAATAGTCATGAACATTTAGTTTGGCTCCAATTTCTGTGGATGCTTAATGAACTGCTCAACTTTGCTATCACATATGCATTTTTACAATTTCACGGTGTGGTATTAGTTTTGTAGGCGCCTGATGCAAATCCAGACACACCAAAATCCACCACACCTTCTGAATAACACATAACATAACATAACACTAACAACTCCTATAAAGTGCTGAGAAGAGGTCTAATGAGGCAAAAATCAGTGATCAGTGGTGGTTTGTACATGGGTGTGTTGGGCATTTTAACTGTCTAATGAGGATTTGTACTGAGGCGACCCATCACATTGCTGGACTGGACACCAAAGCCTTGACCTTTTATGAGGAGTTCTCAAACCACCAGGCTGCCCTGTGACATGAATGCCAGTGCAGTTCATGCACACCATGTTTCTTGCTTACATTTTTGTTGTCAGATTTTGACACCAGATTTTGATGGCACCACAAAGAGACACAGCAGTGCACCACTATGAGAAGCTTTTCACCACCAATCCCTCCAGATTCATTATATCATTTTACAGAGATTTTTATGCTTAAAGTCTTGGAAAATGCTCATGGGCCCTGCTGTCAGCAAATGTTGATATCTGCGTCTGTCTGTCTGTCTGACACTCAAGAAAGTGTCATTGTTGGAGAAATGTTTCAGTGCACATCGGACTGTAGATAAGGTTCCTGATGATTACTCAAACATTCTTCACACACTTTCTCCCACCATGTTTCGGTTTCTAACATAATATGCACTCACAGAGTACACAGACTGCTGAAACTAACAGAGGGAGGGATATAAAGAGATATTCCCAGTGTGTGTCCTTCTTGAATCTTGTTTATTGTTGGAACGATAGAAACCCCTAACACCACTCTCCACTGCAGAAACAGTCATTTAAATGTTGTCTTCCGCATCTGCAAATATACAAAACTTGTCCAAATTGACACCAAAAAAAAAAAATATATATATATATATATCACCATCACTGCTTAAATTCCGACGTTATCTGATTTAACAAGTAGGAGTTACTTCAACAAATATCCAATATTTGTTCAAAATCCAACTCAACTATTGTCCAGGACAGCTACAGTCAGTTTTTGTTTCACTTGCAGAATCAGGCTTCATTGTACTGTATTTATAACAGCAGTTTTTAATCCCTCTTAATGAGCTTATGGAGTTTGGAGGTAGTGAGTCATGTGATTGCTTGGATGTCTGCTGGATGTTGTGTCTGAATGAGTTCAAATTGATTCTCTGAAGTTGTTTCTAGATTAAAATTTTAGAGTGAAACCTTATCTTGAACTCTAGATGTGCAAGGACACTAGAGTTAAATCATAAGCATGACAGCATAAAACTGCAGTGTGACCCTGTTCTGCATGATAAAGGATAAATAAAAGGAAGGTGGAATTTCTGTCAGTAATACAGTAAAAAATAATTGTAATGATGATATCTTCTTCAGAGTAATGCTTAATAATACTTTTGTTACGCACACAGTTAAAAAAAAATCTAATCAAATCACAATTTTGAAAAGGGACTGAGGGGCAAACGGAGAATGAGTCAGAGAGAGACATATCACACATTTCAACATATCACTGATGTACACATTCAGCTAGATAGCTTTCACACACATATACACACAGTGTCCTGAGCTGGATAGCAATTCAAACAAACATCCAATTTACTGAGCAGATTACCCAAGGGGCCTTGCTGTTTGCCACCTGAGAGAGGATGGGAGGTGACTCATCAGGAAGATGTTAATATCAATTTTACACACACACAAACACACACACATCGCCGGTAAATATTAATTCTCAACAGAAACCCTCTGCGACTGGCAACTTAATTACTCTCATTTCACTGTGATTGTCCCCCACAGGAGCACAAAAACACACACTAACACACACACATACTGAGCTAAGACAATTTGGCCCTAACACTCTGAATTAAGGATATTGTCATACTGGATCATTTCCCCTGTGTGCTTGTGTGTGTGTCAACATGTGTGTTTGTGTTCCTTTGTGTGACAGGAACCAAAGGCTGTGATTAGTATCTGCAGCAAAAGTGTTATTCTAACAGATTTTCTTGTCCCATTTGCAGTAATTCACGTCACATTTTGCATATTTAAGTAATGCGTTCCTCTGCAATGTTTTACATTGACTCACTGACAATAGATGTACTAAATGCAGCAATCATAGAATGATAACATACCGTAAAACCAAGAATCTGGAACCCTAAAAAAAAGAAAAACATGTAGAAAGGCTTAATTTGAAGTAATTGGAGAACAATGGCATGGAAGATTGTAAGGAAATTACTTTCGGCTTCTACTATTCAATTCCAGTGCCAATTATTTAAAATAGTTCATTGCTAGTTTGACTTACATTCCCTTTAAGTTCTTTTTAAAAATGATAATTTCAACATCAAATACTAGTCCAAGTGGGGTGGTGTTAAGCTCAGTTAGTAGAGCAGCTGCCCCATGTGCGAAGGCTCAGTCTTTGCTGCGGAAGCCCAGGGCTTGAATCCGACCTGTGGCTCTTTCCCGCATGTCATTCCCAATCTCTCTCTCTCCCCACATTCCTGTCACTCTTCAGCTGTCTCTATAAAAATAAAGCTTGAAAAGGCCCAAAAAAAGACTCTCCAAGTCTTCTACTGGATTATTATTTTAATCTGAGTCACAGTTTGACACCTTTTTTAATGTCCAATGCAACATTTTTAAAATTGTTTCTTTCTACAACCTCTGTGCATAACAACTACAGTATTGGTTAGTCAAGGACAAATCCTGTTTATGGAAACGTTGCCCATACATGGCCCTGCTATAATCATTAGGGTATAGTCAAGCTAGGCGCATGTCACATGGTGGTAATTTGTCCTAATGAGTAGTTGCCAAACGTCTAATCTTATATGACCCCATCAGAGGGCAGACGCCAAGAAGAAGTAAGAGAGGGAGGGTGGAGAAAGGGAAAGAAAGTTGGTGTGCTGCACAATAGTGTGATGGACATTGACTGATAACCCTCACCAAAACACTTTGATTTGGTGAGGGGTTATTAGTCAATGTCTTTGTTCAATACATTTTGACTTTTGGACTTTACAACGCTGTGGAGTCAGCCAAATGTGTCTGTGGTTGTCATAGATACTAGAGATGTTGAAAACAGGCATACAGACTGAGGTCTCTTTTAAACATGGAACGGATAACCAGGTTAACTTGTGACCACATGTGGCTCTGTTACTCTGTGTCCACACAAGCCAAGAATGTGAAGAATTTTTGCTTCACTGACACTAATGGACCTCGGTGCAAGCACATCACCTGACTGCATCACTGTCGTGCCAATAATAACGTTAAAGCACACCCTCTCGTGTAATATTGCTTAATTAATACTCAGAATACAGTACATTGTGGCCTTTTAGTAGCCGGTATAATCAAAAGGCTTAATGTTAATTATCCTAGTAACAGCAAATCATTATTTATGTACTAAAAGCACCATGACGTAAATAAAATACTTAAAGTCACTTAAAGATAAAGTCAGGGAAAGAACATGGTTATGTCTCCATGTGTGTACACACTACACACCTATTCACCAACCCAACATCCACACACTTACTTAAATGACAGAAATATGGATAATAGGAAAAGAGAAGAAGAAGAAAGACAGATGGAGTTAGAAAGTGTGCAAACAATGAAAAGGTAGATAGACAAGGAGACAGAGAGAAATGGACGTATATGGATAGAGACAGAGGCAGACGGGCAGATGGAGAGAAGAGTGAGCAAATAAGAGAGTTAGCAATGGATGGATGTGTGTGATAGCAGTGAAAGTGAGCAGGACAGGAGTTGTTTTGAGCTGGTTGTTTGGACAGATGGCTGTCTGTGTGCTAATTACAGACTGAGTGCTTGACACTGTGAACACAATCAAAGAGGAAACTAGCTTTATTTGTTCAGCTTCACCCACACATAGGCGCACACACACACAAAACGAGAGACTGACATACACACACCAAACACCAAAGAAAACAGTTTGCCATTGCCACAAAGAGGCACGAGCAAACAGACAGAGAAACACACAATTATGCACACAACGGGGCACAAAGAGGGGCCTGCAAAGAGGCAACTCTCCATGTATGCACAAGCTTATCAAAAATGCACAATGCAAAATGAATAGCCACACTTGGCACAAATTCTGGAGGGCAACCAGATCACACAGACCTCTTCATTTCTCCAGCAGAACACATTGTTTTAAAGTGAAGTTTCTGAATGGCATTAAATCATCCATGTTCACATCTCCTATTCATCCCCTCTGAACTCCTGATACTGTAGAGCCTACGATTCATTTCATCGGCATACTGTGAAAAGACAACTTGGCAGCACCAAGTGACTTACTGGAAGCATCAGCTTTTTTTATTTAACACAGACGTCTTGTCAACTGACCAATCAGAATATGACACATTCATTGCCAACGTCTAAAGGATGTTGCACCTCCAGCACAGAGACTTCAGAACAAAATGTACCATTCACAGCATACTACATACTCTGAGCACACACTTTGAGACATCCTAAAATACCATGGCTGACAATGTCCCAGGAAAAGTCCAGTCACTTAAACCTCATGCTGAGGTGACTAATTCATTACTCATTTATTTGGTCATCAGCAAATTAATAAGTAGCTACTTTTGTTAATCCCTTGTCATTTATGCAGCAAGGTGATTTTCTACTTCTTTCTCTTAATTGTGAGAATTTGCTCAAGATGAATCAATTGTCGAGATTCATGTTGCTGCTCTAAACATCTCAACTTTACACCAGATTTGTTCAATATGTACACACTATTTCGCGTTAAGCAATGTCACCTCCCTGAAAGTATCATCTCCTTAGAAGTGTCACAAGAGTTTAACACTTCTCTTAAAATATATGCTAACTGCAGAGTCTAATAATAGAAATGTCTAATGCATCTGAGATCTGCTTTCCAAGACTGACAAGACGAGTCGGTCAATTCAGCATTGCCGTATAAATCCCTGCTCACCCTGCTGAATCTTGTTAGCAGCAAATACATTGTGCAGCAATTATTCAAGGAAAACAATATTTTCAAAATGTTCAATGACATTTGAATATATTAAACATGCATGAGCATTCGTTCTCTCAAATAGCTGCTGAGCTGGTCCCAGCTCTGTTTGCTGCTCCAGAAAAGGAGCCGTCAGGGCTTTCAGAAACAGGACGATATAGAGGCAAACGGTCGTCCTTGCTGAAGCATGTGTAATAATAACAACCATAACGTTTATGGCAGAAAAAATAAGATCGCATTCCCTTGCAGCTTATGTCAGACAGCATGGATATTCCACCACAGATTGTGAGTCATCACATGAAGATGAAGAGGCTGCGAAAATGATTGACAGCTCCTACTGTCCTACTGTTGGTGTCCCCTCTCAAATAAAAACTGGTTCCTTCCTGTTCTTCTTCAAGCTGTTAATAAGCTGCCCACCCCTGGTTCAACGTCACAGGTGTTTTCAGTTATGATTAATTAAACCTATTAAGCTCAGGATGGATCATCTGGATGGAGCGATGCTGAGGATTTGAAGAGGAGGGCTCTGACTGCATATGTCAAAAGAGAGGTTAGAGGTTAATTGATTCATTTGATTGTTTTTTTTTAAATAGCATTTTCTGTCTCCTCTCTTTTTCAGCCACTTATCTTTCTTCTCACTCTCCGCTCTTCCTCTACCTTGATCTAACTTTCTCTCTCTCCCTCCTTGGCTCTCCCTTCCTTATTCCTCCTCCTATCCCATCAAGGCCAAGCTTGTTGCATTTGCAAGCCATACGACACATTCCCACATCCCTCCACGGCTCAGTCACCTCCGAGCAGCCTCATTAGCAGAAAACATAACGAGCGGGGCGTTAACGAGTTTAACGAGGACCTAACGAGGTGTTGGTGTCTGTTGTTACCGTGGCGCCTGGTCACACCTCGTCAGGCAGCCATAGAAAACAAGGTGCCAGGCACCAGATGTTCAGTTACGTTTCATTTTTTTTCTTCTCTTTTTTCACCTGGAATGTAGATAATTGAAATTTAGGTTAAAACATAAAATCACAGGTATTGTTCTTTGACTTCTGTATGTATTTCTAAATAACTCAATAACCTCAAACTCCTCCAAACACTTCTGTGATGTGCTGCTTTTGGGTGAATCTAGTTCTCAGGAACATTTCCAGTTGAGACAATTCTGAATTAAGTTCCTCAACACAAATCATATTGTACATTACGGCTGTATTGTATTTTGGTCTACTGAGATACTCCTAGTACAGAGATTACCTGCCTCTACAATAAAATTCTGCTTTATTACAATTCATGTGGCCATTGCTGAGATCTAGGAAAACAGCAGCAACAATAAAATGAAGTCTGAAGAGGCAAGAAACCATCAAACAGGTTGAATTCAGATTAAAAAAAAATCAAACCACACCAGAAAGCACTATGGCAAACATGTTACAACAATTGCAGCACACACATTTATTCAAGAAAATACAGAAAACACAACCAAATACAGAAACACATATAGATGTTACCTATTAATCAGCCAAAATGACAAAAACTGAAACAGAATTTTCCCAATGTAATAAATAGTATGCGTTGTTATGTACAACAATAAAGCAACATATTTATTTTAAGGGTTCCAGTTCTGTTTCCTAAATTTCTCCTTTAAAGAAGTTGGTTGTGGTAAAACTTTTCTGCCAATGCACAGTGGAACTTATTTGTCTTTATTATTTGTTTTTGTTTTTTAGTGAATGTGTACTGGAGTAAGACAGACCGTTCTGTCATCTGTCTGACGTCGCGACATGCTCGCCGCTGACAAGTCCGCTAGCTTGGCTCAGACTGAGCCAGTAATCCTCCAGTAAGAGCCGTTAAACCACCACAGCTGTGGCAGGCAAGCTGCCACCTGAAGCCAACTGGACTGTCTCATGTCACACACATGGAAAGACGCACACATACACACACACACACACATACACATCCTCAGAGATATAAATCATATAAAAAGATAAATAAATTCACTAAACTTTCACTGTCATTCCCTGTCTCCTGCCTGTTAGTGTGTGTTTTTATCTGTCTCCTATTACTGCATTCAGCATCTGCATCAGGATGTGTGTGTGTGTGTGTGTGTGTGTGTGTGTGTGTGTGTGTTTGTGACAGAAAGAGAGAGAGAGAAATAGAGCAGAACAGAGTTCAGTTTACTTTTTTTGTTGTGTTTGTGTGATAAAAACACACAATGAGGGAACTCACTCTCTGCCCTAATTGTGTATGTGTGCATGTGTGTGTATGGTTTAAAAAGAGAGAGAATGAAAGACAAATAAAGGGGTGGAGGGGTTACAAGAGGGGAGAAAAGGGACTTACCTGTTTATAATTTATGTTACATGCGCACACACACACACATACACACACTCATATAGACTTGAACCAAGACCAGGAGTGCAGCAGCTTGCTATGAATAATCATTGTGTGTGTGTGTGTGTGTGTGTGTGTGTGTGTGTGTGTGTGTGTATGAGGGAGAGAGAGAGAGAGAGAGAGAGAGAGAGAGAGAGAGAGAGAGAGAGAGAAAGATTCATAGGGAGGGATGGTTACTGCCTCGTGTAATCCCACTCAACAGGAAACATATACTCCTGGGACAGGACATTTTGTCTGGTGTGTGTGTGCGTTGGTGTGTGTTAGTGCGTCTGTGCACTCTTTCCCAATGAAGTACCTCGGGGACACAGGGGGCACTTGTGTTTCTGAGTTAGGAAGGAAAATAGTACACAGAAACACAAAAGGTTAGGTTCAGAACACACACACACACACAAACACAGCTCTTGGCTCCTTTCATTTTTCATTCAAGCTGCTGTGAACATTCCTGCTTTGTGCGCCTTTTTTTTGTAATTATGAACTGTGTTGTGTGCTTTGCTACAAGTCAGTTTCCACATTCTGAGCAATATTAGGGAACAATTACATCTTTTGAACCTTGAATGAGAACTGGATGGATCTCCTAGCACACAGTAAGTCATGGGTAAACAAAAGAATCCCTTTGTCAAATACACCATGTTTTTTATTCTCAGTTTAAAGAAACACAGACATACATACAGACAGATAGACAGACAGACGGACATACAGACAGACTGTATGCATGCAAGCGTGCATTATGAGATGAAGTGTTCATCAGTCTTTATTAAGAAGCTTCAGGTATCATTTGTGTGTCTAATTAGATGTGCGTAGTTTCTGAGCTTGTTTGGAGCAGATAACAAATTGTTGATTAATGAGCTGATGAGACGTGATTGGATAAATTGACAGCAGGATAATGTGTGATCATTTTATCATCCAGCTAGTTAATCGGCCAGTCTGTTATTCACTCAGTCATTCAGTCCAAGATTGTCAGTGAAACAGCCAGTTGATTTTTCACCCAGCCAGTCACTCGTCATTTAGTCTGTCCCTTACAGAGGTTTACTGAAACAAACTGACATTAGTTGTCAGATGTATGTAGCCACCATAAGTCACCGTAAGTCTTTTTTTCTAGCCATTCAATTCAAAATCACCTCTCTGATAGTTTCGATTGTTACTGATTGACCACAGATAGAACAGACTCTCCAACAATGGGTTGGGTGGAGAAAAAACATTGCAACCTCTCAAGAGACGAGGTGTTATTTTCTATATAAGCCCTCTAAACGCCAAACCCATATCCATCATGGTTTCTGTTCTTGGCGTTAAATACTCAGTGGCAATATATAATAAATTTCTATCTTCATTCTACATAAGCTAAATAAATAGTTTCTCATTTTCTTTGGTATCTTTGTCCTATACAGATATACTATGAGCATGCATAGTGATGTTGTCAAACGTACTCTGATCTCAAGGTCACCACATACCACATACTTGGACTCTGGGACCTGTGTTTTTTGGCCGTACCAGTTTGTACGCTTCTGCTAAAATGGAACCCATGATGCAACAGGCATAAAGCTGAATTACTATCATCTGATAATCAAACAGCAAGAGCTGACATGCTGTTGTAAATTTAATTGAATCTTTTGACACCTTTATTGGTGGCAGAGACAGTACAGTAGCTTTTCCAGATTCCTAGATTTGGCTGCTATGTGAAACTATGTGTTTATTAGTGTGTACTGTTTACGTCTAGTTTCACTTGGTATTGTATTTACTTGCTGCAACGAGCCGTTAGTTGAAGTCAGCCCAAGCATCATGTGCTTTTAATTTGAAACAGAGTGGAAACCATGCCCAATGGACCCAACCACATATTTAATTTAACTTTGCATGCTTAATGGTACCAAGCAGGCACATTGACCATGATTCTGTGTATCTACAGGTTATTGTGAAAACAAAATACATTTAAATTAAAGCCTAATAACTGAAAATTACCTAATTCTCCCTTATGAGCATTCAAAGTCAAAGAAACACCTTTGTTTTTTAACTGCTTATCTTAAATGCAAAACAAAGCCTGGACTCACCCAAAGAAATATACAAAATGTATTTGGTGACCTTGTTTAATAATATACTAGTACATTAGTAATGCACATCTAAATCTCTAATATTACTGATACATATAATTCATGACAACGGAGGGGCAAGCGAGACAGACAGAGTCCATTCTCTCCTTCAGGCATGGAAACATCAGTGTTAAAACATTAAAATCCTGGAAAAACCTTAAACCTTCCCTTCATGCTTCCCCAACGCCCCTCCTCCTTTCCTTGCCCCTCTAGATCCAGCCTAGTCTTCTTGGCTATTTCTGGGCCAATTAAAGATGTTCCTCTGCCCAGTATTCGGATGGCCGAACGGAGTGGATGGCCTTCAATATAATCCTTGCGAGAGGAGGGTAAGGATAAATTCACAGCAGGTCATCGAGGAAAAGAGGGGGAGACATGTGAGGTAGACTGTGTGAGAGAGGGAGGTAGAGACAGGGAAATAGTCAGCACTCAGTCGGACTCTTCTAAATATATTATTTTAATAATAGAAGTTTTGAATCAGCATCAGCATACAGTTAATATCATGACTGACATAAATGCTGAAGTTTGAACATATACCTAAATCCAGTCTGGAAATATTGGACTGTGCAAAATGTCAAGTGAGAGAGATTCATTTGAATTAATAGTTTTTTTGAGGTGCCACTTAGACACTTTAACTCAAATGTAAAGAACAACTCTGAGGTACTTGTAGTACTTCTATTTTCTTTTACTTCACTCTAATTTATTTTATACTTCTACTAATACATTTCAGAGGCAAATATTGTACTTCAGTCACTCCATTAACTTTATTTAATTATTTTAGTTACTAGTTACTTTGCAGATACAAAATGAAATGAACAAATTATGATCTACTATTTATTATAGGTTAAGCTAAAAACATTATTGATCCCTGGAGGGGACCACTGGTTCCCTAGAGTTCACCAGCTTCTCCAAAAAAGGTGGTTAAGATTTCACATTTCACATTAACATCATGATTTGAAACAGACTCTGACATGACTAGCTGTATTGCTTTCTACATGGTAGCTGAAGCTAAAATAAAATACTCAGATAAATTCCCTGTTATTATCAAAATATTGGTGTACAGGTTGCCATAAAGCATGGTGGAACCTGTTCCCTAGAGCATGCAACAAAATGTATTATTATTACATTTTATATTATATTTTATTATTACATATTTTTTTATGCCTGTCCTCAGACTTTAGACTTCAGATCAGAGAGAGGCTGGTTTGCAAAACTAAAATCTTGTAATAGAGTATAGAATTTACAAGTGACAATGGTGCCATCTCACAAAAACAGACACTGAATTGATACCAGAGCTGTCGTTAGCTGACTATTTGCTGAGCCTTTAATAAGTTTCTGTCAGCTGCACTTATTAGTATCAGCCAAGATATTAGAGGTCCATAAAGATTTCCAGGTTCCCGACTCTGACTAAGACAGGGAAACACTCCCAGGTGGTAATTCTTTAGCCCTATTTAATATCTTAGATGGAGATGCAATCGATCCACAATCCCACTCGGAGTGCTGAGGTGAGGATCTTCCCACAGTGAGACTAGACGTGTTATATAAAGCAGATTAATATCGGGGCCATATTTAGACTTCCAATAATAATTTCTCAACCTAATTTACAAGCCCCTCAATGCTGCAGTAAATGTGCTCAGTCGCTACACTAGTATAAAGTTTGTCTGTCTGTGATGTCTGTATGTGTTTCTGAAAGTGAAATTAAAGTAGTAGCAGAAGTATGTGAAGACAGAAAAAGAGCAATAACAATAATACATGGCAAACCGTGTATGTATGTGTGTCTGTGTGCACAAAGTCAGTGTGTATTTCTGACAACACTCATTTGATTCAAGGTCAAAAATATATGTATGATAAAATAAGTCAAATAATAATGAAAAACCAAATGGAAAAAGACAGAGAACAAGTTAAAAGTATATTCACATACATTTCCATATAAAAACACAAAATGCATGCTAATATGAATTTCATGCCTCAATGGGTAATATGTTTTTTTTGCCATATCTGCATTTTGCATGCTGTTTCAAGCAGAAGTAAGCCTGTGAAAAATCATGTTTCTCATTGCTGCTGCTCCCTCCCCTTCAATTTCATGCGAATATGCACATTCTGTTCAGCTCAGTATGTGACCAAATGTGAATGCAACGCTTATGTGATGCAAATCCACATACACTACACTAACAGACAGAAAAAAAAAAAAGCATGTACAGTATATGCAATACACATGCACATCATTTCAGTTAAACAACTCTCATAAATACTTTGCTATGACTTTAAGCTTGACCAGGTCAGAACAAACCAGAACCAGGGCAGTAAACGACAGAAAAGGACAGAGTAGATGAGACTAGACCAGAATCTAATCGATTATAACTCACGTGTGTCCATGCTGAAAGAATAAACTGGCCTGGGTTTTGGTGTGTGTGTGTGTGTGTGTGTGTGTTTGTGTTTAGTCAGTGGGTCAATATCAAGAGTCGAGCCTTATCCCTGTGTAATCCTGCTACCCTGATAAAGGTGTTTTCCTGTGTGTATGTGTATGCATGTGAAAGTGTGTGTACCCACGTGTGTAAAGGACATACACTTTATCCCTGTGTAATCCACTGACCCTGATAAACAGAAATGGAAAGCAATATCTCTAATAGGGATCTGTGCGCTATGAATTCTTTTCTGTGTGTTTTATTTTTTTCTCCACATGTATCTGGTTGTGAATGTGATCGCACAATCAAGGACACAGATCGATGCAGATGTTGACTAATGGACTAAACCGTGGGAAACCTGATTCTCTCCATCCATGTCACTCTTTTTTTCTCTCTCTCTCTCTTTAAAGATTTTTTTTTGATCTTTTCAAAAAAAGATAGAGACAGCTGAAGAATGTGGGGAGAGAGAGATGGGGAATGACATGCAGCAAAGGGCCACAGGTCAGATTCAAACCCTGAGCCTACAAACATTCATAGAAATTCAAGAAAATTTAAATCATTGCTGCAGAAACCGGGTGCTTTATCATTTAGCTGCCAATATTTTGGTGTATTTTAGAATCTTGAATCTTGATCCCTTAAAATGTTCATTGTCTAAGACTCAGGGGGATCTACTGAGATTAAATATGTCCAACATGGAATATAATATGCATATCTATGTTTTCATTAATGTGTAATCATCTCAAAATAAGAATTATGTTTTTTTTCCCCATAGAATGAGCCTTTTATATGTACTGACAGCGCTTCAGTCCTCTTCCACCGAGTCCACCATGTTGAACCACCATGATTCTACAGTAGCCCAGAATGAACAAACTAAATACTGGCTCCAGAGAGGGCCTTTCACATTTTCATGTGCTTCATGGCCGCCGTAGTTTCTCTTTCACACAAAGGAAGGAGAAGGCGAGGCGAGTTGGTTGCGTTTAGCAACTCTAATTGATGTCTTACATGCCACTAAATCCTATTGACTGATCCATTAAGTTATTATTTTGGATTGGGTCTTGGTTGTTTTTGTGATTTTAGGTAGCTCATGATAAATGTGAATTTATCCCGCATTGTGCAATCCCACTCCCGCAAAGAATTATGATTTTCAGTCCCGCTCCCGCCTGCGCCTGCCATATTTTGTCCCGCTCCTGCCCGCAAATCCCGCAAGATGCGGATGTTATTTCTCACAAAAGTTCTTTTCATTGGCTTGGGAAATTAAACACGGTGAGCTTAGCTGAGCTCTCTACGGACCGATCCTTCACCTAGCATACGTAGCAAGGATGCGCGGTGCCAGGCATTTCTGCCATGATTGGAGATCTCAAACATGGAAGAGCGGAAATGAATTGTCTGAAACGTACGCGAGATTAGACCACATCCGCAAATTTAGGCATCTTAAAATGTTTTTATTAATGCCAAATAAAATATCCAGCACAAATTATATATGATAGACATAAATTAATCATTTATACATTTTATTTTATACACGTTTTTAGTTTGTGGGACTGCAGCTTATCACTCCCCCTCCCGCGATGAGCTTTCAAAATTTGTGCCACGCCACACTGCTTTGCGTCGGGAGTTCCGCGGGAGCTAAGTTACTTAGCTTAGCCACGAGCCTGTACCGGGAGAATCGCTGTCTCCACACGGGCCAGTTGCCAGGCTGCTCGAAGTTGAAGTTTTCCGGCAGGTTAAACTTCGCCGTAGCATTGGGTGTCTTTTCTTTCTGAACACTTCTGACACCAGGTCAAATAAGCGCTGGCTGACACACTTATTTGTACTCAACGTCCATTTTATTAATTCGCCATGACAGGACGTAACAATGTCATTCTTCTTCCTGTAGCCTGCTCTACACTAGCCCCGATGCTCTGTCCCCGGGTTTGAAACTCTTGGGAGCCCCTCTATCTCAAGGCCTGGTGTGCCTCTTTCTGCCAGGAACCTGTAGCTGGACCGTTTTTCTTTTCTCTTCATTGGAGCTCATTTGTCAGAGACTCAATCTGCCTGTTGCTTTCGGCATGCTCAAAGCTCTGGGTTTCGAGGGCCTGTTCTAGATTGTGCCTTGCTGTTTGTAGCTCCAACTGTAACTCCTCCAGCAATCTCGTCCTTTCCTTATAGTGCCAAATATGGGAAAACCCGTTCACAGTCCAGTTTATGGGTATTATAATTATATTCCAAGACATGGTGTACTGTCCTCTCTCTCTCACAATGCTGTATCACCTGTTCAAAAGTCTCTTTGCACATGGGGCAGCTGCTCTACCAACTGAGCTAAACACCGCCCCAAGAGAAAAAGTTTTAATATATTTTCTTGGAGTTTTTTTTCTTTTTTTTACTATGTGCTGAAGCGATGTGGTCACAACAAACCTGACCTTTGTCTTGCAATACACAGAAGAAGAACTGGCCACGTAGTGAACACACTCACTGCTGTGAGTACATAGAAATAAAAAACACAATAAAAAATTCCATCAGGAAAAGTCCAAAGTGGGAAAAACAGTGTAATAGAGTATAAAAGCAGCTCATCTTGACCTCCAGTCTCTAAAAACCATGATTTTTACAACTTTTTCTGTGATTATTTTTAAAAACTGTGTTTTAAAACTGTGAACTACTTCTTTGGGTAACTTTTGTTCACTATATTTCTCTCCAGGGAACTATAGCTGTTCCTGTAGTTTAACTTCTTCCATTGCTAGCTGGCAGCTTAGAAAGCTATACTTTCAAAGTGTATTCTTCAGCACTCCCTTCTCTCTTTCCTTACCACTCCTGTTTTTGTCTTCTCCCATGCCATCCATCCATCCATCCATCCATCTGTCTGTTTCCGTCTGTCTCCCTTGGATGGATCCAGCTGTATCTGTCTGTCAATCAAATGTGAAATCTCAGAAGCCACTGATCTGTTTTCAACAAAACTCGAAGGGCACCATACTCTTGTGCTACAATTCCAGGTGCAAAATGTACTCTAAACAGCTGGTGAGGTGGATACAGACATTGCCAGACTATATCACAAGTGAGATATAGTCCCGGGACCACCTAGTCTATTTCTCGTAGGGGAGATGTGGTTAACGACTGCCCATGGCCATTTATTGGGCGTTACGAATGTCTATCATTTGGCGTATACGTAGCCCATAGCCAATCGTGTCAGTTGTACCCGATGACATATTTAGAGTGACAGAAATTCAACGAGAAGGAAAAGCGGTAATTTTTCCCAATCTCCACGAAAACAGAAGGCAAAACAAAAACATGATTAAACAATTGCACCGGACTGGTTCGCATCTACTGCCGCCATGTTGAATTGGATCTGTAAATAGTCTCAAAAACACTACAAGCTTCAGTTTGTGGAGTAGTACGTGTCATTGTCTTTCCACCCCTCCCCGCTCTCTGATTGGCTCCCTACCTCAGGCGAACATTTTGGCACAGATTTCCATGCTGTCTTTCAGATCGGAACGATCGTGCAAGGCAGCATGGGATTTCCCAGGCTAGCTGCATATGGTCTTAACATTTTCAAGAATGTAAGCCTTGACACGTTCTGCAGATATTTTGATTTGATGTAAACTCTACCACCTGTTCAGGATGTTGTCATGAGCCCAAATGGAATCTGCAGAATTTTTGCATATTGGTTTATTGCATGATATTGAACAATATTTTTAAAGATTTTTTTTTGGACCTTTGACAGCTGAAAAATGACAGGAAGGTAGGGAGAAAGAGGAATGACATGCAGCAAAGGACTGGAGGTTAGAATCAAACCCTGGGCCACTGTGGCAAGGTCTGAGCCTTTGTGCATGGTCTACCAGGTGAGCTACTGGGGCGTCTTGGACAATATTAACTGTGTTTTGAGTAACTATTCAAAAAGCACTGAACATGCTTTATCAAGCATGCATTTGTCCTATATCTACTGCATTATTGTACTGTACAATCACAGCACCGGAGGTGTTATCCTTTGCCTAGTAAAACTGCTAAAATGCATCCCACTCATTAAGTATTTTTCAGAGAACTAATCCAAACGTGAGAAAAAAAAGGTATGAATACCTTCTTTCAACACGTTTGAACTAATCGGTCTCTCACTTTATACTCACACTCCGATTCTGCTGTCACTTATAAGAGCCAGGATTTTTCAAGGAGTTAAACCGACGCACTCAGAAAGTCAATGATGTCTTCGGGAGCCGGAGAGAAAACTCACTACACACACACACACAGTACACTCATATAACACAAATCAAGCAGTGACAGCAAGTGAGTGTGCATCTGTTGTCTCGACAAAGCAGGGAGCCACCTACAGCTGAACAATCCCGCAAAAAAAGGCAACAAGATTGACGGGTGGAATTGGAGAAAAATCAAAATGTTCATGGCGCTCAGCCCGTCTGGCTTATTTGTGACTTCAGATATGATTCATCTCTTTCTCTCTCTCCCTTTCCTTTACTTTCTCCAACTGTTTGGTTTGCCTTGTTGTTATCCACCCGCGCCATCTTGCCTCACCTGTCTACAACTGATCATCGAGTTTCCTTTCTCCCTTTCTCACCCTCAGTTTTACCTGTTACCTCTGATTTTCTTTTTTCCTTACATGTCTCCTGCTCTCTCGCCGTGGCAGTTTGATGAAAGTAGACAGGAGAATTTAGGTACATCAGATAGTGTTGTTTCCATGAGCTTGCTTCTTTACCTGCAAAAGTTACATCTAAAAGTGCCGAACTGTAAGATTTAGATATATAAGATATGTAGTTTATATTAGTGTTATTCCAAAATTGTTAAGGGAGGGTGAGATGAGTGATATTCAGTTGGTGGCAATCTGCGCTGGACATTTAAATGAACAGTACATGAGGATAAATCAACAGAATATTATACTAACAAATGACTGAAGGTTATTTTAGTTAGAAAGTTGAAATGTGACTTTATATTAGAACATTCAGCATTGATAATTTGCACAAAACACAACACTGTGTGGATGTGGGTGGTACTAAAAGTGACAGAGAAAAACTGCAAAGACTCAAAGAATCATAACATCGTTCCACAGGCAACTATAATAAGCAAAAGTGATGCGGTCTTCCTCTTCTCATCGCATCTTAAGAGAGCTGAAACTCGTGAAAACTGTAATGAAACACCAGGGAGTCTTATTTCTGTGACAGTGTTCGCTTTACAGCCCCTTTTGGAGATTTTTTTTTTTAAATTTAATTAAATACTTTTCTCTGTCAGGCACTTCTCAGGTGACAGTGAGAAAACTTAGTTCATCTTCGCTAAAAGCTGCTGAAATTTCTATAATTGTCAAAAGGACACTGCTTGACTTCTCTTCATTTTTTATTTTCATAACTTTGCAGTTTCAGTCAGATGAATGAGGCTGATGTGGATGAATTAAGGTTAGGTGGTAATGAGAGGCAGAAAGGAGGGCAACTGCAATGCATAAAGGGAAAATGATGTTCACGTTTAGATGTTAAGGAAGGTTTTCGCATGTTCATAGCAGCATGCTGAGCTGCTTAACACATCCACAGATTAGTATTCTCTCTCTGCTGTTACAACTGTCATCTAACCTTATGTGTGACCGTGCATCTCTGCATCAGAGAAACAAAAATCAATTACCTTTAAGCTGATCAGTTCTTAAGATTTCTGTAATCTTTTACGTGTTTAGCAGTAAAATTACATATTAAGCTTAAACCTAAAGTAAACTGGCACAAAAACAATCTGAAACTTATCATGTTTCCAAACTCCATTCTTAGTCATTCACACTGTGTTATGCTTCGGCCTAATGTGTTAGTGATGCTTGATGGTCTACTGATTCAGTTGAACGAAAATTCATTTGAAAACTTTTTTTTTGTTTTTGGCAAAAATAACTGTGGCATAAACTTACAAAACAGAAGTAGCTTCAAATGCCGCAGACCATCAAAATGTATATCAGTTGAATACTGGATTGCCACCAACTGTTTCCCATCCCTTCTGCTGTCATGTACAACATTTAAAGCTATCGATTCACTGTATGTCTCAGGAATGTTCCACACTGTCGCACTGATCCATCATGACGGCCAGACACAGCATATCGCTCCACAGGTATCACTCCATCAATATTTGGCATTTATTGTCTGCCAAGCTTTTCATCTGCATTTTCCCTTCTTGTCTTTTTTAACCTTTTTATGCTACTCTTTACATTTATGTATATCTCACATTGATACATCTGATCTGAACACATGGCTGAGGCAGCTGTGACATGTAAAGAGGGTTAAACCACATGCTATGTGAAAGCAGACTTCTTCATTGTAGCTTGATGTAGAACATTTTCACTTACTTCTTTCACCACATATTCTGTTATATGTAGTCACATCTGGGAGTTCTCTAATACACAATAAATATTGTCTACCAGACTTCTGAACAGTTTGGGGTCAGAGACTTTATCAAATCTCCACATAGACTCTAGAAACAAAGAAATGCTAACTCATGAACCCCAAGTTAGCAATACTACAAATGTGCAACTGAGCTACTTTAACAGCCAGGTATTTCATTTTGCATTCACGCTGCAAAAATCTCCATCTTTTCAATACTTTTATAGAGGCTTAGACACATATACAACAGCACACAACTAGATTAACACAAATATCAACCAAAGAAATGTGCCACTCGAGAGGCCTTAGACTTATACAGACCTCCACTTACAGTCAGCTTACAGGAAAGGAAAAAAGTACTAAACCGAAACATAAACCACCATAAATCCAACATAATACACAGAGAATAAAGAATAAGACACAAACAAAATGAACACTTCCCCAAATCAGCAGACAATAATCATGTAAAAGGATACAAAAGGCAAATATATGTACATAATACATAATACATAATGTATGATTTCTATCTATATATTTCAACATTGTAAGCAAACAGGACACTAATGCACAGACATGTTTTAGGTTGGAGAAGCAAGCCTGTGTTGTATGTTTGAAAACCTGCACCAGCTCAGCTCAGTCCAATTCAGAAGACTGCAGTTGCATTGGGCAGCTCTCAAATCGATTTCTCCAGATAAGCACTCATTTTTTTAAACAAATGACTCTGCATAAAGTTTCCCAGATAATAACTCATTTACACAGCAGAACTTTAATGTTTTATAAAGTCACAATTGCCATTTGAGAGGACACAAAAACATTGTTTCCCACTGCGGCGATAGAGGAATTTAAAAAATACGGGAGCAATTTGCACATCTGCTCTACTCAATTTGGGCCACCCTACACAGGCATGAGTCTCGGTAGAGATTCTTTTCCATTTAGCTGCTTCTCGTGTCAAATTCAATTGAATGACCACATAAAACAAATTGAAATTCATTTGCTTTAGGGGGGATATGAAAGAATTACTATTAGAGATACAGGAGTGGGGCGAAGAGGGAGTTATCTCAAACAAATTGTTGACAGTGAATATGAAATAAAAGCCACTGTGCTCCTGTGAGGATCAAATTGAAAAGGAAACAAAGAGCAGCTTGGTTGTTAATGCCACTTTAGTTTGATCGCCAAATATCTACTGATCAGTTATATACAGTATACAGCTCATATAATTATTAATTAATTAGTTATAATTACTCCCTCTGGTTTTTGTTTTGTATTACTTTCATATCATACCATACATATTCAGTTAAACATAATCAACACATATGTCCAAACATTCACTAGTAACTATAGTCAAATTAATTTCTGAAGAGCAAAATATGTGAGATAAAGATAAAAAGCCAACAAACAAAACAATGAGTCTACAGCCATGTCAGCAGGATGGGGCTGTGCTAATACCAGCATGTTAACATGCTCACAATTACATGCTAAGATTTTGATGTTGAGTAGGTCTTTGCCTAATGTTTAGTTTAGATGTTAGCATGCTAACATTCACTACATTTACTAGAGTACATTAGATTTGTAGGTATTGGGTCATATGCAGTACCAAATTATTATTAAAATTAAGATGTAAGCAACCCATCCAATAGCTGCAGAGATATTTTACAAACAAAAGAATGACCAAGAATGTCTGTACAACATTTTATGGCAGGTCAACAGAAATACCCACATGGCCGTACACAGAGCCATGCTGTTAGCATACATAAAAACTAGAGATCCATGATGCCTGTCACCATGTCGATGTTTCGATCCATGAGTAGTCATTACTATATTATGATATCAGTCAAATAATGAGTGATCATGTGTTGGACCATACCCATCTTGGAACTCCTTCTTCTCATTCACTTAAACTTCATTTTGATCTCAACTACACACCTGTAAAAATTTTCTGACTGCATCTTGCACAGTTGTGACACTATCACATTGACAAACTGTCCACAGACAGAAAGACATATAAACACCCCTCTGTGGTAGTTTCAGCTATAGTCGGTGTCTATATGAGAAGATTTTGCCATGAACAAACAAACACAGACTTACAGGGTGAGGACTATATAAGAAGATTTTGCCATGAACAAACAAACACAGACTTACAGGGTGAGGACAACACCTGCCATTGCTGTTGCTGCACGTAATAAGGCGAGAGGTGGCAAAATATGCAACCAGTGTAATTTGCTTGTTGCCATCTTACATGGACAGAGACTTCATGATTTGGCACCAATAATGGATTGAAGGAAAACCAGCCCAATGCTATGGGGTACCCTGAATCCAACAACAACAAAAAGACACCTGCCCCCCACCTGCATTACAGTAAAAGTGTGTGTCTTCAGTTCTTCTCAACTCCCTGAGGTGATCCTTTGACCAGACTAAAAAGGAGACTTCTTTCCATTGCCGAGTTGTATGAGTGTGTGGGTGACATGCTTCATTTTCACATCAAGATTAAACACGTTTCTGCTACACTTCTGTCAGCATGACATCCACACAGAAGAACTGAAGCATATGGAAGCTCTTTATTGACGTTGTGATCAGCCTTTCTGGAGGAAGTCTCTTTGGGAACCAATTTAGATTTAACAAGTCTCCTATAGGGAAGAAGAGTGGAGGGAGGTTTCAGTGAATACACCATCACCTGGGGATAATTGGGGACATGTAAGATAGGATACAATAGGAGGGAACAATAGCACATTCCACAGATCTGGAAAGTAGGAAAGTTTCCAACTTCCAAGATAGGAGGATAAATGAAAGAATCCCTTGGAACTTCGAGTGAATGTGAGGCCTGGTAATTTCCATATGCTCTACACTCTAGTAAAATGATTCAAAAGATGCTTTCTGGGATTTTCATTATGTAACGTCTGGGGAACCTATGAAATGTTTGTCTATCTAAACATCTGTGTATTCATCCTAATACATGTTGTGTTTATAAGGAAGCAAGCATCAACCACAGGTAAATGTTGAAACAAATGTAGAGATGTCTACAGATGCAGTTCCTCTAATGGCCTCCAGAGAGTCGTCTTGAAAAACTTTTGTATGTAAAACATTAGGGGAAATATGCTTATTTGCTTTCTTGCTGAGTATTAGATAACAATTTAAATGCCACACATTAAATGTGTATGCCAGTTAGCTTAGCTTAGCATATAGATAAAAAAACAGGGGAAAACTGCTAACCTAGCTCTGTCCAAGGTAACAAAATCCACCAATCAACACTCAAGCATTTTTTGGTCAATAACTTCTTAGGGTCTTGGCTGATTGCCAGGCATGAAATAGTCCAGGATATAACCCCTCTTTTATCGAGCAAAATGCCAACATTCACTGGTTCCAGCTTTCTTATTCTAAGGATTTTCAGCAGATGTCCATTTACATCAAATGCCAGACAGTGATCTCACCCCATGTGCAACCACCTGTTAACATGCAACCAAAATTCCATAGGAAGGTCATGTGATAATAAATGAACTATCTCCATGAGAATTGCACTACTCCATCTGCTTACAAAGGCCATAAGAACTGACGGAAGGATCCAGCAAATTTCTGAAGTAGTTTTGTCAAACTGAACATTTTTCCATAGGTCAACAAAACAGGCGATATGAAGACAAGGTGTTCTGGAGAATCACAATGGGCATTTCACACTGTGTTCTGCCTTTGTATAGGGTAAATGATTGAAACATATTGATGACAAAACAGAGAAACAGACACTGTGTCCAAGGGTTTGCTAATGTGCCTGTATTCTATTCAAACTAACAACTGACATACTTGCACTGTTTTGTATTGCATAAGTCGCCTTTAAGACTAACTTGTTACATACACAACAGATTGAACTGTGGGCAGACAGAGTCAGTCAAAATACTTAAATTTCATTTTCCTCAGTATGGCAGGAAATTGCCTTATGTAAGCACCACAGGTCAGTTTCTAACAGAATAACTCAGAATAAACATATATCATTAGTTTGTGCAGTTTCAATTTGCATTTTAAATTGATTGCACAGAAGGTAAATTAACCACCAACCTCTGTAAGCACAGAGTGTACAATCAAACTGTTAACATAGTCATTTTCTGGTTTGTGATGTGCTGTTATGAGACTACTGGGCTGAATCATACAACTACAGACAGCCTCTCTGGGGAGCTGCATGGCACTTACCATTCATGCTCATCAGATGGATATTATTTGTGAATTTGGTAAACACTTCAGCTTTTCCTTTATCAACATTCCTACATGCTCAGCCCTCACTTCTCTGTCTTCAAACTCTGTCTTCTACAGACGGACAGGATGCCAACAAAACATTTTCTCATGTTTGAATGACTGAAGGTAAGAATAAATACAGTGATAGAACACCAGATTGATGAGACTTTCTACACTGACAAACTGGACTCTCACCAAGTCTCACTTTTTCTATTTTTATGTTTCTCTCTGTTACGTTTTGAAGTTTGGCTGACTGGCAGGTCTGAGCGTTCACACTAATAAAAGGTTACAGGGAGCTTTAAAACCGCCAAGTTTATTTCTAAAGTTGACGTCAGTCAAAATGACTGGCTTCTTCACATACTCACTGAAATTTACACAGATAGAGAGAGACAATTACTCATACACAAATCTTTTCTGTTATTCCACCAGTCTGATAGTTGTTTATTTTTCACCCGAAAGCAAATGTTCACATGCTGAGGCGGTCAAGACATCACAAGCTGCTAACTGTAGCACCAATGAAACCCAAATGTGATGCCATACACCGCAGACAAAGATGCAAGACACGAATATCAGTCACACACACACATTAGAAATGTATAGACTTTTTGGCAACTACCTTTGAGTTGCTGGTGGTTTTGTGTCAGAAACCAGAAATAAATATTTCAGTAAATCTTTTAAAAAACATAAATGCTGACTGTGTCCAGCAAGCATGGGACAAAAGGTCTCCCGGTTTATCCTAAGAATCTTATCTTATGTGGATGCTTTTAATCTGCAGTGTGTATTAAAGGCTGAAGATCTGGAATACAAAATTGTATGTCTGAGCTTTTGCTTTCAGACTGGCTTTAGTTTATTGGGCAGCTGACAGGAAATGCACCCGTGCTTGCAAGAATATCTCTCTTAGTACATGGACTTAAGTGGTATCTAATGCATATGCTCCCATGAAAAACATTGCCCAATGAGTGTCAATGAGAAGAGTTCACCATCCACTCATGGCTTCGTCGACCTACATAGTGACCATAGTCGTCATGCTGTTGTGTAGAAAGAGAAAGACAAAAGACACTCGTCACATCTGATTCAGTAAAATTTCTTGCAACACCGAAATAAGTAAAACTTACATTGTAAATTCACTAAAGGTGGACATGGAAGAACCAAATACAATCAGCTTGCATTGTGACATTGCATTGTTACTCTTGGTCTATTAGAAGAAACATTTGGTGCAGAAAGAAAACTGCATAACCTGCATGCATGCGACAGAACGGAACAGTATATAAGCCATGTTTCACCAGAGTTCACCATAAACAAATTCGTATATACAGTACTAAAGTGCAAAGTATACAGTTATCTAATTATGATCCCTGTCTCCATTAGAGAGAACCTGCACATCATGAGAAAAAGATACCCTGTGGAGTTTTCTTCTAAAACAAAATGTTAAATCTTAAAAAGTATTGTGTGCCCTCGAGGTCTAAAAAATCTCAAAATATTTGAAAATAAATATTTTGTTCATGTTTCTAGCTTGCAGTCTTCTTCCCTGCATTTTGCTACTTTTCTTGGCACATAACGCTGCCACCTATCAGTCAGTGGAAGAGCATGATGTCATTGGCAGGAATATGTCTCCCGTCACCCACGTTCTCGTGCATGCACACCAGATACAAACAAAATGGAGACCAACTCATCAATACATTGCTCCTTAGCGCTCCTAGTGATCAAAAACTCCACAGAGTAGCTTTATGAAAAGGAAATTTGTTCAATCGAAGCAGTAACATTAAAGATGAACTGCACAGTTTTCCGTGTGTTTATTTATGCCCATAATGTTAAATATGTTTAAAATAATCCTGAAACAACTTAAAAAGACAGAATCAAAAGCCAAAGAAGAATCCTTAAAAGCCACAAAAGGTAATAAGAAAAGTGCTACCTCCATGTCAGTGAGAAACACTTAATCCAGCTTCATTTTTATCTTAATTTTTCATTTATTTTATCTGCGATTTCTCAACAATTCACTCAGTAGTGCTACTCATCACCAAAACCACTGCAGTTCATCTTTAATAGATTTACCCAGGCTTTTTGGCTTTGCCACATCCTATAAGGACATTTTGAATGAACAATTCTGCTTTCCCATGTGCAAATTTAAAACAGGCTGTACCGTATTTGAAGAGAACACATTTTCTTAGAGTTATGACAAACATGATACATGATTAATTGTTGACTATAAAATACAGGCTTTTGTGGTGAAATTAACATTTTCTCGCTTTTAGATCACACTTTTAAGCTTCATCAGTTAATGCCTTGATGTCTTAAGGTGGAATGAAACAGAGCTAAGGGTTACAAAGTCAAATGAAAGTTAGGATTTGAGCATTTCTGGTTCATTTATTCAAACTACAACTCCTGACATCTAATAACCATCTAAATCTCAGACTCACTTTGGTTAACAGGTTGAGGAGTCGCTATCTTTTAAATTATAATGTTTACATAATTTCACAGTCCAAAAAAATATATATTCATATATATACACACATTTCATAAAGCAATACACACCACATAACAATGATATGGTGATATGAGCTGAGGTGTTAATCCCAGGTGTGTGTGTGTTTATCTGCACACTTCCATGATTTTTCCAGCCTGGGACTCACACAGAACCAACAACGGGGGGTTAAAGCAGGTGACACAGAGAGATACGATTCTTCAACTGGCTGATAGCAATCGGACAGTGAAGCCAAAGTGCTTAATGCTGAATTTCACTTCTCTGTTGTTGGTGGTATTCACAAGCGCCGCTGTGCACATCGTATTACATCCAAAGAGATACTCAGGATGGTACACTAAGAGCAGCCGCTTGATCACTTAACAAGCTATGGAGAAGTACACCTAATGTTTTTTTAAGTCTCTCATCGGATACAATGGACTTTATATACGTACACATATTATTTGTACCCTTTTTGTATTATTTTGATGTATGTACTTTTTCCTCTTGTATGCCCTGAACAGCTCAAGGTGGCTTTGTAAACTACCCCCTGCAATGCACTTTGCATGTCCACCCTGTACCTGCAAATTTGAATTAAGTTAATTTAAAGTAGGCTGAATTCTTGGTTCACTTTTGCAGATCATCTCTCTTGCTCCATGAAGCCTCGTCTCTAGTAGTTTTGCAGTTCAGGAATGTTCTTGTAGAGGTCTAGTGAATCGGGGTTGGAGAAAGCTCCTCTTTGCATCACCTCCCGGCCAGCAATGACCTGTTTCACAGCCACTTCCACCTTCTTACCGCTGATCGTGTACTGCAGAGGGATGAAGAAGAGGGTTGTCATTGAAGCTAGGACTGACTTTTACAGGTGTAATCATTGTGAAATGATAATCCATATGTTCTATTCATATCTGATTGATATTTATAGTCTTCTTACAGGAATGTCTCTGGTCTCCAGTAGCAGAGCAGGGACGTGTCGGGCAGACAGGGCTTTTCTAATGGCTCCTTTAATCTTCGTCACCAAGTCCGGACAGAAGGGTTTACCAGGTGCCATCTTTAAGAATAAAATAACTCTTTCTTCTCCGTCGGAGTTGTACTGAGGAACGCAAAGACTGTCTGACACTTCTTCGAACGCCTCCACTGTAGAGAGGACAGGAAAGGAGGGGGCAGAGTGAAGGACAAGGAGACATAACAAAAAATGAGGAGAGCAGATGAGAGGCATCAAGAGACAAGGAAGTGAGTGGTGAAGAGAGTAAGGGAGCAAAGATTAGAAGAACAGAGAAGAGGAAAAGATGGAGCTTTGGAAGAGTCTGAGGAAATTCACCACTTAAAACTTCAAAACTAAGCACAGGAACGCTGCATTCCTGCTGTCAATAATAAGAAGAAACCGTGCTTTTGTGTCATTCTGTCAGTTGAACACATAATAACAATTGACAGTTAAAAATGAATGAAAAAATGGAAAATATCTTTTTTCCCCCACCAACATAAAAAGGACCATGACTCAATTAAAGCTCACAAAATAACTTTGGTCTTTCCTTTCTTACGCCCACAGCCTGCTCCCCCTGTTACGTTCAAAACTCACCAATGTTGTAGATCTCTGAGCTGCCAAATCGGACTCCATTGGGGTTCAGTGTGCCGTCACTGCAGAACAAACACATGTTCAAGATTTAAAACTCTAGTGTCTGTCACTGGGAAGTTGTATGGCTCACATCATACAACACATTGCAATGAAGGGAAATATTCTACCGGCTTACAGAAACAAACTCAGTTTCTGTACGCTAGTGATTTTTTTTTTTTTTTTTTTTTTTTTTTGCTTCCCTATGAATATATTTCCATACGTTCCGTTTATATATTTAATCTAGAGGTTTTTTGACATAAGATCCTTCTGAACAATAAGATGTTTTGCTGCACCAAATCTCGAGGAAGAAGACCATTTTAAATGTAAATCTATTCAAAAACAGAAGAAACTCAAAGGATTAGTATCTCACATTTAAAGTCTGAAATCTGCATAGTTTATATTTAAACCTGTCTGCTTACTAGGAGTATAAAATTCTGAAACTGACTGTATTTAGTATAGATACACACACACATACGTGCATCCATGGAACAGAAATTTTCAAGTGCAAGTTTTACCGGAACGTTTTTGGCAGTGCACAAGTTGTTTTCTATCAGCTGTAGCCTACTTGCCAGCTAGGTATGAATCAAACCGTGGCTTGAAATAGTTTTTTAAATAAACCATTTTTCTTTCAACATTCAGTAGCATTGCCGAGTAGAACGGATAATGGCTAACCTTCTGCCCAGCATGACAAGGCCTCCCGTCTTTGGGTTGATTTTACAGTAGTCACCATGGGCCCACACCCCTAGAGAGAAGGAACATAAAAAAATTTTATGCAATGTTTTAGTTTAGTGAAATTTGTAGTAATAGATAATAATGCCGGATAAATAAAATCAACAGCAAAAACATATTATTTAAATACAATAATAATAATACTATCTATATGAATCTATAAGATGCTATAAAGTTACATGTAGTCTCAGAAGTTAGGCCATATTTATTGGAGCTATTATAAAGCACTGCATTATATCACATTATACTATATATCAAGAGCTGATATTTTCCTGGGTTCTCTGTGTACAGTACAGTATGTATACAGTATGTAAATTTGTATTTATATACCACGTTTGTGTACTTACCAGGATATGAGGAAAAGTACGCTTTGTGATATTTGCTCCCGTTCTCGTCATTCCAGAAGTGTGTAGGCTGGCAGGGGATTGGCTTCAAGCAGACAAGCTCCCCGCTCTCTCCCCATACAGGCTTACCTGTCCACACACGCACACAAACACAAAGAGATTTCACAGGAACAAAACATAAAGTTAGAGGCTTTTAGATGTACTTTGCTATGACACACAGAGACACACACAGAGATAAATAATTCTCAGTTAAAAAAAATAAAAAAATCACCTGGAAATATATCTCACTCTCTCAGAGAACCTGATACACTTTAGTGTGTGGTTTCACACAGACCTCCTCTCCTCCCACAGGACAGTGTTATAGGCTTAGAGAAAGACTAAAATAATCCCAAACTCTGCCTACAAAACTGCCTTTAAATTATCCCTCAATCCACTGTCCTTTGAGGTGGTGGAGACACAGCAGTACTGCCTGCAGTAGGGATCGGGAGCTGGAGAACAAGGGACTAAAATCAATAAGAAAAACAGGCTGTTTAAGACTCCCATTGTTCCTTCAGTTTTGACCTTTATTTACCCAGGGAAAGTTCACTAATTATTTTCAGTTAATTATTTTCAATTTTCAGTGATGGCTAGCTTCAAATTAAAGCCAACACATACAGGTACATCCACATATGGGAGCAACCAAGTATAACCACAGTTTTGTTCTGTTAGCTACCAAGCCGCTCCAGAAGCAGATGGGAAGTTTGCTCAAGGGCATCTCAGTGGTTTTTAAACATGTTTGTGTTTAATATTTATCCATTCCCTCCTTGGATTCAAACAAACAGCTCCCTTACAACCGCTACAGCATGTGATCCCAAAGCAGTTCAGCCACTCTGAACACACACACAGACACACACAGACACACACAGACACACACAGACACACACTCTTACCATCAGGGCTCCAGGCCTCCACAGCCATGCCAAGGTTTCTTGTTTGGATCTCGCCCCGATACACTGGAACTGTTGGGTTCTGACCCATGAAACACGACACTATGTCAGTGCCACCTGTGGAGAGTGATGAGAGAAAAACAGGTTTAGCTGCTCTGAAATGAAACACCTCGCTTAAAGTTACCCTGTGAATTTTAAAATGTGTCAAAGGTTTTGTTTGCATTCATCCTTCTCACCAAGACTACCTTAATCCTTAGGTCTGCTAAAAAAAATATTTTTCATATTTACAACAAATACAAAGATTTTTCATTTGTTTTCAAAAAGAGTCCAGTCGAACAAAACAACTATACAGACACACAGACACATAGCCATCCGTATTAGCCATGTTAATATGTCAGCGCTTCATGTCTATCTGCTTGCTGTGGTTTGCTTGCTGCCCCCTAGTGGCAAACAAAAAACAATTAATGCAGCTTTAAGATTAATAATGCCAAGTTATAAACAACCTAGTTCCAATGAAGTCAGGCTCAAATGAGAAACATACATATTATAGTTTGCTTACTAAACTGAATCATAATGTACCTAAGTAAGTACTCACAGAGACATTACTAAACTTAGTAACAGTAACAATCCAGTATTTTGACAACACAAATTGGCAGAGTTAGCACCCTGCTCCACCTACATTGACCTATATAGAAGTTCTACACTGTTGCAGCACATTCCTAAAACTGTCATGAACACACACACACACACACACACACACAGCCGCACCATCCATTTGTCTCTTTCTACCTTCCAATCATCTACTATTTCTGACACGTTCTATTCATCTCCCTTCCCATTGTTCCCATCTCTACCTCCCTGCTTCGTTCTCTCGCTCTCTGTATCATAGACTCCATCCATCCATCTTGTTTGCTTCCTCTCAACTGCTTTCTGCCCTTCTACCACTTCCTTCTGCTCTTGCTTTTCTTTCTGTTCTTTACACTCATCCCCTCTCTCCCCCCGTCTCTCTCTCTCTCTCTCTCTGTCTCTGTCTCTCTGCCAGGTTCTTTATTGAGCTTTAATTGGCTCCCTGGAGGAAGTGGAAACTTTGTCTTCTGATTAAACACACACACTTATAGTGGGAAGACATGCAATTATTTTATTATTACACTCACTTTAATGGGTGGGTACACATGTAGAAATGTGTACACACACACACACACACACACACACACACACACACACACACAAGCATATTTTAAGCCAAAAAAGGCCACTGCTTATTTCTTGGGATGCCTTCCATCATCAGCCATTTAGTGTGTGTATATACAAGAGGGTAACTTGTCACACTGATCTGATGTTTCTAACAGCACAGACTATCCTGAACAGAACAGAATGAACAGTGAAAAAAAGGTGTTTTGAATGTATATATATTTGTGTGTGTGTGTGTGTGTGTGTATGCATCTCCTTTCATTTGTGTAGGTGTGAAGCTTTGAACATCCTCTGGCACAGTTTGGGGTCAGTCAAAGCCAACAACTGAGACCAAAAGCCAAACCAGCTAAGAGAAGAGAGAAAGAAAAGAGAAAAGAGAGAAGAGAAGAGAAGAGAAGAGAAGAGAAGAGAAGAGAAGAGAAGAGAAGAGAAGAGAAGAGAAGAGAAGAGAAGATGGGGTAGAGGAGTGACATATGGGCAGTCAGGCGGAGGTATATTAGGATGGGGGGAATCCAGCAGTGAAAGTGTTAAAATCCCCCAATGAGGAACGATGGGGTTCTGAAATTCCCGCTGACAGGGTAACACACACACACACACACACACACATCCTGAAATACACAGAAAGGGGGAATGAAATACACTCAAGTTAACTTGCACATGTTTATAGACACAGCCACACAAACACACAGCCACACACACACACACACACACACACACACACACATAGTCACACAGGGTGAAATCAGCAAAGGGGCCCATCACATATGTCACTGTGACCACCAGTCAGTCACATATGCTGTGATAAATCCTAAGAACACACACACACACACACACACAAACACACACAGGCACAGAGTGTTGACCTCGGGGGTCAAGGTTAGGTCGGTTGGCAGCCAACAGGGTTGGAGCCTGCTGTTGCCCTTGGCGACAAGGAGGAAACTGACTGGCGCCAGACCTGCTGTTCTGAAAGAATACACACACAGACACATACATGAGGGCACACACCCTCACATCCATGGTGATCATGGTGATCACACACAGATCTAGTCCCTTAATTAAAAAAAGCGTCTCAATTTTACAGTTTTGGACATAACTTCTAGCAATTATGACAATGTTGCATTCATCGAAGTAAAACTCTATGACGCAAGACATCGCTGCAAGAAAAGACGCTCTACAACACAAGATAACACATTACAAGCTGCACCAATTATATGAAATGGTATACCCTTCCTGTCTCCCCACCCTGTTTGAAAGAGCTGTGAATGCTGTGCAGATGGATGAAAGCAAATGATATGCCAGAGACAAGTTATTTAGCTGTTAGAATTCATCTCTGGTGGAACTGGACTGATGATTCAGCACCAATAGAGAGAAAAAGAGATCGGTGTAGCCAGATCTCATGAAAGTATGTTGCTGCTGAGACAGAGACAGGTCTTGAACAAAGTTAGTCTTCTCGTGACCTGTCTGTCTGTAAAATGTCATTTTATTGTTAGAATGTTCAGAAAATATGTGGCTTGTGAAAAATGAATACACTATTTACTTCAGTGACTATGGGACGAAAGAATCGCTCATAATCTGCTCACGTTCACGTCTCCCATTAAGGTCAACAGACTCAGACCAAAGGGGAGCGGCAGTGGCTAAACCCATGTGACACTGAGTCTTCGGTGTGCTTCTTCTTCCTTCTAAAACGTCTCTGCTGCAATGATGTCTGATTAGGCACAACATGAAATGAGTGGCGAAATGACCAGACACATCAAGCAACCCAACTGTTTAGCCATAATACCTACACCACTTTATTCTGAGGAAATAATCCAAGGAAAGCATACCCTTTATTGCAGGGGATACCGTGTGTGCTCGCATCCACAGTAAGTACGGTGGTGAGTACAGTCAAATGTAAACCAGGAAGTCAGTCTGTGAACTGTGACCAATGATCACAACAGGTGGTTTAGATGATAAATTTATGGTTGACCGTGATTTTCTTTCCACACAACTTTGGTTAATCTGGGAATATGTATATGAATATGTTGTTGTTGTTGTTGTTGTTTCTTGCCTCATTTCACCTCTTGTTTACACTGTCACTGTGTCTCATCATACTTGTAGTGAGTACAATGTTATTATGATGAACAGGAATAATGGCCAAATGGCCCTTTAGCAGCCCTCTTAGTAGAGATAGTAGATGGATGCAAGACGCAAGCAGAAGCATGGACGGTTTTGTACCAACAAAATAACTTCTGATCACGCATAAATGTAAATGTATATGTATTAACCCATACCCTTTCTCTTCATCTCACGGTAGCTTTCTGCTTTGTGGATGACATTTAAGTTGATGCTAGTGTGCCCAATCCTTCAACCTGCTTGTCACTGTGTGCATGTGGCGTTCAAGTGTGTTTATGTATGTATGCATCTGCGGCTATAAGCTACACCCATCTGGGATGTCATTCACTGTGTGTGTGTGTGTGTGTGTGTGTGTGTGTTGCTTGGATGCTGTTAGTCTCTGCATGTGTGACCCTCCAAGCTGCTACTCAATATGTGTGCGCGTGTGCGTGTGTGTGTCCGTAATACGTCAGTCACCCAGGCTGTGCTAAATGTTAAATGTTTCAGGACTCACAGAGAGAGACAGATAGCGTTCTATTGGCCTGTCAACATAACAATGGTGGCTGAAAGGGCCTGCGTTTGTGTGTGTGTAGCGGTGAGGAAAATGTACAGTTTTATTTTCTGAATTCCCCTTTGTATGTGTCAGCCGTTTTGTGTTTTGCATTTTTATGTGCGACTGCCTGTGTCTGTGTTGGACACCAACATTTGGAAAAGCTGTTGCTACTTGTCCCTTTAAATGGACGTAAAGTGTGAGAAACGAAACAAAATGTTTCTGTCACCTGAGATGGAGCCCAGCAGCACGTTGCTCTTGATGCAGCGGTAGACGTAGTCGTAGCTCATAGGCTTGAGGGGAGAGCCAGTAGACAGGATGGTGTGGAGAGACTGGAGGTTGTGCGTTTCTCCTGTGGAAAAAAGGGACAGGGACAAAAGATCAATGAAAAAATTACATATATACTTCAGAGTAGATCTTATTAATGTACTGTATTGTATTTGAGCTTTAGCATCAAGTACTGAAAGTTGTAAACTCTTGTTTACTTGACTTTTGAGGAGAGAATTTGTGATCTAACTGCCTAATTGTAGCCTGTATTTTAAGTGCAGCACGCAGAAGTTCTTGTATGACTGCTTGTGTTAAGAATAAACATCGTTTCACTGAGAAGTTTTGCATATGTCGTGCAATAAAAAGGGTTTTCTAGTACAAAACAACGCCATCAGCAATCATTTCTGACTAAATTAAGAATCCATACACAAACATGAGCTTGCACCTGTGCACAGCTGTGGCTCCACGCACCCCTACATGTTGTGTTGATGTAGATCGCAACCCTGATGTGACAGAGCATACAAGCATGCGTGTACTATTACGCGCACACTCCCCTTTAGACCGTGTCTCCAAGGACCATGCGTGCTCGCGACACATGCCCAATCCACAAGCCAATAACACCCCGCAAACTAATAAGCTTGCAGCAACCGACCCTCACCCCATAAACACACACACACATATACACACACTGCGGGAACTCTTGCTACCCCCCACCATGCCTCCAGGTGTCCGGTCCAAATGTCAGCCCAGGGAAAAGGGCCCCTCCACTGGGGCAGCGAGTGAAGAAGCTCCCCCCTACCCTTCCCAGCACACTGGAGGCATGATTGCACGCGCACACACATATGTAAACACACACAGACAAACACATCTCCCTCTGCCATGCTCTCTCTCTCTCTAATAAGCATCCAAACACACACACACACACACACACACACACACACACACACACACACACACCTGCTAAATGGATCAAGTGGCTGGCTGACTGAAGGGGGTGGGGCAGGCAGAGAGAGAATGAGAGAGAGACATTTGGGTTTGTGTATTGTGTGGTTTGTGTATCTTCCTGCTTAGCCCCAAAACTGGGAATGTGTTTAGCTAATTTACAAGTTGCAGACAGAGAAAGACACAGACACACACACACACAGCGGGCACCATGAATAAAGATTTGGGGTAATTATAACAGTGCACTGTCTGGGAACTCAGCACAAAGCAACTGTTTATGCAATAAATGTTGGTTATAAGTGCTAATTTCAGGAGAGGAGAGGAGAGGAGAGGAGAGGAGAGGAGAGGAGAAGAGAAGAGAAGAGAAGAGAAGAGAAGAGAAGAGAAGAGAAGAGAAGAGAAGAGAAGAGAAGAGAGGAAAAGATCAAGAGGAGAGGAGAGCAGAGGAGAGGAGAGTTTGAGAGTTTAGATGAGGGGATGAAGAGGAGGGCATAAAGAAGATGAGAAACAAAAGAGCAAAAGCTTTGACATATAATTATTTCAACCAAATGCCAGCTAATTTAAATGGTATTCCTTTGTCATTTCCCCACCAAACTGCACTTCCATTAGTGTTGACCAGGTAGAAAAAAAAATATATATATATATATCATCAAAATAACAACAAGTTGACGATCGGAGCCTAACAATTTGAAGATTTGCTTTGTTCTATCACAATACAGTATGTACTTTTATAAAAGAACACAGCAATCGCAATATTTGAAGGGTGCACTTCTAAACTGACTTTTTTGACACACAAATAGCAGAGAAATAACAACATGTATGAAGGTTGGCAGCAAGGCTAATAAGCACCAGAACAGCTCTGATTATGAGTAGAGACCCGGTTCTGTCTCTCGAGCGCTGTGACACTAAAAGCAATTAGTCGGTCCTGTCCATGACTCATATGAATTATCATAACAGCACTTTTATCCATTTGATTCAGTGTCACAGAACCAGAACACAGGACAAACAGTTGATTCACACAGTAAATGGCATAAAGGACATTTAGAGTCAAACAGAAACACTATTATAATCATTATCATGTCCATCTGCTCTTATTGTTCCAGGCTCCATTCTCAGCGAGTTGGTGTGTGTGTGTGTGTGTGTGTGTGTGGGTTCTCTCTGAGTTTTTGCTTGTTATTTGTGTGCGTCCATGTGTGTCTCTCCTGGATGTTTGTGTGCATGCTCATGTAGGCGTGTACACGTTTGTGATTTTCGACCACAACTCACCGGGTTTCAGGTTCCTCTCCTGCAGCACAGACAGCCACTTGGCTCCGGTACCAAAGATAGTGATGCTGGAGGCAAAGAAAGACAAGAAGAAAAATACGGAAATGATGTTTTTTTTTTTTTCTCTCTTTTTAAAGCATAACAATATAAAAGTTCAATGAAGCATTCTTTTATCAAAAATTGTCTTTCCATAAGTGTGAGACGTTGTCCATCATCGTGGGGGAAATACTGAATTTGCGTCAGTATTGCCAACAATGACAGCCACTGCTGCAAAAGCCCTCCTACGTGGATGCACTGTATTCTGACAGCAGAAACTTTAAACAACAGAACCAAATTAGCAAACATTATGAATCATCCTTTGGGGCGGTATTTGTATTGTTGCCAAATTTCATGCCAATCTGGCTGGTCATTTTTTTTTTCTTTTTTAGATATCTCAAGACCAAAGTTGGACAGATAATTGGATGGCAGGCTGACAAACTGTGTGACAACATAAACCTCTACTATTGTTTACCTTGGGAATTCTAGTTTGTAAGTAACAACTCTTGTCCAACATACCATGCTCCATTCCCCAAAGGTTTTTGACAACCTTGTCCTCATCAGGACGGTGATGAATATTTTAGTGTATTGGATAATTGGATTCTAACTATGATGGCCTGTTTGAAACTCACACTTGTCTGCGCCATCCAGTGTGTATGTTTTAGATTTTATGTCTTGGCTCTGACTCGATCCATTGTTTGCTGCATGAGCAATAAGCTCAGGCTCCTTGTGTTACTTGCCAAAGTAACACAACGTCTCTGCGAGTCTGTTCCATCTAGCTGGCCAGGACATTTGTGCAATAATCTCAATGGTCAGCCGGCACACAATTTAGGAAAAAGTGACCATTTATAGGAATGATTACAGAATTAGATTTGGCGTATCATGAATGTGTTGAGTGTAGGAGATAATAGGAAATTGTCTGAAACAAAAAGAAGATAAAACTGGAGCAGAAGAGAAGTTCTGCTGTTGTAGACCACAGTGATATAGTATTGGTGCCATGCCAGGAAAAATTGTTTGATTTTTTAATAATATTAGTATTTAATATAATTTAAATCATTTTTATTGTTTTGCAAGACTGATTAAAAGTGCAGGATTTGGCCCGAGAGAACAAATCCCACTTTAATTAACATAAATCAACAACAGGTCAGAACAGAGAGAGGGGGAGGTGCCTGCATTGACAGAGTAAGAGTGACAAGTGAGAATGTTCCAAAGTCATCTGTATAAATATGATTGGACGTTACTAATCACTAGTTCTCCATTCATTAGCAAAACAGCTAATGAATGATGGAGAACTAGTGAGGATATGAATGAAGGAGCTGATGCAAGTACACTTCAGTGCTCAGCCTGAACTGACAAAGTTCCATTTGTTGCACTGAATCTATGCATGAGAAGGCATAATTTCAATGTCTTGTGCTGAATATAAAAATCTAAAAAAGGGCAACAGTCGAACAGCCTTTGCCCTTAATCCCATCTGCTCCAGTGGAGCTGCTCAGTAGCTTGGTTGTACTAGGAAGCTCCCAGGAGAGGAGAGTGTGTAACTGTGTAAATGTAAAGCAAGGTGATGCTGAAACAGAGCTTGTGTGCTCAGTCAACCCTTCGCGTATAGATAAGAACAATGCAGGAAAAAAGTGATTGGGAATTGACTTTCAACTGAACAAATAAAAACAGAGTCAAACAGAATAATGGTCAGTCTAGCATAAGGGGACAGAATGTCTCCTTTTCCTCAAGGAAATAGTTCAGAGAAGAATGTATTGACAGGATGGTTGCACACAACCACCCTGAAATGAAATGACTTTAGAAGGTGGCTTTCTTCTGTGTGAATGGAAGTCACCCTGACAGCTGACAACAGTTGGACAACATGTGGAAGGCAAGAAGTGACAAAACGTCACTTCTGTGTTCCCCTGCAGTTTTAGTTTTAAAACAAAGGGCCCTTTAAAGTCTGCCTCTGTGAATGGGTGTGTTTGTGTCTCAGTCTGCGTCTTTCTCTCTTTTCAAGTTATTTTTGTTGACATCAAATCAAATCAGATTGCCTCCTATCACTATGGTAACCATGTCTGTCACTCAAAAACCATGAAAAAAGAATCAGTCTCCGGGACACAAAAGAATCTGTCTCAGAGGTTAAAATCGATTAGCGGTAATAGAGGTTGTTGATCGGTTGAGGGAAAGAGGGAGGGTGGACGGGGTGAAAGGGCAAAGTAATATCTCAAATGGAATGAAGGGAGTGATACGAGCAGGACGCAGTGGATTACCAAGACTTAAATGTCCGTTTTTAGCTAATCGAGCAAATGAAATATGTGACAAATCAAGGTACTTTATCAAGTTGATGCAAAAATAATAAAAATACAACCATGCCTTGAAGCTGGCCTGCTCATTGATTTGCAAAATTGCCAATAAATCGCCTAATACATCAAGAAATTTTAAAGAGGCATATACGGCATGGCAAAATCTTGGACGGTTGACAAAATTCCATCATCTCAATGTGATATGGATCATATCATCCACCCTTTTATCGATGAGGGTCTGAAGTTTAAAGAGATTTATTTTTTAAATATATTTTTTCTACAACCCCAATTCCAAAAAAGTTCAACACACAATTTCAAGGAATTAAGGAACCATCTACAATTCATAATATCATTAAAAGATTCACAGGATCTGGACAAATCCCTGCAGGTAAGGGGCAACGCTGAAAGCCTGTGACCTTCGATCAGTCAGGCAGCACAGCATTAAAAACCAGCATGACTGTGTACAAGGATATTACTACGTGAGCTCAGAAACACTAAAAAAACAGTAAAGACAATTCATCACTGCATCTCCAAACGCAAGTTAAGTCAACTTCTCTTGGCCGGAGAGATCACATTATCCAAAGTGGAAAAGTGTGCTGCGGTGTGACGAGCCCACATTTCAAATTGTTTTTGGAAATCATGGACATCATATCCTCCAGCCTAATTCTAGGTTTTAAGCGTCCCAACCTTTTTGGACTCAGAGTTGTATAACTTATTGCAAAAAGGCTTTAGTGAAAAAGGAAACTAGTGAAAAGAAATTATTACATACAAAAAAGGTACTAACAAAAACAAAAATGAAAAAATAATGAAACTAATAAATAATTAAATAAGATGACAAACTTATTTTCCTTCTGTTACATATCCTGTGCACTTTATTTGTGCACCTCATATGCCAATCTTTATTTTCTCGGATACTAAAAGTCTTGATTTCTTATTCTGAAAGTTACATACATCCCCTTATTAAGATAACAGGGGTGTGTATGTGCACAATTTGTGTATATTTTGTATAGCCTGTTCTCAACATTCAGTTACAGCCACCGGATACGGTAGATGACACACATAAATTCAAATGCAAAGACCCCATTTGTCATCTGCACACACAGGCAGTCACTCTCCATTCTATCCATCATCTCCGACCCCCCATCCGCATCTGGATTTGTTCGTAGCCGGCTACCATGGAAAGGGTCACTCTATTCTGATTTGAGGCAGGTGGCCAGGTGTGGCTGCTAATTGGGTGTTTAGGATGGAGGGTGGAGGAGAGCTGTGCAGCCCCAGTTTGTGTGCCCGCATGTGGAAATGTACTTGTGTATCGGTTTCAAGGGAGACATGTTACTGGAAGCCACCAAGCCAATAAGAGACACTTGAAGCTAATCAGACACAAGCGCACTGAGCATTTGTTACGTTAATGTGTCTCTATGCGTGTCATGATGTAACAGCTGAAGTACCACTGAAGTGCATGTTTTCTAAACTGCTCTCGAACTTGCCCTCCACCCTTGGAATAACTGTAATAGAAAAACGGACCATTGCTCTCTTCCCAGGAGCTAGAAGGAACAGTTTGAAACCACTGGTGTAATTGTTTTCCAATGTGCAAATATCACAAGTGTGAGGCACTGCATCATTTTTGAAAATCAACAAATATCAAATATATTGGGGTATTGGGTTGTTCTCATGCATACAAGAGGAATTGTTGCAGTATGATAGACAGCCTGCATATTAAGTCAACAGTATTTTTAGTGCTATTGTTTCTAAAATTAAAGTTCATTTCCTATGAACCTCCTCACAAACAGGATTCTGATACTCAGCTCCCTGGAATGCAATTGTTATCTCCCACTCGTTACTAAAAACAGACATTTTTTTCCCCATCACCACTTCACTCTTTGTGTCATCTAGTATTGTGAAGCTCTTCATTGTCATGTAAAATGTTTTCTTTTCGTGATACAATCTCAGCCGATAACAGACGACCAAAAAGGCAGAGACGAGGCCAACATGGCTCAAAATTATTATGGCAACGCAAAGTATGCTGTATTTAGCTGCAAGTATGAGTGTTGCTTAGTTTGTGAATAAATTATCTCCGTAAAGGATTTGTTGAAGACTCGAGTCCCCAGTTTAAAACATTTCAACACAGCTTGAAGACAGGATATTTTAAATTGTTATGCCCATGTGTCTAAAACTGTAACTGAGCTGGCAAGATCCAATCTGCTAAACGGTATCTGTGGTCTCTTCCAAAGAGGATAACTGAGAATTTAGTTTGGCGCACACTTTCAATAGTTGGTACAAAAGTATAGGAGGAATATTTTCTGACATATCAGCTCAACACACAATGGACAAAAGATGGAAGATGGAGAAAAGAAGATCCTTGGAGAAAATGGAGGCGCCTCCAGAGTCCTGTGGAATACATGGAACCTGTCACAAGTATAAATCGTTGTAACCTTTCGCTTGCTTTACACAGGAATGCTGCTGCTTTGTTTTCGCTACAGCCTTGGTGGGAAGTCTCTAAAAAAAAATGTCTCAGTTCAACATGATGTTTCTGTGGACAGCAGGTGTTCAGAGTTACTGCCATCACTTTTTGCCATTCTTTCCAGAGCCAAAGATTGTCAAATATGACACTAAATAGGGGTCGCTATTTTTTTTTGGCTGTCTAAGACTATATCGTGCTACAAAAAGGTATATTTTACTATTACTGTTGTACTATTAATAGAAAATACACATTATTAAAATATAAAATGCAGTTAGATATTTAAATAATTAAATACATCCCTAAGTGTGGCGATCCACCATTCTGTACAATACAATAATAATAATAATAATAATAATAATAATAATAATAATAATAATAATAATAATACAAGATTCTTTAAGTATTCTTGAATTTTAAAAACACACATTTAGAGTGGGTTGTTTCGCCCAGTAACAGCTACAATTCAGTTGTACATGAGTAACTAATACAGTGGCCTACATATATTATATAGTCTTTCTACAGATTCACACAAAAACTACTTTGCAGCTGAAAATGAGCTAAAAATAAATCTTTTGGGAATCTCTCTGATGCTTCAGTCTCCCATCACTTCCTTTTCTCAGAGGAGCAAAACTGCAATATTTCATTTCAGCAAATAGAAAGGTTTTTTTTTTTTTTGCGTAAAATGACCACTAGAAATATCTAGAAAGATGTTTAAAACCATAAATGCCATTTGTTAAAGGTGATGTGGCGGTGGAATTCAAAAGCAAAATAGTTATTACAATTCCATAATTGACTCACTAACAAAATCCAAGGCAATGGGGGAAGCCTCAATGTAAGTTTAAGACTCCAAGGCTCTGACAGATTTAGCCCCAATTAAAATGTCCAACCTCAATTCAGAAGATGAGTGTGTAAAATATTTCATGTCAGCCTCTCCCAGAGGGTTTTTCCACATAGCGTGGGGATCTGGAAAAAGTGTCTGAGGTGGCAACATCAGCACTTAATTGGTTCAAAACTCCTCTCACAGTTTAAAAGGTTCTATCTGTCTTTCTGCCATACTGGCAGCTCTCCACTGAATTTCTTTATGTGGGTAATAAAAGCAGTATTCTAACCTTGTTCACTTCATCATTTTAATTCTTTTTTGGGAAAACAAGTAGTGTGGTTGAAAGAGGAGAACGTTCATCTCATCAAGAAGGTGCTACAAACAATACTGTGAATCTTAACCAAACATACAGCTTAAGAACTTGGTCCAAACCCTACCCCACCAGTTATTTTACCACGTAAACAATCATCACTTGAAGATCGTAATAAGCTTGATCATTCAAATGACTATTGCAAAAGGAGCTCATTAGCTTTGGGATCTACTAAGAGATCTCTCTCTGTGTCTCTGCAGTAGAAGTACTTTTTCTTAGGCTTTCACTCTAACGTTCCCACTATTCCCCATCTGTGTCAAATCTTTCTCCCCATTACTCCCTTCCATGCCGAAGGCAATATGCCATCTCTGCTGCGCTGAAGATGTGTCTGTGGTATCACCTCCTTAAAGGGTCTTACTTTTGCTGACCACAGTGCATTTTCTTTCATAATTTAACCACAGGCTGACTGAGTGTACTCAGTAATGGACACTCACAGCCAGGAGCTGCCTCATATGACATAATCTCCAACTGCTGGCTCTAGTAATAAGACTGCTTATGGGCAAGTCAGGTGCAGTATGGGAAAATTTCTCATGGATTTCCACCACGCCTTTATTCAATCATATTTGTTACATTTCTTTGCAGATGATGCACATTTCTCTTGTTGTGAACTAAATGGTTAAACTCAAGAGCTGAGCTAATTTGATGTTTTTGGTGATCAAAGTCACAGACAGTACAACATTAACAAAGCAAAGAACACATCATATTTCTAGATTCTTAGTCTCCATTTTTCATTTTTTCATGTATCTTGACACCATATTGTGCTAATATAACTGTTATTGATCTGTGAGTGTATTTATGTTCATCTCAGCCTCTGACTGATATAGGTCTTTATGTTTTTTAGATAGATTCATAAAGTCATGTCTACTTGCATTGTTATATTTTCTTTGTATGCTTCTATAATTCCCCATGTCTTATCTTTGCTTTGGTAATTAAATGTGTGTAGAGTAAATTTGGTGTAGTTTTTTTTTCTCTTTTGAAAAGTTGTTTTGAATCATGTCATGAAAATGAAGAACTGAGTGAATGAGGCTAAATAAAAATAAATACAAATAAAAAAACCATTTGTTTATCTCACAGCAGAGCTCATGCACACACTTGCATACCTTTTTCAGATGTATACAAAAGTAAACAATGGAACATTGTAAATATATATGCTTGCCATCTTCCCTATTAAATTTGAACCAATTAATTGTCTGCCTGCACACATTCTCTCTCTCACACACACACTATTATCCTTGACCATTTCCTTTCTTCTTGCTGTCTTCACAAGACAATAGAAGATCAATACTAGGTTTAGCAGCTGCTGTTTATGATGGTGATAGCAGTGGTGGTGAAGCGAGAAGGTATCAGGACAATTACAAAGGAGGGTGTGCTGTAAATTTCCTTTGTGCTACTTTGAATGTGAACCTCTCTGTGTGAAAATATGTCTTGATTGATGAAAAGGAAAGGGGTTAAAGGGTGTATACACTGCAGTAAGTGGATGTGGGTTTACACAGTAACTAAATCTGGTATCACAGAACCAAACACCTCCAAATCTTATCTCAATATTGTAATTGTTATTATTATTCTAATTGTGTTACCTCCAAATATATTTCTAATGCAAACCTTAGAGTGAAAAAGAGAAAATGTTTTTCAAACCTTTCTAATCTGATGACAAATAATCCTTTGTCTCTACTCGTCTCTACAGTCTCTGGACTTTGGGTTTTAGCTACCCTGGCTGTCTTCTAGTTTTACCTGTGTTCTTCTAAATTTACAACATCACTACCAATCTAAATAACAACAGTATAAAGGGATGGCTGACCCTGCTGACTTAAAGTAGCCTGTTCAGCTGAGTACAACTCATCAGTGCAGGGCAGCTCATTTGAGGCCATCAATAAGGAAGTTTGGGGTGTCTTTGATGTAGATTTCTTTTAAAGTTATGAGAAACTTCACCTACAGTTATATTTTCTCCAGATGTCAATAGATTTACCAGTCACAGCAGAACTCTTCTGCATGGCAACTTGACATCAGATTGGCAAGTTCAAAATAGCCTGTTCCTATTTTCCATTGAGGTTTTATTTTTTACTTTAGACCAGATAATAATCTTCTTTATTTATGGTGTAAAAAAATAAAGCAAAATTATCTCAGTTACCCACTATATACTCTGCCCCCCCCCCCCTTTTCTTTTGGGCTTCTTTTTACCTCATCTTTTCGTTTCTCCTTTCATTTAAAAAGGTGTATTAAATGAGTAAGTAAATAATAAATAATATATAAATAATTGTTTCAATAATAATTTAAATGAATAATTTGTGATTAGTTGCAAATGGTCTCCATTATGGATGCACATTGTAACCAACAGAAATATTTATTCATGGAGTTTGGTCTTGTGTGCGTCTACGTGCAAGTTGTCAATTAAGTAAACACACTGTCAATTAATCAATGTCAGTGTCAATAAAACAAAATCCCAAGAAAACCTCACGCTCTTTCTCACTCTGTCTGTACATCCGACTCCCTCTTACTCCTTTCATTTTCTGTTTTTGGTCTGTATTCTCTCTATCTCTCTACTCTTCATTCCCCAAAACATCTTAAAAAGGGTAAATCTTTACTTGTTCTTATAGCAGTCTTTGTGTTGAAAGTGCAAAACAGGTTGGGCTCCATTGCCCTCTATGGAAGTTACAGAAGGTATGGGGAAAATCTGTCAGGAAACTGATATTTCTGTGTTCTGGGATGGGCTTAATCTTGAAGCATCAGGGCAAAAAAGGTACCACAAAACATGATGATAACACAAACTGTTAATGAATCTTACAATGGAAGCTATTTCTGTTTGCACTGCCAATCACAACCATGAAAAAGACGTTTTACATGAATCATCTTATAACCTTGTGGAGGATCCAGGCCCTTAAGATTGACAGCAAGATTATTAGCAGTGATATACTGTGGGTTATGTGTTTTAATGTTTTTTTGATGTTGCATATACAGTACAATCACTGTCACCTAAATATTACAATAGAAACTGTGACAAAACCCTTCATAACAGAGCACAGTTTCAAAGGGCAATTTTAGTTCTGGCATTAAAATAAAAATCAGCTTCCAACAAGAAGAAATAAGCAATTCAGTGTTTGTCACTCCCTTTTTGTCAGCCTCTCCTGTTCCTCTGTGTTTGTGCGCATGCATGTGCGTGTGTATGTGTATGTGTATGTGTATGTGCATGTGTGTGGCTAACTCACCCCAGCTGGTCTGTCAGGTTCCACAGTACATTGGCCGTGGGCATTAGCGGTGAACCATCATATAAAACCACTGAGGCTCCCACTGACAGAGAAGACACCAGCCAGTTCCACATCATCCAGCCAGTCTAAGGGCAGCACACACACACACACACAGATAAACACAGCGGTCAGTTTATCTGATACAAACACTCCTTTCTCATCAACTTGGATAAATGGGTTGCAAAATGGAGAACCCCTGCAGAATTTGAGTTATATATATCTGTGGTTCATGACTGTTCATGTGATTCTCTCTTTACTGCTTGCTGAGCTACAGACAATTACCTGCAGAGTGCATACAGAATATGTGTATACTGTATGATGCACTTATGCATTCTCAATTAGTAATGAATCAACAATTTTGATGAACAACTTAAGCACAAGTTTTTGCTACTTTTCTCTCGTTCACACATCCCCACAACTCCAAGAGCAGGCAAATATTCATAGAGGTTCCTTAAAGAGATTCAGTGAGGACAATTATATTTTTTCAGAAAGAAGGTACTTAATCTTGAACTTGCCTGTATGATACCGGTGCTTCACAGAAACAGTTTCTATATTAAGAAAATGTGCATGTACCTATTTGATCCCGATGACAGTGTCAAAAAAATCCACACCACCAAAAAATAAAAAACTTTGCACTAATCATGTGTAAAACACACAGAAATTGCAGCTGTAATCAACATAAAATGGTGTTCCTCTGCGTTTGTCATCAAAGGGAGCTAGGATCTTCTAGGAATAACAAAAAATTATGCACAGCTCTGACCTTCAGCTCTCAATGCTGCTCATTAGACAAGATCAGTTTCTGTGTGTCCTTGTGACCAGGCTCCTGATTAAAAACACTCCACAATACTTAACATTCTACTCCTGCTGAGAACTGAGATGAGACAACAAGAGAGCCGCGGAAACTTCCCCTGATCCTCACAATTTTGGGACCATGAGTATTTTTTATTGTGAAAAGGTTGTGGACCCACCGTTGTGTAGTAAATGATGACATCACTGCTGGTCATATTGCCATGAAGTATATGTTCTTTCAAGTGTTGGATGAGTGTTCCCTACAGAAACAAAGAGACAAAGCATTGACTGTTACCTGTAAGCTTTGTTCCTAAAAACAGGCTGTAAATACCCTCCAATTATGGCAATATATTGTCAAAAATATTCAGCAAATCCATTTTCAGTTTCTTTTCTGACCAAGACTACTACACACAGCACATGCAGGCACTTCTTTTAACAAAAAGGACAATTTGTGTTGAGTGTGAATTCTGCCGCAGTCACCAACCCATCACAGTTTGATAGTCAGTCATTATCGCTGGTGGTGCGTATGCACTGTATGAGTGTGCGCCGCGACTGTGGTGTTTTACTTTTGAGCCCATGCGTACCTTCCTGTTCGCACAAACAGGTGCTCCCGTGTGTGTGCGTGCGTGTAATCTTTGGCAGGACTCAGCTGCCATACCCGTCCTTTGGTGCGTGCCATCTTGCTACTGACAGCATGTTAACAGAGCCGTAACAAAGCAGAAAGGACAACAGTGCTGGGGCTAATTGGTAGAGCCAGAGAGGACTGCCAGCGTCGCAATACGAAACGTTTTCAGCAATGCATTACTGCCCAATTATAGGCAGCATGGGGAGAAAGAGGGGGCATAAAAGAAAGAGACAGAGACAGAGAGGAAGACAATAAGAGAAAGTAAGAAAAGGGAGCTAGAGGAAAGAAGGAGCCAAGCAGGGGGAAAAAAAAACAAAAAACTAATGAGTCTGAAAAGGAGAACTAAGTGGAAAAAAAGGAGAAAATGCATGCAAGTTAAGGACAGAGAAGCTATTGTGAAAAACAAGCAGGAGGGTAAAAGCAAAGCAAGAAACAGAGAAAAGAAACAAAGGTGTGTGAGGGAGAGGGAGAATGACCGTTTTGTGAAAATGTGTTTATGCATTTGTTTGAGTGCGCTAACTCAATTTTGAAGTGTTTCAGCCTTCAAAGTGCAGTGGTGCTTTTGAAATCACACATTCATCTGACACTCCGTCTCACTCAGATGTGGTATGTAGTGGGGAAGGGGAAAAAAAAGTAATTTATACACTCTTGAGAGGCAATAACCTTTGTGAGATCTGCTGATGGAGGTCTGCTGCCATCTTGTGGTGGAAAATAAAATATAAACCCAAACGACACAAGTGACTCAAGTTTCTGTGTAATTTGATTAAAAACATTTAAAATATATTATAAATTGGAGGCATGATAGGCATCATCAACACATTTAAAAAGGAACCAGTGATTATGCTCTTAATGTGTTAAGTGTGTGTACCATTGATGGAGGAAGTGAGAGTTTGTATTTGCATTTGAAATGTAGGATCATAGTTTCCTGATATGAGAAGAGATACAAGAATTAACTTTAAACATTAGCTCTTAAATGAATAAGAAATACTGTGGGGAAAACATTGGACCATCTAGCTGATCAAAATCATGTCATATGATCAAAAGCTCATGACAGCTAATAATAATAATAATAATAATAATAATAATAATAATAATAATAAACAATAAATGTGTGCTTGTGGTAAGATCATTTTCTTAACCACTGAACAATTTCAGCCAATTTTCTTCTCCTTCTATTCTCATCATTTTACTTCTTCTTAAAAAACATGACTCCAGCCTTGGTGAGGGCACCATCTTCTCTGCAAATTGTTAAAATGTTTATTAATGTAATGGTGTGCTGTGAATATCAAATTGTACATGTGGCCCAAACTAGGAAAGCTCTGCAAACAGATGGGACCAGTGTGTGTGTGTGTGTGTGTGTGTGTGTGTGTAAGAGAGCGAGAGCAGCTGTGGTCTATCTAACCCTTGCAGAGCAGCAATAAAAAACAGCAACAAAAGTGTCACTTTGTTTTGAATTGCAAATGCGTCCCATTTTTAAATAATGTAATCAATTACATGGGATGCATGGGACAAGAATACAGGACAACCCGCGGGTCAGTCAGTGAGACGCAGGATTCCTCCCATTATTTATACAATGAGAAAGTGTGTTTGTGCCAGCTTAACACCAAAGTGAAGCGGAGTGATCCATAAATATATTATCTGACTAATGGAAGCTAATGTGTTTCTTACCCCAGCAGAGTGAACCATACATTTAGGAGCACCCGTGGTACCAGAAGAGTACATGATGAACAGAGGATGATTAAACGGAAGCTGCTCAAATTCCAGCTGGGGAAACTGGTCGGCCTCGCCACGTCCAGAAGCCAAGAAATCATCTATAAATACACTGCAGAAATGAAAGAAACGGAGAGAAATGAGGAGAAGAAAGATTTGATCGGCTATATCTGTGAGTGTCACTCTGACCTGCTCTCTGTCACACAACTTCTCAGTGTAGTTTAGTGTAGCTGTATCTGCAGACACGCACCTGTTGGGGATCTTGGAGAGGTCAGTCTCGTGCTTGGAGCGAGCGTAGGGAATCACCACTACTTTCTGCAGGTCAGGCAGACCTACAGAGAGAGAGAGAGAGAGAGAGAGAGAGAGCATCCAGCATCTGTTATATGCATTAATTTTTCTCACAATTAAATTTTTAACACTTTTAACACACTATTCTACTCTACTGCTTATCCTTTCTACTTGTTAGCAGGAATTCCCTAAGATTGCTGTAAAGAAACCAAAAAAATAAAAAAATTTCAGCAGGTCTTGGACAAGCAAGAAGACAAATGAATTTGTTATTCTCTAAAATTACTTGATGGTAATCTTCAGGAGTAACACTGACACACTGTAGAAATGTACAGTCAGACATGACACGGGTGCCCACCTTTGACAACACTGATGAGTTTTTCCATGTGGTCATGTGTTTTGCCGTTGTAAACAACAGCGGCAACAGAGAAGATCAGCTTGGGCTGAATTTGAGAAAACCTGTCAAGAACACCCTGTCACAAAAAAAAAAAAGGGAGATGGGTTTAAAATTGAAGAAAATACATACAAACAAATAATTAGAAAGTGCAATGCCCTCATGTCTGCAAAGACTGGACAGGAAATGAAAGAAATATATTTGAATTTAAGTGTAGTTCTCTTATCTGCCAGACGAGGCAGTAACACACAAGGAACTAGAAGCAGAGGCCAAGATGACAAAAAGACCATTGAGGAAAACGTCAATTACACACTTGCTCACACACGTGATGTTTTCCCTGACAGACCCGATTCAACTTTTTACTGTGCAGTTTGTACATGTTTGTTTGCATATGTGAGCCTGTGTCGCCAAAAACATGAACTCCCTATAAGAATGGATAAAAGGACATTGGCCCAGTGAGGATCATGATGAGCATGAAAAAAAAAGCACTTTAAAAAACACTCCTGCTGAGAACTTTAAAATCTAAAATCTAGTTTGAATGACTAAATTAAGTGTTGATGATACATCAGCTAATACGGAATAAAAGAAGTCAAATATATGTAAATACAAATAATGCAGTCCTTACGTTGACTCCAAAGTCGACAGACGTGGAGCTCCAAATGGCTCCAATGCTGGCTGCTGCTAACATGGCCTCCACTGCATGGATGCCATTGGGGAGGTAACCTAAAGTGCAAGGAGTGAAAGAGAAGGAAAACATTTTGTGTAAACAGAAATTTATAAGATTCATTTTAATAAAAACATACATAAGAGTTATGCAATGTTGTTGCCCAGACCGCACATCATATGTGACAAGAAGAGAAGAGATAAGCTATAGCACAGAAACGTACTGTTTATTTAGTACGTGCAGAAATATATATACATTATATACTATTGTTTCTTAGACTTTCAGCCGTCTAGGTTATGTGATACCTAGCAGCAGCAAAATAAGAACAATTGGATTTGTTGTGTAGTCTTAGTCTTATAAGTGCAGAATGGCACACAGTAGGTCACCTCACTGAGAGAATAGCAGAAGACAAAGACAAAGGAGGGTCGAGGGAGAAAGATATTGAGCAAAAACAATCTGGATAAAAGGAGGAGAGCGAAAAATGAGAACGTAAAAAGGAGAGAGAGAGGGGGAGAGATGCGATGAATATCAACCAGGGCACTGAGAATATTTCATTCTTAACAAGCAGAGCTGAGATCATAACGGCTGTCTTTCCATGATATATTCTCTGATCAATATAGGAAATGGTTCCCAAGGACACTGCACGTCTTTTCACCGGGCCAGACAGGGAGAAATATGAACAACTGCACCATGGAAAATGAAGAATATGGAATAGAGATGCACAGTACTGAAATTCAGACCATCTTACTTTTACCATTTCACATTCATTCACGTTCATCTGGATTTACACATGTATACACTTTGGCTCAAACGCCAAGTGTCAATACAGCCCTTCAGTCATGGAAATAGTTCAACTAAACTAAGTACACTGCATTCAAGTGGATGATTAATAAGTTTTATTTTAAAACAGAAATAAAATCCAAGCATGTAATAAAAAAAACAATCGACTGGCCAGGCTCAACACAGGAGCTCGTATACTACCTTTAAACCCAGGGCTGATAGCATTTATATAATCTAGCATGATAAAACAATAATGCAGCCGGTAGCTCCAGCAGAGCAATCTGACTGGTCAAAGGCAAAACCATACTGTCGCTTCTCATAAATCGTGACTAATCGCTGTTTTATTGGTTGCTATGCTGACTCCTGCTGTAACCAGGAAGCTTTTCCTGGTGGGATGACATCTCGGGCTGACAGATCATCCTTCTGCTACATTGGCTCTACAGACACTCTCATAAATTATTATCTTCTAACACTGGTCCGGGAAAAATAGCGTCATGGATCATAATCTTACGACAACACCTTGCTTGACTGCCCCCGTGGCTACTAATATGAATCACTATCTTGCTATACTACAGAAACGTTGCTTACACATCAAAGCAACGCGCTGCTGTTCCTGTTTGTTTATTCAAACACACTATTATAAAACCTTTAGGTCTACGTGCATGTTGATAACCACTGAATGAAAGCCAACTTTCGCTTCAGGATGTTAATGAGTACCACTTCATCACTTAAAATGTACTGTCAAAGGACTATTGTTCTAGCATTTGTCTACTGTTTTCATATTCTACTAATTTATGAAACGGGCTTGTGATTTTAAGGCGCAAATGATTTTGTTGGATTCTTCTTGTTACATTTCAATTAACTAGTAATTAGATAACTGGTTACAGAAACAAGAATGTGACCACTGGTTTAAAATCAGCAGAGAGATTTTTTTTTTTTGCTAACGTGCCCTAGCTCTTAATCCTCATGAAGATACTCTGTTTCACTTAAGAAAGCTTCCAATGATGGGGAAATAATAAAGTTGTTGTACAAAGACATTGTAAAAAGATTAAGTTAGCTTTTAAACAAAGTCATGCTTACGTTCAGTAAAAACACACCGGGTTTATTCCTACAAACATTGCTCCATAGCAAAACTTTCATAGGGTAACTTTAAGATAAATCTGAAACCCAAGTAAATTAAAAGAGCTCAACTAAATTTTGCTGTGATTTTTTTTAGATTAAGTCAGTTAGTTGGTTTGGCAATACTGCAAAAATAGAGAGGGGAGGAGGTTTGCTGTCTTATCCGGAGTTAAACCATGTTGACCTCTGCTGCGATGTTGTGGAGCTAACAAGACTACTGCTGAAATCACAACGGCCGAGTTAAGCACTGAGATGTTCGTGTATAATGTAACGGGGTGGTTGTTGGTACACATTTCTTAGCCATCTGGAAAGCTCCAGATGGGTGGAGTCATTTTTGTTTTTCTTGCATTCACTGCAGTTATTCCCAACTTGCTTAAAATTTTACAATAAACAAAGCTAAGCTAGTAAGCTAGTAAAAACAATTAATACTTTGATTAATACTAAACAGGAAAATAAGGATCTAAATGAAAGTTGCTTTCATGCTCTTACCAGTACATTGTTTTTCCTCTAGCCCATCCACATTTAGAATTACAGCCACATGTGTCACTTATTACACATAGTCTGTGTGTGACTCTAACATTCCCCGCCCATTCCAGTTAGCAGTTTTCTTTAGTTGCAGTTGTACTTTTTCTAGCATTTAAAGATGTTTTATTTTGATATGTATATTTTTATCATGGTGCTACATCTGTTTCATATTACTGACTCCACATTCATATTAGTCAACACTAAAAGACTGTGATTACGCAGTAGTTATGTGTTCAGTGTGTGTCATGTAATAAAAAGATTCCCCAGTGGATGAACAGTGGCTGTGTAGGCCTGATAAAACCAGTTTCGAAAGACCAAGGAGAAGAGCAATAGAGCTAAAAAGTGCACAAATTGAGGATACATCAGTGTGTGTGTGTGTGTGTGTGTGTGTGTTGGCTCATCCTCTGCTATAAAGCTTGGCTGGCTTCATCAGCTAAGTGCTTATATATCTCATGGATTATAGACACTGACAAGACATTTTAGTTACAACCTGGAGGGCTGGGACAAGGACATCTCTGTCTTGCACGCACACACACACACACATACACACTCAAACACATAGACACACAGATTCACATTAAGATATTTGAGCAAAGAAATGAGGAGAAGCGAAAAAGGAGGCACGAATTAGCTGGTGCCTCTCTCGCTTTCTCGCTCTTTCTGTGTTTTTCTAGCTCCCTCCCTCCATCCCTCCTGTCTTTCTAATGAGATTCCCACAGAGCCTAAGTCATTTAGCTAATGGATTACCCCACTGCACTATACATCTTTCCTCTGAGCGCACACACACACACACACACACACACACACACACACACAGACTTTCATATGCACCCTGGTCATTCTTGAACAGAGCAGCTCAATACGAGTTCACGAGCAACAGCCATAGACATTAGTCACACTGCTGCTTCAAAATAAAAGCACATATGGACGGCCGGGGAATTCAGGTTCCTTGATTTTTAGAGATTTATTTATTTTATTTTGGATTATGCCTGAATATACTCCTAGGGCTGGCTTCAGTTATCCATGTTATGACTGCTCGGTTCATGAACACTCTTTCACTATCAAATAGACATAAAACACCAGGGAGCTGCCCACTAGTACAACCACTAGCTGATCTCTAATAAGTACAGTTTTGGGAGGGGTGACTTAAATTCTAGCAGTTGTTGACAGAGGTCAGAATGTTTCTGTTTGCACAGATTTTAGTCCTTCATGTACATTTTTGTCAAATTTCACAAAGTTCTTGTTGTTAAGGACAGGCAGTACAATCTAGATGTTCTCTTCCACATTAGTTTTCTCCAGGTCTGCCTGTCATCTTTATCCAGACAAATATATAATATGAAATGTGTTCGATCCAACCTGAGCAGAAACAGAAGATGTTACAAAGAATTAACAGTTCAGACAACTGAGAAGCTGCTATTTGACAACCTCTGTGTAACTGAAGCCCTTGATACTGACACAATGCAAACAGCTCGATACACATCACGGCGTCAAGGCTGGAAATGTGGCACTGAACAGAGAATGAAATGAAGAGACACAGCGATGGCTATGGACTCCATGGAGCCGTTTAAAAAGAAAACACAACATACAGGTATTGTATGACACCCCCCCCCCCGTCGCAATGAAAGGCTTGGTGAATGGTTTTAATACTTCCTGGTGACACTTCTTATTGAAAATCAACTGTAACGCCTTTTTTTTTATAGATATATGTCTCTAAAATGATCTGTTACGTAACTATGTGAGAGATACTGTTATTACATTAAACTAATGTGGTTCTTGTAAGGATTGTCTGGAGTACGACAACTAAGATAAATGCTATTATAGTAGTTAAACTGCTAGTGTAAAACATGTTTGAACATGTTAGCGACTGTATGTGTGGGTGTGTATTATGAGATTAGAAAACCTCTCAAAGAGAACAAACATAACCTCTGTGGTCAACAAAAGGTTCAGTTTGAAGGTCTGAGACACTTTTGTTTGACAGTCCTAAAGTAACGAAATCCCAGATAGCTGAGAGGCTCTAACAGCTGCTCAGTGGCAGTTGATACTGTCTGGTTTGTGTCGATCTGAATCTGGTGAATGTACTGTACAGTGGGGCGTTACAGAAAAACACGCACCCTCAGCCATTTCTCCCTGTACAAATATGAACTTGACGAATGAACTAAATGGTGACTTTCATAAAGAGCTGAGACCTGTGCCAAGACAGCCTGCACCCCCCTGACCAGTGAGCACAAACACATGCACACAGCTAAGACTCCACATCCAACTCATAGGGCAACAGGTTTCAAACAAGAAGAGAGAAGGAAGAAGTGCGAAGGAAGGAGAGGATGAAGAAGACCGGAAGACAACGGGATAAAGAGAAATAAGTCAGGAGGAGAGACAGAGGGAAATAAATGTGAGACCCACCTGCAACCCTGTCCCCAGTCTGGATGCCCATCTTCCTCATGGCGGCAGCAAACAACGCCACATGGCTCCTCAGCTCCCCATACGTCACCTTCACGATCTCCTCATTTGCCTCCGCTGGTAAAGAGAGACACGAAGAGGAAGTGTGACACATGCACAGAGATTAAAATGTACATTTCAAAAAACGATTTGGACAACAAAAGACACCTGAGTACACTTTGATTCGGTTGGACATTTTAGGCTTTCTGTACCACTTTGTCAACCTTGCAGGGAAGCTGCACTCACAAGATCACTAAATCCATCTTGTCAGGCATCAAGCTATGCGCTTGTGTCAGAACCACAGTGGCACTGTGGTGTGTTTGAGAAATGACTGATGAAGGTATTTTATTCATTTAAAGATGGAAAAGAGGTTTTTGTTCTGCCCCTGACTGACGTAAGAGTTTCACTATGTTGTATGATTTGCTGATCTGACTGGTTGAAATTTGCTCATGATAGACGGTAATAGAAAGAGGGCTCATCCGATCACCTATCGGGTACTTTTTGAAAGTGCCTGCCCTTTTCCAAACAGTTTCCAGCGATGACTTCCCAGATGGCTCTGTGTAACAAACCATCTGGCGCAATCAGGTTACCCACTTTGTGAATGTTGGACAGAGGGGGTTTATGGGTTGACATAAATGCTAATAAAAACTCTGAAAATCTAATCTATGGAAAAGGAAAACAACGAGACAGAGATGGAGACATAAATAGAAAAGAATAGTCTGTGATTGAACCACAGACAGACCTCTTGTTTCTCTAAGTAATAGCTTGCTGACATTGAGAGAGGCTCCATGGCACTGTGACCAATGGGCCTTCTCATAATTACATTAGAGCTCCTGAGAAAGCTTCTGTGCATGCGTATGTGTACATGAGTGTGCAAAAGCTCACTCTCCCTCACCAAGACACAGATAGGCCAATAAAGAAGGGCCTATCCATTATGTCAGTCCTGAGAGACAGAGCAGAGAGCAGCAGTTAATCTAATAAAATAGTGACGTGTGCAGCCTCGTGCTCACCGCTACATTGATTCTGAACTCAAACACAGCTTCAACTCAGTTCTTTTGTTTCTTCCATATCTTCTTTCTGCTAAGTTCATATGTGGACCAAAATTGAAGAATGAATGAAACAAAAGCAATGGAGAGAAAATAAAACAATCTCCAACACATACATTTAGAGGAAGACACCAGAGCAAATGCAAAAGCAAAAACAGAAGAAACTGAGTGTGTAAAGGTGTTTCTCTTAGGAGGGATCAACATGTGCGTCTCGGCATGCATGCTGCTTGCTCTTGCATGGATTTAACACTGGCAGGATTAGGGATTTGATTCCTACTGGAGATTAATACATCCAGCATTCAAGGTGCAGCACAGCACCACACATACTGCTGTATACTGTATTACACACCATCATAAACTTCATATACTTACTTGCAGCATAGAGGGCTACTTTTTCCTGGTCTGCATGTTTGAGCAAGTTCTCAGCATAGTTGAGGCGAGCTCCTTTAAACCACTCTGGAACATCTGAGATCCGTTTTGATACATCCACAACCTGGTATACACCCAGAAAACACACACGAAGAACACACACACACACACACACAAAGGAGAGACACGGCATTGTGAATGACAAAGACAATGCATTTCAAAGCTTTGGTGCACTTGCTGGCATAGCATTAAGTCTATTTAATGAGAACTTACTTTCTCATTAAATAGACTTAAAATAAACTGGTGTAGATAAAGTGTACAGCTGTAAAACAAAACAAAATACAATGAAATAAAGCTATGACAGATCAGAGAGATCTCTGCATTAGGCTCTGTGAGATAAAAGCACTCAAAAACAAAAGGTACTGCACAAAAGCTGTGTCACTGCGCTTGAAACAAAAACACCACACTGTGCATCCTGTTACAAAATGACTCCATAATTGTCATCTGTACAATGTCTGCTGAAGCCACAAACCTAAGAGAGCTTTGGGTGTAAGAAAAATCAATAACCTGCGGCCAACATGACGTGGAATTATACGTTATCCATGTGTACAAAAGGTGTGTATTAACAACATGTCACACAGCGCCTTAAGCTGAGACACCATTTATTAACGCACCTAAGTGGCTATATCCTGGAGCTAGGCAACATTAAGAGCATACAAAGTAAATAAAATAGTCACACAAGCTAAAATATTTAGTTAAACCTCAACTGTCTTTTGTGGCTTTGTTAAAATACTGTAGGTACAAATGTAGTGTGAACACGCAAGCTCACAGGTATCATCAATGGGACATTTAGCTTGTTTTCAGATTTATATACTCGTGTAGAATGAATCATGCCATCCTACAATACTGACTAAGAAAGACTGTTCCCCAAGTCACAGCACATCAATACATTTATTTGTTAATATTTGCACTTAAAACTTTGAGGAAACAACGGGCCTTGTTCACTATCTCTGCATGTATGTGGATGAGCAGACTGATTTAAAATTAGTAACCACAAACATTTGTTGGCTGCCATGGGAGTAGCATAACAGGACCTAACGGGATACGCAACCCATAGAGGCGTTGTATTCAATCGTTTGAGCAGAAAGACTGGCGGCTCTCAAGAACACCTTGTGCTGCATAACTCAAGGACTGCTATGTTGCAATATAATGAAAATCCTGCATGCCAAAAATAGTGAGACATCTTATGCCATGTGTGAGTCCTAATCAAGATAGTATTGTTTTGTGTTTTGGAAAATAAATTGTGTGCTTGAGGAACCAAACAATAATGAATAATTCCACAATATTGGCACACTTGGAAGCATTTCACAGTGTTGCACAGAGGGGTTGTGTGCATTTGAGGTATGACATTAAAGAAGGTCAATGTACTATAAGAATGCAGCAGAGTGACTGAAGTTGAAAATTACCACAATAAAAAAAAAAGAGAGAATTGATTCAATGGATCTTTATGGTGAGTTTCTCTACTCTGCCAGCCATTACAAACCTTTAAAAACAACTAATTGTTGGCAAGATTCTATTGTAAAATATATATATTTTTTATTTTTATTGTGTGATGACAATGTGCCAGCAGAGGATGGACTCACCTCTTCGTATGGTTTGGAGCTGACTACTCCACAGAAGCGCCACACCTCTCCCCAGAACTCTGAGTAGTTGTCCACCGACCACTGGTACAGGTCATTGTAATTGGCTAGAGGACACAGAATCAGTGGTTACTACAGATTTATAACAAATGTTAACATACCAGTGTGACTATCAGCTTAAATATAAAAAAAGGTAAATCTAAATACAAGAAAAGATCAGGCATGCAAGTACCACTAGACCTAAATGGAAAATCGATTACTTGCATCACCGTAAGCTGAAATCATCCTCCATGCCCCGGTCATGTTCCACTAATAACCATAACACAAACCAGAGGCCGGAGAAAACGACTACAAAACTTTGGCCTTTTGTTCTGCAATCCTGAGATTAAAGTCACTGATAATCTCGACACATTATTTCATGATTAATGCCAAAATGTCAAAAGTAAATCTCAGTTAAATGTAGTGAGTGGGTACCGTCTCCCTCAACACGGTCTGTGTTTACATGCACATTATGAGATAACTTCCTTATTCAGGAGGATTCACACTCGATCTCCAAGCACTTAACTTAAAGCAGTGGTTCCCAATCTTTTGTCTTATGACAGTTTATGGCTAAGTAATGGTCACAGTCACTTGGCATATCAGATTATCAGATTAGAGTGTTTCAGTTTGTAAAAAAAAAAAAAAAAAGAAAGAAAAAAAGTCTGCAGATGTATCTTTCATTCAAGGAAATGCAGGATTTCAGGAAACACTGGAAAAAATAAACAGAATTTTACTGAGCCAATGTGTGCTTTATGTGTCACTATGAATAATAAAAAGGTTAAACTGGTTCTTGAGAAGAGAAGAGAGCATTTCTGTCATTTTTCAGAAACCCAAAACACACACACAGACACCTGTCACAGCCAGGTCTACACTCCTGCTTGCATCTCTCCCAAATTACGTAACTCTCCCTCTCTTTCTCTCTATTCATTCAACACCCAGTGGCACAAGTTTCTCAGCATTCCTCCTGAGCCCTGTTGGATCAAATTGACACGGAGTCACAGAGACAATTGAAATAGGCCGCTCTCTTTCATTGCCTGGCAGCTCTTGCAGGGCACAGTTCCTTTTGGGTTTTTTTTTTTTTTTAAATGAGGAGCTGGGAATAAGCCAAACATGAGAGCAAAGCAGAGCTGCGGCGTAAAGCGCTAATTATTATCAGAAGGGGAGTGGTGAGGAAGTCAGAGGCCATTTTTATTAACGTTCTTATTAGTCTACACCTGCAGAGATGCTGATTCACTGTCTCTAAAAACACCATGGCTGCACACTAGCGCTAGCCTGAAACATTGATTTGCAAAGCAGCTTTAGACGCTGCCTGAGATAATTACCCGATATATATATAAATAAAAGGGTTTGGATACAGTTTCTGTGTTGTTATTAATCTCTGATATGCAGCTTCGTATGCTCTATAAAATCCGACATGCATTCATCCTAACACACCTACTCTGTCTCCCTCTCTGTGTGTGTACCATTGTTTGTCTTCCCCCCCTCCTCTCTTTTCTACTTACCCAGATTAAGTCCGTAGTCTCCGTTGACCTGTATCCTAAACTTGTCCATCTGTGTGTTCCTCTTAGAGTCCGGGTACCACAACACCTTGCTCTCCATATCCATAATTTTCTCGCTCTTCCCTTCCGTGTCCTTAGACATCTTTGTCGCGTGTCTTAAGTCGGCTGCCAAACACCGGTTAGCGCGAGCGCCTCGCTGAAGCTAACTGTCCCTAGAGGTGAGAGCTCGTGTTATGTCAGATCACCGGCTAGCTGCCCAGTTTGAATGGCTCGGGAAATACAGTGCGAGACAGCTAGCAAGGCTCACTGTCAAAGACGAGCGTGGGGCTGCCAAAGAAAAGTGACAGGCCACGCCCCGGCGTCATGACGTACGGGAACGAGGTACGTTCAAGAGCGCGGTGCGCAGTGTTCAAAGATTGTTATACAACATCAACTAAACTACACAATAAGTCCTAAACTGACAACAAAAGCCTTATGTAAAGATCTATTGCCAGGCATTGAACATGATATTCATTAGTATGTTTCCATTTGAGTGTAATCACCTGAAAATATGAATCGTTGTGTTTTTGTTTTGTCTTAAAATGAGCCCTGTGCAGTGAGAGCAGGTCCTCTTCCATTAAATCCACCATGTTGAACCATCTTTTTCTACAGTAGCCCAGAACAGACAAACCAAACACCGATCTACATATAGATTTTTGCTTTTTATGCGAATTTGGCAGCCATAGTTTTTCTTACACGCTTGGAAGGAGAGCACTAAATCCTACACACTGGACCTTTAAAGAGGAGTCCTAGAATATTTGTGATTATAGTGAACTATAATGATCTAATCTCTGAGAAACATTCTCACAATCTTTAGTATAGTTATATGAACACTGGTAATCATGTATAAATTGTAATATCAATATTTTAACCCTTATATGTGAGGGCTTTTCTACTCTTCGCTACTTGGAAAAAGATGCCCATGAAGATAGCCTAATATTGCTACCATCCATTATCTGTAACCGCTTATCCTCATCAGAGGTTGTGGTGGGGCTGGAACCTATGTCTGCTGACTCTGGGCGAGAGGCGGGGTACACCCTGGACAAGTCGCCAGTTTATCTCAGGGCGCATAGAGACAAATAACCATTCACATCCACATTCACACCTATGAACAATTTAGATACAATAAAACAAATTTCACACAGAAAGGCCCCAGCCAGGGTTTGAACAAGGAACCTTCTTGCTGGAAGGCGACAGTGCTAAACATGCAACATAACTTCAAACTACACTAAATATATATAATAACAAAAAATAAAAAGATCTGTCCAAAACTATATATAAATTGTCAGTGGTCATTAGTTTCTGACTCTGAGATAGTCGGAAAAACAGTAAAATTCACACTATCACACCCTATCACACGCACATTTAGTTTATTCTGTACTCATATTTTTTCCCTTCCATATCACATCCTCTGAAACAATTAACAGCCCACCATCTCTGTGGGTAATCTCTGCTTTAAGTCATTAAGTGAGTTTGATTGAGTTAGACCAATGATATGAAAAAAGGTTGTATCCTGCCAAAATATTATCATAATTTGATGAATTCCAGAATTTCACATTTCTTCTACTTCTACTTCCAAGCATCTAAAACTAAATTATAAATATACAGACAAATGTGTTACTAGAAAGAACGCAATGTATTGTAGGTAAGTATCCAGGTTCTAGATATGAAAAACATTGTATGTACCCAAACTCTTATCAGAGTTTGTTCAGCTATTGTGCCAACAGAATTACTGCAATGAATGCTATAGATAGCACAGGTAAGAATGCATGTTATTCATTGTCTCCTTGTGTCTGTTTTGTTTTGCGTCTATTTTTATGATAAATAAATACATTTTGTGCATCGCTTAACCCGCGCACAAAGACTGGAGTTGCATGTCTTGAACATATCCCGCACGTGGACGCACGTTAAAGTTGTATGGTCGAGACTTTCGTGCAAGCTTGCTTGCCTGTCAAAATGAAGGCTTTTGATTGGTCCTTAGCACCCTGGTTCCACATCAGCCGACAGATCGGTCTATGCGAGGGACGTACCGTTTGTATTGGACTGACATGTCGTTTGATCAATGGCAACCTGGCGTTTAGTCGGTCAAAGGGGCCAAATGAACCAATCAGACAGCGACAATGTAAGACCGTTTTAGGGGTGTGCCCAATCAGTGAAAGGGAACAACGACCCCTCCTTATTGCCCGGTGGTGTCATCTCAAGTTTGAGTTAACGGTGGAAATTTTCTTTTACAGTTTAGTCCTGACTTGTCTTGTCGAGTGTAGTTTTCATTGTTGAGCTGCTCTAGAAATGTTAATTTCACAATAAAGACACATGACGCGTTTTTTTAAAATTATTTTTATCATAACCTGATGCTTTGTTGTTTTATCAAATCCAAATCCCAAAACATTAACCTAAAAGTTACCTGAGCATCACAGAAAAACTAAAGTGAAGGCCCACAGAAAATCTCACATTTCTACTAGTCAAATGAACTGCACTAAATTGGCATCCCTGCTTTGTGACCAAAGGTGTCATCTTTTGACTGCTGTGTGTACTGGCACAGAAGATATTGAGAGAGAGACTGGGTTAATCAATATGTTGTAATGATATTTTGTAATATGGTATCAGTGCCTTTAAAACATTGGAGCCAGAGTCCAGACTGCAAAAATGGAGGCCTCATTTCTCAAAGTAGAATCTGGATGTGCATGATTTTGTAAACTTTTTTTTCAATATACATGTATACTACAAAATCACCGGAGGAGAACTGAGTAACCACACTGTTTCTTCTGATTTGCCCATTATTATGGTGTTACCCTCTTAACCACCCATGTTTTGACCATGCCTTTATCAAAGGGGACTTGATAAAAAGAATGAGACAAAACATAGGAATGGATGGATGATTTGTTTTCAGACACATTCCTCTTTCTATTCCTATTTATACACATGGTTTAATTGTCACTGTGATATGTTTGGAAGAGATTGATCAATAAGGTTCTGAGAAGATACACTTCATCTATCAAGAATAAATCACATTGTCACCTGTATTCACATGTATTAACCTGGATTTATCTATTTTGGTAGACTGGACCTGACGTTAAATGCACAGATCCTGCATTCATTTGCCTCCTGGTAGGTCGTTGGAAGGCTCGTTTTAAAAGAAATAAATCTATCACAAATTTGATGTCACCTCTTTTGCAAAAAAATGAATTAAATCTTCTCATTAATTGTAAAATAATAAGATTTCAAACTGGCTTTTAGGTAGCATTGCATAATTCTGTAAATCTTGCTTTTATGACTGTATCCTGTATGTTCATTGAGACTAACATTTTTGTAGCTGATGTTGCTGTTTCTGACATTGAAATTGACCTGAAATGGACCCTGCTATCACTTCACAAGGGTCTCTTTTATCTGTGTACCCTGGCTCTGTCTCCACATGAGTTCATATTTTCTGCAGTCCAGCCAAAATTGACATTTTGTAACAAGCAATAGCTCTATCTCCTTTTGTTTCACAATCATATTCTTTCTCAATGACTGTGGATCTTGTGGTGTAAAATGTGTAACTGATCCATGCACACTACATCCTGGGTTACATTGTTATACATTACATTTAGCTGATAATCGTATCCAGAACAACATACAATGAACCCTATAGGGCAAAAAGACAAGCTTCTAAGTATACTTTGAAGTGTTACAAAATCTTGAAAGCTTAATTTGTTTGATGGAAATGCAAAATCTGCTTTCCCAACCATGAGGCATGTGTTAAAACTGTCAAGCTATTGATTCTGTGTTTGTGCACGTTGTGTTTACTTGTCCATCTATATTTGTGGGGACCCCTTTGAGTTTTAGACTTTGGAAGACATTTTTGCAAAGTGAATGACAGAGCGGAGGAGATAGGCATTTAATTAGGATGGTTACATTTATGTTATGGTAAAGGGCTGGGGAACCCATGTATTTACCAGTGGATGAATAGTGGGTGTGAAGGCTTGATGCCAGCTTTGTAAGACCGGGGAGAGAGCAATGGAACTAAGATGTGAGCGAAATGGATGAATACGTGTGTGTAATCAAGTCATGCACAACAGTGTTTTCCATCATTTGCACTGTACAGGTGGATTGACATTGATGTCCACCAGAATATTTATCTCAAGGTAAATATGACACTTCCCTCATATTTATATATACAGCACTTTAGAGGAGAGTAAATTGTGAAAATGTTTTTTTTTTTTTTTTTTTTTTTAAATGTCCTTACTTTGCACTAAGGACACAGTTGAAACTGGCTCAACTTCTCTGCCACAGGTCACTGTGGGTGTTTTCTCAGCACAGTGGCCACACCACTGCAGCCAAAACGCCCTGCCCCCACTCAAATGAATGGAAAAACCTGCACAAAATGATTTTTTTTCTATTGTATGTTACATAAAGGGTGGCATGGTGGTGCAGTGATTAGCGCTGTCACCTCACAGCAAGAAGGTTCCTGGTTTGAACCTGGGCTGGAGCCTTTCTGTGTGGAGTTTGCATGTTTTCCCTGTGTCTGTGTGGGTTGTTAATGGGTACTCCGGCTTCCTCCCACTGTCCAAAGGCGTGCACTTAATAGGTGAATTGGTGACTCTAAATTGGCCGTAGGTGTGAATGTGATGTGGTTTTCTCTGTGCGTGCCCTGGGATGAAGTGGCAACTTGCCCGGGGTTTACCCTACGTCTCACCTAAAGTCAGCTGGGATAGGCTCCAGCCCCACCGCGATCCTGATGAAGATACAGATACATGGATGTTAGATGAAATAAACAGGTTGGCAGGGGCTTGTCTGGACCTCACACTGATACAAGCCTGAGCTTTATGTGACTGTGTAATCCTAACACTGACTGATTCATTTAAACTGCTGCATTACTTGAATCACTGTCTGTGTGTGTGTGTGGAGCAGGACACTATGGACATATGTCCAGTAGATGGCGCACCAATACATTATATTGTTTACTTCAAGCATCCTACAAGCATCCTTTTCTGCTTCCTAACTTTTTTTTTTCTACGTCACATGACTGAATCGTGTCCTGACGTCATCACCCTCCACGGAAGTCGGCGCTAGAGATGGTGGCGGCCTCGTCAGCCTAGCAGCAGGAAGAGGATGTTTGCTTCCAGCGAAAGGATAATATCACCTGATTGTACGCTTTTATAACTGAGCGAACCGATCGAGAGTTTTCCCACCGAGACTGCTGGGATTTTCGTACGGCACATTCCTTCACCTGGAGCCGGCCTCTGTGACTCTGAAGCAGGGCGCTGGATAAAATGTCCCTGTTCCAGTCGGCACTGGATTTCCTAGCCGGGCCCGGCTCGTCCGGGGCGGCCAGCCGGGACCAGAATGACTTCGTCGGACAGATCGTTGAGCTCGGTGACATGAAACTGAGGATCAAGAGGGTGATCGCGGAAGGTGAGACGGTGCACTGCCACGAGATTTGTTGATAACGTCTTGCGCGGCTAAGTGTGCTTGCTAGCTAGCTGGAGCGGCTAACATTAGCATGAGTGACAGACTTATCATGTAGTCAATGGCAATAGCAATTGCAGAGCTGTGAGTCACCAAGTAAACACACCGGTTGATAATTTGGTTTCGTGTGAGGCTAACAAAGATCATTTTCATCACGTGTGACGTTAGCTTTAGCTTGGTGTGTTGCTGCATTTTACTCGTCTAGCAGCTCCCTGAGTTAGCTACATACCTTCAACCTTATCATCTTTGCTGGCAGCAAGACATGTTTGACTCGAGAGAAAGTCATCATGGTGAGGACAGAAAGGCATTTGGTGATTTAAAAAATGAAAATATGAATGATGGCAGTGTTGTTACCAAACCTTTTTCTTAACATGGTGGTACATTATGACCTTTAATACACACACTGCAGAGCTGTGCTGGATTCTTGGAGACTGTTTGAGTGCCAGTACTTCTTTCTTTCCTGATCTCTCTTTCATTATCTTTTATTCATGTGTCTCTGGCTCAGGCTCCAAAATAAACAAACGAACAAGAACAGGCTGAAATGTGTCAGTGAAAGCTGTTTTTAAATGTCCAGTTTGGTCTTTGGAGTTTCAAGTCAAGTCAGCTTTATTGCCAATGCTGCCATATGCACAGGACATACAGAGAAGTCAAACAGTGTTTCCCTCATATCCCTGGTGCAAACAGCAATATACATGAAATATAAAACATGTACAAGTTAAAAGATAAATGAAAAGAAAAATGCAGCAAATCTAAAATATGTATACAGTATAAATATGACTAGTTTGCCAGTTAATTACAATCTCAAAAATATATATATATATTTTGTGTGTGTGTGTGTTAATTATTCTTGATGTATAGTATTCTTTAGTAAGTTGAAGGTTTATTACCATATACATAGCATATGAGTCTCCAAAAATACAATTTGGTGGAGTCCCCTCATCATATGCTGCAGAACTGCTCTTTCAGCTGCTTGGGTTCATAATAACGTGTCTGAATAAAATAGCAGCCTCTATTTGTTTATATGCATCAAAACAATTGTGTCTGCTTACAGCAAATGTGAACCCAGAGATCAGGTTTCATCTCTGCAGCCCTAAACAGGGATTTTTGTCCTTGTTGGAAAGTGGAAGGACAGTCTTTCTGTACTGCCACGCACGGTTAGCTACTACTCACAGAGGCAAATAGTGGTTAAATCTGTGATTCAGTATTAACGGTTAGATCAGGTAGTCTGTAGATGAGTATTCAATCTTTCATTAGTTCATTAGTTCAGCAAGTACACTCACTCCACTTTTTATGTAACTTATTGTTATGACATTCCTACAATACAAACCAGCAACAGTAGACAATATATATACAAAAAAAAGGGTAAATGGCTAATTGTCTTAATTATTTATGATTATGAATAGTCCTCACATCTAACTGAAGATTTGTCAGGTAATGCTGTTAGAGATACAAAACAAAAAACTAAACCAGCCTGACATTTTAGGAAGTTGTCATGTCTCTATGTTCTTTCTGTCAGCACGTAATGCGTGCCTTCCGGTCCACCTTACTTGGAAATTTCTGGCTACATAATTCTGACGGATTATTTGACAGAAACCTTTGTCGTGCAATACTCGCTAACATGTCCCCTTTCGCAACACTCTGACTCATTCTGAAGTGTTCAGTCCCAACTGCATTTTAAATCTGTGTAATACATGTTTTTTAAAAAAAATACAGCTGATTAAAAACCGTGTAAGATGCCAGTCACATCACCTTATTTAACTTAGAAATGCACACAATTGAGCATCAGTGACATTTCTGCTTGATAAATGACAGACAGTTAACTATTTTTTATGGTTAAAATTGTTGTTGCTTCACTATCAACTACTTGTTTCAGCACTAATTCAACTCTGGTCAACAGTATAATCATGTTGTTGTGATTGCACATCCTGAGCCGTGATAGTTTGTTGAAGAGAGAAGTTAAACATGACCTAAAATCAAGGCAGATGATAAAAATCAGGATCATTTTACACTAAACCTTTGCTCCTTTTCAAACATCCTGCTGTTGTGCAAAAGTGTCTTTGTTGTGTTTCCTCGCGAAGATATTTCATGAGAGAATACAATGGTTGGCTGTAACCAGATGGTTCTGCTTTATTAGGGCCATGACTAGTTTGTCTGTCTGCTGTATCAGCCACTTGATCATTCAAGGTTTGCTCTACTTCAAAGATTCAATTTGGGTAACCGTTTAATACACTTGGGTAAATTTAGGAAACCGCTCCGCTGTGTTGCAGATGCACAAGTGCTGGTTGTCATCATGAGCTCGGTTTCTCAGCCACATACTTTGTGCTTTGGTTTGTGAAGCTGAGATTGATATCTTCACATAACTAAACAGGTTTTCAACAACAGTGACACCTGGCTGCTCTTCCCTTTCTCTTGGTTTTTATTCCCTTTTCTGAGCAGGTGAAACAGTAGACAAGAGAGGTCTCTTTATTCAGAGCTAGAGTGGATGAGCTGCGCTTCATTCCTTACATCCCTGTAATTATTTAACACAAGCACAAAGATTGTACGCAGGCAAGTTTTGGGTGAAATGGAGTAGGATTTTTTACCCACCATTTCAAGTATTTTTCTTGGAATGGAGTGGTAAATAGAGCAAAAGAATAGAGCCTTTCAAGTTGCAGTCTTTCCATTTGCCAGCCACAAAACTGAGGAAATGTGATCCCTACAGGGAAGGTTGTGCATTCTTCAGGTGAGACACTGCAGGCAGAAACATTGTTTTTTCATGCACTGGTCAATATTGAGATTTTAGGCCCAAAATACACTATTAGGCATTTACACAATTACAGTTACTACAGAGACAAAGGTTAGCCTTAGCATTAGATAATGTTATATTTGCATATTTAAACTAAAAATTCACAAAACTTTGAAAGTAAAAAAAATGTCTTAATGTAAGTAATCAATTGGGGAAGTTGCATCTATTAGTTACAAATTAATTACAATTAGATTGTAATTATAATTTTCTGATTTATGGAGACATAAAAAGAAAAACTTTATAAAGCCCCATGTTCAGATTTCTGTTCTGGAAATCTATGCAAAGTGTATCTTTAATTAGGTAATACATAATCTTTCAACAAATCCCAAAAATCTTTCCAAAACCATTTTTAGAAATCTTGTAATAAAACAGTCTTGATGATGAACTATGGAGGTTTCATTGTGATATCTACTGAAAGTGTTGTTTAAGTTATTCACCTGTCGTGTCTCCCTTTATAGGAAAGTCACAACCTTTGCAGGTAAATGTATTGTGTAAGTGAAGAATGTACTGGTTCGGTAGATGCCTACTGTTTGTACTTGTGACGTAAGGTATGCACTAAGTGGAGAGAATGGGCTTAAGCTACCTTTGTTATTTTTATGCTAAACGGTGAGGTTGTGTGCCCATCGGGTGGCTCATTTGCTTACAAAATCAGGTCTGACCAAATAAAAGCCGCTGACCACACCTGGCCGGTCCTCCTTTTTGTAAATAAGGCTTTAAAGATTAGAATCTTGAACATGCTCATTCAGGCTTTCGCAGAGCAGAGCACAGCTGGTAGTTGATTTACTCATCACTATGGTAACCTCTTCATGGCCTCGGTTGGACTATGACTTGCTAAATATATTTTTCTTGTGAGCACAGACACACACAAAAATGGAGCTAGCACAAAAAAAAAACAAGCGGTGTACTGACTTATAAAAGTAGTTATAGATATGTATTTGTAGTTTTTACTAAGCATTTCTCATATTATCACCAGTGCAGGTTTCAGCCACACCTTCAGTGAAAAGGTGTACATTCAGCCGGGGCTTAGCGGTGGCCTAAAGGTTAGAGAAGTGAGCTTGTGACAGAAAGTTTGCTTGTGTTGTGTTGTTCTTGAGCAAGGCACTTAAGCTCCGACAGCTCCAGTGTGGCTGCTCAGCGGCCAGCAGACAAGACTGTGGTTATACTTGGCAGCTTCCAGGTTTAACTTGTTTATGGGAGTGTGAGGCAGGGCATTCCTGGAGGTTTTAGTGCTCTCTGTAGTCACAAGGTAAAACTAAATTAATTCAGTATCCTGTGGAGTGGAATGGCGTGTATGGTGTCCTGTGCTGATGGTATTTCCACTTTAAAAAATTTCTTTATAACATTTCTGCACCACCAGAAGAGCAATGTTGTATGAGTGTATGGCCAAATGTGCCCATTAGAGCCTCCATCTCCAGAGGCAAACTCTTGAGGCGGCATGTCTTGTATTAAGATGCGTCAGCATCGGTAATATTTCTGACCAGTGAAAGAACAGCATGCTCACACAGAGCATTTGTTTACATCTTCTGATTGCTGCAGTGAGAACTAAGGGGCAAATTCAATAATTATGGCATCAAAATTAGTCCATGAATCAGAACAACTACATGTCTGAGAACAGCCTTTAACACATTAAAGTTCAAGAATCCTTCCAGAACAAATCAGACATCAGAAATCTGACATTTATTCAAGAGAGTTACTACACTGTTTTACAACATGCTCTGCTCTGCATCAGACACCATCTGCAAAACACTGTACGCCCAACATGGATGATTACATATCATTGTAAGAGCTGAAGATTACATGTACTATTCAATATAAATTACACGCTGGTTGCACTCTTTTATTTTTTCTTTTCTCAGGTGGATTTGCCTTTGTGTACGAAGCCCAGGACATGAGCAGTGGTAAAGACTATGCCCTCAAGGTAAGATAAATGTATACTGGCAAAATTCTGCCTGTTGCTGCTTGTTACATGTTGAGCCTCTTACATGCTGTACCGCTCAATATTGCGCATGCATAAATGATCCACTGAATCAGGGACATTAGCTCTCTCTGCACTGATTGAACATTGTATATGCTGTGCAGTGTTATTATTCTGTCTGCGTTGTATGCATCCTGCTGCATTAGGTCTAGTTAAGATTCTCTGTGTTTTGAAGTTCAGCAGTTAACTGATGACTTTTAATGCAGGACTAAATAAATGATAGATGCACAAGAGAGAAAGAAAGATAAAGCACGCTGCAACACGATGGCTGTATGGAAGGAAAAGCAATAATGTGCTAAATGTTTGGCTTAGGTTTGCTTGCAAATATCCATTTTAGGGTTTATTGTGGGTCTAGAACCTGAGTGAATTGGGAAAGCGGCCACTGAACTTGTCAGTCACCATAATCAGCAGGAGCAGTCAATGTGATAAATCTCTTATCCTGTTTGACTTGGCATCGAAATCAGTTCCCTGTGTTCAAAGCAAATGCTGTATAGACTGTTTATTGATGGAATATGTTAGTTCAATCCTCTTAGGTATGTTTAATAAAAAGATTATGTGTCGCCTGATGAGCAGCGAAAAACTAATGGTGTGTGTGCACATTTGTTTCAGAGGCTGCTGTCCAACGAGGAAGAGAAGAACAAGGAAATCATACAGGAAGTCTGCTTCATGGTATCCTTTATCATTTCCAGACCCTCACGAAAAGTCACAGCGCATGGGGCGACATGTGACCAGGGCACATTAAACTCTAAACCACCTCCACTTTACTGCACCGTCATTACTACATCACTTGTAGTTTATTGGCAGCGCCACACAATGCCAGAATGCGCAGTCCGGGAACTAATATATGTTTACAGTGCTTTAGTTTATTATGGCGTTATTGTTTCACAAACACACAGACTGCTTTGCATTATGTGGCTGTGTCCACATAATCTGAATCTTACTCAGTGGAGTAGTCTAGCGTGAGCGGGGCAGAAAATGAATAATTCTGGAGGGGTTTCATTCACAGATGTGTTATTCAGTGGCTGCCAGGAGGGATAAGATCAAAGCACTGAAGCAGCCATTGTATATCAGTGTCTCTGGGGAGGTTTTATATCATGCAGTCACAGTTTTCGTCAGTGAGATAACGCTGTCACTGGAGGGAACTAGCAAACCTTTTGGCCAGCTGCTAAAAAAAATTCTGGGACCTGTCTTGTACAGTTGGGCAATAGTTGTTTTATGTTGTGTAGCAGAGTCACAGACCACTAGTAAACGAAACACTGTGTTCCCGCTTTCATTGCAACATTGTGTTTTAAAACTACTGATGTCAATGCTGAGTAGGCAGGAAAGAAAATATACAGTCATCAGTGAATTCTTCCCATTACTCAACTGCAAGCTCTTCCTGCTTTCACTGGACAATTGTCAGTAACCAATGAGTTTTTAAACATGCAAAACACCTTCCAGTGTGGCTGGAAGATTTGATGAGATGACAGCTGAGGCTAGGCTTGACACAGCAGTGTTTTTGCTGCATGTTCCTTAACCCTGCTCGCTGTACAGAAAAAGCTGTCGGGTCACCCCAACATGGTTCAGTTCTGCTCTGCTGCTTCCATCAGTAAGGAGGAGTCAGACACCGGACAGGCCGAGTTCCTGATCCTCACAGAGTTGTGTAAAGGTAAATCTGCACACTCCTACCAACAGAGAGACATCTGCTTTGTCTTCCACCTCTCTCTTTATTTCTTTGTTTAATGTATTCACCAATTAATCAGCGCTTTCTCGTACTAGATTTCAGTTCGTCTGAGTCATCAGAACTGTTTCCCAGTAACTTTAACTGAAAGACACTCATGATGAAATGGATTCCTGTCTGCGACCTTTCTACTTCCTGCTCTACTTCCTCTCTGTTCGGGCTGAGCTGTCATTTACAACAGATGACTTGCTTTCATTCAGTAGTTCCCTTCTTTGTAAGCCACTTACTCTTGAAAATAATGAATTAACACTTTTCAGATATTTACTTATTAAGTGTGTGAAGCACCCTTTTGTCTGCAGTGTGTCATATTTCCTCGAATTCCCTTAGAGAACTTCCCATCAATAAAAAAAAAAGACGTGGATATTGGCAGGTCTTAGTTTCACTTTGGCTGATGGGTTTTCATGCTTTCCCCTCTTTGTATGTCCTGTGCCTCAGGTCAGCTGGTGGACTTCATAAAGCGGGTAGAGCAGAGGGCTCCCCTGTCATGTGACACTGTGCTGAAAATCCTGTACCAGACGTGCCGTGCCGTGCAGCACATGCACAAACAGAAACCTCCGATCATACACAGAGACCTCAAGGTTTGTTGTTGATCTGTAGTTGGATAAGTGCATGATGAAGTATCCGTTATGTCGTACCTTTAAAATGAACCACAACATTACTGATTTTGTAACATTTGATAGTACTTTTAAATGAGTCGCTCTTATGATTACTAATTGGTAATTAAATGTGCTTTGGTTGACGTGCTAACCACAGCTTACTTGATGTGTTGCAGATCGAGAACCTCTTGATTAGTAACCAGGGCACCATCAAGCTGTGTGACTTTGGCAGCGCCACCACAGTGTCACATTACCCCGACTACAGCTGGTCAGCACAGAAAAGGTCCATGGTGGAGGATGAGGTACACACACACAAATACACAATCACTTAAGGTTAATCTCAGCAGGGTGCTCCGTTATACAACATTAAACACTGACTCATTGACTCTTTTTTTTCTTTCCAATAGTATGTTTATATATATATATATATATATGTCACTATGAAAAGTCAGCCATTCAGTTGGAGGAAAAAATCTCACTGTGGGTCAGTGGCAATACTGTTGTCATGGTGTTTGTCAGGAACCAGAAACCTTTGATTGAATTAACAGCTAGAGGTCCAGGAAGCACAGATTAATCAGGTTAATTATATTAATACCATAACCACCAGACATAATCACACACAGGAGTCCGCAGATGACCTAAGCATGCAGGTCCCCAGAGATCCTGCTTTCTAAATGTAATAACCTGCGTGACAGCTGTTTAGTTTAGATGTGAATAATTTGTTTGTAGCTCTGTGAGGGGGACGAGGAAACAGTTCTCAATGCACTTTCTTAATTTCATAAATTTCTCTCAGACAGCAGGCCAGCAGCTAACTATCACTGGATACTGGATTCTGGTTTTATCTACTGCAGCACCCTACAGTGGTCCATCAGCTGTGTTTGTATGCTTATTTTTAATTTTTTCCGTCTGTGTGTAGATCACAAGGAACACCACTCCTGCATACCGAACACCGGAGATGATTGATCTCTATTCCAACTTCCCCATCAATGAGAAGCAGGACATCTGGGTCAGAGCTTTTACCTTTTCTGTTTTCTATTCCCCAATGTCACAGCTAATCCAGCACCAATCAGGGTTTAAGATTGTATCATTGCTACAGCCAAGCTACTCATCACAATGTTTGTAGAAGAGAGATCCGGAAGTTATTTGAAGAGGATTTTGCCGTGTTGTTAAAGTGGCAGATAATATTGCTTATAGTCAGCAGCACAGATTCACAGTTGTTTTGGTCTCTTTTTAAGGGTAGGATAAGAATATGTTCTTCTTATTTCTGGGAAAACACTCTATGTTTTTAGGCTCAATGTAATACTTATTTCTTATAGCAGAAAACAAATATTAACAGTGACTTGTCACACAAGACACAGAACACAAAGGGTTCTACAGAGTTATAGTAGTTATTTAGAGTCTTTAACAAATGTTAGCTAGTCCTTTCTAGTGTAGTTGTTTGGACACAAGTTCTTTTTAACTATTTCATGATTTTCTTTTCTCCTCTTTTCATTGAGGAATTTGTCTTAAAGTTTATTGTGATCTTTGTTCTTTCCTCCCTCCTGTGCAGGCCCTAGGATGCATCCTCTACCTGTTGTGTTTTAAGCAGCACCCATTCGAGGAGGGGGCCAAGCTGCAGATCGTCAACGGAAAATACTCCATCCCTCAGAACGATGTCAAGTACACCGTGTATCACGACCTCATACGTGCGTACCTTTCATTCATCCATCCTTCTAGTTTCTTCTGGTCTTGCTGACTGACACAGTTGTCTCTGCGGTGCTGCCAGTACCTTGTTACAGCTAATCTAATTAGGTTAAAGAGCTCCACCTGGTGGATAATTTACATCTGTCCCTTTCCTGCAAACAATGGCACAAACACATAAATAATAATTAACCTCAATTAAATGTGATTAATTGTTACTGATTTCTCATCTATGCAGCCTTGATTTCCATAAATGGTAGTGCTGTCCACTGTGTTTTTTTTTTTGCATCCACCTCATCATTAATTATCTCTTTAGTTTTTTTAACATTTCCCCCTCTCTGCACTCATTCTGCTCCTCCTCCTCCTTTCTGATGTCCAGGTTCCATGTTGAAGGTGAACCCAGAGGAGCGTCTGTCCATTACAGAGTTGGTCAACCAGCTCCAGGAGATAGCAGCAGCACGCAATGTCAACCCCAAATCTCCCATTACAGAGGTAGGTGTGTTGCAGGATCGAGTTGTAGAAAACACAAAAAAAGTGATGCCACAGTAGAACTGTGCTATCTTACATGTCTTTCATCAAGTGCATTCAAGTAAACAATTTGATGAAGTGAGACACGGGCTCATCCTCAGTGCCTGCCAGCCTGGGAAAAGGCTATTGACAGGCCGACCACACGGCTTCTTCCACTGTGTGCGTGTAATCCTGCCTCACATGTGTTCAACGCCAAATACAACACACACACACAGCGGCAGTCTCAAAGGAGTCTGTATTCTCATTCCTAGGCTTCTCTTTTCCCAGCTGGCATGGTCCTAATGCATCCGAGAGAGACACAGAGGTGGAAAATGGGTGAAGCTGAAATGGAAAAAAAAAAAAAACAAGCTTGAAGTGACACCAACACGAATAGAAAAGCATTTTACCCGGCATGCTGGCCTTGACCGACTAAGCAGCCACAGCCTCTTATAATTCTTACCACAAATCCTGGTACTCAACACCAAATCCTCAGCCACAGTTTATAATGTGTAAAGCTGATTTCAATGTCAAAAAGCTCCAGGTCTGCAGTTACTATTCTTTTTCTTCTAACTCATGCACTGGTTACCACTGCAGGAAATCCTAGTTTGCTTGTGCTTTAGCACTACAAACACTTAATTCTAATCTTCTTATGCTGAGTTAATGCAGTTGTTTAAAACAAATCCGTAAACTGTAACTCTTCTGTATCTCCACCAATTTCTTACCAAAGTGAATCCGGATAAGGCTGGTAAATGTGTGCAGGGGGGAAGGCAGATTTGGTGATCGCTGATCTGATTAGGGTTAAGAAGGGGTTTCCCTGCTGGACATAAGGAGAGTATAATCCTCCTCCTCTCCCTGCCGCTTCATAGCGGACATATGGAGAGACAGACTCTTTGATGGAGCAGAGAGGAGAAAACCTGTGAAGGATGGGAGTAGAGATGGAAGTGAAACACTGAGGGGGAAATGCGGTAGACATCTCAGAGGGGAAGCGAGACACAGAGGCTGTCTGGCTGGCTCAACGCACGACCCAGCTGCAGTTCTGAAAAATTGTTTTAGCGAGCATGTCTCATTCAAACTACTTTGTAATCTACTTTTTTGGAATTGTTTTGAACTGGTGATTTTATATTTAGGGACAGAGACCTGTTGCTTAACATTCAGGATTTGATTGATGTTCTTTTTCTATTCCTCGAACCGTTGTTTTCTATCAAGCCCTATTTTATCCTTTGCTGGGGTGGAATTACTGAAATATTTTTGTTTTTTAAGATGACATTTTTTGCATTTCTAAGGAGGATCTTTGTTTTTCTGATGATTTCCTTCTCTCTCTCTGTTAACCTCTTTTGGGTTGCTGCTCCTCATTCATATTTATTTTGAACATCTTAGGCAAAACCTGTTTTGTTTTGTTTGTTGTTGTTTTTGTTTTTTTTTAAGCTTTTCTGTCAACCTAGTTTTTGTTGACTTGCCTGTTGCAATGTTGAGTACATACTACTGTTGGCGTCCAGTGTATGACGGCTATGAATGTCTGCAGCTGTTGGAGCAGAACGGAGGATTTGGCAACAATGGAGCTCAGCCGCCCATGCAGATCCACAACGTCCACAACAATGCAGGTAAGAGTCTGTTTGAATGGCAATATTATTCCCTCTGTAGCTTTGGGACAGCGTTTTGTTAGAGAGGTTGCAGGTTTGTGTTTGTTTTTTATAGCGTTTCTTTGTTTAGAGCGTTGAGGGCGAAACCGAATCTTCACTGAAAACAGAGCAGTGATGTTGTCGCATTATGTCAGTGTCACATTTCCAAAAGTGAAATGTAACAACTCATTGATTTGCTGAAGGGCAACCTAAAACCACATAAGCAACCCCCCCAGAATATCCATATTTGTTATGCTGTACTCAAACAGCCACATTATGACACCAAACACAGAATTTCTAATCAAACAGAAAAACACGTTCTCACACACACACACACACACCCCAGACACCACCCATATCCCATACACCCTGCATTCATTTGTTTGTAGGTCATTTATTTTTATATTATAAGAACATTTGCATGGTGAATTATTGAATCGTGATCATTATGTATGGAAATTTCCCAACATGAGATCTCTTACTCTCATTCTAACTCAAGTAATTTTGACACGCTTAGAGCTTGGGATTGTTGCAGGATGTTTCATTTACTGCTACATACAATATTCTAGTCACCCTTGAGTCAGTCTTGAGCATAAACTTGAGGCCAACAAGCTTGTGTGTAGTAGCTTATGTAATATATTCAATAAGATGAGATTTTAATGTGTCTGTCACTGGCTGTATGCTCTGTTCTTAGGTTGTGATGAGTGGTGTTAATTTGTAGCAGAATAGATAAGTGCAATCACAGGAATAATTTCCTGCCAAAATGGGTGTCAGAGAAAACAAACTTTAGACGCACACCACATATTAACATTTGGCACAGTGACTGTGATTCGCACCCGACATTATGTCTGAAGCAGACTGTACGCACATGCAGTCTGATTTTTAAGAGCACAAGCTGGAGGTACTTTGTGAGAAAATCATATTTCTCTTGTTTATCTGTACCTTTTCTCTCATCCATACACATAAACACCCCCCCCGACACACACACACACACACACACTTGCAATCTGTGTTAAGAGGATTTCTGCCGGGTCAGTAAACCATCTGTCAAAAGGCAGAATATGTTTGCTCTTCCCCTTGAAGAGAAACCTCCTGTCCATTCATGTCAGGCCTGGTCAATACATAATGTTGTATCTCAACATCAGGCAGCTCCGCCACAGCTGACAGCAACTGATTTTATCCGATGCATTTACCTCAAAGTAAAACGAACAATCCCTTTTGACCACTTTTTTTCATTAGTTTTTTTGTGTTTATCGTAAATGTCATGCACATCACACAGCTGAGCAGGAACATGGCATTTTTTAAATTCTCCATACTTATATCTGCTGTTGTACAACATAGATTTTACTTATTCGGTAACCTTTCTTTTCATTTATCAGCTTGGTAAACAGATTTTTATTTGGTCTGTTTGTTAGGTAATAATTTAAAATTATAAAAAAAGACACTCATATATATATATACAAATATTGCATACATGTTTATGCTGTGAGTTAAACTGTGACCCTGATTTCTCCAGTTGAACCCAGTGTGTGCATCGTGTCATTCTTATAGGCATGTACGATCCTGATCAGTCGGGCAGTGGCCTCTTTGATATCTTAAAAGGAGGAACAGAGCGGTTCCTGACCAACATAAAGGACACTTCCTCTAAGGTCATCCAGTCAGTAGCCAGGTAAGGTGCTCTAACCCCGATTATTCTTGTTGTTTATTCATATTTTCTGCCGTATACTTTTCAGTTAATCTTTTTTTGTCATGACAGATCGGTTGCCACTGATTGTGCTTTATTCATATAACATGTCAGTTTTTTTCTCACTTGGCGTAGCATGGGCATGTGTTGCTGAATTGATCATATGACTTCCATCATGTTTGTGTTAACCTATGGGGAACTTTTCACGTTTTGCACGTTTTAGCTACTGTAACTCCACATATGCCTAATCTTATTCCACCTTCATGTTTGTGTTTGATGATGAGGAAAAATCTGATAAAACTGTAAATTTACTGCACACTCATAGTCCTGTAAGAAATTTGTATTTCAGGCATCCACTAACTTACTTAGCAGTTTTCTAAACATTACCGTTTGTCAGTCATCGTGTGCATCACAGTTGCATCACCCTGAAGGAAAACGCACATATTGTACACCTGCAAATTGTTTATGTAACCATTCATACTCATAGCTACCATGGCCCCAGATCTACTTTTTTTAAAAGGAACATTTTGCTGTTTGGCTGTCTGAAATGTGGTTTTCCACTCTGATGGCAGACTTTATAGTAGTGAATCTTGCAGGAAAAGACAAACCATATTTCAGGTTCTCTCTCTTTGTAGTTCTTTCACCAACCGCTGGCATAAGTCAGCTGGTCTGCTATGCCTGGCTGCAGCAATCAGTGATTGGTTTAAATTGGTTAGAAATAAGCAAAGTGTTCCTTTAATATCCACTCAGTCCTTATCTGTTAAGGTTTGATATTTCATTTGGTTATCCTATCATCGGTTTGTTTCATTTGTTTGGTCGTTTTGTTTATTTTTTGTTTTTTCTTTTCTCTGTCCCAATCCCTCATGGTCCCACTATGTGTCCATCACCTAGCAACCCAAGGTAAATATGGGTCGGTGAAGTGCGTCAGTTACTGCGTTGCTCTGTGTGCTCCTGTAGCTTGTGTTTAATTTAGACGAAGAAAAACCCCTACTAAGCCATTTGCTGTGCTGTGTCCATCGTCACACGTTTGCTGATCCTAACATCACACATTCAATAATTCAATTGAATGAGTGCAGAGAGTGATGTGAAGCGAATGAATGGATGAGTATCATTTTAAGAGCGGACGCAATGGTCAGATGATTGGAAAATGACATCAGCGAATGACAAAACAAGTGAAACATATACTCTGTGCATGGTACAGGAAATTATTGGGCTAGTCAGTAACAAGTTTAAAATTGTTGTTCAGCCATTTATTTATCACTTTTTAATTATTTTAACATATCTGCTTGCTTTTTTACATAATTATTGCTTATTTATGTTTTCAAATTAGTTGAGCTTGTTCCACATATCCCCGAGCAACTTCAAACGTACCACATGACGTGCCCCTATAACTGAAAAACTAATTGAATGAATGAGTGAATGAATGAATGGTAGTTTAAAGGTTTTAATATGGCTCCACTGCTTACTAAATCACCATTTCAGTTACATACGTGTCTTAACCAGCATCACCCGTCTGCACAGATAAAACTGTGCATCATCAGCATATATAGATTCAGTATATTTATGTTTTGCTTGGCCTAAAGTTTGTTTGTGTGGACTAATTTTTCATTTTCAGTGGGAATCATATTGCATTGTTTTTGCTGTTGTCATTGTTCCAATATGACTATTGGCAGTAATGATCCTCCTGAGCATATTCCCATGCAACAAGAAGCATCTGCCAAAAGCCTGTGCTACATTTAAGACTCAGAGGAAAGATAAACTGGGGAATTATTTAGTGTAATTTGCACATTTGTGCGACAGTCTCCAACAAAACTATTTTAAAAGATTCTGTTGAGTGGTAGTCCAGGCAGAATGGTTGTACCTGATTCTGTTTTTTTTCCTCCCTACTTAGTTGTATACCAACTTCTTTCATAAGTGTTCTTTTAATTTCTCTTTCAGCTACGCCAAAGGGGACCTAGATATTTCATACATCACCTCCAGAATAGCAGGTAGGCATAGTACCGTCCATAAAACTGACTTTTTGATTTTTCAGGATGAAAATGACATTAGAGGTAATTCCTTTTGAGACATCGGTGAAGTGAAAGTGATGTGACACAACATATAAGTCACTGTTTAACATTATGACAAACAGATGGACCTTTGACGTAATAGTTAAACATGTTTTCTCTGCAATCGTTTGTGTGTGTAGTCATGTCCTTCCCAGCAGAGGGGGTGGAATCAGCGATAAAGAACAACATTGAGGACGTCCGTCTGTTCCTGGATTCACGTCACGCTGGTCACTATGCTGTCTACAACCTCTCAAAACGATCATACAGGCCTTCTCGATTCCATAACAGGGTATGAAACGTGTGTTTGTGTGTGTGTGTGTGCGCCTTTTTGATTAGTCGATGTGTGTCAGAGTGGAACGTTACCAAACTCCCCTGTTTCACTGTGAGTCATTGCTGTGGGTGAATAGTTTATTTACTCAGTCATAGTGTCAGCAGTGTTTTCCTCTATTTTCTGCCATTACTCTTTCAGTCATGTAGCTATACAAGATTCTTTTTATGTTAAGGCGTATGTCGTTTTGTGTGTGTGTGTGTGTAGGTCTCAGAGTGTAACTGGCAGGTACGCCGTGCCCCCAACCTCCGCAGTCTCTACAGTGTGTGTAAAAACATGCATCTCTGGCTCAAACAAGACCAGAGAAACATCTGCATAGTGCACTGCCTGGTAAGTGGCCTCTCACCACCGACCACATGACTAAGATGACTGATGACTTAGTTCTTCATACATTATCAGGATGGGACAGGGCATAAGTAGATGAGTAGAGAATAAAAGACGACACCTGTGATATCTTCCACTGTTACCTTCACTTCACCACCATGTTCCCTTTCTCTCTGTAGGACGGCAGAGCAGCATCAGCGGTGGCAGTGTGCTCCTTCCTGTGTTTCTGTCGCCTTTTTACCACAGCTGAAGCTGCTGTCTACATGTTTTCAATGAAACGTTGCCCACCCGGCATAGCGCCCTCACACAAGAGGTATGAAAACATATATGTTAATCATTTTTGTCTCTCAATTTTTAAGAAAACATGGTTTTAATCCTGATTTTGATTGTTGCAGATATATAGAGTATATGTGTGACATGATGGCAGAGGAGCCCATTATCCCCCACAGCAAACCCATAACAATTCGCTCCATCATCATGACACCCGTGCCGCTGTTCAACAAGCAGCGTAATGGGTGCAGACCGTTCTGCGAAGTTTATGTTGGAGACGAGAGAGTCCTGACTACATCACAGGAGTACGACAAGATGAAGTGAGTTGATATACGCACAAGAACGCATTTCAGGAGTTAAATAATGTTACTATTTCAATGATTCATTCTCTCTCTCTCTTTCCTTGGCTCTTTCCAGAGATTTTAAGATGGAGGATGGGAGAGCAGAGATTCCCCTCAATGTGACAGTCCAAGGAGATGTACTGGTGGTGATATATCATGCAAGATCAACATTGGGAGGACGTCTACAGGCCAAGGCATGCATACACTCTGTATCGCATCAGTTTTAAAATGGATCTAAGAAAATGATGGACAAAACACTCATTTTAAATTCTACATTGTTGTGTTTCAGATGGCATCCATGAAGATGTTTCAGATCCAGTTCCACACAGGTTTTGTCCCCAGAAATGCGACCACTGTCAAGTTTGCCAAGTATGTACACGATTCTGAGAAATCCATTTCCCTCAAAGCTTCAAATTTCCGAATTTCTACACATCATGTCAACTAGAGCAGATTTTATTGTTTTTAATTAACTCTTCCTTCATAACAATGTCTTTTCCATCCAACTGTTCTCCTGTCAGGTATGACTTGGATGCTTGTGACATCCAGGAGAAGTACCCAGACTTGTTCCAGGTCAACTTGGACATCGAGGTGGAACCCAGGGACAGACCCAGCACCAAGACACCTCCTTGGGAGGGCTTCCAAACCAAAGGCCTCAACCCCAAAATCCTTTTCTCCTCTCGTGATGAACAGCAGGAGATTCTCAGCAAATTTGGTAGGTGGCAGTCCTTTACCAAAGCCAGGCTCTTGGATTAGAAGTATTAGGGTTTGGTTTGATTTGCTGTGTATCTCAATCCGTCAATCTATCAGTTCACTTAGTGTTTAAATCAGACACATTCCTGAGCATGTTTTTTAAACACTTTTTTTCAAATTAATTTGTACATGTGAACCAAATATTAAACCTTTATCACTACAGGTAAGCCCGAGCTGCCTCGTCAACCAGGTTCCTCAGCCTTTTATGACTCCGAGTCGCCCCAGCCGGCTCAGACTCCAGAAGGCTCAAATGCAGCAGAACCAGAATCTCCTGTGAGCACCGATAGCAATGCCAACAACTTCTTCCAGACACTGGACTGGGAAGGTACTGTAGTTATGTTTATTGATAATATTTTATCAATATAATATATAATGATAATCTACTTGGCAAAATCGTATACTTTTGCTCTCTATAAGTTTAGATTTTTAGTAATTGTCCCTCTTTTAAAAAAAAAAGATTGAAATTCTCCCAGACAAGCCATGAAATATACTCTGATCTCTTAATGTCCACCGCCCCTACTGATTAAGAAATAACATCAAATCCCTTAAAATGTCCAATTTTTTGATATTGTAGATGTGCGTGGCACTCCGAATGCTTCAGGCAGTCAAGGAGGGGGGTCCATGAATGATCAGGAGGACCTGAGTGATCAGTCAGAAGGAGAGTCCTACTCTTATTCTGCTCCCAGTGGGGAGCCTCTGTCACGTGACACCAGCGAACCACTGTTTGATGCTGACTTCCAGGTAGGTAAAGTCCTGAATGGCTGATTGTATCATATTATGCCATCAGTACAGTATGACTTTCTTTATCTTGTGCAAGGTAGAGCCAGAATGCTTTATTTTCTCTTCCATTCATTGCTATCTTTTCTTGGTGACCTTCATCTCCCCCCAGAGCTCCACTCCTGCAGCCCAGGAATCTCCAACCGGTGACACAGCTGACCTCTTGGGGTTGAACTCTGACCCTCAAGCTCCATCCATGTCTTCGACCTCCTCTTCTGCTCCTAATCAAGGAGTCCAGGGAGGAATGAAAGCTGCATCCAGCAACAGTGACCTCCTCAATGACCTGTTTGCACCCCCTGCTGCTCAGACAGGAGCAGTGCAGGAAGACTTGTTCTTCAGTGGGCCGCCCAGTGGGGCGACACCAGACTCAAAACGTAAGAGATAAGACTTAATACGTGCTAGTTGCATTATTATAAAAATGCATTTGAATTAAGCTGTTGACTCACTTTAGAGGTAGGGTGATGTATGGTGGCAGCTTTCGTCACCAGCCAACACATACAGTATACTACATCGAAACTTACAAATGGTTGTGAATGTGCTTCACTGTCAACACTCCAGGGGCACCACAGTCTTACAGCTGCTCATGGCTGATAAGCTGGGCTAGCTCTGACTACCCGCAGCTGTATTCCTACAAAAGGGAGCAGTGGTCTGTCACTCTTGTCTGTGTTATCTCCCACATCATACACTTTGTAGCCATGAAGCCACATCCCCTATAGTTCTGCATTCAGGTGTTACACTTTAATCCTTATTTTTTTCTTCTTCGCTGTGTCTGTGTTGTAGCCATGGGCGATCTGTTTGATCCATTTGGGATTGGGTCTGGCTCTGGTGTTGGCTCCAGTGTGGGTTCGTCTCGGCAGGCCTCTGGACCGGACCTGTTTGGAGACTTGTTGGGTTCTGATAGTTCGGCCACCAGCGGGTTCAGTTCAGCTCACAGTAACCCCACTCCTGCTTCCAACACAAGCCTTTTCAACCTCAGTAAGTACATCAGCTACTGTGACATTTCCAGTTTAGTTTTTTTGTTTTTTTCTTTTCTACAATCTGGGTGTCACTCTGTTGATATTTGGTCCTAGCAATGGCTGATGGTAACATGCAAAAGAAGCATAACTAGTGTAACTTTGGATGTTTGTATCTTAACAGACAAGCTAGTGAATGATACCCCTAAGATGACATCATCAGCCAGCCAACCTGACCTGCTAGGCGGATGGGACAGCTGGGCAGCTGGTAACACCACTAGCATGAACGCCACCACCAGCAAACCTAACTATACCAACACAGGTAGGTGGATGAACAATAAGTAAGGGTTTGCAGCTGATTGAACATTTACTAAGTTGTGTGAATTGTTGATTTTGTTGGCAATTTGTTTGAATCCAAAAATCTAACTTGCATATTGTTCATTTGTCTGTAGCTTCTGGTGTGTCATCTATGTCCAAGGCCAAGTCTCAGACCTTTGATCCTTTTGCTGACCTAGGAAACCTGGGATCCAATTTACCAGGTAAGAGGCTGGGTCAGATATGCAGTATGCCTGTAATGGTGCACAGAGAGAAATGTGACTTGTAATTATAAATGTATCTCAAATTACTTACTGTATCTAACTAACTGATATCATTCCTCATGTTTTTTTGCAGGTTCATCTGCGCCTTCGTTTAGCACAAAGGCTCCTTCCTCCTCTGCTAAGCCTCAAGCTCAGCCCTGGCAATCTGGAAGACCCACCTCAGCCCAGAACAAACCTTGGATGGCCGCATCAGGATCTGGGTCCGCACCCAAAGCATCTTCAGCATCTCAGCCTGCAGGCGCACAGTCCACCAAACCCAACTACAACCTCAACTTCTCCAGTGTCATTGGTGGGAGAGAGGAGAGAGGAGTTCGTGGGCCTGGATTTGGTAAGAGACACTGAGTAGAGGGGAAAGGTTTCTTACCCGCCTTATAGATCATTTTTCTGTTTTAATTTCCACGGTTAACACTCAAGTATAACTCAAATGTATTTTTCTTAACGAAGGCCCCAAGCCAAAGGTAAAGGAGGATGACTTTGAGGACCTGCTGTCGACTCAGGGTTTTGCCTCCAGGCCTGATAGGAAGGGACCAAGGACCATTGCTGAAATGAGGAGACAGGAGATCACAAAAGACATCGATCCACTAAAACTACAGGTAACCAACTGAACGCGCATGTGAAGGACAGGATACACACCAAAAAAACGTGCTATAAAAAACTTCTAAGTTCTTCAATGGATAAAAATGCAGATATAATGCATTGACTTGTGACTAGATTCGACCAGTTCAATCTTATCAGAATAAATTTTGTGGGGGAAAAGTGAAAGAGCAGCACTTCCCTTTCCTACCTGAGCCAGGTGGTTGTACTGGGCAGCTTCCAGGTGTTGACGTAACTGCAGTTGCGAATAGAGTGTTCCTGAAAACATAGCTCTTTGCAAAACTTTGAGGGATAAATATGACTTGCACTGAAAGTGCTGAGTAAATCACCTTGCCTGCTGACTTATTCAGCAGATGATTTTACTCAAAAAAAAATGAAATTCTGAGCAAACCAATCGGTCCTTCTGGTTACTTACTTAGATCAACACGATAAGGCACCTTTTGGCAGGTGATACTCTGACTGATACTCTGACTCTGATACTCTACTGTGAGCTGTGCCTCACAAAGTAGCCTATAAGTGGTGAACAGTGTTTGCACTAAAGGTAGTAAAGGTTTTTGTTTTATTGTCGTGCTGCAGATCTTGGACTGGATTGAAGGGAAGGAGCGAAACATCCGAGCACTGTTGTCAACTCTGAATACTGTGCTGTGGGAGGGCGAAACCCGCTGGAAAGCTGTAGGCATGGCCGACCTGGTGACACCTGACCAGGTGAAGAAGTACTACAGGAAGGCTGTGCTGATTGTCCATCCAGATAAGGTACAGTATAACATGCTGCTTGCGCATTTAGCCAGGTGCATTAATAAAACCTGACAGGACAGTTACAAGACAAACTTGAATACTGTTTATTATAAAAGTTATTTTCAGCATGATTTTAAAGGTATTTCAACTCTCATCTTTGCTGTTCTCTATTAATTTGCATATGTATGGTCTCTCTTTCTCTGCAGGCAACAGGCAAGCCTTATGAACAATACGCTAAGATGATCTTCATGGAACTGAACGACGCCTGGTCAGAGTTCGAGAACCAGGGATCCAAAGCACTCTTCTAAAAGTCTGGTCAGGATCCCAGCTAGACCAGACCAGACATGACTGGACTGGATTTGGCCTAACCAAATAAGGGTTAGACTGGGCCAGATTGGACAGGACTGAGCCCACATTGGGCCTTAGGGGGCGCAGAGCCTCTGAGAGGTGTCCTCTCTACCATTCCCTTCACTCCCTTCTTCCTTCTTTACTTTCTTCTGTTTCTACAGTCAAAGAAAAAGACAGTTCGCCTCATGTCTGGCTGTGGTGAAAATTTCCTCACTGGTTCATGAAGAACCAGTTAAAATAAACATTGTGATTAAATAAACATTAGTTCTTAAAACTCACTGCCTACCTGTACGACTGCCTGAGTGGTGCTGCAAACATCAGGAGGGAGGAATGGGTGACAATCACGCGAAGAAGAGAAAACGGAAAAGAAATCGGATAATTTCAAAGACATTTCAAATTACCGAGCTGATTATCGTGACAAAAAATATAAAATGACCCTACTCTAATGAAATGCTGGTAAATTTTGGCTGTGGCTGGTAAGTTTGTCATTTGTGCCTGGCACTTTTGCAAACAGCAATTAGTCATTTAGCTGACTGGAAAAAAAAAAAAAAATGAATATGGCTTTACAATTTCAGCATGCCAGCCAATATGGACATTTACAAAACAGCATTTAAATGTTACGTTTTTAAGCTTAGTTGCCTCAAAAAATAAAAATTGCTGATGAGTCTCAGAACATACCAGCCACATACCAATGAACAAGAAAAAAAACTCTAATGCAGAAGCAGGATTTAAACCCTCTTTTTGAAACAAGGCAGATCTGTTGATAACACCCATTGTTACTTTGAAGTGCTACTGAGGCACCTTTTGGGTAAAACACTTGGGTTGGGTTTGCTCTTGAGCCATTTCCTCTCCAGAAGACTATTGCCTGCTGAACACTACTAGTGCTGCTTCTACCATCACAGTTACTGCTACATACACTCCTCAGATCGATGTTAAATCCTGCATCCTGAACTTCTGACAAAGAAGCTGAACTTGTTTTGGAGCCCCGTATAAATACAAGCGGGCAGTCTGTTGTTTTTGAAGTGCTCTTTTAATTCCACCCACTCAGGCTATACCGTGTAGCTAACTGCATGCTCTCCCACACCAAACCTCAAAACAACAGGGCGGAGGGGGGGGGGTAAAGATGTGTTTTTATTACAAACCAGGGTAGTCCAAGCGGGCGAGGGAGGGCTCTTTTGTTGAAGTGCTCTTTTTCTTGTAGCAGAAACAGAAAGAGTCTACCTACCTGATGGCGCTGAGTTGGCAGATCACATGCCTTCCCAGCGCTCACACTGCTGATTGCTTTTGAGCATCTCCATCCTCGTCGTCATTATTAACCCCTCTCTTTGTCTCTGTAAGCCCCACCCACCCCCAGTGCCCTGGTTTAGTGGAAATCCACTTTTCCGTCAGTGCATAGGAGGAGATCAAAAAGTGAAGGAATGAAAAGAGAAATATAGTGATTTATTCTGCTTGCTCTTGGTTTTACTCATTTTTTTGTGGGGGGGGGTTCATTCAGAGCTTTTGTCAGTTAATCATCACTTCAGTGTAAATATAGAAACGTTATCATTTATCAAGTGGCTTTGTTAACATGGACGGATTGATTTGTTACTAAGCTTCATGCTTGACCGCGTGATTGGTAGTATGGCTGTATGTGTGTGCAAGTCAGTGTCTGTCTGTGTGTGTGTGTTTCTTTCTGAGGGACTTTGAGCTTTTTTGTCTGCAATCCTGATCTTTTCTTTCTTAATTGAATTTTTTCAGCCTTGCACACACTGCTTCTGTTTTTTGTGTTCTTGTCTTTTCAAAAATCTTTCCAACTTTTTTTTTTTTTGCTCTTTTTATTTCACATTTTACCTCATGGACCAATCAAATCACCTGTTTTCTTATTTATTATTATGTTTTTGAGGGAGGACTATGGGTTCTAATGACATGTATTCATGCATATTAATGGCACAAGATGAAAAATTTCAGATAATATATAAGTGGAATGTGCTGAGTGCAAGTTGGACAGTTGTTGGATGATCACAGTGAGTCTCTTTGTTGCTGTTTTCATTCCAAAGCATCTTATTATTATTATTACGAATGTGCTTTTACAAATATATATCCTCTTTGTTGTTAAGCGTATGTGTTTATCATTTGTCCGTTTAGTCTCTTCTTTTGTTGTTACTTTTGTTTCTTTTGTTCCCTCTGAAGGCAGAACCGAAGTTGTTGCTTCCGTTTTGCATTTTGACATTTTGTTAAAATTCCAACACGAGGGGCCAGTAAACCTAAGTAAGAAAAAAATAAAAACTGATGCTTGAAATTTAGTTGAAACTCTCTTTGACAGTATGATCATAGTATAAAGACGGAGGATTGCAAAACCACACATTGACAGTGTTTACTGTACCAAATTACATCATACTAATATGAATGTAGATTTCAGTGCAAAGACAAATAATTAAAAAGAAAACTTTTGAACTGTTTCATTGTCTTTATTTTGAAGATTCACAGTGGCTTTACATTCACCACCTGCTACTTTTTCAGTGGTGGAAGCTTTAGAATTTGTTCCACTTGAATCATCCTCATGTACCATTTTGTTTGTGACCAGTAGGTGTGATTTTTTTTTTGTATAAATAGCAACTTTACTTCTAAATAGAGAGTATGGACAAGTGGTTGCTTTGACAGAGGTGGTCAGTGATCTAAAATTCAGAGAATTAAGAATTACTCTATGCAACAATGCAACAACCCAATTATATACCCATGTCCCGTTTAATGATTAGAAGTATCAAACATATATTCACAATATTCTGAAAAAGAAAAGACTTTTTCACTGTTTCTGTCTGTTAAAAAGAAGTTTTTCCTTGCCGTTGTCGCCCAGCGCTTGCTCACGGTGGGAATTGTCTCTGCAAATAATATTATGAAGAGTTCAGTATAGACCTGCTCTATGTAATGAGATTACTTTTATCACGATTTGGTGCTATATAAAGGAAATTGAATTACTGCAAGCAACCACACAGCAAAGTATTTTAAGTTGCATCTTTGAAAGCTAACAATACACTATTGCCAATGCAGAACTGACCTAGAAAATGAAGCCAAAATATACAATATCTCTCCTCCTGTTTGTGTATTGTATGAGTGAAAGAGTGCACAGAAAGTAAAACAAGTACTCCTTTATCACGATGAGTTACAGCTTTATTTCAAAGGTGGATCCACATGACCAGATTACATTACATTTCCCCTCCAATGCACAGACTTTGAACACAAAACTGTAGCACATCATATGGTCTATACAAAATGAATTAAAAAAGGAGAATGTGAGAAAAAGGAAAAAGAAAGTCATCTCTCATCTCAACCTCTCAAACTCTGTCCAAGCTCCAGTGACCATAAAAGCTACGTCTTAGCACTGGCACTTGTGGAGACAGAGATGAGAAGTGGAAGACGAAATGAAGGCAAAGGGGGAAATTTGTAGACGTGTCTCTTTGAGAGTAAAAAGGGTCTGGTGCACAAAATCTGTTATTTCAAAACGTGAACAAAACAGAACGTGTTGTCCCTTCCCACCCTTATGAACACAGACTCAAGTACAAACTATAGCAACATTCACTGATGCCACAGTTTTCACATGTATTGAGTGTATGCAGCATGGAAAGAGATGTTCTGGAGAGATGAAAACATGCCAAGAAATATCAGGCACTGCCATTTTTCTTGTTTTAGGAGTCTCCATCTCTCGAGCACTTCTGCTTCCACTGCTAATGCAAATTCACTGTACGTGCTTTTAGGGAGAAATACAAAAAAAAAAAAAAAAAAGTCACAATATGTTTGTTCCATTTATGCACACTTAATGACAACAGTGCCTTGAATGCAGCAGTTTGGGCATGTTGACATTTGGTTTTGACAGGAACAAGGGCCGGAAAGGCACTTCAAAGCGTGGATGTCCCTTCAATTTCCTGGTGGTTCTGTCGTAAGCCCTAAAAAATAAAAAAATGTCAGCTGGTTGACTCCCTGTAAAGCTTTGAGTCCTCCAAATGACCAAAGGGGAATCTGAAAGAGACGAGACGGGGGCCAGATTAGTGGTTGCTAGAAGTTGTGTAAACTGAGTTAGCAACATGGTCAGAGAGTGAAAAAAAAACTGAATAATTTAGATTCAATCTATGTAATAAAAGACAGATTCAGTATTGTGAGAAACTTACAAAGACAAAAGGGTTTTTTCAAGCTGTGTGTTGTGTATCTAGCCCTCAATGGAGACCTCTGGAACAATGTGTCCATTCATTGATGGCTCCACTGACATCTCCACAGACTCCACCGTGAGCTGCATCTGACATGGCATGTCACAGATTTCTTTCTTAGGCTCTTCTGACAGCACATCCAGACTTGTCTGCTTAGCAGCGCTATCCTGAAAAGGAAAGGAAGCAGAGGAGGTTAGGAGACAGAGTAGATGGTCACCAGTACCTCAGAGAAGAAAGAAGTGTCAAACTATAATTAAACACTGTCACACTACAATGAACCAGATAGTTACTGTCTGTTTATAATGATAAATGATAAATCTGACTAACTCACAATGACAATTTCCTCTGCAGGGGCAGGACTGGGCTCAGGCACAGGCACAGGCTCAGGCTCAGACTCAGGCTCAGGCTCGGGTTCAACCTGAGGCTGGGGCTCAGGCTCAGCCTGAGGCTCAGGGATGAGCTCAGGCTCAGCCTGAGGCTCAGGGATGGGCTCAGGCTCAGGCTCAGGCTCAACGGGCGTCACATCCAAAGATTCTGATTGGGTGTCGAGGTTGTCACTCATTTCCACAATTTCCTAAAAATATTGCAAGCAGAGAAAGGTCCCGCTTAAGATCAGTATAACATTTGTACAATGAACATGGATTATGTGCAATAAACATTCAACATTCAAGAAGTGAAGAAGATTATTCTGGTCTTAAAAAATGTATTAACAAAAATTACACTGAATTAACACTGAGTTAGTTCTTTAGCTAGAGAAGAATGCATCAGGCTTCGCTGTAACCTTCACACTGTTAAATGATACCGCATCACACTGTGTGTTTTACCACAATATCAATTAGGAATGTGGTATATGCTGAAGTAAGTACAACCATTTATAACAACAATAATAAAGACCTACAGTTGAAACCACTAGATTAAATTTAAGCTGAATGATACTGAAATGCAATATTGCTTTTTACACATTGCACAGATGTACGCATGCTTATTAACTGGAACAACTGCAGTGTGTAGTGACAAATTGCTCTTGTGTAGTTCTCACCGCCTGGACAGCAGCAGACTCAGCAATGGCGTCCTCCACCACTGAGGCAGATTCTGTGACAACAAAGTCATCGACCAGGCTGTCAGCATTGTCCTGGGTGGCAGGAGCCTTTGGAGCGACACGGAGAACAAGATGAGAAATGTTAAGATTGTCCACATATCAGCACACACAGAGACTAGGTGAATGAGGGGAATTAATTACCATCATCCCAGGAGAAAATTAATAAAAGAGTATCAAATTAAATATGAATAGAAATAGCTGGCTAATGACATAATGTAGTTTGAAGATTTATTAATAGTATAATCCATAGACTTCTAATTTCAGGGTGACCTATATGTAGAATGCAATCTAACGTGAGGTAAAATTGTTCAAGAGTTACCTCTATGACTTCAGGTACAGGGGCTTCTACCTCTTCTACCGGAGCCTCAGGGATGGTGACTGGCACCTGGTGAGAAAACAGATCCTGTCAGGTCATTATTATTTAGCAGAACACAGTCAGATGAGGCTTTAGTCAAATATCTACTTGTGAAATTTTACTGTTTATACAGAAGAAAACCTCTTAATGCTAAACAGTTAAGAAAGATGAGATAAACCCTGTTCTTTCTTTGATATTCATGAAAACATTTACAGCAACACTGTTGAATGTTAAATGAGTTATAGCAATAACAACTGTTCAAGCCACATGCTGCACACAGCAAACAACAGATCATCAAACAAACAAACTACACAAAAGTCACATCTATGTGATTTTTGTGTTCTTGGAAGGGAATTAAAGAATATTTTTTTATCAGTGGTGCACCTCTGTCATCGTAACAGGCTCAGAAATGACTTCAGGTGCCTCTTCTTCAGCCAGCACTTCTTCTTCAGCCAACACTTCTACTTCAGCATCATCCTCTTCTGGGGCTGCAGGACTGACCACGGCTTCAGTCACCTGTTCTGGCTCAGGTACCTCTGTGACAGCTTCCTCCACTGGTTCCACCTCTGTTTCTGTAACCACCTCATCAGCAACGGGCTCTGCTTCAGCACAAACTTGGTCACAAGTCTGTGCTTCTACCACTGGTTCTTCTGCGACTTCTGTGGCAGCCACTTCCACCTCAACCTCGACGGCTGGCTCTTCCTGTGCCAAGGTCTCAACCTCCACTTCAGTCTCTGGCTCGCAGACATCATGTGTCTGCACATGCAAAACCAACACGGCACACATTAAGAAACCATGCGACATGCAACATGGGAACAAATACACAATGACTGATCCATAGGAATCGTTCATCAACCTGGGGTCTTTCCTGGGCAAGCATATAATACAGACAAGAGTTTATACTAATACAACTCTACTGTCAAACCATGCTCATTAAGAAGAGTCTCACCTGTTCAGTCTCTGTTGTTATGACTGTAGTTTCTTCTGTCTGAATCTAGAGAATGAGAAATAAAAACATACTTAAGCAACGCTAATCAATCAATCAATCAATCTATCTATCTATCTATCTATCTATCTATCTATCTATCTATCTATCTATCTATCTATCTATCTATCTATCTATCTATCTATCTATCTAGATAAAATCCATGAAGGCTGGAGTAGCTGAGCCAAGCTGTGATCTGAGAACTGTGTTATATAAGAGAAAGACAGGCAGTGAGGCAGTGTGGTTGTTATTCGTAAGGTGTGAAGCTTATGTCACAGAAACTTTCCCACTGAGAGAGTTGTCTTTTGTCTACTTAATGCTGCTATAAACACATGAAACATGGAAGTGGAAACTGTGAGTTACTCTGGTTGTGTGCGGCCTTTGGCAAAACTGTTTGGGTGTGACCTGAGCAATACCAGCACACATACTGAAATGTGTTACCTTGAAGGCAGCTTGTTATACTCAATGAATTTACTGTATTATTCTTTATGTAAGGGCTTAGCTTCAATGGCCACTAATCAGTGAGACTGATTATTTCAGCCTGAAAGATGCTATACAAATGCAGTCCATTTACCATTTCTTAATTGTTTTTCTTTGACAGTTCTGAAATAAAACCAGCAAATCTCTAAAATACTAACAAGTAGTCTACTGTTGATCCCTCTTCAAGAATTTTGCAAGTTATAGCAAAAATAAGCTCCTCAAAAATAAAAGCTGGTCTCACTTGAAAGGCGGCATGTTGACTTATGCCCCACTCATTCTCACTGACACCAGTGTAATCTGCCTCTGGCGTATACCACAAAGATATACTGCTGGAGCAAGCTGAGGTTAGGAGGCCTGAAAAGGGGTTGCGTGTTTGTGTGTGTGTGTGTGTGTGTGTGTGTGTGTGTGTGTGTGTGTGTGTGTGTGTATGAAAATGAAATGCAGGTTTGTTTTACCTCAGTCTCAGCAGGAGCCACCACTGGAGCCTCAGCTGGGGGTATGACCTATGAACAAAAAAGGGAGTTTATCCACCAGTCAGCAAAACAATCATACAGATATAAATCTATTGAATCTTGTAAAACAGAGCGTAGATGGTAAAAATTTAATCTTAAAAACATTAACAAGCATTTACAGGAAATTAAAACTCTTTGCCTCGTGCTGCGATTATGCTGTTCTTGTTGTTTTCTTGTTAAAGGTCAGGCTTTGCGAGGTGCACACACACACACCGGTCCTAAAAATGTGCCCAGAGCAAAAGTGATTTTCTGCTCAACTGTTTGTCAGCCAAACTGTAGCTGCAATGGCCTCAAGCTGCTTTACCGTGAGAGTCTTAGCAGGTTTAATGTGTGAAAAAAAGATATAATCTTAAATTTGCATTGATGGATTACAAACAACAAATGCAAATGATTGCCTATGTGAGTGGACTTATAGGTCAAGAAAAGAGGGAGGAACATCGTACATCCTCAGAGTTTAACAGCCAATTGCATAATGGGAGGCTGGTACACCCATTTCTCACCTTTTTTTACAATCCAGCTCAAATTTTGAAAACTTTAAATTATTCACCTTATTCTTCATTATCATGTCCTTACTCCAGACATCCACATAAACTCAGATACATTCCAGCATTTGCTCTGTTAAAGTGCTAATGTTCTGTGTTTGGCATGAAAATGCCTAAATAATGGCAGAAGTCACTTTCATTTGAGTCACTATTTTTCTATAAGCCATAGCTTTTGTAGCCTTTCCACTGATTTACTGGAACAGTTGGCTAAATGGTGAACGGTGGTGGCACCAACTGTGCATCCAAGCGTGTTGAGCCATAGGAAGCAGCACATAAATATTGTAAATGTTCATAGTCCAGCAGTAAATTATTTATACTGTCTTGTACCAGCTGTCTTGAATGTAGGACAGATCTGATGCATGAGGGCTGCTACTGTTAGTCAAGAATGGGCCACATGTCCATTGGCAAAATCACATATATCTATCTACAGTAGTTAGAAACTCTTACAGAATAAAGTTTAAATGCTCGTGGTTGCACTCAAGTTTCGTGATCGCTACCTCTTTCTCTGTACTGTGTCACTGTGCAGTGAGGAATCCTGTCTTCCTGGATTTTACCAGCTTTTGAACAAAAGCCAAGTGGATAAAAAAAAAACACGTATAGCCGAGATGGGTAAATATATACTCCAGATATATAGCCTTGGGTGGGGTGGAGGGAGGGTGGTATAGGGGGAGAGCAAAGAGGAGGGAAGGGAAGGAGGGAGGTAGACTATAGGCCTTCCTTTGCTTGACAGGAAAACACACACACACACACACACACACATGAAATATACACACCCCCTCCAGCCTGTCCCAGCACCAGAACACTGTGTACCAAACTGATCTGCACACAGATGATTCCTCACCAGTCATACAAATCATAATGCATAATTCTCACCAAATTGGCACTTAAACACTCACGCTAATTTTGGCGTTTTCAGAATCCCTGACAACCAATTAAGACAAAACTGCTTTGCAATCTTGCAAGGTTTTTTTTTTTTTTTGATCATGCAATCAATTCTTGGTATAAAAGGAAAGTTTGCAAGGCAAATAGCAAAATCGACAACCTAAAAAGGAGCATTTTGACTGTTCTCTGTGCAAAAGTGTATGGTTCATCTAACAAAGCTCCACAGTGTTCCTGAAAACAAACCCATAAAATTTGCCCGTAAATTTCTGGTGGGAGGGCGGCTGCATGTGCATGTGTACATGTGTGTGGAAGAAGGCTGGACACTGAGGGGAGGAACGCTGGGCGCCCTCACGTGCATTGCCACAAGCAGGGACGTTTTCCAGCCAAGTCTGAAAACATTAAAAGAATGACTTCACACATCTTTGTTGGCCACTTATTTTTCTCTCTCTGGCTATCATGTCCAATGTGATAAAAGAAAATATGCTGACTAATCATTGGGAAGCATGCTGTAATGAGCATTTTTATTAAACTGAAAGCAAATACCCCGTGTCATCCCTTCACTACATATTTCTCACATACTTTAAAACAGTTGTGACAGCTGTCTGTAAGCTCCTCTTCTTTGCCCTAAATACCAAAGGCTAAACTACACAACTACACACATGCACAGACACACAACTCAATCACACCTTCCCCAGTCCCGTCTCTTCCAAATGATAAACGGGGACAGCACGTGCACACGAGCTCATGGTGGCTAAAAGGTTGCCATATTACAGTAGGAGAAGAGAGGAGGGAGAGGATTGGAGAGGGGGCAGGCAGAGGAGGGGGAGAGGAGAGGAGAAGAACAAGTGGTGATGATGTGGAAGAATTAATTTACGAGGGAAGGGGGGGATGAGGGACCGAAGGGGGAAGGAGTGGATGGTTACAGGAGCACAGAGGGAGCAAGCTGGTACAAAATGTTCAGCCTTGAAAGACGCCACACCCACCATCACTTCAGGCTGCAGAAAAATGAAACACACTCAGCAGGTCTGGGTGGATTCGATGGTGGGTTTACACTCACCTGAGTCTCCGTAGTGACACCCAGAAGCGAAGGGGCCACCTCCTTTTTGCTCCAAAGCCAACTGAATACGAGCCCCATTTATACCTGTTCTGATCCTACCACCTATCTCAAGTGATGTCCAACTCTAGCCTGCTGGGTGCCACCGGGCAAACACTTTATTACAAGACGGTGGCCGCAAGAATATAAGCTGTCTGTCAGCAACGTTTAATGAAGTCAAAACTGAGAAAAGCAAAACGTTACTTGCACACTTTTTTAAAACCTGCTACTGTATGTGTGTGCATTTCCATCCAGCACTGACTACTTTTCAGTTCTGCAAAAGTGCACGAGGGTCTACGCGCATTTGTGAGCGTCTGAGCTAGATCTGACACATCTGCAAGCAGTGGTGAAGGTCGGAGCAATGAAGAAGGAAGGCAAGAGGGGAGGAAAAAGGCGAGATGGGTGGTGTGGTGGGAGGGAAAGAGGGAGGAAGGGACAGTGAGTGGGGTGGGCTGCCACAACTATACAATGAAGGGCAGTCCGTAACCTATACAAACCTCTTATTAGTCCTCCTCAGGGGGTAGGGCATAACAGTTAGGGGTCAGAGGGTGCAACCAAAACCTCTAGTCTAACATATATGTGAACTGGACAGAATGAGACCCATCCTTGGGGAAGCATCGTGCACTGGCGTGCACGCTAACACACACGTGAGCGTGTTCATGCGCACCATATGTGGTCATAGCTCAGTTGCTGGGAGCAAAGACTACACATTTAGTGTGTGTGAGTTTAGGCACACAGATACATGTATATGTGGTGTGCAGCTTGTGTGCCTGCAGTCTACTGGCTGAAATAGGACATTCTGTTCCCAAACGTGTACATAATGGCTACATGACACAACGGAGAGAAATGTATCATTTTTCAACTTGCAAATGAAAATGTATAGAGTTGGAAGGCGAAAAAACATCTCTTTAGTCATAACTTTGCAAAACAAATAGCCTAAAGCAATACAGTTGTTTAAATACTACAAGCAGAAAGCGTTTTCATCCCATTCACTAACTTCATCAATGACATGGATTACTAAAATAGTTTATCAGCCTACCAACCTACTCTTACAATACAATAATCAAATGAAAAACACTCCAGTCCAACACCTTGGTAATAACTGCATATATTTCAAGAGCAAAAATAAAATTTCAACATGCATAGCAACACAGGCATTAGATGATAATGTATAATGATTGAGTCTTCCATCTCTCTCCTACTTTTCACCTCTGTACTAAATGGAACATGTTGTTCCTTCTGCGTCCCACCCCCACCAGTTCCACCTCCCTTCTTGCATAAGGACTCAGCCACAGCACATACCATTTGACCATATAGTATCGTTCATAAAACCCAAATTTACATTGACATGTATATACATCTATATACAGAAACAGCCTGTGAAAACTGTTTCTTTCCTGCAAACCATATATAAAATGGAAAACTGCTAGAGACCTATCTAACCTTGCCAAAAAAAAACAACAACTTAATTTTCTATAAGATAACATTAATAATCCTTACCTCAGTTAATGGTTCTGTTTCAGGAATGATAGGTTCAGCCTCCTGTACTATCTCAGCTTCAACTACAATGGGCTCTGCTGGCAGAGTCTCAATGACTGGTGTTTCTTCAGTGACCGGGACTGGGACGTCAACCTCGACTTCTGCTGGAGTCTGTTCCAGCACCACAGCTTCAGGTTCTGGTGCCTTTACCTCGACTGGGACGGGCTCTGCGACAGGTTCTTTCACAACTGGTTTTATTTCTACTTTGGGGGTCTCTACAATGGGGACAACAATCGGAGTAGGCTTTGGGATCTTTTCTGGAGCTGGCGCTCGAGTTTTAGTCGCTTTCTTTGGGGTTGCTGCAGGGGGCGCACTCACTGCAATTGCAGGGCTCGCTTTGACTGGTGGGTTGGCTGCATGCTGCTCTTCGAGGGCTCTCCTCTGGGCCTGCTGCAAGGAGGAAAATACACAAAAACATCTGGGTTAATGATCGTTGTTTTGTTAATACATTGAGAGCCACTCATTCTGCTGCGGGAAATGATATTAGTTCCATGAAATTAGTTTACCCTCTTGAGTAAGTTTAGTGTGGCTTAAATAACTGACACTTATATAAAGTAAACTACTAAAGAATGAAGGTGGAATACAAGGGAAAAGATGGAAATAGGAGTTTTGGGGCATCTGAAGGCTACTGATGCCCCCATTGTGTCCAGATATTGATGTTGTTGACAGTCTGGGGTTTGTTCTAGCACATTTCACTCTGCAGGAATACCGGGCATGCCATCCCACCTAGATCTGACATGTTTTTCAGCTCTGGACAATACCCCCTCAGGCTTTAATGGAGGTTTTAGGAGCACAGACCACTGGTGGAGGGGGGGCAAAGCTAGTTAGATAATGGGAGCTAATTAGTTGAATCAGAGCAGTCCTGACAGGTCTGGTGAAGCGGGAATGGAAAACCGTGCGAGTCAGCAGCATTGCTGGGTGCCCTGCGGGCCAGACAGTGGGCCTAATCACATCATAATCAGGTTATAATCAGGTTACAATCACTCCCTGAAAATGCTTTTGTTAGAGCGACAGCCAGTTCGGCATTCACAGTGCTAGACCAATGCTGTAAGCCAACGAGGCGGGTGTGTAAGTCCATGTGTCTATGCTTGTCCATCTAGCCACTGTCAAAACAACCCCTCCCTCATCGTTGGTCACAAATAGCCTTCTGTCTAGAAAGCCAAACTTCACTACCACAGAGTAATATATATATATAAAAATTTAATTAACTGAAGTTGTTAATTGTGTTCCTTGTGTTGTATTAAGGAGACCCAGACAGCCTTGGCTTGGAGAGAAACTCCTTTTATCAAAGTGTTGATACAGAAAGGCATGTGTGGCTAAGGAGGAGCACTCAGCTTGACTTCTTCAAGTGTCCTGCAGCTCCGTCCCTTCCTGTGCCCTGATATCTCTGAGAGAACTGGTGATAACATCAAGCTCTAAGTAACTTTAGGGGGCAGTTTTATCTCAGTTTCACTGGCAGATGCAGAGAGGCTCAGAGAGATTGTGCAGACTCCAATCTGGCAAAAATAAGGCAAGGCATTCCTTCGGTCAACACACTCCCAAATACAGTTGTGTGGTGCTGAGAGTGGAGGATTGGCCAGCCAGCCAGAGCTTAAGGAGGAGGGGGGGTGGTGTGCGGTGGATGAGGAAGAATGCCACAAACTCCATGCTGAGAAGTCTGCCTTGGGCTGGAGGACTGGGCTTCAAGTTAGCCTTTAGTGGTGAAGCAAGTGATCATTTTAAAGTTGAAATTAGATAATGGAGTTGCATTGAAAAAATAATTATGATTATAAAATAAGAGAAAACAGTGTTTGGTGTTGGAGTTCATCTCTGCACTCTGGGAAACTGGAGCTTCTGTGTTACTTTCTCACATATTAAAGACCCCTCCCAACATCTGCCACACCCACTTCTTCTCTTTGGGCACTGAATGTTCAGAAATAAAACTTCTCTCCAGTTACCTAAGAGAAGTGGAGCAGGAGTCAAATATGCCAATCATCATTTAATTGATGCTGTTGCTGCTTCAGCAAATTGAGCTATTGAAAAGCTGGTCTCGAAACCTCGAATCTCCATTTCAGAATTTAACCATTTTAAGCGGAGCGCACGTGGAATTAAGCCAAGATTTGTCTCGTGTACATAAAAGAAGAGGCAGGTATACGTTCACGTGTCGTGTTACTGAAATTGTATGATTCAAATAGCATCTATTTTTGGTCAATTTTCGGTACAACCTTCCATCTTTGCGGGGTTTTACGCACGATGCTTGGAGCGCTCCTCGGAGTTGAGTGCGTCACAAGAACAGACGCGTGAATGTGTGCAGAAAATAATGAATTCATTTGATGATAAGTGCAAAACAAGCTTTTTACATCAATATGATTGATTTTTAGATACCAATAATTGCTAAGAATGAAGGTGGAAAAATAGGTTTTGTCTTTTGGAAAAAGTTTAGAGACGCACTGAGTTTAAATAACCACTACAACCACAAACTGTATAAAATAAAACAAAACAAACAAACAAACAAAAAGTAATTTCATCAACTTTGCCCAAGAGAAGGACATGGTGGCTGACTGGAGATCACATTCTAGTGAAGGTAAAGATACTTTGGAAGATGATTATCGTGCGAGAGTAAAAAACGAATGGAGGAAAAAAAAGTGCGCCTGCTGCTACCACTTACCACCCTCCTCATGCGACGCTTGTTCTTCTTCCTCTTGCTGGGCATTTTGGTGTGTGCTGGTACGAACGAGACGGGCCGAAGAAATGAAAAGGGAGAGCAGGGAGGCGGAGAGAGCAAACTGGATCTTTATAGAGCCCCGGGTCTTTTTGTTACCTTTGAACCGAACCTATAGGAACACTGGGATGAAAGATGGGGGGCGTGGTGGAGAGACAGACACACATACACATCCATCCTCCCCCCTCACCTAACACACATGCACGTGCACGACAGCTCAGTGAGAAGATTGTATCAGAGTTGAGCTACCTATTGGCTGGATGGTGGGTTTATGTTATGCAACCACTCCATCAAAGCAGAGAGAGAGAAAGAGAGAGAGAGTACCACACCCCCTTTTCTGGAAATACTTGTGGACTGAAGCACATGGCGACAACTTTGCAAACGAAATAAAATATATATATATTTTTGCAGCATACAGAACATAAAGCATGCTACCATTCAATTCAAACCATGAAAGTGTGCGCACAAACAGCCAGTCTTGCCTACAAAACAGTGTGTGCCTCTGTCAACTAGTTTGAATTCATTAAAATCATGAAGCCAGAGAATTGTTTTCATTGTGTGTGTGTGTGTGTGTGTGTGTGTGTGTGTGTGTGTGTGTGTGTGTGTGTCATCAAGGGAATAAAGGGAATGAAAACATGCACACATGTTTACCCTCCCTCCCCACCTCACCCCTGCACTGCATCTGTTGTGAGCACCCATTGTCTTCGACTCCTTGGGTACAGCCACGATCATGCATAATCCCAGAAGAGAGGATGCATTATTGTGTCATTTATTGTCCTGCTTGTGCATGGAAACACTGAACTTTCATAAGCATGTTTCTTCACTTCACTTAGGTTGTGCAGTGAAGGGTTAGGATAGTATTTTTTGGGAGGGGTTTTAGTGTTTAGCTGGTTGTGTTATATGCAAACTGAGCTGAGATTATAGAGCATGGCAGTTGCCCCTGAAGGCTTACAGCTTGATTTACTACTCACCAGTGTGACTGTAGATGGATTACATGCATACAGTGTCACTAGCACGTCCACTTGCATGTTGAACTGGTGATCTTTCCATTCCAGTCACTGTTGCTCAAGAAGTGTCACGTTGGGCATACATGAGTTTAAGTTTTTCTATTTGTGGCCTCGGAATAGAATTTTATTTTAAAACTATGAAGCTATTTGAAAATGAAAATACAGTATCGTCACTGTAAAAGCACTGTAAAACAAAACTCCAGCATAACATACAGCTCCTGCTGGAACTGAACCACTGTCACCATGACCTTTCATTTACTGTCATCACTGTAAGTTACCAGAGAGCAAATCTTGAATGTAAAAATATAAAGTTTAACTCTGGCTGCTCTACAGCCAGCCCTGTAGAAAGAGTTGAAGAGTGACAAAGATGAAATATGTTCACTTAAATCAGATCCTCTAAACAGCTGTGTTCATGTAACTCATGACTTGTAGCTGTACTTTGTGAGCTCAATGCTAATATTTTCACATGCTTACAGTTATCATGCTATGTTAAATTAAAGTGTTGGACAACTGGAAAACTGTGACCTGTTTTTGACCGGGTCAGAAGAAGTTCATTTGTTTTGTGTGTGTGAGCGATTTAAGGTTTATTTGCACAGTATGCATCTGTGTTTGAAGATGCTTCAATTACAGAATAACAGTCACTTTGTGTCACTTTGTGAGGCCACATGTTCTAAATGTCTCTCTTTGATTTACAGTCTGAATTTTGCAGTCGTATGCAGATTTTACGTAACAAATGTTATCACATACTTGCTCAGTTGCTGCTGAGATGTGATTCTGTCTAAAAGTAATTAGCAAAAAACTGTGAACAGCTGGTGCTGTGTGATGTAAAGCATTAATCCTATTAGCTTGTGTTATATTCAAATTAGCTCAGGTGTGGACCATTGACGCCTGTGATGCTTTAACAGGGGTATTTGTCATACTATCTTTCTTTGATATGACTTCATGTGCTTCTTCCAAACAGCAGAACAACCAGTTTAATCAGTTTGATAGGATTACTTCCTGAGGACTGATTTGTCACACATGGGCTCACAGGAATTTAAATGATCATTGTGTAGGATTTAGTGTCAGCAGTAATTCTATGGCAACAAAAACATAAATTTTATTTTTAGAACATATATCTATATTACGTTCAGCCCCCAAGCCTTATACACAAGACCTTTAAGTTTTACTATATGTGGCCTCTAAGAATTATCTATAAACTTTGAAAAAAATGCAGTGTACTGTAACAAGGAAGACAAATCATTCTGACTTCCTCATCACATCAGACTTAGCTGTTGGCAGTGAACACAGAACATGAAGTGATCATCATATGCATCAAGTATTCGAACTATCTACATTACTGTTTGCATTGTATGTAGCTTCACCACCGCACCCATTTATGGCTCAGCAGTGTGGAATTTCTTGATTGGCCAGTGATCTTCTGATTCAATCGACTGGGTGTAAGTGGTTGTAATACTGAAATGAGAAAGTTAGATATCCCATTTATCATTTATTTCTGAGTTAGGATCCTGTCCTGGCTGCTTAAACACATTCAGGAATATCTCAACACATTATTACTGTAACTATTTTATTAAAAATTTAATTTAATTTAAATTTAATTGAGCTAAAGCTCCCCACCTCTCGCCCAAAGTCAGCTGGGATAGGCTCCAGCCCCACCGTGACCCTGATGAGGATACGCAGTTACAGATAATGGATGGATGGATGAACTAAAGTTCAAACAGGTATATTTTTGCAGTGGTAGGTTCAGTTCCAACTTCAAGACTTGGTTTATCAGTTCATTAACCTTTCTATACTTTGAGCATTAGTGTACTTTTAAATGTGTTGTTACAGAACAGTGCTGTGGGTTAAGCAGGTTTGTCAGGTCATATACTGTAGCTGAAGGGTTACTAGTGCTGCCAGTTCACACAAATGTATCACAGGAAAAAGTTTACAGTTTACTACAGTTTACTCTCAGACAGCGACCCTAATCATGAATACAAAGAAAGTGAAACTGAGCTGATTGCGTTTAGAAGTGTGATCCACCGGTGCCAGAATCAAACACTATCAAGGATCCAATCTTATCTGGGGTGATGGAGACCTGGCAATTGACACACCTTCCCTCTCCCTCTTGCCTGTAGCTTGTTGCTTTAATTTCACCAGTAAAAAAGAAAAACAAGGCACACCCAGCTCGTAAAGATATACATGCATACATTGTTTACAAAGCAAACATTGTAGCCATGCCTAACACAAGTCTGACCCTATCTCTTCCATACAATGATGTGGACAGTCAGGTCCTGGATAATGGGGTTTGAATAACACATGGAATTTGCCTGCATTCCCATAGATGTTAGACAGGTTGGTGTGAATCGTTGCACAACACGGTCTATTCACTTGTGAGTGTAAAAAAATGCAATTAAACTATAAAACAATAGCTGATGGAATTAGAAGAAGAAAAATGCATATTAAAATTCTTTAAATACTTTTTATGTGTTTTTTCCATAAATGTGTGTGTCCACTTTGGGTTAGTATCCAAAAGGAACAACCCTGAGGCCTCTCAGTGTTTTTCCTGAAGACTGCAGGCAACACACACATCAGCTGGTCAGAGGAGAATCAAGATCTTTAAATAGATGTATGATGTTTACCTGCTGAACTGGGTTATCATGCACACACACACACACTGGAATGTTGTTAGTCAACAAACAGCAGCTCCATGGTTACCACCCGTGTGTGTCCCAATGCAAACACAAAGACAAACACTGCTTAAACAATTAGTTTTACCTTTGGGGGGGTTTCAGACTTGCTGCTGTCCTAAGAAATTCACTACTACGTATTAGGTACTAAATATTTACAAATATTTCACAGAAACACACAGATTGATATTTTAGTTCAAATTGTATTTTTTCTAAATGACATATTTAAAAAGATGCTTTGAAAATAGAACACAATCTGGGAAAAGAGCGCCTCTGTGTTTTTACTCACCAGTGATACAGATGGTCAATTTTATTTGGCTTCCTCGCTAATATTTAGTTTCTGTTTATTTACATCCTCAAGTATTATTTTTGGAGAGGACTTCATAGTGCCCCAAAGCGCTGTGAGATTAAGTAAATAAAATTAGCAATCCAGCAACAAGTACTTTAGGAGGAAGTAGAGACATTAACTTCACTACTTCAAGTTATTTCCATGTGCGGAATTTCATTATGCCAAAGATAAGTAGGCATACTGTAAGTATTAAAACAGTTTCCCCTCTGTAAAGCTCTCTAAATCTGTTGTGAGGATATTAAGGAAGTTGGACAGTGAAGCTGTGCGTGCTTGGACTGTGAAGACTTTAAGGTTTTTTAGCAGTGCTGTAGTCAAGATCATTTAAACAGAGGCAGAGTCATGAACAAGACCAGAGTGTGTTGAGTTTGAGACAAGACCAAGACTAGACAGTATATAGACTACTTAAGTAAGTAGTTTAGGTATAGCCAAATTTTATTAAAGAAGATTTGACTGATCTGTCCTCAGAAGACAGCCACACCTTCTCCTCCTGTCTCTCATGTGTGGTCACACTTAATCACTGCCATGGTGTTAATAAATAAATAACCCTGAGTTGTGGTGTTGACCAGTCTTTAGATACAATCCAGTGTCCTCTTTGTGTATGATCAAAACAATGGAAACAATGGGTGTTCTCCACCTGTAAAAAGTGGTCTTGAGACTGTCCTGGAGACCAAGACTCAAGTACTACTGCAACAACTGGTTTTCAGGGTTCTTACCAACAGTCTGGATGAGCAGCAGACAGAGGCTGTGAGGATGACTGCTGTATACCAACATGCACCAGGGTGAGTTAATAATAACAATGACAAACCCTAAGCTCAGACAGCTAGCGTTGGGAAAGGAAGCGTTCAGGAGAGGGGGCAGGGACAAGATAACCAACTACAAACCTAAAACCTTCTACCCACGCCTGGCAGTTTCAACTCTACTGTCAAATTTGAAAGACACAGTCCCTGACTCTGACCAGACTCTGTCTGTCCTTTGTAGACAATGCCATCAGCATAACCCACTTCATCCTCCAGCACCTGGACTCTTCAGGAACCTGTGCCAGGATCCCGTTTGTGGACTTTAACACCATCACTCCAGTTCTGCTGCATGGCAAGCTTTCCACCAGCAGGTGGATCACAATCTTCCTGTCTGACAAGAGGCAGCGCATGGAGCTGGAGATGGGAAACACATGTCAGACACCCAGACTATCAGCACCGGTTCCTCTCCAAGCTGAGTCCTTGCTGCTCTACTTAACTCCAAGAGCTGCACCTCCAGTAATGAATCCATCAACCTCCAGTACTATTTGGATGAAAGCACCCTCACTGGACTCTCTGGCTGTGTCTATGTACAAACCAAGTTGGTGATAAACCAGTTTCTGATGAAAGATGATATCCCCTGTCCCTCTAGAGCCACTGACTCCCACCAATTCTTGTGACCCCTGACTTTCCTGAATACCACCACCAGCAGCCCACCCACACACACACACAGACAGACATGATGTGTGCACAAGATCATATGCATCTACACACTGTATAATCCGAAAGGTGCCACTGATTTTTCCTGGGACTTTGCACAGCTGAGGACACATACTGACTAACAAACTAGCACACAAGCACAAGCGCAGACAGTGTGTTAATGCAGAGTCACGGTTGTGATGAAGTCCAGACAAAGATAGCAGGGCAGGGAAATACTCACAGAGAGTGTCATCAGATAGTGTAATGCCAGGGACTATCCAGTGTGTATTCATATCACAAAGCAGCAGGGGAGCAGGATAAGGGGAGGGGGGATAAAGGGAGGAAAGTAAGTAGAGAGATGGGTCATCCTGGTAATAAAAGCAACTGTGCTCAGCTATCATTCAGCAGACAACAGACTTACATATACAAACACTTTCTCTTTGCATTCCTTTAGCAGCTCTTGCTCTCACACTCTTTTCTTTGACCGACATGCACAGACGTAAAAGCATCCCATCCATTCCTTTTTATATTATCTGTGCTTGTCTCTGTCTGTGCAGCCCTCAGGGGGTTTTCTCCCTCTAAATCTATTCCAGGATCCCACATGTCTCTCCCAGTAACACAAGCAGTGTTCAAACTCAAACTCATCAGAGTTCAGACTATCTCTTTTGTTTTCTTAATAAAGCAATTTACAAAACCTTTCATCCGCACTTGAGCTTAACTGCTTTCCCTCTGTTTGTTTCAAGCTCTGTTGGCTTGTTCGTCTGTTTGCCAGCAGGATTTCTTAAACACAAATGAACAGATTTCTTTGTAGCTTAGTGGACACACTGACCTCTTAAACTGCCCACATTAATACAAGAGCAAATAGGTCATGCATTATTCAAACCCACAGAAGAATATTTGAAATTGTATTCCAGCACACAGAGAGTTTGACGATACAGTAGCAAATCTTGCAAAGAGAAATATAAAAGTGTAAATTATGAACAGAATATGTACATTTCCCGTTATTGTAATCCATAGCAATAATCTCTTGAATCCTTCAATACTTAACAACTTTATTGTGACAACACACTTTGGAGATTTGTCCCCTTCACTCGGGCACACGTAGCATGAATGAACCAAATTCAGAAACTTGGAAAGGAAAGAAAAAACAATTACTATTTTGGGCAGTGTTCAGAGGTACACAGGGTCAACATATGTTCTGTAAGCATAGAGGCTGAGGCAAATTCTTACATTATTGTAATTCTTACAGGGCCGACAGAGTGAATATGACACACAACAAGAGTGAGACACAGAGTGAGAGGGAGTGAAGTAAATTAGTGTAAACAGAGCCAGAGAGGGAAGGGGGAAGACAGAGGAACAAAAGCACAATGTGTAACAGCAGAAGAGGAGCAGGAGGTTTTGATTTCAGCGGCTATTGGTCTGAATACTCTTTGGTGTGAAAGGTGCCACGCAGATGTCCCTGTTCATGCATTTATCCTGTTTTTACTACTTCATGGCAATATCTTTTATTGTTTTTAATTTGTTTAGATTTCAGAACACAAATGTGTGGAGACAAGCAAAGAACTAGTTTTCAGATTTAGGTGAATGGTTGGTTGAATGAACTAACCGTGTCTGACATGTTAATACATTTCATGATACATTTGGTGTAATAAACCGAGAATGACTCCCCTTTGATTGAAATTCTCCAAAGTTGTAACTTATTGGACCATAAGATGGTACTAATGAGAAAGCAAGTGAAGATATGTAGACTTGTAGAGATCAAACAACATGCAATTTATTCAGAAAGATGGCAAAAACAGTCAGTGATGATGAAGCAAATAAAAAAATAAATGTTTTACAAACAGGTGAGTGATTACCAGCTCTGCTGATTCACATGGGCTTTGTACTTCCTCCACTCCTTTAAACTTATATTGCTTACTTGCGCCATGAACTTTGTGAATCATACTTTCCCACCAATAACTTTTGGCACGTTACTAAAGTCAATACTTTTTTGGTAACAGAGTACCAAATCTAAATTTACCAAATCTCCATGTAAGGGCTGTTTGTCCTGTGTATATGTGCCAGACTACTGAAATAACCAAGATTTTATGACTCATAAACAAATAGTAGAACCCATAATCATTCTTTCAGTGGACATATTTTTTACTTTCAACGCATATGACAACATGTCCTGATAGCTATTGACTGATGTCAGTGTTAGACTGGCTGGGAAAGTGCATTTTGGAAAATGAATGTTCTTTCCTTTTTTAAAATCTACTTTTGACTTGCCTTTAAGTACAAACTGCCTAATAATAATAATAATAATAATAATAAATAAATAAATAAAGATATGGACATGTGCCTCTGTCTACACAGTTGTACTGCCCTCTAGTGTTTCATTTGTAATATAAAACATATTCCACAGGAATGACAGACTTTTCTAGAAGTATTACCTTCCAAAAAAAATAAAATCATACTGTATGTGTGTCTGTGTGTGAAAATGAACAAAAGGGACAAAGATATGAAAATCTATTGAGAAAAAACAGAGGTCAGTGTGTATTAGCAGACGACAGCAAAGGTTTTCCATTTATGGGTTACTGCTGGGTTTCTGCTGTGGAAGCCCTGCAGAAAACACACCTCTTCATAATTTGATTTAGGACGTTGAGACCCATTGTGCTTCACTCACTCAGAGTTTAGTATTGTGAATCAGGAGAGGTCATAAAATTACAATCTAAAACGTGCACAGGAACAAAGATATTCTGGGATTATAATACACACATCCACATATATATACCCCCTGCACTGTGTAAGTGATAGCACAGCTCAGTAAAGATATGTATAAGAGGCAGTGACAGGCAGACGACACCGCATCCAGCTGCCTTAAAACAGAGTGAATTCACATGTTCAAGCCCCCTTGTATATAGTATTACAGATCATGTGTGGACGTCTAGGACACATGTTTAGGACCATGTGTGGCTACATGTCAGCCTGTCTTCACAGTGTTTGTCACTGTAGTCATCCTACTACTACTGGAACATGCCAGAAATAGAAGACAGAAGTTCTGAATGGATTTCCAAAGTTAGATGCTAGTCATTTTTAGCAATACTTTTGAAAAAAAAAATGAGACAAGAGATGAGTTATGAGTTACGTGTGAGTTTGCGAGGAATAAAATGTCCAATGTTTCAGTGAAGTTAAGTAAGAAAAATGGTTTGCTTTAGTATATCTGTGATGTTTGAATGCCCACCAACTAGCTCGAGGGCCATCCATTGTAACATTTAGAAGTTTAAAAATATAAGTTAAAAAAATGTAAGCGTGTAAGTGTACCTCTGACATTTTAGCTGACTTGCTATTCTTTGTGTGCTGTTCTTATAGTGAGGTTTTTGTAATTGCATTCTCATAATGGTTTCCTAAACCTCATTTATTCTTACTCTGTTGAATAAATCAAAGACAATATTGGAGTAACTTTCTTTATTTATTCATCTCTTACTGGAGTTTCCTCCATAATATGCACATGATGATAATATTATCAATACCTTATGTGTACATAACATCAACAGCTTATGTATACAAAGGAATCTGGTATAAAATACACAGACATAAAGATGAATTCCTATATTTAGTCTATCTTTCTAATTCAGAATGGCAGAATTTGGATGTTATTACAGATATGTCTTTGGAGTGTTTTGTTGTTTTATTCAGAGATCTGTTAGTAGACCAGCTACTATATATACCATACACATTTTGCCCTGAGATTTAAACAATTCGTTAGTGCTATTTGCTTATTTACACAATTATTTTACAGTATTGCCATTTTTAATCAGAGCTGTGGTCTTTCGGTTTCAGAGCAGGCTGGTTCAACGGTAGTTTCTCATCAGTAGTTTATATATTTGCATCATTTGGGAGACTGTAGACTGTAGATACAGCAATAGAGCACACATCTGACCTAAAAATATATTTTTCAGCTGTCTGTCCAAAAAGAAAAAAAGGAAAACAGAGAAAGGAAAAAATATATATAATCCAATTTCACGTGATGACTCCTAACATACAATTAGGCAACACAATCATATTAAAATCTACAGAAAACTTCCATCAAATTTGATTACCTGAGAACAAGGTTTTACTTTGGATCATCAAATCTTTCTGAACATTTCTTGATTGTACCTCGTGTCTCTGCTTTTGTCTCAAGGCTACTACTTAGTTCAGTATTCTATATTGGCTTACATATTGCACATAATTATAAAATACAATTAATATATAAATAAACTATATTTATCATGCTGTTGTGCCATCGTCAACATTTACTAATCTGGAACCCTGGAGATTGGCACTACCTTTGCAGGTTATCCACATATATAATGTACCAGGTTTTGTGAAGATACAATAAATTGGAGAAAAAACATTAAATGGAAAATCTGTGCTGGCACTAATACAAAAATAGCAACCACTCCTCTTGATTCAGGAGACAAAACAAAGTGCTCTATAAATGGCCACATGGTGGCACCATTAGATTTACATTCAGGTGTGAATTTCTAATTAATTTCATGCCCTTTGAAGTGGCTATCCTAATGGTGATGAGCCACACATGCAAACAAACAAGACCACCTTTGTTGGAGATAACAACAGGAAGCAAAGATCCCATTTTAACAATCATCATACATGGTAATACAATTATTTTGGGTCTTAAATGTTTAGTGGCTCAAAGAATGTTTAAATGTTTAAAGCTACAAAGCCTTTGTAGCTTTAAACCTGGTAGCATCTCTGCAGCTTCAATCCCCTCTTTCCTGACACTACATTCATTACCACAATAAAACAAACAAACAAACAAATTCACAATTAAAAGAATTTTTAAAACATAATAAACTTCAGGGCCAGCTCGCTTAAGTCCACAAGGCAGTCCAATAATTATCAAGACTGTCCATAACCTCAACACAAGCACAGAGTAATGGTCCTGACTTATTGCTGTGACTGTGCTTGTGGTTGAACCATGTCTGTGTGAGGTGGGGGTGTGATGGGACACACAGGAGTGTTATATTCTGTGTAAGAAGGGGGAAGATCATCAGGCTTCAATCCCAGCTGAAACAGACAGAAAGAAACACAAAGTTAACAGAAAACACACACTAATGGTTTAGGTATATTGCTGTTGCTGTTTTGTTTTACCTCATTATAGGAAGGTGGAGGCCCATGGTACCCAGCCATGCTATATCGCGGTGGCGATTGGAACTCCTGGCTGTATCGAGGCGCCCTGACGTGGTCTTCACCATCCCGTTGTGACCTGTTTCCAGGAAAGGGGATGAAATATATCGAAGGAGCGTGGCCATCCTGCTCACTGCGTCTCCATGCCTCCCTCTCTATCTGCTCCTCTCTGAGGCGACTGCATGCCCTGCAGAAGGTTGTGCAGAACATGATGGAGAGGCCAAAGCCCAGGATGCTCAAGAAGATCCTTGAAGAGGAACAGGAAGAGGAGACGGGTGAGGTGAGTGTTCTCACACACTACTTTCTCACTGACATCTAGTTTGCTGATGGACAGTGAAGTAAACTACTGCGAGTTATAGCGGCAGGCACTATTAGCTCAGTTTGTTTGCCAGGCTGCCTGGACTGTGAGCTCAGAGCACTGGTGGAGTGTTAGTGTTTGTACCACCGGGAAGAGGTTTTCAGACCCAGGCCATGGGGAAATGCTAACGAGGAGCAGTGTTGTGCCAGAACTGGAGCAGGGCAATTGGGCAATGTAACCGTGATAAAGAGCCTTGACTGACATAATAACAGAGGCAAAGAGACTAAAGAAGATGAAGAAGGAAGCTGAGGAGAGAAAGAGAGAGTAACTGAACAAGAAGCCACCAGACAAGAGTAAATTAACAAACAAACAGACAAACAGAACAAACAGAACTCTATTTTATGTTTTTCATCCTTTTAGGATCAGGCTTCTTGCTGTTAGAGCAGTAAGTAATGTTAGCTGGCTGCTTCTTGTGTTGCCACACTTGAATAGTGTTTGACTGTCAGCAAAGTTGTCGACACGCTAGTTTTTGAGCCTAAGTAGTGTAGAACTGCCCGTATTTACAACACTGGTATTGCACTCTAGGGGTGCTAAATTGCAAAGATACAAATTCAAACAAAATGTTACTTCAAAAGCTTGAAAAACGTACTTGTTTTATTGATACTACTTTGTTCATTTTATTGAAAGTGCTTATATTATTTGAAATTATAACATGTTTCAGGGGTCCACTACAGAAAATGACACATTACTTATGTATGTGAAATCTTAGAGACCCTAGCTGTAAAACATGGTGGATTATTAGAGATATTTATATTTTCTGTACTATATCTCTGATTGGTGCTGACAGTACTTTGCACATCAATACCACCCCCAAATCTCAAACGCATGATTGGTTAAAGTTCTGTTACTGTCACTATATCTACGATAATTACATAATATTCAGGTATAGCCCATATCACATATAAAACATGAAACTGACTTATTTTGTTTTGTTTTAATTTACATCTTTTGTTACCTTTAATGATAGTGTAAGCTCAGTTTGGGTTAAAGGGCAGAAAAACATTTGAATGGATGTGTGGGATCGCCTCATAAGGAAGTAATGTCAAAGTCCATGAAACAGAAAGGTTCAAGTAATTACTAAAGAAATGTATAAATGAATTGAATATATATGAAATAAACAGAAATGTGTCTTACTCCATAATGGGAATGCTGTCAATTGGCATCCTTAGAACTGTGACGATAATCTCTTGGTGGTTAAAAATGGATGTGCAGTCAGAAACCAGAGTGTGAACCTAAAGAGGAAACAAAACTTGTACATTAATTTTGTCATCAGTTACATACTTTATTCATCTAAAAACATTTTATCCTCTCTGCAGCTGCTTAACGTCTTAAACTAGAGTCCAACCTGTTTTATTTTATCTGATCTCTTCCAAGAAAATATACTTTGAACTTAAGACTCATAAATGTTTTGTCCAAGAGGCCATAATACAAGAGTATTTTATTGTCTGTCTCTACTTGTATGTGGAGAGATAACAGACTTACAAAGGTACACCTCTTACAGGTAGAGCAATCTATGTAGCCTCACGTGGTTTACAGTCATTCATTCTGTCTTCACTGTTTGGTGTTATTCGTTCCATGATAAACCTCTCAGGTGATTAACAGGAATGTTAGTGGGTCATCAGTACAGACTCAGCGCTGTATAAGCGCTGTATAAGATGTAGACTAAATGTAATTAAATAAAACTGTTCAAAGAACAATAAGACACTGTCTCTAATTTTTGAATTTGGATTGAGAAGATTCTCCCACCGCTGAAACTACACAAACCATTTCAGAACCCACTGAATTACCTAAAAAAATGCTTTGTCACAAAGCTGAGAACAGAGTTATTCTTTGTTCATGAAAAATTGATGTTTTAGAGATGCATTGTTTTCATGGGACAGCAACAAAATTATACTGATCAAGTTCAACTCGCTTGAATCACAATTAAATCACTGCTCATGTCATCTACACCTCAAAATGTGTGCAGTTTTTACATGTCCCTTCACAAGTCTGGCTTTGACACTAAAAGTGTGTTTGCTTCATGTACCACAAACCGAGAGTATAACCAAGTAATACTGTGGCTTAATTTCCTGCCTTATAATTACAGGTTTATATCACAAAGTTAGATTAATATTTGCTAATTTTCTTTTTTTTCACCTTTGACCACCTGGACTCTTGCGTGGACCAAGTCCTCCATGATATCAAATCTGTACCACATATTTTAAAGTGGTCTAATGTCACCACTTTTTATATACTGAATAGATTATTAAACAAAACCAGATAAACCAAAGGCCACAAAAAAATCACATGAGAAGTAGGTGAGGTTGCGATTCACCCTGATCAGTGAGCACACACTGGCACAGAGGCCAGGTCTGTAAATACAGACTAAACAAACAGCTCCTTTGAGATCCTTCAACATGACATTCAATTTGACCGAGTTTCAGTAACGGAGTATAAAGTTTCATAAATAAAGCAGAAAGAACAACTTTAGGCTCTTACCTCCAATCCAGAAACGTCTCTCCTCAGGTGTATGACTGCGAGGAAAAAAACTCACTGGAGCAGAGTGCAGTTTATAATGTGGGTGTGCTGATGAGGGGGTGGTGTGTGTGTGTGTGTACCTGCGCATAAGTAAGTGCAAATCCCAGCATGTATATCAGCCACTGAAACACCATTAGAAATTGAAGTATTCTTTGTTATGTTAAGTTTATCTTTAAGTGTTATGTGTATGAATATACTACATGCTCACATATATAAACATAGCTGAGTGTTTTTTTTGTTTTTTTTTTTGGACAGTGTATTTTATTAGTTTGTGCTAAAGGTCCATCAGAAGAATTTATGACAAGATTGGAAGATTTAAAGTAACAGCTACCTTTCTCCACACCTTTCTTTCGCCTCAGCTGAGAGGTAATAAGACGGGCAGAGGAAGAGCAGTGAAATAAGCAAGACTAAAGTCCAAAACAAGCAATCTTGATCTGTATGAGAGAAGACTACAAGCCTGTTTCACAAGTCAAGAGCACCTTTAATGAGGTTCCTGTTTACATGAGCGTAGAGTCAATAATGGTGCTCCGACAGGTGAAGACAGCTTTTTATCTCAGACAGCTACTGAAGCACTTTGTCCTTCTCCTTGAAATCCTGTGGAGGAAGAGTTTTGAAGAGCCAGATTTTAGATTGTAAGATTGTTTGAATTCTCACGTCAACTCTTTCTTTCTTTAATTCATTGTTTTTCACAGTGGCTTTGCCATTATAGACTAGGCCAGTTTGGGACAAAAGGACAAAAAGCAATTGTCACAATTGAAGTTTCAGTCCAAAGTATGAGTCAAGCTTCCTGCATCCTACATTTACCATAATGCAACTCACACACTTACAACACACCACCTGTTTGTCTTCAAACCAAAGCTGAGATAACCCCTGATGACACCTCCGGAGCACAAGGATACATTATGCAACTATTGTCACAGGCTGAATAGCACTCCTCGTGACAATAAAGTGATATTTATATTTAAAAATCAGTGGTACACCTTTAATGACAAACACTCCCTTTAGTGTGTATGTGTGGGTGTGTGTGTGTGTGTGTGTGCGTGTGTGTGCTTGTGTGACAGAAAACAGGTGGACCAGGTGACTGTAAAATCACCCCACAACGCAGGAAATGTAATCTTTACTGCTGGCAAAGTGTATGACCTGCTGTTCAATGGAGTGCAAAGGTACAAAGGTTTCACCCATATAACTCCCCAGGCTAAAAATGGAAGGATTACAAATATTATTATAATACAAATAATAATATACAATACAAAAATAGAAATACAAATGCAAATTTAGTCAAATTAACTTTATTTTTAAAAAAAACAAACACAATTGTGTGCTTACAAAATAACAGAATTGGTCTGAATCCTGTCCTAAAGAAAATTGATTTTACAGTAGCATAAAACAATTCTGCATCTGTAACAATACATTCCTCATAGGGAACATCCTCATCCGTATGAGAATTTCAAAGAGGGGCCAGTGGTGTCAGAATTTATAGTCATGTTCCCGATATTGGAAACTCAAGCAAATAGTGCAAAAACTTCAGCTGATCTGATTTAACAGCAGAGTGATCTTGAACTTGAAGCTAATAAATTACATTTTGAAGCATATTTATTGAAGGCTGGACGCAGTAAGCTTTTTTTGTCTGTCTTTTCATGTCATGTAAGAAGGAGTGATCTGGTACCTAAATATATGAGAGAAATGTTTACTATTTATACAACACTGTACAATATTTATGTTGTTACTCTACAAAATTTCAGATACAAACTCACAACCCCCCCCCCCATACAAAACAAACCCATACCGCAACAAATATATACAAACACACACAGACAGCTCTGAGCACAAATACTCAGGAGAAAAATATATGTTTTTCATATTGATGTCACTTCCTCAAACCTCTACCATATGGGTTTTTTAAGGAAATCTTTGAAAAAATTACTTCAATCTCTTTGAACCTGAGAAACACTCCCGCTGAACAGCAGTTCACAGAGGAGGCACAAAGTCATTGCTTTGAGTAAATGACACATAAGTCTTAAATCAGGTCAGTCAGGTTTGAGGTAATCAATAATATGCATTGAGATGATACATGATCCAAAATGTTTTTTTTTTTTTTGTTTTTATAATCTTAATGTTGGGGGAAGGTAAGTCAAGAGTCATTGCTGTTAAAAGTTGAATTCAGTGACATTATGGTTCAATCTTTTGTGTTTTCCCTGTAGTTATAAATCTTCATGCATGGCCTTATGGCTGCGTTTGTCCAGCCAGGCCTCCAGCAGAGGAAGGTTGGTGTCCATCCAGCGGATGTTGTCCTCAATGGTCTCGTAGGTCTGACGGATACACCTCATCTCTGAGCCCGTCTCCTCAGTCAGGGATCCAAAGAAGCTTTTCACCTGAGTACAGATTAGGTAGATTCACAAACATATACAACATTTGACCTGACTTCAAACAATCTGCTACTGAACAAGCTTAAAATCTAAAAAGTTAATTTTGTGTAGTCAGACTTTAATCACAATTTCTATAATTATTAAATGACAAATACAGTTGGAATATTTTGTGTTTAGCTACCTTATTGTTGAAAGGTACCACCAAAATGTTTAGAGACATAAGTGCATAACTTGCTTACCTCATCCAACATCTCCCTAGTAGAATACTGGTTGGTCACTCCGTTTACCATGTATGATATGGTGTGAGAGCCCAAGTCAAATCTGCGACATTGAAGCAAACGTAGACATTTTTTTTTTACTTTTTTGAAGGAATACCACAGGTCTTTCTTGTAACATGAAATGCAAGGAAAGTTCCAAAACTTGTGTAAAAAAGGAGGAATGTATAGTTTAGTATATGCTTGATGAGGCGGACTGACTTCTTGATCAGGGTGTGCCAGTTGGCTCGGAGGAAGTCCCAGCCCAGTTTGTAGCCATGGGGGTTTCTGCTGATAGAGACGACCACATCTGGGAGGTCCTGAGTTTTCATTATCTCACCGTGGAGGCTCTGCTCCATCATCCTGCAGACAGAAAGAAGAGTGAAGGGAAAGGGGCGGTGTTTAGCTCAGTCGGTAGAGCAGCCGCCCCATATGCGAAGGCTCGCTGCGGCCGGCCCGGGTTCGAGTCCCGACCTGTGGCCCCTTTGCCGCATGTCATTCCCCATCTCTCTCCCAACATTTCCTGTCACTCTTAAGCTGTCTCTATACAATAAAAAAGCTTGGAAAAAAGCCAAAAAAAATAATCTTTAAAAAAAAAAAAGAGTGAAGGGAAGGGCAAAGTGAAACACAAGGGAAAACAAGAGGAGAGGGGGTAATGAAATGATAGAAAGAGAGAGAGTGTGATCATGAAATCAGTGGTGGAGATCAGAGAGGAGGGAGTTGGAGGTGTGATATAATGTACCCACCACTTGAGCTTGTCCTGTAGTGGGCTGAAGGCCATTGCAGACTTCATGCGGCTCTTTACAGACATTTGCAGTGAGGTACGGTATTTCTCAAATAGGAAGTCCCACCCCTCTGGTGTTCGAGCACCAATCATAAACACAGCAGTGGTGACGTCAACAGGGAGGCTAAAAACAGGGAAGGGTTTAAGTTCACAAGCAACTATCTGGAGGATTGATTATCATCTTTACGTACATGTACAAGTGCTTATAAATACTGAAAGTACAGCTCTGACTACAGGAAGTATTTGTGAGGAAGACTCGTGAACAAATCTCTAAACTTTTGACGTGCTCTTTTAGGATTTTGACCTCTGACCTCATGTTGCCGTTAGAGTCCTTCCACTTCTTAAAGAGATGGGTGGCTTTGGTCAAACAGGGAGCGTGGTTCCTGACAGTGCCGAACATCAGCAGGTAGCTCCTCAGCATTCGTTCAGACACTGATCCAGAGTCAGTCCACTCCTGCCGATCAATGAGCCCTCGGAACAGATCCACAATGTATCCCTGAGAAACATGCAGCAGGTCAGATATGGATCAGTACCAATTTTGACTGTGTTTGACTGAATTAACTGTTTTACTCATTTATGAGGTAAAAGTTTCACTAGAAATTGATTTTATTTGATGGTTGGTTGTAAATTAAAAATTTTAAAGAAACCATTTATGATGTTTTGTCTTTTAGACAGACAGATAATTAATACTTTTAAATATTTAATGTTTCATTTTATCAGTCACTGAATACCTTTTTGTGCACAATTCATCTTTTATGGATATGTAAGTAATATTTATCCGATATAATTTGTCATAAATTCTGTCTTCACTAACCTTCATCTGGTTCTCCAGAGCAGCCATGTCTCTCTTTTCCATCAGTTTGTAGAGAGGTACGAGCTCTCCAAAGCCCTGAGTCACAGGCATGATCTCAGTCTCTCTGGACAGGTACAGAGACAGCTCCAGAGCGGTGTCCAGCCTCACCTTCCCTATACTGCAACACACACCAGGCTTCAAATCAACACCATGCTGCATTTTTTCCCTTTTGGCCTCCCTTTTACATTTGTCTGATTAAGATTAACATCTTCAGTAGGAACGACAACCAGTTATTGTGAAACATTGAACGAACAGCAGGTCCAGCTGTTATTATCTAATCTGTAAACATACCTGACCAGCTGGAAGATGTTGTGGATGAGGCTGGCACGGTCGTTGCTGGTCAGGGCTGTGTGGTTGTGTTGCAGCACTTTGATAATAGAGTTCCATCCCTCACCAGCATAGTGGACCATGTAGTATCCGCTCATATCCACATTGAACTTCACCCAGTCTACTGGCCCCGGCAGGTACAAGACATCTGCATGGAGGAGATGTAAAGGCAAGCTTTGACGTGAAGAGGAATTAAAATTTCACACACAATATTTTGCATATAAATTCAGCAATCTAAAAAAACATCATCATACTGAGCTACACACTCACCAGTCTTTGACTTGAGCAGAAAGCGGTGGATGGTGTTGGAGGCGCTGGTCATGTAGGTCAGTGGAATCTGCCAGAGGAATCTGTGAACACAACATAAATACATTTAAAAAAATGAAACAATAAATTATCATATTATTTAATATGATGAGCTGAAATACTTAAAGTTATATGAATGATTGTAGAATATAAGATAAAATTATCTATATTAAAATATATATGTAGGAAGTGAAGTGACACCTTGGCATTAGAATATACTTTAAATGCAGGAAGAGGGACTTCTGTTCTGACTGACACTGTACACTTGTTGTCATTAAAGCTCCTAATCTGGCGTCTCACCCTTCAGTGAGGGAGGGGTCGTCTGTCTTCAGAAAGCGCTCCTGACTGAGCCTGACCTCGCGGCCTCTGACCTCCACAGTGACCAGTGGGAAGCCTTCCTGCAGCGTCCAGGTGTCCATGATGGCCCTGACATCCAATTCATCACCAGAGTACCATTTCTGAAAAGGCACACACACACACACACACACACACACACATCTCAAATTTACATACATCATAAATAGTGTCAGTAGAGTAGTGAACTGAACAAATAATGAAAACATACAGACGATCCAGATTGGCGTTTTCCCTTGGAGCAGAATTCTTTGTGTTTCATTCCTCCCTCGTTGAGATCATCAGAGTTGCAGATCTGCAAAACATTAGCAGACAATGATAACAGTAACAACACTGGCAGACACATTCGGCACACAGGTCCAAATTTGTCAAATTTTCTGGCCAAAAGCATTACTTACATTGTTTTATTCATCAAAGCTCACTGACTGTCGACAAAGCAAGCACTTTGTAGACAGAAAAAGAAAAGAACTTCTCTAATGCAAATGTGACACCCAACTCACATCAGTCAGGCTCTCCCACAGGTGGCTGTTGACAGTGTTTTGGTAGCTGTAGCGCTTGAGGTATCGGATGATGCCAATCTCAAAGGCCTCAGGAGTAAGGAAGTCCCGCAGCATATTCAGAATACATGCCCCCTAAATAAGACACAAACACGCTGAAAATGAACTAACGAACAAATACAAAAATACTTTTTGATAAGTTTACTATTAACCCTAAACACCAAATAGTTGGTCCTCTGATAGACTGAGACTGACCTTGTCATATGACACGTCGTCAAACATCTCCTGGATCTGTGTGGGATTTTCCACCTCGGTGGAGACTGGGTGGGATGAGCTGAGGGAGTCCACCTCCATGGCCTCAAAACATTTCCCCAAGAAGAAGTCATCCTTGAGACAGAAATAGAGTATGAATAAGAAAGAGAAACACTGTACCGTGTGGTAGACTCTGATAGCTTATTCACATGTTCTAAGTTTCCTGTGCTCGGCTCTCACCACTTGCAGCTCCGGGTAGGTGATGTCGAGAGAAATATACTCCATGAACTTGGCGAAACCCTCATTGAGCCACAGGTCATTCCACCACTCCATGGTCACCAGGTTCCCAAACCACTGGACGAAAAAACAGCATTTAACATATAAATGCATCTTAAAGTTTAGTCCTGTTAAACATCACTAAAGACTCTGCATGAGACACATCTGTATCCCCTGCACATGCTAATGTTTAGCCTCAGCTTGTGGCATGAGACAGCAGTTTCCAACTTCATCCATCGACCCATCAGACTGAAGCAACAGCAAACAGATGCAGGCCAGCTACCTGATGCGCAAGCTCGTGGGCGATGACCTTGGTGAGACCCAGTTTGTCTGAAGCTGAGGACTTTTCAGGGTCAAAGAGGAGGCCAGTCTCTCTGTATGTGGTCAGACCCCAGTTCTCCATCGCTCCTGACTGGAAGTCAGGGATAGCAGCAAGGTCTGCAGGGAACAGCAAGCACATAAACACAACTATATATGGCACATTCATGTCACCCTCTGATCAGACAAAGTGTCTCCTCTTCTCCTCTTCTTTTTTAAATATATTAATTATTTCCATGCATATTGCTGTTTTTATGTCTTACAAATATTGCAGGTTCCCTCTCAGGTGAACCACTCTCTTTATGCTCTTTATGCTCTTTATGCTCGTGTACCTTCCTAGAGTCTCTGTGTGCATTCAAGAGTGGACAAATGTTTTATCTAGGGCACAGTGCACCCGCTGTCTTAAATTTAAATGTATATGCTGTTCAGCCAAAGTGACCTCACACCAAGCAGAAAGACATGAGATAAGATGTCATCCTGGATGTCTACACACACAATTCACCTACCAAACCACACAATATCCACAGATAAACAGACACGGACCTGTGACACCATTTATAGTGATTAACAGTGGTAGAGGGGTTGTCATTTATGCTGATTCTTTATCTTAATCTATGTGCAGTAAAAAAGAAAAGTACATTACAATAAAAACTCTGACTAACTGAGTTAGCTACTAAACTTGTAAACTAAAGTGTTTACAAAATAAATACAGCAGCTTCTGCTACTCCAGTGGCTTAATAACATGGTAATAACATGGATTTCCACTGACCCTGTTTGGGAAGCGGGTAAGGAATGTCAAAATAGTCATCGTAGAAGTCCAACAGCTTGACGGCAGCATCCAGTGCAAAGGCTGTCTGGTCGATTTTCTCAGGTACGGCGTAGACTGAAATCTGATAGGAACCGCATTAAAGACAAAATATGTTCATCCAAAATACAGTGTATACGACTTAAAAACAGGTGAAAGCAAAGTGGCAAATATTTCTGACTATGCAGCTCTAGGTGAGAGACCTAAATGACGGTATGGCCAGTATCTGTTGGCCTGCTCACCTTGACTCCGTGCTGTGTGGTCTTGCTCACAGACAGGAAGTCAGAAACAATGTAGGCCACCAGGTAAGTGCTCATCTTCACGGTGGTGTCGAAGTGATCCTCAAGTAGACCGCCTGGCAAGTCCACAGTTTTTACCTGAGATAAAAAAATGAGAACTATAAAGGTGAGGCCAGCATGAGCATGGTGAATTAGGACAAATTCCTCACTTGTACTTAAAACAAATTAAACCAATCTTGCTGCATGCATGCGTACCTTAGGCATGTTGGATATGGCTATGTGACGTGGCTCTCGTATCATCCGGATGGTGAAGTTGGCTTTGAAGGCCGGCTCATCAAAACAGGGGAAGGCTCCGCGAGCAAAGGTGGCTTCAAACTGTGTGGATGCCAGAACCCTAATAAAGTAAATAAATGACGGTGAATCAAAATGTAAAAATCAGGTTTATCGTTGCTATATTTGCTCATCAACAAATGAGATCGTCATCATCGTCATTATTTGCCTCTGTCTCATACTTCTCATACTTGTTACTGTTGGTATTACTGTTTCTCAAACTTAAGATTACAGTATCTCATAATGCATAACATCCAATAAAAAGTGGCTCTTACCTGACCTCCCCACTGCGTGTGCGATAGCTGCTTTTGTAGAAACCGTGGAAGCTGTCAGATAAGTTGGCAGCAAACTCCAGCTGAACTTCATACTTCCTACCTTTGGTCAGCACCGAGTCTGACAGCAGGGCGAGCTGATGGAAAGGAGGATACTCCAAAACACGGAGAGGCCTCACACCTTCAGGTGCGAGGAGCAGCACATTGGATACCTGCATCTGCTTTGCATGGAGAACAACGGTGCTGGTGTCTTCGTGCACGTCCAGCTGGATACGAGCGACGCCGGTGAAGTCGAGGGTGGTCAGGTTGGGGTGGATGGTCAGGTCATAATGGAGCGGGGAAACAGTTTTAGGAAGTCTCATGCGGTCCCAGGGGAACGGCTGACCATTGGTGGCTATGGGGACATCCTTGACTTTGCCTTGATTTGGTAGCTGAGCTCCTGACGAGGGAGAAAATGAAACGAACAGCAGCAGCACGAGGGGAGCCACTAACATGGTGACGGTGAAAGCAGGAAACCCTCTCACCTGTAATACAAATGTCATACACAAACATAGATATGTTTAGGAATAAGGCAGCATTCCATTTTCTACATTTTACATAATAAATTCATAACCAGGACTGGATTTTGTCCACTAGGCATCACATTTATTCGATGTAGGTTAATATCTATGTCAGTCTTTGTAAAAACAGCTACACAGAAAAGAGGACAATGACAACGCACAAACATGACAGGTGACACTTTCGATTTCACACAAATGTCCATTCATTTATAGTATCTAATCCCCATCGAGACCATTCCTTCAAAACCGAGGTTGTCACATCCTCGATGATCTTTTATTAAAAGCAGTCAGCTGTGTGCTACATGAATACGATCAGAAATGTACAACTCACGGTCTGCTGGTTTTACGGTTTCAGCACGAAGTCTCCAAGAGTGAAAGTGAAACAGATGAACAGTGCATGCTGGGAAAAACCAGAGGAAACGTCCCCTGCGTTAAATGTCATTTAGTTTATCAACAGACAGCTGTGGTGCGGAGACTGTGAATTCAAGATGAAATGCATTTTAATTCAGGACGTCTCTTTTTTCTTCAGGTCTTCGGCTTACAGCCATGAGTCAGCATGAGTTATGAACACATGCAAATATTTTCACGACCATTAAATGTTGTGAAGTGTATCTCTCCACGTATGTTAAAACTGGGCAAATCAAGAGCGACATTTTGCTAAACAAGGAAACTGTGAACACAGGAAGTTCCGTGTTGTTATGAGCTGCGGTGACATGTTTCACCACTAGGTGGAGACATTGTTTTGATTATCGGATATTTCTGTTTGCTTTGGGTTCAGCATAAAGGCATTAAAACATTTTACTAAACTAACTCACACGAATTGGACTGAGCTGAAGTAATCAAAAAAACTGTCACCAGGATTTATTGAAAGCAATTAAAAAAAAAATACTCTCCTAAACTTCTAAACTCAACCTTGACCTATTCTCATCGAGCAACAGCACATTGTCTATGAGTCATACAAACAACCATGAGCATATACATTTTAAATAAATAAAATATGTGTTATTAAAACAATTGTACAAATTTCCTCTGGCTTTAAAATTACCTTATCCAAACCCTGAAGTCAAATAGTATAAAGAGGTAGGTTGTTTGAATGGAAGATACAAGTAGATCATTTGAGAATCACGTTTACATGGTTCCACTGATATCACACACTTGAAAAAAATTATTTAAATTTGTACAGTTTACAAGAAATGTCAAGCCACAGAAAAGCGTCAGTTCTAATGTAAATGATCAAAAGAACATAGAAAATAAAGTTTGAATAAATGACAACACAGCAAACTACAAACATCGTTGTTACACTGATTTTACGTAGTGCTATAACATTTAAATTAATCATAAAATGAAGTGAATGGACCTTTTTCACAGCAGCCATTTTGACACAACATAGTAGGGCAAACTCAGGCATTACCAGTGATACTAATTAAGGCTCCATTCAGGTCCAGCAGAGTCAGGGTGCTGCTGTGATGCATGTTCATCCATGTTGCAAAGGCTTCGCTGCAATAAATGGAAGGGAACCTTAATTAGTATCATTGGAAACACCTACCTTAACCCGATACAATTTTATGTCAATGGCTACTGTGAAAAAAATGTAGGCTACTGTCTTGGAATTTTAACATTTTGCTGTTTCCTTGTTCACAAAAGTCATCATCTAAATTCATTATGCATGGACAAATGCAAGGAGGTCTTAGTTATGTTGCATAACTTATACGCTTACGCTTACGCTTATATGTTTGTATTGTTATAGTTAAGTCAATCAACTGACTAATTTACTAGCTATAATGAAATGAAAACAATAATTCAGAATACAGGATTGTACATGAATCCAGTTTAATGTCAGAAATCAACTTTCATAATCATATTCTCACTTTCGAAACTGGCAGTGATCTAAAGTCTAAAAACAAAATAAACGAGGTGCTACTGAATAACACCTAAAACCCAAATATTTATTCCACACTCACACAGTATAAGTGTTAAATTGATGAAAATAAATGGATTTACACGCCTCACACACACACACACAAAGGGATAAAGTCCATCCCCTCTGCAAACATTAATGAGTAAACTTTACAATGACCATGGATCTTACTTATGGGAGGTCGCTTCAGCAGCTGCAGCTCCTACATAAGCCTGGATTTTTAAGCAACACCAACACATTCCTGACCTTTGGAGAAAGCTCAGATTGAGGTCCAAAGAGAAGGTGATCTGATTGTTTGAGAACCAGGGAGGAAAATGATAAAACAGGTGTTGATTTTGGCTGTGTTTGGCGCTGCCGTACTGACCGTAGGTATTCTAATTGGTCACTTTGGTATCACTAAGAGTGGCAGCTCGGCCCCATCCTGGGTAAAGGATGTGGTGAAAGATGTGGACGAGGACTTCGTTGAGAAATTCATGTCAATTGTGGACAACATCCAGATTCAGGAGAACCTAAGGTGATTTAATGAATGATGAAATTCAGATTTGTCGGTCACTCAGTTAGGTTTTTCTTTTTGTTTATTTATTCAAGTGATAGAAAATGTGAATAAGCAGCTTTTGTATTTGAGTTTCACATTGTAAAGTGTCTAAATGCACTGAAGGGTAGCATTCTTATGAGGTCCAATGGGAATTGTCATTATTATAGACTTTTTAGAGTTTTAATATAATGGCCAACACATAATTGAATCAAGCTTTTCTTTATCTGTATCTTCCTTCACAGGGAGTTAACAAAAGTGCCCCATATGGCCACCACAGCCGGAGACGAGGAGACAGTGAACTTGATGCTAAAGAGATGGCAAGACCCCTCAACCGGCCTGGACCAGGCATGGAGAGAGGAATACTTGGTCTACCTGTCTTTCCCTGACCCCAAGAAACCCAACAAGGTTACTGTAGGTGAGTCAACAAGTTGCTGAATGTGAAAATGGGGACAATTATACCATTCCTCTCCATTCAGTACATTTTTGGTTCATTATTGTTTCACTACAGTTTAAGAAAGTTCAGGGCACTAGAGTGTAATTAACAGGCAGCAGGTCTAATATGACATTACAATGAGATAGGATGAGATGAGATGAGATGAGATGAGATGAGATGAGATGAGATGAGATGAGATGAGATGAGATGAGATGAGATGAGATGAGATGAGAGGAGATGAGGAGTGAGTCAGCTGTATTGACTTCATGTGTTGCACTGTATGATTTACTAATTTACTAATTATTCAATTTATCTGTAACATTTGCATGATGATCCCAATGGAGGCAAAGTCCTCAAGCTACACATAAATTATTAGCAAATGTTTCCCATCATGATGCATCTATTTACATTTCATACTCCACAGTCCACAGTTGGATAACAGAAAACCTTCTTTTACTAAGACTGTTTTCTGTTATGCCTGTCACCTGATGACTTTCACTACACACTACATAGTGATAGCAGATCAGTCACTATGAATTGTTCCTTTCAGTGAGCCCGTCGGATACTGTGCTGCATACTGCCAGAGAAAAAGAGAAGAGCTATAAACCAGACCAAGATGATCCTGAGGTGGTTCAGCCATACGCTGCATACTCCCCTCCTGGACACCCAAAGGTAAAACACTGCATTCTGACTTATCTGAAATTCTGTTTAAAGCTCCTGTTATGTACGTCAGTGTATCCAAAGCAGCTGCTTTGGCACTATTAACGCAGCTATGGCTTGGCATTAAGCAGGATTAAAAGAAAAAACTATAAGATCATGAATCATGAAAACACCTGCTGTATACAACAGACAGAGGTTGTAATTTATTGCATTTAGGCTGATACAGCAGCCTCCTACAATGAACATATCTAATAGGATGAAGAGTGCAGTCCCAGTATGCGGGCGTAACATCTGTATCCATAGAGACTAGTACCATACAGTCATACCCAGTATGTTATTGCTCAGTACATAGATGGACAGATATGGGACAAATGAAAAGAAAGATCGCCTGTGTTTATGGAACATGCAATTTACAGGAAGTAATTTACTGAAACTATAAAAAAAAAATCACATGATTGTCACATCCCCCATCTCACACAGCACAAGCTTACCTGTTGTAACCTTTGAGGCCAACACATCCTCTGAGAGAAGACAGATAAGGAATAAGTCACTATAGGTTCATAGGAATATACTTATACTTCCATGGCAAAGTGTTTGTGACACACAAGTCATTACATTACATTTCATTACATAATGATTTTCTGAGAATTTAAGACCTTCAAAAAGCTCCTGCCACTTAAACCTAAGGTAGCATGAAGGGACATTAAAGGACATTTCCTTTATTGTGGTCTTTCTAGTGTAAGTCAAATATAATTGGTGAATTATTGATAAATGAGATAACATTACAGGTTATGGTGTCTGAGTTCATAAAATAACAAGAGCCCATCAGTTAAGAGTGGCTTACAATGGTTGAGGTGTAATACTACTATCTGTGAACATCTAAAAAAGGGGAGGAGGAGGCCATAATAAGGGTTTAGACTATAGTCTATTGAAAGGTTTCTCACCGGGGCAGTGTGATGATTTTGGAAAGAATTGTTAGAGGTTTTCAATTAATTTTCTTATAAAAAGAAATAATCTGACATTTACCTTCTCTCCCAGACTGAATAAAATGCACAAAAAGCATTGACGTTGTTGCACTGGGTTACGTCTCGAGTAGCTGTTGTTGACACAGAGTTTACTTCTCTGATGGCTTTAGGGGAAACTGGTGTATGCCAACCAGGGGAAACCAAGTGACTACCAAAAGTTGAACCAGACCGTGGACCTCAGGGGAACCATCGCAATCACCAGATATGGTGGAGCAGGAAGAGCTGCTAAAGTGAGTTGCACTTTGTGCTAATTAGTGAGTAACTTGCAATACAGTTTGTGTTCGGTTGTGCTTTAAAGATAAGCAGAAACAATCTGGCAAGATTACACAAAGCTTCTGTGCCAAAAGTGTCACTGTCAGCTTTGAGTGCTCTGACAAGTGAAACAATAAAATCAGTCACTCTTTAAGCAACACCTTTAGTGGTGGAGGACAAGCATGTTACAATGTTATTAGCTTACAATGTGTTTGCTCTGGAAGAACTTATATCAACTTAAGAAAAGGGAAACATTTCTTAATGACACTTGAAATAGATATCTTATACGTCTTTATTGACTTAGTGACATTTTATAGTGCACAAACCACTGGTCAGCACCATGTAGAATGTATCGCCACAGTTTGAAACACTTTCCACTGAATAACAGCAACAGGCTATTTTTTAAGCCAGCAAAAACCCAAATGAGTCAATTCATGTATTCATTTATTATAAGTATACTGCTTATAGCATTTCCACTATGCAATCTATGCAAAATTGTTACTACACTTAATTGGTCATCGGTAGAAAAATGGTTGTACTGCCAGGTAAAAATGGCTAATCAATAATTTAACCAAATGCCATGTGTGTTTCATCCAGGCCATCAATGCAGCACCCTACGGTGTCGTTGGTGTGCTTGTCTACACAGACCCTTTGGACATCAATGATGGCCTCATGTCAGACGTCAATGAGACATATCCTCACTCCTGGTACTTGCCGCCCTCTGGTGTGGAGAGAGGTTCCTTCAACACTCACTATGGAGACATGCGCACACCCTACCTGGCTGCTAAAGGTAAGCAGTGACTTGTGTAAAATAAGTACATACTAATACAGCTTTAAACATACATATCAAGATAAAGTTTTTAATTATTTAAATTTAATATTTTACTCAGAATTATCTTTTTCTTTCAGATGAAACTTACAGGATTCCTATTGAGGACATTACAGGCATCCCTCCTATTCCAATTCAACCAATCGGATTTGAGGATGCCTACATACTAATCTGGTTTGTGAAGAGACAAATCTGCTTTAGCAATTAATACATCCCAACATTGTTGGTAATGAACTAATTGTAACTTGCATCTCCATCATGCATTTCAGTGCGTTAGGTGGAGGAGCGGCTCCAGAAGCATGGCAGGGAGCATTCAACTGTACCTACAACTTTGGTGGCCCGGGGTTCAAAGATATATCTGCTTTCAACAACAGGTAGTCAACTAACACCAAACCTTCCTTTTTACTTTATATATTATTTTACAGCATATGCAGAATTTATACAGTTGTAGTTCTCCTTTTTACTAAACCTCATTTTAGCTAAGGAGTCAGCTCAATTTCCTTTTTAAAGTTCACATCTGGATCAATCGTTAAGGGATTTCTTTTACAAATGGCACAGTTTTTGTTTTTAGTTTGTTTCCAAAAAAATTTGCAGGTAGCTTGAACAGAAGCTGTGGTTGCAGGTCAGAGACACCGGATCTCTGAATGTCTCTGAACACATATGGCAGTTCAGGAAACAGTTTTCTCAGATTTGTCAATGATCCTTTAACAGCAAGACTCACCAAATCCATGAACCTTTGACTTGCAGATTATGACGAGCCTTCACCCTGTAATGGTGTAAATAATTAACAGCTCAGTCAGATGTTCTTTGTGGTTTATTAATATATCTTACAATAACTTTCATGAAGTGCATTCAAATTGTTGTCAACTTGTAAAAAACAATTTCTGTTTCAGTCAAAAAAATAGGAAGGTTTCTCCAATGATAACATTGAAGGACCTGTCGGAGAGACAGGACATTAACCAATCCAGAGCCAGATCACTGGTACCATCATAGTTATAACACAGACCTATAATGGTGGCAAGAAGTAAGCCATTGGTGAACTTGATATTGACCTTGACCCTTGATCCTCTTTTCCAGTGATGTGAAACTGGACATCTTCAACAGTAACGTGCTGAAGAACTCCTCCAATGTGATGGGAATTATCAGAGGAAGTGTTGAGCCAGGTGAGACTGAAGACTATGTCCAAATATGCCAGTAGATTGCATCTGTTTTCATCTTGTGATTACTCTACATCTGCTTTGTGCTCTGTGTGTTTATGTCTACAGACAGGTATGTGATCTATGGGAACCATAGGGACAGTTGGGTTCATGGTGCCATCGACCCGAGCAGTGGGACGTCTGTCATGCTAGAAATTACCAGAGTGCTGGGCCAGATGGTCAAGCAGGGTGAGGATATTAATAACTGAAAGAACGACTAATTGTTTTGTTTATAGAGCTGAATAAAGAGTAAATCTCTGTTCCTCTCTGTGGCAGGCCACTGGAGGCCTCGCAGGTCTATTATTTTTGGAAGCTGGGGAGCGGAGGAGTTCGGCCTTATTGGGTCCGCAGAATACACAGAGGTGATTTGTAATGAATTCACAAGATTAAACATCACACTGAGCAATATGTAAATGTAATTCTAAACTGATTTTAAGCAAAGCGAAGCAATAAAAACAGTCTATCTTTACAAATTAACAGGTGAATTAAGCAATAAAACATATTAGTAATTACAATGGCCAATATAACCTATTTGAAGTTATATAGTCTCACTCAAAGTACTGATTGTATACATACAGTGACAAATATGACCTTGATCTTGTCTTTTCACCAGCAATACTTTGCCAAGCTCAGTGAACGAACCATTGCTTACATCAACGTGGATATAGCTGTCTTCGGTAAGAAGCTTCACATGCACTACCTCTCAAGGGGAAAATGAAAATATTTAATGCCTTACAATAGTCTCGGCCTAGTCTAGGTTTACTGGACAGATGCAGCCGTTGTAGTTGCAGAAATAATCATAAACTTCTCTAAAGTACTTAGATGAACTATAAACATTTGGAAATATACATTTTTGCAGATTCAGGTGTTTATAGGAATGTTTCAGGTGTTTGTAGGAATGTTTCTGAAACTGTCTTGTTGACAGATGTGATTTATTTTGTGGTATGTGATGTTAAATATGTGAATTCCTACAATGGTTTTCACAGTAGGTTGTGTTCAGTGACTGCATGTCTTGTGCCTTGTAAATGGAGGCTATGTGAATGTGATGCTAATCCAAAACACTCGCTCCTCAGCAAACGCCACTCTCAGAGCTTCAGGGATGCCGTCAGTGCAAAACGTCATCTTCAAAGCCGCAAAACAGGTGAACTCTTTAAAATGAACTTGTGTTGGTTCATGTTTTTTTTGTTTTTTTTTTATGGCATTTTAACTTGAACATAACTATTGTCCACACAAGAACCTGTCACGCGAAAGTGTGTTTGTTCTCTAGGTCAAAGCAGCTGGACTGGACACATCTGTGTACGACAACTGGATCCAATATTTCAACAGGACGAGCCCAGCACATGGAATCATTCCCAGGTAATGAATTACAGTTACACCATTCTTTCCCACATCTTGCATTGCATACTGGGAGAAGAGTTATCTGGCTTTTCATTCCAAATTCCCCATCTCTGTTGGAGGATTTGCAGAACTGATTGTGTGTGTTTGCCCATTACTGTTCTTAACCAAAAAACCTAGTCAAAAAATCTGTAGTTGAAGAGGCTTGTCATTGGACATTTCAAACAGTCGGACTAAGTGTTAAAATGCTGGATCAGATGGCCTACAAAGGAAGAGTGAATGGATTTATACTGTATGTAGCTTAAAAAAGTGCATATATGCACAGCAACACAGTAGTTACAATATTACATTTGTTACATTGTTGCTTAATTACATTTACATTTTACATTTATTGTTATATTGCTTTAGTAGACTATGTGGTCATGACAGTTTGGCAGTTCCATGCATGTGAGATGTGTGGCAATTTCCATCATCAAAGTTCATGTTTCCTGTCTTGCCTTGACAGGGTGGGATACCTGTCAGGAGCAGGGAGTGATTATGCTGCCTTTGTCCATTACCTGGGAATTACTTCCATGGACATTTCATACACATATGACAGGGTATGAAAGACAATTTGAGTGCTGTGTGTAGGATGTAGAAACCTTGATTTTTCCATGGAAGTCTCTTAAATCTGTCGTGCAATGCTGTAGCCTCAAATGAACGTGTTTTTTTTTTCTTCTTCTTCTGCTGTCATTTAGTTTCTCTTCACTGGGTCCAAGACACATTCCTCCTTCCATTCCTCCATGCCAGTTGGATCTTAAATTTGTTGCACTTTGCTGTCTTTCTGCACTGTTTACTTTCAAGCTGCCTCATTTTAGCTCTTGTTTGAAATGAGCTGTCACCAAAGAAACATTTTTCATTTCAGTGTGTGCATGTGTGAGAAGTGCGTTGAACTCCTATAATATTGATATTTTTCTTCATACAGAGTAAAACAAATGCTCGGATTTACCCTGCATACCACACAGCATATGACACCTTTGACTATGCCTCAAAGTTCATTGATCCTGGTAAGCAATGATATCTCTCACATATTGGATTTTCTTGTACTGTACTTCTTGTATAGTCAGTCAATGGTAAAATAATCCTGCTACTTTTCTTGTCATGATACAGCAGAATATACATTAATTTATGCTATGCCATTGGAAAATGTAGTATATTTTAACAAAAGGACTTGTATGTCATGATTTGTATTCAAATTTGCATCCAAAGATGGCAAAACATTTACCTAACAATTTCACATGTATATAACATCTCATTCTACTACTTCCTCCTCTCAGGGTTCGTCAGTCACCAGGCCATTGCCAGGACAGCGGGAAATGTCCTGATCCGGTTGGCTGACAGTCTGGTGTTGCCATTAAACTGCAGTGACTACGCTGAGAGTCTGGAGGACTACCTCAATACAGCAGTGCAGCTATATCAGCATAAACTGCAAGCTAGGGGTATCTCCATGGGTAAGTGCAGGATAGCTGGTATGTTAATGATGCAGTACATAATACAGGCTAAGAGAAATATTATGCAGGTAAATGTATTTTATCCATGTTATATATTTTAGTTTATTCTGTGTTTCAAATGGGAGACTCAGTATTCTGTGATTGTGGTTATTACTTGTGTGTTTCCGTCTTGTGCCAAGGCAGCTGGAATAATCACTCGGCTTACTGCATTACTTCTAATTGTTGGACCTAACATTGACGATATCTCTAGAACTAGAACCTGCATTAACCAAAATGCTCTTTGTAGCAGGAAAAAACCCAAAGAGCTAAGTGCTAAAAAACCTTATCTTGAGGCTGCACTTAAGAACAGAACAAACAAGAGAAGGAGCATCTGTTTCTCCTACTAGCAGTCACAGAGGATTAGAGAGGGTGAAATATTTGCAGGGAGGCTGCACAGTTGATCTGTGTCTTGTTTCAGAACCACTAAAACGTGCGGTAGCCAACTTTCGCAGTGCAGCTACTCATTTGGACCGAGTTATTCTGACTTCAGACCTGGTGAATGAAACGTAAGCGCACACACACACACACATGTGCGCAGACATGTTGTTTTCTCGTTTGCTGTCCACATAGAAAATAATGTTAGCCACTCCCTCTCTCCATCTCTCCTCTTTTAGACCAATGAAGATCAGAAGGATCAACGACCAGCTCATGCTGCTGGACCGAGCTTTCTTGGACCCTCTGGCCTTCCCAAATAAATATGCATACAGGTAAGATGATGATTTGGCACTCTCAAAATAAAATTCGAAGGGCATGCAAAGAGAGTAGGAGGAATTGGGGTTGTGCCATTGTCAACTTCCTGACCACTACTTTGGTCCAAACTCTGACTATTGGATGAATTGCCATGAAATTCTGTACAGACATTCATGGTTCCCAGATGGCGAATTTGGTTTCTACCCAAATATAGTACCTAGCATAAACTAGTGACATTTTCATTTGCCTCAGCTGTACTGTGTCATGCGTTGCGCAAAGTTTCCAGAGCTCAGTTTCTTTTCTGTTAAAAAAATTTCATCCTATCGCTCTCCTCCTGTGACACAGTCTTACAGTCCTCTTCTAGCTACTTTAGCCACAGCCTCTTAGCCTCTTATCTGCATCATTGTGTCTTAGCACATCTCTATTAATTGTTTAACTGCCTACCAGTCTCATATCATTCTTTATTTCCCTGCGTGATACACAGGCATGTTATCTGGGCTTCAAGTAGTGCAGGCAGGCCAACCTTCCCAGGTCTGGCTGATGCCTACGCCAATGCTGAGTCAACAGGTCAGCACTGGGACAAGGTGCACTACCACCTGTCAGTTCTGAGCCAGGCCATCGAGGGTGCCGCCAACACACTGGTTGACGTCATATAAAGGAGGTGGAGGAAGGAGAGAGGAACTCGACTCACACAGGGACTTTTTTTAAAAATAGACAGAGACCTACACCCAGTGAGCACTGATCATTTGGGCCATGATGGGACTATTTATAGATAATATTAAGTGAGATGATTTAGGAATCAATGAACAGAGGCCATCACCAAACAGTAACATGAGTTATGTTTTTCTATCTTTGTCACATGATTAAAATATTTAAATATGATGAATCAGAAAATCTCTTCATTAAAGATCGACCACAACACTTTTATCTTATTTTTCCATGTGATTATAAAATAAAAAACTCTATTTGTTTACTTTAGACAATCAATGACCAGGTCTTGGTGAGGTTTGTATCTCATTAGCTGCTGAATAGTTTAATGTCTTAATCAGAACTGATGACGGGATAGCTGAATATCTCCAACTGAATGTTGACATCTGTAAAATGATGTTGTGTTATGTGATGATGTATATCAGTATTTAACTGTAAACTAATGTGTGTTTTTCTCTCACTGCAGAGTCATTACAGCAGAATGATACAAAATAAATATGGTGGGTTTATGACAGAAGTTAATGGATCAAGTTTGATTGCATACAGACGGATTAAGTTTAGGTTTGTCATATTAGGATGAATACCTATGAGCAACATAGCTGTCAAGGATATCAGGCCATCAGGACTTTGATATGTACAGTAAGGTGTCACTGGAGGTGTAAAAAAATGCAAATTTAATGTGCTAAATGGTTCAATTTAGAAACTGCACCTCGCTCAAAACCTGCACGTACATTATAGGCCTCCACTGCAACCCAACCTCTTTTAGCCTGCTGTGGCTGGACTGGATGTGGGGCTGCAATACTGGCTCCAGCCACCAGGGGTCAGAAAATGCTTTGAGACAGCCCTATGGAGCAAATTAGCATTTGGGATTAGTGTTGAGGAAGTGTTGCTGCCACAAAAGCTGAACAGCAAAAGTGTCCACAAATCTGTCCTCTGGAATGGTGATTAAATTCACACATCCAGCTTATGATTATGCTGACAGTAGTGCTGTCAACCAAGTTAACAGTAAGTACAAAGAAGACATCTGAAGAAAGGGTAAAAAAAGAAAGAAAGAAAAAGCTACAGAGGGAGACGGTAAAGAAGAAGAAGAAGCACGAAAAACACTTCTCAACTTTCTTTCCTGCTCTAGCTCTCCTGTAAACACAAGTCTCTCAGGGACTGCTGGTTTTATCCAGACCCCTCCCTTCTGGTTAAAGCCTGCAGTGTTAGTCACACACCCATCCGAGCCGTTCAAGCTGCTGAAGAAACGCAACTGGAAGGTAGCACTGGTGTGTAAATGAATAACTGTGTGTTTGTGGATGTGGGTGGGTTCATTTATTTTGAACCTTTATTCTCTCTCCTTTGGTTCTCGATTATTCTTAAATCCCAGCCACGGCTACAAATGTGGATCATATGAATTTAAACGTCATTTAACAGCATGACAAGGTTTAAAAGTTACCTTCAAAGCAACGTGAAACACCTAACAGAGACAAGATGCAGGTGTATCAGTCACAAAAACTACAGAATGTTTAATATTAATAGAGAAACAGAAGATATGAGGCAAAAATCACAGGCACTGATATAATGGACATGCATAGTAGATACTTGAGAGCCTAATATGAATCACGCTGTAGCACAATTTGCAGTTGTTTTTCATTAAATTGTGTTGATAAGAGTTTTCCCCTGTGTGTTAGAAAACACACCATCTTGTAACCCATCTTTTGGATGTTACGCAAACACTCGTACACTTTTACAAGTTCAGGATAAACCCATAATCAATGTTTTTTATCTTTATTTTTAAGTAAATTCCTCTCTGTTTTGTAGGAATGACTGGCTGTTTTGTTGGTGAGATATATTTAGATGTCCCTCAGTATTTTTAGCAGGGAAATATTTACAGAGGATGGATTCTTCTCTTTTTAGCAATGCAGTACTTGACGTTAACACAGTTTGACATCAATATTTGCAGAACAGCCCAGAACAACCAAAGTCTGTCTGCACTTTGCCACTTAGCTGTTTCAGTGGTGCAGTAGAAGCCGAGGGAGGTACTGCTTTCTAGCCTAAAGGTTCCTCTTATGCGGATGTGTAAATATCTGCAAGAATAGAAATCGAACTCAATCTTTGCTCTCAGACTATTAGACAGCTGCTTCCTTTATTGTATTGTATCCTCCTTCTATGTATATTATTATTTCTCTCAAGTAGGAGTGGAAACAGAATAGTCTGTCAACACATAACACAACTTGTTATGGTTTGTACAACCAAACCAGTGCAATGTTTTCTGTGGCTTCAGAGGAGCTTTGTCAAGTTAAAAAAAAATAAAAATAATATAACCCTGATGGTGATATCAAATTGCATTATGGGAAGTGTGAGATCAAAGTTTTGGGGTATGACTTGTGCTGTGGACTAAAAATTGGGATATCTTGGCCTCTGCTGTTTCACTTTTCACCACTCTTTTATACAAATCTGTTTCTCACAAATTTCCCAACTTTATTTGAATCGCTGGATCGCCTCTCAAGTTAAATGGCTTTTAATAAATTTAGTAGTTCGATGTAACACCTTATGGAAGTTTCCTAAGATCACCTATTAATTTTTCAATTCAATTTTCAGTGAAGATACATGTAGTTGGCAGCCCACCACAGCTCAATGAATGTAACTAGTAAACATTTTACAATGACATTGATGAGGAAACTATTTAGCAGGCACATCTGGTTGATAACTGATCCATCCATGGGAAGCTGAAAGTGCAGGAACGGCAATGATTTGGTAAAAAGTAAGATTTCCACGATGGCTGTCAGTCAAAAACAACAACAAACACAGGTGCTACTCGCCAGTCGCAGAGTTTATTCTTTTAAATATACATAGACTTTTCCCCATTATTAAATACCCCACCACCCTTCCCTCCCTTATCATCCCTCCCTCCTCCCATTTCTTCCCTCACTCTCAGTTCTCCGCTTTCTCCTTCCCCCCTCCATTGAGAAAGCTCGTCCGGCTGAAAAACACTCTACTTTGTGCAGCATATTGCTTATTAAGACATTTGCGAAAACATAAATTAAAAATACTACAGCTTGTTGTTTTTTGTTTGTGTTTTTTTTTTCATTTTCTGCTCCAACTGTTCTGAACAGAATCTAAAAAAAAAAGAAAAATTAAAAAAGAAACAGCACAGTGTCCCTCAGTCTGGCTACATAAAATGAACTGGATTTCCCCTGTTTTTTATGAGATGGTATGACGCCCCTGCCCTAAAATGTACACAGTGGTCTGTACCATAATAGGTGAAATGGTAAGAAGAGAAATTTAATCTTCAACAGATGTCCTGAGTTTGGTCAAATTATGTGTGGTGAGTTTTTCCCCCCCATGTTTTAAATAATACATTTGAGATCAAGATGGCTGATTTCAATTCAGCCTTTGCTTTCACTAGTGTTTGTGTCTCTGCTCATCTCCTTTCCGCTGGTCAGAAAGTGTGTGCGTGTGTCAAAAATGTGGAGGAAGGAAGGGTAATCATTTTATTCCCCTCCCCACAGTCAGGGATGTGCTTACTGTTTTGTGGCCATTTGTCAAATCCAAAGTTTCCAAAGGAAATTATTGGTCCGATGAGGCGGTTGGAGCTGCAGGCAGAGTGAAGGACAGTGTGATACGGCACTAGAGGAAAATTCAGGTGTTTAAGTCACAAGGCATGCATGTTAACACTGAACTCAGAGTCACCACCAAAAGTGTTTCAGCTGTGGCGTGTGGAGTATGTGCTGTGCGTGAGTCTTGTCAGTCTCTTTTGGTGTGTGTGTGTGTGTGTGTGTGTGTCAGTGTTTGAACAGATGAAGGTGTTATAAAAGCCCTGCTTTTGACTGCATGCATTCTGGACTGCTCTTACACTAACATGTTTTTAATATTTTTTAGAGGATGGAAGATAAAAGGAATGACGCATTTGGTTGACTGATTTTCTATCACAAATTTGTCGTTGACTTTCAGTGGAGAATAAATGCATAAAAGCAGGGCTTTTGCTATCACCAGCACTGTATCATATGTGTGCCTGTGTCTTGTGTGCATGTGGCGTGTCTCATCAAGTCTCATCAAGTTTCGTGTCCATCATTCTAGCAGTCTGTCCAGTTCCCTCCCTTCTCTTTAGGAAGCACAGGAAGGGCTGCACTGGCATTGGGGAGGGTCAAACTGGGGTCACACGCGGGGGGAGTATTTAGGATTTCTTGGCACCTCGGTGAAAGATTTCAGCTCATAAGGGATCCCTGTGTCCACTTCGATGGATTTGCGGGAGAATAGCAGCCGGATATCATTGTGCAAGTAGATCTTCCCAGATTTGGAGCTCTGGAATCTGAGAAAGCCAGAACCAAAAATATGTGTTAGCAAAACCAAACTTTTTTCCCCCTTAAACTTGGAAATTTACTGCAAATGCACAAAAATTGTTTCCTAGTATTGAATGAATTCATTAAAAAAGCATTATGTACTGTGTAACAACATAATATTAAAGTGTAATGCAGACAGCTGAAACTTCAGTCATACCTGAGATGTATCAGGTAGCAGAGAATCTTCTTCCTGTCTAACAATCCGCCACCTGGAGACGCCTCGCCTTTCCCTTCAACCCCCTCCTCTACAGGCACCAGGAAGATACGGTGGCGCAGGAAGGTCATGTGATTGACGGGCATGTCGCCGAAGTTGTAGGTCACCAGAAACATCTTCACCACAGTTTTGTTGGGATTAAATAAGGTCTGAGAATAGATGTCAAAACAGCAAAAATAAGACTGCTGGCAGTGGTTTTGAATTGAGTTGCATAACAAGCTATTTTTAAAACTCAAATCACAAAAAAACCCCCCAAAACTACTGCACAGTAGTTCATCATTGCAATGATTGAAGTACATGACCCTTCTAAAATGAATTTCATGTCAGTGTACGTGTATTACGACATTGTGGTTTTCCTCAGCAATGACAAAATGAGAATGAAAGAAAAGACAAACTAACCACTTGAATGGTCCCTGCTTTGGGTATGCTGTATCCTTTCTTTCCCAGAGGCTCGAGGGATATCACCCCCTGTGAGGGAGAGAGACAGAGACATGACACTGCTAAAATGTCCTCAATCACAGTGAAGGCGAAATAACTCCTATTCTTTGGTAAATTTTAATAGCTTTGAACTTCTACATCAGGGTCAAGATCTAGATTAAATGTGCTAAAATAAAACTTGTAGGGAGCAGCAGTGCGACAGCAGTACAGGTTATGCATGTAAAACCAATCAATCATCAAAGACACTAAAACCCCCCAAAATAAAAATCCTAAAAGTGTCCTAACTTTTAAAAAAACTTCATTAAGCTGCAGTTACAAAGGCTGCTATACAGGCAGTCACATTATGTTTAATGTCAATTAAAAGTTAAGAGTCCTGACATTCACCACTTCTAAACACAACATTAAACATGAAGCTAAGAAAGTGAAAACAGCTGGTTTCTTGGAAGGACTAAAGTTGTTCATATAATGCTGTTCCTAATTTACGAAGGACTTGGTGATCTTATGTTATGATTATATGTCTGATGAATGTATACTATTCAGTGGTGATGTGGACAAATGTGGGAAAGCGCTTTGCAATATTTTCATGAAAGTAAAAACAATTTTTTTTTTACATCAGAGGAAGCAAGCCAACGTCTTTCATGTTGAAGCCAGTTCCATATTTTTCATTGTTTTGGATCATTGAGTGTTTTTCTTGATATTATCAAACATACCAGTGCCAGCCATGTGCAATAAACAATGTTTTTTTGTTTGTGCTTGACAAAGAGTGCACACAAACACACAATATCTTGCAGATACACGTGCAAACACACAAACTGACCAGGAAGGGTGAAGGTGCGCTGTGCTCTGAGATGTCGTAGTACGTAACCTGCACAGGCAGGGTGACGTGCTGTGGGCAATAGGAGCCGCTAGCACCGATCTCTGCCGTGAAACCTTCGATCCGACCTGATGGGGAGAACCGTCCCTTCAGTATAGACTCCTGGAGCACAGAGGAGAAAGAGAAGAGGAAATATAGTCATTGAACAGGAACCTTTGGAAACTCTTAACACTATCAAACTTAGGGCTCATTAAGGACATAGTTTATTGCTGCACTGAGTCAAGTTTGGCCATAGAATCAGAGAAACACCCTACTCTGACAGTGAATTCCACCAAAATTCACATTTTCTACATATATTTTGACTGAAACCAAAGCAGCGCTGAACACAGAAATCATGAACTAACATTATTACATTGTTACCTATTTACCTCATTCAATGCTAAAATATCAGGATGCTCTGCCTTTAAATGAACTACCTTAGAAGTAAATGTCTTAGATATGATAACCATGTTACTCTGGCACTACATTTGGACACTTTCTGCATCGCCAAAATAAGATTTTTATGCAACACATCCCTGCACATTATTTTTCATTGATTTTAGTTTGTGCAAATAATTAAAAGTCAAACATGCCCTACAAATCTTGTTAGTCACAAATTTACATTTGACAAAAATGTCCCAAAAACTAGAGTGAATCAAAGTTTTCCAAACAAAGACTTGAAAGGGTTTGTTTTTCTGAGACTGTCATGAAGGTTTTCATTTCTTCATATATTTCAGAATCGAGATCATAGTTAGTAGTGGTGCTATACTGGACTGCATTGTAGTGAGAGGTCTAATATTCAGTCCCCTCATGTATATAAATGTAAATTGGAAGGAAAATAAAATAAGAACAACTCTCAATGTAATGTAGACCAGTACAATACCACCCTAAACTATGACCTCAATAATAAATCTATAATTGAATCTTCACATTTTAAACAATGTCAGGAAGGCCACAGGATGTTTGTCAAACCCCTTGAGGCCCTTTGGTTCACACCATCATGAGTAGTCATCTTCTCTTGGTGTGTTCCCCCATCCTTTTCCCATCATGCAGCTGGATCTGTCTATATTCCATGGACACCAGCACCATTTTAACCTATAGTTACTTGTGCCACCTTAAGTTATTAAAATAATGTTTAAAATGTGTACCTCGAAGTTGCCGAGTAGTGATCTGCTGATGGAAGATGAGGGCCAACTGGTACGCGTGGAGCGGCCGGTGTCTGTGTGTCTGCCGCTGCGCAGCTGCCGACTGAATATGACAGCAAAACACACACAAAACAGACCTGTGGTTAGTGGTTAAGATTACACTAATTTTGTCTTAACCAACATGTCACATGCCTCTGAGTGTGTCTGAGTATTCAAGTCCAGACACAAAACCCTTTCATTTAGAATAACATACAACCTACGCAAACTCCCACCGCCGTCCCTCTGTTGACTTTGCTGAATTTCATATATTTTCTCTTGTCGGAAATATGACAGGGCACTCACCTTTTCAGCCGCAGCCCACTTTTTAGCCGTCTCCCTGATCTTGTGCAGTCTGTGGCAGTCTGAACAGGAAAAAAAACTGAAAATGATTTGTTTTTCCTGATTTATATCAACACTTAGCTATTCGCAAAGGAGTTACTTGCTTAAAATGTATAATTCTCAATACAAACACAAAATAAAGATACTCAAATAAAGAATAAATTGACATTGTTGTGGTCCCACGAGAGATATTTTTCTGTGTAATTGTGTATTTCTGGTGTCCTCTTACTTACTGAGCACTGACTATTGGACGTTGCTTCACATGCGCAAACATTCCCCATTTCCAAGTTGTCCTTCATCGTAAAGGCCACCCAGCTGTCTACCGAATGGCTACCTTCTAGCCATTCGCTAACAGCAAACCCGTCACTCATGGTTAGTTTAGGTATTAGCTAACCCTTGGTTACGCTGGCTTTCTACAGAGTTTGGAGTTCTCGTCAGCTTGTTGTCTCATCGTCACACTTAATCAAAACCACAGATGGCATTTTTAGAATATATCTTCCCGTCTCACCTTTCTATGCCTTAAAAATATATTTTTCTAAGCCTGAAACAGAAATACCACCGGTGACACGTTAGCCTTGCCCCTTTTCTTCAAGTCTTCCTTTTACTATCCTCTCTGTCCATTATTTGTGTCCTTGAGTCTTTCTGTTTGTCCCTGTGCTTCCCTCACCCATACACTAAACACCACTACTCACAATGATCCCATTACTGTATGAAACCTAACTAGTGAACTACTGAACCCTTTTGCCACCACGAGCACAGTCCCCATCCCACAATCCCACTCCCTCAAAGCTCTTTCTGGCCTCCCAATGTTCAAAAATGGCAGATTCACTTCCAGAACCATTTTTTAAGCAGGATGTATGTACATGTGTGTGGTAGGTACGTGTGTGTGTCTGTGGCCTATGTGTGTTTACGTGTGCATGTGTATGAGAGACACAGCACACTCGTAGGGGAACAATGGACCCTCCCTCAATGGGCTTTATTCTGGAGCTACTCAGCCTGTTCCAGCGTGGCGTGATAATGAGCCGACCGTCGCTTCATTCTTTCACTTTTACTCGTTCTCTTAGTTTCTCTTTATTTATGCCTCAGCCTCTTTTCCAGGACTGTCAAGGCTCACAGATGTCTTACCGTGAACCACTGACTTGGAACGGCTACTCCTTATTCTGTATTCAGAGTTTCAGAAGCCTTCGCATATGGTGGTCTAAATGTTTTTTAGTCTAAAAGCACAGTATTTACATGCAAATGTGTACATTCTGTTTTTTGTACTGCAATAAAATCGCCTAGGGCTACTTTTTAGCAGTAGTACTTAACTAAAGTTGGAAAATTGTATCATCTGGTAGTTAAAAATAGAAACTTTTAATGTCCTTCCTTCCAGTATTTCATGGTATAAGTAATATTAGGATGATAGTAGACAGTAGACATCTATACGTTTTTAGCCAAGTTGCAAAACAGCTCATGTGAGCTACTAGCTAGGACAGTAGTTGAAATTATGGATGAATGCAGCCGTTTCCATTAAATTTTATTACTCAAAGCAATTTCCCAATAGAGATATATGATGTGTGTTCCTGTATGTGAGTGTACTGACCTTAGGCCGGTCCCATGAAGATGGCAGCAGGTGATTCCAGTAAGGGGCAGCTTTAGCATCAGTGCTGCGACATGAGGCTGGGCCAAGTCCTGGAGCCAGCAATGACAGCCTGCTTCTCTTGGATGTGGAGGGTCCCTCATCTTCTGAACATGACTCCCCTGTGTCACTCGGGGACAGCAGTCTCTTTTTGGCTGGCCAGTGGGCTCCAGAGGAGAGACGGTGGCCATTAGTGCTGGGAGTTTTCTCCCAGGAAGCCAGGCCATTAGCAGAGGAGGAAGCAGCCTGGGTGGCACTACGCTCAGGTGGGGATGATTCAAGTCCAACTTCCCATTCGGTGGCTTCCCCTGGTTCCTGCAGCTCTGTGTGGTGTGGGGGGGAGAACGGACCTGGAGGGCTGGTGGGACTGGCAGGGTTGGGAGTCTCATAAGTGGACATTTCATATAAGTAGGGGCTGGGCTGGCCACCAGATGAGCCATTACTACAGCTCTCATTTCCAGGGCTACCTAGTGAGTAGGTGGGTGTGTGGCCCCCGTTAGGTGCTTCAGTCCTGGCTGAGCTTCCAAGGGAATGGCCCTGGTCACAGAGATGACCATGTGGGTCACACATTGGTGGGGATTTCGGTGAAAGTGGAGCAAATACATCAGGAATTGGCCTGTCGTGATTGTGCTGAGTTGGGCGTCGGGAGGGGTTGTGGCTTGGAGAGAGGGGAGGAGACCTAGGTGACAGTCCACCCTCAGAGTCTCTGTGCTCCATCTGTGTGCAAGAGTATATAGACCCAGGCCCACCAGGGACCATCCCAACACCTTGAGCTGGGGCTGGCCCACATAGCACCCCTCCCTCCAACACCTCTTTGTCTGAGGAGTCCCCCAGGTGGGGGCGCTTATGAGTCAACTGGGGCTCATCAAGCCCCCTTTTTACGCCCAACCGGACAGGCCTTTGTTGGGTATCAGTGTGGGATTCTGTGGAGGTAGAAAATCCCCCCAACTGGGAGAAAATGGAGAGCTGGTAGACCTTTTGGAGCCGCAACTCCTCCTGTCCAAAGTGCCTGGGTGCCCCTGGTCTTACTCCAGGGTCTAGGCCCTGTGTTGGGGCTGTAGGTGGAGGCAGGTCCCCCTCCTGGGCTGGAAGCTCTAATGGAGCCTTTTTGTGGGCTAACTCCACGTGAATGTGCCGCATGGTTTCTATGCTGGACGATAAGAGTCTAGGCTAAGTTTTGTGCAACAGGGTCAAGTGCGTCCTCACAAGTGTCAGGAGGCAGAGCAAGATGATCCGCAGGAATAGGAAGTCCTATAGTTCCTGCTGTGATGTTGTCAAATAGTGTGAATCAGGAAGCTGAGCCGCACAGCACCTGGAACAAGATATAGTATTGCTATTCAGAGCGTGTTGTAATGAAGCAATCATTGCCAGACTATATGGTGGAAAACATAAAGTACCATGAAAGAGTTAATAATATCTGAAAATAGTCACTTTAACCAACATTCTTGTTGCATTACAAATTTTATATTATATACTCTAATCAAATTAAAGCCTCTACAGTATGTAGATTGGTAGGTTGTTACTGTTTTCTACAGTTCTGAACATACAGTATGTACAGACATACAGCATGACTCACATAACATAACAATGAATAATATCCATAAACAGCGAGTCGATTCATACCACTCGTGTCTGGTATGTGCTCATTTCAACCAGTTACATTCTATCACGCCAATCCTATATTTAACACGGAAGAAATGCAAAACTAAATCATAAAAACATTAATGAATCCTGTTTGTCTGCCTATTGTGACTGCATAGGAATGGTATGCCACTGATTGATGGTTTTCACACACCGCCTTGACTCTGAAAATGTTCTGACTTTGTCATGGTTTTATTTGAACACAGCGTAGGTAGTACACATTAACTGTAGAGAAATCAGGTAGCCTACTTATATTTATAGATATAGTTTGACTGAATAGAAAATATAAACAGTACTCAGAACCTTTTGGCTCTAAAACAGAATAAAACTACAGCTCTTTAATTGAATTAACAGTGCCACCATACATAATACAATTTAGGCAAGGCATAAGCATAATTTGCATAATTTCTCTTGTGTCTAATTAAAGACAATGTCCAAGATCAGCATCTCACCTCTGTGCCTGTCCTTGTCTAATTCTGCCCGTGTGGACAACCTGCATCTGGCACAACATCTGGAGGTTGTGTCTCAAATGTCCTACTAAAGAAACCCGTCTAACTCCATGGCAGCTGCCACGAAACGACACCAACATCCCAGGAAAGGGTAATCAGGAAACAGTAAGGATTCCAGAGGAAGCAGGAGTGAAGTAAGTTGGCACAAGAGCTACAACCTGAGGATAAATAAAAACGTTGGTGGTTTTTCAGTGAAAAAAAGAAAACTAACACCATGATATATATAAGAGTTCATGTATATAAATATAGTCTGAGGTAATGAGTTATCATCCTGAAGGCAAAAAATTACCAGAGGGGCAGAGTGTCAGTGATGCAGGAGTTTGTTGAGAGGAAATGTATCTGAACAGGAATCTGAAGTAGCTTTATTGGGGCTTCCCCGATTGGCTGATAGCCAGACACGCCCTCCTTGATCACCTGGGCGTTGGGTGTGGCACGGCTGTGACATCATGACAGGGTCATTCCACCCAGGAACCCTGAAGAGACACAAAGACATAGAAACAAATCAAGTTGTCATTCAGTCGCTTTTATATTATCTTCTGCAAACACGCGCACACAGACAGAGTATGATGGACAATCTGATGTACACAATCAGAAAGCCACAGAAACACACACACACATATACAGTAAATATTTAAGTCTGCTACTGAACTTGAGAACAACACAGAGAAAAGACAAATCAATCAAAATCCCCTCATCATGTTGTGTCTCACTTAATAATTCAACTGAGGGAGTAATTTTTCTCTCATTCCCTTTTATTTTTCATAACCAAAATACCCCATATTGAGTACAAAAGCCCAACTGCTCTGAGTTGAGGATCAAACATGGAGGAGCTTGTGAAGCAGCAAGTTGATGTTTAAAGTTCTAACTTGGCACTAAATGGTGCTAAGCCAAGAGAAGCGGGACGTTTCCCGACCCACTTGGACCAGAACTTGGGAATGTGGAGGAGGAGGGGGGAACACTGTGAGATGTCACCATGGCAACCAGTAGCCCAAGGATAACGGCTCCTTTGTGCTTGGCCACAAAGAGGGAGAAAGAGAAGCAGAGCCAGAGAGAGAGAGGGTGGACGGTGGGGGGTGCTGGGGGGCAGGGATAGGCCGGCAAAGATGCTCCTCCAAGAAAATATCTACAAAACAACAAAATGGCTGTCCCCCACGAGGTGTGTACAACCATTCAAAACTTTCAACACACTGTGATGAAGGCAAATGTTCTGTCGATGTCAAGCAGGTAAAAGGATTTGACATGTAAAATGTGACAAATGGAGGAGGTTTGAAAAAAGCCAAGAAAGGCAATCTGCCTAACGCCCTGTGGGCACGGCATATAAATCAGCGAAGAGAAACAGTTGGTTCCCATTTACCTACATTACATCAACCGGTTACTTCACTTTCTTGTATTTCCTTTTGATGCATCATAGGAGACACATGAAGAGATCCATTATGTATACTGGTCTTACATGCAACACAGGTGCAATATCAAGCAGAAGAGAAATGAAGAAACTTGCAAGAAAAAGGAAATGTAGATGATGGTATTTTCCACTAGACTGAAATACATCTGAAATGTATCCAACTGTAGCTGTGAGGGATGTTGATAAAATCCCCAGATTGCTATACAAGCATGTAATGATCAGACTAGGTACGTAATGCAGGAGGTATTACTGCACTTTAGGTGACAGGCTGCTGCAGGTTTTTAAATTGCTTGGCTTACAAAAAGTCTTTATGTGAGCATGTATTGTGTTTCGTATCTTTTCTCAGACCAAATTCCCCAGCCAATCAGACAATACAGTCTTCAACTTCAACAAGAATTGAGGGATCATCTGTCAGAGATGACACAAGAATGAAGGGGATCTAGACAGGAGGGAAAGAGGACCCCCCCCCCCCCACCCCCTGATTATAACCTTATTATATACACATTTGAAGCATAATGGTAGGTCATCACATAACAATGCTTTCCTATCACTGCAAAGAATCACATGAAGATGACTCCTTTGTCTCTTTGTGTAATTACTCACATGACATATGGGCCATGCACAAAACCCCCCCAAAAAAACCCTACCCTACCATCTTCCTTACTGGAGTTATGCAAATCTGAACAGGAGGGTGCTGCTAATGCTTCTATAAGTTCTGAAAACATTAAAGAGTTACATATCACCCCAGGACATTTCAGGAGAAATCATCCTGTAAACCAGGGAATTTGATTATTTTGCCAATATTTCCTGGGGTGGGGAGACAGACTAGGGTGAAACCAAATCTGCCCCAGTCAAACAGGGATGTCTGCTTAATTTAATTTGCAAGTCAAATTACAAAAGATAGGCAGCATAACTTGCTATGGGAGTTTAATCAACATAATAATAAGAAATCACCTCTGCTTGTTTTATCTCCCTCTGAAGACAGGTGGAGTCACCGGGGGATGCAGGGAGTGGGGGATGGGGAGAGAAGAAGAGGAGTCAGCAATGAGTAAATATAGTCACTGCCTAGGTCAGAGCTCATTGGGAGTACCCAAAGGCTCTGTGCTAGGTCCGACTTGATTTCTGACATTATTTTGAACTAGCTGAGCGGGTAGAGGCTGCCCAACCCTTTTCAGGCTTTATCAAGGAGCCAACCGAGGAGTAGAAACACTCTGGCTTAACCCCAACAAAGACTTCAGAGTGGTGTGTGCCAGCCTAGGCTTGAGAACTAAAAAAACTCTATAAATGCATTGCGAAACATTGAAGTGATTCTAATCAACTCACACTTGTGCTGGCCCCTCTAAACAATGTGCCTATATTTGCCTATAATCTAAATTTGATCACTGTAAAACGCACCTGACCTGTGCACATTTAAAGTGTGTGTCAGTGACACAGCCATTGTATTGGATTCTGCTAAGAGTTATTCCATGTTTCCAAACCTACATTTTCAGTGGAATTTCCTAATAAGAGCCTAAATAAAAGATATTTTATCTTATCTACATAAAATCATTTCAATTTCCCTTGAAAAAGGGAATCATTAACATCTATCACCATTTTCCGAAAAACCATTACCCTCAAAATTCATCTCACATTTCATTGATTGAATGCTGCTGACATGAACCATGACGGTGTTACACATCATTGGCAGGCCAGGTGCAATCTCCATGTAACATCTGCAGCATTTCTGGAAGTGGAGCAGCAAGCAATCATTCACAAAGAGACAGAGCGAGAGTAGAAATGACAGACAAAGGAATGAGAAACGCCTGACAAGAAGGAAGCAGCCAGACATAGAGAGAGAGAGAGACACACACACACACACACACACACACACACACACACACACACACACACACAGAGGAGGAGTGGGGCTGAGGAGAACAGGGGAACACAGACCAGCTAAAGACCTTGAGAAAGGTATGAATACAGCAGGGGCAGGTAGAACTGCAGAGTGTCAGGGCCAACTCAGAGTGTTCATAGCTACACTGCATAAACCAGCAGTTGAGTTAGGTCATGGCCTCAAGACTTAAAACTGTAGCTACAGTTAAAAGGCTCAGAAATATTTTGGGGGAGAAAACCACACATATAACTTAGACATTAAACCAAGCTAGTCCTGTTTTACTCAGTCACACTTTAGGTTTGTTTAATTTGCATGCACAAAAGGAAATGTGTGTGGGTGAAACAGAGACAAAAAAGGAAACAGGTGAAAAGCAATAACAGAGGCTGCTAAGGTGCAGAAACCTAATGAGATGAAGATTCATTAAAGTGGTGAACAGGATCAAAACAAAATTGACAAACATAGACAGACAGAAAACAGACATATATCTGGATCAAACTGAGAAGACACTGAGTCATGTTGACAGAAACATTCGAATTGGGTTAGCCCATAATCAATCTGGAAAATGATTGTCCAATAGAAATAAGCATTGGACAACAATAGGAAAATAAGATGGGATAGGGATACATCTAAAACCTGATCTGGCTAGAGAATAATATTGCAGACTAAAACTAAAGTTGCCTGAAGAAACACTACTACGCTTGCTTGCTATAGTCATGCATAAGGAGTGAGGTCAAAGGGTTCATTGCCTTTGACTTGCAACATGCCTGCTGTGGGGCTCAAACATTTTGCTCAGCAGATCCTTCAAGGAGAATATTTAGCTGCTGAGGTGTTTTGAAATATTTGCATATCTGTGTATTCCTTTAGGTCAAGGAAGACCGTGGTCAAGAGGTCAAAGGCCAGCAGTCTTGGGTCAGATGACTCAGAGCACATCAGGAGGCCTAGGGGTGTTTAATTTCATCATCATAGAGAGATGCCATTAGGGGTGGTAATAAAACACAAAGACAAATCTGCATATAGCAAACGACCTCCATACACTCTAGATTAGTTCCACTCAGCAGTCTAAAATGACTTTGTTAGTTAGATACTCATAATCAGTAACTGTGGCAACTGGAACATCAGATGTTAAGCAAAAACATCTGCAAAACAGACAAAGGTACACTTAAGACCCTGTGGCTCACAGTAAACTTTAAAAACTGCACATGGGTGAAATGAAACACTCACACAAAAGTAAACATAAATTTGTCTTTAGGAGGTATGCTGACGGGTCTGACGTAGAAACTGTCTCTCAGTGAAATGTATGGGAATGAAGGGGGCAGAGTTTACAAGCAGCACCTATACTCAGAAAAGACCCTGACATTTGGCCATTGCACATTCATCACAACACCCAGATACCACATACGTGTGTGTACACACACACACACACACATGCACACACACACACACACACACACACACACACACACACACACACACACACACACACCACACACACACACACACACACACACAGATGAACAAAGTATGACTTGTTGACTTTGAATAACTAAAAATACTAAAAATAAAAATAAATTAACAAAAATAAACACATTTAAAATGTAAGGAAAAAAAGCAAACAGCAAACTGTTACGGTTTAATCTTCGTGAGAATAAGAATAAAGCCGCTGCATAGCTCAGACTGCATTACTGCTCTTTGACAATGCACTCCACCTTTGAGAAATTTCTCATGGGTGAAAACAGCTGTTCTCTTTACAGCTGTCTACATTTACAAGGAAATGCCTGCTCCCTTGCTAGTTTTGAAATACTCGTCTTTTATCATAGTAAAAAAAAAAAAAAAAAAGTGTACATATTTTTAATTGCATTCACGCAGTTTCTATTCCCCCACCAGTCCCATTTAGAAAACTGAGCTTAGTGACAGAGACAGGTATAGCCTTTGGAGAGACACTGTGCACCAATGCAATGCCACAGTAATCAAAAAGCAGTGTTGTTAGCCTGCGCTCATTTCTACCTAATCATTAAGAAAAGCATATTTCTATTAATTTGTCCCAACCTGGGGTTAATACTTCATCCTGTTATAGACTGGAATTAATTGATTTCATTTTGATCAGTGACATAAGCTCTTAGAAATGGGTTCTTGTAAAACCTCTTGGTCTCTTGTTGCTCAGCTGTACTCTGCTCTTCTTGTGTCCTCTGTTCACCATTTGCACCCAGCCTATTACAGAGGTGTGATAGCATCAGCATGAAGTTAGCAGCCTCCCAAATGCCCCGATTGTCTCATCATCTTGTAGCAGAACCGCACCCGAAGCTACTCCCAGGCTTGTACTGTGCCTGGAGGCTGATTAACACACACAGACATTCTCCAGCATAAAAAAGTTGCTAAGTACTCCTGCAAACAATCACCTGTTGATTAGATTACAGGAGCCTTCTAGAGCTTGGAAATCTGATGTGGCTGTGCACAAGGGCCTATACATATTAAATGACAGCCGACTGTGTGTGTGCGTGAGTGACTATCAGACAAAGAGAGAAGACAGGAAGTGACAAAGAGAGACAGAAAGTGACAGAAGGAGACAGGTTATGTTGATTGAAATTGATAAATCCCTGAGCAAGATGGTGTTACACCAGACATACATACAGTGCTCAGGCTGGCAAGTCATGGCAGTCTAAACTAAGCTGGCTCAGTCACATAGTTGCTGAGAATGCTGTTTGACACGGGGTCCCTTTCTGTCTCTCCCTCCCTCCCTCCATCTGTATGTCTGCCTGCCTATCTGTCTGCCTTTCATGTGGCCATTTTAGGAGACGTTGAGTCACCCGAGCGCAGCTGACAATATGACAGGAGCAACATTAGTACACTTGACAGCAGGAGAACTTGTGACACTCACCCTCTTAGAAAGATGGGCTTTAGCTCGCTGTCTCACTCTCTGCCTCTCTCCTTCCTTCCTCTATTTCGTCTGTTGGCTGGATGGGAGACTCTGCTTCCTTGTCTTTCTGTCCTCTGTGTTTCTATTTCCACTGGGTCAGGCTGCCTTCTGTCTCTCTCTCGGCTCTCTGGTTTCTTGCCTCTCTGTACTTCCTTCCTCCTGAATAGATGGTGTTGAGAAAGACAGAGTAAAGTCAAGTTGTTCTGCCTCCTTCTGCATGTTTTGTCAAGAGGCCTGCTAGCCTGCACTAACTCCCTCTCTCTGTCTGTATCTTGTTTTCTTCCTGTCTACCTCTCTCCACCCTCATACATACACAAAATTGAAAACCCATCAACAACTCTCAACCCCCCACCCATCTAGCTTTTCCCCTCCCTCTGCTCGTCTCTCTCTCTCTCTCAAGCTCCCTTGCTGCCCTCTTTCTTCCTTTCTCTCATTCGCACCCCTCCAAAATATCTTGAATACAAAAGCCACTTCACATGCTAGCATTCCCCCTTTCCTCTCCCATTCCTCCTCTTCCTCACCCTCTCCTCTCTTCCTCTATCTACTCTTAAGCCCCTCCTTTCAACCCTTTCTTGCTATCCTACCCTTGGCCTCTCTTTCTCTCTCTCTCTCTTCTCTCTCTCTCTCTGTTTCTGTGTGTTTTCTTTCTGTCGGTTTCCTCTCAGCTGATAGAGCGGGGCATGCTTTGCTCACTCAGCAGTGAAGGCATACAGGGGAAAGAAGGGGGGGGGGGGGGGCCAGCTGATTGGCTAAAAAGAAAAGGGGTCAGCTGTAGTGGCTGAGGCTTCCTGATTGGCCAGGAGGGAGCGAAAGAGGGAAGGAGGTACCCTGGGAGCCAAACCCACCCACCTGCTCCCGCTGGCCTGTTCTGCAGAAGTAGAGAATGGACTTTCCTGCGCAGAGTGTAAAATGTATGTGTGTGAGTGTGCATGCATGTTAGTCCTTGACAGCCTCAGGCACGTTTTGTGTACAGTTTTTCACCCGCTTAATCTCTTCCCATAACATGCCAGACACATGTGGTTGTGTGTATGCCACCAAAAGCAACAGTTAATACACAGTTAATTCTCATGGAATAAAGATGCAAACATCGATGCAATTCACCCCTCCCTTCCTTTGCTGTCTTACTTCTTTCTCTCACACACACACAAAGGTACTTTAGCATGAACTGTACACAGCGCTTATAGCCCACACATGCCTACAAGGCTTATCTGCTGCTCGAGTGCAGACAGAGAATGAAGTGCATGTGAGTAGGCTTATCAGCTGAGTGCCAGGAGTAGCCCTCAGCTGTTAGTGTTTGTGGTGGAAAAGGTGTGTGTATTTTGCCATCTGTGAGCTAATATGAACAGCGTGTTGACTAGGCAAGAACTATTTCGAACGAGTGGTGGTTTGGCACAACACAGTGCAAGCAAGCAGTATTTCACATTTGCGCTACGCACTTTCACCTGCACGCACGCAGACAAATTGTGGTGGAAATTACATGTTAATAGCACTGTGCACAAAACATACTTGAAGCTGTCTAGAACACATATTTAGTGCACAACGCTAGTTCGGCCCTCTTGTTACAAGAGACACAAACACACACCTACTAGATTATACTTTATCCTTATTTAGGAAACCAGGTTGTCTTGTAATCAAATGTGTGCTGGTTGAGATGGTACTCAACATTAGGTCTCATCATACTCAAGTATCATTAAAAAGTGGTTTTGGACAGCTTACTCTGTTGAAATGAAGTAATTAGAGTAGAAATAGTTTTCATTCCACTCAAGCAAAACTATAATGTTACTACTGTTGTTGTGTTACTGTGTTTTTTGTCTTTGTACCTGTTTTTGTTCACAGATACAGTGAGTATTATATGTGGAGAGAGTCAGACTTTTAAACCTTAACAGCCACTTGTTGATGGAAAACTTGAATTTCTGCTTCAGTTGTAGAGTTGTTAAATGGTTCACCTGTGTGCATGCATGCATACCTAATTTGACATGTCCAAACTGTTTTATACATAATATCCAAATTACTTATCATTATAAGACAAATAAAAACATCAAATCCTAACATCATTGCGGATTTTCTTTTTTGGGGATCAGCAAACTGGTTAAGTGACATTTTTTTTCAGCTCTGCATATATAGAGAGCTATACACACTCATAGATGGCTGTGTGTCTATAGATTTGTGTGGATTTATATATAAATTTAGATTTTGTTTTGGTGCATGTGAATAGTAAAACTGAGCAGAGATGACATTTTAAGAACAAGACACAGCTTCAGACATACCTCCAAATATAGAGATGTGGGGATATGGGAGAGAGGGGAGGGAATAGGTGGAAGGCACAGAAGACAACAAGACAGACAGAGGAAGACATACTGACAGAGACAGGAGAGGATTGCAGCGAGGCAAGGTTCCTGTCGTGAAACAGTCTTGGCTGCTGCTTTAACAGCAAAACCTGTAAAAGCTGTAATAATGTGGACTTTCTGCTTGCAAGCAGCACTGTTATTTAAGATCTCTGTATTTTAGCACACACACACACACACACACGCACACACACATATACACACACGCACACACACGTGTCTGTCCCTTTAAGAGCCCATGTTGCCTACTCTCATTTGGAAAGGTGTCTTTTTCAAGGAGGACCTCCTCCACTCAAGGGCACTCTGAGTGCAACTGAGGAGAAAGAAGCATTGAAAATATACTGGCTACACTCCATCAAACACACACACACACACACACTGATGCAATCCTGACTTGAGCATGGCCGTTTGTTTTGATGTTCTTTATGACTACACGTTGGAGCTGGACTTTCAGCCGACATGTGAAACTTCAGACTGGCGACACAGACACACTCATACCTTGTTTTTCCTAGACCTCTCAAAGTGACACCAGCTGTGTAAGCTTTCTTTAGGGGTGAAGAAGAGCTTCGAATTGACTCTACCGGCCTCAAACCTTATTGAGTAAATCGAATGTGTTTTAAATGACTGGACCAACAAGGTCCAGTTCACCCCCCAGCCTCTTCAGGGAGGGAGAGAACAAAAGGAGGAGAGGAAGAGAAGAGGTGGAGGAAGGGTGGAAAGGAAAGCATGTGTATGTGTGTCTGTTGGGAGAGAGGGAGGGGTGATACGAACGTGTCTGTGTCGGTGTCTGTGTCTATTGTGTGTTTGTAGTACACACATGGAGACGTGTGTGTTTAAGAGGTGTGCATCTCCCTGACAAGTGTGTGATGAGAGCAAGCCAAACAGCGGACGTCAAGAAAGCTCCAGAGTACAGAGGCAAATTTCACAGCTAATATTTACGAGAAAATTACAAGCAGCCGAGTGTTGACTTGCTTTGAATTCTGTGATGTAATGTGTAATGTGAGTAAGTGGGTATGTGGGAATAAGGTAGAAACAGTGTAGGAATCCAAGCGTGAATGAAAGCCAACATTTTTTAAATAAATGTAACACCACTGACAGGGATTAAAGTTTAAAGTTAATCTAAAACTGGCGTCTCACCTCATACAGGACATGTGATTTGTCCACATTTTCTATTTCAGCAGCCTCGGCTATTATGTCGCCATATGGTAATAACGTTACACCATCCTTCCTTATTTCGCCAGCAGTGTCGTGAATTGTATTGCACATCATCTTCCTTCTTCAGGCAATCCAATTTTTACAGTAGAACGGGATCTCTTGAATATGATGCTTACCTGTCAGTTTGACTGCTGCACTTATTCAAATGAAATTCACAACTAAAGCTAATCAGAGAGCTGGGGTTCCTGCAGGTTGTGGTTTCTGAGCACTGTAAACAATCCTGTGAACTCTTCTCTGTAAGGGTATGTTTGACCAGCTGTCTGTTGATATGAATAAGATCATAAAGTGACATGCCTATTTGTTAACATTGCTGCCAAGAGAAAACTGTGTGCGCACTTCCTCTTTGCCAAATTAGCTAAATATGTTTGACCAATAAGTTATCACTTAATTTTAATTCTATACCGACAGCCTCCATATTAGGAGAAGTAACTGGACCTGTTAATCGCATAAAAACAGTATATCGCCTATAGTACAAAGCGTTATTGAGTTCTTTGTCCCTGTGTTTAATGCCAGAAATGGTTCACATCACTGAGAGCTACTTCCCTGATTGCCACAGTATGTTATTTTATTTGGATTCTCCGCAACCATTTGGCAACTCCAGGTTGAGAACCACCGGATGTACAGTATAAGTGTTTGGGGTTGGGTTTAAACTGGGCAGATGCAAACAGACATCGCTGAACATAGACTTTTGTTAATCTGTTTTTAAACACCAGTCTGTCCAAATAAAAACATTTCTGAAATAATCTTTGTTTTTCCATTAGCAGATATGTCTATCCATCCACTTTCGCAACCATTCTCACTATTTATTTATTTTTATTAATCCAACAGGCAGCTTGCACAGTGAGATGACTAAATCCTGCAAGAGTGGCTGATCTCTCTTTCACAGAGATAACTAAAGTTTAGTCTGATCCAGCTGGAATCAAGTCTCAGCATCAATCCATTAATAAGAATGAACTATTATTTTCCTACTGATCCTATCCCCACGCGCACATACGTGAGGTTTACTCCATGATACCTTTTCCTGTCTGCGGAAGTTTGGACAAAACTCACTTCAGCACACATATGTCGGGTGTGTGTGAACCTGACTGATGAGGAAAAACGAGAATAAAAGAGAAGAGAACGACAAAATCAAATAGTGAGTGTTATGTGCAAGGAGAAACAAGAGACACAGAGTGTAATGGGGAAGAAATGCAGAGATGGGGAGGAGGTGGCACCCTGAGTCTTGGGTGACAGGCCGGGGCCAGCTCAGAGTGATGGAATGTTCCAGAGAAATATGTTGCCTATTCATGGTGGACAGGAAATAAAGCCTCTCTCCCTCTCCACCTCTCCACCCCCTTCCCCTCTTAGTCCTCACTCCTTCACCCTGAATTCGGTTGTCTGACTTTTACCTCTTTTTCTGTCTCTTCTCCTCACTCTTGTGACTATGTGGGTTTCGTCCTCTGTCTCTCCTCTCCTGGCCTTTGGCCATTTTTTCGTCCATCTTCCTCAGTTTAAATTAAGTCCTTTCTCCTTTTCATGCTTGGGGAACTCACACATGGTGGAGTTGCACCACTCAAGACTGGTAGCAGCTGAACAGTCCAGCCTGCCATCTGGGCAGTGAATGAAGCAGAGAGAAAAATCTCTTTCTTTGCTATGTAGCTCACTAATACCTAACCAGGGCATACTGTCATCATTCAACCAGCCAACCTGACTGATGATTGGTTACTACCCAAAGTGGATGGTGGACAAGATTAGATGGTTAGAGTTCCTTTTACCCACATATGTAGGGGGTGTGTGTGATCAATTTTTACAACAGTAGATAAAGTGGAAAAAGGACAAGTGTTAACCCACACTAAAATACCAGTGAAGTCTGTACATCGCAGCATGTTTATGAACACACACACACGTAGAGTGGCTCATCCATTTTGGTATGGGGGGAGGCATTACAGGGTGTAGGGCAGAGAGAGGTCTGGCTAGGGTTAATCCTTACGATCAGTCCAACACAAACACACACCCTCACAGTCACAAGGCTGTTAATAGTGAGAAGCTTTATGGCCTGCCAGTTTGTTTGCACCCATGTTTGAACCATAAGGCAGCATCATTTGCAGCAAACTAACATGTATCAAAATACAAAAGGGCAACTAGACTAAATACTCATTTGCTATATGTTTGAGGGGCCATAGGGGACATAGGCAGTATAATATATGGACTGTCTGTGACTTCACCCCAGGTTTCTGGAAGAACTAGTGTGGCGCCATCTTGGCAGTGCGCTCGACTCAATCGCGCCTGGATAATCCAAAACGGCAAAGATGGATGAGTTGAGCTGAGACAGGCTGAAATGAAATTCACCACCCTTACAGTTGTCATGAACAGAGAAATTAGTTATAGAGACCAACACCATTTTTAAAAATCAGGCGCATGAAAGCCTGTACCAAATTTCAAGGAGATCCATCCAATAGCTGTCACATACTTCACTCAAAAAAATAGTGCTGGAAAAAAAAAAGACAGAGCAAACAGCTGTGAAAATAAAACAAACAGATCACACACACACACACACACACAAACCTATAGGTTTGAGTCACTAACTGGAAGGTCGTTACTGTTTTTTTTCTTAATCTAAACATATAACCCAGCATATAAAATAATATTATGAATGAATTTCAAGGAGCGTATCACAGTTCTCCAAAAGTGGAACGTTTTTCTCTTATTCTGTATAAAAGTCCATTTGAGTGACAAATGACACATGCAAAAGTCAAGCCTGACATACATACTCCACAAGACGGAGAGATGGGAAAAAAGAAGCACAGAGGAGATGGAGGTTTTGATGGTATGGGGAACGAGACACATGACAACATACTAGAGAATAATGGACAGAGGGAACAAGACAAGGACAAAAGGAGACTGAACAGGTCTTAGCTTGAGAAGCTTAGTTGACCTATATAATGCATTGCCACACAGAGATACATCTGCTTGCCAACATCTACTCATCGATTCTGAAGCTCAAGAAGCCCTATCAACACAGTAAAATGGCTTACATAAATAGAATTATATTTAGCCTGCTTGTATGCTAAATCATTCATTATGATCAAGCATGAAACTCAACCTACATATGAGACTTGCAGCTCTGGATTTTGGATTTATTGCACCAATAACACCAAAGAGATACTTTATCTAAACTCATATTTAATTATGAGTATAAAGGTCCTGCAGTAGCAGCTCATTGTTAGCAGAATACACATATTGCACATTTTAACAAACATTTAGATTAGTTTTCAGCAAAATAACTTAAGTGTAACATTTAATGGAGAAAAAGTTGCAACCTCTTGCGAAAAACTTGTTTTAATAAATGAATTACTGGTAAATCTGGCAATTGTTTTCTTCTTCAGAATAATCAATTATTTATTTAAACTATGAAATCTCAGAAATGTAAACGTGTTTGTCATAAGTTTACCAAGTTATCAAATTGCCTGTCATCCCCACCTTCAATGTAGCAACAACCTAAAAATATCTGGCCTCCTATTGAATAGAATTACAATTTACTGCTAGCAAAAGAGAAAAAGCAATCACATATGCCACTGTACATACTGGATATCTCAGCTCTTTTTGCCTCAGGGTGTAATGTCAAACCATGTTGATTTATTCAGCAGATGTACTGTCACCTTGACATCCCCTCTCTCTCTGGACTTCTGTTGTCAGCTGTGTTTGAATAAAGGTGAGCAGCCACCAACCGCCATAACGCCATAACGGTGTGATGCTTGTTTCCTACTTTTAATGAAACACAGAGGTGAGTAGGAAGTAGTGCACCTTTCTTTTGTTATTTTTTTCAATCTCTATGTAATAATACAATATTAATACAGACACACATTGATGGCCAGTATTGAATGAGTAGCCTGATCAAGTGAAAGCTTTTTGCTCTGTTTGAACTACCTAAACTGGACTTAGAAGTAACACACTGAAACATAAAATCTATCCACCACCTTTGAAATCGCTACACAATGCTCACATATTCCAAGCATGCAGTTCAATTGATGCACTCTTTCATTGCTCTGTAAACAAGTTAACCTATTAAACAATAGTTAATCAGTGCCGTAAAGAACACAGCTACAAACTCATGGACACTGCAGGTTTGTAAGAGGACCAACTTTGTCTTCTTAGGACAGACTGTTAAGCGACTAACTGACCTTTATGGTAAGCCTGAAGACCAAAGGTGACAGACCACATCGCTGATAAAGAGTTTACTGCATAAAACTGTGTTGCATATGAAACTGACCTACAATAACATGTACAGTGGTATGCACTCCCAGCTCACCTGACTGCACATGAGGATTCATGGATTAAGGTCAAGGTAAAGTCAATTTATCTCATAACATGTTGGATGTTAATGTTTTTTTTCAAACATTTTAATTTTGTAAAATAATAATTAAAAACAAACAAAAACAAAACAACCATTACTTGACAGTGAAGTGTAACTCCTGAGGAGCTCCTCAGGATCAGGGACCCCTGTTGAAGACACATGGATTAGTTTATTAAATTTATTTGTTGGGACTATATCAACATTAATCTCACATAAGAAGAGGAGATTTATTGTACCAGATTAACTACATAACCTAATTTGTATCTGCACTCCCTGGGCAGGTAGACACAACACCAATGCAATTAATAAAGTGAGGGTTAAAGTGGTGCCAGTCAAAGCTGTATGTGCTGCTATTTAGGAGTAAGCTGTTAACAGGAAAGAGAAAAAGATTTAAAACACGTACCACTCACCTGAAAAAAAAAATCTTATAATGATTTTATCTCTCACTCTGAAGGCTTTCTTTGTCATTTAGTTATCACTGAGGTGAATACAGTGGTCAGCATTGTATATTTTTAGTTTATTTTGTCCTTTGACCTTGTCCTCTTAACTCATCTTTCATCTCAACCTGTCTCCGCCTGTCCCTGTATCTTCTAGCAAAAACAGCATTACTCTAAATGACTCAGTTGCAGTGATTCTCAAACCCAGGATTAAAAACGCCTGAGGGGGTCATGAGAAGCTGTACAGAAAACTACATTAGACGCCACTCTGGGTACACAAGTATTATATATATATATATATATATATTTTGGCTCTAACACAAAGGAGATATTGTTCCTGCCAGTCTACCAGTCAGCACTGGTTCCTGCTGATGGCTTAAGGCTATGTATTTAAAAAAAAAAAAAAAAAAAACATGTATCATTGTGACATACACATGCTTACACAACTACATTTGTGAGGAGCTTTCCTTTCTTACCCCTAATAGCTAAATAGCTCTCTTATTTAAGAAAGGTACTTAGCCCTTGTGAGGACGCCAAAGGTTCAAGAGACACGACACGCACGCACGCTCGAGATCAATATAGCCCCAGAGCAGTGTTGAGTACTGGATCTAACCCTCATAATCATCTGTAATCTCTGACATCAAATCCTGCAGAGACACATTGGAGGGCTGACAACAAGCCTTCATCAGCTCAACGTGTTAAATAGCTCACACTTCACTTTCCACACCGTATGCTCGGGTGCAGACGCCAAAAGGAGAATTGCAACCATAAACCATAACCATTCTGTCAGATAGCCACAGCTGTACACACGAAAGCTATATTGCATGTGTGTTCAAACACAGGTCGGGCGCGTATTGCAGGACGAATGGTGTCCTCTACTGGGACATGTCACAGATTATCAGATGAACTACACGTGAATAAAAAGTGTATACTGCAGGCAAGGCATGAAGGTCAGTGCTTGACAGAGGCTGTAACATTGTTAAGTCTGGGCTAATCAATTCAGACAGTATCAGGAGAAACTGTACTCACAGTATTACACGCCTCAAGTTAGCATCATGACCACACTATCTAATAAATAGCCTTAACAAGGCACTGGTGGCTTTATATAGAGAAAACACATGGCTACTCATGACCAATGCTCTTGTTTAACTCAATGTACTTGTTTGGGTAGTAAGCATACAATATATTTCCTTGAGATTCAATATATTGGTACAAGCAAACAGACCAGTCATCAGGGGATTCCTGACTATATTTTCTCCTCTGTGTTAAAAATGTCCCACATTCATGTGAGCTCTGTTTCTTTGTTTCCCCGAACTGACTGAATTTAGTTCCACTTTTATTTTCACAGTGTGTTTTATCGCTTGGGAACTTAAGTCAAAGAATGATTGCATGGGACAAGCCCAGACTAGGACCCAGGCCTGCTGAACAACATGCACCTCGGGCCTCAGGGTTGGTTACAGCAAAGATCTGTATGACGTCACACTCAGCTGGAGGACAAAGCCCACTGGTTTCTCTCCCAGACAGAGAGGTGGGGATAAGCGGTGGGTGGGGGTGGCTGGTCAGAGCAGTGCAAGGACATGAGAGAGAGAGAGAGGAGAGAGAGAAAAATGCCGAATTGCAGATGAATTTGCTGCAGCAGTGTGTGTGTGTATGTGTGTGTGTGTGTGTGTGTGTGTGACCATCTGCAGAAATCTTCCATTTCCATACATGTGAGACAGCAGGTCAATTCCATATGCACGTGTGCTGTATGGGTGATGCAGAGTGAGTTCAAGTGCATACACGTGTGCCTAATGTGTATGTCAATGCCATCATGTCCTGCTCGTCAGGACAATGGAAGATAATGCTTTGCAGCTGAGCACAATAACCCTGTAATGACAGACTCTACTCTAACACATTATAGATTTTATATACACTGTAATAAGGCTTTAATGCCAACATCAATGCTCCCTTCCCTGAATGATGCAATGCAACTCCCAAGTGCAATACGCCCACTGCACTCAGTGCTATCCTCTCTCTTCTAAGCTTCATATTTATCATCAAAACTGAGCTACAGTCATAATCTCACAGACACATACTGCTTAGTGCATAGTGCTGCTTGATCCCTCCTCCTTGCACAAGCAGCTCATATATGCACAATACCAGGAGGAAATGAATGTGTAGCTATGACACAATAAAATATGCACACATACATTTTTTTTTTGATGAGACATACCCACACCTATGATGGCGTTTGATACGTTTTCATTCCTGTCACTTTGTCTCAAACCACCGCAGACTGCATTCACACATACACACACACACACACACACACACACACACACACACACACACTCACACACACATAAAGAAAGAGTGAGGAAGGCAGACAAAGCAGGGGAACGCCCCCTACACCAAGATACTGTCAGGTCATCAGCTGGCTTAAGCTGAATGCCAGTCAAACTTTGCTCTAATTCACAGATTAATTAAGAAAACGAAGCCAGTGGAGACTCGTGTGTTCAGGATGCAAACTTTTAACTGAAACTGTGCAAGGATTACAAAATAACCCGAGCCTTTGCACAATTTCCGTACGTGGCGATCTTTAAAGTTCGCACAATGCAGAAGATAAAGAAAAAAAGCTAGCCAGGTAGCTAAATAAATGAAGATTTTGAAGCTTACTCACCGAACAAAGAAAAATAGGTGCACTCAGGAGGAGAAACACAGTCTGGCAGCCTGGGCTGACGTCCCTGTCGTCTGGGAGTTTGGCCTTTTTGTTATCTCTCTGCCGTGTTGACTGCTGCGTTGTCGATTCCTGGCAGCTAACGTTGAGGGGCGAAAATCGACCTCGACGCTGAAAAGCCGTGAGCAACCTCGGCTGGGTGTCTGCTGGCTAAAATATTCGGGCACTTTCACACACGTCCTCCCACTCTCTTCTGCCACATAGCCCGCTAGTTGGCTTGACTACGTCCCTTCCTCTTTTCTGCCTGTCTTTTTTTGTGCTCGCAGCTGTTTTCGTTGTTTCAACCTTTGCCTGAAATTCCTCCTCTGTCCCTTTAAGCGACAACGTTTCCGGGGTTTGCTGGTTAATATATAGGGGGCGGGTTTAACGGCCCAGCTGAGCGCCTGTCATTTAAGCGATTGGCCAGTTCTATTCCTCTCAACCAATCATCGCCCAGGGATTACGCCTTCTTTAAAACATGCAGATTTATTCAAAAATCCAGCTCCGTGATTGGACTATGGATTACCCCAAGAAACGCCCAGTACACGTGCTTTTTCACCCCTCCCATTCTTTACTGCCAAGGATGGGTGTTGCGTTGGAGCTCTGGCTGTCACTAGATCTTATAACGTGTAACAAAAAAACTACAGCATACCATGATCTGGTATGAACGCAAACATGTATGCAGTAATACCACACTGACATAATTTACGTTGTGCCGAGACGGTTGAATTCACAGCCAGATGTGCGCATGGTTAACCCCCTTCTTTTCTTCCGTTTGTACTGAATCAGCCATAGCCATGTTGTCACAGCACTAAGAATAGATCAGCTACACGTTGTATACCCATATTGCCTTGCAGCTGCACTGAGCTCCACGCCCATCTATCCAGATCACACTGGGGCCTGATTATGCTTTGCAGTGGAGATGAGGCCTGTGCAGATAAAGGGGCCTGCTGAAAGCTCAGGGACTGGAATATAGCATGTTACATTTACTGCTTTTGGCCATTCATCCATCTCTATGCTGATGGTCCCCTTTGACAATACAACTGCAGCATATTTCACACAGCAACTGCTAAATCTCCCTTTTCTCTAGATCTGCTATGCTGCAATAAATACTGTATATTGTAGTGAATTACACCTTATGATTATTCCTATCATTTTAAACACTAGTATTCTGTATTATAAAAATAATTCAGTGTTATGGATGTATTTAGAAAAACATTAGTGGCCAGGTTTTAATTATGGATAGTCTTTTAGACTAAAAGACCCAACAGAAGTATGACAGATTTCCTGGTTGTGTCCTGCCACCATTTGTTTGAGATGTCCCTTTACCAGAACACTTTAATTTATTAACTCACCAACTTAAATATAGTTTCTGAAGGCCAGAAATGTGTTACATGCTTTACTCAGACACTTTCACCAACTAACTTCCTCCTTTCAACAACAAGGATTAGAAAACAGATTGAACTTTCATGTTTTAGAGAGCACTGAATCTAAATGCCTGTCCCCGTTAACACAAAAGATACAGGATTTTACTAGATTTCTAATGATATTGTAACATTTTATCTGTAAAAAAAAACATTTGCATATTCAGCCCTTAAGTCTTTTCCTGTAATTCATCACACCCTGAAAAGGGAAATGAAAGCTCGTCATTTGGTGTATATGTTTACTGCAAAAAAAGAGACACGTTTATTGATTCAAGTCTTAGAAACTGTGAGAACTGCTGCACTCATTATGTGCATTACTGTTTGGGGCTGCAAACAACATATTTATGGGTCAGAAACTGAGAATTAAAAACAAACAAACAAACAAACAAACAAAAAATATTACTCAGTCACTTAAGTGTTTTGTTTTGACACATAAGGACAAATAAGGACATACATCCTTAGAAATGGATAATACAGTACAGGTTATTCCCACGTTGTATCGAACTCTGTCCATATCACGCCATAGATGCCTTTGTTAGTTGAATGTCTGGCGCCACCTGCTGTTTACTCGCAAGAAAATTAATGTTGTCTGCACATCTCAAAGTGCTGCAGTCTAACCAGTAACCTGCTGATCAGAATCCTGAACTTAGTGGAAGAATGTGGGCCGGAAAACTAAAGTGACCAATTGAGTGCACCAATTTGCTGTCAATCTCTGACAGCAGACTTTTCTTTTGAGGTGTTGTGAAGTTGGTTCATGCAGTTTTTAAATACAACAATGCCAGGTAACATCCTAACACAAATATATTCAATAGGTACTGCTTAATATACTAAGTGAATATCTTTACTGTAAACTCCCGGTTATATTATAAACAATGTTCCAATTTACCATACACACACAACCGGCTAACAGTAGCGTGTTTAGTCATCCTGAGCATTTTAACTCCTTAGAAACAAGAAGTATAAAAACTCATTCACATAATGCAAACTATATACATCCCCTCACAGACCATACTCAGTTCTAAGTGTCGTCAGAATTTGTCGGCTGTTCAGTCATTTTTGCTTTTTTTGACCCATCTGTTCCGTGCTCCTTCTTCCTTTTCTGTCTGTTCTTCTGCCCTTCCTCTTGTCTGAACTGGTGCCTGTTGAGAAAAAGTCACATTCACATGCAGAGACCAGATAAGTTAGTCTCCGGAGATGAACATTAAACATGATTTTTTAAATGGCTGACCAGGGATAACACGTTAAAATTAGCCTTTTAGGACATCTCAGACTCAGAATAACAAAATACAAGAAACTATATATAAGAGTATAAGAGTATATATATATATAAATAAAAGTGTTTTAGTATTTATGTTCTGGCGGCTTTCTTAAGTTAGCATGTGCTAAAATACTACTGGGATATTGTATAGATCATATAAAATAAAGTTGGAAAGTTAAGGTCTGTTATGTATGTGAAAAAAAAAAGTCTTTTGGTTTAAACAATTCCATGTCAGCCCCAGGTGTAGTGAAGGGTGTTGTGATCGTACCTGGACTGCCAGCGTCGGCCACTGTTCCACACTCTGCCAAATGAAGGAAGCCAGTTGGCGTCTGTATGCGAGCTGTGATCAAAGTTGGCCCCCACTCTGTTTGGTGGAAGCTTCCGCAGCTTTTCTTGCTCTTCTGTCAAAACACAAACGCAGCCATTTTAATTATACTGTTATATATATAGTAAGTGTTATAAGTGTTTTTTCATAAACGTACATGAAAAAGATTAAGATCAGAGACAGATATGTGTTGATATTCTATTCTATTTGTTTCTGCGATTACATGAAGGCATAAAACCAGTAGAATACAGGACATATTATAACTACAGCTCCTCATAATTGCTTGTGGAAATTATCACCGGGGCTAGAACATTTCTTTGAGCAAAGAAATTGCTTAGCTGCGAACAACTCTACATGATACAAAACTTCAGAAATGTCTATGTGTGATTCTTACTCTGTTTGAGGAAGTCTTGGAGCGATGGGCCAATCTCTGGATGTGCTGCAGCTCCGGAGGTCCCCTCCAGAGGATCGTCCTGGAGCCAAGGAGGGACAGCACCTACAGCACACAGGAGATATATGCTTACGCTTCATCCATCACACACAAGAGGTCAACTGAGCAAAACTTACAACATAACACAGGCTGGATTACTGCAACACAAGCAACACAAAAGGAAATGTAATAATTAATTAATTAATAATTAATTAAATTGTAATATTAGGTTTACTAAACTTCTGTGAAATGAGCATGTTTAAGTATAGCAGGTACTTAACCATTACACATATTTATATATAACTGTACCTGTATGAACATTTCCACTATTTGATGAATCCTGTTACAGAAAGAAACAAGATCAAAACAAAGCACATGAATTATTTAATTATTAATTAAGTTATTAATTTTAAAAAACTTGAACACTCGATGAATGAGAGTCCATCTACCTGATAACCTATGAAAGTCAGGCCTTGTCCTGCTGCAGCCCATGGTACCTTGACCATTGAGTCGACAAAGCCGCTCCCCGTCAGCTGTTCTGATCCTTGAGTCGGAAATTGAGAGCTGTTCCCAAAACAACAAGACGTGCCCCAAACCAACAAATTAATTTATTGATTCAGTTTCATGTGATATTGATGATGAAATGCACAAAGGATAAAACGTTGTAGGTAGACACAATGTTACCTGACAGGATCCTCTGCAGACATGTCTGTACCGTTGGGTCCATTGAATAACTCCAGCTCTGCGTCACGCTGATATTGATTCAGGAAAAGCCAACAGTGGTTCATAGAGGAAGTCTGAACACTAATCACGCTTCATCTCAGCACACACTACTTTGCCCCAAATAGTGACGTAAACCTCTCTCTTTTCAGGTCATTGTTTTTCCCTTTCAACTTTAAGTCAATTCTCAGTCTGCAGCTTTTTGTATTACTGTAATATGATGCAGGAAAATGACTTTGTCCCAACCCTAGCCACATTTTTAGTGGAGTTAAATAGGACTAGTTTGCGACGTTGGCAGTTAAAATAATTCAGCTGGAGTACGGTGGTTTTCCCTTTTTTACAGATAAATCAAAATCATGAAGAACAAAAAACATTAGTCAAGGCCACAGTGATGGATACTGCCACTGCATCCCTGGAAAACAAACCTCTAAAAGAGACTGTAGAACCTCTTGTCGATTCTTCTCTTGGGCCCGAATGTTATCAGCTTGCTGCAGCCATGAAAAGAAAAAGAAGAAAAGAAAAGAAACAAACAGATTACACAGATTATCAGCAGCAGATTACAAATCTGGTTAAAATAACATTCCTTAGGACACTTTTAACCATTCTACGAGCATTCTGTCCAGGTCGGTCTACCACAGTGGTTTGGATCTGACAGAAATACTTAAAATAACTAAAGGATGGATTGCTCTGAAATTTGGTATGGTCTGTCTAATGATTTGGTTTATCCCCAGAACTAATGTCATCAGCCCTCCAGCTGCACTCTGTACAAATTGTAATATTGTAAACATGGCTAAGATGGCAACATCAGGATTTTTGTATTACCTCTTTTATGAATTCATCCTCCTTCTCCACAAATGACTCCAACGCTTTTGCCACCTCAGCTTTGAACCTAAACAAGGACAAATAATGATCCTTGCAGAGAATTTTTCATTTTCCAAACAAGCTTTATTCATACAGACTTTTGGCTCACTCAGCTTACCTTTCAGTTTCCTCCTCTGAGATGATGACCTTGTCTTTAAACTTAGGATCAGCCTTATTCTCCCACCAGAATTTGTGAGTATTCTTCCTGTGTTCTGGGCTGAAATCAGATAAATATTAAATGTCAAAAAAGATTATCAGAAATAATACTTAATAATAAACATGTGAGTATAAAGTGTTTGTCAAGCCCATGGGCATTGGAGAAGTATATAGTTAATTACATAGTTAGTAAATTGTGCTATAAGCACAAAATATTGCTGTCATTTTTTTTTCTAATCAGAACACATGTCAGACTTCAGTGAAGCAGAGAAGCTAAGCTAAGTAAGAATACGCTAAGTTAATTAAACAAAACTTACGTGGCCATGTGTTCTAACAAGCCTCCGTACAGCACTGTCATGTTGCCGTCCGTAACATTTCTTTCAATGTCAAGCCCACAGCAGTAGCACCAGAATGTTTGTTTGTGCTGAGTACAATCATACTTTTCTACTTGGGGTTTTTTTAGTGTTCGGCGAGCTTCCTTCACCTAGGAAACAGTGGAGGAAACAAACACAGGAAACATAAAAGTTGCACTCTAAACCCTCCCTTTGTGAAGCCTAAAATGTTGTTTAGGTTATTTTGGAGGCTGTAGTTTGAGGTGTTGTTGAATTATAGGTGTAATTGAATTAATGAAGTCAAACAAATTCAGTCTCATCAATCATACACATAAACTGAGATAAAATAGTAGCAACACAAGATAAAAAAACATCATAAACTTAGAGAGATTATATATAATAGTGTGCATTACAATATTTCAGACACTTTTTTATTTCACTGGGAATGTCCTTGATGCCCCCCCTAGTGGCTGTGTTGTAGACTATAAACGTTGACTTAACACATTGTGGTGGGTCTAAAACATCGCATAGTACAAGTTATAAAACACAAAACAAAAATTAGTGCTACTTAAAATGGTCAGCAACATAAAAATGTTGATTACGACTACGATGATTTGCAGCTAACTTTAGCATCGGGGCCAGTGGACTGGAAGAAAATCTGATCAGCAAATACTTAAAATATAAAACATCAGTGAGTTAGTGAGTTAACATTATCCTTCTTACCTTTTCTAAGAATTTGAGAAGAACCACTCGAAGTCTGCTTTGGTGATTTTTCCCGAAGATGTGTCCCTTCCCAGTGAATGTTGTTTGCCTACATATGGCGCAGTAATATGCACCCATTTAGACCGCGTGTTTAACAACCAACAAATGTGCTACAGCTGGGTTGACGCAGGATTTGCGCTAAAAACAAACATTTCAATCTTCGTTGGGTTCATTTTTTTTCTAATGCATCTACAGCTACAACTACAGTGTAAACACACAAATCAAACACAAGCTAGCGGTGGAAAACCTGCTACAGGAAGCAGTACCGTCTCGATATGTGTCACCATGGAAACATACAGGCTAGGCGCAAACGGTCCCGCTACAGTCAAGAAACAGTCAGCCAGTTAGACTATTTGAATGGAAATGTTAGAGTTACTTTACATGTAATTAAGAGGATAATTACTATAGTTAATTACATTTAATTTATTGTTGTAAAAGGCTTTGACTGAGTGCCGATTTCTTCCCTCTCCACACCAAACCGTGGTGGTGATGGGTCATCTTCGTGCAAACTGACAAAAACACCACGAAGAAGAATAAAACAGGCAACATAACCGTGGATTTATATCATAACTCCAGATGTAAGCAACAATGTCTTCTGCTGAGTATTTGAGAGAGTTTGTCAGCGAGACATAATATGTAAACAGACAAGTTTAGTGTATTTGCTGTCATCTTGTTAACCCATAGTGTCTACAGTAATGTTTAGTTGATATCAGGTAAGGTTTCAGCTACTCTGCATTGTTCATGGGGCGGAGAAAAGAGAGAAGGTGGATGGGAAACCTGCGTTTCCCTAAACATGTTTGACTGGTTTATTTCTTCTCACACACACTTAGACTAACCAAGTTTTCACTACATAGTGGATAGTTCCTACAAATGTAAATGACTGACCTCATAAATGAATAAGACAAACTCTAAAGTGGTTATTATTATTAGTTTGAAGTTTCAGGTTTATTTGTCATGTGTATGTTAATGCAGGGGTTTTTGGACAAGATGAACCGGTCAGCTCAGCATAAGAGCACTAAACAGTGTAACAGTACTACACATAAGAAAAAAAATAAGCTAAGAATAAAAGACAATACTATAAAATTTTAGGTAAACGGTAACAACATAGAAATACAAAATAAAGATACAAAATAAAACATATACTAAAATAGAGCCTACATTTAAACAAAGTGTAAACAAGAATGTACTTTTGGTATTACTATTATTATTAATAGTATTAGTATTAGTACTAGTATTAGTATTAGTATTAGTATTAGTAGTAGTAGTGGTAATAGTAGTAGTATTTATATTTGTAGTAGCGGTAGTAGTAGTCATATTGGAAGCAGAACGAAAAGCTCCCGCACTTTCACTGTCGGACCATAGCAACGTAACATCCAGCGGAAGTAAACAATAAGCGCTAGCAACGTTAGCTGCATCGATTGAATCAGCTGTAAGACGATATTACAGGACAGCTAATCATTTAATCTTTAGTTAAACAACAATGTCGTCATTTGAATATTTAAGAGAGTTTGTCAATGAAAGACTAACTGCTGCTGCCCAAGAAATATTCAGAGTTTTTGAAATTACTATCGTTGAGTATGAAGAAGAGATCGACCGTCAGCGCAGACTGCTTAATATCGTTTGGAAACCTGAAATAAAGTTACACAGGATAGGTGTATATAACATTATTTTAAAACCACAGAACAGATTCACTTGATTTATACTGTATACAGTAACAATTATATAAATGTATACATCTGTACCATTACAGTGGTATCATATTTTTTTCTGTCTCCCCCAGAGCTCCCACAGCAACATGTCTGTACAAAAGAGGAGGATCTCACTGACCAGCAACTCTGTACCGAGGAGAGGAGCTCCAGTCTGGACGAAGAAGACCCAGAGCCTCCACAGATGAAAGAAGAAACGGAGGAAGACTGCACCGATGAGGAAGAAGAGCAGCCTGTACTGAAGCAGGAGGATGATCCCTTTATGTTGACTCCTACTTATGAGGGAAGTGAGCACAGTGAACCAGAACCAAACAGTGACCACCAGATCTTTCATGTTTCTGAAAGCCAAGATCAGACAGGAGACAGACATGAAGACTCAGGATCAAGTATAGCGGCAGAGCAAGAACCAAAGAAAAGATGGTCAAAGGCTGAACATAATATTCACGCAGGTAAAGAGTCTTTAAAGTGTGACATTTGTGGGAAAGCTTTCGGCTTTAAGTCAAAATTGCAGAGACACCTGCGTGTCCACACAGGTGAGAAGCCGTACGTTTGCAAGTTCTGCGGGCAAGGATTCGGTTATATGTCGGTACTGAAAACTCATGTAAGAATCCATACAGGTGAGAAACCATATTCATGTAAAACATGTGGGAAGAATTTCACACGTTGTACTGCCCTGAAGGCCCACATGAGAACACACACAGGAGAGAAGCCGTACCTTTGCAAGACCTGCGGGAAAAGATTCTGCGCCTTGCCACCGTTAAAAAGGCACATGGATATCCACACAGGTGAGAAGCAGTTTATTTGCAAAACGTGCGGGAAAAGATTCTGTCGGACATCGGAATTGAAAACTCATGTAAGGATACACACAGGCGAGAAGCCATATTCATGCAAAACGTGTGGGAAAGATTTCAGACTCAGTAGTGTCTTGAAGGTCCACATGAGAACCCACACAGGTGAGAAGCCGTACCTCTGTAAAACATGTGGAAGTTATTTCAGTTGTAGCAGTGGCTTGTTGGTCCACATGAGGAGAGTCCACACCCCTGAGAAGCCACAAACCTTGTAAAACAAATAAAATAACTGCTACAGAAATGTACACATCAAGGATTCAGTGGCAGGGGCCGATATGCATTAGCACTTTTCCAATTTGTGATAAAAAATAATTTTTTGCTGAGATTACTTTCAGATGTTTACAATTTTTAATGCATGGGCTGTTTTCACACTGTTGTAGTCAAAATGTATTGCTGTGAAGGAATGTTTGATTTCTGTACTGACATGTTAGTTAATCTGAGAAGCCTCCTCAGGTTGCTATTACTAATGTAATGTCTAATGTTGTGATTATATGTGATTCTATACGACAGAGGGCAGGCTGTATAAAACTGATGAATGTAATGTTACAAGTTTTTAGTGTTTTATTGTGTCCATGTTTTCATGCTGTACTAAGATCTTCTCTGATTTGTGTTGTAATAAACCTTTACTCAAGTAAAAAGAACTGAGTCTCATTAAGTTTTATTCACCAAAGTGAAGATCAAAAGTTTTCCAAATCAACTGTTATTGCCACTTTTACTCACCTATATGAGGTTCTTCTAACTGTCGGCCCATAATCCTAGTGTGGTTGAAACACTCTTGGTAAATCTGGAGTTAAAGCAAGAAATAAAAGACACGATAATGATGTATCCAACACTAACTTGTCAGAAATACAGCATAATACCCACACTCATAATAATCGAACCTCGTGCGAGCAACTCCCTGGTGGTCTAGTGGTTAGGATTCGGCGCTCTCACCGCCGCGGCCCGGGTTCGATTCCCGGTCAGGGAACACATTTTCATAGACAACACCTCCCATCCCCCGACTTGCTGGGGTCTAAGCAAGCTCCTTCAGCAGACTGATACACCCACGGTGTAAGAAAAAGAGGTTAGCGAGGTCTTTCATTCCTCCCGCTGTCAGACGTTACAACAGCTATATATATATAGTATATATTTATTACATGGTCACTTAGTGTGCAATATTTTCTTACCATGGTCACTCTTCCTTACAATTCTTTTTATGTCATGCCACTTTACCTCAAGTACTTGTTGTCTGTTGTTTGCCAGATGTCTGTTTGTTTTTGTTTATTGTGTAGGTTATAAGTTACTTCTGTCTGTTCGTGGTGTTGTAGCTATTTTTCTACTTTAATTTCTGTAGTGTGTACTACACTTTTTCTTCTTGCTGCTGTGACAAGTAAATTTCCCCGCTGTGGGATGAATATGGAAATGTATAATCTAATCTAATCTAATCTAATCTAATCTAATCTAATCTAATCTAATCTAATCTAATCTAATCTAATCTATTTGTTTAGCACTTTTCATACAAAACATGTAACAACACAAAGTGCTTCACACAATAAAACTACGACACCCACCCATCCGCTCCCAACCCTCAGGACCCTCACCTGTATGTACTTTAATATTAATTAATGGTTGACCTAAAGTGTGTTTTGATGTCGTTTCAAAGGCTAGATTGGTACTTTTTTGAGCACTACATTTACTTGACAGCAATAGTGTGCTAACTATATACATCAGAAGATCAGCTGATGATCAACAAATAAAATAAAGAAAGAAAGAGTGTGCTCAAAGTATAATGGAGCATGACACCAGCACAGGGGAGCACACCGAAACTTGGTGGGAGTGGACTGCCCACATGTTCGCACACAGCAGGAGTTAAATACCATCAGAAAGGAGCAATGATGCAACAATAGTGAGGCGAGCTGCAGGTAAGTATGCGGAAGAGAATAAGACAGGTGAACAGACGTACGTGGAGTACGTGGAGTACGCTTAAAAACCACACTGTAGCTTAGAGAAGTAAATTAAAACAACGATGTCTTCAGTTGAGCATTTGAGAACCTTTATTAGCGACAGACTGAGTGCTGCTGCTGAGGAAATATTCGAAGTTTTTATAAAAACTATCGTCGATTACGAAGAAGAGATCTACCGTCAGCGCGGACTGCTGGATGTCGTTTGGAAACCTGAAGTAAAGTTACTCAGAATAGGTGTGTATGACCTTAATGTTCATTTAAATAACTAGCAGAGGAATGTGGTTTAAATATTCTCCGTATTTCTTTGCTCAGATGTCTGGTTTTCTTTGCATTCCAGTAGTTTCACATTCCTTTCTCTGTTTCTGCAGAGCTCCCACAGCGACATGTCTGTACTAAAGAGGAGGATCTCACTGACCAGCAGCTCTGTGACCAGGAGAGGAGCTCCAGTCTGGACCAAGAGGACCCAGAGCCTCCACAGATGAAAGAGGAAAAGGAGGAAGTCTGCACCAGTCAGGAAGGAGAACAGCTTGTAGTGAAACAGGAGGATGAAACTCTTATGGTGACTCCGACTTGTGAGACTTTATATTTTATTCCTGACAAAAGCCAAAGTGAAGCAGAAACAGATTTTCACTCAAGAGATGAATCAGAAGATGTCAGTTTTCCAATGTTACAACCAAACAGTGACCAGCAGCTCCTCTCCAACAACTCTCATGTGGCTGAGAGCCAAGATCAGGAAGGAGGAACGCTAGATGCAGAGCCAGGAGGAAAGAGGAGTCGTCACAAATGTCTAAGTCGCAGAAAGTCTTTCAGATGTGACATTTGTGGAAAGGAATATCAGGGTAAGGCAGGATTGCAGACACACCTGAGAAGTCACACGGGTGAGAAGCCGTTTATGTGCAAAATCTGTGGAAAGACGTTCAGCCAGCTGTCAACATTAAACATTCATATAAGAATCCACACAGGTGAGAGACCGTATTTATGCACAACATGTGGGAAAGGTTTCAGATGCAGTGGTGCCTTGTTGATCCATGTCAGAACTCACACGGGCGAGAAGCCGTTTGGTTGCACAACCTGCAAGAAGTCTTTTGGTAACAAGCCGGCTTTGAAGAGGCACATGCAAGTTCACACCGGTGAGAAACCGTGCATTTGCAAGACCTGTGGGAAGGGGTTCTTTGACCTTTCAACTTTGAAAGCCCACAGCAGGATCCACACAGGTGAGAAGCCGTTTTCTTGCAAAACATGCGGGGAAGATTTCAGAACAATCGGTCAGTTAAAGTTTCACATGAGGAGAGCCCACGCTGCAGAGAAGCCGTACCTTTGCAGCATGTGTGGAAAAGCTTACTTTGATTTGTCAGATTTGTCCGTCCATTTACAGTCACATTCAGGCATTTAGCCTTGTATTCGCAACATATGTGGCAGGCGATTCAGTTCTAATGGTTTGTGTTTAAAACACACTAGAACATATGAAAGTGAGGAGCCACATAGTCGAAGGGAAAAGTTTTACTCAGACTCTATAAAAGACCCGAGGATCGATATACACAAAAGCCATCGAGCTTAATCTCATGTGGAAGTGTGTTCACCTACTGAATCAAATACACATTTGCAAAAGCTACATTTCTGTGATGAAATGCAAAATGTGTTTCATAAAGATGAGATGTCAGTACCTCAGTTTAAAGTTTAATTTGGCTGCAGTATTACATCTAATTCTTTTGAGAAACAACAATAATAATCTCCCATATGTTTGTTTTCCACTCAGAGCACAGTGGCTGGTTTACTCATGGTGTGTGGGTGATGACTGATTGTTGTGTGGATAAGAGCATTTGTAAAATGTAATAAATGCTCATTTTCAAAGTACCAGCATTGTGTCTTTTATTTATGGAATCAGATGAGACTCATTTTTGATGAATGCACACAGAAGGATTCACTCGTATGGAATGATTAATCATTTACTGATCTGTATACTCCAAGAAGTAGAAAATCAGAGCATCCTGGTGTTCATGTAAAAATGTTTCTCTCTAAATCTCTTATTTGTTAATGTTGTGTTACCTTTCTGTGTGTCTTACTCCCCTTCATTTTATTTAAAGGAATACATGACACAGTAAAATCCAATATGAAGAGGTATGTCCGATGTTTAGTTTTAGAGTCACGGGTGTTGTGGAGAATTTGTATTCATCAATGGTCAGTTCAGTCAGTGGAGAGAAAGCACACAGGAGTCCAAGATGTCTTAACGTTGAAAGCTTTACTGAAGCTTGGTCAAGAAGAACGGAGGATTTATCAATACACTTGTCATGACAGGATGACACTTCAGTTCTGATGAAGCTCTCCTCTCTAGATGTCCTCAGAATAGTAACTATGAAACATGTTGAAACCCTGAGTGGTTCGACATTGTCACTGACATCTGTCTCTGTAGAGGATTTATATTGTCTGTTGTGTTTAGGAGTAAGGCAGCCCTAGCCTGTGACCTTGGTTACCATAGTAATGATCAGAATGGTGCCTGCTTTCCTAAACAGAAACATACATCTGATCTGTGTCTTAAGGAGAAGAACCCCTCACTGTCACCATAACAGTCTGAGATTTAACACTGTCCCTAGAGTGACCTAAACATATGCTTGACCCTGTATAACCGCTATATGTGGCATGGACTCAATTTGCACTACCTCTACCCTTCATTCAGTGTCGACAGCCTAATTTAATTGTGTGTGTGTGTATATATATATATATGTAGTTCTATTTCCTATTTCCATAAAACAATTAAATTTCATCACAATATTAATTGCCAAGTAGGATGTCACACACAAGGAATTTGTCTTGGTACATACAGTAGGTGCACAACAATAAACATAGTTCAAGGTGAAGGTGCAATAAACACAGTGCCCCCCTTTTTTTCTCTTAATCTATGTATTCATTTTATTCACTGACCTTGCTGATGGTGTCAGTGAGAAGTAAAAACAGTGATATTGGTGAGAATCTGTATACTTATTTGTCTGGGTATATTGTACAGATTGTCATGTTCATTAATTGTTGTATTCATTATTTGCTGCTGTCCATGAGCCACATGTGGGACGTGATTCTACATCACTGTAGCATTTTTTTTAGCATCATTATAGCATCAGATATTAAAATCAATTATAACAAATTTTATGACACTGACAGTGCCTGTTCTAAATGATGAATACATTTGCCTTTCTTATAGTACCTTTACTTAACTAACACGTTAAAAAGATCACGATTCACACTGTGGTGTTCTTACTTAAATATTCTGAACACTTCTTTCAGCAGTCAGTTAAAAGTTGATAAAAGATTATCAAAGTGAGGCATCCTCGCACACATCCTTCCAAAAATCAAATCATCTGAAAGCGGAACCTACCTCCACCGGCGGAACTTATCAGTGTGACACCAAGCGCTGTATTAGCGTCAGCTGCTTTGGGTTGGATCAGCTGCAGGATGTTGTCGTCGTAGGGACGTGATTGTTTCGTTTGCAATTCAGCAATGATGTCTTCATTTGAGTATCTGAGAGAGTTTGTCAGCGACAGACTGAGTGCTGCTGCCGAGGAAATATTCGGAGTTTTTATAAAAACTATCGTCGAGTACGAAGAAGAGATCGACCGTCAGCGCAGACTGCTGGATGTCGTTTGGAAACCTGAAGTAAAGTTACACAGGATAGGTGTGTGTGCCTTTAATGCTCATTTAAATAACTAGCAGAGGAATATGACTTATATAGGACCCTAATGGTTTAAACCAGAGGTGTCCAAACTTCTTTTAAAGAGGGCCAGATTTGACCATGTGAAGATGTTAACATTTAAGTTTAAAGTGTATCACTCTTGCTCTTCTCTTTCACAAGATCATTCAGAAAGTAATATTTTGTGTCACACTGACAGGTACTCACAGATACACCAGCAGTTGTGTCCTTAGAGGTTTAGTGCATTCAAATGCATCGTTATGTCAACCAAAAAATCTGCCAGCCACACAGTATCTGCCAATCCTAGCAGGTCATAAATAATATATTATAAAAACGAAGCTGCAGGCCGCATGAAATCTGACTTTGGACATGCCTGGTTTTAAACACTTTGGTAGTTATTTCCTCAGATGTCTGTTTTTCTTCCATCGCAGTCGTATCATATTACCTTTGTTTACTGTCAGAGCTCCCTCAGGAAGATGTCTGCACAGAGGAGGATATTCTCGCTGACCAGGAGAGGAGCTCCGCTCTGGACCACGAGGATCTGCAGCCTGTTCAGATAAAAGAGGAAGAGGAGGAACTCTGCACCAGTCACGAGGTCGAGCTGCTTGTACTGAAGCAGGAGGACGATACTCTTCTAGTGACTTATGAAGAAAGCGACCACAGTGAGGCAGAACCAAACACTGATCACCAGCTCCTCTATTCCTCTGCTAATACCGTCTACTCTCTCTTAGCTGGGAGTCAAGATGGGACAGGAGACAATCATGGAGAATCAAAGAGAGATGCAGAGCCAGAGATGCAGAACCCTAACCTGTCAGAAATTCAGCCTCACACAGGTAAAAAGACTTTTTTATGTGACACTTGTGGAAAACATTTTAAGTTTTTGTCAGGTTTCCAGAGACACCTGAGATGTCACACAGGTGAGAAGCCATATTCTTGCAGCAGCTGTGGAAAAAGATTCTCTCGGCCATCAGAGGTGAAAATTCATGAGAGAATTCACACAGGCGAGAAGCCGTACGCTTGCAAAACGTGCGGGGAAACATTCTGTCGGAAACCAGATTTGAACATTCATGAGAGAATCCACACAGGCGAGAAGCCGTATTCATGCAAAACATGTAGAAAAGATTTCCGATATGACAGCGAGTTGAGAATTCACATGAGAACTCACACGGGTGAGAAACCGTGTGTTTGCGTAACCTGCAAGAAAAGTTTTGGTCACATGCAGGCTTTGAAAAGGCATATGAGAGTTCACACTGGTGAGAAGCCGTGCCTTTGCAAGACCTGTGGGAAGAGGTTCTTTGACCTTTCAACACTGAAAGTGCACAGCAGGATCCACACAGGTGAGAAGCCGTTTTCTTGCAAAACATGCGGGGATGATTTCCGAACGACCAGTCAGTTAAAGTTTCACACGAGGAGAGCCCACGCTGCCGAGAAGCCGTACCTTTGCAACATGTGTGGAAAAGCTTACTTTGATTTGTCAGATTTGTCCGTCCATTTACAGTCACATTCAGGCATTTAGCCTTGTATTCGCAAGATATATGGCAGGCGATTCAGTTTTAATGGTTTGTGTTTAAAACACACTAGAACATATGAAAGTGAGCCACATAATTGAAGGGAAAAGTTGAACTAAAATCATGTACTTTATAAAAGACCTGAGGATCGATGTACACAGAAGCCATTGAGCTGGAAGCTTGTGCACCTCCTGAATCAATTACATGTTTGCAAAAGCTACATATCTAATCAAATATAAATGCATTTCATAAAGATGAGATGTCAATATCTTAGTGTAAAGTTTGATTTGACTCATATCTTTGTTTCACACTTGTGCACAGTGACTGTTTTACCAATGATGTGATGTTGATGACTGATTCCTGTGTGGATAAGAGCACTTATCCAAATGTAATAAATTGATATTTAAAAATATCAGGGATCGAGTGTTTTTAATTACAGAAAAGAAGAAGACTTAATGCATTAATGAATGCACGCAGAGGTATTTACCAATTCACCACCACCACCAGTCTGGACCAAGAGGACTGAGAGCCTCCACAGATTAAAGAGGAGCATTTCTCTTCGCTGTTTGTTATCATGCGTTTTGTGATTGGTTCGGTTTGATAGGTTGATAGATTATTTTGTTAATCGTTTTAATTTCATTTTATTTTCTAACAGAAATAAGAATAATGCAGTAATATGAAGAAAATATGAGTTCACTGAGGGGGAATATTCTGTTTGAGCATGCCACACATGGGCTTACACACGGTCAAGCTTATGTCTTGAGATCCCTGTGTTAAATCTTAGATTGTTATAGCAACACTGATGTCTTCTGCTTGAGACAAACAGCAGCTGTATGCTCGAAGGCACCATTCTGACCATCACTATGGTAACCAAGGTCAGAGGATTGGGGCTGTCTCACTCCCTAGACACAACAGATAGCCAAGTCTCTACAGAGTCAGATAACAATGCTGAACCACCGAGGGCAAACGTACGTCCTTGTTTGCAGACTAATGACCACTTAGGGACATAGAGTGGATGTGCCACAGTCCTGAGGGCATATAGAAAAGGCAGCAAGGTAACGAGATAAATCCTCCATTGTTTGTGGTCAAGCTTCAATCAACCTTTCAGTTTAACATATCTTGGACTCCATGTACGCGTTCCCTCTGCTGACTGAACTGACCAGTAATGAATAGAAATTATTAGAGTTATGAGGTCTTTGAAAATGCACTTCATTACACCAAGATATTGTTTCTCCTGTATATAATGAGCCCCAGATGTTTATTTAAATATGTGATTTGAGTAAAACTTTTAGCACAAGTACTGTAATTATGTAGCTCCTCACTTCTGTCAGCTCTTGTCTGTTTTCAGATACAAGGCTACTGACCTGCATAAGATCCTAACTTGCTAATTGAGACACGTGGGCTATATCTAGAGCCTGTGTTTAAGTTGTCTGTTCTGGGCTACTGTAGAAACATAGCTGTTCAACATGACAGACTCTATTAAAGATGTAGATATAAAAACTAATTTCAATGTCCCAAAACACAACAATATGTAGTGATTATATTATTAGATTTGATTATATTAGACTCAGGTGATTATATATATTAATGAAAACATATATAGTTATGCATATTATATTCCATTCTGCAATATCATGTACAGACTGCTAAGTCTCTTGTTTCAAGTTTATTTCTCAATTCCAACCTTGATAATGAAGTCACATTTATATAGCCAGCACTGAAGAACACGGTTGATGTGGTTTAGGTCCACATCAACGGCACATCCTCACCACGGCAATAACATCTGCTGTCGTGTAACTGACCTTTTTCACAGCCGCTATCTTGACATGAAACAGTAAGGTAAACACAGGTGTTACCAATGATACTAATTCATGTTAAAATGGCTACTGTGACAATGGTCTATTACAAAGTTTACAAGTGCAGTTGGACTCTCTGAACACCGCGGACCTAAGTCCTTATGAATAGGAAGGTCAATTCATAGGAAAGTTTAGGAAAGGACAAAGGAGGAGGTACAAGGAGGTGACGCGCACCCCGCGTTCCCTTTAAATCGGAGTAGCAGCATATTCAGTCCGGCGGAAGTAAATACACAATGAACGGCAGAGAAGACTCCAGCTGTTCATTTTAGCTGCCTCGTATTTAGCTAATAAAATCAAACGCCCTGCAGAGCAGACTGTCTCATCCATCGTATTCACTCAAAATGTCTTCCGTCCAGCGCCTCAGAAAGTTTGTCAACGAGCGACTGACTGCTGCCACTGAAGAAATATTAACAATCTTTGAAAAAACTATCACAGCGTATCAGGAGGAGATCAGCCGTCAGCGCAAATTACTGGATATTGTTTTGAACCCAGAGATAAAATTACACAAGACAGGTTTGTAATATTACAACTCTTTGCTGTAATTGCGGTGCATATTACTGAATTAATTGGTATTATTGTATTATTATATTAATACAATAGTATTACTATAGTATTTACTTGTGTTTTTCCATAGTAATGAGGATTACCTTGATTGAAAGTAACTAAGTAAGCTCTTATTATGTTTTACTCGGGTATTTGTAATGTCATCTTTCTATGTCAGCACATTTTCAGTGGGACATATTGTATTGTTACTACTTGTACTACATTTATTTAACAGTCATCTGAGAGTATTTATGAAAGTAGAGTATTTATGTATTTATCTTACCTTATGGTGTTGCTACTTTTGCATATGTAACCTAACTCCTACAAGTGTTTCTCCTTTCCTTCCCTTCAGCTATATCAGCACAGTTCATCTGTAATGATGAGGCTGTCGCTGACCAGCACCTCTGTAACCAGAAGAGGAGCTCCAGTCTGGATGAAGAGTGCGCAGAGCCTCCACAGATTAAAGAGGAAGAGAAGGATCTCTGCACCAGCCAGGAAGAAGAGCAGCTTGTGCTGAAGCAGGAGGATGATTGGTTCAAGTCCAGGCCTACTACTCTGGGAAGAGACCACAGTGAAGAGCAGACTGTACTTTTGGATCCAACGCCACTGACCAACATCAAAGTTATAGTAATAAAATCTGAATCTGACAGAGAGGGTTCGGGTGTATCCAAACCAAACAGTGACCACCACCTTTCTGACTACTCTCGCAGACCTAAAAGCTGTGAAAGAGGACACCGAGAGAACACATGCACTGATCAGAAACTGCAGAAGAAACATTTTGAATGTCTCTTTTGCCGTGAGGAGTTTCATGATTTTTTGGAGTTAAAAAGTCACATGAGGACACACACTGGTAAAAGTTGTTTCAAATGTGACACTTGTGGGAAAGGGTTCATGCAGAAGGCACAGGTAAATAAACACATGATGACACACACAGGGCTAAAGCCCTTCAGATGCAGAGTTTGTGGAAAGGAATTCAACTGTCACTCAAACTGCATCACTCACATGAAAACTCACACAGGCCAGAAGCCCCATACTTGTGTCACCTGCGGGAAAAGTTTCAGACGCAGTGCAGACCTGAGGAGGCACAACCGAATTCACACCGGGGAGAAGCCGTACAGCTGTGTACACTGTGGGAAAGAGTTTTCTCATCATTCGTCTCTCACCAATCACGTCCGAGTGCATACAGGGGAGAAACCTTATGACTGCATGTGGTGTGGGAAAGCGTTTGCCATCAGCACAACGCTGAAAATACACACCAGAGTCCATACAGGGGAAAAGCCGTATACATGCAACGTTTGTGGGAGAAATTTTGCTCATAACACAGGACTGAGATTACACAGGAGAATCCATGCACGGGAGAAACAACAGAGCTGAAATGTCTTTAATGGGGTACATCACCTTAATAGCACTGGCTGCAGAGATAACACATGAGTTGGTTGATTACATGATAATGGATCTATATGTACAGAAGGTCTAAAGCCAGCTCTATAAAAAATATGTCACTACATCGGGACAGAAACATTAAATTTAAATAAATAATAAAAGCTACTCTATGACTGAAATAGTCCAATGTTTTAAGTAATTCAGCATGGAAAAATTCAAAATATACACTTGTCCTAGGTTCCCAAATATTCTTTTACTATACTTTACCCTATACTATTATAATCTACTTTGGGGAATGTTTTGGGCATTGAATTGTCATAGAAAACAAGCATGAAGATGCCATCTTAGTCTCTGTGACCCTCTGATTAATATTTTTTTTACTATTAGGCATCCACTGAGCTGACAACATGGGGCAATGTTGACTAACTGGCATTGCCCGCCAGTATTAAACAGGGTATCTAACAAGTAACTGTTAACTTGCATTGTTTTACTGTATTCATCAGTGTTGAGATCGACAGCATGCAGCTTCGAGGATCATGATGCGCACATTGTAAACTTTTACAACTACCTCCAAAGTTTGCTTATTTTCTACGGTTGCTTTACGTGTTATATTTTGCTTGTGTGGGTATCTTCTCTCTATGTATCACCTTACATTAAAGATGGTGCTCATTGGATCTCATGTGTCAGTGTTTTTATACCCCTGTCTCTTTGCTCTGAGGGAATACCCCAGCAATATGAAAGCAGATTAACAATCACTTTTATTGAAGTTGGTCCAAAACATCACATCGCAGTTCATATCTAGGTTTCTTCACATGCAGTTATCTAGTCATATGTATTCTCAGTAGTAGCTTAATCAGTTTTTAAATTCTGATTTCCTGTGGCTATTTAGAGGTATAAAAGGATTTATCGTTCTCCTCTCCAGAGCTTCCACAGCAAAATGTCTCTAAAGAGGAGGATGTTCTCGCTGACCAGAAGCTCTGTGACCAGAACCAAGAGGACCCAGAGAGCCTCCACATAACACAAACGTCATGTCCCTTGTATTTTAAACTGTACTTATGTCTCTACCTCTATGTACAATGAGAGCAAAGTGAACCAGAGTCAAATTGCTCGTGTGTGTATCACACACCTGGCCAATAACTTAATAATAACTGACTTCCAGCTCAGGTCAGTAGCAGGCGGTAATGAGCCAAGGATCTGTCTGTCAGCTGCCGTGTGTAGATCCGAAGAAGAAGAGCCCCCCTCCTGACGAGGTGAAGCGGAAACACACCACCATGGTCCAGTCAGCACAAGGAGTTTGACAAAGTTTTAACAGGGGATAAAAGTGTCTTAAATTGTATTAAACGATGTCTTCAGTTCAAATCATGAGACAGTTTGTCTGTGACCGGCTAACTACGGCTGCTCAAGAAATATTGGGAGCGTTTGAAAAGAAAATAGAAGCTTACGAGAGAGAAATCGCTCGTCAACGGAGACTGTTGGACTCAGCCTTAACGCCTGAGACAAAGTTACACCAGACAGGTCGGGACAACCATCAGACTATTTTCTAATGGAGCTATATTTGTGTTAAACAGCCAAAGACACCGAGCGTCACCTCACTGACAGACCAGTTTGACAGGCCGTCAGGTTTAGGAAGGACTAAAACGCTGGCATGCATTATAGATGGGCGTAGCACGTCGTAATTAGCTCAGCTGGCTGAATGAGTCCAGTTGTTGTTGTTAGTACACTTTAATAATGATGCCACATGCCACCACGACGTTTGTTGTACATGTGAAGCCACGTTACATGCGGAAGTCAGCGCTGTACTTAGCCCTGTTCCCGTTCAAGCTCGCTGTCTGTTATTCCCTGAGGGGCAGTAACACGCGTGACAATGATTAACTAAACTAACTTAACCTTTCAAGCCGCCACACCTACTCTCACCATGTCAGACACCTCTAAGTATGTTTACTCAACTATTTATTAAATACAAATTAGCTTCACTTGAGGACATCACAGTGTTTACGTCACTTCACTGCAAATGCCTCTGTATGTATAAGCTGGCATACATATGGATATGCATGTACTTTATTATAGATAGATAGAGTACTTTATTAATTATTATTATTAGATTATTATTTCGTACCATTCCTTTCCAGGGAAATGTATCTATGGAAGTTTTGTATCTCACGTATCTCCAAATTTTATTCATTTTGAATGTGAACGAAGTCTTCCTGTATAGGTTGAGAAGATTCCACTATAAACTATTTAAAACCCTCTTTGATTATCTGGAAAATGCTTCAGCACAAAGTTGAAAAACAGGTCTGTTTTTCTGAGACCATAAAAAGTTGACTATGTGGTTCTATGTGTAGGGACTGGTCCTGTAGCCACTACTGGATGCTGATTGCTTTTGTTTTGAGTGGTACTCGAGTAGGCAATAAACCAACGCAAACTTCTTTGTGTCTGAAATAATATTCATTTCATTTCTTGATGAAGCCACTTGTCATATATATATATATATAAACAGAAAAAAAATGCTCAAACACCCCGAAGCACCGTCAAAAACTGTTTGCTCCTCCGTTCATCAGCAACACCTCAGCTCAACACTGAGCAACCTCAAATAACCTGGCTGACACCCCACCAACATCCTGTTCAAGTCACAACACAAAAGGAAATACTGCCACCTAGAGGTTTCGGGATACAATGTTTATAAATAAAACATGGATCCTACAGCAAAAACATAATACATTAAAGTAAAACACTGACAAGAAATGTTTGTTTGCAGAATAAGTACTTTTAATTTTAATACCCAGTCCAGTGTGTTAGGGTGCTCTATTAGTGGAATATAACACACATAACATTTTCGTTAGTATCTAATTGCCTGAAAATAAGAATCGCTATGCTTTTTTGCTACAGATCCTCTTCCACAGAATCCACCATGGTGAACCACTATATTTCCAGCCCTGAATGGATAAACTAAGATGAAAAAAACTGAATACATGCTGTTACTTAAGTAAGGCTTTGAATGCACCACTGAAAGTAGCTCTAAGTAAATTTACACAAGTGCTGTGCCTTAATACAATTTTGATGTATTTGTATTTCTACTTTTACTTCACCACGTCAGAGGCAATATTATACCTGATGGTACAGTGCTTTAGTATGACAGCAAGCTAAAGCTACTACTCAAAGGTTATAAAAGCTTGACAAGTTAATACACTTTTATAGACTACATATGCAGTTGTGTCAATCTTTCCACATTTTCAAACCAAATAAACAGGCTGGTCAAAAAACATTCAAGAGACTGTCAGAAATATTGTACACAAAATAATAATTGTATAGTTCAGTAGTGTCCCATATTTCATTTTTTTAAATTTTAGCTAAAAGTTATAACCCTAAAAAACAAACAGGTCCAAAAATTGTGGCTATATGTCTTTCAGCAGTTGGGAACTCCTGTGTTTCCAATTTGCACTGTTCATTATAGTTTTCTTTATCACAGTTGTTAAATATAGTCCTATATATGTGCAGCATTTCATCATTGTCCCATTCATGGTTCTTCTTAGGGCTCTCAGAGAGACCTGTGCTGACCAAGGAAGAGGAGGTTCTCCTAAACCAGGAGGAGCATTATAACCAGGAGACAACCTTGTTCCCACCAGATCCTGCAGAGATTAAAGAGGAATATGAGGAAATGTGCGTCAGTCAGGAACGACAGCAGCTTGCACAACAGCAGGAGACGGATGCATCTAGGTCAGTTGCAACTTGTGAGAAAAGTGTCCACAGCGATCAGACTCAGCCTTTGGAGCCTAACCAGACGGAGAATAAGGATCCTCAATCCAGCATCTCAAACAAAGATGCATCGTCTGGATCTGGCAGGGAGACTTCATCAGCATCGGCACCAAACAGTGACGATCAGCCCCTCTCTAACAACTCTCATGTAGCTGAAGATTCAAGTCAAGATTCCATAACTTGTACCGATGGAAATGCAACACCAACTGGACATACTGAGTCAACACCAAATAAGACAGGCAATGACGAGAATGTGTCAGCTACAAGCACGGAGCAGACGTCAGATAATATAAGCAATGATCCGAAGACAACATCAACTACAAGTACTGAGCCAACACCAAATAAGGAATGTATAAGTAAGACAACAACATCAACTGGAGGCACTGATCTAACACCAAATGAGAGACGACATGATGAGAACCCAACATCAGAAGCAAATACTGAATCTACACCAAATGAGATGAGCCAAGAAGACAACACAACATCAGATACAAGTACGGAGCAGACAGCAGATAACACAAGCAATGATGATAACACGACTACTGAGCAAACGTCAAATAAGAAATGTGACGATGAGAATCCAACATTAAGTGGAAATAGTGAACCAACGCAAGAAAACAAACATAATGATGATAACACACTGATCACAAATACAGAGACAACACAGGAGAAAGGTAACGACAAGACCCCAACCTCAACTAGAGACACTGAGCTAACACCAAATGAGGAACATAATGATGAGAACCCAACATCAGAAGATAATGGTGAGTCAGTGCCAAGCAATGATGGGAATTCAACATCAGCTACAAGTATGGCACAGATGTCGGATGAAAAAAGCAATGATGAGAACACATCAGCTACAAGTAGTAAGCAAAGACCACAGAAGAAAGGAAATGATAAGACCCTACCCTCAACTAGAGGCAACAAGTTAACACCAACTGAAAAGCAGAATGATGAGAACCCAACATCAAAAGAAAGCAGTGAGCCAATGATAAATAAGAAAAGCCAAGAGAGACCAACCTCACCTGGAAATGTTGAACCAACATCAAATAAAAGATGCAACAATGAGAAGGCAACATCAGCTGCAAGTACTGGAACAAAACCACGTAAGAAAAGTAACAATGAGAACACAACATCACATGTAGAGACTGAGCCAGCACCAAATAAGAAACGCAGTGATGGGAATAAAAGTTCATGTGAGAAACATGATAGCGAGAACCAAACATCAAAAGGAAATAGTGAGCCACCGCTAAATAGGAAAAGCCAAGATAGATCAACCTCAAGTGGAAGTGCTGAGCCAACAGCAAATAAGAGACGTAACAATGAGAAAACAACATCAGCTGACGATGGGAAAGCAGCATCAACATCAAGTACGAAACCAGCACCAAATAAGAAACGCAGCAGTGGGAAAACAACTTCTACTGGAAGTAATGAGCCGACACAAGATAAGAGTTGTAACAGTGAAGACACAGCATCAGCTAAAAGTAGTGAACCAACACGACGTAAGAAAGCCAATGATGAGAAAACAACGTCATCTACAAGTGCAAAACTGGCACCAAATAAGAAACGCAGTAGTGAGGAGATTTCAGCTGAAAGCACTGATCCAACAGCAAATAAAAAAAACGGTGACGGGAAAGCAACATCAACTTCAAGTACTAAACCAGCATCAAATAGGAAAAGCAGTGGTGGGAAAACGTCTTCTACTGAAGGAATGGAGTCTGAAGAGGCTGAACCAACACCAAACAAAAAATCTAATGATGGGAAAATCACACCAGCTACAAGTACTAAGCAAACCAAAAAACGGAAAAGTAATGATGAGAGCACTATGTCGACAAGGTCGACAAGAAACAAGGAGCCGACCCATCATAGGAGACAAAATGACGGGAGCACAACAAAAAATGAAAATACTGATCCAACACCAAATAAACAACGCAAGGATGAAAGTACATCAGCCACAAATACTGAACAAACACAAAGTAAGAATCATGATAATGATAGCACAGCATCAAATAAAAGTACCAACCCAACACCGAATGTGAGAAGGTCAGGTGGTAGTACAGATGATGACAATAACCCTTACAAGTGTGACAGGTGTGGTAAAGTGATGTCTAATTTCAAAAACTACAAATTTCATATGAAATCCCACACTGTTGAAAAGACGTACAAATGTGACACTTGTGGGAAAATGTTCAGGGAGAGTTGGGATTTGAATAAACATCTAGTAATTCACTCCGTTGAGAAGCCTTTCAAATGCAAAATTTGCGGACATGGATTCAACCGGCGTTATAACCTCGACCTGCATGCTAGAGTTCACACCGGGGAAAAGCCTTTCAAATGTGACACCTGCGATAAATGCTTCAGCTCTTGTGTGAACATGAAGAAGCACATGAGAATCCACACAGGCGAGAAGCCTTACACCTGCAGCCACTGCGGGAAGGAGTTTGCGGATTCTTCGTCTTTCAAAAATCATCAGCGAGTGCATTCGGGGGAGAAGCCCTTTAAGTGTACCTCTTGCAAGAGAAGATTTGCCACAAGGACGACTTTGAAAAGGCACACCGTAATACACACAGGTGAAAAGCCATACAAGTGCAGTGTATGCGACAAGGCGTTTGGTCATAGAACAGACCTGAAAGGACACATGAGGATACATACTGGGGAGAAGCCTTACAAATGCAGTACTTGTGGAGAAGAGTTTTCCAACTGGTTAAAACTCAGCAAACACGGAAAGAGAGTCCACAAAGCTGTCCTCAAAGATGAACAAAGCTCCTCTGGATAAAAAAACTAATTTGCATTTGATATGCAATGCTTATGATAAAAGTAAATGAATTGCACTTAAGTAGAATTTGACCATTTTAGCTTTGCACTCCTTTAGCGTCGTTGGAATAATGATTGATGGGTTTCCAGAGTGTCAACAAGGGACAGTGTTGACGACGGGTTGTTGCTTCAGGTACTTGATGAAATACATTCTGGGAAGGGTGATTTTAAAAACAGATCTATGAGCTGAGACAATCTGACAATCATTTTATCAACAATTCAGACATGAAGAGTAGATTTGCACTGTAACGCAGCATAGTTTGTATATTTTGTCTAAATATGCTGGACAACCCTTTGTTGTTTTTTTTTCTCTTTTGAGTGGTCTTGTTGAAATGAATGAGTGGGCTATGCTTTTGCTTGTAATGTGAATGTCGGTCCTAACGTGGCCTTATCCAAAGCAGGATCTCATGATGGGGACTTAATGAATACTGCATATCACCATGATAATTTTGGGAGACTTCAATTGAAGCAAATGCACAAGTGGTTTTTGTATTTCAGTGTCTTGTATTTACCCAAAAATCTGAATGGTGGGAATCTTTTTTTGAAAATAGAAATACAGGGGGACCTGTTTTGGAGGTGATCTCATCTTCTGAGGCTCTTTTTTAATGGACTAAAGATTGTTTTACAGAGAAATTGTCAAAAATCTGTACATATTTTTGAACAGTAGGGTAGAAACTGGAAAGGACTATTGGAGCAGCTGTACATGGACAAAATCAGTTTTCTCTTCCACATTTCTTTCCTTGCAAAGTTTTATGACAATCATAGAGATGGTGACACAATTAAAATGTGTTAATCCAATGTGACATTGTTTTAATCAGAGTTTATGACTACTTTTAAGGTTTGTTTTTAAGAGTACATCCTATTTTTATATATCTGCTGTGCAATTGTTTTGCAACACACTAAGTGAGTGAATGTATGACTTTACCAATCTTTAATAAATTTTAATTAGCCTTTTCCTTAAATGGTGTGGCTTTAATATTGATGCTTGTCATTTACATCTGTGCAGCTGAACAGACATTAATTGAGATCCTTGTAGGTGTAAACCTGGCTTACTTGACAAAGTCGATCATTGAGCGACTAACTCCTGCTGTGGAGGAAATATTTCTTTATGAGCAGACTACAGTGCTACAGTGCATGAGATTTAAAATCCATGCATAGATCTGCTTTGTAAATTTCAATCACAAACGGTGCACATGTAAGCTACTTGTGCAATATTTCTGCTGGTACTTATAGATTCATTTGTTGTTGTGGCTGAACTTTTTTTTCCGGTTTTTGTTTGTGTGTTATGATGTCTCTATGCAGCTGACGCATTTGTCGCTAACTTAAACACTTGTAAAGCTGAACATTAGCATGATGAATAACTTTTTTTTTTTAAATCAATAACACCATTCTATCTATCTATGTTTTTAGAGGCTACATATATTACATAATAATTTTACATATTCCTCCTCCAGATGATAAAGCCCACTTTCTGATATGGTTTCGCATCTGTAACCGAAACGTTTGCTGTTGAATAATTTGGTGAACCACTGGCCGCTCTTGAAATTATCCCCAGATGTTGTAGCTCAGGTTCAGACTGGTAACAGTGGCAGCCATTTATTCAGAGATCCAGACACATAGTGTGCTTTCGTCATGTATTGGAAACTTACCACCTGAAAGGGCTCAGTAATACCACTAACCCAATATGGTATGGTTTCAATATGTTTTGACATTTTCTCCAGGATATTTCAACTTCAGAGGAATAGCTCGAAGACAAAGAGCTCCAGCTGCTGAAGTGCACTCCCTCTGTTCACTGTTTTCCGTTGTATGCAAGCTTTGTCTTTTCATCTTCCCCCCTCTTCTCTGTTAAATACACACACACAATCAAAGGCTCACTCATTGCAAAATATTATTGTAGTGCAGAGGTTGCTGTCAGATACCAAAAGAAGTGTATATACATGCTACAATTTAATGGGGCTATATGAAGTGATAAAAAGTCATAATAGATGATTAAAATAGAGGAAAACTGCAAGAAATGTCTCCATCTGTCTGTGAGACCACCTACCAAGCTCCTTATACTGTACATTTATCAGTCTGGGTTGCAATGGTTAATCAGCGGGTCTTGATTCCAGAGCTGCAGTGGCTTCAGTGTCATTTTGGACCATGACCAGCTCACAGGTGGGTTCATAAATCATCCGGATTGTGTTTGCACAGCTGGCTGAAACCCTCCACGCTGCTAACCCCAACCTCCGCCACCATATCCATTTCAAACAGGCAAATATTTGTAATCATCCTGGATGACTTGTGTTACTTCGTAAAGGTTCATTATGTGATTGATGGAGGCCTACAGGGGGCAAGTGAAAAACAAACAAACAAAACAACAGGCTACATTAAAATGCATTTTTTCTTCTGTAAGGTATAACTAGACACACTTTATGCAGCAAAGAAAACTCTTAATGATCATTTATTTTCCTCCAGAGATGTGTGTGGAAGGTTTGCAGTATCCTAAAAGAGTCTGTCCACCCTACTGACGCCTCTCTGAAATACCACAGTATGAAGTACAACACCACCAGAGGGCGCTACAGCTTGTTCCCTCAGCCTGTCACACACATAGAGTGTAAAGTTTGTCACTCTTGTACATGCTGTATGTAGGCCTACATATTATGTCACCTTTTATTTAATTCAGATTTTCTTTTACACCCATCCACTTTATTTTTGATTTTGTTTTAGATTTGTGTATCCTGGTTCTTTTTTTACGGCTGGAAATATGAAAGAAAGTTGCTGATCACTCAACTCATTAAAATGCCATCATTAAAACGACATCATTAGCTGTCGTGTTTGAACGCAGCATCCACACATGACAAACTCTACTCACCGATACACATATCCAACGCACCCTTTCACCTCTGCACTGCGGCCTGTGTTTACAACGTCGCCGTCGTTGCTGCTGCTTCATCACCTGCAAACATTTGTTATGCTGGAAAAAAAAAAGTTATAGCATTTTATTAGCAGGTCAACAGTCCGATCCTCTCGATTATGGAAAGCGAAATAATATTTGCATCATGTTTCCCACTTTGTTTGTTAGCTGTGCGTCATGTCAGCAGCACAGGTGCGTGCGTTGCAGGCCTATTCTCACCTGCAGCAGCTTTGGATCACACCCTTCTCTTCCTGCCGAGGTGCTAAATATCAGCTGCTTCACATAACAAGGTACGAATTGACTTGTTTGTTCGTATGCAGATGGTCTTGGCTCTGTTTAGACAGATTTCGAGGCTTCACATGACAAATTCAGCTATAGGCTCCTGTTCGCTGTTTAATGTTCTGTGCAGATTTGCTTGTGTTCAATTTCTCGGCATCTGCTGGCTGCTAATTCATTTTATGCTGCCGTCTGTGTGTTACATTTTCATTGGTAGTGCATTTATTCACGGTGAATGAATTCCTTGGGGTTAAGATTGTTTACTTTGGTCGTCTAACAATTGAATCCACATGTCAGAATTATGTAGAAGGCTGAATAGGATACATTTGTCACAGAATAGATGAATAAGGTTTGTTTTTTGTGGTGTGTCTGAGGTTACTCACTGCATAAAGTCTTTTGGGTGTCTAAGTTTATTTTTATGAATGTGAATATTTGCACACAGTCCGCTTACATAATTATTTCCTTGTAATAGCGGCTTCAAATGAAACTTAATGTGACCTTTATCACACACTTTATCACATCTCTATCTTCTGCTGCTACATTCACACACACACACACTCATCTCCATATTCATGTACAGATGGCCATCCCCTGCATACTACAAGGCTTTGAATTAGAGGACATTGCCTTCTACAATCCAGGATTTCATGCAAGTTTAAATGTGGATGTTGATAATTATTTGTGCTTTGTGTGTGTTTTGGCCCGCTGCTGCACATTCCCTTCAGATTTATTATTGTTTTGCTCTGTTTTGCTGCTGCTGCACTGCTCGTCTCCACACTCTGATGTAACAGTGCTGCAAACACTTAGCGCTCCTGCTGCTCAGAAAGCATTTCATCAGCAAACACCTGTAGTCTTTGTGTCTAAGTTCCCTTTGGGGGAGATTATTATCTTTTATCTGCTGTGCTGAGCTAGGTGTTTGGTTGTGGGGAGTGACAAGGGAGGTCAGAGACTATGTTGAAACACTGTCTCTGCTTTAAGTTCTCCAAACCTGCTTATACAGAAGCAGTTTTCAATGTTTTGGCATTGTCTAGTGGCATTTTACTGCTGTAAAGCACTTTGTGCTTCTTGCTTATAATGTTTCCTATAAATAGATGATGAATATGATTAGGCCAGATCTTCCAAACAAAGGCGTATCCTCCAGAATGCACCAGAATAGCTAGTTTCGAGCTTAACAGGCAGCAGCGGAGACTGTAGTTATACTTTGTCTGTAGCATAGAGGAAATGCTTCAGTCTATTCAGAATTGGGTTGCATAGTCTGTGACTTTGGTGTCTTTGAAACAAGAGAAAAAAAATATGAAACTGAATTAAATTTTACCAAAACACTGAGATATGAGCAACAAATTGGGATTCCTCAGTGAGGTGTGTGGTGTCAATATAATCATAAAAAGATCTGTGAATTCCTCGTTTAGACTCCAAATACTCAGGAATCATCACAGGTCATAAAACCTCATTACGTGGTGTTATTAAGAACATCAGTCTCTGTGTTGTCTTTCTTATAATCAGCAGGCCGGAGTGGCCTGTGCTGGCTGAGATTTTCTTTTTCAGCAGGTCTTTTTTCTAGATAACACTCTGGAAACTGGAATGGGACCGGACTGGAGGCTGCGTTGTCTTATACTGGTGCCAGCAGAGCCCCTTAAACCACAGTTCTAAACACAGACTTTATCTAGCTATACCTTCTGTCAACTTCTGTCTGTCAGCATCACCCTCATTCTTTCTCTGACACACACACGCACGCGCACATACACAGAGCAGAGTTTAAGCTTCATGAAAGAAGTGCATTTCATTTTCTATGGGAAATTCCCCATCTATATCATACTTTCCAACAAGGTTAGTGGGTCTAAAATGGACACATAAAAAGACAAAAAGGATTCTGTATATTTAACCAAATTATATAAAAGCTTAAATGGATTTGTGATGAAACCCTCAGCTCAAAAACCATGTCTGTGAAATCCATCATGGTTTTCACAAGCTTTCCCTGGTGATTAGCATTGGCTGGAGCGTTGGCGTCCACTGCAAATCAAAACCATATTCATTCTGGCCCGACACGCTTGTGTGCTCGCTGAAAGTGTCTCTGTTGCTAACCCCGTGATTTATAAACGTTTATCTCACCACAGTGGCCAAATCAAAGGCATGGGAAAAGGGAACAAATTAACAGAAAGTTATTTAGCTTTTCTAAGAGACCTAATTTTGAAAACCGCAGTATTCATAAAGCCACAGTGCATAATTATGTTTTTATAGCTGTATAAACTATAATGTTACCTTGTAATTTCATGGTTACACACGTAGCAATTTTGAGACCCCAGTTTTGCTTTGGCTTTGTTTGTTTGCGTTTTTGTGTAAGAAGTTATGCATGTTTTAAAAACCTGAGCTCTAATTTTCACAGGATGTGGGATTTTTGTAGATGTTACATTTGTGTCTAAAAAGCGCACAAATCTGGAGACACAGGTGTGCAGTGGATGCTGGCCAGAGGTTTAATGACTTGTAAGCCTGAAACTATTGATCATACACTGCTCTGAACTGGTGCTGTATTTAGATTGTGCCAAAGCAAAAGGCTTAACTTTAACAAGCGCCGTGAATGCATGTCTATTGTTTGAGGGGGAAAATATGTTTTATCTTGCGTCAACATTTCAGCCACAATATAACGGCTCAGTGGCCACTTTACTAGGTACACCTGCACACTCTAATCTGTTCTCCCATAACATGTGTCTTTATGAATCACAGTTTTTTTGGCATTGCTGGAAATGTGTAAAATACAATTATATGTTCATTACTGAGGTCATATTTAAAGGAGGTGTTGCACCGGGCTTTATAATGAGCCGTGTTTCTAAAGTTTTTACAGCTTCTTCAATGTAAGAATTTTTTGTGTCTGTTCAGTTTTATTGTAAACTGAGTATCATCATTGTGGACCTCAGTAAACTGGAATGGACATTTTTCACAATTTTGATGTTTTTATAGACTAAACAATTAATTAATGGATAATTAAAATCATCTTTAGTTGAAACCCTAGTCACATGATGGTGTGTATGTCTGTAATCATCTACATTATACATTATATATTGCACTTTAAATGATTTATAGTTGAACTAGAATGTTCTAAAGAAACTTTTAATGTCAGTCCAGCCGTCTGGTACAGTTGAACAACAGATGAAAGACAAACACTTAAGAGCAAGGTGATGACTCATGCAATGTACCAGTTTTATTGCAGGTGCAGGTCCATTTTTTTAAACATGGCAGTGTATTGCTGAAAATGTGAAGGACAAACTAAATGGACTCCTACCGTCTCACCCATTAGCTTGAATTTCAACTCCTTCGAGTTTATTTTTCTTGTATATTTTACCGTACATACACCCAAATCTGTATGACTCACTTAGCAGTTCACTTTTTACATATCAAAGGCCCTGTCTACCTCTCTATCTATGTAATTCCACCTTGAGTTAGTGGGAATACGCACGGATGTAATTTTCTCCAAACTGCTCCCAGAAGTTTGAGTTCAGTTTATTTCTTTGTCTACCTCAGACTTCCAGTGTTACTCTTCCTAAACCGATGCCTTTTATCCATTAGCACAACATCAGGACAAATTGTTCCTACTTTGCCAAGTTTGGAGGCAAACAATTAAAAGTAGCAGAATTGCCAAGACACTATTTCTCTTACAGTATTCCCATGACCTCAGCATAATATTTTAAGAGCTGTGAGGGGAGAGTTTAATGGAAACTTTTGAGTGAAAAGCAGAGAGGGGATCTGATTGTTTCAAGGTGATGTGAGGTAACAGTTGAAAAGATGACGTTTTAAGAAGGAAGGGACTGCTGTTCTGATCACAGTAGTACAGTTATTCCACCATCAGGGGGCCAAGAAGGAGCAGACAGATGCATTAGACTTGTGTAACAGTGGCGTCGCTTCTTTGGACTAAGACTACAGGAGACTGGCGACCTAGTTTCGACCTGGCAGCCTGAGCTCTAACATAAATAATGGCCTTTAATTGCTGCACGATTGTTGTAATAATTTAGAGAGAATGCAGTGAGAATTTGTTTTTGTACAGGAATAATGGTGGAGCTGTAAAGGGCCTTGAAACTTGGGTAGGCGGTGTGACTACAGAGGAGAGCAAGAGGGATTTGCCTGAAGCTATTCAAGTATGCAACTGTGTAGAGTCTGTGCGATTTAGAGATTTGATTATATGATTATATGTATGTAAATCTACTCAATCATCAACAAAGTCTGTCTAGCTACAATTTCAGTTAACCAAGAGCCCTGCATCTTTTAAATGGTCATACTGTAAATGCACACACACACACACACACATACATGTAAGTATGTAACAGTTGTTATTTATACATGGGGAAATAATATGGTTTATTGTCATATAGTTTAGAGGTCATATCAGAAAGTATCAAAATCTCAATTCCTATTGTATTTCCAGCTGCCAGTAATAAGTACCTGCCCATATCCAGCAGGGGGCACTAGTTCATCAGCTGACTGTGCTGTGACTGCCTCACCCTGAATCTAAATCTTGTCTCTCTCCACCACTTGATGAGAGGTGGTCATAGCAAAAGTTTGTTACCAGGATTAAATTCAGATTTTATTTGCAAACCATCTGTGTTATTAAAACAAAGCAGTTTTACTATGTACAGGTACATATATACTACCCAAACAAAGCAGAAGAAGAAAGAATCAGGGCTCACGCATTATTTTTTAATGATTGTTTAATGCATCACATTAACTACGTTTAAAGGGGTATTCTTCTGGCATCTGTGTGAGTCTTTATCAGTTGTCTGGCAGGACTGATGCAGATAGTGTCAAAGCAGCTGTGGGAAAGCAGAGGTGAGCTGGAGAGGTCATAAATCTTCCTCAGCTCACAATAGTGTTGTCTCACTGACCGAGTGACACGACTTCAAAGAGAACCCCTGTCGTCCAGTGAACTTGTTGCCTTCACTGATACAGGTTTGGCTCAGCCAGCTGTTACAACTGTGTGTGTTTTGAGATTGACATCAGTGGGCCACCAACCAGGAGCAATGACTGACACCTTTTAGATGAAGAGTGTGTGTGTGTGTGTGTGTGTGTGTGTGTGTGTGTGTGTGTGTTTATACCTTCAAGAAAGCCATTTGTGTTCTTATTTGAGATAGGAGCTGCAACAATTAGTCAAGAAATTGACTAGTTAATCGAATTAAAATTGATTCTCAACTGTTTTGATTATTGAATAATAATTGTTTTTATTTTTCAACAAACAAACAAAAAACAAGCCAAACAGTAACTATTTGCAGCTTCTCAGATATGGGAACAGACAGATATACTATTTGATATTTGAAAGGAAACTGAATATCTTCTGTCAGACATCCTCATGTGTGCATTCAATGCTGGCAAAAGGTCACCACCAATGTAAAGTATATGCGGTTTGCAATAAATGAGCAAAGTACTGCTTGAATCCTACAGTTCCTGAGGGGAAACCAGGTTTTGAGCACCATTACAGAGCAGAACAGTAAAATCTATAAATTTATATAATAAAATGTACTATTTTGTAAATAGTCAGTCATTAAGTCAGTTACACCCATTGGAAACACAGAAAATAATAACTAAAAAAGGCTGCAGCATGAGGTCTGACATGTCATAGAAGAATGTGATTGGCCACTGAAAAGAAAAGCTCTAGCTGTAAAACATTTGGTTTGGTCTAATTTGAGAATTCAAGTCATCCTGAAAAGAAATGTTCACTTTTTGAAACAGGCATTTTCTCTAGTCTATGTTTGTGGAGAGAAAAATACTACTCAGCAGAGATGGGCAACTTGGCCAAAGGATGCAGTTGCTGAATAATCCCTTTGGTTTTAAATACTGACACAAGAATTTTTGGAAGTCTCTTTCTTTTCAGAATTCATAATATTGCAGTTTTTGGAGTATGATTGTATTCTGCATTCTTTTAAGAAACAAATGAACCTGTTTGTAATTACAAACACCACAGTGGCCGCAGATTGGAATTAATAAAAGCAGCTGAGGTTTGTATTTGTTAATATCCTGTCTAAATGAACATATCACTTTAACAAGTGCGTGACTTCCAGTTGTTGTGAAAGCAGTCCAGGCTGATCATGTGTTTGGGCACCTGCAGGGTGTTGGAGTATTCCAGTCACAGTCTTTCCAATATTTTCCTGGTATTACTCATTCTTAATGGGATCTGTCTTTGTGCTAACTTTGATCTCTCTACTTTACCATTAGTCTTTCTCCCACCCACTCTCATTTCACCCCTCTCCTCCCTTTTCTTCCCCTCTCCTCCTTTCTCTCTCTCTTCCCATCTCTTGTGTTGGTTGTCTTTCCGTGTCAGAGACTAAGCAAACAGAGTCGTGTGTGAGTGGCCTCATAACTCCACGTTCCTGAGAGACTGGGAGCTCTCAGACGAGCGCAGCTGTGTCTTCATTTGTCGGCCATGTTCGGCATTCTCCAGATATCTCCTGGAGGCTCCTGGGCTTTTTCTGTGTTCTGGTTTGACCTTGTGCCCCTCTGTGGAAGGCTTTGTGGAAGGGAAGCGAAGTGCGACACATTTTCAGGTACAGATAAGAGGTAGACAGACACACAAGACACATGACTCAGGAAAAAGTTTGATATATACAGTAAGTAGGGCTGGGCGATATAGTTTTGTTTGACCAATGGTCCAAAACCTAAAGATATTTAATTTAATATCATAGGAGAAAGACATATATATGAGAAAAACATTTTCACTTGCCAATTTATTTTCTGTCGATCAAATAATCGATTAATTGACTAGTCGTTTCAGTACTAAAACTAATTAAATTACTGAATGCAATCACTTTCACATGGAAAAAAAGAACATCCATAACCCATCTAGTTTGCTAAGATTTGCTATAAATAGTCATCATGATATGATTAATTTTTTATGAAAATATTTTTCTGTTGAACTATCTGCCAACTCGAGATATAAGGTTGCAGCCTAGACCGCATTTGAATGAGGCAGAGAGCGAGAAAGTAGGTTTGGAAGTAGCAAAAAAGGAAAAAAGGAAAAAGGAGGAAATGCAGGGTGAGAGAGCAGAGAGCAGATTGTGTATGTAAGTGTGAGAAGAGACAGAAGTCAAGAAAGTGACGAGACCTGTCCAGGCTGGTCTCATGGCTAACACAGATATCAGCGGGAGACCAGCATGTGTTTTCTTCAGCTTGGTCAAAGGAGGTTTGCACTCCCCCCTTCTTGTTCTTCCTCCCCCTCCCTTTTCCTCCCCTATTTGCAGCCCCCTCGACCCCCTCTTCTTCTTCTTCACCTTGCAGGCGTGAATCATCACACACTTGCATATCTCTGTCCACACTCCTCTCCTCTCTCTTCCCTTCCATCTTTCTTTATCTTCTTATTTTATGTTTTCACTCCTTACAGGTCCCCTCTCTCTCTCTCTCTCTCTCTCTCTCTCTGTCTGTTTCTTGGTGCATCTGGCGAACATGAGTTGTGGAAAGACAACAGACAAGTAATGGGAGAAGTGTGTGGGCGAGAGTGTGTGTGTGTGTGTTGTGTGGGGGCGGCTGTGCACATCTGCATGTGTGCGCACATACACAGATGACAAAGGCAACTGTGCGTCTTCGTCAACCAACCAAGTCCCAGCTGAAAGTATTTTCATATGAGCTTTTGTTTCTGTACCAACACCGAACCCGACACCCACAAAACCACTGACACTTGAGTCGCTAAGCTGTCCAACAAGGACTGCTGAAATCTTGCAGTATGCACCAATATATCATAATATCGTGAACGTACTCTACATTTCAAAAGCTCACAAAGAAGCGTGGTGGTCGGAGAGCCAGTTCTGTAATGTGATGATCACAGATTTGATCCCCTTAACAGCAAGTGTATCCATCTTCCTGAATCATGACAACAACTGGACAAAATCATACAGGAATAAGTTCACTGGTTTATTTGTCAGGGGACTGTAACAAATTTTATGTAGCAGCTCTCATAACTTAAAATGGTTTATAAGTCATTAGAGTGAGTGTGGACAGACAATGTTTGGCTTAGATTACTTTTTGTGTGTTGTTTATTTATCAGGTACTTGGGCTGTCACTCTCAATTTTTTCGCTACATGAGTGTGTCCAAAAACATAATAATAATATAATGACAATATCTACATTATAGGAAATGTGGAAAAATAGAATAATACTTGCTAATATTGCTGTTTTTTGGCAAATAAATGACATAAAATACACAATACATAATATTATTATGTGTATTATTCTGTGATATTAGTATTTGTTTTTGTTATTTTGTTTTTGTCAGTTATCATCAGTACTGATTTATTGGTACTCCGCTATCGTCAGGTACGATTAGGGGTGGGTTATAGCAGCTGCTTTAATTTTTGATTCCAGGTTCCTGGTCCGTAAAACACCCAGATTTGTTCAGCTAACTAATTTCTTGCCTTCTTAACTTTTTACCTTTACTTTTTCATATTTCATATATTATGCTGCTGACCTCATTTTCAGGTTGTACAGTAGGTACAAGTTGTGAACATTGATTGGGCTGCATTGAATTGATAGGGGATTCAAAAGGATCTGGATTTCATAAGTTGATTAGACTCTGGATTTGAATCTATAAAATACTATTGAACCACATCCAGTGCCAACACATGCATCCAGATGGTGCAAAGATGGTTTTGGTAACCTTAATTATAGTAAAGTCAGCAATGTTTTATCTATTTTTTTTTACAGTCTTTACAGAAAAAGTGTAGATTGTTTCAATTCCCCACATTGTTTGTATAGACACGCACATATACATACAGATATATGATACTCATATAAGAATAATTTTTATATTTTACATTTCTTATCTAATAAAAAGATGTGATGAACTTGTAGAGTTAATTGTCTATAAAATAGCAGATACTGCAAGAAAAGGTTATCTATCATTTTTGTAAGTACAAGTGAAATAAGTACCAGAACTGGTGGAAATTTTAACTGAAGTGAGTTTTGACAGATGACATTTGGAAAGCAAATGTGTTTCAAAAGGGACACTTTCAAATGAATTCCTTCATGCGTAGCACTGTAGCTTGAGTGTAGAGATTGTGTGATTTCTCTGACACTTTTTGTTAAACTCTTGACACTGTGACTTTTGAGCTGAAGCGTACGAAGTGCCAAGTTACATAAGACACTGTTCAACTTCTGCACTTTGCATATTAACCTTCCATGGCCATGTGGTGCTAATGAATGGTGGGTTTGTGGTAGAGGCCAGACAGATGCCAAGTTCTGGATGTGCAGAGCCTGCCAGTGACCATCGGTTACACAGTTTAGCTCCACTGCGAGTAATATGACGACCTGATGGTCTAATTCGCTAAGAAGTAACATCTGTCAAGCTAAAACATAGTCTGAAGTGTAAACAGATGAAGGTTGTATTGGTTTCTGTTGGAGGCAGTCTGGTGGTTTGTACTTTCAGCACACCTACAAAACAGCGCAAGCCACCGACCACATCTCTTCCATCTCTGGCCCCGCTTTGCCTGAGGTTTCCCCTTGAAGTACCTTTGCTAGCACCTTGCAAGCCACAAAACACTAACTGACTTGGGGAAGTGACAAATTGAGGGGTTTTGGCAGTCTGCTGGCGGTAAAACATGCCTGTTTACATGGGAGGATCCCGCAGAACCACAGACATGTCTCTGACAACCAATAAGAAAGGAGGGAATGAGGGAATGAAGGCAAAGTTATGAAGAGAATGAAGGAGGAAGAAAGTAAAAGAGGGAGAGTGAGAATTGCAGGGGGACGATATTTCTGCCAAGATATTAATTTACAGAAATTGTATGCAGGTCAAAACATATAGTCCCCTAGCAACTTGTAAATTGCAGATATGCATTCTTATTTTCATTTTCATGCCTCAAGGGACGACAATTTCTATTGGATGCCCTAACCCAGATGATAAATCCTACAGACTGTCAGTATCCCCTGACTTTGACATCGGTTGACATTTGTGGTTGTCTCAACAAGTGTCGCAACAACTATTTCATGGATTGTCATGTTCAGACAGTCATGTCGGCCTCAGGGTGTAGCAACTGGCCTGATATCCTTAATTTCCCTTTAGCACCATTGTCAGGTCAGAATTTACTTTTTTCTGCTGCTTTGGTTTATAATCAAATACTTGCAAAGCTAATGACTTTCCCATCAGCCTCAGCAGTAATCTGTGTTAGCATGCTAACATGCGTTAGCAAGCTGATAATATCATTTGGCTCTGATGACCGTAGACTCACAGAGCCTTGGTTGACTGATTAAATCCATCTTGAATGCTGCTGGCACCAAAAATATTCCAAATTCAAAAATCAAATGCAACTATCCCTCTTCTCTGAGACTTTAACTTTTTATGGCTTTTACACCAGACCTCTTCAAACCAATAAATTACTGAAAGCCATTGTCTTCAAGAACTGTGCTGAGCTGCCTGTGGAGCCGGGCTCAGATTTCCTGGCCAAGACAAAACTTTAAGACGCTCTGACAGAAACGTCTGAGAGTGGAGAAACCCTATCCAGCACATGTCATTGTAATTCAGGAATATTATATGATTTAGAGGGTGGAGAGCACAGGGCTATGGAAACACAGAACTCAGTGGAAGGGCACACAAAGGATGTCTGTTCTTTCACAATGGAAACCTTGTTGGCATTTTCTTAGTGCCTTGGAGAAAACTAAAGAATAAACAACAGTTTGCTGTCCCTCCATCTCTGATGTGATTGTATCTCTGTCAGCCCTTCTCAAATGGAAATAAGGTGGGTTTGAACTCATCTGAGGCAAATCTCAGTTGGACGTGTTATTGAATTCAGTCAATTCCATTATGGCTTAATTGTGAAATTGAGTGCTAAAATCCGCAAAACCACCACAAGTGTAGACTAAAGCTGGATTGCAGCTATATAAAAGATAAGAGAGTGGTTGGGGCACAAATCTGTTTATGTGACATCTAAATGTAATTTTCAGGGGATCACTGCTCTGTCTCTACTTCCCCATCTGTCTTCTTTCAGTAACAGAAATCCCTTTGCCCTACAGTAAGGTGTTCAGGTCAACAAGAAGGATAAAAGACCCTTTGTATTTCCTCAAAGTTGAAGCTTCCATCCACATTAACTCTACTCTACTGTCCATTTATGCCCACACAATGAATCGTAGATCTTTTTTTTTTTTTTTAGATTTCATGCATCACATTAACCACAGCTCAGTTAATTAGTTTAAAGAAATAAATAGTGGAAACTGTAACAGTAGTGATCAACCCACAGAGAATTATCACCTATATTTTGCAGGTTCCCTTAACACTACAGAGCTGTTGGCATCTTTTAGCTACTTTTTAGCATTTTTTTAAAGCTTTTATAGCTGGTGATCTTAGTCGAGGATTTAGCAGCTATTTCCTGCGGCAAAACATTACATTGTTTATTTATATGTGTTTTAGTGTTGTGAGTATTTGGAAGGTATTAAGTTTATACAGTTTATGACAGAATAAAACACATTTTTACATTTTTTACACATTGTTGTAGTGACCAAACAAATAATTAATGCATGTTCATTTACAAAACTGTAAGATATCATTTGGTATCTCAGGAGCAATTTTCAAGACATTTCTATTTCTTATTCAATAACATTGATTTTGATATTCAATTAGTTCTAATTGGTCAAGTAACCGTGAATGCAACAGAATATTGTGTTTGAAAGTTGTGGTCATTCCCTGTTATGGTTGCAGTCTGCAGTAGTAAACATTCACTACTCCACATTATTCCTGGGTGATTTTCCTGGGGATTAGAACTTTTCCAAGAATTGTTACCACTACTGTATGATACTGTATAAGTCCCCTACTTTGCCATTTCATTTATTATCTTTTGTACAGTTCAAAAGAATAAAAGAGTAACACTTTAACACTTTGAACAGCTGGACAAGCCAAACCTCTGTTAGTGAAGGCAACAAGTTCATTTGAAGACGGGGGTTCTCTTTGAAGAAGTGTCACCAAGCAAACAACAAGTGAACTGAGGAGGATTTATGACTTCTGGAGTTCACCTCTGCTTCCCTGCAGCTGCCTTTACACACTCTGCTGGTGACACCCCAGCAGGAAAGCCAGGAAGAGCTGCCATACATGAACCAACCATTTAACATCTTCAAAAGTTATAGTCGGCAACAATTTCCTAGCATTCAGGAGGTAAATGAAAAATTCAGCTTTGCTATGGAAGGAGATTGTCTCCAAGTGCAGCTTCGATTCAAAGCTGATCATGAAAAGTTTTTCATATTACGCAACATAGGGTGACATAACCGTTCTTCCTGTAAATGCATTTCTAGCGGGGATTTCAGATACTCTGGACTTGATCAAGAAGTGTCAGCATGGAAAAATTCAATAAGTCAGTCATGCAGTACTATGGCTTTAGCTCTTTTATACAAGCACCTGAGCTAAGATCTGCAAAAGTACATTTAAATAGTTAGGATCTAATAAAATGTCTCATCTCCTGGTAACAATTTACTTGACTCCTATAGTTTAGAACTTTATATGACTGATAATGATAATGTAGGATACCTTTGTTATGCATTAATATTTTCTTGTTTTGTCTTTTTATATGCTGTACTATCACAAAACAGACCAAAAATATGCATGTGCACATTTTATGACTCATTTCCTTTCTCATGAAACAAATCTGTTTCTCTCCTGACTTTTTCCATGATGGAGTGGTTTAACTTGGAGGGAACAGGCCCCCCATTCAAAGAACTGGCCAGGGTTTAATCAATTTGCTGCCATCTTGATTAGCCAACGATCCACCAATCTGTCCGGCAATCATGAGCAATTAGCCTGACCCCGAATAAAATCTCCCCCTCATCCTCCAATGTGCATTTTGTCCAACTTATCAGTCTGGTCCGTGCACCAATGGTATGAGCTCGTTCAAGTTCCTGTGATTACCTTTGGCGTCATCTGAGCTGCTATCTCTTCTCCTGTGTAGGGAGGCCAAAAATGTGCAGGCATTGAAGGGGGACTAATGGGCCAAATCGTGAATAGTCCAGATGGCTGCGGAAGAAATTGGTCTAAGCTGACAGTTTATCCAGGCATCCGACAATTACAGCCTCCTACTGAAATAAAAGGCAACGTTTGGACAGTTCATTTAGATCTTAACAATAGAAAGGAAATGTCAAAACACATTCCCACACACAAATGGAACCATATGGCAGCCATCTTACCTGAATCTGCTTTAAAACCTGTTATTTGGCGTGTATGGAAAAAGTAACATCTGCAGTACTTTACAATCGCTTTCCACATTAAGTTTCAATTGTAACTGTTACAATCCACTTTATTTAGTAATAAACCAGATACAGTATAGCAATAACTGGACAAATCTTGGACATAGAACATTTGTCATCTAAGCTTAATGAAAACATTTAAAGGTCCTATGTGTAGGATTTAGCGGCATCTAGTGTTGTAGTTTCTAACTGCAACCACCTCCTTCCTCCCTCCTATCGTAGCGTAACTACCTTGGCCATGAAAAACATGAAAGGCCCTATTTAGAGCCAGTGTTTAATTTGTCCTTTCTGGACTGCTGTTCATTACGGTGGATTAATTTTAAGGCAACAAAAACATAACAATCCCTATTTATTACACACTAATGAAACCGTATTTATAAATATTGGAAAATTAAATAAATACCTCTAAGTCTTGCACATTGAATCTTTAATAGATCTACAAGTTATAAAGCGTGATGCCAAAACACTGCATAACGGTTATCACAGCAAAAATTATTTTATCCTTTGTGACAGTCACCAGATAAATAGCAGAGCAATCAAAGCGATCTATCAGAAATGTATGATAGTCTATTTGATAGTCTAACATCATATGATGCTGGATGTTGTTGCAATGTGTTGTGGACAAAGTTTAACTTTTTTCGCTGTGTTTCCCCCCAAGCTCTCTGTGTTGGCAATAACACTGCTGGTCCAATGCAGTGGTCTCATTTAAATGTTTGAGGGGCTTGGCTTTTTTTCACAGAACACTAACATGTGTCTGATCACAATCTCTATTTTATTTATCTCCATTTTCTCCTTGTCTTTTATGAATTTCATCTCTATCATCACATTTCCTCTTATTATGCAGTAAGATATGTCGTAGTAGAGTAAGTGACCTTAAGTTGCCTGGTCTGTCTGAATGTGTGTGTGTTTCATCTGGGTTAAGAATTATGCCCATTGCATGCTGGGATAGGCCTTTGTGGACAAATTAGGGCTGTCCCCTTGACTTTGACGTTTCAGATCATTTGTCAGATTTGACTGAATTGTATGAGTCAAACTGTAAAATGGCATTTTAATAAACTGTTTTGCCCCCTGTACAAATTTCCTTAGAACAATGCTAGACGCTAACGCTATGAAGAATGAGCTTATAGTTTAGATATACTTTGAGCATCTTAAAGCATACTGTAGCTTTCTCTACTTTACCTTCCAGGCACCCAGTAGCTCCAGTTCATGTCAGCACAGAATCCAAATCCACTTGCAGGGACTTGAAACGTGTCTTCATATACATAAAACATCACAGCGCCATGTATTCTTTTAACATAGCCAGAGTTGTTGCTGCTTGAATTTGCAAGAAGAGACTGCATGGAGAACTTTTCCCAGTTGCAAATGCGTGTGAGAGGGTTGGGAAACAGAAAGTATCGAACTTGAGTAAAAACAGTATATCTTGGGTTGGAAAAACTCCACAGCAGTTTTGTGTGGTCTAACTAAAGCTTTTTATGCATCTAACTCTTTTATAAACATATTTTTTGACTTCAACATCAATTTATGCTCTTACAGTACTTCAGGGTGATGACTTAAGATACGTATATATTTAGGCTACATAAGTATGTGGTTGAAGGCTTTGGTGCCCCAAAACATAAAACTCTGCAGAAAGCTTTCATATCCCTCATTAGTTTGGCCCACTGGCAAGTGATAAAAGATTCAGAACATTCATTTTGAGTGTTTTCAATTCATAGAAAACAAAACAAATAAAGAGTGAATGAATAACAGATGGTTTGGTGTATAATACAGAATCAATTCCCAAACATCTGCTGCAAATAAGCCGAGGAGACATGGAGAGAAATGATAATTATGCGTGAAACTCAAATATAGACATGACTACAGCTTGATCAAAGCTTTGCTATTCTTCAGCGACATAATGATACAATAATGTATTCAATAGTCTTCTGAATAGGACATGAAACACATTACATCATGAAAATGAAAAAAATGACGCCTAAAGAAGGGTGTGGTTGGATGTGTCCAGAGAAATGACTGGTGTCTTGAATAAGCCTGCTCGTGTTGCATGTTTCAAAATACTGCAGAATATGCACAAATATGATTGGATTTGATAACTAGTTCCTGCAGGTATTTTGCGATGTAATTCTGAGGTATAAGGCACAAGGTGGGACTTGCTAAAGGGTTTCAGTTTAAACTCTGAAGCTGTATGAGTCACCACTGAATCAATCATGTGCCATTTTTCAGATCAGTGAAAAGCAAAACCCTTATTGTGAGCCAAAATAATCCTTGGAACCAAATGTGAGTATTTAAGTAATGAAATTCATGGACAATTTGATTCCAAGTACATGCTGATCCATAGCAAAAAGTGATTTTCATGGATGAACAATACAACAACTGCGTGAGATAATCCCCTCCCAAAGTGATCCCTCTATCTGCACTGTGAGCTCTTCAAATCCTGGTAAACGGGACCCAGAGCGAGATGAGCCCAAAGATAGAACGACAGATTTATTGCACCCCAGATGTGCCTGATTTACAACCATTGTTTAATCTCCAGATTCCAACCACATGAAGGTCTTATATTTGGAGCCTTAATTTATAGAGCTCAGAGAATGCAGGCTTAATGTTTTCTCTCTCTGTAGAAGATGAGCCAGCACTGTGACTGGGGCAGATAAACAGATGCTTGGATTAACATTGATCATATAAACAGATGTGGAGAAAGGTTATCTCTTTAAACAGTCTACATTAGTTTTAGTCAAATACCGAAATCAGGGATCTAAACTCCACTGAATCCAAAATGAAGACTATTTGACTTTATTGTGTATTAAATGGTTAAAATGTAGATGCACTGCATAGTATCGTAGACTCAGTCACATCATCTTCACAAGTCAGCTTTTTGCATAAAATCCTCTTGAGTTTTTAAGTTAAATTCTATTTTAAGAAGAAATTTAGGAGTCCAAGGGGAGCCCACTCCAAAGCATTGACTCCAGACCTTGATTTTAGAGCTGGTAGGAGGCAGGACTATCACACAACTAATTATACATCATAATATGTCTCCTATTTTCTTATTCCCACCCCTTGGCGTCATAGGCAAGTTCTCATTACCAGATCGGCTGAGCCGAGAGCCCCAGGCGACTGGTTTTTCCCAGTGAGCTGGGGTTCCTGTGTTGTGGTGGGAGGGTCGGCAGAGGCGACACGGGCAAATGTTGCTGTTTATTTCCATTCTGTCATGTGTGTGAATCTGATTACAGGTCGCTAAGTCAATATTTAGCTTCTGCGGACGGCATCATCGTCGGCCAGTTTATTTTTTCTGGGCCCTGCCACATCTGCTGCCAATGTCATGCGCGGTAGCCGACGTGTGCCGCTACCAGGAAGGAAAGCAAACAATGAGTCTGCAGTCCTGGTTGAGTGAGTCAGGCAAAAGAGTGGTGAACATGAAACCATGATTTGCAGCTAGAAGTCAGACTGGTTCGAGGATAGTGGTGCTTAGAGCAGTTTGAGGTATGCTTTAATGGATCTGATGAGGGGTCAGAGAAGTTCATGGTAAAACACTAATTTCTCACATCAGCCTCATTCATATTTGAAAGAAAAACAAACCACAAGTAGCTGAAAGCAAAAACATGCTTACAGAAGAGTAAAAGTATGCAATGTTCAAGTGCACGCTTCCAGTTTAGCTGTTTGCAAGATTGTTTCAGTGTGTTTTACTTTTAGATTTTTCATGCACTTGTGTAGACTTTGTAAAAGCTGCAGGGACTGTTATTGCATTTCATGCATTTTTTCGTTTGATTCCCCTTGTCTGAGAATCTTGCATGGGGGCTGCCATTTTATTACGAGCCAAGAGGAACACTAGGCTGAGGCTTCTTTTCATCTGGCCCCCGGGCAAGAAGGATTTGATATTTATTAAAAATAGAGAGGACTATATTTCTTCCAGTCGTAACTTCATTACCTCAGGTTATTCCAGTGAGGCGGACCACACACAGTCACTACATCTGAAACACCTCCTCTGCTTGTTTGCATGACCTACTATTTGAATTTGAGGGTTCACAGGATTGTGGACTTTCTGTGCCAAAGATGTGCAAGTCAGGACTTCATTAGACTTGGAATTGTTTCTATGCTGGCTGTTATTTGAACTGAGTTGGCACTCGTAGAGTATGTGTGGACTGTTTCAGCTGTATCAGCTATATATTCTGCTTTTGCATTTATTACAAATGTAAATTATTTAGCTGGTTTTCACAGCTGAATTGTGAGTTTTACTACTTGTTTAAGACATTAAGGACAAAATGTCTGAGTACAATCTTGGAGTCCAGCCACGTGTAAGGGGCCTATACTGTTTCTTAGGTAGGGGACATACATACATTATACATACGGTGCAGAAAAAAAGAACAACTCTCTCCAACTGCCAGCGCCCCTCCACCCCTTAAAATTCACTTTCGTCTGCAAAACATCTGGAATTCATTGAGAGGAGGAGGTTTGGGGGAAATGAACTTCGACAAGAGTCTGTAGATTTGGGTACGGCCCCCTGCTTTAGGTTCTCTCAGATGGCTAAGATAGGCCTGCAGACAAAAACTTACTGGTTTGTCTCACACAGTCTTTTACCTGTCCCACCCTGAAAACAAAATAATACTTTGTTGGGATTACAGTGGAACCAACTTTGGCATAACTAGACTTTTATAGCACTGAAATAGCAACATCTGGACAGAACCCTTCTGTTAAAACAGTAAAAAACAACATCTAGAATCAAGTTAGCACAAATATAATCCATAACGAAGCTGTTTCCTTGATTTGTCCCACATGACATTCCTCTTTGCATTCAGTGACACCATAGAAAGGTTTATACTGGAGAATTTGATTCACTAACTCATGACTTTACAACAGTTTTTCCATTTAATATAACTGTAAACCTCAATGAGACCTGTTGTATTTTCCTATTAAGAAGTGAGTCATCATGTTAGTCAGAGTGCCCCAAAACAAAAAGTTGGAAAGCTGGCTCCCATCCTTGCAGATGTTGTTGGTCATTTTGTGTTTTGGAAATACAGAGCACACTGGAGCCTAATGTTGCTCACATGACATTACATGAGTAATATTAGATCATATTCATGTGCTTATTATCATAAAAGTAATTTAAAACCTATAATACACTGGAAAAATGTGAACTACCACGGTATAATGCCCTCATAGCACTGTACTTTATAATCTCCACTCTGGATTTGATAGATAGTTGGATATTAGTGAGATTCTAACTAAATCTAACATGATCGCTCTACTTTGTCAAGACTTTGTCACTTGATTGGTTCTTCTGTCTCCACACAGAACTCTTTGTTGAAATGAAACACATGGTTGTCTGAGATATGAGTGACCTTACATATTTGTCAAAGGTTTGTGCTCATAATTGCCTCTCCTCCTTCTCTCTCACTTGCAGCACATTTTTTTCACATTTGTTTTTCCAAAGAAACGTGCCAGCTCCAAATTCAGCAAAATGACGTTGTGAGTCTGGTCTTTCCTACAAGTGAAGGTCCAACTTTCCTTTATACCTGCAGTGTCCCAGCTTTATAGTAAATGTCACCTTTCTTCATTGCCGGTCTAGTTTTTTCCTCTTTGTGTTTCATTGCTTAAATATGAGAGACTCACAAGCCTAGAAATCCTTGTTAAAAGAAAATAAGCATGTAGCAGTGCCTGAAGCAAATAGTTTCAGAGTAATACACTGGTAGAGGCTGCATGTTGGCCTCTTTATGAACAGAATTACATCTGTTTTTTGTTGGTCTGAGACATTAATTATATCCTTCTGGAGTTGTCTACACAGTGTGTTGGTGTAATTGATAGCAAGACAAAACACTGCACACAATGCTCACTTTTTCTTTTATGTTTGTTCTCTGTTTGTCCAACATTCACTCTCCTTTTAGCTCTGATTTCAGTCTACACCAACTCAAGAAGGATACGTCTGGCTGTTTAGCAGCTAAATTCTCCGTCATGCTCACCAGTTTATCGCTAACTTAACCAGTGAGTGGATTAATCAAAGCTTTGTCTCTGAAAATGGCTGCCAGTTCTGGCTACAAAAAAATTGGCTCTGATAAGAGTGAACCAAAACAACAAAGTTGCAGGTTGGAAAAGAAAAACATTAGTAGTGTGGTATGTGATCCATCATTAATATAAACATATTGACTGTACTATAACCACTATAAAGAGATGAAATGACAAACCTGCCTCATTGGGAGCTTCATTATGTATGCCTCCTACTTTAGTTTTGTAATTAAACTACTGAGATGTTTATTTGTGACTGACATGCAATATAACACTAGCTCCACACTAGCCACCATAAGTAACTGATCATACCAGACCAAGTGAGGCTGGAGCAGCAACCGTGGAATTTATTTCATTGAGTAAGAGTGTTTTATTGATAATAAATCCAACATTTCATTTGTTAGAGGGATCTACAAGAGCTCTTATTTAAAATATATATATATATATATATTTATATTTAAAAAAGCAGGGCTGTTGCTTGGCCACGGGAGTTTGACTTTGGCAGAGGTTTTTATTGTCATGACAGTACACTGTATTTCTTATTTCTTATCAGACCTTTGTGGAACTTCATAAAAATAACTTTACTTTGGCAGGCAATGCACAAAACAAACCATGTAAAGCAACCACCGCTCACATTAAAGAAGAGCAAAAAAAAAAAAAGCTGATATAATGACGATAGAAGTGTAAAGACCTTTACTTTGCTTTTGGAAAAACCTAATATGCTAGCTTTGGTTTTAAGTGTTCCCAGCTGTTCTTTTCTTTTTACTTTAGGTCTCTCTCAGCGGGTCTGCTGCAGTAACAAGGGTGCCGTGCTGTCCCGGGGTCCTAAAACTTTATCATACACAGAACAGAGGATCAGCGTGCCAGCATAGGCCACTAAGCCCCTCCTTTAATAACCTCAAATATGCAGCAATTCATATGGATGTGGTTCACCCTATTTCTGATGGAAAACTACACCCTGATGCAGGACCCAAAACACTGATTCCATCAGCACAGGGCAGGGCGCACTGCCAAAACACTCCACTGATCTGAGGCTTGTTCCTGGTCACCAATGAGCTACTCACGCCCTGCTGCAGTTGTCTAAAAGGGTCTTTCAGAGGGGATTTGAGAAGTCGTTTTCGCGTTAAGTCAAACTGTGCAATGCTGTTGCTTTGAGTTCATTTATTATTTAAAAGAAGTGAAGGTTATGTGAGTGGAAGCAGTGCTTCGTCAGCAGAGTTTCGCAGACTTTGGAGAGCACAGGTGAGACCCTTTAGGCCAAAATTCACACCAACTTTAATCCATGATGCTAAAACACATAAGCCTTGCCAAAACCCCCACCTGGTGTGATCATCTGTTCATTCTCTCTTGTCTTCGTCATTAGTAGATAGTTAGTGGAATCTAGATAGGCAGGAAAAAATTAAGAAACATTTCCATTCCTTATGGTGTTTAATTGGTTGTCTTCCAGAAAGGCTATAACTTTTAAACCGTGTTTCTAAAAGCAGCTGTTGCGAGACATTGTGAAGCATTTGAGCACTTGTCAGCGTTCAGTAGCTCAAAGGGCGGAACTCTTCGGATTATCATCTAAGCCTTCAAACAAAGCTGATAGCTGTATAAATAAACTTGCCTTTTTTCACACTTGTCTGTCTATTTGCTCTACTTTTTGGCCATGATACTAAAAACAAACAGTTCTGAGACTGTTGCTTGCTCTGCTAAGGATTTGTGATTTATATGTCCATAAACTTTTGGCCCTACTCAAAAATAGTAAACAAGGAGCAATTTTAGACTGGTTGTCAGCCAAGGCAAATGGTTATATTATGATAACAGGCCTATTTCCTGTAGTTAAGATTTTTGTTTAACATTAGGCCCTATTCTTGGCCTGGAACTGGCAAGGAGCAGTGGCCCAGTTTCGACACTCTTAACCTCTGCCTCAGCCATCTGACCAGATGTGGGTTCCCTTAAGCAAATTATTAGCGGTTCCTAGTACACACAGGTTCCCTACTAAGTGTTTCCAGCTCAGATTTGGCAGGACATAGAGGAGACATTCCAATGGAGCAACATCATATTTTCCCTTCAGCATAGCCATAGCAACTAATTATTTATTGTGAAAAAATCCATTTCTAAACCGAACTAATGTGCTATGGTCACTCATTATTTTCTGGATTGGAATAAAAAAAAATAGTGTTTTTCACACTGTACTATTTATCTTCCCAGATTGTGTCAAAGTCTCCAAATGTGTGGAAAAAGAAAAAGGAGAAAAGTGAGACTGCCCTTAGTCATGCTTGTATTTACTTCTGTGAAATAAAATGCCACACAAGAAGCACTTGATTTTGGGGACACTCACCCATCCTATTCTGGTACACTTAATTTGATCCAGTAAACCAGCTCCAGACCTCGTCAGTTTAAACTGCTATCATCACTTTTAAGAAAACAAGATGAGCCAATAATCTAGTCATGAATGTCTTTAGAGGTTTCTTTTCAATATTTTTCCAGAACAGTTTTTTTGTATGTCCTCCTCCCTCGCAAGTCCACCCAATCATGTAACGTGTTCTCATATTCATCCTACAAAAAACTTATACACTCCAGTCAGTACTATTTTATAGATGATATTGTTAATATGAACTGTAGTATTGTGTAGCTTTTTTTTTAATGTGGCTAAAGCACGTTTTTCTGTTGACTTTCACTCTCATTGCTTTGCCATACTTCTGTGCTGAGTCCTCTTCTGAGAGCAGGATGGTTGTAGATTAATTTTCTGTCCTTTAACTCATTGATTAATAATCTAATTGTATGATAATCAGCACTGAATGTAATAAAAATAGAAATCAACATGTCTCAAAATATCAAAAGGGATTAATAACTGTTTTGAACCATCCTGCAGGTTCTTGCCAAAGCTGACTTGGGTCTGACTTGGGATTTGTATTTTTTTGTTCAGGTTTTGCCTTGTGTGTTATTAACTTTAGATGACATAAATCCTGAGATCCGGTTTGCATCTTAACTGATATGTTGTAATGGTGTGGGCAAAGCCACAATTAATCAACTTAGTAAATTAAAGCACCGATTTCTTTACCACCCTAAATCCTCATGTAGACATATTTTTGCTGGGAGGAGACTTACTCTCTGACAAGTTAAACCTGCACTGTCTAAATCTGTCTGAGCCCGCACCTTTTTAAAATGCGAGCACTGGCAGGGAGGGCAGCCGACAGCTAAGGAAATATTTACAGTAAGGGAATACTCACACATGGTGGTTGTGTCTCTCTTGCCTGAATTGATGTCGGTTGAAGGTGGTTGGTCTCTAGAATGAACATAAACAATCAGTTGGAGCGGGAGCCCGCCTGGTGCGCACGCCAAACACCTCAACACGTAAACACACATCTCTCAGCCTTGTGAGTAAGCGTTACGTAAAAGCCATCACAGTTGGAGACATCAACATGCAGGAAGGTTTTATGTATAACATGCATATATATATATGTATAAGTTGTGATCTGTTACATAACACTGGCTAGCAGCTCTAAAGTGTAACTGTGAACCATAAGGTAATGGATTGGTCTAATTTGGTGAAAGGGGATAATAACTCAGATTTCTTTGAATTACTTCACCTCCATCAATCAGTAATAATGTTGTGACCAAAAAATACAAATTAAACCGTCAGTGTGTTTCATTTTAGCCATAATTGACTAACTGACAGTCCCACTTCAGAGACTCTTTCCCTTAAAACCCATGGCCGCTTCACATTCTCAGAGGTGATTAGCATATTTTTAACTGTACTGAAAACACTCTTTTCCCATCCATTTCCAACCTGACTCAAGTTTTTTCCATTCAAATTCAGCACGAATTTAACAGAATTTCCAGAAAATCTTCCAAAGAAAAGGCAAAGTTAATGTGCGTTTTCAACAACTACTGTCATGTGAATATTAGAAGTTGGGATTATCAAGGTGAACAGTTGTTGTTTATGTTTGTTGATGTGAAGAGTCTCCTCATTGCTTCACGCAGATCTGATATTTTCAGTTTTGTCTCAGTGGAAGCTTCAACGAACGTTTAAGTCTCATGCTTCATTAAACCAACACCATGATCTTTGCCTCACCTTTAGGTCAAGTTCTGTCTGGGCCTAAACACGACCCTAAAAATGTTGAATCATGCTTTATTTATTACACATGTATGTATTGCAGTAATGAATATTTGGGCCTCATCATTTCTAAGAGTCTACTTTTAATCTTTTTTCAGTTCTATACTTAATCTTTGATTAGATATTCACTGATTTAAATCAGTTAGGCTATGTTTGTTGAATAAATGGTAAATAAAATAATAAATAAAACATATCATTTTGGTATCACTACTAAAACTCAAATGTCATGTTGGCGTGTAGTCTCAGGAGTACATGTCTGTTGTCTGACCAGCTTCACAACTGTTTTCCAGCTCATGTAAGTGAACCAGCCAGATATTGTTTGACACCCTCACCCAAGATAGAGATGCTAATGCTATCTTTTGGACAGGAAGACTCACAGAGCAAAAACTGGGGCTTCCTCTCCCTAATTGCACTCTTAGCGATGACTTCCTGTGGGGAGTCCATGAGGGATATTTGGTCTTGACTCTTCAGATGACCCCAAACCAGAAACCTCAGCACTCATTCTTGTAGCTCATGAAATATGTTCTGGACTCAAACCACTCCCTAGTGGATCATTAATATAGCACTGAGTCTGTGCTGCCAGCATTTGCTTTCAACCCCTGTCTCTTACAGAGAAAACAGACTGGGGTTAATAGAATATAATCACAGTACAGGAGAATTTGTTCAGCTTGTTCTGCTTAGACTCCATGTTAGACCAAATGTTTGCTCTCTTTTCATGTTGTTTGAATTATCTGATCAGCGTATATGCCTTTGTTTGTATGAATGTGTGTCAAACTAAAGACTTTTGCACAATTTCCTGGTTTCCAGCCCAGGTTTTCAGCTTTGCACAACTTTCTCAAACTCCCATTTAAGTTTTTCACTAGCTGCAGGAAGACTCCCTGTGCAGTCAATCATCTGACTCCTGCTCCCTGCCCTCGTTTGCTCTGAGAACTCAATGAAGCCCAAGAGCTCAAAGATAGATTTTCATAGTCAGGTTGTATTTACATTTGAAATTGTTCAGAGCACAGCTTGTCTCTGGGGCTGCCAGGAGTGTACACTGTTTAATCTAGAGACACCAGATAAATCACAGCCAGTCTGGACAACCATGGCGGGCAGTTCGTGCAGGATCAAAATCAAATCAATCAAATGGATGGCTCAGGACTGTTTCTGCTCCTGTAAAAGAAAAAGTCACATAATTGTCGCAGGAAAAAGATAAATTATTGAAAGGTCAGAAAGTGAGAGAAAACACAACTTTATAAACAAAACTTAGTTGGACGTTTGATCATGAGTAATGTTTTTCATTGGAGGAACCAGAGGAACTCAAGGGTCAGTGATAAGCAAGGTGAGGTTACATCTAGCTGTTCAACAGTTGATCCAAATTACTATAAAAACAAACAAACAACACATTACCTCTTCAAAGTCTCTCATTACTTCTCATTTGGTCCAGTTGAATTTTTAATTAGCCTTAGTCCAGTTGTTTGGTCCTCATCAGGGTTTGATTGACAAACCGTATTAACTGGGCAAGCACACAAGAGTTTGACTGAGCCATACCAAACAGGTTAGGTGTGAAAGCACCATAAGAAATAGTCCCTATAGAAAGGTAAGCATACCCTTTAGCAGCTGACTGGGTTGTCTTATGTTTAGCACCACTAAGGATTGAGTTAGTTCAGATCAAGTTAGTTCAGTGATTGACTTCTCCTCAAAGTCACCAAATACCTGACATTAAAATGTGCCCTTTAAATGGGTTACACATGCTATTCCCATTGACTGATAGATTTATTTACCAAAGTCAAAATATTCCATTTAAATACCATCCTACATCCCTCTATCGCTTCGAGCTAGAGAGAAAGCTCGAGTGAAGACAAATACACTATAATACACAATATACAATTCTTTCATTTTATCAGAGAAAACTTTGGCTACTTCAGCTGGGACATGGAAAACAGTGATAATGTATCAGTAACAGTTTTGACTAACAGACCAGACCACCTCTTAGTGCTCAGTGTAACCAGAATCACAAACCAACTGCAAACTAACGGTTTGTGTTGCTTGGTGCTCCAACAATCCAAAACAGAGCTTTATTTAGACTGTTGCAGGTGGATTCGATGATAAGGTTTCTAAAAAGAGTGTGTTGTTTGAATTACTACAGAGATAAGTTGTCTTGTCTGTGAATTTGAGTGTTCTGTTTCTGGAACAGCTTCAAGGTCTACTGCCTGTAGACTTATCTACAATATGGTATGATATTCTTGTCTGTGCAACTGTTGTATAAGGAATCACTGTAGAGTACTTTAGTACTTTATATAGTAGTGGTAGCGTGATTTTCTTCCCACTTGGTGTAGACAAATCCCAGTTTCGAAACAAAATTTGAAAACTAACCAATACAAATATACTTAGGAGGCCTAAAATATGCAGTAATAGTGATAAATAGTAGCTTGGATTTGCTTTTTGGTGTTAACGTCAACCTTCAAGAACTTGGAGCTGTAGGTGGAGTTTTCAAATGGCCTCTATTTACCTGATTGAAAGTCATCAAGGTCAGTCCCTCAGAGCACCACTGACTCAATCATATTTTCATTTGACATTCTTGGAAGAAAAAAAACACTTGATTGACATTCAACTTAACATTCATGCCAGTTTTCTGTCTGCACCCAGAGAAGTCCTCATATTCACCCCTCAAGCAGTTGAGACATAGAAAAAGCTTGGAAAATATTCGTTTATCTATCTTCTATCTTTTATGCAACCAGAATCCTCCCATTCTGACAGTCAGTGGGATGGGAAGTGATTTGGTGCAACGCCTTTGATAAGCTGCAGTACGTTTTGTTTTTCTGGCACATTACAAGTGCCAAATAATCATCTTCCATCGTTCACAGTGTCTGATGTGCCTCACTGTCTCTGCAGTGTGGTAAACTGCCTATGCAAATAAATCAAGGCAATGTGCATGCGTCACACATGTCAAAATATTTGAATTGTTGTTCTTGTGTTGGACTCGTTGACTTTTTTTTATGAGAATTTTTTATTATTTTCATTCAGCATAGCCCGCAGGAAGGGTCATGACCTCAACATAAGTGGAGAAAATTCAACTAAAATATGTAAAATCACCAAAGTGATCTGTGATTGTTTTATTAAATTGGTTTTAGCACCAATAAAAGATTATTTTCATTTTCAGTTAATCTGTCAGTTATTTTTTTTCTATGAATCGTTTGGTGTGTCACAAAATAGTAAATTATCACAATTTCCTACAGCCCAATTTGCCAAACTTTAATTATTACAAAAAGTTTGTCGAAGTCATATTAATTGAAGCCAGCAATTAAAAATGTTCATGATGCTTTTCTTTCCTCTTTCTCTTCTGGTTTAAAACTGTGCAGACATTAACCATTAACTTGCATCAAATTAAGAGAAATGAGAGGAATTAATCAGCAGTTATCCTAAAATGGACATGTGAAGCAACTGAAGGTAGGTAGGTAGGTTGAAAAGTACAAAAGGGCAGGAGAATGACGGGAAACAGTGGAAAATGAGGAGGCAAAAAGCCTCAATCGTAACAGATTGCTTGACTTTTCCCATTTCCTGATGTTCCATCTGTGTCATCATCATCAAAGAACACAGTTAACGTCCCTAATTTTCCATGACTGCACCCTCATCTCCAGGGATCTATTTTTCATGTGTTCCCATGACCTTCAAGCAAAGGAATCACATCATATCTTACATTAAACATTAAAGGTGGGGTTTTTGATTTGATTAAAAAAAATTGTAATAATCTGTGACTTATGATGTCTGTGTGGGTTTTTTAAGTCTTTGCACATGTCAAGGTGTTAATATCATCAAGACATCAGGAAAGTATCCTTATTTATCTAATGTCTCTTTCCTGGCCTGCTCTTTTCTCTCTTTGACGTTGCGGAGATACTGAATAACTCAGGACCACCCGAGTCCAAACTCCCACTCACAGGTGGGGATCTAGTGTTTCAGCTTAAGCTAAAAGTGATTATTGTGTCTTGAAACAACCCTGTCTACACACTAGCATGTCAAATAAAGCTCCGAAGAGGGTGAAAATAGCCAGCGATGTAGCAGTGCAGCGGATCCTGAGGCCACAGCCGCCTGGCTACCCGCCTGCCGCTTGATGTTTAACAAGCCGGTCATTTAAACACGACTAATAAAACATCTCCTGCTGGGGGGATAGGCTCTTCATAAACCCTCACTTCACAATGTTGAGTGTACGTTTCCCTCCTCTCTCCCCCTTTTTCCCTGACAAGTGAAAATTCAAACAGGCACTTATGCAGGCGTCATGTTTTTAACTATATTGGAGTGATAAAAGTGAAACAGCCACCACATTATAACTGCTGTAACTCATGTCCAGACTTAGGTAACATATAGGAGGATTTACATACTGTTGTGCAAGAGAGTTATGGTCTGTTCATTGCGAGGTAAAGAAAACATTTGTTAGGTCATTTTCTTCATCATTAATGGAGGCCTAATTTTTATGTTAGAAAGAAATAAGATGTTACAATATCAGATTCAAAGGAATAGTCAGACATATTGGGAAATATGCTTATTAGCTTTTTTACTGAGAGTTCAATGATAACATTGATGCCACGATCTCTGTTGAATATAAAGCCGCAGCTAATTAGCGTTATCTTAGCATAAAGACTGGAAACAGGGTTAGATGACCAGCCTAGTTGGCACTTCTGAAGCTCACTAATTAACACGTCATACCACATTTAATCAGACAAGATCAAAAATCAGATGAGTTTAACATGTACTGGAGGGAGCCTGGATTTGTTGTTCATGTTTATGTTACACACTTGACAGTTGTATTAATATTCTCTTCTGGTTCTCAACATGAAAGCCAGTAAATTTATTGTAGAGTTAAAGTGACATTACATAAAAAATTGGTACTTCTAACAGTTTGTAAGAGTTAACGCAAAGCTAATCGTTTATGGCACAACCATTAAACTGGTTCCTTTGAAGCGACATTATGTAGAAAATGGTATTTTTGCGGTTTAGCACTCACTCTTTTGGAGTGCAGTGTTGTAAATATATACACTTGTATACATGTATTTGTTCTGATTATATTACTCATGGTCAAAAATTAGTGAGCTGACAATTTTGCTAGCACAGCAGTACATCAAGCAAGTGCATCAGGACAAGACATAGCAGCCAGCTAATATTATTTACTGGTCCAATAGCAAGAAGCCCAGCTTGGATTTGTTGTAGGTCACTTCAGTAGCAGTAGTAGTTCCTGTTGGTGCTTGTTCTCATCTAAAATATTGAGTTTTAGTTTATCTGATTAGTATCATGTTGGTTTACTTCCTAAACAGTGCCTGAATAATTGGGTTTCGCTATCACTATTCTACCAACTAGACAGTCGATTAATCAAGCAACCTATGTTATGAACTAATACCAGCGAGCCTCATCTTTTAGTTTGAGCTGCATTTATTCCAGTTAACTGTCCAGCAAGTTTTGAATTTGAAGATGAACTTCAATATAATTATAAATAATATTTAATAGAGAAAACTGGATAACATCTGTGTAGCTGACCACTTGGTAAGCTGGCTGAAATTACTGATATTAAATTAATGACAGAATTATTAGGACTAAGGAATCTGCTGATCTGATGATTTGTATTAACTCAAATTCTACAATATTCCACACTGGATTCTAGTGTGCTCTGTGTTATTTTTATGTTTCCCAGAGTTGTCATACAAGACAAACATGAGAAAAGTAGAAGTAAGCAAAGCAATTTGGCAGAAAATTGATGACGTTCTTGTGAGTTTCTGAGGTCCCAGCCTCACGGGGTCGACCTCCTCGTGGGACAACAGGTCCTGGTCCCACATCAAGCGAGGGAGTTTTCTCCTTTATCACTTTCAGCCCGCGGTATCTATTTAACCATACTGAGGCTCCAAAATCTGTCAGGGGTGATTTGAGACCCTGTAATTCATACTATGTGTATTCACATAAGCATGTTAAGATTTGAATAGTTCATTATGTCCTCATCCTGGCTACAGACTACATGGAAACTACTGAAACTGAGCAAGTTGGGATATGTGGTATTAGTAAGTTACCTGCTATGGGACCTCCAGTATGTCATCTTGACAACAGTAACTCCATATTAAATATGTTAACATAAAAAGAAATTAATAACATAGCAAAAAGGGGATGGTTGAAAGTTTCATATAGAAGTGCTGTTTTTTTCTGTAAATAGAAAATTACTTAGAAAGTTTGTTCAGATAAAGTAAGATAAACTTAAAGGGGTGTAGTGTGTAGTTTATCATTTGCTTCATGGAAAAACATCTCCAACATTTGCTACCATTTACCTTAATATAAAACAGAGCCGGTATAATCTTGCCTATAGCTAAAAATTAAAATTCCAATGAAATTGTCTTTTGCAGAAAGTTTCTAGTCAACAGCAGATATTAATAATTAGGAAACATGCTCTTGAAAATTTCAGTAATCAGAAACTGGAGTAAATTCCATGTAATGTTCTTGTTCAACCAAAATTGCTGATATCATTAGAGTGAGGCCTCCTATAGACTGAAGGCCCACAGGGCAGAGAGAGAGAGAAAGAGAGAGAGCAAGCGAGAGGGGGAGGGAGGGATGCTTTATGGGGAAGGCATTCCTAATATTAGGTTTCCTTCCGTTCAGATGCCAAAGTTCTTCAGTCATTTCAAACCTGCAGTCTTTGGACAAAAGCTGGACTCAAATCCTGGACTGCAGGACTCCACTAGTCATGGGAAACGCAGTTTTCATTAGAGAAAGACAGAAACTGCATCTGTATATGAATGGATTTCAACTTATCTTTTTATATGTCATAACGCAATTAAGCCCTAATGTGTTTACAGTGCGCAGGAACTTTTAAAGGGTAAGGAAATGTCATCCAGACGTATGACAGCATCTGCATGAAAACAAAAGATAAAAACTTAGATAAACAATTGTCTTTGGTTGTTATGTTCAAGAAGCTGGATGTATTTTATTTATTTATTTAAAAAAAAAAAAACATATGTGGGTATTTGAAAATGGCTATCGTGTTGCAGTGCAGTCTGAAGCCCCCATCTGCTTTTGGACCCCTACCATCATATAGCCAGGCTGCAGCTGCATCCTCTCTCTCGCTTACACACACACACACACTCACATACACACACACTACTCTCTCTGACCAGCTGTCTCCACCAGAAGTTAAGGTATCCCGTTTCCCTTCAAGTATTTGGGTCTTACTCAGAAATCATGAATGTGAAATGATAATTAGACGCAGCAAATTCTTCCATCTTCTCACCTTCCTAAAGTCACACTGGTGTTAGTTAGATAAAGGGACACTTTTATGTTTTGTGTGTTTTCAGCAAATGGCATGAAAGAACCAATGGCAAAGATGAACTGTTTCTACTAACAACTATTCTCTGTGTGGTAAAAGCCTTATCCTGTGTGCACAGAGCTCTATTGTTGTCCATAAAACTATTAAAAACACATCAGTAAGCTACACTTCTGCTTCATCACAATGAACAGGGCCACTGTAGTTTATTTTGAGTCAACCTAACATGCACCATCCTGGTGCTCTTAATACTGAAGGTATGGTCATATTACACTTCTGCTCCAGGAATATTCACTCCATTTCCCATTCACTTCTGTCGAAGCCTGGAGGATGGACAGATTGAAGCACATGCTTTCTATTTGGAGATTCACAGGTCAGAGTTCACCTTTGTTCACCTTTGTTGGAGTGGATGTGCTCTGTTGGCCAATCAAGATGGAGAAGTTATTCTAGTGTGTTTATATAGTAGTATAGTACTTATAGTAGTACTATAGTACATTTTCACACTGCTACAGTACAAACTACAGCTTCACTCTCACTGATTAATATTCATTCATAATGCAAATCAAAAAACGTGACATCACATCCTTTTTGGGGAATTTCATAGAAAATGTAATGTGGCAGTACCTCAAAAATGTATTCATCCATAACTTAAAGTAACAACAACTTATTTAGCCTTTTTATTTAAATAAAATTATATATTTCTGACTTGTTACTAAAGATTTAGGTTTTCAAGGAACAGAGAAGGGAGAGATAAAATCCAATACAATGTTACTTTTGTTTTTTTTTATTTTTTATTGTTGTCTAATTTGTCAACAATAACAAAAACTGGGAATAACACCAGCCTCGTCCTTTAAAATAATAGGTTTGTGTGAGTTTGTGAAAGTGTGTGCCTCTTAGTAACTCTCTGTATCTGTTCTGATCAATATTTGAACGTGAAACCTAACCTGTCGTGCCTGCCACCCTGGACTGCATCCTCAATCTTTCTGTCTAACTGGTCTGGTCTGATCTGTCTAGCTGATGGATGCAGGCAGTGGATCTCTCATGGTGGCAGCTCCATGCGGGCGTGCAGCTGCTGGTAGACTGAAGTTACAGGTTGAAAGACTCATGGGGTGCATGAGAAGAAGCTACAGCATGCTTCTTTACTGGTCAAAGAAGAGGCCTCGTTTGTGGTGTATTAGGGTTGCGTAAGAAGGCTCCATGCAGACACTTTGATTTGAGTCTGTCATATTTCACCAGGCTTGGTCATGAAACTGCCCTTCTGTCTTCAAACACTGAATTACTAGCACATGAATGCATCTTTAAACTTCCTGCTCCAAGGCTTAGTTGCTGATTTATAACATTTGTATTAACTATTATTTCTAACATGGGATTGTTGGCCTATTATAATAAAATGATGTTTAAGTTTTCTTGGGTAAAAACAATTATATCATGATAGCAGCAGTTATTTGTTGTGCGAAACTATATGTCGGTAAGTTGTTTTGCAAGACTTAATTCACTTAGCTTCCATATACCCCATATGAAGGATCAAAGAGATGCTTTATGTGTGATTGCAGTTTTAGCAGCGGAGTGTCTTAACTGGCACTGTGGGCTATGGATCAAAGGATTTAAACTTCGCAAATGTTTGAATCTACATAACTATTACTGCATGAAAATGTAATGCCTTGACCCAAGTCTAATTGCAGGTTTACATTATAATACCATATTCTAATAATAAAATGGGAATGCCATCTTGGCAGTCTTACCTCCGCTGGCTCCAAACTAATCCAAAAAATGGCAAAGACGTGGATGGGTGGGTGGAGCTGAGGCGGGTTCAATGATGCCTGGTTGCTCAAACAAGCCACCGAGTTTTGACTTTTGTTGAGAAAATTCCATTGATTAGTGCAAACACCACATTGCTGCATCTTTAGACAAACCTCAAAAATATTCATTGATAACACCTGGCACCTGCATTATTCACAACTTGACTACTGGCAGTTCAGTTGGAGATTCTGGTGTGTTATGTTAGTAGCAGCTAATGTATCCTTGCATTACTAGCCTCAGGCCAAGATAAAGGGCAGGCTACAGAGGTCCGGTAAGCTCACTTCTTTGGTAACTCCACACCCCCAGATCTGTTTAATTTTCCAACTTGTAGCTTTCAGTATTTGTAGTTTTGACATCATTTGATCAGATTTCATGCAGCTCCCTCTGGAGCCACTCGTGGATTTTTCTTTCTTTCTTCACATATTCAGTAATACTCCCTAAGATCTGTAAACAGACTTTAATGTGTGAAATTGGTTCCCCTTTAATGACACCGCTAGAACATTATGTCTAGGCAAAGAAGTTACATGGTCACAACTGCATCATGGTGTGATTTTGTTAGTGTTAGCTTGCAGACTTCTAGGACACAATTCCAAAGACAAACCCCAAAGTTTAAGGTAAAGTTCAAAGAAGGTCAAGTAAAAAAAAAGAAGCCAAGAAACCACTTACTGGAGCTTAAAGGTAGCTGTTGCTTGCTGAAATTCGCAGACCAATTGGATGCTCCACTCAGAGGAGCAAGAAGTCTGCCAGTGGAAATTTGAGAATTATACTTTAATACTTAATCTAGTTTGCTGTCTAGTGTCCTAAACCAGGACAGTATAGTTAGTGTCAGAGTTGCTGGAGGTGTTCTCACAGCAAACTGTGAGCTACATAATGGAGCAACATTTTGTATTTTGGTGCCACAGTGTCTACATGTTACTATACAGTATGTGTGTGCGCTTTGTTTTCCTTGTAATTAACCACGCATCTAAAGCAAATGGTGTTCTCATAGCTCTTAGATTGTAATCACGGCATGGCTAACATGGTGAGTGTATTACTGTTAAACACTCATGTTTCAAGAGCAACGCACCAGATTAAAAGAACCCAAATATGTTGTGCTGTTGTCAAAGAACAGCATTATATGAATGATTACCTGCACTGTAAATCAACAGCAATTTCATGTACTTAAGTACATTTTGTTTTTGTATGTGTTTTTATCTGCAGGAGTTGGATTGGGCAACCAGCAATTTTGGCTGCTCGGGGGACCCCTACTCAACACTGCACTTTTGTTTCCATGGTAAGAACATTAACAACCAGTGGTAGTAATGTGTTGTTATTTCATTTATTAGTTTCTTTTTAGATTATTAAGACGTGGGGCAAAACAGACTCTTTTTTTTGCCCATTGCAGCCAACGTTTGAAGTTGTGTGGACTGTAGAAAACTTGATCCTACAGGCCTAAAAGGCAATTATCTCTTCAAGTCAAATAGTTGAACTGTTACTTTGCTCTCACAGATATACTGCTGTCTCCGTTTTAGAGGTCACAGGTTAGTTCAGCCAGTCCTCACGAGATTCCTTGTTATGGGAAGCTTCTTGCTCTGTATTTGCTCTATTTTTTTTCAAAACTTCATGAAAAGCTGATGCAACAGAAGAGTTTTGGAGTTTAACCTTGTGTTGGTCCCTGCTGTAGCCTAAGTTCTCCCTAAATAGGCCCCTCAACTAATTTGATCCAAGCAGGAGGGAAAAGCAGACACAAATCTGCCTGTTAAAGTTGAACTGAGAAACATTCACTGTAACTTTATAGACACAATTGTTTTTACACTTTTTAAAAATGGAATCCAATTACTGGAATATCTCTCCATAAAAAGCTGTGCTCGACTTCCTAGACAAGAAATATTAAAACCGACATTTGTTTTTTATGGATGTAGCATGGAGTTATTAGAAATTATGGAACAAGCTAACTCTAACTGCATTTCTATTTAAGTGTGGGAAAAAAAAGAAATAAAAGTAAGTTAAATGTGTGCATGGGTTAGGTTTGGAATTTTTCTCACTGTTACAGTGACAGCGACACATTTATCTTGGAATAGTTTCATGTTGACCAAAACGTGTACCGTGCCTATCTGAACATCAGAACCAGGCACTGGAATTGATGCCAGAAGTTCCCTCGCAAATGAGTCCCATATGGTTTCAACCAAAACAACTCCTTGGCCTTGTCTGAATTTATACAAAACTGCTGTATCTTTGTGGACTACACAGTAGTTTGACTACATGCTTGTTTAAATGTGTTTGTCTTGGAGTTAACACTCCTTAGCAAAGTCATCTTTCAGTAAATATCATTAAACGTTTTCTTCGGTAATTCTTTAAGTCATATTCTCTATGGAGTCTGTCTGTCTGTGCTGTTTGTTTACCTTTTCCCATTCCAGTTACAGCTTGTACAATGATGTCACTTTCAGGTGAGGAAGGTAGCAGTGTTCATATCAGCACTGCTTAAATAATGGAAACTTACTTTGTTAGTTGAGTTATGTCATTTACCAAATACTAATTTAGACATTCTGTTGCAGCATCCCATATTCCCCCCCCAAAATTATAATTGAGTCAGTTGTGCTAACTTTCTCAGGCTCATGTTTTATGCATCAGTGCTTGCTGCCTGTCTGCTTTTGTCATTGATACTGAGCATGGCCTGCTGTGCTCTGCCTGGAATGGTAAGAAGGCTTGAATTTCCTTCCAGCACATCCCCAGTCCATTACCCAGAGGGCTGTGCAGCTCATTCCATGGCCTTAACAAGACCTTGGAGGGCCTGCATTGGTTTGTGTATGGTTGTGCACTGGACGTTGTGTCATTTGACTTACCAAACTTAGAGTGAGAACAACACCAATTTTTGTTTAACCAAAAATATATTTTCTGTCGGCATGCCACAAATCCAGAAATAACATCTTTTGTTATCTTTGTTTTGGTTTATGTGTGTATGTGGCATCGGAAGAAAAAGTATATAGATATATAAAGAAAAAGTAGCATTAACACAGTGTGAAAATACTAAAAAGGCCCAAGTAAAAGTCCTGTATTCAAAGCAAAAAGGGACTTAATTATCAGTATTAAAATAGCTCATTATAGAGAATGAATGGCCAGATGATTGTTATACTTCCATAATATATCATCAATAAAATGTAAGCAGACTTTTAATGCTGTAGCTGCCGGTGAAGATGATTTTAACATTTATAAGCTGGATGTGTAAATAACATTGTCATATATTTTGGATGTAAAACATTCATCTGTATCTTAAGTACTAAATATAGATAGACTTTTATTCATATAGTGCTGTTCTAGTCTTAAGATTACTCAAGGTGCTTTATACTACATGTCACATTCACCCATTCTCACACACATTCATACACTGATGGCAAAAGGTGGCAACCAAGTTGCCAACTGCACATCAGAACAGCTTCCAAATAAATATAAAGCCGTAAAAAGTACAATGTTATTCTCTTAGAATAGTCAGTGCAATACTTGAGTATATCCACTTATTTACTTTCCACCACTGTTACACGTTGCCAAAGAGTCTATCTGTAAAACTGAACATATACATATAAGCAAGGGTACATGGGCGTGCTAGCCTTGGTAAAATTAGAACGTCATATTGAGTGTTGACAGAAATGCTGAGAGCAGGGCAGCGCTGCAGGAATTTTGGAGATGACATGGCCTATCTGTCATGAGGTGCAGCTGCTCCTGTCGGGTAGGGGAGGGGGTGGGTGGGGGAACTGGAGGATGTGTAAATCAGGTCTTGCTTGTCCCCAAACTCCAACCAGAGACTTGAGTGGAGCCTGATGGAAATATCAGGCCACTTAGAAGGAATTGTTTGGACTCCCAACTCACTTTGTGGAGTTTGTCCTCTGCGTGCCCCAAACATTTACAACGAGAGAAACTTACATGAAACTGGAATGAATTTGGATGGAGCATTACAATCAAGAGAAATACCATCATGATGTGGCAAATTGGTTAATGTTTTTTTTCTTTCTTTTTTTTTTTTTTTTTAGATTTTTATTCATGCGAGTGGGCTGATGTTTAACATCTGTATCTCAACAATTTGAAATACTCTTCTTAACTGTGTTCCAAGGTGCCTACATGAGAAAAACATTTAGGAAAGCGTACTCTGCAGATTCTAACTGCCAAATGTTCCTTATGGCTAATTTTACTTTGATGTGAAAATGCAAATGCACACACGCACAACACTTCCGTAACACACACCATGTGGAGACCATGTTATCTCAAGTTCAAAGCATAGCCCGGGTGTCTTTCTTCCTCTGTGAAGAGGCTTACTCAACCCTAGAAAATGCTTTAATGATAAGGCCTGAGTGTGCTGGATAGTTTGATATCAAAGATTCAAAGACCAGACGTGCTGACCTTTTCCTGTGTGAGAAGAAAATGTCTGCGCTGTTTTAGGAGAGGCGAAGCGACAATCATTAAAAACTTTCTGCTATTCATCAGCCAAGATTTTGGTGGAAGATTTGGTGGAATAACAATAACAAACAATAGTACCAAAAAATGTTTTTGATGAACAAAAAAAGTTAGTGTCATAAGGATGCATTCAAAAAGCATGACAAACAACATGATCTCTATCTAAATATGGCTCTCTGTCTGCTGTCCCACAGAGACAATGTCACTATGTCAGCAAGTAAGAAGAAGACCCAAACAAGAATAGTGACATCTTGACACTGTTGCACTCTGGTGTTTTGAGGCCAGAGAGAGTTTCATCAAAAAGATTACACTGATTAAATTTTGACAGTTATCAACGTCTGCATACTTTGAAAACAAAACAAAAACAAAACACAAACTGTCGCTACATGCCAGATTTGTCAAAACATGTTTGAGGTTTGAGGTTGAAGGGATTTCAGACGTTACATTACAACACCTCTAGAGAGAGCATTTGATGCCAGTTGCAGATATTATCATGTTATGTTTTTTTTATCATGTGTTTGTGGGTTGTGCTGCGCTGACAGACAAGACAAGCATTTATGCTTAATGTGATCAGCAGAGCATTTAATTTGACAGGAGAGTAGAGGAACTGAAAAGGCAACACGAACTAACACAGGCAGATTGATATTATGTCTTGCAATGTCATTTCACCCTTTACGTAAGATACGATCATACTTGGACTATACATGCCAATAGATATCTGTTTAGATAGATATCTATTGCACCAATGTCAGCAAGACGAATTTCCATAGGCCTGCTTTTGTTTTACTTGACAGGTTGATGGATTGAGCTGACTTGAGGAGCAGTGGAAATCAAGGAAGGTATCTCGATCACTATCATGAATTAATCATGAGTTAAGACCACTCAGTTTTATTATCTCAGATTAGAGATTGGGATTTATGAGACTGAAGGAAAGAACTCCTCTATATCAGGGGGGGAAAATGTATTTCCTTATCAAAATTATATATTTTTTAAGTAGGACACAGTTTGATAGCAGCTTGACTGGCTGCCCCAAAATGCAGAAAAAAACCCCCAATCAATTCATACTAAATCTAAACTATCTTCTATCCTTTGCTAATTTTACTGGCTTGGTTTTGGAGTGCCTGATGTTTTTTTTTTTTTTTTTTATGTCAAACAGGTCATAAATGCAAACTGCCCTCTTTACAGGTATCACAACTTCTTCTACAATCTAAATGTGTTAGTCTTGCTGTGATGACAAGAGACCCACTTTTTTTGATCCTGGACTTCTCTGAAACTCCAGCCTTATCATTAGTGCTCTTGAGTATTCTCAGGACTATGTCTGGAGGAGGTAGATAAAAGAAATCAGCAGGGGGAGAGAAAGGTCTTCAAGTTAACATTATCCAGCCATCTCTGCAAGGGACTTTCAGATAGTTCAATGCTGACTGATAAATCAGGCTCTGGTGTTCTCCTTTATCTTCATTCGAGGCGGACAGATTGTGATAGAAACTATGTCTGGACAGGGAAGGCCAGAAGAAGGAGCAGATTGTTCAGCTGCTGTCGTAGATGGATCAGAGGTCTGCTGTGTGCTGGATGGATGAGTGTGTTCACTGTGTGTTTGCACTGTCTATTTGGGCCCAGACTGCCAGACTCCATGCATACAGACAGTCAGGGTGCTTGGCTGGGTCCAGGAAATGACCGTGATTATGCCAAATGCCCCCTTTGCCTTAGTGTCCCTTCATGGTGATGGATATGGTATGTAATGGAGTGGAGATGTGGCCTCACTCTTTGAGTCTGCTTTCAAGCATCTGCCTTTGCCGTCTTATGAGTTTCTATTGTAAAATATCTAAAATTATACATACATTTTCTTGCTTGCTATCTGTCTGTATTTCCAGTTATGTTTGGAGCAGGCACCCAAGGGTCATAAAAGACATCTCGAGCAAGCCACTGCACATCCACACTCACATTCCTACCAGCTCGCAAGACGACCAGAAGCTAACACAGGTGAGGTAACAGAAAATGGCAGCACACAAGGTCGTAAACTTTTGGCCACCATAGTGGGACACACCCGTCCTTAAACGCAAAGAGACATGCTGAAGAGTCACTGGTGCACACCTGGATTGGAAATGTGAATGTAGAAGCAAAGCAACCACAACAACCACAGAGGTCAACTTCAGAGCTTTCATTGAAACAGACTGACAGACGATAATTAAATTAAATTGACTTGACTTGACTCTGTTCTTGCTGATTTTATCCAGTCCCGTGACATTATCTGACATGAGTGTTTGGAGACCAAATCCAAAGATGTATTTGGCAAAAAGTAGAAACGCCAGTGAAGGGCGGTTGCTAATTACAGATAAATACAATGACATGTCTACCTGTTTTCTTCAGTTTATCTTTTTACCACTTACCTGATATTAATATGCAGCCCTTTAGAGAAATGGCCTTTAACTATATCAATTTCATTCCTTCATAAAAAATGATGATTCTCTCAAATATTTTGTACATGAGGTGCCCACTGATGCCCTCTCGTCTCCTATTTCACTTAACAAGCCAGGTCAGTTCTCCTTCACTGTTTCTAACTTTCTGAGGAAGACTAAACACATTCCACTTCTCCTAATTTAACTTTTATGTGGTGTTTGATTTACTTTTAATAGTCTCAATGGTTATTTTAAGAGCTCACTGACTTAATTTTAAGACTTGGTGCAGTTTACCCCCCAGACATGGGCAACTGTTCACTTTTTGTGCATAAAAGGTATTGACTACTTAATCAAACAAACCTGGATTTTACTGAGGCTGAATAATCAAACCATTAGCAACACTTGAAATAACTAAAAATCATTCATAGCTCCATCATGGCTGAACAATGTTGTGAATCTAAACCAACATTTTGTTAAACAATCATGCTGATTGGCTAAATTATGCAAACCGCTGAGTTTAGGCAATTTAGACTTATCATGCTGCTCGGAGGTGACCTTTCTGAGTCGTGGAAATTTGGTTACAATGAGTCACGGTGGTTTATATCAAACAAGCCACACATACCATGTTTATGCTATTACAGGAAACTGGTTTGAAAAAAAACAAACAAACAAACAAATATGTAATGTGCCAAATTTGGAGATGATTTCATAAAATTGGTAAAAGTTTAGAATGGCTGAAAGATCTGCCTATAATCAATGAATCAAAGAAAACTATTTTTTAGCTGTGCTCTGCTGTGCTATAACACCGAAGCTTCCTTGGCCCCTGGTTGAAATTTCCATTACATATAGCTCTTGAGTTATCCTGCTAACAAACAGGCAAACAAGTAAGAAAAAGAAAAAGAAGAAGAAAAAACGTAATCTCTTTGGTGTGGCTAATAAACCACACAGACACTGCAATCAGACTTTTGGATGCTTGAGATTGTGATTGAAGCTAAACGACTCTAATATCTGGATGACCTGACGAATAAATATTTATAATAACTAAGCTTCAAGCATCACTATGCTGAGCTTCCCCTTCCTGCGGATCAATGTTAAATTATCTGTGAATTCCACTTGACTTATTACTTGTTTATACAGCATAAACCAAACAAACATAAACCACTGTAGCAACAATGCTAATGAGAATCTCCAAGCGATCCAATGTGGGATATGAAGTCATTTGTTTTCTTGGCCTACAGATGTTGTGTAGAAAAATGCATAATGAGCCACATGTTATGTTTATATTAACAATATCATTGTAATGCAGCATTACAGAGTCAGACGTTGCAAGAGGACTCTGTCTTAGGAAAATGCTCCTTTCTTGAGTTTTTACTTGACATCAGTGTAATGATGTTTCAGCGAGGCCACTTTTTTCTAGATTTAATTGATTCCTTATTCTCTTTAATAGAGAATTATATTCTGTGATTTGTGCTGCCCAGAGTTCTGAGTAATGAGGCTGATGACTGGGTTACTTTTGTCAGTTGCTCCTGTGATTTAAGTCGAGCACCACATCATACAACACAGTCATGAAGGGAGAGCTTTTCCTCCCACGAGTTAATGGATTTAGAAGAATAACGTCATACTCCGTGTGTGCGTGTGTGTCTGTCCAAAGTCCTCTACACACTGCACACTTGCACAAAAACCTTCAAGGTGAGAATATTACAGCTTTTGTTGATCCGTGCTATATCAAAGCGTGACCTGAACACAGTCCAGCAATAACGATGCACACAGAGCTACACACTTGGAAGAAGCCATAAATTGTGTCAATGGAGTCGTAACCCCGACATAAACTTAGTGGAGGAAAAAGTCGTGCAGACTTATTTTGCTCCTACCTGACACTGCTGAATTAGCTCAGCGCCCTGATTGATTACCTGCAGCTGACCTGGGGTGTTAGTTGTGATGAATCTGTCCAAAACCATCTGGGGCCCCACTAGAGTTATTGCCTGGCTGTTATCAGCTGAAAGCAGACACTGATGGGGTGTGTTGTGGCAAAACATCAGCACCGAGATGGTGCTTTTGTTTAATATTTGCAAGTTTGGGTTCTTACTCAGTAGGAAAATGTTGGAAAGCTGGTCTTTTTGTACAGAAAGATAAAGCTACAAGTGCGTGCATAGGGCATTAAAAAAAATAAATCAGCCAGTCATCGTGATGGAATGGTTTTTAATGCACCTTATCCTGCATAACTTTGTCCTGATTGCACAATTATGATTAACTTGTCTTCGTGAAATGGTTTACAGGAGTAATTTCAGACATTGGAAGTACCAGACTATGACACACATGTGAGTGGACCAAATGTATTAATATTAAAACCTATGTTTGCCAAGAACATTATATTTTGTGGAAGGAATTTTACATGACGTCGTCTTTAATAAAAGAAAATCATAATATCTTCCCCACAGTTCTCGTCTTTTTGCTTTTCTAATCGGCAGACTGAGATGCACATCCTTCATCGTGTCAAACTGTTTTCCAAAGTAATAAAATAAATATACATGTATTTTGGACTGTAATCACAAACAAGAAATTATTTTAAGATATTAGCTTTTTTCTTTTTCAAATTTAAAACCACCACTGTGTCTTCAAGCCTGCTTAAAAATTTAAACCTGTAAATATCTGTAAAAGTTCAGAATTATTGTATTGGAAATTGTGACTCAACTTTTTCCTTTTTGCTTCAGTGAAGTGTATTCTTAATCCCACTCTCCGCCTCCCTCAGCTCATGCCTGCACTATTGTCAGTCATCTTGATGGGCTGTCTTCATTGAAACACAGTCTAGCCTGAGGCCAAGGTGATTGGCATCCATAAAGCCAGGAGGAAGCTTGAAGGTGAAGGCAGAGAATCTGCAGTTAAAAAACAATCCTCTTGTTTAGGACGTTTTTTTCCACAGGATGTCTTGTCTTTGCACGTATGGCTTAGCATTCTGATTTCTGATGTTGTTGTTGTTACTGCTTCATTCAGATAACCACAGCATAGCTCAGCAGTGACCATGCCCACGGCAAAAACTATGCAACCAAAGTGTATTGACCATCCTTTAAAAGCCCGATTGAGCAAATGGATGGGAGAGGGTAAGAATGATGTGATATGTGTGCAGGTCTGTATACATCTAAAAGAAATTCATTATTGTGTTTATTTGTAACTTAAATAATTTAACTTACAGCACACACACACATGGTTTTACAATAAGGCATGTTTGCATGCAGTTCAATGCTACACTACACACACACACACACATACAGTACACTAACAATACTATGCTATATTAGAATAGAAAAGGAAATTAAGGGGCTTCATCTTCAAAAGTAAAGGCAATCAATATTAAAACACTTAAACCGTCAAATTTCTGAAAGCTGACACCAAAATGGTGCCTGTGTTTCTTCAAAGTACGCAACATGTGGATTGGTCACATCATTCTTATCCACAGTAATCCCCTCGGAGTCAAGAGTTCACGGAGGATTGATGCATCTCTGATGCTATGTCAGACATGTGCTTTTTATTTGGTCACCAGGCAGCAGTGCTGCCTTATCAGCATAGCAGAACCAGCTGGGAATGCACTCCTGCACTACTTTGTTGGGGACACTGGCAAGTTGAACTGTTTTAAAACAACACACTTTCAGCTTAAGTTTCATAAGTGAGTTTACTTACTCTTGATATTTTCAGTAGTTCTCAAGCTCGTGATGTGTGTTTGTCCTTTATAGCCAAATTTTCACCCAGTTCCAAAACACCACAGAAAGTTCCATTAAAAAGAACCAGCTTCTTATTTGAAGTATCAAAAGTAGCTCCACAACAGAGGCCATAGCTTTCACCATTAGTTTCGTGTGACTCTGACACATCCACTGTTTTTAAATGCTGGAAACCAGTTGATTGGAAGTGGCAACAGAAAGAGTAATAACAAAATCAAGTCAAGCAAATCCTTTTAAGTTATATAGCCCCAAATTCCAGATCACAAATTTGCCTCAATGGGCTTTAAAAAATGTGGTTGGAGTTAGAGTTTCCTTAGACTCTTTCTTCAGATGAAAAGCTCCCAAGAGGAGGAACGAAGGAAACTTTAAAATTTCCCAATTCCAGTATGATATCTACCAGATATCAATACCAACCTTAATTTCTTGATATTTTGACAACACGCACAGTTTGTATGTACTCAAAAAGTAGGCCTTGTCTGTTTTAGGTGTGGTGGAGTGTTCAGTAACAGCAGTCTCCTTGCTAGTATATCAATGCCAAGTTGTTATCATCATGCTGTCCCTGGACAAAATCAAACTGATTTAGCAATATTTCTTGGAAATTACAGCATATTAATAACATTAGTATGATATTAGTTTCTGTAGCAACTTGTGTTTTTTGGTAACTATTGATGTTGTGTTTTGTTTATGTGTAATAAGCCACAGTTGTTTCTGCTAATAATATGAAGCACATTTCTTTCTGGGACAAGAGGGAACCTACTTTTTAAATCAAGAAATATATATAAAAAAAGAAGCTTCAGTGGATAGAGAGAAGTGAAAAATATGTCACACATTAATGCTCTAATTGTGAGGTAAGCTGCATTTCATTAGCTATCCACAGAGCTTATGAATTATTATTTTTTGGACCGACCTCAGTCTTTTTGAAATACCACAGTAATCTTTCATTGAGAATTAGATTTGATAGGAGTCCAGTGCCAGCAGGATTGTGGTGAGTTCATTTCCTCCATGTGCAGCGTGGGAGGAGGATGAGAAGGGGGAGTGAGGGGAGCTTTAGGGGGGCTACAGAGGGGCAGTGGTCTTGGTGGAGTTAAGAATGACATGCAATTAATCAGCCTGTGCAGACGACCAATATCACTTCACTGTAGAGGCTGGAGTAGAGGCCCGTCTGTGCTGAACAGCTGTAGGAGGAAACCGGCTCTTTGCCTTTCTTAGACATGTGGACGGAGAGAGGAAGAAGAGAGAGAGAGAGTGAAGAAGTGAGAGTGAGTGAAAGAAAGAAAAGAAAGAAAGAGAGTGTGTGTGTGTGTGTGTATATGTGTGTGTGTGTGTGTGTGAGAGAGAGAGAGAAGCCACTTACAGATGGGATGGAGGAGGGGAGGAGACGAAGAGGAAGAGGAAAAAAATGAAGGTTTTAACAGCCTACCCACATCTGTTTATTTAGAAAAGAAACCATTGTGTCATTCAGTTATTCTAACAACCTACACCAGGGCCAATGTTAGTCCCACAATGACGGCTTTTTAAATACACAGTTTACACTCCTATGAAGTGGCCTCATAACTGCATTGGAGCCTCAGGAACGTGCCAAATGGGGGAACATGCTAGGGTTTCACATTCCCTCCCGCACTACTTGACGTCTCTATAGCAGACTGTGATGCCAGAGGTTGGCCGGGGGAGATCTGGTGGGGGCCATTTGTCTTGGTCTTGTGTGCTTTTTCTGGGTCTAATCTCTTAAATTGGTACTCGAGGTTTGGAGGACTGCCAAAGAAACTGCAGGGGGTTCTGGGACACAAGTTTGAAAGCCATGGAGAGATGGTATTCTTCTGTGTGTACTCTTGTTTATGTATCCCATCAACTGTGTGCTGGAAGACTAAATGTTACAGATGACCAGAGAAGTTTAGTTGTGTGTATTTTCTTTATTTTCAATCTTGTATCCTAAATTACTAAATAAAAATATCATAAAACTGCCCTATTGCCAGACAAGTATATTGATATTGGATAAATCTGCAAAACCCCAGGCTACTGTATTTCAATGACTTTTTTTTTATATCCTATGCCAAGGTGTTTGAAACTTTATACGATATTGCAGCAGGGCCACTACAGTATGGTTAAGGTTAGGGAATAATTGTGGTTATGGCAGATTAACTATGGTCAAGGTACGGTTGAGATTAGGTTAACACTTGGTTAAAGCATCCATGATTCATATTTATAGAATAACAGTGTGACACTCTCATCGCTCTCAATGCTCTCATTGTCTTTGGCCACAGCACGCAGCTTTTTTTCAGTCAAAAAGCAGTAAAACGGCATCAAACAACAGACAAATGCAGTGAGCAACTAACTAGCATAGTGAAACATTTGCAGCTAAATGACCAACTGTTACAGGCAGGAGTTGGTAGAGACCTAAAACAGCTAAAAGAACTTCAATTTGCCAGGAGGCCGGAAACTCCAACTCCAAATGAATGATGATGTTGATTCATAACTACGTTCACTAGCAAGTTACCATGTCAGTGTTGTGCTTACAACTTTAGAGGTACTTAAGCACAGTGCTAACATCTGCAGTGACGACGCTAACATGCTGGTTATTAGATTAGTTGTTTACTATATGCTCACCATGCTAGCTAAACCAGAAATAGAAAAATAGAAAATATGTTCATATATTCCTCTAACTAAGGTCTTTTTGGCAATTTTGGCATTTGTTCTGAAACTCAGTGGCAACGATATCAAGATTTCATGCAGTGCCAAGCCTTGCCATTATTATACAATTAGTCAGTATTAAAATGACTCAGTTACATTATCTTCTTGTATGTTGTCAAAGAAACTTTCCGTTTTCATTCATTTGCATTGATAAAAGGTAGACGTCAATCTCTGTCAGTCTCTAAAACAAAGCTGAGCCTTTTATCAACAGCAGATCAGGAATGTTTAGCAGTTATGGTCAAAGTGATTATGAGTATGTTTGCTTTGTTGTGTTTTTATATTGTTACATTCTTCCTTGCTGCATTCCATGTTTGGGAGATTAAGGTCATATGTCTGTGTTGGGGGTTAGGTCTTTATTGGTTGGTCCATATGTGGCAGTGTTTGTCTGCAGTGATATGAAAGACCTTCAGGCCTGTATAAACAGCCGCTCATAAGGCTGATGGCTGAACAGCATGTGTTGCAACAGCTGTTCATGTGATATGTGGTGTGTAGAGGCCGTGTAGAGATTCATAGAAGTCTGTCAGGGTAAATACTGCAGACGTTACCTAGATGTAATTACAGTTTCAAGAGCACATGCTCCACCCTTAATGGACTTCACTGGTCGTTTAGTCGAAGTGAACATGTGGTCAAAGATGAGTTCTTAATAGTCAAGAACTGTGTTTCCACCCAAAGTACCTATAACTTTTAGTCACAGGAACTACTTTAAAAGGTTCCTTCAGCTCGTTCTGTGTTTCCACCGAGGCCTAAAAACCCATGAAGATTTGGCACATTAGTCTGCCGAACTGATCTATGAAAAACTGCCGTTAGTTTCCACACAGCACTTTTGGACGTGACTATAAGCTACAATGACTTTGTCGTTTGTCTTCATCTGTCTTATGCTTTTGTCTGTAACTTTATGTTATTGTGTCAAAGCACAATGGACAAAAAACAAACTTTTGTGGTTGCAGATTAAAAATGAAGGCTGAAATAAAATGCTGCAGTGCTAGACCAAGAAGTGTTCAGTGCTGCAGGCCCCACCTCTGAAGTTCCTGTACTTTTGGAACTTCCGAACAGGGACTCTTTGGAGGGTAAAATAATGTACCAGGAACGTAATTTAGACCCTGGTCCCTGTGGGGGAAATGCACTGAGTTCCGTCAAAGGTTCTTTGTGCCTGGGGTAAGTTCCTGCGGTGGCACCGCAGCTTAGGTCTGCCTGTTTTAGAGGCTCAAATGATGGCCCTGACAATGCTTTTTAAAGGCTCTACTGGGGAGACAAGCGGGAAGGGGAAGGCCTCAGGCTCTGGATATCTTGAAAAGACATCTTTGCCACTGGGTGCCTTGTAGGTGTAAAGCAGTCAAAGCACTTGTTGTCATCTGTGATTGCTACCAGCAACACCCACCCTGCCGCTTGGTTTGTAGTTAAGCGGTGTGATCAATTTGTGAAGACATCCATATGTTTTTTTGGGTTTTTTTTATGCTGGAGGGGAGATAACTCCTATCCTTCTGTAAGCAGACAATTTGAATAGACAGGAGAGGTTAAGTTCTTTGTGTATGGTGGCCTCAAGTTGTGGATTTGGAGTTTCCAAAAACAAATAGGTCTGTTAGAGGGCAGAACATGTGCAAGATATAACTTTAATTACAACTCTGCTTGTTTGTTTGACTAGACATATACAGTAGTACAGCAAAGGATTTGAAATAACACAAACGCTCATTGCTTTTTTTTTTTTTTTTTTTTTACATTTTGTGGGGCATGTAATGTCTTTTATTTGTCTTTGATTTTATTTGTTTACAGTAGAGAGAAGACAGGAAATGAGTGGAGAGACAGACAGGGAACAATAAAGTTCAGTAAAGTTCTGATGCCAGACGTGAACTGGACATGTTGTGGTTTGTGATCAATGCCACCAGGGCTTCCAAACCCATTTATTTTTAAAATCTTATTTTATTGTATAGTGTATTGTTATTATATTATTATAGTTATTATATATTGTTGTTATTGATAGCCTTCTGCTGTATATCGAGTGAACAAATTACTGACTTGTGGCTATGAACTGTGACTGGTGCTGAGTGAAATGGCCAAATTTGTGATTTTGTCAAAGTTTGTTTCCTCTTTTGATGGTATACCAGATCATGTTGAATCTTGTAGAAATTATAGTGCAGTGGACTGTGCTAAAATGGTCAGCAGGATCGGAGCCTCTTTGACATGATGGATGACTTTAATCTTACTGATTAAAGGAACATGCCCCCCATAACACTTCGTTTAACATTTTACCCATTTAGCAGGATTTTAAAGAAGGGGTCCACCCACTCCGTATACTTATTTAAAAGCACAACAAGAAAGGAGTATAGTATCACTGATTTATTTTTAAGAAATGAAGAGTGGTGTTTATTCCTTGAAAACTGTGTTACATCAATGTTATTCAAAGGGACATTGTTGTAATTTTTAAGTGCTGGAGGGGATTTTCTCTTTAACACTTTCCCGTAAGCAAAGCGTTCATGACTTGCAGCGAAAACACTCTAGAAATGGTAAAAATAGGTGGTTTATTTATGGCTGTCTACTGTTATCTGGCAACTTGTAGGGTTGTAATCACTTGTGCGTCACTCTGTAGCTCCAAACCGAACAAATCAACACAAATCCCCGGAAGAGGACAGACGAAACAGAGGCAAATTAATAGGCAGACTCTAGGAAGGAAATGAATCCTTAATCTTGTTTGGTTCTGTTCCAAATAACTTATCACTTGCCATTATCGCTTCTCTGAAATCCCAAAGAGGAAGCAATTTGAATGGATAGTTCCTGCCAACTCATTTCCTGTATCCTGATATTTCCTTTTTTCAGACAGCACAGTGCAGGCCCACTGACGCTGACCTGCTCTGCTGGGAGTCAGCTCACTCAGTTACTGATGAATTCCTCACAACACAGCTCTCTTTGCACCTCAACAACAGCAGTCCTTCAACCATTCATGAGTTAAGTTTTTTTTCTTTAATTACTTTAATATCAGCTTGTAGAGAAACTATTAGTACAAGTAGAGGGCATAATTAAATATCAAAGTTATGCTTTAAATAAAAATCTCAGCAAGGCTCTTAGAATGGACAGATATGAGATTATAAACTGTCAGAGAATCAAACAATCCTGCAAGATGCTGATTACTTGCACTCACTGTCAAGTGTGTACTATCTATTCGATGCATTTTTTATGGCAATATCTCTATTTTAAATGAATGTTCAAACATTTTATATGATTTTGACAATAAATCTATTAATATATAATATATAAATCTAATCTATCATTTTCTTAAACATGTTGTAAAAGCTTGTCTCTAAAATGAGTTTCAGGCAGAAATGAAACTGAAACAATCTGAAACTAACTAAAAGTAAACCAATGATTTAAAAAAAACAACAACATGACATTAATGGTTTACATCACACCTCTCGGCAATGATCGGGTCCTGTATAAAATTATAATTATGTTTTTATTTCGGTCAACTTAATTTCATGTGCTGGTAGGATGTTCTTCATAAGACATTACTGAACCTCAAAATCTCTCAATGTTCTGAAGACCAGCGGGGGATGGTTTTAATATCATTATGTTTGTCCCTTAATTGGACTGTTGCGGCAAGAGCTGTGCTTTAATTGAGCCCTCAAAGTAACGACGCTCTGCTTTCAGTGCAGCACATCTGGTTTAAGCATACAGCTGTTGGCAAAGACAAAAGTGTTGGATGATTCGATCAGCTTTTTTTTAAACCGTCTGTAAGTGTTTAGGATGAAAGATTTTTTATGTGGTCGATGAGTTTTTAAAGAGGCATTTTCTCATACATGTCTTGACTTAATACATTTTCATAATATGCAAATTATTAGACTCAGAGAGGCAAAATTGCTGCTTTATTTACACTGATATAAAAAGATGAATGAATGAATGAATACATCATTTGAATAGAGTTGCCTCTGTTTCATATTACAGATGTGCTAAAAGCGCTTGAAACAATGAAGAAGTTGGTGTTTGGAAATCTTTTGTCGAAGCACACAGTGTTTCCATTCTTTGTGCTGGAGGGGAAGCAGAAGAGGGACTCCTGAGGTATTGGGTTCCCTGTATCCATCATTTTCGACGAGTTGGGACCTTGGAGTAGCGCCAGCAGCGTCTGCGCTAGCCAGCCGTAACTGACATTGAGTGCATTGTTTGCAGTGGGAAGCTCATGGCTGTGGCCTAAAGGTACATTCCTGAGATCAGAATGCTGTTTGAAACACAAACAGCCTTTGTGCCCTCGCTGCTCTCTTTCCCTGACTCCCTCATCCACATCAAGCCTCAAGAACTAAACTGCCTCCTCTCGCTCATGTGTCAACATGTGGGCTATCATTTTACTCACACCCACATCCACACACACACGCACGCACACACACACACACACGCGTGCCATTTTGATGATGAGGTCCAGGCAGATATCTAATCTCTTGGAAATAAGCTGTAAAGTCAAAGCTGTTTCTCAAACAAACAAGGTATTCTGATTTTTTTTTTTTTTATTGATCTTCTTGATGGTCAAAGAAAAAGTATCAGAGAAATAAAAGTATACATTCAGGAAGAGCTATGGCTCTAAAGATTTTGACTTTCCTCTACAGCAACCTGGTCTGTGATTTTGCTTTTTTTCATGCTATTATATTTGAATATGTTTTTGTAAAGGCAGATTAATCTTGACCTCAACAGTTGTCTGCATAGCTTATGCTCAGCTTGTCTCCATGAATAGTTGTTGTGACTTTTTTTCTTGGAAAAGAAAATCCAGAAAAGAAATCACTGGTTTCAGCTTCTCAAATGTAAAGAGATGCTGGATTCCTTAGTTTCCAGTAATCTGAATGTCTTTGTGTCAAGGCAGTTGGTTGGACAAAACAAAGACATTTAAATCCAGCATGTAAACTTTAATGCACTTTAATGGTCAATGGTCTTTAAACTGTAATAAAATTTAATGAAATTTTACTCAGCATCCCTTCTTCTTTGGAACTGGTCATTGATTAATAGTAATTGAGGTCAGTTCCATCAAAATCAGCAAACATACAAAAACTCTCTAAAGCTTCTGAGACCTATGAGAGACAAACTTTACGGACTCACTGAATAAAATAATTTTGACCGAAAACTTCTCGTCAGTTGTGAAACTGAAGAACACTAACCCCAAGACAAACACAAAATTTGCAATGTGCATTGCTTCTCTGGACTCTCTTTGTTGTTCATCTGTATTTTGCTTACAGCCATGAACAGCTATTAGCACGATGCCACAAGATCTTTGTGAGTTTGATTGCAGAAATATTTCAAACTCTATAAAACACCACACCTCACAAAGTTTTTTATTGTTCATTCCTCGGAATCAAGGAGCCACAGACATTTTTCTTTTCACAATTATTCAATAATTACGCTGTGAGAAATCCACCACAGAGGAAGTAGCGGTTTCCAATTTTACCACAAATATCCACAACTGACCAGGCTGTGTTATGATTTTATGATATGATTTACTTTACATGTAGGGATAAATGCTTCCCGGAAAAAACTTTCTTTGTCCACATTTATTAACTATTATCTATAGTGCGGCATATTTCCACCTGTTTCACACTGCTAAACTGATGAAAAACTCTCAGCTACTTGAAACAAAGTAGTTGAGTGAAAAAGTATTAAAATATCAGGCTGGTGATAAACTGTGCCCAAGGTTGGAGTCATTCAGGTTTAATGGACATTAGTATGACTACTCTGGGCAGGATTAATATCAGATCACATGTTTAGGCAAGACACTGCAAAGGAAAGTGCCAGTGCTCTGATTCACCAGCTTAACATTTGACAGCGTGTGATGTAATGTGATAATATGAAAGAAGTTAGCCTTAATGAGTGATTATATAAATGATGTTCACTGAGTGCCCTGTTAGAGGACAATTAATTTGTACTCAACTGCTCTGCTGAGGAAGAGTTAATAGGATGGGGATGATTAAATTATCAGTGAGGATGCTGCATGGATCATTAGCACTGCAGGCTTGAAGTTGTGAAGTTTAATTTATTATTGCACAGCAGTTTCATTGTGTCATTATCAATCATCTGCAGGGTGTTACAGTATTAAATGGTGTTCACTGGAGTGTCAGTGAAGCACATATATGTATATACATATACATGCAAGCAATGTCCTTAGTTTGAATCTGGTTGGACACCTTTGTTGCATGTCATTTACCCTCTGTCTGAGCTCTCAACCTTTAGATAAATACTTTAAAATTGTATGTATATTATTAGAAAATATACAAAATATACACTATAACTTTGTTTAGAGGCTGTAAACACACAGCAACGTATTGCCTATGCAACATAAAAAGGGCTATTGTAACATTATAAACCAATAATAACAATATCTTCTTGAAGGCTTGTGTTGTTCCCTTCAAACAATCATATACTTTAAAGGATGTATGTTAAACTTATGTCATTTTGAAATTATAATAAAAACTTGTATGAAATCAGTTACTTGGCTGATAAACATAGAGAACTGCTCTACTCTACTACTCAATCTACTCTCCAGCACTTTATTCAGTAGACTACGCCTCAAATATATATACACACTAAAACAACAGTTTGGGTACAACAATCCTTTTAAATAACTGCTGTGATAACTCCCTGTAAAATCACTTCCTCGGATAGTAAATGTGGTGGACTGCTCTCTGCACTAAATCTACTCTCATTCATCCCACCTCACCTTCTATTTCTCAAGACCATCTTCCTCCCACCCTAAACTCCCGCCCATCGGTACGTAGAAACCCACAACAAGTGGCCAACCAATGAGAAGCACCTCGCTAATGTGTGGAGAGGGGGCTGTGGAACAGAAAGACAAATGCTCAAAGGGGAGAGAGTAGAGGACCACTTTGCGACCCACAAGGGTTGTTGTTTTTCCCCATGCACTGTTTGTTTGCACTCCCGTGCGCACAAGGACTGCTAAATGATCCAGGGCAGTCCACCAAAGGACTCTCGGGACTTGCTCGGCTTCGGTTTTTCGTGGAGATCCGCTAGCAGCGAGGACGCAAGAGGGAATCGCTGAGCTGGAGGCAATTTGTTGCATGAACTCAGAATCACTGCGATGGAATGAGCCGCTGTAGAAACTCTCCTAAACTTGCGGAGAAGTTTTCCTTTGGTGTCTGTTTTACTCCCGCGAGTTACTATTTTAGCTGTTGCTCTAATCATGTATGGATAACGGGAGGTTCGCTCAAGAATCCGGCTCAAATGGATCAGCGCTGACGGGTTTATGGAGCCGGGATTACACAGCGCAGTGCCAGCCTGTTGAACGCCCACACACGGGCCTATCACACACCATCTGCCTCGGAATAAATAAGACTCTCCAGTGAAGTCACTATCCATGGAAGTAGTGTAGAAGTTTTACATATGACACTGCTGTGAGTTTTACCGTCTCTTGCAGCCGAAACAATGGCAAGCTCTGGCGCACTGACACAGAGCGTCTGTAGATCTGTTTGGCCTCTCGGTTGCGTGCTTTTGTTTTTTGGCTACTTATCCGTGGCCTCGCCGTCCCACGGTCGGCGGCTGATATGCTGGCAAGCCATCATGAACTGCCAAGCCGAGCCCGAGTGCAATTACGCATACGAACATTACACACGCGCATGTGGCCCCGTGCTAACCGGTGAGAGGAGTAAGTGTCCGAGTCATTGCATCTCATCACTAGTGCAGCTCAACCTGACCAAAAGCGGGCCGGCTCTGGAGGACTGCAGCTGCGCCCACGATCCGTTGTGCATGAGCACCAAACGGGCCATCGAGCCCTGTCTGCCCAGGACTACCAGCACCGGCTGCACGGAAGCTCGGCGCCAGTGCGAGAGGGACCAGCAGTGCAGCTCTGCTATGCACGATTATTTGAACCACTGCGGGAAACTTTTCAGCGGGGCAATCTGCACGAACGCCTGCCGGAATGTGATCGCGAATATGCGTAAAATACCCAAGGGTCAGCAGCTGGACACTTGTATGTGTGACGGGACGGAGAGGGCTATCTGTGAGTTTGTCAAGGGCAGTATGAAGGCGCTGTGCTTTGACTCTCCCGTGAGGGAGGAGGGCAGCGGGATCGACGACGACCAAGATGAAGAAGACGTCGACCCCTCAGATTCGGACTATTTAGTGGAGCCGGAGAGCGGAGCCTCTCTTCCAGCGGCCCACTGTGTTTTGACCCTGTTGGCAACCATTTTGGCTCTGTTGCCCCTCATTTAGTCCCAGGGTTCATAATCTGCCCCGACTATTGTCCGGATAAAAGGCAATCTAAACTTTTGTCACTCATTGACCTGCTACTATTGTGAAAGGTTAGAGCCGCAAAGACTGAAGGGAAGGGGTGTTTTGGCGCAGGCCTTGTTTGATCTAAGAGCGTTAGACGCTGAAGGATATCACATCAGGATATTTTCTATGCAAATGAGACCAGAAAGATATTTTGAAAACCGCCTGAGCTCCAGGCTGCTCTCTTATCAAACCACATCACTTCACGGCTCTCCACATGCTTTGCTTATGTGATAAGCTAAATTAGATTGTCTACTTTCTCTCAGTCACAGACTCTGATAGTAAAGTTGTCACAGAGACACACTCGGCTTGTTTTGGTAACAATGCAACGTTTAATCGGTATATGCTGTGCACTGCCAATCTTATTTTTTAAGATATGAACTATTTTTATATGACACTGTTGCCATGTGGCACCAGGCTATCTGATTTACAAGTATTTAATGCTGGAATCTATGAACTTGTAAATAGACGAGGAGTTAAAGTGAAACAGTAATTTATTACATGCCACCTAGTTACATCCAAATGTCCATCATGTGAATAAAAGACTGAGAATTCCAGCTTTAAAGGGAAGTTATTTTAACTGTATCTTCAAAGATAATGTGCATTGTATATATGTGTATAGCCTATATAGATTTTTTTTCAGAGAATCCTCTATGTTTGAGGCTATGAGATGATTTATTCACTGTGTATAGCCTAGAGAGAGAAATGTCTAAATCCACTGTATGATTGCCTTATTGATATACTTTTATAGAAGGCATAAAGGAAACTTGAAGATATCATTCCTGACTGTGAGTTATTTGTTAATTTTTGCCACATCACTGTGCTGTGCCTTAATTCAGACCAAAGTATGAAATATGAACCGTCATTCAATTTTGGGGTTTTTGTAAGTGTTTAAGCAAAGCGTTTTATTGCAAGCCAGGACTTCAGCAAAAAAAGTGTTTATATTGACAGAAAATCTGTCTATGCTCTTTTTTTTTCTAATTTTCTCAGATGACCCTTTATCCCCTTTAAGTCACATTTGTTTGGATTAACTTGTTACGTAACTAAAATAATGTAATCATGATAAGTGTATTATAAGTATTTATTTTACACACACTTATATTAAGATTTCATTTATTTATTTTAAAAGGGACCACTGTTAACATCATTTGATTGATTCTGTTAAATCTTGCACATGGTCAGATATGCATGAAAATCACACTTTACTAAGGGCAAAGCAACATGTTTCGATCCATAAAATTCTCATTTACGGCACTACATGTTGACTGTTTGCTTTTATAGTGCTGATTAAGGAGGTCAGGTCAGTTAATAATATATTGTACATAAACACTGTTGTTCATGAAGATAAAACTGTCAAATTCACTTTTTTAAATTAATATTCAAGGGTCTCCATGAGGTGATTAAGGCATTTTTATTTTATTATATAAGGACGCTTGTCCCATGAAGTGATTTGGTCTCCAAATACAGATTTGTAACTTTTACACCTCTGTCTCTGTAATTACAGTATACACAGGTTCATTTAAAATGCAGACCAGCTTCGACTGTTGACTGATAGCCTAATGACCTGCAATGTCTTGATTTAGCTGGCTGTTGTCAAAAGCAACTGGCACCATAAATCAAACAAACACCCTCTCCACCCTCCGCCTCCAACACCCTTTGCACTCTGGGATCAGAATTTACAGTCACTGCCTGTTAAAGGCAAAAAAATCTCATGGTTATCTCATACTTTTCACAAATATTCCAATGTAGCGTGGCCGTTTGGAAATACATAAAAGTTCTGCTGTTTCTTAACTGAGAAACTTAAAATTAAAAAAAAAAAAAAAAAACTCCAGTGTTATTAATATTACTGATGTAAACAAACCATTAAGCAAGCGGTTTAAATTCAGCTGTTGGGGGAGATTTGTTGTTAAATTAGATAATGGAACATTCCTTTAATTGGCTGCAATTATAAGGTACAAAATGCATTTAATTGGGTTTTATTCAAATAATCATTTATGCAGCCACGCAGTGTGAGCATTACTATTTTTAGCAGAGTTGTTATTAATATTATCTTAATGAAATATTGCAAATCATGCCACCCCTCTCTTTGGTTGGCTTCAGGGGCTTTAAATCAATGATTTGCTGCAAAATGTTTTATTAGAAGGGGGACAAGGGCCCTCCATTTGAATGGATGGAGGAGAAGTCGAGTGGCATCTTTGTCATGGAAATGTTAAGCACATAATAGTTGGGCAGCACAATAGGGAGGCACTTCATTCTTTCAGGCTGGCTTGACACCTCTGGAGAGCTGAGCGGCGGGGAAGCATGTGGGAACGATCTGCTGCCGCTTGGGTCTCAACCCTCCACTGCAAGAAAAGGAGAAGAAGAAAACACATGACAGGCCCATGGGGTGACGAGGGGTGTTTTATCCACACTTAATATCCCCTGTGTTTTTTTTTTTTAATTATCATTTCTACCTACAGTTGTTTCTTTTTGTACTTGTGTTTGTTTTTTTGCTTTAAAAAAATCCTTAAAAAGAAAACTTGATCCAAAAAGATTCAAAATGATTTCCCCATGATTTCACATCATTGCAACAAAAAAAAAGTTAAATGAAGTTGGAAGTCTGTGCTGAAATTCCCAGATCCTCGTCATAAGTGTGGCTCCTAAATAAAATGCCATGTCAGTTTCTTGCAGTGTCGGTGCGGTTCACCGTGCAAGAAGCTTTCCAGCAGGAGAATAGCTCTGTTCTGTGGCCCAGCCAGTCCTCCCCTCTTCCTCCTCCTCCTCGTCCTTCTCTTGCCTCTCGCATTTGTTCAGGCAGTTTCAGCACTTAGAAAAAGCGCAGCGTGCGTTGATTAGGCTATAATAATGCACGGCGTGTGAATGGATGAATGAGGTGCAAAAAAGTCTCACAAAACTGGTTTGCTTGTCATAAAATGGAAATGGTTTACAATGAGCGCTTGCATACGTTTTCTGGTTTAGAGCTCACGAGGCAAATTTTAGACTTTTTGGCGGAGTTTAAAAGAAAGTAATTTTTTTCTTTAAGTTTCAGTTAAATTAAATACACAAAACAGCCACAGAAAGCGCCACAGAATTGTGAAAAGTTACCACAGCCAAGTTGTGTGTGATGGAGGGGGTGGTTCTGGGTTTAATTTACAAACTGTGGCTGTTTGTGTTCCAGCTCTTTGAGCGTGTGTAAGGTATCTCTGCCATCAACTTTGCTTCAGTGAGTTCAGTTCACTTCCAAGCTCTGTTTCTTTGGCCTCCTGAACAAAACGGCCCACACTTCACCCCATGCAGATCACTTCACCCCTTCACCCCATGCATATCACAGCACAATGTTTACAAAGGTGGAGCTCTCTCAACCACTGAAGCTGGCGGTCCGATGCTCCGTGCAGACTTGCTTGTAATGCGATCTATAATAATCCGTACACTATTTTTTTTTTTTTTAATAACGTCTCTTTCTTTCTTTTTTTTCCCTTCCTCCCTCTACATTTTTTTAACAATGTAAGTTGTTGCTGTAAGTTGAGTTACCATATATAATTACATGACTTCTTTATTACTCTAAGGGATATTTGACAACATGGAATATTTGACCTTAGCCCTACTTTTCCTTGCAGTGTTTTCAGTTAAGCCCTGGCATCAGCTGGGGGGTGTATTTTCATGCAGAGGTAAATGGAAAACCTATATGGAACCTATTCAGCTGGAACTTGTTTTACTTAAAAAAAAATCCACAATCAAAACAAAAACTCTGAAAAGCTTCGGTGTTTCAGTGTGTTCTCTAAGGACTTGAGGCCTGAACAGATATGTTGTTTAGTCTCTATAAACAAGGTGTGTAAGGTCTAAAGTTAAATGTTTGCATATTATCCCAACAATCTTCTGCAAATGATACACAGATATACATAATGCACATTATGTGCAGTAGTTCCAGTTCTTTCACATTAATATAACTGCACTGTATTCCTAATATTCCACCTTCTCGGGGCCATGAATTGAGCTCCTTACTCATGTTGTATGCTGACCATATTTCTCACAGACATTTGTTTTGGCCTTGGCTCCATGCGAGGTTGTGCAGAAAGTGATGTAGAAATGGTTCGACAGTTGGAATGGCTGAGACGGAGGAGGAGGCACTGAGATGGAAAGTTCATTTGAAAGGATTTGGAAATAATCCCCTAAAGTTACCACAGGGTATTCGATGGAATGGGCTCCACCTCGACTCCCCTCTGTGCTCCTGCCATAGCTTAGGCACAGATTTGTTAAAGGTAGTTATAAAAAGACGCATGTTGCTGTTACTGTAGTTGTTTCCTTGTGATTTTCGCTTGGAATGTGTTTTACTATTGTAAGTTATTTAAGTTCTCCAGATGCGCTTCTCGTTGCTTGGGGATCACTCTCTGAGTTCATGCCATTGGAAGGAGACAGGAGGAGGAGGAGGAGGAGGAGGAGGACACTGCGAAGCAAAGATCATTGATTTTGCATCTCTCTCATTAGCTGCTTGGCCGATGCCAGGAGACTTTTGAGAAACTCTTGTTGTTTTTCTCCCTTCTATTTCAGCTGCCACTTTGATTTCATCATGCAAGACCTCTGCTGAGTTCACAACCCTTTGAAATAAGAAAAAGGCCTGTAATCCAGTTACTCAAGCTGCAGCCCGACTCCTCGGGTCCTGAGAGAAAACCTGCGGCACTAATCCCACTGTCACCAAGAGAACGCTTTGCTACCTGACTGTTTGTGGCAGCCATTTGATATATTCGCTGTTTAAAATGTTGCTGTTGAGTATTTCACAAAGGGGGTCACAAATTGTTGCATACTGGTTTTGATAGTTGAACTGCAGTGCTTATATAGCCAGTGTAGTATTGGAAAAATCAAAAAGAAAAAAAAAAAAACAGTAGTTTTGCTGCAGAAGAATAGAAAACCAGTGGTTTGCTTTGGAAAGAGGCAGCGGAATACACTTTCCTGCCTTTTAGACTAGACAAGACACATTGCTACACATGCTTTGAATTTTATCCAGTTACATGTGGTGCTGCCTTATTGCACTGTAGATTACTGTTACAAACTAAACGTTTAAATGGCTTCCATATTTACCTGTTAAGAAATGAATATGGGCAGAATGGGGGGACAAAAACACAAACCAGAAAGGTGAACAGAAATGGTGCGTCTTATCCCAAAGCTGTGGCCATGTAATCCGGATGACGGCTAGTGTGGTTTGACTGAATCAAATTGCACTGACCATGTGTGCGGTCTGTGGAGCATCAACAACATGTTGGTCGAATCACCGACTGTCTCAGGAGAAATATTTGCATGAGATAAAACTTTCACAATTCCTGCAGAGACTCTGGCTCATTGTGACCGTAATTAGATACCGTGAGGACTGACTGAAAAGAAATGAAAATGGAGGTAAGGACATACAGTACGTATAGGAATATACGTATAACTACTTAGAATATTTAGCTTGTGATGAAAGTGAAACCGACTGTAGAACTATGAGACAATATAAAATAACAGCAATTTAGATGCTCAAGTAGTAAAAATAGCAAAATGGCTAAATGAGATTATTTGCTCAGAGTGCAAGAAACTGCAACTAAAATATAAAATACTGACAGACTGTCCACTCAAGAAAAAAGTGCAGAAAGAGGTGCAAGTGCCCTAAAATATCGACATTTGTTTATGTTCAAGTAATAAAGTCCTCTAGCAACCATTAGTCCAGGAGCAAAGAAGGAAGGAAGTTGATGTTATCATAAAGCAACAAAGTCTGCGTTGGGAGGAGGTCGGGGTGGATGACTGTGTCAGTAAAACATAACTAATCCTTAAGATTTCAGTCCTGGTTGATGGTAGCAAACACTCTACCGCTATAACCACTAACAAGGAAGATTACTATATAGGAAGATAAACAGAATGGAAATACATTGAATGGCTATTTCTACAAAAATGACAGCAATAAGTAGCATAAAAAAAAAAAGTGTTTCGACTTCATGAAAATCTTAACACAGCCGGTTGCTTCTTGCTGGCAGCCAAGCGTTGCTATGATTGCTTGCTAACAATGACCATCTAAACCCAATTTCTCCAATCTTAACAACCCACATCATGATCTTTTCAAAACCTTACCAATTCTGGTGCCTAAATGTAACCTAACATTAACCAGAATGCTATTATAGAACAGATTTAATCTTCAAAATTGATTTGTAACAATGCTGTCCTGCTGACTGGAACGTCAAATCAGAAAATGCTTGTGTGTCATTCTAGAGGGCACGGCCAAGCGACATATTTTGTTGTTCAACTTGGAGAACTTGTTGCAACAGTTTTATTGTTATCCTAAAAGTCTTATGATAAACAACTCTTTCTGATGTGATTATTGATTGATTGTTATGATGACAGAAATTGTAAGTAAGTGTAAGTTCATATAAACAACCTCCACAAATGTTCTGTATTTCTGATTGACATTCTTGGATACATATGGAACATAAACTAGCTGTGATAATGCGTGTTTATGCACGCATAGCAGGGATATAATGACATAGATGTCTGAGCACTTGGCAATGTTTTGTTTTGAATAATTGGTATTGATCAGCCCTCTCAACTCTCCATAGATAAATTATGGCCATTTTGTGCAGTAAATTGTACTTTCTAGCCCTTTAATCGAAGTTTATCGTGCTTTGTCCGCCTGGCTGGAGCGAAGCTGCACCCTCCATCAGCATGTAACAGGCAGTGGGCCCAGCTGCTTTGCAGACTCATGAGGACATTTCCAGCATGTTCACACTTCACTGGAGGAGGGGGAGTGGTTGCCTTTCACTTTGATCACAACACAAACAACTTCACCCACGAATAGATGTAATAGGTAATAGGATTTTGTTTAAAAAAAAAATAGTGTACAATAAATCCTCCTAATCCAGATCTCTTGAACCTTGCCCACCATATTTAGTTTTCTTGAGGATTCCAACCTCAGGTGGCGTGGTGTCCAGCTCACTAGCCTCATTACCCATAAACAAAACACAAGGCAAGGGCCACAAGTGCAGCAGGACACTGTCCAAGAGACACTGGAACAATGAGTCAGGGCCGCCTCTGTTTGTTTGCTTGTGTTTGTGTTTACATGTGCATGTAGGCACTGGTGTGTGTGCAAATGTTTGGAAGTGAGTGTGTGTTTGTGGAGGAGAGCAGGGTAGCTTCATAGTGGACTGATTGTTGTGTTTTGTAGTTATTGTTGAGACTTTTCATGCTTTTTTTTTTCTTAGAGATAGATGCACCAAAGCTGTTTAGCCACTCATCTCCTTTTTCCCAGCATGATTACCCATAATCAGCCTTTACCTCCAAAAGACTCCTCTGGCTGTGCACTTTTGAGAGGCCTCCACAATTCAAGGAATTAGAAGAGAAGGGCAGAGGAATTGGGGGAGGGGCAGGGATGAGAGACAGAGAAAGAGACAGAGAGGAAAACACAAAACTTGCTGACACGGGGCATAACTTAATTTCCACGGTAGGGGGACAGCTGTGCAGTGTAATCTGCCATGGCAGCCCATTCAGACTTCAATGGCAGGCTTGACCCGCCAAGGAAAACTCGAACTGCAGCCAGCCCCTTCTCAGTGAAGGAGGTGGTGACCGGGCCACCATTTATGGGTTTGTCTTAAAGAAACATACCCCTCTCGCTTGTTATTGATAACACCCCCAACCCCCAGACACACACACACACACACACACACACACACACACACACACACATTCAAATCAGTGGGATTCTTAGTTACCATAACATCTCAGGAGGCAACATGAATTTGTAGGAAGATCATATTGCAGTTGTCTTCATGCAAAGCAATTTCAGCTTTCAAGGGATCACTATTAGTGGCAAAAGGGAATTTATTCCCAGATATTTGTCTCTGTGGAAGATTGTCTTTGCGTCATTGCCTAACCATCTTGCTGCAAGCTTGTTACACAGCAATTAAGTTGCGTGGTCACACAGCGAAAACATCTTCACTCAAATTCACTACAACAACAAACAGCTGAGCGTGGTTTGAGTTTCAGTGCATCTCTAGTGAATTACTTTGTGATATGAACCGGGTCGTTTTACGATTTACATTCCTTCTGATAACCCTTCAAACTCGCAGATCTATGACTTAAAGGTGAGTTTTTTGTAAATACTAATAAGTTATGTTTACATGCAGTGTTTCTTATAAAAATTAAAAAAAAAAAAAGATTTAAAAAAAAAAAAAAAAAAAAAAAAGACTAGTGGTCACAATTAAAATTTAAATTGAATTTCTGGTATTTCTTTGGTTCAATCAGTACCTGAAGCAGCACACTATTGCAACTGCCCCAAAGTGACACATTAACTTTAATGAGTGTGGCCTGGCATTAAAATGACTGTTACACTCTCAACGTTATGTTAACATTGATTATTTAGTTTATATATGTGTTATTTTGCAGTCTGAGTAATCTACCAGCAAAAGTCAACACAGCAACACGAAATACATAAACAGGAAATGTGCTTTCACCCTGACATGAATAATGAGGCTGTAGCTTGAAGAGTTGTGGGGAGTTAATAGTTTGGCAGTGGAAGTCAATAGGGGCCGGGGTCTCACTCCATTAAGCTGACCCCCAGGGCCACGTATTCATCCCTCACACATTCATTTCCTCTTTTATGCTCCCTCTCTTTTCACAGCGGAGGGCAGGCAGCAGTGCGGGCTCATGCAGAACAGCCTCTGTACAGACTGTAGGTCATAAATATGTTGGGTCGGTGTGTGAGTTGATGTGGCTTTGTTAACCCAAACACAAATGGGAGCCTTCAGAGAAATTAATGAAAAAGCAGGCGTGGGACAGAGGAAGCTGTGAGAGGTACTGATCACAACACTGGCTGCCAGTTGTATCCCTCAATGCAGAGTAAACACACAGCTGAGTTAAGTTTCAGTGAGTCAAGTTAACTTAAATGTGAACTCATAATGCAGCCTGACCTCATAAAATACAAGGGAGCAGCATTATTATAACCGCATGACCACATGCATTCCTCAATTAGTCTTCATACTGTAGATTTCTGAGTGAATATAGTTCATTTATGTACTCAACAGATTAGCAAACAATTAAGCTCAGTGTGTCGTTCAAAACACCGGTTTAAATCTCCTTTCTTCCCATTGTGCTCCCTGCAGTGGCATTTGTAAACATCTTCAAGTGAAATCCCAAGAGCAAACACATCCGAAAGCCTTCAGCAGGCTGCACTTCACCTCTCAGCTGAAAGAGGTTCAGAGCAGAGGACGTCTCTGTTTGAAGTCCAACAAGTGGCAGTAAAACAAGTGCTGAGTGTAACTTGGAACAGGAAGCAATTACTTGATTTAAGAGGACATTTTCAAGGTAAACAAAAGTGTGTTTTGTTTTGTTTTTGCAGGTCATACTTCCTAATGTAGCAATTTGTTTCCTCCACGGCGATTACCAAACGCAAACACCTTTTCATCTCCTATTAAACAATAAATAAAAGCATGTGTAAAATATTTGTGCCTGTAAAACATTAGAATCTCTTCCAAAAAATTATTCAAACTTTTCAGTCGAATCATGTCCCGAATTGAGACGTACAAAGGCACAAAACATGATGAATCTGTAATAAACTCGGCTGACATGAGCTACACACATAATGAATAATCTCACTTGGCCTGCAAAAGCACTGTGCACAATGGTCCGGTTTACCAAAGCAACTGAGAGCAAGGCTGGTGATTCAGGGTCATTAATAAAGCCGTCTTTGTGCCTCAGTTCATGATGGAGCAGGAAGGTTTTCACATGTCTCTGCATTGTTTTAGGATGACAGATTGACCCCACAGACTAAAAAAAAAAAAGGGAGATTTTCTGACATTTTTCTGTCGTTGTTTAGGGCAGCATCCTCGACTGACAACACGCAGCAGCGAAGTTGGTAATCCAGTTTGGAAATCCATCTGAGCAGCTCTCTGGCAAATATGGAAAGCTGTGCTAGTCTTTTCCTGAGCTGCTCATATGTCATGTTAAAGACACTGCAGGAACTGCACAGGAAGGCGTGGCGTACAACAGGGAGTTAGTAATGTCTGGAGCGAGAAACAGAGAAGTTTGTGTGTGTGTGTGTGTGTGTGTGGGTGGGTGTGTATCTCTGTGTGTTTTGGGGGGGGATGGTACTGCAGGAGTAGCAAGAGTGAAAGTGAACAGGCCAAAATGCTGGCATGTAAACAGGAGTGTTTGTGTCATTAAAAGTGAGACTGAAAGAGAGAAAGAAAGAAGAGAAGAAGAATAATGGCAGTCTGTTAGTGCCGGACAGTGCTGTACGTAGTGTAAAAAGTACTTACTAAGACTACAAAAATGACGTGTCGTTTTTTAGTCTACAGTGAAGCAAACAATTCAATCACTTCTACTTCTACGTTCTCTTTCCAGTTGGCTAACAAGAAAACAGAATCAGAGCCAACATCGTCGATGTCATCTGTCAAAACCGACATCTGTATGATCGGCTGTATCGACATTTAAAGGCTAAACTCTCCTGAGTATCCTGTTTGTCCTCTATTCAGCGTCCTCCTGCCCTCTGTCGTCACCAATGCTATGTTTTAATACAGCTGACGTCAGGACATAGTTATTTTTTATTTATGATGCACTTACAGTTTAGTGTGTAATTCATGTTGTTCGTCTTAGATTGTATTTTTCTCAATTATTCGCTTGATTTTCTTTTTATGTGTATAATTTGAGCATTGTTGGAGGGAGCCTGAGAACAAGAATTCCTTTGCCAAAGAGTGCTTCATTGTAAGTGGCAAATAAGTAACCTGGACTTGCTGCAGGAGTGTTTTTGTGTTTCTGTTGTCAGACAGTAGAACCAGTAGGAAGTGGTTACACAGCCCGTAAACACTACACATACATGGTAACCAGCTTTTATTCACTTTTATGCACTGATGCGCTGATGAATTTGTCTGTTTTGGAATTTAAAATATGTGACACACAGAAAGAGGGGCACATAGCCCTGCCTGTCAGTGGGCAGCTTATGACATTGTTACAAAAGCTCAGTTTTCCCCGTATACGTGCTTTAACACCAAGCCAACATTTTGCCAACCCTGTTTTGCTGTTTAGTTTCACTTCACTGGTTACTATGAAAAAATCAGAAAATCAAAATATGAGATTTTGAAAAATGAGCACTTATGATGTTATCTGTATCTGTCAGTCCAGTTTCAGTCTGCTATGTATACGCTGTCTCTTCCAGACAGACGACATCTAATTGTCAGCGAGTAAGAATAAATGTTTTTCCTAAATTCTACATTCTGCCATTAATTAATAATTCTGCCATATGTCAAAGCTTTTCCTCTTCACTTTTTACTACTGCACGCTGCTGGAAATAAATATGCCTTTTAGCAATACCGTACCGTACATTGTTCTGGTCTGGTTAAGTTATGTGCATGTCACATTTATTGCAGATGCTGCAAAGCTGATAATTTCTTTTTCAACCTCAGGGATAAACATTATAAATGATGAAATTGGCATGGATTTTCAGACATTTTTAATGATTAAATGGGATTATAGAGTATTTGCAGGACTGAGGCCCCTCGTGTGGATCCGTCAGGCAGCAGCAGACAGTTCAGGGCTGGCAGCAGTCAAGCAGGTAAACCTCTGGAGCCAGCTGCCTCCAATCAGCCCCTCTATCCCCCTCCATGACTCAACCTCAAGCCACACACGCTCTGTCTCTCGCTCTCTCTCTCACACACACATGCACCAATGAAAAAAAAAGTTAGAAAACTTGGAGAAAAACTCAAATTTACTGACAGTTGGCTTTTAAAGGAATAGTTTGATATTTTGGGAAATATTTATTCGTGCTGAATGAGAAAACGGATACCCTGTTTTCTAAATATGAAGCTAGACCCAGGAGACTTCAACGTACTATAAAGACCAGAAACAGGTCAAGACAGCCAGCCTCGCTCCATCCAACACTAACAAAATCTGTCTACCAGCACACTAATTAGCATGCTCTATCTTGTTTGTTCATACCAAACAAAAACGTAAAAGTAAAACCACGATGTTGTGATTTTCTTGGGGGTTATGACTATTTCTTGGCTGGACTCAATGACTTCCTGGAGTCTTGTTGTCATCCTGAGGTTGCAAGGCAACCAGCTGAAACTCCAAAGAGTCTCCCAAACCTCTAATGAGCTTTATTGGTACTGATAGTGGGTTTTTTTAACAACAGAGCCAGGCTGGCTGTTTTCCCATTTCTAATCATTATACTAAGGTAAGCTAATCGTTTCCTGGCTATAGCTTCAGTGCATCAACATGATCAATATAGGAAAGAAAATATTCACAAAGCGCTGACTGCCACACAATGATCAGGTAGTCCAGTCATTTAATTGTGTCGAATGGATCAGAGCTGCAGCAGTCATGCCATGCACTGCATGTTTTTGAGAACTGCCAGGCTAGTCTGACTCTTTCAGATAAGATGTCCCCAAAGTACTCCAGAGAGCCATAAACAATTCTGTCGATCCCTCTTATATTTAGAAGACAAAGATGCTGCATTCGTTCCCACACTGCAGACTCAAATACATTCACTTAGTCTGCTCTCCTCTCGTTCCTCCTTCTTTCTCTGTGGTCATTTGCAACAAACATACCAATTTCAACACTCATGTTGAGTTTGTGGTCGGGTCCAGAAATTAATTTAGCTGGTGTGGTCTGCGCTGGCAACACAGCAGAGAATTATGGACTTCTGTCATGCTTTGAGCTGTGACATTATTTACTGACGCAGTCAAACATACATAAAACCCCGAAACTGTAGAAAGGAGGAAGTAAATATTTAGATTAGTGTCTGACCTACAGCTGCACGTCAGGCAGCAGGCAAAGGGATAACATCATTCATGCTATAAAGCCAGATTTCTCACTATTTTAATTGATCAGTCAGTATAAAGCCAGCACAGTGTTGTGGTGTATGTTTGCGTAAATGCTTTACAACAACAACAGAGGGATATATGAATATATGAAGCAGGCAATGCGTTCCAGATTTGCAAAACCAAACCAGTGAAAATCTCTGTTTGTTTATCTGTTAAATGAAAATGGCACCATCTGGCACGGAGATATACGACTCCCCTCCCTTCAGATTATTAGCTGTGAAGTGCATGCAAAACACAAGTTGAGAAAGTCTTGTTGTTTGTGTGTCTCACTTTCTGTGCCTTTCTTCACTCATTTGTTTGGCACCTCCCCGCTGGCAGCCGAGCTGAATAAATTAATCATCCCGTGTCTGATGATGCGCACAAGTTCGGTAGTTTTTTTTTCCCCCCCTTGCTTCTTAGTTGAAACTAAAAAGGCCTGCCATTAGATATTCTCTTCTCGTAGGACTATCTTTGCCTGAAGCGACAAATTGTCATGGCTTAGAGAAGAACTGACTCATTCCTCCGAGCCCGTTTCGTTTTACAACCGCCCTTGAATGGCGTATCAGCTTCCAGTGGGTCCTTGGCCTTTGTTTGGAGAAAAGGAAACAACAGCTGTTGCTTTCACAGGATTTTCTAACCCGGGGTCCTTGGAAAGAAGAGAAAAAAATCTCCCCTTTTAAAAAAAAAAACAAAAAAGTGAAGTGTCCTTGCCAAGGAAACCACTCCAAATCAACACCACCAGCAGACCTTTCTCACTCTTTCTGACACCTACACACTTTCTATCTTTTTCTTTTTGTCTCCTCTTTCTCATAGAAACACACACACACACACACACACACACACACACACACACACTCTTTGTAAGATGGAGGAGGGGTTGAAACTGGAGGGGTACCAGAGGGGGAACTCACAGGTTCAGCTCCTTCTTTCACCTGTCTCATTATTAGCGGCGATGAAGGACACAGTCAGAATTCCCTCCAATAATTCTGTCTGTGAGCCGCCTGTCTCCCTGCGTCCCACCTGTTGACAGAGCTGCTAAATGAGTCCCAGGCAGGAATGTTAATCAAATAATCTGACATGTTGCTGGAGATTTCAGCCTCTCGCCGGGCCTCTTGGACAGGTGGCTTTGTTTCTGTGGAGCAGATCTAATATCGGGATTGTGGTGCATTTCAAAACTCTTAGTTGTGTCTCAGGCTTTTAGCTGATGTTGTCTTATTGGAGGTTTTGTCTGCTTTTAGGTCTCAAAGAAGAGATTGTATGCAGAACTCTAAAGTTAAAATGGGGTGGTGACAATTCAGTCACACTTCCAATATGAGGCCTATTGCCTCATAGCCGTTATATTGTTAGAGATTCTTCTCAGGTCGTATAAGTCTCTGAAAGTCATGTTCTTGTTCTCTCGTGGTAACAAAAAATTTCAATCACACCAGCAAGTCCGCCAAATTAAATGACAAAATATGCCAGTGTATATTCCCTCCTAAAAAGTAGTTCTCAAAACCTTTTGGCTTGCAACCAAGTTTTCTTATTCTTATTTTTTCTGAATATTTTTTCAGAAAGTCTGAAAATGAAACATAATTTGGCGTAGTAGATTTTCTTTTTTTTATGCTTTCATATCCTCATAACCACAACCTTTCACATCTGTCTTGTGACTGTTGGTGGAGGTCCTGACGCCCAGGTTGGGAACCACTGCTCTCGAATTACACATAGAGTCTGGATCAGAAAGCGCTGACATCATTTGTCTGTGGCTTTCAAAAACATTAAAAATCACTGTTGAAAAATAAATTTGTGTTATATTGTGACAACACTATGGTTAAGGGTTGGTTTAGGCACAAAAATGACTTGGTTAGGTTTCTGGAGAGATCATGGTTTGGGTTAGAATTACTACTTTGTTAAACTTAGGGGGAAACATCGTCATCATATTTACAATAATACACTTGGTTAAGGTTATGAAATGGATGTGGTCATGGTTAAAAAAACACAATGCTGACTGCCCGTTGGAAATTAAACAAGAAGTGATTTCCTGAGTTAAAGTCAGCCGTTTTCCTGATTCACCTCCTCCTTCTGCACTTTGTCGCTTTCTCACACTTCACCTGACTTCCTCCTTGGCTCCTTGTCATACGGCTGCTCAAGGGCTACCTCACTTGAACGTAAACAATTGTTGTTTGGGGGAACTTGTTGAAACCTTTCTCTTCCTTCTTTTTTCCAGCTGAACCCCCTAGCCGCTTGAAACCACAGAAGAAAATAGGGCCTTTGAAACTTCAAAACCCACACTTAACCAATGTTGTCTTTAGCAGGATGCTTTCTGTGGGAGTTTTAAGGATAAATGACATAAAGGTCTCTTTGTTTCATTCATCCTTTTCTGGTTCTATAGCAAAGAAAGAAGAGAACTTTGTTCTTGACTTAAGCTTATGTCTGGTTAACACCTCTCTAGATCTTTTGTTTTCTATCTTGAATCTAAGCCACAGAGGCAAGCTGGTGCTATTAACCTGTCATTTCATTCATTCTCTATAAATCATCAACAAAACAAATGAAAAAAAAAGAACAATTCTTATGTAACTACAGCCAAAGATTCTGTTTACTGTATGTGTAACATCCATCCTGGAAAAAAAATGATCCTCTGATTCAGGGGGTTTTGTTCAACTTTTAACCTGCAGTCCAGTAGATTTTAATACAGTAGCTAAGTAACAGATCAACAGTGTGTTTTCTCTGTGCCAGGTTATCAGAGAGTGAGGAAAGAGTCGGTTACAGCTGCAGCTGAAGGAACGAATTGCATGATGAGGTTAGTGGGACAAATTCATCATGTAGCTGAAAGAGCCTCGGGGCAGAGGAGATCATCATCAAACAAAACACAAACTAATTGCAGAGCATTAGGGTGCAGGTTCTGCAGCTGATCTGTTTGATGTTTGTGTGTATGTGTGCGCTCTGTCCTCATTTTGGGGGGAAACCACAATGTTTAATCTTGACATTAGTACTTCAACAGGCATGAAGCCAAGCTGTGTATGTTTGGTGGTGGTTAACCAGCCAAAGAAAAGATCCTAATGAGATACCTGTGTACACTCATTGGCTGGGCTTAACCAAAAACAAAACATAAATTAATGATACTGTGAAAATTACTGCTGTGTTATTAAGGTTTGTAGACATTTCTGTCTTTAAATATAAGGGACAGGGTTTTCTGAAATAGAGCCCATATTCATTGGTGCCATCTTTATTTTTGCCAACGTTGAATAGGCTTCATCACAAACCTGCAAAAATTTTATTTCCTTTTCTTTTCTTTGCCATTTTTTTTTGGCTTTGCAACTTTCCTTTTCATTTAAGAAGCGGTTATTAACAGAAACAAGCCAATTAGCTGATCGACTGCAACTACTTTGATAATTGTTTAATTGTTGAGCAACCCTGCCAATCATGCTTTGAGCCCAGCTTCTCTGACGCGATGATTTGCTGCTGTGAGTCTAAATTGATTATGTTTAGATTTTAATTGGAATCAATTAATTGATTCATCAAGAAAATAACTGGAGGATGAGTCATTAATTAAAAATAATCATTAGTTACAGCTCTAATTAATAATGTTTGATTGCTTTAGTTGCATTCTGCTTAGCGAGAAACACACACTGCAGCAGTTGCTCGTACATTTTGAAACCCCCAGCGTGACTGGATCCAGACTATTTAGCACCAGATGATGCTAAACCTGAGCTAATGAGGATAATATTTCTCTCTAATCTAGCATGTCTTCAGTTTAATAGATCTGAGACATTCCTAGAAGGGCATATTTAAATTCTCACTTACTGTGTATGAGTGTAAATGGGCCAGCTGGCTGCTCTCAGCTGTTTTGCTCGGTTCGCTCTCTCTGTTGGCCGTTGTAAGGTGGAGTACATGCTGCGTTTGCTGAGAGGTGAGGTGTGCAAGCCGCCATTTGGCTCAAGAAAAAAAACTCCTCTCTGTGTTGATCTTTGTCTGTCAGGGCTCCGTTTGTATTATGAGATGGAGAAGATGTGGAACAAAGTTTGACAGAACTGCCCTCAGTTTGTCATTGTAGACCTCCTCCTTCATAAACCCCGTCTTACCACCAGTGGTGTCCAACCTCAGTGTTTACCAAAAGTGAAATTACCATGCTCATTCACAGGGCCTGTTATGTTGTCATCACAGCTTCCCTCAAACCACTAAAAAGCCATCTTTTCATGAAAACATTTGTGTTATGATAAGCTGCTTCACTGGCATTTGGAGGATTTGTTTTTTCCTTTCTTGACTGTTTGATGAAAATGTTCAATTACAATGCACGGACTTCAGACACAAAATCCTTATGTTGTTTACGTCTACTGTATATGTCAATGTTTCCTGAGCGTCTGCAGCTGAAGAATATTTGTATTTTAGTCAATAGGATGTTTTATAGATCAAACTATTAATGGATCAACTGAGAAAATAATAAGTAGATTAACTGATGATGAAAAGAATGCAGCTGCTGATATACTGGAAGAATATACCTCTCATAGATTTAGTGGACCACACTAAATTTGTGAGAGATGCTAACTGTGAATCTTAGCATGTTTACCTGCTGAACTGAGATGATGGTGAACAGGCCAAAATACATGCTAAACATCAGCATGTTATCATTGTCATGGGGAGCAGTAAAGCAGCTCAGTTTGTGGGGACATGGCTTGGGAACAGAAGGGTGGCTGGTTCAAGTTCAGCATGGACGATAGTATGAAGTGTCAACTGGCTTTAGAGGTGCCAGTTCAACACCTGGGCACTGCCACAGTGCTCTTGAGCAAAGTCTTGACCTCCTAACTCCTGCCACAGATGTTCCCATTGAGGGATCACTAAAGTTAATCTTCTTTTTTGAGTACAGCCTCACAGAGCTGCTAGCATGGCTGTAGCCTCTTTGTCTTCATTTCCAGCACAGATCTTTTAAATGAAAACTGGTACAAACATTCATTATTACAGAATCTGTCTTTTTTCATTTATATGTCCTGCAAATATATTTTTTCTGATATATGTTTTCTGATATAAAACAGCAAATCTTTAGACAAGCTAAAAACAGTGAATAATTGATTTTTTTGCTTGAACGAATAACTGATTATGATTGTTTCATCTTTCACCTCCTGTTCATGCCAGAAGCCAAAACTGAGACAACAAATGCCACCTTTTGGTTTGAGGAAGAGGGACATCCTCCTGACACCCAGCCTGCCCTCCCTCTTTAGCACCTCAAAGAGCTTCCAGGATCTAATGCTGTTAAACAAACAAAACCTCAAGGAGGAGAACAAAGGGCACAGAGCCACATTTAACTTTCTAACCCTTTGCTTGCACAATCTTAGCCCCTGTTAGATAACACCCTTTGTTGCTTTATTTATCTTTGCATTCATATATTAAACTGTGTGTCTTGCAGCCGTTCACAAACCGGTGATAATTTGGAACGTGTCTTTTAGTGAAGTCTGAGGTTTGAGGCAGTACATTCAGCATAATGTGGATTAAAATCATGTAAGAGTCTTCACTCAGCAGTCACTATTATCTAATGAGCAGCTTTTGTGTGCTCTCTGTTGCTCACAGCTGATCAACAAAGGAAAGCATGTTAATGGCACTCAGAGGAATTAAGTTCGATCAAACAAAGTGACCACAATGTGAAACCTTCTGATCTCCTTTCAAATCCCGGCTTGACTGAGCTCTGCTCAACACCAGCCAAAGTAAACTACCTCTCTTCATGCACCTTGAATGCAAGCAACACACTTAAAGAGATGTAGCAGCCCTCCAGATCCCTGTAAAGCTCTTCTGTTTGTGAAGCACTTTTAACTGGAAACCATACTGTAAAAGATACGTAATTCTCCAAACCTGGAACATAAAGAGAGAAAAAAGCTTTGCTGCCTGTCATCCTGGAGGTTTGTTAGTGCAGGAAAGGCTGCAGACTGTTTGTAACCAGGTGCATTTTGGTTCCTGCAGTGGAACACTTTCAACAATTACTCATTTTGTTGCTAAGAGAGCGCGTGCTCTCTCTTTGTCTTTATATACACACAGTTGTGTTGTTGCACACGGACAAAGAGAAGGAAGAAGTGAAGTCTTATTCAGGCAGCAGATTATTAAGTGGAATGAGTTCATTCAGAGAGAAAAAGTCACACTATAAATGTTAAATATACATTGAAGAAAAAATTCCAGTTATGAGTGGGTGGTTTGCATGATTTTTTTGCAGATACGGTCTTTGAAGTCAACACATAAGCCAGAAACCACACATCTGATGTCACAATCATGCTGACTTGACACGTTTGTTGATCAAGTGTGCTAAGGTGAGAAAGTTGTCGGGGTTTGAACTTGCCTAAGCTCAGTTTTTGATTCTTTACATAACTATTTCACGGTTTGTAAATTGGCTACAAACCAGTATGAATACTGAAAATATGTGGCTTTATCCGATATGATTATCTTGTCATGCCCTACCCAGCTTCAGTACAAAAGATGTAAACAAAATTATCTCAGAAATTACAATTTTATGGCCTCAGTCTGTATTTTTTGAAAACATAAAGATGAGATGCACTATACTGTACATGAGTGAAGAGTGATAGATGGAAAATTATTATTTTGTTTATCTCTAAACTGGTCAATATTAAACACTTTGTTCGATCATGCTTATGAAGAAAAAATGTTGACAGCCATTAGGAAACAGGAAATGAATAGCAGTCATTTCCTGGATTTATTTCTCCCCCTGAGCTGAGCTGTAATGTCAGTTGGACACCGCTCAAATATGTCACTGTCTAATGGAAATATTTGCAGACATGAGCGTCAGTGAACAGTGACCCCCTCGAATTGCAGCAACACTCTTGTATAAACCAGAGATCAGCGCAGGTGGAATGTGTTCACTAAAGTGCGTCATATGTCAGTGTTTTGTCTGAAAGCTGTGTTGGTTTTGGGACTATGCTTTTTGGATCTCAGCTTGTGCCTTTAACTGCTGGTCAGAAACCCAAATGGGTCACAGTCTTTCTTCTGGTGGTGTCCCCACATAACCAGAGCAGAAATATGTTTTCATCAGCCCGGGTTGGATTTCTCTTTTGGTTTCTTTGGCTGAAAAAATCCCAGAACTTTGCCTGTCTTAATATTTGTTTTTATAAACGGACCTCGCTGTGGTCGGATTTCCCCACAAAATTAACACTGGTCACAGAAACGATAAACCACTGATTAACCGCAGGTTCAAATCCACTTAAAATTCATGGTATGAGGCATTCAAGTCATCTCAGACAGCCAGAGGAAGACAGGAAGTTAGAAAGGCAGCAGACGGGGAAAAGGTGAAACTTCACAGAGGAAAGAGCAGATTTAAGTGAAAACAGAGGACAGGTCTGCACCAATCTGCTCCTAGGAAGCCTGATGCAGCACAGACAGATTCTCATGGTGGAGGGAGGAGTGGAGACCGATCCCATCGCATGGTGCTGCACCACAGGAAATAGCCGTTAGTCTGACTAGCCTATGACTCTATATTCCATCTCTGTGTTGGCCCGAGGCCTCGCCAATGACACAGACGGGAAACATCGAAACGATCATGCACCACAAAGTTGTCGGAGGGAAGAGAGAAAAAAAAAAAACATGGCATAGAGCACTGCTTAAAGCTATACACAGATTCACAGCACACCAGGCAGAAAAGATTTACACACCCACTGAAGAGAGAGACAGTAACATGTTCAAGCCAAGGCAAACCCACACTCGTGTTTATGGACATTTTTTCTCTCACAGACCACAAGCTTTCCGGCAGTGGCTTTGGATAAGTCCATGAGAGAGAGAGAGAGTGTGTGTGTGTGTGTGTGTCTGAGACTTTTTTTCCACACTGAATCTCACTCTAATCAGTATTTTAATTCTAATTGCATGTTTGGATTTTTTGGAGGGCTCTGATGTTTAATTATAGCGCACTCTGGGAGAGAAAGCCAATTACAAATTTATGATTAGCAAGTAATCAGGGCAGATCTTGTCTCTCTCGTGAGTTAGAAAGTCACCTGCAGTCACATAACATGGCGCACGGATCAAGTCAAGTATTTGTTTTCACTGGCAAGACACTTCCTTCACAGCTTCCAACAGCAGCTACACTGATCATTATCAGGGTTCAAAAAGCAAACAGGCACTGCACAGTTGGAGTGAATAATATTGATTAATATGAATAACACGTTCTTGTTGTTTACTCTGTGGATCTATGAACGTGGTTAATTGTGGTTTGCTATGGTTTTCATTTAAAAAATGAATTTAGCCATTGCTTATTTATTTAAGTTTTTGTTTTAAAATTTAAATTGCGAAACTTTGTTTGTTTTATATTACAGTGTAGTTGCAGAAGGAAACACAACATGCAGTATATAACAACAGTGCAAAAACTATTTCTGTTAAAATATTTAGCTTTTTAAAAATGTGTTAAAACTAAAAGTCATTTTGAGGTGTTTAAATGGAATAAAATAATTTGACTTCTGACTTTCTTCCAAATAAAGACAGGATGTGTCCATAGTGTTTTTGGCTAAATGATTCATTTCAACTCAAACCACAACAGCAAGTAAGAGTTATGAATGTGATCCTGATGATGGTCTAAGCTTGTTGGGAATATCATGTTTTTGAGCTTTGTAGTGTTTTTGCAGATGGCCAGCTGCTAGTGGTTTGGCCAGCCATGGGAAATCTCCCTCCCATTAGCTTGTCTCCTGCCCTTTAGTCATCTCTCTTATCTTCTGGCTCAGCCCACTGAGGGAGCTGTCCTCTGCCAAATGGACAGAAATATTTCCCCATGAATGGAGCTATAGATAAAATCTTTCCCCATGATACCCTAGAGCATCGTCATTCTTCATGGGTGCTATCCTGAACTATCAGAGCTACATTCAGGCCTTCCAGCTACTAAACAATTTTAATGAATACATAATTAGAGAAGCCCTGGGTCAACTAGGGCCTAAGGGTGCAGATGCCATCCCTGTAAGACATGCACTTGTTTAGATGTGACATCAGTTCAGTCTTTGCACTTTTGTTACAATTGGCTGTGCAGGAAATAATGTCTGAATCCATAGCAACTGTGTGTGAGCCAAGTAATTTCACAACTAAAAGTGCTTTGTCAAAAAGGGCTGGTGTTGCATAAAACCTTTTTCACGCTTGTGGTTTTATGTGACTGTAATTCTTTTTAACATCACCTGCACTCAAATGAGAAGTTGTCGCAAGTTGAAACAGTTTGAACTTTTTGTAACTATGTAGTGGTATCATGTGACTTGAATACTACTGGGCTGTACACTTATTCCATAAATATGACAACTTTAAACATGAACTTAGACTTGATAGAAATATATTAGTCACTCAAGAGTAGACCTGGTCCAACCAACCAATATGCCACTTGACACAGTAACCCCCCCAACCGTCCACCCCAGTTGAGACTTTACTTGGACTTGCCCCATTAGATTTAAAATGGCCAAAAACCAAAGCCAGTAGTATTGTCGCAAAAAGCAATTTGAGTGAGGACTGGAGCTGGCTCAGAGTGGGTGTAGACTAACTCTTTTCAAAGCACATTGAACATGTTTTTGTTTTTGTATTACATTTTGTTGTTTTTCCCCCCTAAGACAGTGAAACAAGTGTACTGTGACTCTAAGATGATCCAGAATTGAGTCATGTTCTAACATGGATTTAAAATCCCATTTAAAAATGTGTCATTGTGCAGATACAGTAGGTCCCCGTCATATCTCTGATAACAAAAAAAAAAAAAAAAACCTTCTGTGAAATGATTTGACTCTTCATTTGTGAACCCCTGTTCAGTCATGACCTGACACAGTTAGAAGTCATCTCTGTTTTAATGTCTGCATATTTTTCTCCTTGTTTGCTCACTCATGCAGCCTCCCGCCTGCACACCCTGACACAGCAGCAGACATTCTTTGCCAGAAGTGGAAGATAGCACCAGCAAGAGATGGAAAGATAAGGAAAGACTGTCATGACATGTATGTTGTCTTTTGAGTGAAAATTAGAGGCACAAAATCTCTAAAGGAATTTCTACTCTCAGCATTTAGAGAGCTGAGTTCAAAAACAAAGACCAGAGAAGACAAAAGAAGGAGACAGTTTTTTATGCGTCTAATGTGCTACACATTGTCCAACAGCATCAAAACACGGAAGTCATGCAAACAGCAAAACTATTTGCCACATAGTATAGTGTGCCGTGATGTAAGTGTGTCTTGAGAAACCAAAATGTGGTCAAAAAAACACAACAGTAACTAACATGAAGAGAGTTGTCATGGTCCATTTCAAACATGTTTTGCCTCAAGGAACAGCTGCACTTCATAAGTTTTCCTCCATCCAAAGATGCAGGTAATAAAAAAAAGTCTCAGACAAAACTCATTCAGGTTCTAAGCATCTGGGCCTCCGAACGCTAGACTTCATTATTTTAATTTCCGCCGTCCCAACGTGTATGAGTAAGTTTTCAATTTCCTACTGTGAACATTCCTGTGCACTCAGCAGACTGTAGGAGACATGGTGTGTTGATGAAGTTGTCAGTGCTGACTGATTTTCTTACACTAACTGCTGAAATTAGGTCTATTTATCTATCAAATAATTAAGTCATCTCATTTAGCATGAGGGGAAACAAGGGAAGGACGGGATAATTATCTTGAGAAGTGATGCCTATCTGTGCAGACAAAGTAAAAAAGACCAACACTAAAATAATCAGCACTTATTAATGTCTGAGAATGAAGGCAGTTCTGTATATTACTAATTGCAAGCATTCAAGTCACCGGTCCTTTTCCCTTAAAACCTGTCTTTATGTACTTCCTAATTTACAACAGCAAATATGTTTTGAAAGACATGCAATGATGCCCAGATTACATTTTATTACAAACATAATGAAACATTTTTAATGAACGCATCTACAAACTTGTAAAAATGTCATGCTGAATGTGTCTGCAATATGTTGAATGACAAAACATTTTATTTGTTTTCCCAGCACAAACCACTTGTGGCAAATAAAGCATGGTTATGTTTAGTCGACTCAAAGCACTTGGTTTAACTTAATGGAAGGATCGCCATCTTGGTTAAACATGGACAAAGACGATGGTAACACAAGACAGGATGTGTTCACTTTTTCAATATACCTCAGTCAGATTGATCCTGAGGCCTAAACCTAAGCACATGTATGATGCAGGTGTGACCACCAGCACCTGAGGTCTGCTCCACTATGTTCACCAGCTGTGTCTGCCAGTTATTTGGTTCTGAGTGAGTAGTGTACAATGGGTTTTGGGGTATGTTTCACAATGAGAGCGGTGAGAGTGAACCAAAACAGTAAAATAGCTAAACAGTGAGCTGAAACTTGCTGTAAAGCTTCATCAATCCAAGGGGAAGCTGCAGATTCAAGTGATAATTCTCTGTAGGTTCATCACATTGTCATTGTCATTTGATACATTGTACACAACATTTAGTAGTATATAAATACAGGCTTGCATCCTACAGCTGAGAATGCTGCTTTTACTGTATTACAGTACAATAAACAGAGTTGTTAATGTGGCAGTTAAAAATAATGCAAACGATCAAAATCTGGCTTAAATAATCTTTCCACAGTATTTCTGTATTGGATAAGGGGGAAAAAAGACATTCCTGGTTTTGTTTACCTCTTTGATGTTGACATGAACATCATTTGCAAAGATAACTTCTATGCTTGTAGTATTTGCAGCAGATATGAAAGAGAATGATAATCATGTGGATTATCACTGTGATGTGGTATCGCAAATCTGTAGACTTATCTCTTCTGCGTGTTGTCGATGCTGCACCTCTGCTCCGCAGTTTAATACCACGTTTCTGTTCTCAAAGATGCATATAAGACCCATTGTACTGGATATGATTTCCTCCAACATGGCACACTCGGTGATGTCATGCAAATTCCTCTCGCGCTGTATCATTTATTAGTGTCAGCTCTTATAATTCCGAGGAGGTAACCCGCCTGATATCACAAGTGACAACCTGTTGATGTGTTTTTGCTCCGCAGCGAGGGAGTTGCTAGGCACTTTTTTAGTCAGCAATTAATTTCAGCTCTGGCCAAGGGTGGGTGTGACGGTCCAAATGGCTCGGAGGGTTTGAAAGCCAGCCAAGAGAGTGTGTGAGAGAGCGAGTGAGAGAAAAACACATATAGAGAAAGAACATGAGCATGAGAGATTCCTTCAGCTGACTTTATTTTTATGACCAGCAAACCACAGTAAACAAACAAAAGAGCACATAAATTGTTCATGGACTACCCTCTAAAACCCTAGAAGCAGTCCTCTAGCGAGAAACGTCTCTGCATGACATACAACAAGTGTTTTTAGTTTAATCTGTTTTATTAAACCAGTGGAGATTTGTAGATTATGCAGTGAGAGAATATATAAACACTGCCTTTATATGATTTTTGGCTTTAACTGGAATTGTGAGCCATTTTGAGAGCTGTAAAGTCACACAAAAGAATCTCAGACTCAAACAAATAATAGAGAGCCCTGCGCACATCTCTAGTTCGAGTCTTGACTATATCCAGACACCCTGCAGTAGTCATTACACAGCTTACTGCATCACTTTGAAATGTGTCATTTCAAATGATGACTAAAATGTCAGCCCAGAATGAATGTGTCTACGGCAGCGTCGCCTTTTTAAGTTAAAATATACAGACTTGAAAATGTAATGTTTGTTTAGACAGGAACAAGACAAACTCGTGTCACTTGTGTCATTTTTTAATTTCTCTTCCCGTTACACTGGAGAGAAGGTGTTTTTCAGAGGTGCACTGTTCGTTGTTTAAGTGCCAGAGGAATGATGAGAGACTTTTTTTTTTTAATTGACACAATGCATGACATAAAATAATTGTTATAATAACACAATAATTCTTGAACAAAATGGAGTGGAAACTTGAAATAAAAAACAGACATTTAACAATATCTTGTATAATTCAAAGCAACGTTACATTTCACAACATGTCAGAAGCTAATTTAGCTAATTCTCCGCAGACAATGTTCCTCTTTGTGTTCAGGTTTTCCTTAAGACCGACCGATCCAGTTTGTTGTGGTCATTTACGCTGTGCAGTGAGTTTAACTAATGGAGGCTACAAACATCTGGACTCACTAAAGCACTATTAGCAGCTTGCTTATAATTGGCCCTGACCCCTTATTCTGAGAGGTCATTGGTCAGAAAAGGTTGGGTAGTTTAGGAACAGGAAAATTAACTTCCTGTTATTCAATGATAATGACCACATTAGGTGCAAAGTTAACTAAGGGTCATTAGAAGGAAAGTCACACACAAACAGCTGCTCAGTTCTTTAGAAACATGCTCTAAATACAGAAAAATGTTGATTAAGCATTGAACAATTTTAGCCAAACCTCTATGGGAAATTTGAGTCATTAATGGTGCCTGCTGATTTGTTGCCTACCGAAATGGTTTGACATTTTAACGTCAGCCACCTAAAACATGGGGCATGTTTGTGTGTACAGTATACCTCTGCGAACGTTTCATTGCACTTTAATGCTTTCATAGGTAGCGCCTTCTCAGGAATCCTTTCATCATTATTAGATGCTATAGGTTTTTGTTCTCACGTCCAAAAAAACATAAACTTGGACTGTAATCTTTGAAGCTTTATGCTGCCTGCAGCGACTGGAAAAATGTCTCACTGAGGCGACTGCTCACTGCTGGTCCCGTACAGAGACAGAAAAGGCCTGAGGCTTGCTGCTCTGCTCCTAACTAACTCCATATGGTATTGGTCTGGACATCCAACTGACTTCTAAGACTGTAGCAGACTGGTGCAACGTAAACTTAGCATCTCATCTGAGCGGGGGCCACAGGCAAACCCCCTCTCATGCTCTAAGGAGAAGCATCTGTCCCCCATTGCTCCCAATATCCACCTCGCCCATCGCCAAAGGCTCTGACAATGACGTGGCTTACATTTGAAATCTTATATGGCTTAAAGAAACCCGCTTCTCCTTATATTTAAGTTTATGCATGAATCATCCTGAAGAATCAGAGAGGTCGTAAGTTTTAATATCTAATACTTTAAACAAGCAGCACAGAAAGGCTCTCCTTTCTATGACACTTGGAGCCCTCTTTTTGTGCGAAATTTTCTTTGAGAACTCTGTACTGAACAAGATGGTGAATGGGACTGCTGGCACTGAGATTGGATTGGTGAATGAGCAGGGTAAGAAAGACTACAACAGGTAACAAGGACCTACTGCTGAGAGACAGATGGCTGAGCTGCACAATGAGAGGCCCGTACACTAATGGGAAGCTCTGTGTGCCCGCGTTAGTGTGTTCATGTAAGACTTTCTTTTAATCGTTCCATATCAATTTGTCCAATGAGCATTCAAAGAACGTCTCATGAATGACTGTTTCGGAGAGCAGATACTGACATTTCTTTGGGGGTTAGTCACCCCCTGCACTCTAATGAGCGATGTAAATAACGATGGAAAAATACCCGACCACATGCATGGCGATAGGATTTCACATCACAGTACAGTAATTCACATATTCTTACTTCAGAATTAAAATAGAAATAAAACAGAATGAATTTGACAAGATACATACACGTGTATGGCCTTTTTTTCATTCCATAATAATATAGACAAAAATGTCTTCCAGTTTAATCATCCATCATATATGAAGTTTTTTATTTTTAGCCAATACGAACCAATAAGGTTTCAATACAAGTTCAGTTCAGTTTGTGAAGCTGTAAAAAGTTGATCTCAGCTCGATTTGTTGTTCATACTGTACTCCCTGTCTTCAAGCTTCATGTCATAAACTTAAAATATAAAACTCTGAGTATTTCAAGGCATTCACTCTCTACACCCAGTTCATAAGTGGTCAAAGCAGAGGGGTAGATTTGTTGCTTTCACCCAAAGCAAAGAAAGAACAACAGTGAGTGGGTAAACACTGGGGGCTCTCTGTGATTGTGGTCCTGTCCATCACTTGTGACTGCATTGCATTTAAGCGAACTGGCATTGGTCTACTTGCTTAAGAATGCATGTTTGTAAAACAGTGAGTTCATATTCTGCCTGGTTTTGAAGGATAAACCTGACACTTAATACGGATGTTTTAGGTTGCTGGAAATCGCTGTACTATCAAACACCGTCAAAAACTGCATTGGAAACATCATGTCATCTCATTTGTGCATGGGAAGAGTAAAACACCAGAGCTCAGAAATGCAAAGTACATTACAAACAGCTGTATTTAAACAATTACAGAGCAGATGTAACTCTTACAGTGTGTCAGAAAGTGCCCATGCTTTCATTTAAAATCTGTTTTGTGATGTCATTCTGTCATTCTTCAAATTTTTCAGCTCATCACAGATGCCATCAACAATATGAAACTACTGACAGCAGGAAGCGAATCAACAACAGACATTTTTTTTTTTTTTTTTTTACTACATCTGTATAGTGATTATTGCAGAAGAACATGAATACCAGTCAAGCATGCAGGCATAGCATGGATGAAACACAGACGATCTCAGATTGCAGGGCTCCAGCCACTGTAATTGATAGTCAAACCACCATCCCCCCTTTGGGAGAAAATCTACAGCAAAGAGTCAAACCACATCCAGCTTGGATCTCTGCCAACAAATTATTCATTGCTTCAGCTATCTGGGCCAACGCAGAATCATATGGATTACACACCCACACACACACACACACACACAGACTGGTGCCCTATCAGGGGCAGACTGAGCTATTTTCTGGAAGTGAACTTGTTGGCTGCGGTGGCTCTCCACACTAAATAGCGAGGCTAACCAGTGTTTGCTTTGTGGAAATCCCTTTGGCGTTCGCAGAGTGAGATGGGATGGATGGCTCACACGAGTCTGTTGCCCTCCTCTCTGCAGTCACATGTTGCATGTCATGCGTTAGAGGCGGTGTGTTTTGAGTAGAATTTGTAATAACTCTGTTGGCGGGACAAAATGCATATGCTGCACTACATAACTTGGAAAATCAGTTGCCTGTGTATGGAATAAAAGGGTGAGAAATGCTAAAAATAATCACATTACATGGTAGCCTAGTCATGTTTATTGTAGTACCAGAGAAACAGATTTAACTCCAAGTTTAAACAGAGTTTGAAGATGTTAGACTAGGAAGGAAAGATTTTAATAAACACTGTCTAGACCAGTGATTCCTACCAGAGATTGTTCCCCGGGGGGTAATCCTGCAGTTGCCAGGGGGTACTTGGAAAGACTGTTGAGTGTAACTCAATTAATCTGAGTTTCTGTTTATAATACTTTCTCATACTACAAGTTGTGGTAGTGGGAATGTAAATTTGCCAAAACTGGCTTAAAGATTCTTAATTGCATTAAGAAAATATCATTTTAACATATACTTTTATGTGAACACACTTTGGACGTGACGGATGGTGCTGATAAAAGTTTACTTTAGCTCATCTGATAGGGATGTTGGGAACCACTGATCTAAATGTTGTTTTTTTTCTCTCTGCCCCATGATCCAGGCAGGATGGGGCTGTCCCCTATCAGGATTCGACCCGGCAACCTGTGGGCCTAAAGTGAAAACTCAGCCAGAGCTGGGGCCCAGGCCTTATATCATCTGGTTTCTATTCTCCCTGCCCTGTCCAATGAAATCTGACCTGCTTTAGAGGAGAACTGAATTATGGGCCCATCAATAAATACCATATTTCCCCCTTTGAAGTTGCATACGTGATGGAAAGTGGTAAGATGTCATGTGTTAAAGTTATTACCCAATTCCTTCGCACTAATCTACTGTGCTTGATGTTCCTGACTTTTGAAGACCGTTGTAGCTTTATCTATTCTGACAGCAGCCAGACTGACTGCTTTTTTCACTTTGCCCAAACGTCAGAACTATTTTCAATCTCCCTTCGACTTTATATAACCCCTGCAGAGGTGTCCTAGCAGGAAGGGGGAGAGGTGGGTGCATTACAGGGAAAGATTGGCTTTGAATGTTTCGTGACAATGGTGGATAATTTTACCAGCTGGTGAATAGTCTGCTCTTGAGTCATTTGGAGGTGCCTATAAAGCCTGTGTGTAATCTTCCTGCCTCCCACTCTTTAATTGTGCCTCTCACGGAACAAGTTGCTTTTGTTAAAAGACGAGATAGCCTAAGGTCCTTCTGGTTCAACAAGCAAAAAAGACAAGACATGAATAAGATGTGCAGTCATAAAATACATTGTGGTGTGTTATCTCAATGATTTCTGATATTTTACAGTCAAATGTAAATGTGCAGAGATCAAAATACATACAATAAATTCCCTACACCACAGTACAATCCAGGATTTTTTGTTATTACAATGTACGCGCCTAATGGCTGGATTAGCTTGAAATGCGCTGGTTCATATGACATGTAGAGTTTGTACCTCTGAATGGCCACACTTGAAAGCTTGGTTGAAAGCCTGCCGTCATAGAAAGTGTAATGTGTGTGTGTAATAAAATGCACATGCCAACGCACACTACCGACATCAAAATGGTGTGTTGGGGGTTTTAGGTGTTTTAAGACCATCCTTCTAGCACTTTGTTTGACATATGCTGACGCCTTTACCCAATTTAGCCACCAAGAACTACCACAGTGCTTCTTGTAATACATTTTTAACAATGGTAAACAAAGATAATATTACAGGTATTGCTTAACTAAATACTGAAATACAAATGTTTTGTCAGTGGATGCTAGCAATGACCACAGTGTCATTCATGTGACCTTTTGAGCATTGCAAAGGCCTCGTTAGACCCATTAGACCCATGCCGGAAGAGAAGGGTGATCTGGGTGTTACCTGCACGTGCTCAATGTCGATGAAGATCTCAAAGTTAAGATGCTGCCCCCTCTGACAGACCAGTGCGATCTGAGGTTAAATCCTGCTGTAACAGCTGCCTGGGATAATGAGTAGCAGCACTCGTGCCATGCTGAGTGGTTGAAAAACACCCAAACCATTAAAAAGCCTCACGTGAGCCTCGAAGGGAAGGGGTGATTGTACTGTCATCACAGTAATAAAAAACGAGGTGAATTAATCTAACATCTGCAATTATAATTCTAAACAGAAACCAGCAGCAAGGCAGGCAGCTTTAACAGACTGTATAATAAAACTAAAGGAATAATGTTTTTGGGCAGCACATAGAGACCTGTAGAAGTGAAAGTCCTAAATATAATTCTGTTTGTTTGTGTATCAACAAGAGCTCTTCCATGTACAATAAGAAATGACACACTTTTTTCGGAATTGCCTTTATACTACAAAGCATCTGTTGACAGAGCCTTTGTATCATTTCAGTGGTGCGTAGGAGGAGTTGTGAAGATGTTGTTGGTGATATTCATTACAAGCTGGCGCATCAGCCCATCAAAGCTCTCCTTTGTGGAAGGGATCAAGCCAGAGGCAGGTTAAGGCTTTCCACACAGACGCCTGTGGTTTGCTCTTCCTCTTGGTTTCCTCCTTTCTTCTAATGCCGCGTTTTCACCAGCTCATCTGAAGGGCTGCTCAATCTGAGCCCAAAACCTTTTCTTCTTTTTTTATGATCAATACTCTGTCAAAACTTCTGAAAATATATGTAGACTTTTATGTGTGACTTTATGTGCGAGTCAACCCAAACTTTTAAATCCTAGTGCATTAGTTGTATTGGATTCTGTATTGTATTGACTGAAAATAGAATAAAAAAAATATATGGACCAAAATATAACTTGTATATAACTTGTAAAATACAACATGTACATAAGGGATATATAAAATTCCAGATAAGAAAAGTAACAAATAAAATAAACTGTAAAACTGTTTTACAGAATGCACTGAAACAATGAATTAATCAAAAAAAAGAAATTAATCAGCAACTCTCTTAATAATCAATAACAAATGACAAATATTTGATGTGTTGTCTTTTGGTATGTTATGTTTTTTGGTATGTATGTTTTTTGGTATGTATGTTTTTTGGTATGTATGTTTTTTTTCGTATGGCTATTTTTTAAAGATTTTGCAGAACAATGAATCAATTAAATATTGTTGCAACCCTTTTTAAGCTAGTTTCACCCCTATATTTCAGACAGAATTATGGATTGTGAGACAATAACAAAGAAAAAGGATTCATATTTACACAGTAAACTAGCGTGTAACCGATGAATGTTAAAAATCAGGTCTATTCCATCTTCAGACATGCAAAAATGTGCAGTACAAACACACACCAGCATTCAAATCCACATGAAAGAAATGAAGGGGAAATGGGGAAAGAGATCCAGGGACAGATAGCGCTCAGTCAGATGCTGAAGTTCTTTGCCTCTGAGTGGCTAAGACCCTGCAGGGTCTTTCCTGTCCATGGCAGGGTGTGACCTTGCAGGATGGAGCAACTGCTGCAGAATGATCTGTCTGTTGAAACAAACTGCTGAGCCATCAGAGCTGCTGAAGACCAGAAGAGGCTGCCACAAGACCTTTGACAGGCTCAGATCAATCAGCCAACACCACTGCAGCCTCAAGGCCCATCGCCACTGAGATCATCTCACCTTGGGCAGCAAAGGTCACAGTTTCAATTAGAGTTTTCCTCTCTAAATTGAATGCATTGTCTGTCATGCAGAGAGGAACTGGTGGGAAAAGTCAAATCCCAACATGGCTGTTTGAAGAATGACCTGTCATACATTTTGATTAAATGCCTGTCCATGCTAGATTATGAAGTATGATGGCTTGGACTGGACTTTAACACCAGTTTCCAAAACTAGTGCTCAATTACATCTTTAGATCCACCGAATCCTCTCTGCAAGTATAGATGACCAATGGCAGGTTCAGACTACAAATTTATTATCAGAGATGGCGAAATTTGTGCACTTTGATATGTTTACCTACAACTCACAAATTATAGCAATATAATATGGGATGAATTGTAAATTAATATATAGTAATATATAATAATTATATTGATTTCAATCAATGTGTTATTAATAGGAGATGGAGGAACAGACACAAGGCAAACCAGAGATGCATTTAATTGCTATAAGCTATGAAGGTTTATTTAAGGATTAGCCATGGAGTTCAGTATATGCATTTTACTGTGCTTTTTACTGCTTATGTATAGCAGTGTAATGTCAAAAGCAGGAGAACATAGACGAAGACTGAAGTCAAATCTTATATGCTTGAACTTCGTGTTCATGTCTTGTGGAAGAAGCAGGAAACATTAAATGCTTATACTTTTTTGGTGAGGTTCACCCCAAACTCTCTTGGATTCAGTCCTTAAATGTCCGCAGCAGGAGGCGGTTGAAAAGCGAGGAGAATTAGCAGAAGCTTTGTTTTGGACTCATTGCGGGAACGTGACTCCCTCCATTCCTTGCAGCTCAATTATCGTCCCCTTTCACTCCACAGGGCCTGAGCACCAGACGGCAGGCTTCAACTTGTGCAGGGGTCTTAAAAACTCTGGTCGAACCAGAAAAAAAAGGGCGTTACTTTAAGACATAAAGTTTCAAACTCTCCACCCCTCGTGTCATTCATTCAATGCGCTCAAGTGTTTATAGTCTTGATATTATAGGTGGTGCATAAGTTTGCTTTGCCAAGTTATTTCAACATATGGTTGTAACTGTAACACCGAAAAGTAATATTGATTATGATTTTCTCAATAGCAAAATCCTCAAACTATGCCTACAAGCAGAACAGAAATGAACAAGAGAAAGGAAAAAGAGAAAGTGAGGTATTCATTTCCTGTCATGATGTACCTCCCTCTTTCTCTCTCTCCTCATCCATCTCTATATTTCCCCCTGTCCACCCAGGCGCGTTCCTTCTGTACTTTGCAGGGAAAGTATCGAATGCCGTGGACAGATTTGTCTTTCCTAAAAGACTGCTGACACCTGTCTAGTACTCATTTAAAACTTTTACTGGCCCATTTCTCCGGGGCACACACATGCAGAGAGGCAGGGGCGTCCACAAAGTGCTTCATACTTAACCTCATGATGAAAACAGGGGAAACTACCTCAGTCTGTCCCTCATGTCCACCATGCATAGTTTGTATGGTTGCCACTGATCAGATTTTGAAAAGCCCTCTGCTGTGGCATTTTTAAAATAACCTCTCAGAACAGCGCTCTAAAACTTTACTTAAATGTAAAGTAATGTAATGTAACTACAATTACTACTAAAACCTGTCTACACAAGTGTGACTTACTGTAAAAAAAAACAACAACAAAAAAAAACAGGGCCTCATCTTTTAGCAGAAACATTAGAAATGACACATATACTGTTATTATAATTCATAGCTATCAAACATATAGCAGAGACAATAAAAAGGGACATCCATGCATCAAGGTAGCGATGTACATACATGCAAGTGTTAGACGTTTTTAAGAGTGGAAAAAAAAATACAGGAACAAATCTGGAAAATCAAACCAATAAATACCACAACATGACTTGACAAGTGAGACATGAGGGCAGGAGGCTGTTTTGCCAGAGGATATCGGAAGCACGCATTCCAAAGTGTGTCAATTAGCTTTTGTCTTCTTATCAATTTACTTTAGTTTAAACTCACCACTTACAAGTTTACACTCATTATTTTCAGGTTTGTCAGTAAAGTCTGATTTTGCATTTCAGTTACACCTATAAAACATTAATACAAAACATCAGTTTTGTTTTTTTTATTTTGTGGGAACATCAACATGTAGTTATATAAGTAAGCTGCTGTGCTGCAGTGTAGGTGTGTGACTTCTTAAATATAAATAAAGTGTTTTGCATGAGTATGGGGACCCCTGTGGCTTCTTAATACCCCCTTCAAGTCTTTTTTTGTAATCTAATCAAAGTTCCCAACTCACCAGGGTTCATGGGGAAGAGGTTGGTGGTGTTGGGGAGGGTCTCTTGTGTTAGACAGCTTACTGCAATTAAAATTTATTTAAGGCTTACAAGGAATCCTTTCACTCTTGAATAAATCAGAGTGAATTCCTCTGACTCTGACGAGGTTTTGCCTCCCTATAATTATCCTCTGCTCAACAGGCGCTGAGAGAGCAGCTCTCCTTTAACCCCCTGCAATACCTCGGAGCTTTACACTTGTAATTAAATCATAAAATAACAACAACTGCAGCTTCTGAGTTTTCAAAACGAGCACTGTGAGGAAACCGGTGCATGCCAGATGACTTCATTGTCATGTCATTTTTTTTTTTTTTTTTTAAACCTGTGTCATATATCGTGTCTTTATTGTTGAGGCATAGGGCCCTAAGCCCTGACACTGAGGCAGTACTGGCATCCTGAGGAGTGTCACTGTGTAATGTGACACACTTCAGGAGATTACAAGTTTCAACAGGTTACTTCTCGCAGTGAAGCTACAAAGTTCAGCTTGCAGGCTTTGGTTTTACACTTTTTATGTAATAAATATTTTGCTCCACAGAAAAGTTTACAGTGTTAGCCTACTTAGTCGCAGTCTAGTTTGTTGCTGGCCAATGTGGCTAGCTCTGTTATTCTAAACTGTGGATTCATTTTCCTCTTTTTCCTCATAGCTGTGTTTTTTCCACTGTATACTGTGTATATGGTTGAAATGACAATAAAATCCTCTTGAACCTTTTAGCTTTGAATTTAGCTCTTTTTTCCACTGTTAAACACTGTTAAACAATGTATATATATATATATATATATATATATATATATATATATATATATATAACACCAGACAAATGGGGATAAAGTTGCATGTTGAGATTGACCAGGGAAAACACCCCGACCAACTGTACGACGCTGGCAAGCCTTTTTTCCCCTATAGACAATGGCACCAGAACAGGTCCGTTCACCCCTCACAAGGGCAACGGTAGATATGCCTATTTTAATATTACAGCCACACAAGTAGAATATAACCTAGGCATTATACCTGACGATTGGTGCAATTCAACAACAAATGGTGACGTCCTAGGGCATTGGGCCAGGGCAGGGTTGTATTATTATTGTGGGGGACAGCGACTGTTCATAAGGATTCCACTCAAGTCTATAGGACACTGTGCCATGGTAAGATTACAAGCCCCATTGATAATGGTAGGGGAGTGGCTTACATCCACTCGGACCACCAGTCACCGCTCTAATTCCTTGGCCCGCCGGCGGCAGTGTCACATCCTTGCAAAACGCAACATCTCACAGAACTTTGACCTCTCTGTAAATTCACCCACCTACATTGACACGATCGGAGTCCCTAGAGGGATGCCCAACGAGTACAAACTTGCGGACCAAATAGCATCAGGATTAGTGGACAGAATTAACTATGTCCACTACAATGTGCTTAGACTGGCCAATCTGACCCGTGACACAGTAGAGGGGGTGGCTGACCAGTTAGGCCCAACGTCACTCATGGCAGTACAGAACAGAATGGCATTGGACATGATCTTGACCGAAAGAGGGGGTGTTTGCGCAATGTTTGGGGAAATGTGTTGCACCTTTATCCCTAACAATACCACCCCAGATGGATCTGTGACCAAGGCATTAGAAGGTCTCCGCAAGCTGTCCAAAACAATGCATGAACACTCAGGCGTGAGCAATCCTCTGGAAGAATGGATGACGGGCATGTTTGGTCAATGGAAAGGTCTTATCATGTCTCTTCTTATTTCCATTGCTACATGTATTGCTATAGTGGTTACATGTGGATGTTGTGTACCCTGCATTCGTTCCCTCTTTGTTAGACTCATAACACCTGCCATTGAAAAAAGGGATATACATGCCATGATGACCCTTATACCGACAAATGAACCAGCTGATGACAACGAGACACTAGACATCATGGATCCCAGATATAATGGGGAAAAATGGCAAAGGGAGTGATCTCTTAAGAAAAACCAAAAGAGGGCATCAATCTTTCTATCAGGTCCCAATTTGGGTAAAACAAGGTGAAGGTGATCTCTTAAAAGAGATCAAAAGAGGGAATTGTGGATCAGGGTCACTCTTATTATATTTGATTACATGCTAATGCGTTGTGTGTATAAAATAATGGCCTTGCACTTTGTGTAAACCAAGCACTTATCTGTCTCAGTACTTTCCCCTCCGCACCCCAGATCTGAAACCGCTGAATCTTCAGTTTAACTAAAAAACAGGATATGCAGGCACAGCAACGACTGTCTGTCACTACCAAATAAGGTATAGAAAGTAGTTAACAGCTTTAGGTAAATTCCACCAGAAGGATGTGACCTGGCCACGGTACAACGTGGGGGGTGCTGAGACCGACAACGTGACGGAAGTAGAAGTGTTTAGCGGGTAAAACTGGCGGGGCTGTAACAGATGTATGTTCTGTGGTGTAAAGTAAAAGTTAACTGTGGTGTAACCTTTTTTGAACGGAATATTCAACGACTCTGTTTTGACCACATCAACCAACTCAGGAAGTCTAAGAAAGATAATGCATATATATATATATATATGAAGCTTCAATTGATTTTGTCATTCATTGTTTTTTTTTCTTTCTCAGATTCACTGTAGTTTGTGTTCAGTATTTGGTCTCACTGAACCAAAAGTCATTTCTATGGGCTTATCTGACACTGTCTGCCCTTGTCCTTTTAATATGTTTTTACCATTTCCCTCTGATTACTTTGCCCTTGTGACCGAGTGTTGAATTAAATGCCTAATTTAACATGGGCCTTTTGTTGGCCGCCTCTTTGTTGGGAAGCTCTTTCTAATCATCCAGCGGGGGCCGTGGTGTTGTTGACGTCCGGGGACCACTCAGTCCACTCTTATTGTGCGTCAGTGACAGCGTGTCCTTGGGCAAGGCAGCAGAGCTGTCAGGTCTCTCTGTCACACTTCTCTGCAGGCAGGACATGGCCAGCTCTCGGCACAGCTAGGGGTCCTAAAGACCCAGGGCAACGCCGCTAATCTCCAAGGATGCCTACCTTGGTTGTTTAGCAACCGACTCTGCCTGACAGCGTTTGTTCGTTTGTGTTTGGCTGCTGTGTGATGGAGCGGTGGATGTGGGGGTTACAGCGAAACTAACCAAACAACATGATGGGCACTTTTGTTGCCTCACTAAAGAGGAGGAGCTATCAGAGCTCACTATGTGTCCTTTCATGCCTCCAAGTCATGTGAAGAGAAACACACACACACACACACATTGTATTTTCTCAGAATCACACATTTCTCTGTTATCTTTAACTAAAGTGTCTCCATAAAATTTGCCTGTTTGCGTATCATCAGTAATTTTCTTTAGAGCTGTAACTATATTTTTGTTATTTTTTTTTACATTTTTGATAAATTGTTTGGTCTATAAAATGATAGAAAATAGTACGAAAAGTGCTTATCATAATTTCCTAGAGCACAAAATTGCATCTTCAAATTGCTTGTTTTGTACAACCAATAAATCAGTAACCAGAGCCTGGGGATGTGTCATCGAGTGATGAGGAAAAGTTCAAAGTCATTATCGCAAAATTGCTTATAATAGCATATAAATTGGCCATTCAGCTTTTTTTTTTTTTTTTTTTTTTTTTGCCAAATCATATTGTTTCTTCCCGGCTTAGTAATAAATGTCCTGAGATCCAGCATCATTTGGGCCCAGGTATTGGGATCCTGCATTATAGATAGAGGCTATGACAAGCTCATCGTCATAGCAGTGTTGCATGAAACTGCTATGCCATGATATCTGCTATAATCTTCAATGCGATGTCATGGCAAGGGAGGGTGGTCTCGATTCTCGGTATGTGGCTGTTTATCACAGCAAGGAGACACAGTTTGTTTCAGAAAAGTATGAATGCAGCAAGATGAACTACTACTCGACCACTGGAAAATCAAAAAAAACAAACAGGAGACTTTGGGAAATACTTCATCAGAGTGCAGACGCCGAGATAACGCCATGGCATTGTTATAGAGCGATAAAGTCCACGTAGGGAAGACTTTAATTTACACCGGAGACTTTGTGGTTTGTTTATCATTTCCAGAGAAGAGTCAACATTGTTTTTTTATGCATTTTTTTTTTTTATCATGATGACAAATCTCCCCTAACCGTAGCCAAGAAGTAATTCTACCATTTATCTAACCAACAAACAATGTCTTTCGCAGTCTAATTTTGTTTTGTTGTGTTGGACTAAATGAAATGTATATAATCAGTTTGTCTCCACTTCAACATCAACAGCACAAATTGCTGCTTCTTTTATTTGTCTTAGAATATAAATATGCATATATAAATATATATTTGTTATGTTTATATTCAGATTCTGGATCCGAATAAGTTTAGCTATCAGAACACTCCACTGTATACAGAAGCAGAAAGCCACAGACTGCTGGCAACGACTGGCTGAACCGGCTTCCTCTTTCTTTCATCTCTCCTCTAATCTTCTGTTTGCACAGCTCTCCGTCTTGTCAACGTAGTTTGTTTAGGTTTTATGCCCGTCAATACAGCTGTATTCCTCCGTCTCAAGGAATCACGAGCATCTGAAAAGATCGTTGGTGATAGATTTGCAGGCAGAACATTTCCTCAGCTACAATCCCAGGCTTTGTCTGGAAAATGATTAAGGCTAATGGGGTGTCTCATCCTAAACGGCAGCAAAGAAAACATCTTTGCGCTACTGAAAGTTGGCCACTCCACTTTGTTTTCAACACAAAACAACCTAAGAGGTTGCTGCAGCTTATGGTGCAATAAAGCAATAGTTTTGGGAGATAAACTTTGGTTTTCTTGATAAATGCACCAGTATAAAAACATAGACAAGTGTAACAGATGTGGATTTTAACAGGCTCATGGAAGAATGACTGTTAAGGTGTTCATTTTTCCTCTTCGCTGACCAGCCCTGCAGCTCAGAAGACAGAAAGAGAGTGTTGTTTTCCTTCCCATGACTCATGCAGGAAGGTGTTGCCAACAGACATAGTTTGACAGTTTAATATTTATGCTGTCAATTCCAAAAACTAACCTTGGTAATTAGGGGAGGTGATTCCGGACAGATGTGGACGCAGGGACAAAAAGGCCTTTTGTTTGGCTCGTATGAGTACAGTCGCCTCTCCCATGACAACATTAAAAACCAGGCTCAAAGTCATTGGCAGTCTGTCTGATAGGTTCACTGCTCAGTGCGCTGGATGAAGTCACATTTCTTCATGGCAGGATGTCATTCCTGGGTGGGACGTCACGTCAAGCAGCATTAGAGCGAGACATCCTGTTGACTACAGAGCAATTAGCAGCATGTCATATATTTTAGAAAATTACATTTATTTACACATAGCAACTCAATATTTTGCCAACAGTGGAAAATGTAAATGCAAGCAGGTGTGTGTGTCGTAATAAGCAAAGAGTCACAGGTGTGATTCTTTCAACGGTAATAAACCTGAGTGCAGACAGGACACTGAACTACTGAAACTGCTTTAATGTGGGCAAATAACAGATTTTGTGCATATCTACTTTTACGAGTATTACATTACTTAATATCTTGGATACTGGAAACTGAGATCCTGGTATTTCCCTGAAATTCTTGCCAAAATCTACTCCCTTTTCCCAGGAAAAATATCTGAGGAAATGTTTTTTAGCCTTTGTACAACACCTTCTCTAAATCTCTAATGATACCACACAACTGCTGTAGCGGTTTCTTACAACTTATTAAGTGTTTCAATTTTATAAATCACCATTTTATAAATAATTAAGTCTTAATAATTGTTTAAAAACTTGAGAATTGAAGTTTCACTCAGCTTTGCATTAATGCGTGTATACATATTGCGCATACAAATAATACACTGGTAGATAGACGGCCTACACTAACTACTTTGTACCATGTACTCCAAGCTGTGGTCACTGGTCAGCCTAACAGGCCCGTCTCTGCCCTACCTCTGTAAGAACCTTCTGACCACTGACTGTAACTCTGTTTTCCCTCTTAACAGATCACACACCACAAACACCACAAACCTCTGCTTGTGCACACTAACACATCAGGTAATTCATATATCCAACATCAATCACGCTATGGCCTATGATGAGTGAAATAAGGAAATGACATTAACATTTTTATGTATGTCTATAATCAAACAAAGAGCCCCCTGACGCTTATTCACACACATTATTCATAAAATCTGCCCAAACTGCACTACTAATTATTCAAGCAAAGCACTTTTTTTTCTTTTACAACAGCTGGTTCTTTGTCAAATTAATCAACCTTATAGCTGACATGCAACATTACAGACATCAACGTCATTTATTTATTTTATTTTCCCCACATCAGCCCACCTGGGCAGAGAGTGAGTGAGAGTGGAGTACAGGTAGTTGCCATAAACACTCAGGCTTTATCGTCTTGGGGAAAACACAGCCAGGAGTCATTTTGTTGCACACTCTAGTTTAATGAGAGATGACCTCAAGCCATTTATAGGCTGTAAAGGACACCTTGTAGCAGCTGAAGTGCATCAGAGCCAGAGGTTTCAAGGCTGAAGTTGAAGTGTATGATCAGTGAGGACAGAGGACATGTCAATGAGAAGGACGAGCATGCTTCAGGGGAACCCTCTGAAAACGCTGCTGCAGTGAAGTGAATACCAGGTGTGATTAGTTTGTCCTTCACTTGATCCAGATACTCACTTTTAATTCTGCTGTGTGGTTTGGCAAGCACATGCTTTTCTCACACCTAAATGAACTGAGGAAAAACCCTTAATGAGTTGAAAAACTGTGGGCCAAGTGTGGAGTAAAGCTGGCATTGTTTTCTTTTCTCATCAGTTCATTGTTGGTTACGGTCTCTGAGCACGGGATTTGCTGACGATAATGAAAACATTTAAATGTTCTCGAGGGCAAAGCTCAGGCAAAGATGAACCATGTATCTGTGGCTGAAATGAACTATTATTCTCTTTGTTGATTAATCTGTCATTTTTTTTCTTAACTAATTATCTGGTCTAGATGTCATAAAATGGAGACCAAGGTTGACTGTTGATTGGACAAAATAATGTCTTATTTTGTCCAATGAACAGTCTAAAACCAAAACATAATCAATTTATAATGATACTACTACCTACTAGCTCGTACAAGTGATAAAACTAACACTCAGCGTCTTTCGGCTCATTGTTTTTGTTTTCCAGCCAACAGTTTTACTGTTTTGGTTCTGTTTTGATAAGTTACATAATGTAGTTAGCAACAAATTCGAACATTCAGCAACTAGATATTTCCTTCCAGAGCTGATGGAGAGTTAATATCGGACTGACATTCAGCAGATGGACAGAAACATGACTTTACATCATTGTTAATGTTCCTACATTTCTGTCAGATATGAAAATAAGCAACAAGTTCACCATGCTAACTTAAGATTTAATTCAGGAATTGAAAATACAGTAGTAATAAAAAAGTGTGGTAAGTTTATTTATTTTCTTTATACAATTATAAAACATTGTGTTCAGGTTTTAGAAGAAAATAGTCAGTCTAGTTGAATGAATTTGTGTTTTATTATTATATCTTTGCACTCCTGGGAAACACTGAGCATATGAGACAGTCATGGGACACAACATGAACTCAGACATGATAGAAAACAGGAACTGGGGAGGGGGTCCACATTCAATCTCTGCATGCATGGTCGGTGGGGGTTTGACTATGACAGGGGCCCTTCACCCAAGGTAAAGTTTTGTTGTGCTACACCCGGGGATCCAGGCCTCGTTATTGAGCAATATGCTCTGCTTTGTGTGATGAGGGTCCACCCCCTCATGCACTGCTTGTGTTTTATCTCCCCTTTTACAAAAGAAGAGGCCCCGCAAACAGCCACCTTCGCACCTCTCTTAGCAGCTCTGCTGAATGAGCTCAAGCACCTCTCCATTCATATGTGGAAATATACCACAGGAAAAAAAAAAATCAGGGTAAGTGTTTAGTCCTTTTTTCTCACTGTGAAGAGGAAAAACAAAAAACGCATCCTACGAGTATTGAGATCCTCATATGAAAGAGGAAAAAGCACAGGCTTCTGTTCAGTTATTGGCCTTGAAATGTTTATAGGTTTTTCCGAAAGGGCGATTGAGGAGTGAAACATTCAACAATACACCCAAAAAAACTCCAGCAGCTTGGAACCTTTATGAAAGTGCCAAATATGAATCACTGCACTGCGGATGCCAGACGGGCCTTTCCTGTGTTGCTAAGAGAGCCCCTTGGACTGGAACAGCCCGGGCGGCCAGAGGGGGGTTAAGTGTTTCGGATGGCTGTACAGTGCTGCACGGTAGATATGACTTGATGCTCCTATTCCTGCTCTGCAACATGGGTGGTCTGTGCTTGATTTTATACTGCCACCTATTAGCACCATGAGCCAGTGATTTATACAGCTGTCAACTTCAACTTCATCAGCTCCGTCAGCCACTGGTGAATTGTGGGTATGCTGGCAAAGCCTTTCCTCTCTGCACCTCCTACTTTGGGGCTAAAGTAAACCACCCCTGAGAGCAGAAAGAAGGGGAAAAAATGCTGTTAAAGAGAAAAATACAATTTAGATAAATAACAACCATGCATACCACTGAGGCCTCCTCTGTGGAGAACTTCCAGCCTAAACATCTGGCTGGCTGCATATAAGGAAGAGACTGTGTTTGAGTTAAAGCAAGGTGAGAAAGGAGGAATTCATGGTTGAAACAGCCAGCTAACAGTTGAACTGCCTGGGGATCAGTCAGAGGCTGCACAGAATTATTAAGAGCAAGCGTTACCCTGAAAAATGATGTAAATACTTCTTCTAAAAATACAGTATGTACAGTAAGTATCTCGCTTAATGCTAGGACATTGTGCCTAAAGACAGAATGTGTTAAAGGGAAAAATCTGTTGACAAATTAGTCATTTGAATGGCCTGTGTGTTATTTTGCATCAGGTCATATGGCATAAAGAAATGGAAACTGTGGGTAACAGCTCTTATTCGCTGGTTAATGAAGAAAAAGGTGTTATTCCCTGTGGGCAGTGCAGAGTAATGGGCTTTTGCGTGGCTCTAATGAGGCTGCTGGATTCATGCTGGACGTGTGCTGCAGGCCAATTTCAACAAACACTGGCATGAAAGGAAGGTGGAACGTGCATATGGGTGATTTACAGTATGTAATTCTTTACCATAAGGAGCATATTAGCAACAAAAAAACAATCCGGCTGCTACTGTGATGCTGAGGGCACCGTATTTAAGATTAAAATGCTGATTTGTGGAAAAGACATTGGGCTTTTAAAGTGTCAGGGGCTAATTACTTTTACTGCAGTTGAAACCCAAGAATGTTAAACTTTATTAAACACCTGTTAAAATAATACTTGTCACTTTGAGTTTGTGGGAAACGTCCTGTTGGATAGATCTGAAAGAAAATCATAAGTGGTCTAGATCAGTGATTCCTAAACTTATACCCAAGGGCAGTTGCTGGGGGGGTTTGTGGAAAGATTGAGGAGTAGCTGGAAGAAATATTGAAGTGATTTAAAAAAAAAAAAAAAAATCATATAGTGTTCAGAAGGAAAATAAAATCTGAACGGGATAATAAATTAGCATGATCTTAAGTAAATATACCAGCTGCTAGGCTGACGGCACAGCACCTTAACCTATGTGAGTTATAACGTCTTAAAATCACGTCATGTTCAGATTGCATGAAAACTTGTCAGATTAGTCATAATCGGCTAAAAATAATGGATAACGTGAAATAATTAGCCAAAAGGAACAGACAAACGATTACATTATTATTTTCTACCAGAGAGCACAAAACAAACACCGGCTGTAGAGAGGCCCTTAACATGTTTTCGCAGTTTTGTCGCAGCATGCAGACTAGAGCTAAACACTGACAATTCAACTGTATGAAAAAAAAAAGGCTGTATGAAAAAAAAAAAAGGCTGTATAAACATTCACTTCAAAATCTGTTGACATTTGTAGCATGACAAGTGGTGTCGATGAAGGGGTTGAGCCCATCTTACAGAGATGCGGGGATACATCAGGCATTAAAGGTCGGGAGCCATTGGTCTGAGATGATTTATTATTCATAAAGCATGTCACCAGTCCAGACCAGATAGACGGTCTAAAAGAGGAATCTGTCAACTGAACATCTGACATAAATCTTGTATATTCTCTATCAACTATACTGCTGTGCTGCTGCTCAGTTTGCCTTGACGCGTAGCTGTCTTGCGTGCAGATGCTCCAGACCTACATCACATATATTCACAGTGACTTGTTGGTGTTGGCTACATGCAGGGTGTGACTGGTGGCGAAGGTCTCTCCTCGGTGTAAAGCGGTTTACTTAATTTATGCTGGTTCAGAAGCAAAGGTCATACTTTTTGAGATGAGAAAAAAAAGCCTGTTAAGGTCACACGCTAGCTTTCCAGATGCCAGAAAGTGTGATCAAACAGTTCCCAATTAGAACCATATAATTTGGTAACATTATGATATTAAAGATGGCAGCTTGGTTTTCCCAAGCAAAACTAACTTCACAAGCGGCTGACCATAATTTGGGGTTCTGTTGCATTTATGCAGAGGGGTAATGGTGCAGGAGGAGGTTGCATGCATATGTGTGTATGTGTATACGTGTGTGTGTGTGTGTGTGTGGTAGGGGTAGTAGGAGTTGCTGCAGAGACAGAGAAATATTCTGGAGAAGAAAAACATTGGTAAGCATTCAAATATGCATTTCTTTGGTCCAGAAGCAACATGACTCGAGGATGAAAGGGTGGAGAGTAGGTAGGAACATGAGTGTGTCACAGGGGAGGTTTTTTGGCTTTTGGCTGTCAGTGCCGGAAAAAGGGGGAAAAAAACTTTTACATTCATCATACAGACTGAATATACAACAGTGACGGATGTCAGTTGTCATGGTTATGAAGGAAAATAAACACAAAAACAAGGACAACAAAAAGGATGAAACAGAGGGAAATGTCATGAGAAACCTCAGCATACGTTACGTTTGTTAAAGGAACAGTTCAGCATTTTGGGAAACGCACTTCATTTGCCTTCTTGCCAAGCGTTAGATGAGAATATTGGTAACACTCTTATTTTGCTTGTTGAATAAAGTTAGCGCCAGAAGCTGGTTAGCTTAGCAATAAAACTAGAGGCCTGATTAACTTGTTCTAGCTCTAAAAAATCCATATGAAATATATATCCATATAAAAAGTGCTTCATTCATTTCTTTTTAGGGGGGTTATGTGAACTACGGTCTGTGCTGGGAGCAGTTGCCAGGCAACCAATGGAGATGGAAGTTATCATGAGATAGTCAAATGACCCTCATAAAATGGCAGATCGATTGACTGTTTTTTACCCCTCAGTTATTGTACAGATTAAACATACAATGTGTCAATTCTACAGAGTTTCAGAGGTACAGGTGGGCAGATTTTGTTATTTTCAAGCAGAGCACAGATAGCTTTTTCACTTTTCCTGTCTTAATGCTAAGCTAAGCTAAGCTAAGCTAAGCTAACTGATCCCAGCTTCAAGACATGACAGTGTCAACTCTTGGTATGTAAGCAAATAAACATATTTCCCATAATTCATTTAAGCTGGATGATTAAACTGTGTGTAGCTTTTAAAAGCATTAATAATCGGTTTGAGGAATTTAGTGTTTTTTTTTTTTTTTTTTTTTTTGAAAACTCATAAAGTACATGACCCAAAGCATTTCTAAAATATTTGGTATAAAAACCAGAAAAACTCTCCAAAACTATGAGCTAACTTGAATTTTCCCTCATAAAAAAAGTACTCACTTCATACCAAGACTTTCCCCAGCATCATCTTAAGTAAAGCGTTGCAGCAGTGGGACACTTTTTAACATGTGAATTGATACCTTAAGATGCATGTGTGGTAAGAGAAAGAAAAGTTTGCTCAGTTCACTGAAGCGTTGTGACCCTTCATGGCCAGGTTGTCAGTGAAGCATACAGGACAGATCCAACGGGGCAAGAGGGAGCGAGGATTCACAGGGAAACTGAGAGTCAACAGCCGGGCTGAATCCCCAGAGATTTCTGGCTGTCTCGCTCTGTCTGTTGACACTCTCCTACTCCATTGACTTTTTCATTAACCCCTTATCAAAATGTTTTTCTCTCCCCCACATTGACATTAGCCCCACTCCCTCTCCCCCACCAAGATCCTGGTTCAGCTGTTCCACCTTGTGGTCAGATCTGATATGAGGGTGTTCTCGTTTTTTTTTTCTTTTTTTCATCCGATGGTTGAATTTTTAATTTATTACTTTGGAGAAGTACATATTGGACATTTTGGACTGTTATGTTTATGATTAAGTAAGGGTTATGAGGGCCAGTTCAGTGTTTGTTTTCAGTGTTTACTTTTTTAAAGTGCATTTGCAAAAAAAAAAAAAAAAAAAAAACATACTTAACCGTACAAGATTTTTTACGAAGCCAAAACTGACATCCAACAAACTAATTATAGAAGTTTTAAAAACTCTGTTTAACTATATCACAGACCTGTCTCTCCGTCAGCATGAATTATAGACAAAAAAAAAAACAAACTTGTGAATGTACTTTGTACTATCTGGTGCTGAAAAGCTCAAACTGGCCAAAATAACTGATCTCACATATTTTAATTGCTTGTAACATGTAGAGCAGCCAAACGTAATGTTTTCATTGGCCTGCATTCAGAGTTGTGTGCTTGCTTCTGAAACTGTGACATCTTTCACTTAACTTTAACCTTATAGTGCTTATGTTCCTTCTTAAATTAATGAGGGCAGTTCACATGATTCATTTCCAAATAAAACAGGGAGCAGTTACAATATTTCCTACAGCCAGTATCAGGGCAGGAATTTCCAAACTTACTGAACCACAGTGAGCAAAGAGAGACTAAAAACATTTAAAGCCACAACAAAAGCACTGTAGTTTTTTTTTCTACCAAGTTCGTGGTGTTTCTTGTTTTTGTCTCTACAAAATAAAGTCCCTTGACATTTATAAGTGCTGTGCTGGGCCATTTTCCCCAGTTGTTAAACTGCTAAAGCACACTCAAGTACACAGATATAGCACCCACTAGTGGTTTGTTGAACTATCTGAGGTTGTGTGCAAGTATCATATCATAAAACTGCAACCGTATCACAACTTGAAGTGAAGAAGCAGAAATAATGAGCAGATGCAGAAAACTGCAGTGAGAAACACTAATAGTAGTGCACTTATTTCTGTGATCTCTTCTGCATGTTCAGTGTAATTGGAACCATTTTATTAAATACTAATAAGCACAATTCAACTGTAAATATATGTATAAAACAGACAGAGCGTTAGATTGAAAAGTGTAATGGTGCAGACAGCAAAAGTAAATGCTCTAAGTTCAGTAAGCATGTAATAATGAGAAGCATCAGGGGTTTACCTTCCGGCACATCACTGATTTCCATCTTAGGTGATAAGGATTCACTTTTACTGTAGCCAAACACCTTTCTGACATTTCTCTCTCAAACTCCAATCCTGAACTCCACCTCTCTCTTGTGAAAAATCAAATGTTTCCAGTCTAAAGCTGATAATTTAAACATAATATCTGATAAATGATGTAGACTGTTAGTGGAACCCATGACACGTTCTTGTTTCTCTCCTGTTCTTGTTGTTCGATGTCAGCTGCACAGATTAATTCCGTTGTCGTAATTATTTTATGCTCATTAACTCAAGGTTATTTTCTCCACAGCTGACTGAATGAGAATAAGCGATTCTGAAAAAAGAAAAAAACGCAGCTGAAATGTCACCACTGAAAAGAAAAGGTGAATCTTATAAAAGCACAGCACACAGATCAAGAAAAGATTGTTTAATTATCAAAATTGTAACTCGTGTACAACTCCCTGCAGAAAAAAAAAAAAAAAAAAAAAAAAAACCCTGACTGATACAAACTGTTAAGACAGTGTTACAAACATTTCCCCTGTCTTTTAATCAACGTGGAAAAAGCTTTTGAGAGATGTTCAATGGTACAGACGTGTTCTTCTCTCATGAGCAGAAGGACAACTTATAATTCATTCTATGAATACAGCGATACAACGAGGAGACTCGGTAACTGAAAGCATAGTGATACAGTAAAGAGGCAACAGAAGATAAAAAGACAGCTGTCGTGTGAAAAATGTGATTTCCAACGGACGAAATGCAGAGATTAGGCACCAGTAATTTTATTCCTCATCCAAAAACTGATTTCAACCACATGGCCCTTTACAGATATCAAACTCGAGGTATAACGAGCTGATAGCAGTGAGTTTGACAGAGTTCAGAAGTCTTCTTCTGCGTTTCGGCTCCTGGTGGTCTTCAGCTGTTTCAGACGCTCGATGCACTCCTCCACAGTGCGCTCGCCGTGGACTTTGTTATCACGGGTGCGTACATTCACAGTGTTACTTGTCTTCTCCTTCTCTCCCACCACTTTTCCGTGCAGAGAAACAAACAAAGAAGACAAAAGAAATCAATATCTACTGTAGATGGACAGCGAGAAAGCGATGCTGAAGATAAAGAGTGGAAACGACAGACAGGAGAGTGAAAGAGTGGGCTGACACTAACCCAGGATGAAGTTGTACTGCGCCAACTGTGCATTTCTGATCTTTTTGTTCAGGGTGCAGCCGGGGTCAAGATCCACATCAGTCATGAAGCCGTTGTTGTGGAATTCCTGCTTGACCTGTCACATTAACCAGGAAAACAAACAGTTGAGTCCATGCCAGCATATTTTAAAAATTCATTGATCTGAACTAACATTTTTCACAAGTTGTAAATTCGGCTGTAACAGAGAAGATTATATCCCTGCAATCATTAATATCACAGTTTATTGCACTGCTTTGTTGAATACTTGATTCTGATCATAGACTCTGGAGGAGCACAGCGGAGACAATAACCTTTGAAATCAATGAAATTAATTTAAATTAATACTTTTTTGTCAAATTACTGATTTCTCTGGCAAGTAGCCGTGTAATAAGCGGGATAATTCACAGCTGTTTCAGTTTATGTCACAATAATGACTGGCTCACTGTACATCAAATGACTTCTTCAGTTTTATTTTGTAGCTCTGGCCATTGGTTCCTTTAGTTCTAATAACACTGTACTCACTAACGATAGATCCAAAGAGGCAACAAACCAATGAACAGAACGATTGCAAACAAGCCAACAGGTTGGTCACGTGTTGGGACGAGAAAATGAATATCCAAGCTGTTCAGAGTTTGATGAATGACTTCCTAATTCAAGCTTTATTATGATCTCAAGTTGTATTAGCTGTTGTGGCACAGTTTCAGTTTAATAATGGAGTAGCTGATGTGGCTAGACTAGTAGCACGACCACAACCTGTATGATTGTCTGACCGTTCATCTTTGTTGACCTATTTTTAATAATGTCCTCACATTCTGAGATCTCAGCATTACTTTGGTTGAGTTATCGAAACTTGCAAAACTGATGGCTTGAGAATCTATGAAAATACGAGTTTTTAAATTAATAATCATAATAATTAAATGAATAATACTGAACTCAGTGTTGCCGAGTGCTTCATAGCATCAGCATGCTGTCTGTGTTGTCTATAAAGTGAGACTATGGACTAAAGGTCAGTGGTTACCTTCTGAGCGTACTCCTCACAGGTCGGTCCCACAGGTACAACCATCACTTGATTTGGAGAGAGCCACAGTGGCCTGAAACAAAAACAGGACACATTTGCATTAAAGTGTTGAGGAGAAATGGAGGCCAAGTACATTCTGCAAGGTACCTGTGCAAATATTTACACCCCCGCAGAACTGAGGTGATTTCTGTTCAGTCAATATTAAAAAATCATTAACAATGCTCGGGAAGAAATAAGTCAATAAATAAAACAAAAACATCTATGTCTGGAGTCAACCCCCACTTCACAAATTAACCTTTTAAAATGGACTGTTTACAAACCATTTTCCTCCGTAGTTTTCTGTCAGAATAGCGATCATCCTCTCTACTGATCCCAGGATAGCTCTGTGGATGATCACTGGTCTCTTCTTGTCGTCACCATCATGGCTACAAAATTATTTTAAGGGGGAAAAGAAACAGGAAGTCACACAGAGAAATCTAAGAGGAAAACAGTGATCATCAGGACAAAGAGGCTGGTTAAAAGTCAACAACAGATGTACAGCAAAGTAAAACAATCTAAGGCTAAAAAAATCTTAGTACTTCTCCATAATTGGACATCATATATTAATTTAAACAAAACCTCTTTTCTGCTTTCATATCAGCACTTTATTTTAAACCCTGTGATGCCACATTGATTGATTGATTGGATAAGAGTTACCTGACAAAGGTGAGATTAAAACGGATCGGGAGCTGGAAATCAAGCTGGATTGTGGCACACTGATGGTACCGGCCAATGGCATCCTTGATCTGAATGTCGATCTGCAAAGACGGGACACGGATGATCAGCAGTGACCTTCCGGCTGATTCACACTTGTAACATTACTGCAGCATATGACTCACCTTTGGTCCATAAAACGCTCCATCACCGGGGTTGAGAACCCATTTCTCCCCAAACTCATTCAAGCTGTTCTCCAGTTGCTGTAAAAACAAACACTTAGTGCTTTGTTACAATTTCAATGGCTGACCAACACGCAAGTAAACGGTGGTGTTAAGCAAAGCTGTATATTTAGACCTGACATTTTCTTCATCTGGAACTAATCACTGAACTGAGAAATGTTAACGTCTCAATAATATTTTATGGTTGCTTGTGGGAGTTAATGAGGTGAGAGAAACATGCAGCAAGTTCTGTTCCAGTCACTACAGCAAGCTTACGAGTCAGTTTTTGTGTATACAATTTTCCACCTTTGTGCATGCAAACATTAATCATAAAAAGTCAGTGCTGAGTTTAGGAAAAGTTTTTTTTTTTTTTTTTCCCCAGAGAAGTGTGTCCTGACAAGTGAACCAAACAACTGTACAACAAGCTATTTTAATATTTTTCCCCCCAGTCAACTCCACACATTATACTGGTCCTACTAATATTATTATATTATTACTGTCAGAACTGAGAGTTATACCAGTATTAACAAATGCAGTCAGTAAGAAGCAGCACAATCTCTGTCCACCAGCAGACCACAACATGTTTAATATTTAAAAAGTTACTGAGGCCATCATTAGTAATACTCTGGGCAAGAGTTCAAATGAAGCATTGAGGGCAGAATAATGACACGACAAACTGTAAATCAGTGACGAAAAATTATAAGGCGATTTTTAAATACCGTAAAATATGAATATAGATCCACAACATGTGATTTATTGGAGCTTAATGACCGAGAAAAATTTGTGTGTGTGTGTGTGTGTGTTTGGTTGACAAAACATTTTGACACAAAGTGGCCTGCAGTAGATGAAGATGCCACCATTACAAAAACCCTGAATCACCCAAAATGAAACGGCACAATCGAAACGCTCGATCGATGAGGTAACGCATGGTTCGAGGCAGCAATGCAAAAAAAAAAAAAAAAGTAAGCATCAGTGTAAAAAACACTCAGCAATGAAATACAAAAAGATTTTGTGGCACAAATTGAGTGTTGCAATGTGTACTGCTGGTGTAATATTTCACTTTCAAATAAAACATATCAGCAGCCTGATAACAAAGAAAACAAATGTGCAGGCTAATACACCCCTGCTGTAAAATTCAATGCATGCTGTGTCTCTGTCAGCCTTTTCTTCCATTCAGAGCCTGCCAGCCTAATAAACAAAATGCATGTGCTTCACATATTTGTGCTACTGATATACTTGAGGCTGAACTGTCATTCAGTGTTGATTTTACAGATTCAGCTGTTAAACCTTAAGTTGCTCCAAAAGAGACCGTCAATGTGTTTTATTTCATGCTGAAAGCAATAAAGTCTGATTATCACTCAGTGTAAGTCACTCACTCTTTGTTTAAGCTAGATTTAAACATTACTTGCTCTCTCTCCCAGAGCGACTGAGAGCTGAACCTAAGATGTAAAATATAGACCTGGTCCACAGAGAGTGAATTTGATTTGACAGCAAAGGCAGACAGCGATTGCAGTGATGTAGAATCTTTGGAGACGAACAAGCATTTTCTGCTTCACAACTGATAGCAGACACTGCAGAATAAAACTCATTCATTAAAATATAAATGTTCTCTGGGTCTACAAATCACACTCTTCCATTTGCTGTCTGTGAAGTGAGTCCGGTATTTCCATCTAGATAATATCACAGATCAGCATCTTAATTCTCCAGTGAGACTTTGTGAGTGTCATCCATATTTTTAACCATATGAGAGAAACAAGAGGAAGTCTGATTACCTTTTCTGCTTGGTCCCAGACCTCTGGGTCTCCCAGGAATTTCTCTGGTCTTGTGGACAGGTTGAGTTTGAAAGTGAAGCCAAACACATCATACACAGTTCGCAGGAAGTCCAGGCAGCCCTTGATCTCCCCCTCAATCTGGGGTAAAAACAAGATGTAACAGAATTTACATTATCCATCTTGACTTGGCTGTAAGTTTAATTTCTGGTGTAATGATTGATCTTTGTTTGTTCAGGCACCTATAATATAATGATTCATTATTTCCTGTAGCTGTAATTCATTAATAAGTAAATGCAGTGCTACTGGGGGTCCAGAAACTGACTATAAACTTCATGGAAAGTATAAGATGTCTTCTGCAAGTTTGTTTGAATTAATTAAGTCACAAAAGACAGAAACAGTAAAAGCAGCAATTTCCAGCAGCTGCAGCCAATCTGAGGGATTAAAAGTGAAATAATTTGTGTACAAAGTGCAATCAAATAATTAACCATCCAATCCACTGCCGTTACTGATAAGGAGAAAACAAAATCAGTGGGATCCTGGCTGCAAGTTGCTGTGTTACTACATTTGAACAAACTAATTAAGAAATCTCTCTGGTCTTCCAAAACCCTGTTTGTGTGCATCGATATTGGCAGCAACTCCTCTTTGGTGAAAGGACTTAATATGCAAGTTGTTATACTAAGCTGCAGCAGCCTGTGGAGTCCTCACTTTACCTGGGAATGTGACTGGCTGTTCACTGGAAACATTACCTGAATTTGTTCAATAAACGGTGCCAGCAAGATACTGATGCACTGTGAGCTTTCAAAACTGGGCTTCTTTCAAACGTGTATCAAAGCAAGTGGAAATATTTATCAAAAAGGTATTAACATGTGTGAATTAAACCCTGCCTTAAAGAGTTTTTCACTGCTCTCATTTAGCATTACACACCACAATTACGTTGTCATTGACTCATGATGGACAGTTTTTATTTTCTTCAAGATTTTTTTTCATTTTCAAATTCAGCCTTCAGCCTCAACCAACTTCGAATTTGTAAACAGACAATTGTAAAATTGGTGGAGTGGCCCTTGAAGTCTAATTTACTTTACCCATCAGCAGATTTCAATAACAAAAATGAAGTGGCTGAGTAAAGTCAAGGCGTCAGCGCGGGCCTCACCTGGTCCATGGTGCAGAAGATATGAGCATCATCCTGCTGGAAGCGGCGGACGCGAGTGAGGCCCGTCAGGGCTCCTGACAGCTCGTTCCTGTGCAGAACGCCAAAGTCTGCCATGCGAAGGGGCAGCTCTCTCCAGGAGCGTGGTCGGTGATCAAACATCAAGCTGGAGCCAAACAGATAGGGTGTGAAAAAAACACAAATTACAGCTGCCAAATTCAACCTCGAGTTATCACAATAACTGAAAATTGCAGTGCTGCATGAATACTGCTATAAAAGACAATCAATATGTGATTTAAGTAACATCCAACACTTTAACAAATCTCCATTTCAGTATGATCTCCAGAGGCGCAGCCCATGTGGATAGCACAAAGATTGGAACAGTAAAAAGGAGATAAAAGATCTGAATATAAAGAGCTGCAGCCTGGCTCTTTAAACTGCAATGCAGCATTCAGCATTAAATTGAACTGGGTCATTCAACAACTGATGGCAAGAGCATCAGTCCATTACAAGTTGAGCTGAACTGGATGACAAACTATTGTAGCAGTGAAATATGAAGCTATTTCACAAAGACTGAGTTAACTGCTGATAACAAAAGCCCTGTGCAAACTCTTATGAAGCTATTCTAGTGTGGTAAAACATTACTTAACGGTTTGTCACATTATAGTGGTATAATCTCTTTTTTTTGTTAGATATTAGGATAAATATTGTACCAAAACATTGTTTTGTGACAACAGAGCGAGCTCATTTATTGCTGGAGAACAAACAACTCTGCCTCCAATAAACACAGCCAGAAACCAAGTAAAAATATCTATTTCACACCCCACCGTGACTTGATACATAGTGTGTAACAGAGGTGGGTGTGTTTTTCTTTGCACTTTGTGCTCTTCTTTTCTAGTTCCCTGCTGAAATTTAAAAAATATTTTCAAACAACTCTCAATGCGAAGAAAAGGAGGCCTCACCAGTGTCCTGGACAGTTCATTGGTTTGAGGGCGAAGGTCTCCTTCTCCACCTCGAAGGAGAACATGTTCTCGCTGTAGTGCTGCCAGTGTCCAGAGGTCTGCCACAGCTTACTGTTGTAGATGTTGGGTGACACCACCTCCTGGAAACCCCTCTTCTTGTACTCGCTCTGCCAAATAAAAAAATAAATAACCGTCTTATTATAATCTTTTTAATGAGAAAACCTTGTTATGAGCTGCTGGCACCTCAAGCAACTCAGCCTCATAACGCTCTGTACACATCACAACTACAAAGAACTGGTTAAAGAAATTTCTGTCAACACCTGGGGACTCGCTGATAAATAGTGCATATCGTGTAAAACATACATAACTCTGCAAGCAAAGGCTGAGGTTTTGAAAAAGCAAACTACCTCTGAGAATGTTTATGCAGCAGCATAATCACATCCTAGTTTGTTTGTATATTATAAAAGGGGACAAACGGGGGTAAACTCAAAGCAAAAGTCATTTTTAAAGTTCTTAAATTCACCTTGGGTTGGCCTGTTTTGTCCGATATCAGTGTTAGAATACAAACAGAAAGCGGACAGCAATAATAACACAAAAAAAAAAGAACTTCATAAATCTATATTGCCACATTAACCCTAGTGTAGGTGGCCCCAAACTGGTCACAGAGGTCGTTGTTTGCATACTTCATTTTTGATCGTGATGTGTGTGCATATTTTACTATGGACTGCTAACTGTTCCAAGGTCAATGGTGAATCGATAAAGTTACTGGCTGTCTGTGACCTAACTTTAAATTTGAAAGCTGAAGGTTTTGCCTTTAGTTTTATGACATAACAGTTTTAAGTTGTTTATTTTGTTGTTTAGCCTGCTGAACTTGGCTTTAGGATGTTCTGCGGCTAAATGGCTAATCCCCCATGTCAGGGGCGATGTTGGATTAATGTTGTATAATTGAGGCAGAGTCAAGCACTTTTTTTTACTGCCTTAGCTTTGTTGTTGGACAGAAGCAGTGTTACTGTTGTATGTAAATTTACATGACAGACATGCCATCAAGGTAACTTTGATCAGCAGCTATAAATTCCTAATGTGATGTGTAATGTGTAGACGCTTGCCTTTGGTTAATTACAGCCCCATTAAACTGTTCTAAAATAAAACCATAACAGCTTCTTTCACTATTTTTCAAGGCTTTATCTTGTGGGTGCAAAATATGTTTTCACTGTGTTCAGGAATATTTTGTTCATGTTTTAACATTCAGAACTGTTTTGGATCAATATGTTTTCTATGTTTATTTATCCAAAAAAAAAAAAAAAAAAAAAAAGCCAAACTTTTACACATTTTTGCACAATCATTATGGTTTGCTGACTTACATAACTTTTTTGCTTCTCTTAAATGTTGCCAATCATGTCTGAACTCATTCCAAATAACTGGCCACCAATTATAAGCTATTTTGAGATTCATAAATAGGTTTGTGTTCAAAGATAGATAAAATGAAAATGTCATATTTAGTAAGCATAAATTAGCGTATATATTAGATGTGTTAAACATCTATTTACAGCATTATTTGTATTGTATGTGCATGCCCATGTTCTTTTTTTATATTAATTTGTTTTAGGTTTCATACTCCTCTGTATAAAAGAATATAACATTTTTATTTTAGTTTGCAGAAATATATCATGGATATATGAAGTCATTATTACTGCACAGGCAAACTAAAGGTCTAAATCTGCTCCTCCCTTCTCCCCGGGTCTCCCTGCAAATTTAAACTTTCTGACTGGCATTCTTTGTCTCTTCATGTCTTTAACTTTAGAGGAAGATTATAGCAATTATCTGCTTTGACTTACTCGGATGAACTCAATCAGGGTGTTGTAGATGAAGGCTCCCTTAGGCATGAAGAAGCAGCTCCCTGGACTTAGATCATGGAAGAAGAACAGGTCTTGCTCCTGAATAAAAGAAAAAGGGTATTATTGTGATTGGTAATTTAAAAAAAAAAAGGAAAAAAAAAAAAAAAAAAGGCCACCACGCAGGAAAAACTGGTTGCAGTTTGAAATAATACAACAGCTCATCATATAACAATTCTCAGCGTCCTGTTCAGCTCGGTCTTCCACACCTGTTTTTATACTGAAAGAATGTCAACAATACACACCCTGAACCATCAAATGTCCTGTCAACAACATTGACTGATTATTTATGGTAACAAAAACAGTCCTACATCTTAACAAGAGTGTTCCAAATATTGTGAATACACCAAACTGGATGCTGCCTCCTGTCAGGGGTTAATTATGCAATGACTCACTACTCACTACTCACTACTAAAATAGGTCATGGGTAAGGCTGCACAACATACATCGGGGGACAATATTATTAGTTGATAATAGGAAATTTATGATTTATTCTGATAATGAAATTATAGTTTTAATAGATTAAAAATATATATTTGTGGGATTTTTTCTCACTTATCTCAACTAGAAAGGCGAAAAAAAAAACATTTGATGAGTCTGAACGTTTTGTTAGCAGTCAGAGATATGGAATAATAAATCATCCATCTTTACTCACAACAACTTCGACTATAAATATATATAAACTATATGTTATGAACTTCTTTTTAAAATACAAAAAGGCAAAACTATTGGTCATCTTATTGATATGGGCTATGATTATTGTATTGGCTGAAAAAAGTCCATATAAGGGCATCCCTAGTCCCTAGGAACATGTTATTATTCATGCCATTGTCATCATTTCTTTCTAGATTTATTCTGTAAATGAACAACTTCATAATTATTCAACAAGCAAAGAAGAAAAATTAACTATGCTGCTACGAATGCACTGGGCGTACTATATTTCCGACACTGTTCAGAAATGGCATTGACTATCTTGTCTTTTGAATCAGACACGCATCAATCAAAATCAGTGCTGGTTCTTAAACTTTAGAAACACTCTCTGTATTTGATTATATATTTGTTTTGAGTGGGATCATCACTGCAAATCAACTCCTTCCTCCAGTCCTTTGGAAGAATAAAACCTGTAGGAGACAATTCCGAAACTACTATGGATATAGCTTCTTTACATTTCAGTTCATACCCGGCCTAGTTTGCGGTGATCTCTGTTCTTGGCTTCCTCCTGAAACTTCTCCCACTCTTTGAGCATTTTGGGGTCAGGGAAGGAGATTCCATAGATCCTCTGGAGGGTTTCCATGTCTGCCTTTCCCTCCCAGTATGTAGATGAATTCTAGCACACCACAGGAGAAGTATGTTAGCTTTCATCACTCTTTTGGGTCCATCAAATCCCTTGAGAATGAAACACAAGGTAACTCTGTTCTAGAAATGGGGACAAATGTGTTTACTGCCAGACATTCGGGGCACAGACTACAGTACTGGAAATCCTTGTGGTTTAATCAACAAACAACACAGTAATAACCACTTTGCTGAACATAATGCATCGTTGAAAACAAAAAGGCTCACCTTGTGGACCTTCAGTGCCTTGATTTTCCCAGTATGCCTCACATGGGGCCCCCGACACAAGTCGATTAAGGGACCACACCTGAAATGCAGAGTATTTATGAGAGTAGAGTATTTGGAAAAATGCTGAAAAGGATAACCAGTTGTATTTAGGATAAGACTAGAAACACTAATTTTTGTCACGGTTATGAAATCCCATAAAAAGAACAAAAACTAAATCAGGATTAATCTATTTGTCATTATTAAACTTTCCAAGCCTGTTTGTAACAAGCCCAATGATTTCTACAGAAGACTTAAATCTTCACAAATATATCATATAATTCATAAAAAGCTGATATACATTTCTTACAATAGCTGAGCACTATAAATTTAGCAAAAATGACCTACGTAGAAGCACACAGTGAATTTGTTGGATTGTTTACAACAGCATATTGGTGTAGGTAGGATTGAATCATAATATAATACAGTGGCCATTACTCATGCTCATAATGTAGACCTACAAGGAATTGGACATTGGCAACACTTGTTGGTTTATTTATTATTATATTATTTATTCCTGCTTTTAATTTGTTGATGTCACAGAAAAAGCAGAATTACAATTAAAGATGAAAATTTCAACATGTGCAGGGACTCACCTGTAAACTGTGGTAGTGGGAGTGGTAACCTTCTCATTCAGAATGCGACACTTGAACGTGTTGTACTGTGAAGTACAAGAGCTCATTTTAGAGATATGTTACTTATAAAATGTTGCCCATTTCTTTTGCTTTTTTTCTTTTGTCTTTTTAGATACCTTGAACATTTCCAACAGAGTTTCCTTCTTTATCTCCAGCCTCTCAAATGGCTGCTTCTCCTTCATAATTTTCTTGCACAAGTTCTCCAGACATGGGAAGTCATTGCTTGATACGCCCCTGTCCAAAACATCAAAAGATAAACACAGCATTACATTGAGTAACAAAGCTGTCTTACATAGTCCTACATAATATGTAATTTGCCTTCAATGCTAAATTAAGTCTGCCAGTGTTTCTGGAGGGCATTGTGGATGTGACCAGACATTTAGCGACGTTGCCAGACGTTTTGTTCACCAACTTAATTCTTTGACTTCCAGAAACTAAAAACCTCTGCCAAGCATGGGCAAAGAGAAAATAATTCTTGACTTTAGGGCTTGAGCAATGTCAAAATATCCTTGCAAAAAACATTCTCAAACGTTCTCGCCATTAGCATAAAATGATTTCATTAAGGAGGTTGTAGAATTAATTAGACAGCACTCCTCACACTCTCCTGCTGCCTGAAGCAGGGAGGAATGCATCTGTTTCAGGGAAAGGTCAAGTTAGAAAGTTGTTTATGAAGAAGAAGTGTTGAAATTTCTCAGGGTGCAGCGAATGAAGCAATGTCTATTTCTGCATTTTGAGCAGATGATCCAGATTGCTTTTAGGCTTCCAGTCCTTAGGACAGATATAAAAAAGTATCATTTCAAATCAACGCCCAAGAAAAATCCAGCTTGACAACATTAGCGTCATTACTATCCACCTATTTTGTGTGTGCCACTGGTCTCAGACTGTGAACCGGACTGACAGCTGCGAATCCCTGAAGTACACACCAAATAACTGACTACAGCTGACTAACAAGTAATTATCCAGACAAATATGAAGACAAAGCCTGTGCGACTTACTCATTGTTCTCTAGGAACATGTCGTAGTAGAAGCCATTCTCAATGGGGGGACCGTAGCAGAGGCACCCTCCATACACTCGCTCCATGGCTTCACCCAAGATATGAGCACTGGAGTGCCAGTAAACCTAAATATACAAAAATTGTTAGGTTAGCAAAATAACAATACATCCCTTTTTGTTTAGTAGGCATGAGAAGTATGATTAAGATGGAAATAAAGATTGTTGACCTTCATGTCAACTATGTTGTAGATTTTGCTGAAGCATTAAAAGAAATATGCAGATAAAACCGACTGACAAATGGTACCATAAAAAGCAAATTGACTGAGACTTCAGTACTTAAAAATGTCAACTGACAAATGGCTCTCTTCTTCAGGTAAAATATTCAGCACCTTGTATAGATAATGAAGCTGAAATTGGGCTTTTATTTTAAGAACAAGTCTCGTTATTCTCTTAGAGACCAGTTGCTGCCATTTTTATGAGTACATGATTGCAGGAAGTTTTTAATATTCTGATGTCTCCTCCTAATGTCTGCAGCCCCAACACTTGGTGAATCACAGAGAATTAGCATTTATTGTTAATTGTAAATCTCTCATTCATCACTTTAACCTTGCATGTTCAGGTTAGCCTGCCTCAATTATTGATCAATAAGGTTGAATAAACTGCATCATAATGAATGAAATAAAAATCAGTGATAGTGCTTGCATATCAAATATTTTTATAGGCTTTCTTGGGGAAAACATTAGCAGGTGAATTTTTGGTGCACAAGAATGAGAAAACTGCATCCGGAAGAAGGTGAATAAGATGACTTCATCTACTACACTTTCCTCCCCTAATGTATATGCACTATACGCAATTATATGTAAACACTGCATCAGACAAGAGAAGAGGTGGACTTACAGCTTGAGCTTCCTCATCATCAAACTTGAGCAACTGAAGGCTGCAGTCGTCCTCCAAAGGTCTGTCCAGGTCCCACACACTGTTGTTCACTTTAGCAATCACTGTGTTGTCAGCAAGGCCTTGACTGAAGGTAAAACATGGAAACATTCCACATCAAATTACTGTGAGAATTTACTAAAATATTCAAACATACATGTAAATAAATACTGCAATAACTATAACTGTTGCATCAGGTAATACCAACTACATGTGCGCATGACAATTGTGAGTCAAACTGAACCTTCACTTTCAATTCCTTGCCTAAATGATGAAATCAGCTGAAATCTGACATAACACTTTCAGTTTAGATACAAATTGAAGTTCCCCTTTGATGGAAAAACAGGGTTACACAAGGTTAAAAACCCTAGCTGTATACACCAATGTGCTCATTGCTTCTTAAAAAAAAAAGAGGTGGGGCTGCATATGGAGCAATGCTAACATTTATGGCTACTTTTTTAACTGCGTTAACCCCATCATCACACTGACCTGATCCCACAGGCCACCTGGTATGGTGTGGTCTTCCAGGATTCAGCATCCACCACCTTTCCATCGGGCAGGGTCACCTTGATGGCTCGGCTATCTTTCGCCGCCCTCTCTGCCATCAGGGCATCATGCTCAGCTTTCAGTTTTGAGTACAAAGCAAGACGCTCATCGATGTACTGAGGTGGTGGCGATAGCTGACGAGTGACAAAGAAAGATCAGTAAACGGTTGGTTGATAAGGCGGTTTCTGTGTTTACTTTCTATCAGGTAACAATCTGTGCAAAAGATTTATGTATCTGGTCCATCAGCCTGACTTACAGATCGAACTATGAACATGAATACATGACACAATGACAGATTGTATTGTAAGATATCATTATAATGTCTAATAATAGCATACTTTCTGACACTTAATTTAGCAACTCACCTCAGCCCTGCCTCCAGAGTCCCCAGCAGCATTTTTAGCTTTCTTCTTTCCTCCATCTTTACTACCTTCAGCTCCTCCCTGTCCAAAAATCATAGCATGAGGTTAATTAAGTTGTATCAAGAAGAAAATGGCTTTAAGACAAGTTTAATATGAAGCTGGATCTGACACAGCTTCGCGGATACACACAACTTACATACAGCTGGGAAAGATACACAGTGTTTGCCATAACAATAGTAACATGCAACAATTTGTTAAGAGGCTTTGCCTGTTGGTACAGTAGTTATACAGTCTACAGCACATAGTAGATACAACATGACTTAAGACCTTTCACTGAATGTTCTGGGGTAAATTCAGCATACAAATGCCCGTCATGAAAATTTATAGGTAGTTAGGTACCACCCTGACAGCGCCCTGCAAGTTTTAGCACACGATCCGGTTATTATTAGACATCTGTGAGAGCACAAACCAGTTTTAAGAGTGAGCTTTATATTAGAAAATCCTCTTCATCCACGTGGTGTGTGCCGATTTCAAAACAGTGATTCGTGTAAGGTCATCAGTATTGGTGTGACATGCCTGTAAGCCACCGATAAATTGATAAATACTCAGATTTTGTAGTTGAGTTTGGTGTAATGCTCTCTCCATGACCATACCGAGCTAATGTCTACGTGTAAAGCCACGTTAGCACAGTCAAACCAAACTACCAGACTGGATTCGTTTAATTGCAATGTAGCACAATTTACCGCCTAAACGGCTTAAAATAAAAATGTAAATGATGCTTCTGTTATCGTGAGAGCTCTTAAGCCAACATGAGGGCATAAAAATCTAGCTCGCCGTAGTGTTAACCGCATTGCTCGTGGCTAACTAACAGGATCTGACTACAGGCTAGGCTAGGCTAGCTGCTAGCTGGCCAGTGTTGACTTAAATATAGCCGTGCGCCAGACTCGAGAGTATCACCTTTTTTCCAGCGTCCACTTGCAACTCGCTCATTTTCTCCACGACAGTCTGGTCAGCCATAACAAAGTGAGAAGCTACCTCACTTTTAGAGATAACTTTCGGAAGTCCGGTTTATATGCTCGGCAGAGAGTCACGGTGCCGGGTAAGGGCTGATGACATTTCACCGGAAGTTACGATTCTGATGCAATGCTGCCGTGCAAGGCGGTGCTATGTTTGACTTTCTGCTCTCCTCATCTGTCTTAAACTTTTTTTTTTTTTTAAAGTCAAAGTTTATTAAAACAGTGTTATTTAGTAGGAGCATTCTAAAATACCTTCCCATAGGTTTCAATACAAAAATACTCACTGTAATAAGGTCACTTATTATTTTTATTTGTCTCTAAATAATGAATTCAATGAACTGAATCTAATTCTTTCTTTGTGTAGTTTCAATTCCCTAGAAACTATTTTATCAACATCATCAGGGCAGTAGACACATTTTAAAAATGCTGTACTGAGTTAAAGCCCTTATGCTTCATGGTCACTTAGTTCAAGCCAAGCGGCACCCTCCAATGCTGGGAAATAAAGCCAATGCAGAAGTAAAATTCAGAAACTGTAATTCCCCTAGACAGGCTGCAGAAGTGAGTCTGTCTCTATAAACACCTGTATTAAAGCAAAAATAAACATGTTTACAGCCTGGTTCAGAAAACAGTTTTGGTCTCTACAGCTAATTTGTTCATATACACAGCTGTATGTGGGGGTAAACCTTTTTTTAACGCACCTGTTGAAATTATATCAAGTTATGCGTTAACAGCATGGCCACTATAATTGACAGGTAAGTGCCGTTACAGATTACAGCTTGTTTGAGCACCCAGGCGTCATTTTCAATAATTCGCTAAAATAACTAAAATATTCAAACATGCGTGTAAATAAATACTGCAATAACTATAACTATTGCATCAGGTAATACACACCAACTAGATGTGCATGTGACAATTGTGGGTCAAACTGAACCTTCACTTTCAATTCCTTGCCTAAATGATGAAATCAGCTGAAATCTGACATAACACTTTCAGTTTAGATACAAATTGAAGTTCCCCTTTGATGGAAAAAAACACGGTTACACAAGGTTAAAAGCCCTAGCTGTATACACCAATGTGCTCATTGCATTATAAAAAAAAAAATGGAGGCCAGGCTGCATATGGAGCAATGTTAACTTTTATGCTTATGGTGATAGTGATAGAGCTACTTTTTAAACTGTGTTTGTTGTGCAGTCTTCTCATGAGTTTGAGGTTAACAACCTTTAAACTTTGGAAATTACATTCCTATGGGAACTCTTTCTTATCTGTATTGTCATCAGCCCTTATTATTTTAGTTTTATTTAGTGTATTTCCTTGCTCTCTCCACTCTTTGCCTGCCACTATCTCATAAAGCTAAAGCTGCAGCCAGGACACCAGCTCCAGACAGTGACACTCACAACTATCATGCTACTCTATAGCTAACATAAGCTGAGTCATTTAACACCACCTCATACACAAATCCTGACTACAATAACAAGTTAGTTGTGTGGCACAGTCTGATCCGCTGTGTCTCATTTACAGAGTCCGAGCTGTGTACCAACACCAGATTTTTTTCAGCACACACAGAGCTGAATTTGACAAAAGTATATTGGATTAGAATCACATTATCTAGAACTGCTTACCCTACCTTTAACTGGTAATTTGTATTTTCTGTAAACGTTAGCTGCTGAAATGAAAGTCTAAATTGTGTTTCAAGACACGCTTCACACTGCCATGTGTTTGCCAGTTTTTATTAGAAGCAAACATTTAACACACCAACTACAGGGCTAGCATAAAGTAGTGATATCACCCACTGGCTCGAGTGTAACCTGCCTACACACAGTGCTTAGTGGCACATCAGAGAAACACGTTTAGTTTGTATAGAACCAGATGAACAGCAGGAGTCTTTTTTTTTTTTTTTTTTTTGCTTCATATTTTTTTCAGATGTTGAAAAAAGTCAGCTTATATTTCTGAGTGAAGTCACTGGAGTATTTGAAATCCCTGAATTTATTGCTAATGTGCTTGCCCAGCAGGAGCATAAGAGTGATGGTGTGATGGCAATATTAGATCAGAGCTGAACAAGCTCTGATTCATTTAGTATGAAATATGATTTCCTTCTGTTTAGCTTTAGGAGATTTTTAATGCAACACAATTGCCATCAAGGCTCACAGGTACAGTGTTGACAGCAGTTATACTCTGACAGAACTAGTTTGTCACTTTTCTCGTTATCGTAAGGCAGAATCAGTTTGCCAGGATGGGAGAGTACCCCATTATCTGTATCTGTATAACCAACTAAATTGTCTGTACTTGTATCGGTATCTGTAAATGGAATAGGTGGACTTAAACTTAAAGTGGATCACTGACAGACCTGAGGTGGTCCAATTGAAGGCTGGGTGCTCAAACAAGCCACCTGCAATGACACCTACAACGTTGCCGTGCAAGGAGGTGCTATGTTTGACTTTCAGGTCAGCTGCTCTCCTCATCTGTCTTAAACTTTTTTTTTTTTTAAAAAGTCAAAGTTTATTAAAACAGTGTTATTTAGTAGGAGCATTCTAAAATACCTCCCCATAGGTTTCAATACAAAAATACTCACTGTAATAAGGTCACTTATTATTATTATTTGTCTCTAAATAATGAATTCAATGAAATTAATCTAATTCTTTCTTTGTGTAGTTTCAATTCCCTAGAAACTATTTTATCAACATCATCAGGGCAGTAGACACATTTTAAAAATGCTGTACTGAGTTAAAGCCCTTATGCTTCATGGTCACTTAGTTCAAGCCAAGCGGCACCCTCCAATGCTGGGAAATGAAGCCAATGCAGAAGTAAAATTCAGAAACTGTAATTCCCCTAGACAGGCTGCAGAAGTGAGTCTGTCTCTATAAACACCTGTATTAAAGCAGAAATAAACATGTTTACAGCCTGGTTCAGAAAACAGTTTTGGTCTCTACAGCTAATTTGTTCATATACACAGCTGTATGTGGGGGTGAACCTTTTTTTAACGCACCTGTTGAAATGATATCAAGTTATGCATTAACAGCATGGCCACTATTACTGACAGGTAAGTGCCGTTACAGATTACAGCTTGTTTGAGCACCCAGGCATCAGAATCAGTTTGCCAGGATGGGAGAATACCCCATTATCTGTATCTGTATAACCAACTAAATTGTCTGTATTTGTATAGGTATCTGTAAATGGAATAGGTGGGCTTAAACTTAAAGTGGATCACTGACAGACCTGAGGTGGTCCAATTGAAGGCTGGGTGCTCAAACAAGCTACCTGCAATGACACCTACTTGTCAATCAAAGTGACCATGCTATTTAAGTACGCATAACTTTTAGCCTGAGTCAAAAAAAAAAAAAACTCTGACTCAGTACAGGTGTCATAAACGTGGACAAAACAACAAAATAGTTTTTTGTACCAGGCTGTAAGCATTCATCACATTTCATTTCAATATGGGAGCTTATGGAGATTGACATGTTCTGTAGCCAGCCTCAAGTGGCTGCTCGAGGAACTGCAGTTTTTTTCCTTATCTGTCTCATTTCACAGCCACGGAGGTTTCTGCTTGGTCTACACCCTCCATAAAACTGAGCGTAGCATTTCACCCTTCACCCTCATTATGATGACACTCTTCATTATTTACAGTTAGACATGTAATAAACCCTGCAATGTCCTCAAATATGCATAGCAAACTTTGTAAACTCTCATCACAGTATTCACAAGTGGTTACAATATGACCACGGGATCATTTTTGTTATTAGCACCTGTGACTATGAACTGCTGAACCCATTATGCTACCATTATGCTAGAGATGTAATTGACAACACACCAGAGCTGTTACCTCTCCACACTTTTTTAAATGTTTTGAATGTTTAAACATTCATAAACTATTCATTCTGGCCCCACCTAACATATTACAAATTTTACCCTGGGTGGATTGGATTGAAGAGAAATTGTGGTATGGCTGTAAAACTATTTACAGCCAACAGAAATAGAGCAAAAAGAGCAATGTGTGTGATCACATAAGTAAGAGAACTGTTCACAGAGTTCAGAACCAAATCAAGACTCCAAGTTCCAAGATGGACGTGGTCTGACTTATGAGTACTAATGTCATAATGTAGAAATTATTGAGTACTCATGAGTTGCAACATCAATATGTTAACGGTATTGTAGCTGGTATATTCCGATAGCAAGGTGGTCACTGGTTTGTGGCATGTCATTGTTTTTGATTTACAGATCATTGGATTTGTTGTCCTATACTGTTTTCAGTAAAACTACAAAGGTCAACTGCTTTACCCTTTATAAGAAGTGTGTTTATCAAGCTGGATAGCTGTGCACCTACCTGAAAAACTCATGTTGACATTTCTTCACTCGCTTGAGAAAGCTAATGGTGTGCAGGGTATGATATGAGATAGATAAGGACTATGCAGCCAATACTGAAAACCAGCAGAGTGGTTATTGGTTTAGTTGATTTTGGATTAGAAATTAAAGTTCAATTTAAACCTACTGTTGACTCTGTGAGCTGAAATTTCAGTGAATAGAGTCAAAAGCTGGGCTCATTTGGTCAAGGTCTGTTTCACTTTTCTTGTTGTTATTTATTTTTTATTTTGTTATTTATTTTAGTTATTTTCTACCCCCCTTGTTTTGACTGTTAAGAATAGAAAAACATTGCAAAACATGAAGGCATTCCTTTACCTGCTTTTGTTTGTTTGAAGTGATTCCCTTTTTTTTTCCCATTTTAATTTCGTTTAATTAATCTTAAAAAACGAATTATGAAAACCTGTGCTTGTTGTGTTGTTGCTTACATGTCCAACATATTCATCATTGAGTACCAAAATGTTTTTTAATCTTCAGTGATAAAGATGAACCAACCGATCTATACATAATTTAGCAACACAATGCATAACAAAGAAGAGATTAGTCCTGTTGCTGATTATCATATCACTAATTGCTATGCTCACCAAGACAGTATCTGAGGTTATTCTTGTCCTATATTTTGTTTCTGCTTTGCTTGAAGGCGCCAGACTTCAGACAACATGTGCATTTCAATTATAGTCAAACAGTGGTTTTAAACTTCTGACACTCTCCAAGGGAATAAAGATGAAGCCGGAGCATGCAGAGCTATCCTGCTGCGTTTGGCTTGTTGTGAAGAGAGGGAATTCTTGAATAATTAACCTTCGCTTGAAGAGTCAGGCCCATGTTCTACTTCTTGGCTCTGTATTGGGCTTTAAACACAGTTCCTGTTCGAACTCACAGAGTGTATAAGGTGCACTGTATAAGGTTAAACCAAAGAAGACGACAATACAGGTGATTTTGAATGTCTGATGGCATAAATTTCTTCAATATCTCAGAGATCATTTGTTTCTTATGTGGAAGTTAACAAAAATCAAAATATGGTATAAATAGTGAGTTTTATAGAATTAGAACATGTTCAGTATTATTGCTTTACTGTTCATTAGACCATTTTATACCACATTGCTCCTTAATTCAAGACTCAGTCAAGCCAAAGTAGAAAAACTGTCTCAGACTGAAGGGCATAAAACCAATTGGTTTTGACTGGATGCCGATTTAAAAATGTATTTTTAGCACTAGCAATTGCTAAAATTTCACTATTCTCTCTTTTCCATAAATAAAGCAGCGCATAAAAGGAGAGAATGGTGTGAGAAAAAAAGTGAAAAGAGAATGCTTATTATTTATAACAGGGAAGTGAAAAACTAATGTGGCATAGACAAAGACTCTGTAAAAGTGGATTTATTCAGGGAGCCCCCGGTGTTGTGAGGATAAGATTTATGTGTCACGTCTATGTTCATTCTCTAATTATGTGGAGATATTTTAAATATTTTATATCACTACAGCCATTAGGTGTCAGTAGAGAAACCTTGCAAAATGCAAACCTAAGCCAGAATCCAATCCCAGCCAGTCTGAGAACACTTTGTTTTCCGCCTGCAGTTTGCACTCCTCCACAGTTCAGCAGCTGACATTGTCACCTCCCTCACTGAAGTTTTGATACAGCCAGCATTTGTCTACAGGCATCTCTGGAGAGAGCAGCACAGAGCTCCTGCCTCTTTCACTCTGCTCCACATTCAAAGGAAATTGCAGAGGCGAATACATGATGGGATTTGTTCCAAATGCATCATAAATATTTTATCCCTCCATGGTACATCTCTCTCTTTTTTTTTTAATACAGAGTGTATGAGATCATCAGTCAGTGCTATCGTCTGTCTCCCTTGAAACGTTTCCATTAAATGGTATTGGGGAATACCTCTTTATTAGAGAATTTATAAATGTTATAGCTTGGGGTGGCCCAATTAAAACCTTACTAAAGCCCCACAAAGCCAACATTCTCAGAGCAAAGTCTTGGATCTGTGATGCAACAAAGACGTAAAGTTTAGAGCTGGAAAGCGCGAATGGAGATAGACGATACGACTGACTACGGGAACAGGAAGATGGGTTTCAAGATCAGAGCTGATAATATCTCTTAAGAGCACTTAATTAGGGTCATCAAGCCCCACAACCAATCCTGATTTAATAACACAGTTACAGCCCGGTCTGAGCAAGCCTGCTGTTTTTATGCTCAGAGGATAAGGTCCAGTATGAAAAATTACTGGCCTTCAGCTGCCCCCCATAGTGGAAAAGGATAACACCAGGTCAGAGACATGAGGGCAGAAAGAATCACTGCTCAGCCTGACCAGGCAGACAACCATCTGCTGCAAAATCCTTCATGAGATGGTCAAATCATCCCCAGCCTCTTCCTGAGAGCTGTCACACATCAGCAGTCTGAAAATGCATGCCCCATACACATACACATACACACACATGCACACACACAAGAAAGTTTTGTTTTGGTTCACAAACAAACAAATGACTGCTGAGGCTCAGAATCTGCCAGACAGGACCAAAGACACAACTGAAGATATTGAGGTCATGTCCTGTTTAACATTATGATGACAATGCTAACATGTTGTTGTTTAGCAGGTATATAATATTTTCCATGCTCATCACCTTAGTTGCCAGTTAGCACTATAAGTACTATAAGTACATCTGAGTCTGATGGGAATGTCATTAGTTTTGTAAGGTCTAAATCAAAGTTTGACATTAATTAAAATTAAAAAATTGGCCAGTTGATGGTGGAGGAAATATTTTATTGGGTAATAAAACTAATTACTTGGTGAAATTTAATGTTTATAGCCAATTTAATGACAATCCATCCAATTGATGCTGAGACATTTCACTTATAACTTCAAGTGTCCAACCTCATGGTGATAGATGAAAAGTGAGAAGATCACTAAAATAAGTAGGATCATCCTCTGGGGACCATCAATGTCTGCATCCAATAGTTGTTGAGATATTTCAGTCAGTGTGAACCAAATGACTGATGCCATCTCATCACATTGGATTGGATGATCTTTTCTGTCACTTCTGTAATATTTAACTGATGAAGACCAGACAGAGGGCACATATAACGCTCATTTTAAAATCTGTGCACTGGTTGCCCATTAGTTTTAGAACTGATTTTCTACTGCAATGATCACAGCACATCAATAATCAATCAGTAATGACAGCAAGAAGTTAAATTTGGTTTACGTTGGTTTATTTGAGAGATGGAGACACAAAACGTTACTTTACTACTGATTGTTCCACTGCAGATATGTTCAGCACAAATTAACTCCCTCTATACCTCAGTAGAAGAAACATGTCACTACAAACACCACCAAGGTAAATGCAGATCAGCATCAATATGGATTTGGCCATTGTATTTAACAAGGCACAAATAATGAGTTTTCTACAATTTGGACATGTTCAGCATAAATGCGGTGTATATTGCTGTGGTGTTCATTATGTTATTCTATGAAACTACATTTCACCTTCTCAAAATTAATAGAGAAAATGTATTCTTAAATAATCATATATAATCCTCTGGTATTCACTATTATAGCTGACGGTATTATATTACTCCATATACTATACTTTGCTGACCTTGCAGCTACTAATCACCTCTACGTCACTTTGCTTGCGACAGAATTGCATCATTACTTCAAGTGCAACACTAGTTGTGGGTACTGAATGTGTACTGCTATTGCCTGTGATTTTGCATAGGTTCTATTTTATTCTGATTTTAAACACATTTTATTATTTATTATCTTAACATTTCTCTGTGTATCCTTACTTATGTTGTATATTGTCTTAAAATACATAGAATTAGCAAACAAGGACACCCTGAAAAAAAAATGTGAATTTGATGACTCCATGTATTAAAACTGCTGGTGATCAGCAGCCAACTGTAAACATACTGATTCATTATTTATATTCATTCATTATTTTTAAGATGTAGCCACTTTCATGTATCGACATCCAAACAATGGTGCATCATTCTCAATGAATAACAAAAACATAAATTGTGATGTATCTTTCCTTATGAATAATGCTTTATTCAAATATAAATACAAATAACATGCTTGGAAATGGCTGTTCTGGTTGACGTCAGTGTTACTCACTCCTCTCCACAACACATGCACATACATAGACGCAGACACTCGCACACAGGTCTGTTTCTGGGTCGTTTGCCTTCCTCTGTGGAGCTTCCTGCCGAGTTTCTGGTTCAGACAGAGGCGCTCCCTTTGAGTCAAAATTCAAATGCTGATGCACATGAAACAGCTCTGACAGCAGTCAAATGAAGTACAATAAACAGGGGGAAAAAACTTTTTCAAAGGAGAAACAAAAAATATGTTCTCAAAAGTATTTTAGCACTGGGCTCGACTTGTTTTTATTCAAGATGAATCACTCGCATAAAATGTTTCCATGAAGTCAAAAAGTATACTGCTATATTAAAGCAAAGCTTCTATTGTACCCATGCACCGAAACATATGACTAAGGTATGCCAGTCTGAATATGATAAAAAGCTAAAAAATAAGCTATATATACTATACTATAAAAATTGTAGTCACATTTCTGTGTGCAATATTTCTTCAAAGCATAATCATGGGTCACATCCCAGGCAGATGGTAGGGGGTCCAGATTATGCAGGTTAGACTGCCATCTCTGCATTGCCACATAATGTCAAATACACCAAGGGAAGGCTTTAGTAAGGCTGCCTTTTCCAAACCCTCTGTGCTGCCAGGGGGAAAGGTAAAAAGCAGAAGAAGAATGGAAAAAAAATTAAGGTGCTAGGCTTTTTTTCCTCCCACTTGCATCCTAGAAAGAAATGAGAATGAGTCGATGTGAAAGACAATAAAATGTACATCACATCGCACCCAGAGGAACATTTATTGGCTTCTTCTCACTGCCAGGGGTGATGGCAGATCAACTGGTAGTGGTTAGTTTGAGGGAGAGAGACAGAGAAGGAGGGAGATAGAAGGATTAGGCTTGATTCTGGTCCCTTATCATTCAGTTCAGTCTGCTGGCTCAGCAGCAGTAAGCAAATTGAAACTAACAGGATCTGCTGTAGCTACTGCCTCCTCACAGTAATATGCGAGCCAAGCCAGGCCTGACTGTCATTAGAGGATTACACTTCATGTCCTTTGCTACTGCCAAAAGAATCCTGATGTTCTTAAAGGAACAACCTGATCCCACCCCTCCCGAAAGGAAACTCACAACATGAACATTTGTTAATATGAGGATGTCTTCCCCAAAAGAAGCCAAGAATCTCAACTGGGATAGTTTTTCGGGGGCTTCTAGAAGGACAATGTCTTTGTTTTGAACTTGAGAACTTAATGCTCCCTGGGTACAGTAATTATAAATATTTTAAAATGAATTTTGACATTTATTGACTGATGGCATCACTGCAGCTTAAAGTCACTGATCTATCCATTTATACAACCATCATATGTCACAGTCTGTTTTGCATACAGTGCCTTTTAATGTAGCGTAAGAGCAATCGGAACCAGAAACACATACTTCATCCTTACACTACTGAATAAGCCATAGCTGTATAATTAAGACAAAATGTACTACATTACACAGTTGTGAAAGGAAGTTAAACTCACTTTGAATTCCACACGTACATTGCACTAGGTTTATTCACTTCAATAGCAGGATAAACCCCTTGAGATGAAACAGCTCATTAGAAGCATAAAAACAAGAAAAAAAAAAAACTTAATCGACCTAGGCTTCAGCACGACTTCCTCTGAGTCTTTCGCACATCTTTGGCGAGTACTATAGAAAGCCTCAGTGATCCACACAGGTAAGCTGTATTAATCTAGAGTTTTCATTTCATTTTACAAATTGAAAAGCATCCACCAAGATTCAGAAAGCTCATACATTCTTACAGGAAGCATGAAACTGAATATTTGATTTTCTACCTTAGAAGAGCAACAAAACAAAGCAAAATGTTATGCAACCATTCCCTTTATGAATGGCAAATTTCACTCTGAATAGCCCTGTCCGTCCTTGTCCGTCCAGATTTGTCTGTCCTTTCTGTGAAGATCAGATGTTTATATAAACTGTTCAAAATCACAAATCAATCCAAAACTGTTTTTATAATCACAATGCATCAAATGACAATATAAGAACAATGTGACAATGTGAAAGGGGTCACATAATGAAACTACAGAGAATTATCGCTTGACTCTGCAGCCGTCTTTGCTTTGCCGAGCTTTATAGCTCTCACCTTTCCCATTATGTTGTTTTCAGCCACAGCAGGCTGCTTTTTTTCAGTGAAGGCCCACTGCACACTACCTGCTCAGCACCAAACAGCAGACAGACACATTTAGCAAATAGCTAGTCAACATAATGGAGCGTTTAGCAGCTAAAAAGCCAAATATGTCTTTCAGGAGTTGGTAAAGACCAAAAACAGAGCTAAAAGGAGTGTTGATATTGGACATACATTCACCTGGTGGTCAGAAACATGACTCTAAATAAATAATATTGTTACTCCAGAACAGCTGGTTGTGAAAATAAGCAACTGTTAGCTAACACATTCACCATATCCACTGATGATGAGAAATGCTGTGTTTAAAACTTGTTTCTCCTGCCCACAAATTATTGCAGATGCTTTGATCCGTAGAAATACAATTAATATATTTCTCAGTAACATGTTCACCTCTTATTAACCCTCTAGTAATGATTTAATAATGTCTAATGTTCACTGTTGATGTTAGCAAAGAGGCTTTTCAAATCAGCACGCTCAGATCCAATCAGTGCATTTATCTGAGAGCATAACATTTACATGCATCGCCAGAAAGGTTAATAACTCCACCTGACCTGCTTGTATCAAGGAACGGATCATTTTATCTCTCATGTCTCATGCATTTTGTATGGTGTCAATCACTTGTCCCCTTGTCCTTACAAAGTCCTAGCGCGTCTCATATTTTGCAATGGGTAATGTCTCGTCTTTTTTAAGGTTTCACAGTACAACACGCCTTCAAAAATAAATCTAGATGCAGACAGGTGTTTTCCACATCTTTAGTTTTATGTGAGGTCCATCCGGATTTTTAGAAAAACACATAGTAAAGTCATTTAGATACAGCCAGTGACTGTTTTTCCAGTACACTTGGGTTAAAAGTTCAATTTTAATCCTACTGGATCTTAAAGCAGCATTTGACAGCACACATTTTAATGGTTTGCCTTACATGTGTGGGATAATATCAAAGGCAAAACACTAAACCGCTTCAGCTCATACCGACACTCACTACAGAAAACTAATTTCTTAGCACACATTACCCTGTAGACTTCCTCAAGTTTTAATCTTAAGCCCTGTCCTGTTTTTCATTTGCTCGTTCCCACTTAGTCTTCCAGTATGAAAGGCAATAAAGTGTACCTTTGTCAAGTTTATAGTTTTCTTGTTGAAATCATGTCAGAGAGATGGGGATTCAACTTAATGTTCATTTTTTTAATTTGCTTGTGACATTTTTCTCCTTCCATTTTTTAATAGAGGGATCAAATAGAAGCTCAGAGTTACCGGTAAAATGTTTACAATTTGCCCCAAGACTAGATTTAACCATGCTTTAAAAGTAAGCAGTGAATATTTAAAATCAATTCTGCGAGTAAATTGTTAATCTGTGAGAAGATGCCTGAATTGGAATGGTGTGATTTTGTCTGCTTTTACTAATTAGGAGCCGAGGTGCTGCATTCAGTGCAAGGTGGAAATGTGAGAAATGAGAATGTGACTTGATACCAAAATAAAGTGTTTCAGTATTGTTGCCTAGGTTTTATGAAATAAGGAAGACTTCTTTTTTTTTCCAAATGATGAATTATAATAAGTTTAGAAAATGCTCTCAAAGGGAATGGATGCAACACTGCACTTTGTTCTGTGTTCTTAAAGAGATAGTTTGGGTATTCTGAAGTGGGGTTGTTGGAGGTACTCATCCATAGTAGTATGTATTATAGCCACATAAAAAAGAAAAAAAAATCAATATCCTTTTAATGCAACAATATTTATAATTTAATAGTATACATTATTCTGAAATGGGCCATTCTACACTGTATAATTTCCTCCACTGATTAGAGTACAAAAACTGAAATAGAATAAATAAATAACAATGAAAGGAGCTCAAGAAAGATTGAAGGTAATACCTAAAAAGCTTAGGGGTAACATTAATTAATTTAAGTAATTAAGAACATTATTCTGCAAGCCCCAGATGCAGATGAGAAGTCTAATATTCGATATATATATATATATATATATATATATATATATATATATACACACACACACAGCATTAACAGCAGCATAGTAGTGGTGTTCCATTGTTGAAATGATTTTGTGAACTATTAAAAAAAAGCTCTATACATTCAATGATGAATTCTACTCTTATTATCTGAAGAGGTAGATTTTGTGAATAGATGGTCGGGGATAATCTTTCCAGGCACAATCATCCACACACAAAAGAACAGTGAGAGGACAGTGGAACATATAATGAGACATGCACAATTCACTAGCACCTGCTGTAGAATTCAAGTAATGGAGAGGGAACACGAAGCAAAAGCCAGTGAACCAGATAGCACATGAATAAAGCAGTAGGGAGACGGATGGAGCAGGGGCTCGAGTCCTCCCTCCCCTCTCATTTCCTTCGGAGCGGGTCGGGAGGCATCCTTGGCTTTAATCAGGCTCACCTAAGCATACCTCAGTGCTGCCATGCCACAATGATGGATGGCCTGGAGAAATACCTGTAATGGCAAGCTCTCTGCTCTGCTTTGTGTTTGGCAAAGCAGGTGCTTGCTCTCAAAAAGTATGGTAGTGAACCAAGAAACTGATAAAGACAAGTAAGGCATGTACTTTTCAACATTTTCACCCTGTTAATTATTGCTTTCCCCCACTGTGCCTTATTTGTATCTAGGGGAGATAATCGACTTTAATGCTCAAACCTGGTGCCTTGAAGTACAGACTCAGCTGAGAAGTGAAGGCTCTCGGGGCATTTCTGACATTTTGTGTGATATAGCACATGGCAGTAACGTGTATGTCATTCCTTTTTGCCTCTGGACTGACATCATGTAGGGCTGATAGAAAGATGTCTTTTCACTCAGTCCTGAACGTTACATTTTGTTCTTTGAGATGTGCCAAAGGCTCAGTTTAATCTATTCACACTCTTTTTCATGCTGTTGCCTTCAAGGGCTGAGGCTACTGCTGCACACAGAGCAGCTCTTGTAATTGTAATAAATAATGTATGATTAATATGGCTGATTAAACAGTCTGGGAATCCTCTCCCTGTGGGCAACACTACTTCTAGCAGAATAACAAAGATTACCTCAGAGCTTTCCGCTCTTGTCACAGTATTGTCTGATAAGGAGTTAGACAGACGCTCCACATCAAAGAACACCTTTATGCAACGTAGCTATACAAGATCTGTTTTAGTCAATTTGCAGTCTTGGTAGTATTACAAGGCATGCAGTTTGGTGATTCCTAACAGAAAGTTTTCAGGCTGACTGTATTGTAAAAACAGAAGGCATTGTACAATGAATTTTTAATTGTACATTTACCCTGATGATGGATTAGGACCTTTATTGCATATCATGCCCACTGTCTCTTTAGCCTTATTTCCTGTCATCTCTTTATTGTCACCTACTGATGCAATAAAGGTTACTTTACATTATTCACTACTAATTTGCAAGAAGAAATTGTTTGGGAGAGATGTAATTCAGAGAAAATTACATATTTATATAAAAAGAAATGTATTCACCAAGTATGCAAGGCAAAATGTTAATTCATTTTGCATTCATCGTTATGTTTAGGCACTTAAAATAACTAAGCTAACAGTTTAAAAAGTTTTTGGAGAGACAGCATCCGGAGCCAGCTGGCTGTTGTGCCTACACCTTCACATCTGGGCTAGCCTAAGTTGCAGCCATCCCAACACTGTTCTCTAAACTTTAGCATAGAGGTATCACAATTAAAAAAAAAAAAAAAAAAAGCCAGCTCCACCAGTTTTGTACTATGGCATATGTAAAAAAAAAAAAAAAAAAAAAAAAGGTTCTCAAACTATTGTACATTTACCACTGTTTGTACACAGTCAGCTACTGAATTAGTATTAATTGATTAGATCGCCGGAATGTAATTTAAAATCAATTTTGCATTTGTTTCATTGTATAAGTTTGTATTAAGTATAAACCTGCCTCCTGCATAAACTGTCTATAGGTGAATAGGGTCTACATACTACTGCACATTGCTGTAGCAGATAAGTAGTATTTTGTTAGTGACTATAGACAGAAGATTCCATGATGTGTATTAATAAGTCTGTTAATTTTATGATGGTTAAAGTCTCTAAGTCTTCATTCAAAAAAAAAAAATGTAAAAAAAAAAAAAAAAAAAATGTAAAAAATAGACACCAGATTTTTGGCAGACTTTTTGTAGCACTAATTTGAAATTTAAAAATGTAAGGTGTTCAATATCTTTTATCCACTTTGCCAGTACTCACCACTGTTTGTGGTTCAAAGATGGCACTAGAAATCCTTTTTGTTCTCTCACCTATTGAAATTGCGTTTATCTACTGCACTACAGCCCCATGCCTGCAATCCACCCTTGAGTCTTCACCTTCTCTCTATCCTCTACTTCAGTCTTCTCCTGGAGCCGGTAACACATCATCATTACTTGTCTAGATAGAAAATTTTGGCCTCCATTTCTCATTTAGGTTTTTCTCTTTTTTTCTTTTAGGACTTGTGGAGAGCACTGCTCCGAGGATCATGACATTCTCCCTTCAATATCAGACACAAAGTATGACAAATTGCATTTCCTGCTTGATCTACCTGATGAAGACAACACTAAAACTTTCTAACCATAAATTCTCTTTAACTGTCAAGTTTCCACGGACTTCAGGCAAGGTCAGAATCTTTGTCTATGAATCAGCCCCTGATGTATGAAGAGAAAATGCTATTTAAACTCAAACTGCTTCTGAGGATCCAGTTCTATCCCTGCACTTTGGCTAATACACCTGATGGGACCACTACCACAAGCGGTCAAGCGAGAGTAAGACTGGCATATTTCTAATTTAACTGCCAATGTCTTTGACAGACACTGACCTTTGGTGGACAGAGGTCCTTAAACACTATTACAGGGTTTTGGAGGAAATAGAAGTCATTTCGCCTAATGCTTGGCTCAGGCACTCACAGAATCCAATAAAGCAGAAGGTTACAGGCTGTCCATTCAAGTCTACAACAGAGCACTTGCTAAGTGCTGTTATTTTGTTGGGACTACTGAAAACTCAAAGTGATCTGACAGCCCAAAACAGGAGAACAGCAGCTTGATTCACTGTAAGAGAGGAAGCTAATTTTTTATACAGTTCAGTACAGTTGTTTTTTCAAAGTAATCAGGCTGTGAAGCTAGCTCTGTAAACTAAGTGTGAAGCAAAGCATGCATTAAATATCAGATTGAAAAGTTTGTGTCGTTAACCCGACCAAACATTATGCTAAATACATGCTAGTTTTCATGAGAAAATTCAAGAAATGAGGCCCTGCATGTCTGAAACAGCTGGCTAGATTAAAGAAAAATTACAATATTTTCCCCTCACCCTTATTCTTGTATAATTGTGGTTGTTTTTTATGGGTCATCATAATAACCCCGCACTTTCCAAAACTATGTATATTAATCTTTCTGAATAAAATACATTTTACATAAATCGCTGCAAATGTTTGTCTGACACACCAGTAAATAAAAATAGAGACAGAAAGTAACTCCCTAAATTAGCTATTTTTTCTAACTGCATATGGGGATGTAGCTTTGTGCTACCGATTGATCTTCTGCAGTAATAACAAACATTCATGAACACGTTTATTAATGACTCTACTTAAACAGAAATAGAGAGGGATTACAAAAATGTCCTAAAATGCTTTGGCTGCTTTTTTATGGGATTTACTTGCTGTTGCTTTCCACATTGGGCACTAATTGTTTGGCCCAGACAGCTTCTGACTTTTCTTCTAATTTAATTTTTCAGAAGGTGAAACAGCACGGCAGTGTTGGTCAGAGAAGCAAATTAATTATTTGCACCTACTCAGCTGGAATCACTCTCATCCATCCATGGAGAAGTCTAGGTCTGCAGCAACTTTTCACTTTGTGAGGTACATTGTCCTGCCTGTCCTGCCCTTGTCTGCTGCCTTTCTGCACCTGCCTTATTCTATATCCTTTCTACATGCAAGTTAAATCCTTGTCTGCGTACCATCTTCACTTCTTTGTCACTATTTCAGCAATGATTGCACGCTAAATCAACTGCCACCCACAGCTTCACACATGTAAACGAGCCTGCATGTGCATATGAATGGCCAGCTGTTTGTAGATCCATATGCTATGCCCTATTTTCAATAATTTATGTGTTTACTTTTGTTTGGAAACGCATTTTAACCCCTTAACGCCTGCTGTCACAAGTATGCAACAAACCGCTTGACTCAATCAACCAGCCGAGATAGCGTCTGCCCACTGCCAGTTAGTGCATATTTGTTACGGACCTAGGAACCTAATAAGTAAAAAAAAAGGATGAATAAATAAAACATTGTTTTTTTTACTGTTATATTACTGTGTTATTGTTATCTTTTATTGACCATTATGCCTGTTGTTGCAAATTTAAAACAACAAATTTCTATTTATTTTTTGTACAAAAGTGAAATTAATAATCTCAACATTATTTACCATCTACACCATGTACTTAAAGGCAAAAGCACACATAAAACATTTTTTTTTATAATATATTTATATACAGCTATATAAATTCAGGCCTTAAGGGGTTAAATTATGGGGTTAAAAGTTAAATTATTATTATGTTAAAATTGTTGCTGTCCCCCAACTTCCAAACAAAAAAGGTGGCAAGTGCAGTTATTACATCCACAGTTATGATAATAAGACAAATACTACATTTTCCAAAATAGCTATTTTAAAAATGTTTTTATGTGACACTGACTTGTAATCAGTTGAATGGTGTTTCTGTCATTCCCACTTTGCACCCAGTACACCTGTTCTCACGCTATGTAATTTTGTGCTCTGGGTAAGATCATATTTCATGGAGAAAATGTTTGCTTGTTTTCCTCTGATGTCCTCTGGCTGTTCCTCCGAAAACTCTCTGTGATTTACAGAGTTTCTTGATGAACAGTGGAGTAAAAAACTGCGAAATGTAACTTATGTTAATGTTGGCTCACTTTGTAGTGTTAGCATTTGTATACCACAGGTGTTTTGGACCACTGGGAAAAGGAGGTTATCTGACCCAGTGTGCAGGGTAATGATGACGGGGAGCGGTGCCAGTGTCAGGAATATAACCAGGCTCAGCACCCTCTATGGACATACTAACAGAGGCGAGGAGACTGAAGACGATGATGGAGGAACCTAAGAAGAAAAAAAGAGAGAGTGACCAAGCAAGTAGCTGCCGGACAAGAGTAAATCTGGGGCTGACTTTTAGTCTTTGGTGAGAGCTTTGTGAAATAAAAGACTGAAAGACAGACACCAAGCTAGGCTTCTTGCTGTTGGACTAGTAACTGGCTGCTATGTCTTTCTGTGTGTTGCTGTTGGACTTGCTTGATGTTGGGCTGTTGGCAAAGTTGTTGACTCACTATTTTTTGATCATTAGTAATATCATATATATTGATATTGATATGATCATACGTATATCATAACATATTCACCCGTAGACCTGTCTATATTGTGACAGCCTTTAGGGTTGTGGGCTGGGAGGATGTCATTCTGTGTTGCAGGAGCCTGGGAGGTGGAACTGCAGCCTCATCATCAGATGCAGCACACCTGAGGAAGCTGCAGTGGAAGGACATAAAGCAGGCCTTGACTCACTTCTCGCCCTCTCACCTGGCTGCCCACCTGACTGCTCTTTTGTTTGCATTTGGTGTTTCACATAGCATGTACACTGATATGCAGACAGATATACCACTACCTATCTGTTTGTTTAATTACCGTTTGAGCCAGGTTGTGACAAATGGGGGGCCATAAATGTACAACAGTAGTATTGCACTCTGAATCGCGATAATACCAATTTCTATGTAATGCTGCTTTAACACACATACTAACACATGCATATGACTCATCATCATGGTATCTTTTGTATACTGATGTGATGGAATTGCAATTGTTTTCAACAGACCACGAGTTGGCGGCTCTGCAAACAAAACACACTGAAGTGGAATATGTGCATGCAGTCTACCAATAAAAGAGGATGTACTGTAGGAGGCATTATGGGATTCATCACAGTCTTAAGACAGAGGGAGAGTGTGAAAAAATAAATGCAAAAATCCTGCAGACATTTTGGCATTTCATAACATGAGAAAATGACAAGTGAATCAGACAGTGAAAATGAAGAATGGCTGTGATGGTATTTCGCTAATACCAGTGGCATGACTGTGGCAGATCTTTACATAAGGTAAATTATTCACTGTCTTGTTTGTTTGCAGAGACCTGAAGTACTTCTCAACATGCACTGGGCAAGACTCCAGTTAATAACAGGGATGACATATATTTACAGTCTCTCACTCTCTCATTTATGGACAAAATAATATTTCCAATCCAAACAACTTGCATGCGTTTGGACAACATCCAAAAGATATCCCCACACACAACCGTGGTAAAAGTATGCAAATGCACTAACAAAGACACCATGTCACCCATTTCCATATGCAGCCACTCAAAATTTTAAGATGCGTCTGTAATTTTCTTCAACAACAAATCTAGTAGTCAAAAAAAAAAAAAAAGTAAAAATAAAAAGTACTCTGCATCAAAGAAGGACAGCAGCAAGGTTAATGGCCTGGCTTGCTTTATGACTTTGGAGGATGATTACTTTTCGTGGTAATTTGTTGTTTATATGAATAGAAAAGCCTATAAATAGTGCAGCCTTGCAGAGTGACAATGTGATTATGGCTTTGGCAACTCAAGATAAGCAAATCGTGTTGCTCTAAGTAAAAGCTTTCCTGGGATTCACTTTCGTTGACCTAGAAAGTACCATAACTCCCACTCATCCCCACACTTATTTCCCTTCAGGATGGTTTAAAAACTCAGTTACTTTTGGAGGCAGCAGGTCCTCTACTGTCCACAAGTAATCTGACTAGAGCTTCTAGTGTACCCCTTTGCACTACAAGACTTCTCTAAGGGTAATAAATATAGGAAATGTTGTGTGATAGGTGACTAAATTTGTAAATGCCTCAGTCAGACAGTTTTTGCCAACCAACAGTTGTCTCTCTTGTGACAGGCCTTTAAGGCAATCAAAGATTGATATTGTTTGTTCCTGGATAACAACATGATTTTTAGCCCTGCTAAACTTGTACTCACATTAACATTTTTCAAAGGGTGAATCCTGGTGATGATCTTGGTGATCTCCTTACTGTTCCTACAGTGCTATAATTAGGTTGATTTGTAGTTTTGAGTGAAATGTTTCAACAGCTACTCAAAATCCAGTACTATTCAACACGCCTCAGGATAAGCTCTCCTAACATTTTATCCTGTGGCACCAGCAGGTCAAAAATTTTGATCGACCAAATACCTACATAACTAATGATTTCCATAATTACCATCAGCCGCAGCTGTAGTCCATGCTCAGTACAAATTGGCAAATGTTGCTAGAAGAATGTAAGATGTATTAGCATTTTGCTTAAACCACCACTGCGCGTAAGTACACCCAAGAGCCGCTAGCATGGCTCAGGACTCTTGGTCTTGTTAAATAATTCCACTATTATCTCACTAAGAACTTGCTGTAGCTATGTTTCACTCCAGATAGTGCTTGACTTTCCAAATGTTTCTCAAAAAACAGATTTATTTTCATATCTCAAACAAACTTTTTTAGGATTGGATAATGTACCATACTGGATTGAAATGTATATCATTTTGTTACCATAATGAAAAGTGTTTTCAGTCAACTTTTTAACTTGTCGAGTCGAAGTTTTTATGTTTTGAAAAACAGCAGTTTGAAAGGCCGGCGTCCTGTGAAGAAGATGATGGCTTATACCGATTTGTTTATGACAGGCTGTGGAGCCACAATAGCTTGATTTGACCCAAACACCCTTATGTAATGCAGTCCCCAGTGAAGCATGTGATGTTTGTCTTTTGATAAGAGCAAAAATATGCTTGCTTCTTAAGTGAAAATCCTCTGTGACTCAGAAAGAAATTTGGGTTTGATGTGGTTATCTGGCAAATGAGAGATAAAAATGCTGCATAAAATCACACAGTGGAACTGCCGCTTTGTGAGTGGTCACATCAATGTGATGTTTCTTGGCACAAGCACAGGCTTTCAACGTTATTGATCATGATCCCTAATTGTAAATATCTAATGCTGTGAACTGGTTCTCATTTCATGATTTGTCTGTGGCTTCTTTATTCTGTGCAGGGTTTCTGGGGTAGTGGTAGTCTGCGAAAAACTGACAACATTGATGTTACATGAAAAAGGCTGACCATTGCTCAGGGTTTACAATCAACCCACCACCTTAGGCGAGAAACACATTAAACATCTGCTAAAACAGCAACATGCATCCATTTACTCAGCAAATATGATCCCCAATGAGCTGAATGATGACTTCAACCCCTTTGTAGTTGAAAGTTGTTTTTCCCCCATTATATTATGGCTTTACAAAACAACTTATGAACAAATTTACATTACTTATTGGACATGTCATGCACATCAGATCACTGTATAGTTACATCATAGCATACACTGACAACTTTACAGTATTAATTAATGCCTCTTCCATATCTTTTGTTCTATGAAATGTCAAAATATGAATGAAAAATGCCCAACACAAGCTTCAAGAACCCAAGATGATGTTTACAGATGTCTTCTTTTTTCTCACCAACAGTCCATAAGCAGAAGACATGACAAAGGAAATTCAAAATAGACTAAAGTTCAATGTTTAAGTTGTACAACAAATGCAAAACCTTGTCAAAAAAAAAACTCTTTACTGTTTGTTATGGAATTTTCTATCCTTAGGTTACACAAGGTCACGTGTGGGCCTTGAGGTCCTCAGCAGTAGTAGTTGTTTGGCTTTGGTTGAGAACAGTAGTTGCCAGTCTATCGCAACACTGTGGTGGCCAGGGTCAAAGAGACCTTATGTTGCTTTCCTAGACATAATAGATGGCTTGCCGTTGATGTTTCTTTAACATAAACAGACAACAATGTCTCCAGACTAGAATGTGCTGACAGTAACACTAACATGGGTAAACACATTCTCTTTGGGTAATTCTGGGCGTATAGTATTTGTGGTGTTATCTGTAGGGGTTTAAAGTCTGACCACCAGCATGAGTTACCAGGATGTGAGACCGACTCAGGCACTTCTGATGTACTTTGAGAGTGTCTCTATTTCTCCTTGGCCTAGTATCAATAAATATTACAGCATAAGACATCAGAGGTTCCTGACCTCACCATTGGCTATTGACTTTAGCAATATCTCCACAACACTGTTGATACAAAATACTTTATATTTCTGTCTGAGTAGCACTTCCAGTGATAGTATCTACTTGACGAGAGTGGAGTGATCAGTCTGTCATCCTGTTGGTTTCGCATCTGTGACTATCTCCCTATCACAGCACAGAAATGGCATCCACAGATGGCAACTGTGTTCCAGCGCTGTTTAATGTGCTGTTTTTACGACCTTGTCTATAAGCCTCCCACCTCATCAGTACAATTTTCTTACTACTCTATAATATGGAAATCTTGGCTGCTACACCGGGGCTTTTCTTTTAGCTGTGCACAGTGTGTTTGCCATGACTGTGGGCTGCAGTGAAGACATTTTAGGTCCTTGGATATTTGAACTCCTAATGTGAAAAACTGACTTTCTTTACGCAGGAGTCATTGTTACTAACAAGAAAGTGCTTTCTGCTGTTTGCCTTTAAGTCAGGAATAATTTACTTCATCTTGGTGGCATTTAAATCAACTTTATTTTCACTTCACCACTCTGTGAGCCACACAAATTCCTCTCTGTGAAAGAGGACTCATCATTATTCTGAATTTCCTCTATCAGTTTTTCCGCTCGCAAATTTAATGATGTGGTCCCTATCATATTTTGCAATGCAGTCATGAGTGAAATGTGAATATAGAAGTGAACTAAGGATACACCTCTGGGGTGCACCTGTGTTCATTACCACTGCAGATGAAACAAAATTATCTATTTTCACTTCTTGTCTTAGTTCTTCTCTTAGTAAAAAGGACAGAAAGAAATCCAGAGTAATACGTTGCATGCTGTGGCATGCTGGTTGGTTTTCAGTGCACACACTGGTTGATGATACTGGTAAATAACCTTTTATACTGGGAGGACGATGCTCTAAAAGATTCAGTTTTAGCAAAATGCTGCAAAATTTAATCAAAGTTAAACACTGAAATGTTACCTGCCTGACTCTCTCTCTCGTCATCTAGACTGTATTTGGTGACACTCCACAGCGGCAACCACATTTTTTTAATGAATCTTGTTGAAGTACATTTTTTCCAACTGTCAAGTAAAATATCTTTACCAACATAACATCTGTTTTCATTGCTGTGACGGTGGTTAACATGCTGCAGAATCTTGGATTAGACATGACTTTCATCAGCTTGACAACAAGACACAGATGAGATTAGACTTCATGTGCTGATAGAATTACTTATGCTTTTATCATTTCCACCCTATGACTCCAACACCCTGTCTTTCTGTCTTATGTGATTCGCACACTGCAGTGCACGGCTGCTTCGTTGTCAAAAAGTAAACTTTTAATTGTACATATTAATTCAAACTGTCGCTTTAGCAGGTGTTCCAGTCCTCAGTCACTGTAGGAAATATGCATGCTGTGATGTTCCTAAAACATCTCATTTATCTTTGATAATCTGTTTTAGAGCAGTCTGATGTAAACATCATTGGGAATAGCTATTTTTTGAATGTTGGTACATTTCTGACCAGGATGGTCTGCTCCCAACCTGAATCTGAATGAAGAATATTGTAGGGATGAGACTGAATGGGTGTTTTCTGAGTATTCTTTTAGGTTTATCTACCACTGTCCACTTCAGTTTCCTATGATTCTAGTCAGTATTGGTTTCTTTTAACTATGACCATTCTCTAACCCTAACCTTAACCAATTAGGTGTTTCCTTAACCTCATCCAATATTGTCTTTGTGCTACTGTTCTGGAGGGGAGTATATTGTCATTTCATTTGTGAGATTTATTGGATCCTGGATAGTTTGGCATCTTCAGCATCTTCAACTCTCAAATGCATTCAAATGAGTCACTCTAAGAAGGAATTAACAGAACTCTCATAACTCTTGTATACTTTGTTTTAGGTGTAAGGTTGAGAACCACAGGCTTACAGAATGTGTACTTCTGTAATGAGAGCATTCACACCAGCATAATGATAAGTTTGTAACAAAAAGTGTGCGTAGACTGGCTAAACAAACCTGTAAAACATTTCACACAACTTCTGTCACCTGCAGCTCATCAACAATGTGACTGGTTGCATAATTTCGATAATGAGCATGTTTTGTCTTCATTTTTCTCTCTGCCTCCCACTTACCTTCTTTTTTTTTGTTTCTGGCTGCCTTCCAATATCATTTCCACCTGCTCATCCTAACCAGATGTCAAACCCTCAGCAAATGTTTCTGCCACAAAACACCGCGAACATAAGTGAAAGCCAATTCCAGGTGAACAAGGAGATCAAGCCCTGTATGGATTGATAATGTGGAATGGACCCAATTTCTTTTATATATATTGCTATTTTAGTGCCAGAAAACTCCATATTGCACCTTAAGCAAATGTTGCTACTGCCTCAGCATTGGCACATTTCCCACTTTTCTCAGCTTGCAACTGTGAGTATCAGCTCCATGATTTTCAGGATAGCAGCACATTCCCAACTGTCAAAAACTAAGAAAACATTTGCTTTACAAAACACTATACATTTCCTGTGTAACAACAACACACCATCTTCTCCATCGGAACCTAAAGAAACAGAAACAAGCTGCTCAGAACCGACTAGACTCGACCCAGTGATTGACCCAACTTGCTGGGCTCCCTGTCCCTCACCTCCCAATGCAATATTCTGAGCGCCTAATTGGGAAGACTGTGGGCTTATAGCAAAGAATGAACCAATCAGGATGTCTTCCTCTCCACAGGAGTGTAACTGCATGCTGGCTGTGGAGCTTGTTAAGGCATACTTACTTGTAGCATCATGGGAGCAGCAGCACACAAACACACACAGACACACACCAGACATACAGTATGGTTACCCAAACCTCAACCTGTCTCTACACCATTAGAAAGCTCCAGCAGAAAATGTATGTGGTGCATTTGAGGAAAGTGCATAAGATCATATTCAAACATTCTGTTGTTAATCATGTTACCTTCCAAACCCTCCAAATAAATTTATTTGGAGGGTTTATTATATATATATAATTTATTATATTATTATTAGTAGTAGTAGTAGTAGTTGAGTTAAATGTTAACATCAGTAACTTGATATTTACCATTAGGTTTACTATGTTCACCATTTTAGGAAGGTTCCTGGTTTGAACCTCGGCTCGGTTTTTGTGTGGAGTTTGCACGTTCTACCCATGTCTGTGTGGGCTCTCTCCCGGGTACTCTGGCAATTTTCATTTGAATATTACAGCAGAAGATACAATTCAGGTGAAGTGATTACATTTGATTGGCATGAATGTTTGTACCAAATTTCATGGAAATCCATCAAATAGGTGTTGAGGTTTGAGTCAAAACCACAAATATCAACCTCATGGCAGCACTAAAGAAAAGTCACTGGATCATCAAAGTTATTAAGATGTTTCTGTTGACCATAAATGACTGCACAAAATTAAAATAATAGTCTTCATTCCATGGGGAAATGAATGTGTGTCCACAATTTCATGGCAATACATCCAGAGGTTGTTGAGATATTTCAGTCTGGAGCAAAGTGTGGACCAACTGTCCTAGCATGGCTATAAAAACTCACACAAAGTAATCCAAAGAAAAAATAAAAAAAATTGGGATGTGCAGTAGTGTGAGTGCAGTCTCAATGGCTGCGAGCTAGAGATATGAGCCTGACATGAGTGACAGACACCCTGTGAAAAGATCACACCACAGGTCACATCAGACCTCACTGTCCAAAGGAAGGCAGCGAATGATGAGTGCCAGAAAAAAATAGTCTGTCATATCAACTTTAATCTTCAGGGGTGCTTGTTTTCATGGCTCCTGTAACACACACTACATCTACCAGGCAAAATAATAAAAACAGTGTTGTCTATATATACAATAATATCGCAGGATTTGAATATACTGTCTGTTACAGAAGAAATGATAAGCAGATGGGAAAATTTGATGCTTCAGAAGATGAATGAAATGCTAATATGATGTGATATATATGATATGATCACAGTTTTCCAACAAAGATGGCCCACAGGAGGTTAATTACATCTGCAAACTTCACAATCTATGCGAGACACACGCTGATCTGTAATGAATGACAACATCAGCAGGTACAAAGTTTGTTAACAAAGTTTGTTGAAAGTAATTCGTTTTTTTTTTAATCACATAATTTAAAGTAATTTTCATAATTTCATAACACTCAGCAGCTGGCACAAGCCTACATGTGGTGTGCCGATAGGTTTGACTATTTAGCATAATGCATAAGCCCCTGGAGGCAAGAGGGAGGCCAGATGTGTCTCATGATATGAAATAACTACCACAGAACAGGGGAGACACTTTCAGCACTCGACTGTGGTCATTAACAGGGAACCTTTGGAAAGCTACAGTCCAACAGCAACGTGCTTTTAAAGACAGAAATGAATACTGTACAACAGCATGTAGCAACACTGAGAGCTGCTTTGTACATTTGGGCATGGAAGATCAATCTTGGGAACATGTGTCACAGCCCAGAGATTCACTTAGTAGTTTTAGTAGTAATTTTATTACTGATATTTTGACCATTTTCATTTGCTGTGAGTGCAGTCAAATTTAAGGAGGCTGCCCTTGTTTCTAGTTGCCCTTACAGAGGCAAGTCTTTGCAAAGGCAAACTGGTAGCCCTCCAGAAAATGGAAGATTTTGTGAAGACTGTGAGATTTAAAGAAACTTTTAGTCTCTGTATTGAGAGCAGGCGCACGAAGAAATGTGTATGTTCAATATATTTACTTAAGTGCAATTTACTTAAATAAAATTTTTAAGGTACTTCACCTGACTATTTCCATTACATAGTACTGTATTTACAATGAGCTCCCCGTTTGACTACCTGTTCACAAAGTTATGTATCACTATGATATCACAAACAGACCATATGTTTAGAAACATCAATGCAGTATCAATGACTTTGGTAATGAAGTACTTGATGTACACGTACTTAAACCTACCATACTGATTTCTTGAGAGCAGTGGAAACAAGTTGTGAACACAACATTTATATATCATCATCTTTTACATTGATGTGACGAACTTGTTAGCAAACAGTTCCTTATTTATCAGCAGATATGAGGATTATCAGTCATTTGGAGTTATTGTCTGGCCACTTGAAGAATTTCTGTTCATTATTTTAGCTCTGTGTTTGGTCTGTGCTCTGCTAGTTGGTAGAAGTTCTCTTTTAGCTGCCTGGTGAATGATGCTTTGAGAGTTGTAAGAGTGAACCAAAACAGTGAAGTTGCAGGATGTGTACAGCTAAACTATGAGCTGACTTTGGGATAATTCTCAGTAGGTTCATCGCTACAAGTGACCCCTTTCAGTCACAATGTTTTGTTGGAACTGCAAATCATCCGTGTTTGTGCCAGTTTTACGAGACACAAGATTTTATGCAAACATAATTCCCGTTAAAAAAATGATGAGTACTGATTTTATGAAGACCTTCACTGCATTTTTTAGCCGTTAACTTGTGTGAAATTGTGGCAAACCTTAGCATGCAATGAAATATTTGGCATCTCAACACACAGTGTTGACACTGAGGAGTGATAATTAAAGACTCCATCCTCCTGATCAGCAGTCAAATCTGAGAGTAAACTACAAGGACAAGCACCCTTAATTTTGAAGTCGCAACATCATTGCATCTTAAGCTGCAAGCCTCATTAGCACTCTACAAACCCCATGGCTTTTCATTCTATCAAAAGCCGGTCATCATTTCTCCCTATATGACAGATGTCTGTGTGGGGCTACAAACTGTATATACCCATGACAGACCTTATTAAATCTCCAACTCCAACATTCAACTATCCCTCTCTACACAGCATCTGAAATCTAGCATGACCTTTCAGGTCCCATCAGACTGCCAGGCTATCTGCTTGATGTGTTTTCGTCCAGTGTGTGCTGACAGGAATCCAGAAGAGAAGCAGAGAGCAGCCAAATCAGGGATGTGAAGCTACTTATTCAGATCTGCCCTGTTTTGACAGTTTCACCCCCTCTTCTCAATTTAGGACTGACTTTAAAACCCTTCTTAGCTTAAATTTCATGTGACATTAAATGATTGGTACGTTAAAGATTCATACTAGCCAGAACCATACTGTAGCGTACCTCTCTCTCTATACGATGATCTATGAGTTGACAGCAATAATTGGAATAACACTTTCATTTTTATCTCATGGTAACAGGAACAAAGTACACACGGGAGACGGAAGCTGGATAATCAGCATTCAGCAAGCACACGTGTCAAAAAAGACTACATAATTAGACCCCTGGTTCCTTTTTATGTGGGAATGTAATGGATGAGCACAAAGACTCGTGTGTTCGATTTATCTTGTTTCAGTTTTTAGCACGTGAGGCTGACACAGGCTTGTTCCAAATCAACTTTATCATGGATGATATAAACAAAAGAAATTCATAGAAATTCATATTCAAGAAATACTTTTGTACTCTGTAGTTTTGTGCAAAATCACCTCATAGTATGATTTCATTTGTAATCTAATGTTTGTAACCTTATCTTATATGTGGAATTGGTCTGCTTCCAGTTAATAAACAAAATCCATAGGCCATTTAAATTATTCATATCTGCACCAAAGAATCCAGCTCAAAAACATCCATTTTTCTCTCTGTTTTTATTCATGGATTTGGCAATAAACCAAAGTATTTTGACCTGGTGATGGCACTAGATGAAAAGTCAGAGGATCATCAATGTGAATGCAACTTATCCTGAGGGGGAGCATTCAGACACCCAATAGCTGTTGAAACATTTCACTCAAACAAACCACAAATGTCAACTTCTTTGAGGTGCCTGAGGTAAAGTCAGGGGATTACCAAAGTCAGTATGATTTATCCCCTGGGGACCAAGAATGTTTGTGCAAAATTTCACGGAAATCCATTCAATAGTTGTCGAGATGTTTCAGTCTGAACTAAAGTGGTGGACCAACTGAGAAAATAAAAGAAGGGCAACAAGAAAGTAACATAATTTGTTTAATTTCTGTGTATTTTTTTACAGCTAAAAACTTACTATAGTAAGTAAATAAATAAGTAAATAAATCAAATTGAATACAGCAGCTACAAGGCATCCTGAGAGATAACAGGAACAATAGGATTTGGCCTGGGGATCTCTATATGTGGTATTGATTGGCTGCACACTGTGAGCTAGTGTGTGATCAGACCTGCAGGTAGTGGCTGTAGTGTGAACTGGCTGTCATGGGGATAACTAGACAGGAGCGTCTAGTTACAGTAAACAGTCTTGTGTTGAGATGTATCTGAATACCCTGTACTTACATACCCCTGAAATCAAAATCAGTACTAGTGACATTGACAAAATTATATTCAAGGTTTGAAACTCAGTGGACCTCTGTTAACTGCTATGTTCACTGCTGGGCTTGTTCCCCAGTACAGTATTTAACCTGGAGCCCTGACTTCAGTAGCTGAGATAAAACTCAAGAGCCTCCACTTTCCCCTTCAGTATCTGTGCTGTTTGCCATTAAAGAACAGCTTCTCTGCTCTCACTGATATAGATACAGCTGCTGAAATAACTTCATTGCTGGTTTTGCTCTCTTTCCTAAACTTCTAATCTCCCTCATGGACATTCACTAATCTCTCATTTAGATTTAAATCACAACTTTACGCAGAATGTCTGGCTCGTGTGCAAATGACCCCCCCCCCCAATGGCTGTGATGAAACAGAAGCTTTGACCTCACCATTAAAAATGACACAAACAAATATATTTCTTTATTTGCTGTAATTAAATTGGCATGTCCAAGACATAATTGGTTGTTTATTAACTTAACTTAAACTAACTTAGAATCACTATGGACCAGTTTGCACCCTAGAGTGCATCTGGTCCTATAAAATGGCCTCATATTTCCTGGTTGCTATGCAGTCGTGCAGTACAAACATTGGACTTGTGACTCTCACCAGATGGATGCACAAACCATTACAGACTGACCAACATGTTTAATGGCGGGCAACAGACATTGTAGGTTAAATGCATCCTTTGGCTTTCTTCAAATTCAAGTTGTTCTGGATGAAAAGAGGCTGAAAGATGACTCATTAGTTCTCCATCAGCCCTTCAGCGTCTCCGCTCCTTAGACCACATTATGCATCTTTGTGTGTTGACCTTGGATACAAGCAGTGCACAAACTGCCATAGCTTTGGGTTGCTTATGATGCGTAGATGCTGTTGACATTGAGATGGAAATTCAATTCTAAATGGACTAAGTAGGCAGTTTGTCCATGTTTGAAACAAGTTGTCATCATTTTCAAGAGTGTTCCCTCTGCAGCATTTAATAGTGCCCGCAATATGAGGTGCATCTATTGTTCCTCTTTGCCTTTTCTTTTCTTGATTTTTAAACTCACATTCTCTGAACTCCTGTAACTATGGCACTATGTTCCGCTAATTAGTATTCAGATGAATATGACTTGTCTGTGCAGCTGCTTTGTAATTGTACTTTATTTCATTTAAATGAATTTAAATTTAAATGAAAAAGTCCCCTTTTCACTGCAGTGAAGTAGTGCTTGTGTGTCTGTTTCTGATGTTGTTTCTTTTATTGAAAATATAATACCTTTTATATTACACACACATCTGTTTCGCCATTTTCACAGGGTTAATTATTGAAAACATTTATATGAACTTGTGACACTGAAAGCTAATGTACCTTCAAGGTTGTTTTTCATTCTCATCTAATCTGAATAACTTGAACTATTTAGATGCAAAACAGAAAAAAGTGTGCTTAAAGATTTTACCAAAAAAATGTTAAGGTGAACGTTCGGTAATATGTTGTACCTCTCTGTTTATGCTACAATTGTTGCCTTAATTTGATTCAGTTTTGTTTAGTTAGTCATGCTATCAGCTTGGCTCTAGGGATGACAGTATTGGTCAGTCAGTTTGTCAACCACAAAATTCTGTACATTTATTTATTTTGTTTTTTTTTTTTTGTTTTTTTTTTTTTAATGTTTTTTTGATGAGTCCAAAGGCACACTAACTCTAGGGATGGCAATGTCAGTCTTTTGGTTGGTCAGGTCATATATAGTTATTTGTTAGGGATGGCAATGTTGGTCTGTCGATTGGCCAGTCCACCACTTTGGCCAAGACTGAAATATCTCAACACACACTGAATGGATTGCCATGAAATTTGCTACAGACATTCATGTTTCCAAGAGGATGAATCTTACTGACCCTGGAGATCCTAAAAAAACAGCTGGGTGGATTCTATGATCCTAACATTATATCTGCTTGGCATGTGTTGTTGTTGCGGACATAGCATGGTGACATTAGCATTTAGCTCAACCTATCACTGTGCCTAAGACCTGCTAGCATGGCCGTAAACACAAACACAAAAACACAAACATTCTTTAAGCAAAACTGAGGTTGTACCAGCAACACGTAGACACCAAAAGGAAAGTTAACAAGAGTCAAGTAAAATATAAAGTTGCAAAAGTCATATTTGGATGGTGTACATCTCTTTATATTACAACCTAGTACATTTTCTCTGCACTCATACTGCAGGATTTACCCAAGGAAAAAAAGCCATGTAAATAAATTGAGCTGAAATTGCTCTAGTGCTGTAGGTTACAGTGTGTGAGAGTAATAATCCTGTTAGCTATGTTAGCCAAGAATCCATGAATACAAAGAAGGTACTTGCTTTGATTTCATGTGTGGTAGAACTACAGGGATGTGTACTGTTTGAAATTTCAGTATCTAAGACCTTGTCATTTTGGTCTAATTTGTCTCATTACATACAGTCACAGGCCTTTTATTCCTGCCAAGGGGTGCACTCTACACTTAGAATATTGAGTCTCTTATTACATGAATTTCCATTTCTTGGCTTTTCATTGAAGTGGGAAGTAACTGAGAAATGTCCTGAAATATATACAGCTTTACAAAGTTTTGTGTTGATTTAACCAGTATTTCATTTTGCATTTCAATTTATTTCTGTTTTCAGTATTGACTGAAAAGGGTTCCTTAAATTATCCGCTAGCACAAAAAGGAGAAAGAAGAGAGCCAATTTCAACTTGTTTTTTTTATGAGATGAAGGGAGCAGATTCTTCTTAATATGTGTGGGTTGTACTTTATTCAGTTTAATATATGATATTTAATATACAGTAATATATAAATATATAATTTTTATAAAGGGTATAAATATGAGTATGATTGAACAAAATTTAGATAAAAGCTTGAAGCAATTGCAGTGTACTCATCATATTGGTACTCGACTATAGACATCTTTTTTGTGTGCTTGTGCTTTTATTCTTTCTAGACAGAGAGTAGAGACGAAAAGTTAATGTAAGGGCTTTAAATGCCCTCCGGTAACCTCATTCCATCACATTTTCAAAGCTCAACAGAAACACTCCAAGTAAAGAATTGATGCATAATTAGCTGCAACAGTGGCAGTTCTGGTAAAAATGAGAAATTAGGTTTTTTTTCTCCTTTATCTTGCTCTGTAAATATATGCTTTGCTTGCAAAACTAAAACAAAAAAAAAAGAAGGTGGCCAGGTCATTGCAGTGAGTGTGTGTTTATTTTGTATCACTAAAAACTATGCTTTCGCTGCTTTAAATGATTCTAAGTTTAATCAACTAGTAAACCTACTGTACATTGATAAAACATCTGTGTTTTAGTTTATGTTTATTTGAATATCCCTAAAGCAATAATTCTCATTTTGGAGACGATGAGGAGATAAATAGTTCATATCTGTCAATTAGCCTGTCTAAAGATTTAAAAAATTACCTACCAGCACCACAAGAGCCCCTAGTTAAGATGATATCTTGCTTGTTTTGTACAAATAACGTGTAAAAACAAGCTATGGTTTTACTCGGTGTTTGAGCTTAACAGACAGGCTAGCTGTTTCCTGGCTTTCATTTCATATTTCACAAAGAAATATGAGTGCTATCAGTCCTCTCATTGCATTGCTTAGTAAGAAAGCAAGCGCAATTCCCCAAACTAGGACATTCAACGTTCCCACAGGGTGATTTCTCGATTGTTTCTGGCGACTGTTTAGTGCCATCAGCATTCAAGGTTTGCACTTATTCTGTAAATATCTCAACATCTACTGAATGGATAGGTACAAAATTGGGTTGATATTCATTGTGATTCACGGACATGTAGTACCACAGTAGAGTAGTAATTTTTGTTTTTATTAAAACATCTCAACAGCTTTTCCCCTAGAAAACTTTGATTGCTGACCTTTCATCTACAACCATCATCTGGTGAAAATGTCTTAGTATATGCACTGTTGCCCATAAAGTTGGAATAAAATATTTTTGCCTCTTCTCATGAAATGATTGTGACAATGTGATTCATTCTTGATAGATAAAATGTATCTCCTCAAAGCTTTATTGATCAATCTCTTACAAACATATCAATTAATAAGATTAAACCACAATTAACCTGATGTGCGTAAATAAGAATACAAAGAGGAATGTGTCTGTGTCTGTCAAAATGATTCCAACTTTATGGGCAACAGTGTTTAATACTTTAGTTTCTGATCAATTACCTGCAAAGCTAATGACATTCAAACTAAACTGTACTTTGCATTTAGTACTAATTATTGAATGTTAGCATACTAACACATCTAACTAAGATGGTGAACATGGTAAAAAATTACACCCCCTAAACATCAACACGCTGGCATTATCATTGTGAGCATGTTGATGTGAGCAATTAGCCTCACAAAGCTGTTCATCTTTCTCTTTTCAAATAATTTGATAAGACTGGGTGTGCTCACAGCGCAGGATGATAAATACCAGAGCTGCTGATGGATCACGCCTAATAAGGCATGAAACAAAGAGTCATAAAACTCTCTCTTTCCTTATATAAGAGGGAGGCTGTATATCGACAGTATGCTCTGAAGCTGTCTTCATACTGCTGCTCTGTAGGAGAATTATTTATCTCTCGCTCTATTCCTGGGAGGATGCTGTTGACAGCGTCTCATCTCACTGTCTGAGTACCACCAGCTTCCATTAGGGGAGGAATTGCAATATGATGTCTTTGTGGGAGGTTCACCAGTTGCACTACATTTAAAAGCTTCAAAAGCAGAAGTAATACTGAGGCAAAGAAAGAAAACATTTATTGTTTATGAATGTGGTGTCACACAGGTCCTGTCAGAAAAGAACAGGGAGGTGAGGTCTTGGTTTGAGGTCTCTGAAATATTCCTGCCTCCCCTCTTCTCTTTCAACAGGCAGCTGGACTTTGGAATTGTTCCCATCAAGAACAATCAGCACATTCGTGTAAAAGCGATACATTGCAATTGCTAAAGACAATCTAACATTCCACATGACAACTAGGTTTTACATTTGTGATGCCCACTGTAGTATATATTGTTATAAAAATTTACAGAATAACATTTTTGTGTCTCAGTGCAAAAGATATATTCCAAAAGAATTTCAGAAAAGCCGTGCCCTTGATAAATGTCCCCCCACGTCTCCCCCGATCTGTGCCCCAACAGTAAAATAATTGGCCTGTTTACAAGACCACCAATAAATAACCAACAGAAGCAGTTTTACAGTCACCGTCAGATAGCAGCAGTGTTTCAGCTTTGACTTTAAATACATATTCACAAACAACTGTGTGTCACTGTACACCCACAATTCATCAGAACAACTTTAACTATAGATAATAATAATTACAGTTGTATTGATAGTAATTACCATGACAATAACAACCAAAGAAAAGAAATCCAATGTGTCACATCTGCATTAAAGTATTTACATTGCTTTTTCAAGTTCTGTGGCTTAATTTCCCGTGTGTGAATTTCCCAAGTAAAAGAAGGCAATGAAGTGTCTCTAAGGTAAAAGGTTGGAAGTGGGGAGTTCATCAGCTCGTACAAATGCTGTTGATGGAGATGATGGCCGGGTCCACCAGACCCAGCTCCTCGTGCTCATTAACGCACAGCTGATAGCCGCAGCCTCGCCTACGTTTCAGCGGGGTCACCTTGGCATCAGGCTTGGCGCGAGGCGGCAGGAGGAAGCCCACGCTCCCTGCTATCAGCATGTGCCAGATGCTGTGGATGTAGAAGTAGTTCTCCTCCGTCTCCACAAAGGCGTAAAGGGCCACGGCAGATGTGGCAATCATGGTGCCCGGGAAGAGGAAGAACACCCAGCGCTTCCAGGTGGGTGGGTAGCAGCGCCGCCGACGGATGGTTCGCACCGTCTGACAGGCCAACAGACACATAAAACAATGCTTCAGCATTTAGACACATTTATTATGAAATATAAAATAGGAAACGGCAAAAGTTGGGAACATTCTTAAAATGGAATCGATGTCTAACAATTGTTTCTCAGGAGGTTTCCTGGATGTGTATTTTAGCAATAGGTAAGATACCATTTTCATGGGATACACTTGATGAATACCCACTAATAATATGAAGAGAAATTTCCATGAAAAAACTGCACTAGAAATACTGAGATCTGTTTGCCAGCCCATGTAAACATTTTTTATTCCAAATAGTATTAGATGAATTTCCAGTAATTTACAACAATTCAGGATCTGAATAATTTACTTTTTGTTTTTGGGGGTTGGGGGTCATAACATAACCAGCAAGAGTGCTGGGCTTTGAAGTCAATTTGACACAGTGGCCAAACCATGTAATGACAGCAATGGCACCGGCCCCCTGATGCGCACTAGCTAAAAAAAACAAACTTTTCCTCATATGCTTACATTAGGAAAGAAGTAGCTGTGGGTACACTATTTTGAGTATAACAACTCCTGTGAAGTGAATTTGATCCATTTGGCATGCTTTTGGAAACATTTGGAAAATCAATTAAATCAATTTTATCCCCATTGAAGTTAGCGGAGAGCTAAACTGGAAGTGAGCGGCTCAGCTGGTGGAAGTTTCTGGTGTGTTTACTCACACACAATGCAGAAGCAAAGGCGAAAGATACAGGAAATTTTATGCTCAGAAATTGAAATTTTTCGGCTTCATGCACAACTGAGCAGCTTCCATAAGAATGAACGGAGCCCACCTCTGATGCTGTGTATAGTTCTCTGTATACATTGATGGCGAGCATTAGGAAACACTGTCACATTTAGCAAACCGCAGACAGAAAAGAAATTCAGGACATGGGAATAGAATTCACTGTGGTGACAGTGTAAACAAGCCACTACATCTGTGGGCAATGTTATCAAGTCCGATGAAGAGGAATAGATCACTTGTGGTAAGACTATATTGAAACATACAGTCAAACTCTACTCTACTACTACGCGTTGAGATTTGTAATGAGCCTCTGCCTCTATATCTCTGCAAAAGCATAATTCCAGCTACAAACTGTTGGCTATGCTAGAAATTGAAAATAAAATGTGGCAATCAATGACATTTGCTGTTGCTGTAATTAGTCTCAAATTAAACAGTCCTTTCCAAAAACATTAAGAAATAAGCTACATATCAGTTTCTTTCTAGAAAATTAGAGACACATAAAATAAAACAACTTTATTGTAATAATTTATATAATTTATTATTATACAGTTTATTTCTTTTCCAATTGATCTCAAAGGCCCCGTGTTAAACGCTCTCATTTTCTTAATTCAATGAACACGTGTCATGTAGAAACAGGATATTGAAGTGGGAGATCACACAGGGAGCAGTCGTTCAAACACGGAGACCGATTGCATTTCAGTGAGGGAGCAGCAGGCAGTTTGCTTTGATTGGAGGAACAGAGGGATGGGAGTCTTCATAAATCTCCATTACTTCTACTGTCTGAAATTTATATTCATGTCTATTACTGCAGCAAGTCAATCACAACTATCATAATCAGCTGATAGACGTTTTAAATTGGTCACCCGCGATTGGCCAGTGCACCGTTTTGGCTACTCTGTTGTTTGTGCTCATGTTCCTGTTGGCAATAACTGGATATGATGTCTCTATTTGTTTAATGTAGAGAATGTGCTCATTCTGTAAGTGGCCCACAATTGCTGAAAGTGTGACACAGAGAGACTTGGACATTTCATTTCATTTCCTTCTAAATAGCGTTTAGAGAGTGCTTCATTATTGTTTTCAGTCTCTATTTTCATCGGTTCATAAACACTGATTGCTTGCATTATATTTTTTCCCAAAACATTACCGAATCCCTACATTGTCAAGGGAAATGTAAGCCGTTCTTGAATGACAAGAATAATTACATGTACTCTAGCAGGAAAATTGCTCTAAATGAGTTATTATGCTGTATGCATTTTAGGTTAAAGACTAATAATGTATGTGAAGCCAAGGGAAGGAAAACATGAAATATGTTTTTTATTGTCCCAATCCCTTTGGACTTGCACATTTTTCTGGTTCAGACAAGCAATTTTAGAACAGGATGGTCTTTTCATGCACGAGTCAGGGGCCTCATTTAGTTTGGAGAATTAGAGATATTTGGCATTTACAGATCTGAACTTCTCCCCGGCTTCTTACTGCTCATGACACTCCTGCAAAGCAGCAGGCGCTTTGTGCCCTCCGCTTGACTGATCTAATTCGGTTGTGTCTGGGAACATTCAGAATGCCAGGCTTTGCAGAAACATGACAAGTTGAAATGAAAGGGCTCTTGTAGAAAATGTGCGGTGCTCAAACTCAGAGGTGCGGCACAGAGGAGACAATGCTGAAATGTAGACATACGCTATTGAGCAGCTGATAAATTACGAAGTGTCAAGTAATCAAAGCATGAGCCTCGGTTTATCTTTAAAAACCTGCAACATTAGCATAAGATCAAAGTGACTTTATATGGAAATGTTGCTGTTGTTGCTATATAGTCAGTGTGTGGTTCATCGCCGCTGGAAGATCGGAGATGACTCGATTTTGAGACTGCACAAATTCTGCGTATATATCCATTCTGTAGATTGTCACAGTACACCACACCATGATATTTGCTTTTTGTACTTATCAAATAACATATGTCAATGAGCCATTTATAATTGAATGCCAAATGTGCCAGTGCCTAAGGAAAGCCAGCCAGCCAATAGTGGAAGCCAGTGGCTTTATGGAAATCTACGTTCATACACTCATGTTTGAAAGATACGCCAGTGTCGTGAATGAATTCTGAAGCGCTGTTGTTAATCTCACAAGAAAAGACCTTTGCATACCGTCTCCTACATTTGGTGCTAAAACTGGAAGGTTTACATAGTGGAATCAACCAGTGCTTCATCTTCCACAGTTCCTGTAGGATCCTACAGCTCACAGAACGATAACTCTAAGAGCTACAACTCCCACACTTTATTCAAAGCAAACCTTTCTCCAAGGAAGCCACAAACCTTGTTTTCAAACTCATGTCAGAGGTTTGGTGTTAAGGCTCTTTTTTTTTTTTTGCAAGAACCTTGCCTGAAAGACTATTATTTTTTATCTTCTCAGTTCAGGGAGCACATTATGACTTGGAGAAGAGTCAGTGAAAGTACAAGTTGACTTATAATGGAACTACAACCCATGACTAATACCCACAGGCAGCAAAACTTTTAAAGCCCCTTCCATGTTAATGTAAAATAGCTTCATTGGTCAGAAACTCGCATTTTTTAGCCATGCACATGTTCCAAACTCATGTTCCAGCCCTAAGCTTAAATGATGGATTAAGTTCTTTTACACTTACTGCCATGAGGAACAATGGAGGGGGACAGTGCTGACACATTTGATCTGCTTGTTTAAACAAGCTTGTCTATGAATGTCAAACGCATATTATGTATTAAATTAATTATCTTGTATCATGTCTTAAAAAATACTGCAGGCCAGTTGTTCACACACTGTAAGAAGTAACATTTTTCTGGGAAAAAAGTCTGTGAAACCTGTGAAATACACGATTATGAATATTTTGTTGTTGTTGTTACTATACTGTATTTTACATTTACACTAGCTTTATTAAGTTTTGTCATTTTTGCTATATTTCCATAAAATGTTTTAACTATGAATCATAATTTCTATATGCAGATGCTATTGTTTTCAAATGTTCATCTCAGAATAAACCTATTTTTCACTGCAGAGCATTGGTCCACTGTGCAGTAAATATACAAGTTGCCCTTACCCATGCCACGGCCATGATGCCCAGAGCAAACAGGCTGGGTCCCAGCAGGTTCCACAGACCGTGACGGTCTAGCTGCAAAGCCATGGACAGAGACATCGCCCCCAGCAGATACAGCACCTTTGACAAAAAACACATGGATCAATAACAGCCTTCCATAAATACTGTTGACACTGTTACAGCTACAGTAAATAAGAGGGTGTTTGTGTGGCCAGGAGCAGCACATTGTTGCTTTCGGAGAGAAAAACACTGTCAGAATTGTAATTCTCCACATGTGAGAAAAACAGCAACAGGAGCTTTACAGTTGCATCACAAACCTTTCCGTAATGATTGACAGTTGCTTAAACACCGGGAGATGATTTTCTGTTACTGTATGTGCAACTATGTTTTCATTCTTTCTGCACCTGTGTCCTGTTTTCTTAAAGTGAGAGTTCTACTTTTCCAAACACAGCTGGTGCATTCATGGAGGTCTAGTGGAGAACTGTGTTGCTGAAAAATAAAAAAAAATAAAAAAAAAGGTTGCATGTACTACAAACAGGCATTAAAATGAAAGATATGCCTCAGAAAAATGGTGTGGGTGCAAGTCAATACAGTAAGGTTAAGAAAGAAAAGAAGGTGAATTCTGTAGTTATTTGGTAGTAGTCACGATGGTAAAAAAAAAAAAAAAAAACTATTTATTCTTGGCTTTGTTATTTTAACTTTCCAGCAAGCTAATATGGAAAACAGTACATATTAATAGTCAAGGCTGGAGATGTTATATATTGTTCTTATCAACTAATCCAATGAAAAGCGCCAACGATGAACTGATCCTACTAACATGCTAAAGTCTGATCCATTTTTATGTGATGTAGATCTATTAAAAACTCACACGGGTGCTCTGGATGACATTTTCCTTCATTATCATGAACACACACACTGTAGTTTATTTTGACTCAGTCCCGCATATGGCAGCCTGGTGCAGTAAATATGCACTAGAGAGAGCCAATGTGTATTAATCCATGGCTGAAAATAGTCCTTAGCAAATACACTATTTACTATTTGAAATACAAAAACAACAGTTCCCAGTTGTTTTAGGAGATAAAAAAGGAGGAATAAAACAAAACATTTGTGTTCTATTGATTTATATCCAGCACAGAGTACCAGATCAGTGAAGTCGGAAAGCATTGAGAAACAGTTAAAGACGTTGTTATTTTCTTATTTTCATGGGATTTGTTGACAATAAGAATAATATAAAATAATGACTTATCCTGTAATGGTAACAGCCACTACAAGTGCAAGCTCTCACAAACAACTTGCGTTTAAAAGAAGGTAAAAGCCTGTTACAGTGTAAACACAGTGGGGGAATGGTCAGTGCAGAAAATAGCTGCTTCTACTGAGTTCTGTTGGAGTCAAAATTAGTATTTCAAAGTGCTTGCAGAGTAAAACATCAACCGAGCGTCATCTCTATGCAACAACAACATGACAGTGAAAACAAAACACTAACAATAGAGGCCCATGCTATAAATAATACCGGTTTAACACTTTTTTTTTTTCTCTCAGGCTCAAAATTTGACATAAAGCCACAGGATATAAAAGAGATAAAGTGAGAGAGGGAAAAAAATCAATATGCTTTGCTACACATGCTTTGGGAGAACTTAAGCCTGTCCAGGATGCCTGAGGTCTGCCCGGCAGGGAACGTGAGGAGAAATTGGGGATTTTGGAGCAGGGAAGGGATGACCCGTCTGCAGGAAAACAGGACTAATTGGCACAGAGCAAAGAGGAGAGGAGCCACGCTGTTCAGCCTGAGGACTCTGTGCAGCAACAGTCATCAGTCATACTGCACCGCTGGATCATCCAGCACCCAAACATGAATGTATACATGTATTATACACAGGCATGAACGCATGGATGCTCACAGGCAGGGGTTTCACTGTAATGAATCTTTATCTGTCATCGTGACGGACGAGCTTGCAGGAATTCTGGTAGGAAGTTTATTTTTATCTTCTGCGTATATTTTCATGCGTATCAATATACAGTGATATACACTTATTCTGTATTTTTACATTTACAGTACAACGTCACCAATGCCAGTGCCAAAATGAGCTGTCTTAGAAGGGCTGTGCTGAACAAACATGCACTGAATATCAAATCATTTGATCATTCATTCTTCTGTTCCTTTGCAAACAGTATGTGGTGCTCTATTTACTGGTTTTCAAAGCTTTCAAACAAACCTCATGGTCATTTGCTTAATATTAAGACCTTGCTGCTTCGCTAATGTTGGAACCTTGTGTTTCTGCATTATTACATCTGCTTTCACAGTTCTTTGCTCTGATTTTATAGGTCTGTACACTCTATGACTGGCTGCCTCTACAGCTGCTCCACACAACTAAAACTGTGTACTCAATTGCGTGCAGCATCAACGTGGCTGTTTAAATTTTCGACCTGTGCTGTTGATTGTTTGTCCATCTGCTGATTCGCTGAACCCTTTGTCAAACAATCAGATTTTTGTGGATGTGGCCATTCCTATCTGTGACTGTAACAGTATATACGGACAACATCACTAAAAATAAGCCTGACAGGCCAACTATAGTATCAAGTATCAGAAGATCAGAAAATCTTAATTGAAAGCGAAAACAAAGACTAACATTAAAATGAAACAAGATGTCTGTTTTATACATGTATCACAGTTTAGAGACCAACTTCCTGGTGCAATGTTGGGCTGCCATAATTTTGCACACACGCAGTTTTTCAATTCAGTCGTGCTCAGTTTCACTTTCAGTTAGACTGAAATGTTCTGATCATCTGGACTATCATGTTTAAAGTCCTGTTATACCTCGGCCTTTGGTGAGAAGAGGGCCAGAGCAAAGAAACAAAGAGGATGATATCTCATCATTATCATTGACCATGACCATCCACCAATGAGCTTGGTTCTGCTCGAGGTTTCTCCTCGCCACGTGGTGGAATTTTTTGGTCTCTGCAGATAATACTATAAAGAGTACGGTCTAAACCTGCTCTATATGGAAAGTGTCATGAGGTAACTTTTGTTATGATTTGGAGCAATATAGATAAAATTGAACTGAAACGATCCTTTAAATTAAACTGTATGATACTGATGTGATAACCTTCAGCAAGACCTACCAGCAAAACTTTGCTTGGAAAGTATTCTGCTGACATATTTGTGAGGACATTTAGACCTTTGAAGGTCCAAAGTCACACACGTACACACACACTATCAGGTGCTCCTGGGTCCTTCACCCTCTACTGCTGTTGTGGTCATGGACATAAACAAACAAACACACACACACACACATGCGCACACACTCACAGACACTGTCTCTCTCTAGTACACAAACACACAAACACACACCCAGTTCCACTTGCCAGTCCTGACATGTGCGATTTGATTAGTGACTGCGTACTGCAGCGCTCAGCAAAAATGAAAACTCTAGAGGACAGCAGATGTTCGTATACTCTCCCTCCCTCTCTCCCTCCCTCCCACTACTCCACCCTCCCTCTCTCTCTCTCTCTGTTTCGTTTATGGACACGGACACACACACACACACACACACACACACACACACACACTTTCCCTGAGACTGCTCCATCTTGGTGTGCAGCCAGGGAGTGACCCAGGGAGAAGGTGCACCTGTCAGTGTTTACTGTTATCCACCGCAATATGTCAACAGCCAGAGGATTAAGCGCCGCATGTCGCTGATTTGAACACATTGATCTTTTAATTTATAACTAAAAATTGAGGCATATGCGGCACTCACTTACAGCTCCCCTTCACAGCTTTACAGCTCTACTCCTCAGTCCTCGAATCCCTCTTTGCCTCAGGGTTATCTCAAGTTGTCCACCACTCAGCTAAGGGGCTGCCAGACTGCAACACATGGCAGTGGACATGCATGATGCTCAGAAGATTTCTGGCTCCAGACGTCTGAATCGCTGCCCACATCTAACAGTTTGTCAAGCAATTCAAAGAGGTCTGGAGTTGCTCTTGCGAATGGCTGCTTTTCCGTTTGGAGACACAGCCGAACGAGAACGTTTCTGGTGGCTCCACTGATGTCCTGTTTGTTACATAGCAGCAAAGGTGGAGGAAAAGCACTTAAATGGAGTGCAGGAGGGATACGATGACACTCAGTCACTGTAAACTAATAATAAAATGAGTACTCAGGATGCTTTACCTTTTCATAGCTTTTGAGTGTTTCCTTTTGGCCACAACAAGGCATGTAAAATATATGTTTATGTCTATATTGTTAAAAATGCACATGTACATATATTTTCTTCTATATTTTCTTCTTCTTCTTCTTCTTCTTCTTCTTCTTCTTCTTCCTCCTACACTTTGTCATGATTTAATCTACTTGATGATATAATGTAGTGTACTCGACTTCCCAAGCAGAAAATACAAGCTCACGGGTTTTATTTAAGTGGAAGCAAAAATAAAGTTTAAATATCTGGACAAACATTGCCTACACCTCACTGCTCTTTGACAAACTACAGTTTATGACTCTCCCTTAAAGGTTCAGTGTTTAATCAGGTTTTTATTACCTTATCTTACGGACCTTTTATATCTACAGACACCACAGGTCCTCTCCCACAGAGTCTGCCATGTTGAACCGCCATATTTTATAGCAAACTAAACATAGGCTCTAGAAAAGGCACATTTACCCGACTACCCAAATACCCTCTTCATGCTACGAAGGACAGAGTGAGATGAAGGGGCTGCAATCAGCAGTTATACTGCTAGACACCACTAAATCCTACAGAGCGGACCTTTAAGGACAGATAGGTAGAATTACAGTAGGTACATGAAGGTACCTGTTTGATGATAGACTTTAGCCTGGCCATAGCAATGACAGTGACCCACACTGACATGAGTGAACCAAGGAAGTCGCAGAACTGCAGGACGTCATACTCCATGATGCAAAAGACCACAATACCCGGCTGGTCACATGCATGGTAGAACTGTCAGAAGAGAGGATAAGGGCAGTGGTTAGGACGAGCAGATGTGTCAGAAAAAACATTTGGCATAGCTGAAAAAAACACACAAAAAAATATAACCAAAACTCAAATATTAGTTAGGTTTGTGAGTGACAGATCAATGTGTTTTTGCAGGATTTCGTCTGCAACTATTTTGTTTTTAGCTTTTGTCTTAAAGATAGACAGAGATCATGACATTGTGAAACAGTAGAAATTGTTAATTTATGGTTCAATTCATGGTTTAATCTATCAGGAATGTGCGCTATCATGTCTTTGATTGACCAACACAGTGTCTTGCCATCTGACATCATGTTTGTCATATTTGCAAAGCCAAATTTTCAAAATATTTTAAAGGGTTCAGTGTTTGCTTCCATGGTTGCTAGCTTGAAATCTTATTTTTCTTTGTCGGCCCACTTCTTTATACATTACTGCTGTCAACTGTCGATCGCTGGAATAGCATGAAACCACTGGCTGAAATGTATATTGTACTGACAGAAATTTACACCACAAGCAGAGCAAGAGGATTGCACAAGCACTGTGTTTGTATGGCAGTCACCCACAGTGGAGAAGAACATGGTGAAGATGTAGACTGAAGCCTCCAGCAGGTAGTGGCTTCGAATGGCAATGGCCACCGGGGGGACGAACATCAGGTTACTGAGACAGAGCAGCAGGGTGGAGAGCAACTGGAAACTGTAGGAATAGGCCTCCGAGTTGTCTGTGCATCCCCAGCCCTCCCAGCCTAACACACACAAACATACATGCACACAGTCAGTACTGTAGTGTATGGAAAGAAGAGATCTACAGTAAGAGTGAAGCGAGCTTTTTCTGTTTGCAGGCTTTATAGGTCAGAAAAAAACTGAAGTTAAAGCGGTTTCGGTAAACAAACTTAAATCTTTTGTCTGGGAAGAGTCTCTGCTTCTCAAAAGCTTGTCCCTTTAGAATTTCCAGTATCTTTTAAAACAGATAAAATATTTATCTCTTGACAAGAGGAATGCTTCATCAGCACTGTCTTACAAACACGTTGCTCTGTGAAAAATAATCAAAAACCAATACAGTACGTGTGAAGTTGTTTATCCTGCACAATAGAGCCTCCTGGTGTGAACTCCATCCGATGTTAAAACAGCCCCACTTTACCACTTCAATTGGATCCTTATCAAGCGGTGGATTGGATAAGACAGTGTGAATTAAATATTCGTGAGCACTGTCGAACAGGGGGTATGCAGTGTGAGACGGGCCAAGGGCAAGTGCTGAATGCAAAGCGGCTGCCAGGAAGCAGTCACACATATGAAGTATGACAGTGAATTGATCTGCAGAGAGACCAGTTCTGATAAAAGAAGATCAAAGGCAGGATTTAAAAAAGCCTCAGAGGACACGCTTTGTTTAGTTTCATAAGCTCATCTTTTATTGAAAAGCTGCTCATAATTAAGAGCCTGTTTTATTGTTCGATCAAAACGGCTTATATGAAGATGATTAATACCTGGTCGCTGTATGACTCATTGGACAGCGGCACATACCATTTAATCACTGTATTTCCAGCTCAATTCTGGGAGATGACCTGTGCCGTCCCATCTTGCTCTCCTCCATTTTCTTGTCACTCTGCATGATGTATTTTCCAACAAATTAGTAATTCTCTGCAGCAGTGATGACCCAATTTCCTCACAGAAAGTTTTATCTTATCTTGAATGAGGGAAGAAAGGCTTTTGACTGCTGAAAATCACTTCAAATTATTAATTCATGCTCATGCTTTTTGCTAATTATTAATCGCTGGTTAATAATTAATGTCATTATCGAGTATACACCATATTTATCCAAATATTTTTTCACTTCTATCAAACGACATGCTTTGTTTTGTTAGGAACTGGCTTCCATAAATGGGTTTATGGGCGTGAACGCAATTTTTAAATACTTGAACCACCTAATCTGAATTTAGTTTGCTATGAATTAAAAACAAACAGTGCAATGTGTTGCAGTGGGTTGTTTAAGTACTTTCTTACCTGCTTTGCATTCACATGCAGCATACAGGTAGTTGTTGGTGCGCAGAAGCTTGCACTGTCCGTACGTCCCGCAGTCATTGATGCACGGAGTCAGGTATGAGCGCATGTACACCTCAGCAGTGATATTGGTGCACGCCTCAAATCTGGAAAAGTCACAGACAGACAGGCGGAGGTGAGCATGTGGAACTTCTCTGTCTTACCAGCGTGAAGGTAAAAATCAGTTTTTTAAAGTTGTGTGTTGGTCCACTACTTTATTTCCAGACTGGAAAATGTCAACATTCAACCATGATTGTACCTCTTTGATTATATGTGACAAATAAATTGAATTTATTTAAACTATTATATCGATAGCCATGAAACTCTGTTCATTTTAACATTCAGATGATAAATCCTATTCATTTGATGATCCCCTGTTGTGTCACCATGTTATTCACATTAAGTGAGACATCTCAACAAGTACTGCATAGATTGCCATTAAATTACCTTCATGCCCCTCTCAGGATAAACTGTAACAACTCTGGCGATTCCTTCACTTTGTCCAGTAACAACAAGAACTAAACATGATAAACTGAAGCCAAATTATAGTCTCACAGAGCTGCTAGTGTGGCTGTACACTCTTATGTTTTATGTCTTCTAGCACTCATCACATCGCCTCAGCACTCTGGAGATCAAAAGGTCATTCAGGAGTGGTCAGATGTCAAACAAATTTCCTCCGTTGGGCTTGTGTAGTCTCCAAATTCAAAAAGCAATTATAAAAGTAATTTTCCACAAATGATGTTTGTGTTTTATAGACCAACAAAGAGGCTAGAGTTCAACGGTGATAGTTTACCTTCATTAGGTATCTCAATTAGGTACCCCACCAACACTCTGCTTATAATCATACAGAACTCAATTTCTGACTTCTCATAAACATCTCATTATTTTATATTTCATGCATACCATTAAAATCAAAAGGTACATTTGGAGGTTGTTGTGATGAAGCTGTATTTGTTTATCTTGGACACTGCACGGGCTAGAAAGAAAGAAAAATAACATATATTTGTGCTTGCATAATTGCTAGCTTATACGATCAGTCACAAAGAATGAAAGGAGGTAAAAAATGTGTTTCTTTGCCCATTTTTTTTTAATTAGCACAGCTGCTTTCTTTATTTTTAAATGAAATCAGTCAGCTTAATTGTTGCCTTGAAGAGCACCTATCATTCACACAACATCTCTTCTTCTCTAACAAGACCTGATTGATCTAGCATGCGTAAATCTGGAAATCTACGACACAGCTATGCCACTGTTTTCCACATTTTCATACCTCAGCAGGGCTCTCATGTGAGAATGAGACCGTGTCCCACACCATCTGTTATTATTTGTTATTCAAATTCAATTGGAACTCCCAAGCGGCTTGCAAAAAATCTGCTTAATTTCATTCTGTTCACATTTTTGTGCCATTAAGGGTTCGACAAAACAGCTCAATCTGCTGAACTAATACTTAAACGCTCATGAAAAACATCGAGTCGGACAACTTAATGGAAACATTTCGTCCACTTTCTGTTTTGGTGCATGCATATTTTGGTTTCCGACATTTCTCACAATGATTTAAAACAACCCTCCGAGAAAGAGTGTGTACGATCTGTGGATTAAAGAGAAGAGCTGCATCTTTTTTTTGTTAACACAAATATAAACTCTTTTTGCTCCCATTTTTTATGAGTTGATGAATGTAAGACTTGTTTTCTACACACATTTATTTGTTCACAAATTTATTCAAATAAATGTCAGTCAGCACTTTTTTTTTTTTTTTTTTTGCCAAGATGATCCATCCACATGACAGGTGTGGCATATCAAGATGCTGAATAAACACCTTGATTACAACACAGGTGTGCCTTGGACTGGTCCCAACAAAAGGTCACTTTAAAATGTGCAGTTTTATTTTGAAAACAGTCATTCTGCAGTGAACTATCATACTACTACTATTTCACTACTCCCTGAGAAGGGCATGACCCACCCAGTTATGCCTCTGATTGGCTTACCCTGATACCCTTACCTTCATGTTTTTGTTGAGTGTGCTATAAAAGCTCTACTATACTGTACTGTAGGTGCAATGTATTATGGTCTGCATAGTATATTTAACATAGAAAAACTACAGTCTCTGCCTCTTTTAGAATCAATTTATACCCATATGATGATGAATGTTGAATGAAGAAAGAAGCTCTTTGCTAAAAACACTAAAATTGGACTTTCTCTATTACCATTTTAAACAGATCCAAACATTCAGTCAGATTCTTTGCAGCTGCTGTGGAAATATCTCAAAGTAATACCAAGTTTTTACAGTCTGTTGAACCAGACAAATGCTGTACACCACAAAAATATATTCAGGACGTTAATCTATCCTGTTAAAGGAAAAGTGCATTTTCAGGTCTGTGTCCTGTTTTACAAAACACACATCTAAATTATTCTGTTTAAACCTAATATGCAAATATGGAAAAATGAAAAATCTGCTTCGTAAACCTCAAAATCTATCGCTCTTCCGTGTCATATGCTACATGTACACCCAAAGCACATTCATAAAAGCCAGTCCCAAATTAATCTGCTGGGTGACAGATGGGACAGGATGTGGCTGAATGAGGGAGGCTGCACCGGTTAAACAGTGAGCATGGTGTTTCCATTACAGGGCTGAATTATTAATTTTGGTAAATAAACTACTGGTTGTTATAAGAAATATTGAATATCCTATTTTGCAATTGTCTTTCTGTAATGATGGCAAATATTGGCTCACAGAGGTCGCCTTAGGGAAGTGGGACCTGTCAAAAATTTATGAGCAACAATCATTCAACTGGTATCAGTGATTTTTTTTTCTGCTTATAAATGATGTTTTGGAGACTTTCTGGGTTGATTTAGGAACCATCTGCAATCTCATACAGTTTATTTGCTTTGCCTATCATCCAAACCAATTTACACATAACCTGGATCAGACGAGTTATGCACATTTGATATGATGATAGTTCATAGGAGCACAACCTTATTGGCTACACTTGAGGCCAATGGCTGCCGCTGGTTTGGAACTGATTTAATCTGCTATTGTATCAGTAAACAAACTGGATGATCCATTTTGTCTAAAAGAACAAAACAACACAGACGATTTTGTTGATAAAGTGTGTGTTTGCCATACGTATGACAGGATGCCATATGTATGAGTGTGATTCACCAACCATGCTACACCACACATTTAGTTACTCTGATTAGTTGTAGGAATTTTAGTCTATACCTGTTGGTTACAGTTTATTTGGCTATCGTCTCTACTTTCAATGTAATACTTTGACATTTTTGGAAATACATTTATTCGCTTTCTTGCTGAGAGTTCACTCGGAAGACAAAATATGAAGCTACCATCAGCAGCTAGCTAAATTGGCTTAGCATAAAGACACAGAAACAGCTAGCTGGCTTCTATCCAAGGGTAAGGGTCTGCCTAACGGTACCTCTGAAGCTCACTTTCCAGTTTTAAAGCTGCTGGCGCTAGCCTCATATTTAGCATACAGAACAGTGGTACATACAGTATCTTCTAAATAGGTTCAAGAGAGTGAATAAGGATATTTCCCAAAGTGTTAAGCTATTCCAAAATCTAAGATTTCTTTTAATGAATAATAAATGTATTTGGGTGATGTTCTCCAGTAAAGCACACTGTAATTACACAGGATAAACAAATGTCTGCAGAAGCAGTGTTGCCTGCTTTACCCATGTTCAGTGCCACATAGAGAGCGCAGACTCAGGTACCAGGTGCCTGTTTGTGGGTAGGGAATCCTCAGTTTGGTGATGTTAGCCGAGGCATTCACAGAAAGGAAAAACCCGGCCACTGATTCTGAAACAAAAGAAACCAATGACAAAGGAGTTTAAAAGAGAACAGAATGAACTCCGTAGAGCACACTACACTTATTTTCTTCTCACATTATGCAGCCAAAACATTTAAAATATGTGAAATACCGAGGTGAAGTTGTTAAACGAAGTTGTAATGAAAGTGCTGAAATGAGTTGAAGTCTAAAAAAACTGCTTCCACTTCCAATGATTAAAGAGAAAGATGATGATAGTTTAAGTGTGAGCTGAAATTTAAGCAAAATCATTCGAGTAAATTGTGTATAAATCGTCAGAGAGTGAGAGGAGATATACCCTTACCCCAAAAAAGCATTAATATTCCTATTGAACAATAAACAGCTTATTAATTGTTTCTATACATTTGGGGATTTTATCAAAGGTTAATTTGACATACCTGATTCACATTTCAGTGATGAGTTTTCCCGTAAGAAAAGCGGCATCCCGTGGTTCAGGCAGCCAAACACTGTAACATTAGCTCCTTTAAGCGTGGACTGCAAGAGGAAAAACAAGCAAACGTCAGTCATCCATCTAACCATCAACCATCTGCTGCCATCAACACTGGTGAGCTAACACTGTTCATGATTACTTCAGGTCTCATTTCCTCTCAGCGGTGAGGTAGTAAACTTTAAAACTAACAAATCAAGTGAAACTGCTCTCCCTCTGTGTGCCTGAGGCACCTAAATGAAGATGTTGGCAGTTTATCTCCTTAAAGCATCAATTATACATTAACACACTCATGCATAAAAAAAAAAAAAAAAAAAAAAAAAAAATCCTGCAGAATTATTCAAGCGCTGGGAACTGCATATGCTTATACAAATTGGCTCACTCTGCAGAGAGGTGAAAGGAGACCACTACAGTCCAATTTGGTTTATCCGTAGCAGATCTACAGCAGTACAAATAGCAGCAAGAAGTGACTGCATGTGCTCATAAAGCATCAGTGTGCAGTCGCGCATCAAACTTGTCACTTGAGTTTCGGTTTTGTTTATTTATGCACAGTGTGTCTCTGTTTTTTGGGGATGAGGAGGAGGTACAGCAGGACAGGTTTTTTTTGTGAAAAGTGTCTAATTTACTAAACCTGCCAGTCAAAACATTAAGAGTTAAAAGTTACATTAAAAACTTTGTCAGACAAAAACTTTACAGGAGAAGATACAGCACAGTACATGCATTTGCTTTGTGTCCAGAGGGAAATGTGCTTGGTGGTTGGGATAACTTTAGGCAATTACTTCTTGAATAAATACAAATTCTATCACCCTCCTTGAATATAGTGAGTATAATGTACATACAGAGAGTTGGCAAAGTTGATGATTAATGCAATGACTCAACAAACACTTTGCCAGGTGCTAAGATTTCAGGCATCTTAAACTCACCATCTGGCTTGGACTCTCTTAGTAGTAAGCTCAATCACGCCCACTGGCATTTCAAGATAGTCCACTCCCTCCTCCTCCTTCCCCCTTTCATCCCAACTCTGCCAAACAGTTTGAAGATGAAGGATTGAGCAAGAAACTCTCATGGATGGATTACCAAGTGGGCCCTCTAGACATAGACCCAGGGGCTGCAAACAGGTCAGGAGGCCCCCAAAGCCAGACTCTTTATATGCTTTTAGCGTGGGAATGTCAGTCAGACGGTTCACCACAGCTGAAATATCTCGACAACTACGAGATGATCCTCTTACATTTCCTCTGGCGTCAACATAAGGTTTATTTTTCAGCTCTTTATTAAGCTATCTGCATAGTTTTCCGGTAAATGTTGTTGCAAACATTCATGGCCCCCAGAAGATGAAATGTGATGACCTAGCATCATCTGGTCAACATTTGATTTGTGCAATACATGTGAATAGTGCTAATTAATAAATGTTTGCACGCTAACCCGCTAAACTAACATGGTGAACATTATACCTGCTAAAAATCAACATGATAGCATTATCGCAAGCAACTATGTCAGCATGTTAGCATGCTGATGTTAGCATTTAGCCCATGGACAGCCTCACAGAGCCACCAGCACAGCTGGAGTCTCTTACATATGTTTTGTTCTTGATCTGAATAAGTCCCTTGACTTAATTTGACTTTTAAGATCAGCCAAGCCCAGATAGTCATGACAACAGCACTGTGATGGGCGTTTTTAAAGACTTCCTTATTAACTCCTGCATGACTGAGAAGGTACAGCATGTGATGAGGCAGGAGGAAACAAGGCTTATTTAAGTTGTTGGCCTTCTTCCTCCTACAAAAAGCTCCACAGAGGTCTTATACGACTCAGCACTGCTTTTAGGACTTCACTGTGTTTTTTGCTGCGTAATTAGTCTACCCGACAACTATTTGAAAACTGGGCCAAAAAACAGGAAAAATGAAATGTGTTGTCTTGTATTGTGCACAGCCTGCAGTCAACTTTTGTCCTCAGTGTCCTGCAAACTGTCCCAGACTTAACAATCAGTGTCCCAAATTGAAGATCTTGTTTTTATTTATTTATTTATTTTTAATTTTACATAATGAATATTGTTAAATAACTTTGTTTCAGTCAGTTGCATCACTATGTTGACTCGCTCTGGTCTTCTACTTAAAATCTATCTAATCTATCTTAAACATCACCCCAGGTGTTTGGTCACAATCAGGTTTCATAATTTTCTTAGTCATTGTTTGAGTTCCTGTTTCTTCTTTACTTATCTCAGTTTGTTCAATAAATGCAACCCTTTGAACACTATTAATATCTAGCCCAATAATCACAAACTCACTACAGGGAGATATATTTTAAGTTAAAAAAAAAAATCTTCAAAGGGATGGAGAAGATCAAACAAACTATTTAAATATTTACAGCCTATTTACATATTGGCAAAGCAATAGAACCACACTAATCCAGAGATCCGGAGAGAAAGAGTGAGAGAGAAGGTCAAATATGCACACCTAGTGACTGCCTGCGCACAGCGCAAAAGGAGAGGGATGGACCCCAGCGCTGTTGGCAGCAGAGCCATAGACTACAGTTACTCTGATCAGCATGTATGGGAATTAATTACAATCTAATATATTTAAATATATGTCTCACATTTTCTCTGATTGTCTGAGTACTCCTTCAAATCTAGAAATAAAGTGACTAAGAAGGTCTGAAAAACTGTCAGAGTTAGTGATAAAGTTGCCAAGTTGGCATCACTGATTTTGTGCCAGTGTCACTTCACATTTTTTGAATTTGAACAGCTACAATAAAAAATTCACAGGCCTATACTCCATGATGTATAAACCTAAGAATTTCTCTACCACCACCACCAACTTTGTGCTCCAGGTACTATTTTTATTGTTCCCGGGACATTGGGACATTCTTAATTTTGAGTGCTGGTGTTGTGGTCTCATTACTTGTTATTCCTGGAATATAAAGAAACTTAAGTGGTGATATCACTGTGCATGAGGAGGCACACGGGGAAAATCCAGCCAAAAATACCATCATACTTTAATGAAAGTTTAAATAATGATGAAATAAAACTGCATATTTACAGGTGTAAATAAAACTTTGGTGACTAATAAGTGATACTGGACACCGAACAAGATACTCTAAAACTTTTTTTTTCACATATTCCCCTCTTTCCAATTAATCAATTTTATTTTATTGCTATGTTCTGTGTACATTTCTGTATATAATACAACTGTTGGCGCTGTGAAATTAGAATCCTAGAAAGGTTTATACAGATGGAAATGTCAGGCTTTGTGCTTTTAAATTGCATGTATTTCAGTGAGGACTCAACCTCACCTCAAGGATGCCACCTAAATAATGTAACAGCACACCCTACCAGCCAGAATTTGGGCCAGCTCATCTACATTTATAGGCTTAGATGAAGCCACTTTATAAATACAGCCTCTGTCATGTTTACATTGTTTAGCTATCTGCTCACAGCTAACTGAACAATTGAACAATTCAACTAAATTACATAGCCCAAACATGTTCTTGAATGTTTTATTTTCTCATGGTATAGTTCAAGTTATTCACATTGTATTGACACAAATCCAAAAATTTCTAATATCCTTTTGGTTACCAACATATCAAACTAAGGAAGTTAGATGCTCTCAAGATGCAGATCGTTCTTTTGTAATATGTTTGATCATTCTCAAGTCTATCATCTGAACCATGAGCTGCAGAAACCAGAAAATTCCTTTGTCCTACATGTGGGGACTGAAATTAAGATTTTACTGATAATTTAGCTCCATCTTTAGCTCATCATATCATTTCTCCTCAAGCCGGAGGCCACCCTTTCCTTAGCACTGTACATCTTTGCTGTCCAGTAACAAATCATTTGAAAAAGATTTCAATCATTTCTTCTGCTGTCAGGGCTTTGTTGTTCATTTTCTTTTTTTTTATGCCCTATTTTAAATTCATGCCGGAAAATTTTAATGTTCATTTTATTTGGGGTTTTATTTATTGCTGTTACTTGTAAAGCACTTTGTAGCATTGTTGTGAACGCTGCCACATTAATCACGTTTAATATTGTGATTTATATGCCTGGTTCATTACGCAGCTGTTAGTTTTGATTGTGGAATGTGAGTGGCAGAGGCATAATTCACTCAGCACCGTTATCTTCCAACAGTGCTCAAGGTTTCTGACTGAAGCAAACTACTGAAGGAAACTTCTGAATAAACATCTCTTTAAAAGCATTCGTACAAAAGGACAGACACAACTCTGATCATAAAAACGCTGCAGATAGAAAAACACTTTTTTTTTATTTTTATGAATGCCAGTTTCTCTCTGTTGTGTACTCCTGTGGCTTTTGCTTTACTAAAATTCCCAGGAGTTATGCTGATGACATGTGCCAGGCAGGACATGATGCCAACTGATGCAACAACATGGTCGAAGCTGGCATGTGTACCATATGCTGAACTTCCCATTGGCCAAACTAATTAAAATAACTCCGCAATGAGTTTTTATTTAGCTCAATAATATGTTCAACTGTCTTAAGTTTTGATGCATATTAGACATTTATATTGAACATCACTTTGTCTTTGAAAGAAGCGATGTTGCTTAGCAACAGCGCACACTAACACATTTTGAGATCTGGGGTCCCAACAGTGACACAAAAGATAAAAATGTGAATAAATAAATCAGGCTGATAATAAGTGTGCCAATAAATAAATAAGCAAATATATATAATAAATACATATATAAATAAATGCATGCATACAGAAAAATATAATTATTTATTGATATTTATTGTAATTTTAATTGCCAGTTTCTTTATTGTTTTGGCAACATTTCTATTTGTTAATGTATCTTGCTCATTAATTTATTAATTTATTGTAAAGTCACTTTTGGGACCACATACCCATAAGAGAGTATTACAGTGAAATAACAACCGTAAAATCTAAAAGCTAACAAGCCTTTCTTTGACAATGGTTCAAGGACTAACACTCATTAATGTGCTTAGAGTTACTTTTTCTGCATATGCTCCACCTAAAGAAAACTTTGAAAAATGTATCTAAAGTGATTACACTGATCCACAGCCAGCTGAGGTATGAGTGGAAATAAAAGCCGTATGCATTCCTTTCACACTCTTTCGCAGAGAGAGTGATGCAAAGCAGACAACCAGCTCCAGCTATTGTCTCCTAAAGCCCTGCAAATCTGCCAGAGTCCCCCACTGGCAGCGGCTGACTGGATTCTGCTCCCGTGACAAGCAAGTGACAGATCACCGCCAAGGGGGGAGAAATCTGTCCATAGAATAATATAGTATGACAGTCTCTCTGTGGAATACATCTCTCAGCTCACACAACAATCAAAGCAACCAGGTTTCATCACAGCATACTGCCTCCGTGACATCCGCAGAATCCACTGAGTTAAAATCAACCAGCTATACACACTTAGGCTTTTACTGCGGTGTGGAGAACAGAGGTTTTCCTGCCTGGACTGTAAGATAAAACACATAAACACCAGAAAAAGCACCAAGGATGCTGTTTAAACCGCCAGAATGATTTTTTTTTTTTTGAGGTGACAGTGACAGCATATCAACCAATCAATCAATCAATAAAGCAATAAAGCACTAGATTAATTACTGTCGATTATTTTCATTTCTTTAAAAGTCAAATATTTGTGTATTTCTCTGACATTTTAGGAAATGAGGCTGTTTTTGTTTTTGTCGGGGGTTAGATGAGAAGATTGATTATCAATTTCATCTCTGTGTGTTCAGCGGAGATGAAGGATGTGTTTAGCCTAGCTTATCACAAAGTCCACAAGCAGGGAGAAACATCATAGAGGCTGCATGGCAACAACTTCAGACCTGTCATTTCAAGGCGGGCTGCAGTAAACAATTTTTTATCATTATCAGTTAATCAGATGTTATTTTTTTGATTACTGATTCATCATTTTGTCTATAAAATCTACGAGAATAGTAAAAACCAATGTTGTTCACCGCTTTCCAGAGCCCAAGTGGACGTGATATACAGTACACCACTTATTTTGTTGACCAACAGTTCGTACTCCAGTAAAAAATCATCAAATATTCACATTTGAGAAGTGTAATAACATTTTGGCATCAAAAATGATTCAAAAAATATTTTTAGCTCAGATTCAACAGATTCATTTTCTGTTGAATCAATCATTTTAGCTCTGTTTACATCTTGTACAGTAATATCTGTTTAGAGCGATTATAGAGATTATCGTGACTAATAGCTGACTCCATCCAGGGGAAATGAAGCTTCTTTCCTAACTCTGAATAAAACTCAGGTGATTCTTGGATTTATTGGTGGCTAGTTTGCTGGCAAACGAGATACAACATGTAAAAATAGATTGGTTTTAAAATTAAGAAGGAGTAGTGAACAAAACATTGTCACCGCTATTCAGTGGCTGTTTTGGAGATTTTGGTTGTATCTGTGTCCACATAAAGAAAAACCATTCTCAGCTTTGAAGAAGAAATTGACAAAAAGTGATCACTTAAAGTGGAAAATGTCATCATCTACCACTCCAAAACAACTGGGCAACGCCATCTGCTGAAGGAGGTCTAGTGATATGTTTGAAAGCTCCAGAACAGACTGAATGGTCCTTTGTGGTGAGACTGTTTTGTTAATATTGTTAGATGGTTGTATTTTTCCTTCTTTCTTGAAGGCCAGTTGTTTCCTCCCACCTCTGCTTTTTGTGCTAAGCTACAGGTACTGTAGGCTAAAAATATCCTCAACCAATATCTTTTGTGAATGCTGAGAGATGAAACACATATCACTTTAACTCCCACGACAATAGCGGGGAAGGAAAAAGTCCTAAAATGTCAGGATATTCCTTTGAACTCAACAATCAAAGATATTTGTTAGGGTTTTATGCTTCGTCGTCCAGTTATTTCAGCACTGGCTGATTTGCTTTCTCTCAGAAAAAAATGTCCATCTGCCAGCCTGTAGCTCTCCAGTTTCTGCCTCCCTGCAGACCTTCAGAGCCGCTGCAGGTGCATTCCTAATGCCATTACTATCTGAAGGACAGCTTAACAAAGACATATCAAATCCTGCTTGGCTGATATTTTCATTTTGTTTGCTCCCAATCAGGCGCATATGTCGCAAGCCTGAACACTGGCGCCTGTTTCATTGTGAACTTTTTCAGCTCCCACAGCTAAGTCTACGACCATACGAGCATCCATATTTAGCAGGCTAGCTGAGCCAGACACTTTGAGCCCAATTATTCACCCTTCCTGGCTGGGGATTTTCTCAGCACTAACTGTTGCATATTTACTTACTCATTACTATCTGATCCTTTGCTAGAAAATAGATATGTCATCTCTACAGGTGCATGAACATTTGTGACTGATATACCAGGAGTACAGTAGTTATACAATATGAAATGTACAATATGTAATTTCTAAAGTACAATCAAGCTATCACATAATATACTGAGAGTAAATTGTCTTAATTTTTTTTTTTTTTTTTTACACATATCATTATGTCTTCAAAACAAGCAGGAATTATGTCATTAGAGCAACTCACCAGGTTGAGTTTGAGCTCCATGTTGAGGACGCCTCCACTGTCCAAAACAGGCATCAGGTTGATGGCAAACACAGCTGCCCTATCCGGCGGAATCGATATATTTGGACCAAAGAAGACGTAGAAGTGCACAGAGAAAGTGTCTAGCTCATTACGCAGAGTCGGACGGATGGGCCAACACTTGTTAGTGTCTGCAGTGGGGGCGAGGTAAATGATGCTGTCCTCCGAGGTGTGCAGGTGATTGGCGTTCTGTGATGGGCCGGGCAGAGACGCCATTGACAGTGTGTCAGACAGTGAGAAACCCATTGCCGTTCCAAAGGACTGGGGCATGTTCATGGAGGAGCTGGGCTGTGCTTGGTCCTTTGACAAATTGGACTTGGAGCAATCTAGTCAGAAGAAGAAGATATCATATTTACAGTGGAAATTGATTCCTGTATGAGCTGAACATTCTTGTGGATTTTCACTGGCTAGCTGGAGAAGAATTAGAGAAAGAACTAAGAAATGCACCTTACATCATCTTGTGTAATGTAATAAGCCCTAATCGTGAAAACAATCAATGTCTATGAATGAACAATGAAGCACCAATCCCCAGCAAGTCTCAACAAACAGGCAATAACCAAGTCAGTTATTTTACTTGCGGTATTACGCAGGCTAAGCAACCAAGTCTTTTGCAAATGCTTGAAATGATCCCTTTCGGCTAGCTCCCTTAATGTTAACGCTGAACGCTGCTTTTTAATGAGACAAAGATTCACAGTAATTGCAAACAGTATGATTTCGCTCAACACAAAGCAACTCACTGCAGAATGGTCATTGATGGCAACTGGCAAAGTACCATCAAATACCACCAATCCCCAAGGGGAAGGGATTTCAAAGCTTTTCTAGCTCAGCCTCATTTGCATAGTGTTGTCTCTGAAAGGGTTTGAAGTATTTTGATGTCCATTCAGGCAGCAGAAGCACTCCTAAAAATACCAAAATACCGAATACTGCGAGCTCAAGACAAACATAACTTTGGTAGAAACAAGAAAAAAACTCATCAAATCATTAAAGACCCAAGTTTATAGGCGATATATATGTATGTATATGTGTAGGTGGGGGTGGAGGGGCTGTGAAAACAAATGGTTTCATAACATTCATAATCCAAAGAGCTGCCTTCATTTTTCTTTCATATGGAGTGTAACACATAAACTATCTTCAATACCCAATCATCTATTGAGGGCAGGACACCTGGGGTGAAATATACCGTATAAACAACAATAATAAATAATAAAGTGCAACCTAGTTTCAACGTTTTCTGTGCACCCATCAAACATGATACGTGTAGATTTGACTGACTTGAAATAAAGGCACATATTCCTGAGACAGCTCATAACAACAATAACCGATAACAGCGAGAGAGCACGAGAAAGGTGAGGGCTCCAGATGGTCCCTGAACCTGAGGTGTTCTTCAATTTAAATCCACAAAAGGTCAAGTAAGATCTGCCTGGCAGCCAGGGGGAGAAACAGAGTGTGAATAATTAGTGTCTGTGTTGCCATGGTGACAAAGTGCACTGTATAGTGTCCAACAGAGGGAGGGGATCGCTACACAGGAGTAGACTTCCCACAGATTTGTGAGCCATCCCTGTGGAGTGAGCAGAAAGAATATCTCCGCTCTGCACAACCCCAAAACAGCATGTAGCACTTAAGCGTGGTATCACTGGCCTCTTAGGAATCACCTCAGTTTGGACTACAGTCTTTTCTTTTAGTGGTCCGACTCTGTCTGGCCTCTCTCCCCTCAAAACACACATCCAAAATTACATTTCTACCCCGCATATCTGCACACTTTAGAGATTTACACCTAAGAATCTCTCGTTGAGTGCAATTTGAAAGCCACGATCCTTTATACTTTGAAACATACTGGATATGATAGGCTACAGAGATCTACTTAGGGCTTTTGTTTGGCCTAATTCATGAGTTCTCAGGTTTACAGAAACCACTCCGGTATCATTTTAAAATATACATACAGCGCAGCAGGAATAAAAATTATGAGCAACACTGGAAGCAAACAGCTCACAGATCGTGGCAAGAAAAGAGAAATCTAACACATTACCTCTAATCATCAAATAATCATTAAATCATTTTGTTTAATTGGTAAAATTGGTAGAATACTCTCATTTACAAAACTGTGTGCACACTGCAGTATGAATAATAGCGATGGGGCTTGCAGATAAAACACTGCATATTATTTTCACATTAAGAACAGAAACAAGAATACCAATGTGCTCAAATGTCATTATTCTGGTATAATAATTCTAATATAATCGCTGCTATATTTTAAGAAGACAACACAAACTGAGCTCTAAGCCAGCTAAAGTCCAGAAAATGCCATAAATAAAATTCATAAAAAAAATTTCACATTCACTCATCAATCACGTTTAGCTGTTGAACAAACTCACCTGTGACCTGCACCCCGATTCGGAAGTAAACGTTGCAGTTAGTGAGATATCTCTCCACCAGGATGTAGTACCATTGTTCCCAGGCAGGTACAAGGGTGTCTAATTCACAAGGGTTCCACTCCCTGCAGTCGAGGGCACTTGAGTTATGCACCGGCGGCGCCCGCGCTCTTATCTTCAGCACCACGGGACAACTCTCACTACTCTTGTTCTTGGTGCTGCAGTTTACCAGCTGAACCTTCACCTTTGATATATAATTGGGGATGAACACTCTGCTCGTGCACAAACACACAGACAAAAAGCAACACACGGACAAATTTTGGGTTATAATACCAACCAAGGCTATACAGTGTATCATACAGCAAACAGTACTGTATAGAAAATGCATTCAAATTTGTTGTAATTTGTAATTTCATTAGATTTGATGGTCTTTTGGTCATTTCGCTTGTCCTTTAATAACAATATTAGCATTCTGCAGACAGGTGCTTTAAGGTATATAATTTTCATACATGCACACAACAAAGACTAAAAACACATCCAGCAACTCACACGACCCATAAACATACTGTGTGGATACTATTTAAATCATAAACTAACATTTCAATACCCTTCATATTGATTTCTTTATGAAGATCTCACATAATATTGGATGTCCTTCCTTTAGGCACCTTCAAAAGATCCCAAAAAATGAACCAAAGACCTTAAAAAAAAAATTCATATCTCTTCTCTTCTCTTCTCACATAACTGAAGTGACTTCTAGAGAGGGGGGAGTTAATAAAGGTGCTCAGACTATATGCACACACTTGGAAATTGCATCTTTTTTTCAAAATGAAAATGCAAGATAAGCTTATAGAGAAGGCTCCAGGAAAATCGTAACTTAAGTGGCAGATGAGGAGGGGGAGTGGGGAGGTAGATTGTGTATATTTTTCCTCAAAGCTCAGTTAGATTACTTACTTATAAAGTGCAGATCTGTTATGGACGGGGATCATCTGATCGATGAAGTATCCAGGATAAAGTACTGAAATCCCAATTAGCCTCTGGACAATGAGCTGAGGCTGGAACAGATACTGGCATTCTTCAGATAGACCCTAAAAAGATAACACAGCAGTCATTTAGCGGGCATTTTAGCGGTTAACTCACCAATATGTCTTAAAAGCTGGTAAAGAGGAGATTAGATATCATTCAGACTGGCTAAAAATCCCTAATGGACTGTGTGCATAAAGCCTGTCACCCTGTTAGATTAATATCACTTCTCCCTCTGCCTGCTCTACACAGCGTAATATGCGTCGGCTATTTCACTCGTGTTGTTCTGAACCATTAATGCTTGATGTGCAGCGCTCTGTGAGATGAGCCGAACAGACAGAATGACTTAAAGCCAGGAGACCGTGCATTGTTTCTACACATGATCTGCTGTGAAATTTGTTTTAAAAAGGTCCGGGGGCCTTTTGCACCTGATTCAAAAGGACAGGTGTGAATGCCAAATGAGGCCCTTCATTTCTGTCAACCAGTCACTAACCCCTTCTGCTCGAGCCACAATTACTGTGGCATGTGGCATTAGTCCGGGAGCTGCCGGGGTGACCCTTTGATTTATTACAGCCTGTCAGTTGGACCTGCACACGTGTCTTGTAGAGCAAGTTGTGTTTTAATTAAAGCTCAACCAATATGGGTTTTTGAAGCCCAATGTTTTTACATTATGAGTTCAGACAGCTTTTCATGGTGTTCAACAGCTTTAAATTTGATAATTTTCATGCCAGAAAAAGATACACATTAATTTATTTTCCACAGAATTTCAGTCTTGGCAAGATGCTAAAGCCTCTAAAAATCAATTTAGGCCATAAAACACTAAAACTCCCCATTGAAAGCCTGACTAATTGCGTTATTTTAGCTCCTTCAGTCAAAATGACCCGCTGAGAAAATGCAATTTTAGGTAAAACTCTGGGGAATACACCAAGTTTCCAGTTTATTAGGTACACCTGAAGAATCTAATACAATCCACTGCAATAGTGCTGCAATAAATGAAATCTTTTAGAGCTCATTTTCAGCTTTATTGAACTCTATGGTCATTTTTTAATCTGTAGATAGTGGTCTTTCGTCTTTAATTGCATTATAAGTTTCTTATATTTTTAATACTCCCATTCACACACATTAATGAAACAGAAAAGAACCTCTCTGTATCATTTTAAAGCTCACATTTAAGGGTTTTATTACAGGAATAATACATTAGGTGGCATTTACCGTTACTTGTATTGCCATGTTACTAAAGCCTAAAATGAAATAATGTCACCTTTACTTGGATACAAGATAAATTAGTCGCCCCGCACGTTGATGAAGTCACACCGATAAACGTCTAGGAGCACAGGGATGCGTAGATGGATGGGTAAACATGTAATATCATGCAGTACGCTTATCACTTCCCATTAATTTCCTCATTTAAACTGAGCTTTGTTTGATGTGTAATGACTCCAAATCAGGATGCACCTGGTCTTGATAAACGAGCGATGAAAGAAATGTTTGGATGGTATCCAATACAGCCTTATCCAATACTTTAGTCTTCATTGAGACATTATGAGGTTAAAAATATTAAAAAAAAATAATACATTTAATAAATCGATACTCCAAGGAGGTATACAGACAAAATAAAGCTGAAAACATTACATCGTCGTTGCTAGAAAATTTCTCCAGAAATCAGAATCTGGAAAAGGTATGTTATTTCCATCTATATGGTGTGTCATTGGAGGCTAGTCACATTTTAGCCGTAGCTGCTTCTATTCCCAGTGCCCCCAGAGCAAACCAATTCTTTTGTTGCAACGTTCGCAGCAACTTTTGATGATATTTTTGATTGTTGTGCATTCCAAGCCAGTGGGAACCACAAAGGAAGCACAACTGAACACCATGCCAGCGACAAATAAATTGCCTGAAATTGATATCAGCAGGTGTTTAGGTGGCCAAATAGGAGAACACGATGAGATGAAGAAAAACTCTGTGACACTGTTCTGCCTCTTTAAGCTCTGCCGCACAAACTGGAATACTAATCCCATTGAATGCTTTTATCATCATTTTTATTTTTTCTCGCATGAAGGAGAATTAAGTAAGTGTGAAGAAAATATTCTAGATGTAGATCTCATTTAAGTTATATTACATAACACTTGTACATAAATATTTTACCAGTTTCCATTAGTGATGGATGTACAAAATAACAGTGATCAACTGTTTGCATTTGCTGGCATATGTTTTACCCCATGCTAGCATGGCTCCAGACATGGCAACATTTGTCTGTTGGACAGTCAGTTCACTACTTTGGTCCAAACTGACAAACCTCATCATTGCTGTAGCATGTGGTGCAGACAATCATGGTACCCAGAGGATAAATCCTACTGACTTTGTTGATTGTTGAACGTTTCATCTAGCAGGCCGAATAGGTCAAATTTTGGACTTGGAAAGAAACAACCATGAAGAAAGTATTGTGATTTGTGAAATATGTCCAGACTCACCTTGACTGAAATCTTGCCTTCATCCTTGGGTAAGTGTGCGGCTAGGAACCAGTCTCCAGGGAGCGGGCTGGTCACGTTGAATGCTCCTGTCGTACGGTTTGGAAGAGTCCATGTAAGAGTAACAGCAAAGGATCCTGGGACGATTGTATCCCGAGGGAAGCGGGTGTACAGGGGGTTGATTACTGGAGGAGCCCCAGACCTGAAGTACCTATTAATCACAAAGGTGAAATTAGATCCCTGTTAGGCCCAATATTTTCACAAACAGCAGAGCCATCTGCCAAATATGAAATCCTTCCATAGGAACAGCTCTGACAGCATGAGCACAGATGGCTTCTTCTGTTTAAAATATGAAAAATTCAAATCCATAACATTAATAATCATATCCAGTCACAGATATCTGAATGTGATAATCATGTCCACATCAATCATAACACCTGAGAAACAAGAAGTCATGACAAACACTGCTTACCAGTATGACAAAAATAGACAGGCAAAATTAAAATCTAATGCAGCTAATGCTTCAACAGCAGTTCCTCCATATGTCGAGGGTGCCAATAATAGCTGACAATGCTCAGGTTTAATCAGCTGCGATAAGCTTTTTCCCACAGGTAAAGTGTATGAGATGCTGATTATTATCTATTTACACCCCAGAGGAGCAGAGTTCAGCTTCAACAAAAGAAAGGTTTAAAGCTAAACACAAGCATCTTCAGAAAAAGAGAAAGACGTTGTGACAAACTCGTTCTTACACAGTCACATTGCGGTTTGGGCAGCTGTCTCCAAACGTGCCCCCTTGCTCCTTAAAGGTGATGAGGTTCCATACGGCCATCATGGTGTCGTCAGGCACATTGAAGTGGAACAGTTCCACACTCGCAAAGGAGTTGAAAGCATTCAGCTTACGAGGCGTGCGGGTGAAGTATTCAGTCACAAAAAGGCAATCTGTAGGGAACAGAACCAGAAGAAAGTGTCCCTGAATATTTGTGAGGATACATCTATTATTTTTAAGATTTTTTTTTGGCCTTTTTGGGGCTTTATTTGACAGTTTAAAGAGTCGGGAATGTGGGGAGAGAGAGAGAGATGGGGAATGACATGCGGGAAAGAGCCGCAGGTCAGATTCAAACCCTGGGCTGCCGTGGCAAGGACTCAGCCCTTTGCACGTGGGGTGGACACTCTCCCAACTGAGCTAAATGACAACACTCTGAGGATACATTTGAAAAATGTATTGTTATACTTTAATTTTTCATAACATGCTAAAATGTTCACAGTAATATTGCTAACATGCTATTGCTAAGTAGATATATGTTTACCTTGTTTACCATCTTAGTCTGGTGTGTTGGCATGCTAATATTTGCTTATTTGCAATACACAACGTACGCAAGGACAACTGAGCTTGATGGGAATGCCATCAGTTTTGCAGGTAATCATAAACCAAAGAATTGCATAATTACATTTTTTACATGATAAACAGTCAGGGGATCATAAAAGTAAGCAGGATTCATCCTAACTATGAGTGTTAAGAATTTACGCTATGTTGGTCGCTGAAAGTTGGTACCCGGTTGAACTTTGGGCACAAGCAGGACAGTGGTGCCTTGTGTTGTGTGCAGTGCCTTGCTCGACGCACTGAACAACGTAATGCAAGCCACTGAAAATAATGGTTTTTAATGGCACAATGCTAAGTGCTGCTGTTGTCACACTGTGACTGAAAGGGCCATTAGCTTTTGTGCCAATCCATCTGGTAGATATTGAGATATTTCATAATATAAGTGACGACTTTGACCTACTGGCAGTAGATAAAAAATAATAGGTTCACAAAAGTCAAAGGAATTTATCCTTTGGGAGCTATTAATAATTGTACAAAATTTGATGTCAATCCACAATAGCTGTCAAGAGATTTCTGACAGACAGGCCAAGCTATGCTGCTTGTGTGGCTAATACTGACACACACACAAACTTCTTTGAACCCAGCAAAGTGTTTGTGCAGAGCCAGATCATCTAAATATGTGATCATAGACTCCCTTTAAAACAGCTGAGGGAGATGTACGTATGCTGGCTCACTCGCGTCCTGCATAATGTCAAAATCCTTGGATTACATCCACCGAAGGCTCTGCATATAAAAGCTGCAGAACAAGTGACAGGTGTAATCTCCCATATTACCTACATGAGCCTGGCTGGCATCGAGTACAGTCAGCGGGTGGGCAAAATCTGGGGGAAATTGCGTGTGAGTCATTTAATTGCTATACCAGAACATATTGCATCTGTTAGATAAGTGCTGTCACGAATATATAAACATAAGCAGATATGAAAGATGGAAGCGACATTTCATGGAAAGTATGTGAAGGCAACTCTGATGAAGGATGTTTTCCATACACTCCCTTTGTGTTTGTCATATCAATTATCTGTACCTGTGGCAATGTCTTTCACAGTTTTCTGGGTTGGGGGATAATTTATCGTCTGTACAAAAATAGAAAGAATCACAATACCATTTTGGGGATGCAATGAAAAGCCTGTGTTGCTAAAACAGCATGAGCCCAATTCATTTAAGAGTTGTAGCGAGACAGCAAGCGAGCTCACTGCACTGATGCTGTCATTTTAAGCTGCATGTCTCTCTATGCTTCTGCTTTTTGCCTTGATGATGACACAAAGTAAAGAAAACCAAGTGACCCTATACAGTGACAAGGCGACGAGGCGTGGATGCATAAAGGAAAAGGTTTTTTTTGTGAGTGTGCATTGTGTTCTAATGTGTGTTTGAAAAAAAAAAAGAAAAAAGCTCCACTCCTCTCCCCCACACTATTACCAGCCCTCAAAGCTCGCACTGGCGGTCACCTATGGAAGCAACCTTGAATATTAAAGGCGCAGAATAGGAAGGCAGAAACTCAAAAGAATGAAGCAACCGTGCCGTTAAGAGCTGAAGCCCAATCCTATACAAAGCTCCCAGCCTCATTACAGTCGTCCTCTGCTTTGTTATCTACATCATATATTAGTCTTCTTTACATTAAGGGTCTTCTTTGCCTTTTCATTATGTGGATACCAAGGACTGATCACATGTCACCGACTGAAGTGCAAAGACTCATCACAGTAGGTGTAGTGTCGCACTAACACTGCTGGAGTGTGCAGTAAACGTACCGTATGTTCTACTTGTCTGATTAGAAAGAAACAGACAGGTTTCTTCCAGCTACAGATCACAGGCCACTAAAAATTCATGATATACTATAAACAGTTGATTACTTGTTGGCCGCACAGATGTTTGAAAGTCACCATTTTTTCCACATCTGGATGCACGCCTGATTATGGATGGTGATTACACTATTCATAGGAGGTCTTTCAGTGAGGATGAATTGCTCATCGCTGCATTCTTTAGGCGACACAACCTCATTTACAAGAAAGTCACCATTTGTTACATCAAGATTAGGCGCTCTAAAACAGTGCTTCCCAGCCTGAGGGTTGCGACCCCCAAAATGGGCTTTGAGATGATTGCTGTCAATAGAAATGTTTATTTTTAAGAGTTTTCTCTGGTCTGCTTTTCTCTTTTCGGCATGCAAAATTGATTCAAATATTAAAGTCAGGAAAAATCACTCTTCAATTGAATTTCTCACAGCTCAAAGACGTGCACACTGTGAGGTGTGTAAGTAGACATAGCTTCATGTGAAGGGGTCACAAAAAAAATAGGCAGTCTAAACAGCTATGTTTCGGTACGTTGCTGACGGTGTGCAGTGGATGTATTATTCTTAGTCATTTATCTCTCATGCACACTTGTGTGTATACAGAAAATGTTCTCTTACTTGTTATTCATGTAAATTGATTGTAAATGATCGATATTTTAATCGACACGTGACACTTGTGCTTGCCAGATTTCCCATTATTTTGTAATGTTTTGAATCGTTATTTCAAACCCCTTCGAAGTGAAAGAAAAAAAATCCTGCAAAGGAAATGTAGCCCCAAAAACAGTCTCAGTGACACACCAGCATCCACACACAATGACTACACTTCATGTGAAGATGTAAACATGCCAAAATATCTAAATAAGCTTGTTTGTTTACCAGCTAAATGAAGACATTTGAAGATAAAGGCAGAGGGATGCTCTCAGGCTTTCTTACGGCACGGCTCTGAATTCAGTAATCTTTTCAGTGAGCACCTCCCAACCACTGTTTAACTACGTTAGAAGCTTAACACAGACATAATCCTGCTTTTTGTCATCTCAACTGGAGATTTATCCATAAACGCTGAGCTGGATAGTTTTTTACAACAGCGCAGGTAAAGGCTGCTTTTTCAAAATTCTTCCTGTACTACACCTCAATGATGTTGTACGATTTTAAAGTCAGCATAAACTGGTCACGAATTCCTACACCTTCATGTCGCTCTCATCCAACAACAGCAAAAAAAAAACCCCACAAAGCCTTGAAAATAACAGGACTTTCTTCTTCCACCTTCAAAGACATCAACATCGCGTCTCATTGTGTCTTTTTAGCTTCAGTGGCTATTTGAATAAATGTATTTTATTACATTCTGCGCTGAATGAGAGCCCGTCGTGAAAGATTGCTTTGATCCTCCTCGCAGTGGTGAATAAAAACACAAAGCAAAGCCAGGAAAAAGAGGCTAGAGAGGGAAATTGATCTAAGTGACTTCAACCAAGTCCAAAGATTTACCTAAACTGACAGCAAAAAACAGCAACAAGTCTATCAGGGGACTGCAACATCCTCAGACAGACCTTAAAGGTCCTTTGAAGACTCCAGCCAGTACAGCATGTGCTGTAAGTACGGGTTCATTGTTGTCCCACAATTAAGCTCTGAGGTTTTTGTTTCACGCGTCTGTCTTGAAGGAGCAAAGACAGCCGAGGCATATGGACACTAAAACCAAGAAGAAGAAGAAGAAAAAAAACACTCTTTATAACTGCCTACATAGGATCTTTTGTTAAATATGAAAAAGAAAGCCATGCTGTACTTTTTGGTCATGAAGAAATGAGTCGAAAATAAAGGGGTTATTAACTTCAGCATTGCCACAGTGTCTCATTAAATGTGCCCTTTGTTAATCAGGCAGGAAACAACAAGACTGAACTCAAACATTGCCTTATTGTCCGACCAATCTGCTCATATTTTGCATCACGCAAACTTGTCTTTGCCTTCTTAAACAAAGCAGAACAACGACAAACAAACACACGGAGGCAACAAGGCAACAACAATAAGAGCAGTCCAGCCTGATGTGTTTTCTTGTGGCCACAGTAGTCAGCCCCTGAGCATCGTAGCGTACAACCTATAGGAGCATCTGTCAATGTGTTGCGTGCCATTATGATTATTAGCGGCGACCGTCCCCATGCGTCACCTCACTGAAGCCAGCCTGTGTTCATGAAAACTGGGTTGTTGTTTTTTTTTGACGGTGAGCCGAGATAAACGCAGCAGCTGTGTGTGGATGTTCATGGGACTGAATTCAAACCGGGATCCGACGCTCCTGCTCCTGCTGCTCCTGCTGCTGCTCCTCCTGCTGCTGCTGCTGCTGCTCCTCTCTGGGAGGATTTCAGCACCCCCGACAAAAGGAACAGCTCCCCGTGAATCAAAGCAACACACTGAACGGAAACACTCACCTCCAAGAGCGCAGAGATATGTGTAAACAAGCAAGAGGAGCCTCGGAGGGCTACATCCTGAGCCCAGGCGCTCCAGTTGCCACATCGTTAAAAGCAAAATATTTAGTGGAGGGCTACAGCCCGGGTGCAGTTCTCAGTCGCTGTGCTGGTCTACATTTTTTCAGATTTTTGCCAACGACCAGCTGTTTGTGCATGACGTAATGCAGACGACGACGGGACAGCGCCTCCCCTTTGGCTTTGATTTGACAACCTCAATATGTCGTCTTATTTTCATTGGACCTCCGGACCTGTCAGTCCGAGGGACGGTGCAGACGTAGATTGCACCACAAGGCTCGTCACTCCGGCGTCCGGGCCACCACCACCACCACCACCACTAACACCACACTCCACACAAGGGGGCCGAGCGACGAGCACAGAGGTTGCAGCTGTACCCCCGGAGGCTGCAGCCTCTGCTGCTTCACCCAGGACCCGGGACACAAAGTTAGGGAGAGGTGGGCGGTGTGAGGGTGGGTGGGGGTGTTAGGGCATCTGACCTGATCTGATCCTGTGTGCAGCCCTCTGAACTCTGATGTGTCCCGAGGAGGACTGTTAATCCTGTTAAATGTGCAGCCTGTTCTGCATTGCAGTGTGCTTAATTTGCAACAAAACATTTTTTTTATAAAGAAGTTTAAATAATTCATTTTTATTTTTCATTATGTTTGACATCTTTTAAAGAGCTAAAAAAGGAGGAACTGTCTGGAGGGTTAAGAGTAATAAGCAGGCTGAATTTTCAATCGCTGATGGCCTTAAACTAACCCAACACACAAGTAAACCAGCTCACAGTTAAGTCCCCCAATCTGCCTGGAGTTTGTCATTTATCTGAAAGTGACTGCAGTAAAGCTTGCTACGATAATCAGTGAGACTCCCATATTTAACAGTGTTTTATCACCTTGATACTTTTATTCATTTTATGACCATTGCTATTAAACATTCCTATTCTAGACTGATGGTGTGTTAAAGAAGTCTGGTTCAGGAAAGGATGCATTACTTCTGAGCGACTCCAGTTGTAAAACATGTTGAGATACAATAGATTTATATATGTTTTCTATCTGTGGTGGTGTAATGGTGGTGTACATTTTACACAGCACCACCACTCACAAACCCACATATGTGTATTTGTTTTTCTGTTAATGTTTTATAATATTTGAAGACTAACTGACTGGTCAGATGGGAATAAAAAAAAAAAATGGTTTTGCACTTATAATTAATATTTAATATTTACAGGCACAGTATTCATGGAAGTCCAAACAATGAGCAAGCAAAGCTGACGTTAACAAAACTAAATGTTAACTGTTCCACGGATTAATAATGACATTAACACAGTCGCACTCGACTGAAAATAACAGGCTATCAAAATGATTGTGTTGTTGTTTTTTCAGTTTTATTGAAATTGAAAAACAAGCAGTATCTTTTACTCCTAAATGAATCACAATTGTTATCTCACTGACTTTAAAACATTATTTTTCTTTCTCATGTTTAGCAGGTGATTGCAGACACAGTGGGCAAAAAAATAATAAATAAAATGTATTTTTCACCAATCTCATCAGACAATAATCCATTTCCCTCCAAGAACTGGACATTAAGACTGACCCAAATTCTCAGTCGTGATTATTTTTAGGCTGCAGGGTGACTTTAACATGAGTCATAACTGTCCAAACAGATCTGTCAGAGTGTGAATGAGCTCCTGAATCAGAGTGGGTATAATTTATTTGACACAAATGAATTATTAATCTGAAATGAAGGAGGAACTAATGTCTAGGGGGGTTAAGAATGATAAGCAGGGTGAATTTCATATTGTGAAAATTCGCTGGTGACCTTAAACTAAGCCAACACACACTTTTCAAATAAATTAGTTCACAGCAGAATAGTTTCTTCTGAATTCATATCATCTCTCAATGAGTTGAAGAGTCACAGTGAGCCTCACAAAAGCCACAAAGGTTTGCTTTGTTCTTCTTCAGAGTGACAGCGATATTCTGATACTTTATTGATTAAAAAGAAGAAAATCTCCTTCCACTTACCTTCCACAGGAAGGTCAGAGTGATTTACAGAGCAAAATATCAACTCAGAGATCAAATAAATCCTATTCAAGACCAAGAGTTTTTATTTTGTGATTTTTATCACTGGTGGAGTGCAGAGTTGACATCATTTTATCAGCCATTCATCACAAAACCGCAGTCTTAATAAAAATCAACAAAAAATATGGCTTAAAGTACACTTGGGTGACCAAGTGAGTAAAAATGGGGCGGATTCTATGAGCAAAGATACTGACTTACAAATGTGTGGACATAAGGAATGACGCAGCAAGAAAAGTTTTCTAAGTTGTAAAGATTGTCAGGTCCCCTGGATACCACCACCCACACATAGCAACTCATTGTCTATGTCTGACCTCGCCATTAGGTGCTGCGATAATCATCTCACCTTTTCATTCGCCTCACTGTATCCGAATGAAAAGCCTTCTAGACACGATTTATTCCTGTAATGACACTTTGAAGGTGTACACAGTGCTGCACTGATACGACATGGACCCAAACTGAATTTCTAACAAGAACATTTTGACAATTTTGACCATTTTCAATGTGGAATGTGGGCTTTTGTGAGCCTCTTCCAGTGGCTTCTGCATCCCCCCAGTGATCCAAACACATTCAAGTTTGGACACACTGAATGCACATAGCTGTTAATGACTGCACCTGTCTGTGTGTCTGGAAACCTGTCTAGATGGCCTTTTAATCCACTGTATGCTGGGGAAGGCTGTCATCCTCTAGGTTGTAAAGTGTTGTACAACCTCAAAAAGCATAATACTCAACATCAGATGGAAAGCTTGCCAGATATTCTAGCCAGACAATAGGACAACCTCGCCCTTCTGTCAAAGGAGACCTGGAAGCCGCCCAGCGAGTGATTATTACTGCAATTAAGAGCAAGTCCTGGTCAGCAAAAAGAGGGGTTCAACGACGATACATCATAAATCGCCACGAATACTCCTGATTGGCGTTTCCCTGCTCTGGCTCTTCTTGAAATCATGAATGAGACAAAGCTTTTCTGCGTCATTAGATCTCAACATCGCTGGCAAGTATTGCGTAATCCACTAAAGTCCAAACTTTTAAAACTAGTTCATGCTGTTTGGTAATGCCTCCCACGGTGACACTTGGTGGAAGAAGACCAGCGAACTAGTTTTAAAAATTGGTAGTAGGAGGTGGTGGAGGATGTGTGTGTAGGCGGCACATGCACGCACGCACACACACACACAGATGCACATCATGGTCTGAGTTATTTCTGCTCTCCCTAAGGTGAGGCTCTCCACAGCCTCAGTGTACCAGCCACACAGACACATACAGAGGAGCATGAGGGGCTTCCAGTTAGGCAGTTTAACCAGCTGGCTACATAGCAGGACAATGAAACATTTAAATCCACTGCTGCACCTAATCCCTATCCTCTAGAAATCCTATGGAGGGAATGACTGTAACTTGTTGCCAGAGAGAACTCAGATGGTCTATACCAATATGCGAGCATAAAGACTGCGTGCAACATGTTCACTCAAAGAGATAAACTGACAAAATGGAAAAGAGGGAGGGAAAGAAAGAGTGGCCAGCTGGTAAAGTTAAGCACTATTCCTCTGTGTCTCAGCTTCGGTACACAGCACACTCCGCCTGCAGCATGCGATCTAGAAGAACACATCCCATTCCTGTCTGCTTAACACAACGTCTGCGCTATAAACAACACGAGAAGCAAAGGAAAGGCTTAATAAACCCAGTAGTATTTCTGGATAAGACATTTACACTGCAAGCGTGCATTTAAATTATAACGTGCACTGAGCTTGGACATTTCAAAAAACGTTATTCTGTCATGATTTTGCTCACAATAGCTCCTCTGTCAATACAAGAACACCATTATGTATCATCAAAAAGGTCTTTCGCTTGAAAAATGTTGAATGTGCTTTCATTATCCCTCTAGACCTTGGCAGATCAGGCATTTATAGCTAAACAGCGCCCCCTTATGAGGTTTATTTTGCTCTGATATTCCTCTAGCAGGTTCTGTTATCACTGAGCAGCAGTAACTATCCTGAATAAAAAGACAGCACTTGTATGTTTTCACATTTTTATAGTTCATCATTTACAGTACTGGATAAAAAAATTCCATCAAAGAGGGAAAAGAGAGGAAGGAAACAGTTTGCATTTACACTGGGGAAGTAACAGTTAAGGCACAACTTATTAGTGGAAATGTCCCACACCATCCAATCACATGAATCTGATGTTAGTGTTTTTTTCTTTAGCGATTTCTTTTTTCCATGTCTGTTGGTCTTAATCTGGTGACACCTCACAAGAAAATCTACAGATTCTAGTTTAAAGTACAGTTCATGTCCAACACCAGTGGGTCTCAGACCTCTACACCTGTACAAGCTAAATGAGCATTACATCCTGAATACTCCAAAACGTGTCTTCTTCGTTGGAGCATTCAGCGCTGCGCTGAGACTCAGTCCCAAAACCAGACGAGTATCAGCAGGATCAATAATCCCGTCATCCCACAATCTGAAAAACATAAAATGAAAGTGCATCACATTTATAGATGACGCATCGCAGCACACTCATCTGATGCCTCTGTTTGAGTGTTCAAGAGTTTGTGTTTCTCTCTTTAAAGACCTCCTCCACTCATCAACTGAGCTTTCTATCATCAAAAAAAAAAAAAAAAAACGTTTTTCCTCTGAAAAAAATCACAAATCCTTTGATTTGGTTTCTAGTTATTCTTCTAGCCATCCAAGTATATGGGTGGCCAGGGGGACATTTTGATACAAATGGTTTCATACATTGGACCTTGATTGGTGGTCAATACAGACAAGCTCTGTTCATCAACAGTTTTGATCATTCTCCTTTGTCAAACACGTCCGTATCTCCATTTTCTGCTAGGATCATCTCTACAATAAATGTGTTAAACGTCTCTATTGATAAGTCACCAGCAGGATCAGGCCAAGACAGGCAAGAATTTGCTTGATAGACCTCTAGTATATTTGATTCTTTCGTCTTTTTAAAATCCCTTTATAATCCTGATTATTCTCTTTATGTTTTACCAAACTCACAGTAGGTGTTTTCATTGTAACCTTTCTATGTTGGCCAGGATATTTTCAGCCTCAGTGTGGTCCTTTTGTTAAATAAATCAGCCCAATTTTAGTTTCTGAATTGTTTCCCAGCACTGGAACAATACACGCACTTCCCTATCAAATGATATTTTGTTTTAAGAACACCATCAACATCATAAAAAATGGACCACAGGACTAAATTAAAACCAAAGACAGCTCGTACTTGCAAAACAACAGGACATCTAATGGAGAAAAGAATACTTGAAACACGTCACAGCATCACTCCTCATGCATGAAGAGTCTTTGTTGTGGTTTCTCAGTTATTGGGAAAGTAGCATCACATGATTTATTGAAATGCTTCAAAAATAGACACAGGCTGATGGCCTGATGGTAGTCCATCTCTGCTTTTGTTATTTCACAAAGAACTTTTTCTTCAGTATAATCGTTGTGAACACTCAGCTGGTGCACATTTTAACACGCACACTCTGCGCAAGACCCTGCAGCATGATGTGTCACGACCAAACCTCACCTAGCACTCGAGTAGTATGGACTGCCTTCCTCTTCAAACCGCCGCACTATTGGTTGCTTCATGGCAGCCTCCTGCTCTGCTGTGAACTGTGAATAAATTGTTAAAACGAAATAATTGGCACTGTAGGAAACAGAGATAACTGCGGGGGGAAAAAAAAGCGTAGCATCATGTGTACTTAAACAGAGTATTAGCAATTAGGATCTGTATCAAAGGACTGAATTGTACAAGGCTCTGCTTGTGAAAAGAATAAAAACATTGAGTCAGTGGCGGAGCCTTTCAATGCTTTTAGTCCATCCACATTCACATAAAATAAACCACTGCAAACATTAGAAACATCTCTCGATATAAAACATGACACAACAGCAAAAATATCATAAATAATCCAAAATAATCATAAACTCTCAAAGACTGAAGATTTTAACCTTCATAAAACTTTGATTCATTGTAGGTCTGCTGCTAGGAAGACAGTGAAATAGAAAATACACTTCAAGTTCCTATCCTCTGCGATTGTGTCAGTTATTCAGTTGTATCGTTACATGGTAAGTATCTACAAAAATGATCACTTCAACTGTGAATACTAACAAACATGTACCTTTGAAGTTTATTAAAAAAAAAAATACTCATGGTTAGTTTTTGCTGCCTTTTCAGACTTTTTAATAAATGGATAGAAATGCCTGCCATCTGGGCACTGATGTGAGGTGTCATTCTGAAGCTATTAATGCACTCTTAATACACCCATAACAGCATACCTGACACAGTTTAATTACAGCCATTTGATAACTGCACTATTCAGCACAAGTCATCATTGTAACACTTAACACTGATATAATTTTATCCTTGTATAAGTGCCATATCAAACCACCGCTGAAAGAAAAGTGTCTTTCATAATGTTTATGATTTTGGCAGCAAATTCGAAAAGCTAATTTAAGCCTTTCCGGTGAAGCGCAGATGGGATGATTAATGTGAATCATTACCTCTTTTCCCTCGCGTGCCCTCTGATCCTTGGTGATGGTGGCCAGGACAGTGGCTGCTTGCTCACCACCCATTACAGAGATCCGGGAATTTGGCCACATGTACAGGAATCGAGGGCTGTGAGGGGAAAATGAGGGAGCGTAAATTTGCTTGTGCTTGCTGAGTTAGAGTAGTCAGCTAAATCACAGACAAAAACAAAAAATAAGACCAAAAAACAAAAACAAAAAACCTGCATAAATGAAGAACTAATACTCTTGTAATAGTCTAATAATCTCATGACAACTACAGCGAAATATGATTTATGAGAGCTTAAGCTGGGAAACGTACCACTTGGGTAATACTAAATAATTCAGAAAGTCCAACCAAGGTGAGTACAAGCATAGATTTTCCGAAATGCTAAATCGTGTGCTTTATTTAAATTTTATAAGAGAATGCAAGACACTCATTTTCTAAATGTATTTAAATTGTTGGAAAACAATGAAGGAAAATGGCTAAATGAGACACAGATGAGAAAGGTTTAATTTAATTAATTCTGACAGTAACTTGTGTTGGAACTATTCACACAATATATGCAAATTTTAGTTTTCTGCCGTTAACTCCACCTAAATGTAAAAATCCTTGGGGATGCATATTATTCCATATACTGAATAGCATACACTCTGTAACAAACTCAGACATAGTCAATGACTATATTAACAAGTCTTGACCAGACTTCCATTTCTGATGCTTCTGGTGTGTGTTAAACACAGACCACTCAGTAACGTCTTCTTACCTGTAGGCTCTGCCGCACATGCCATAGTTTCCTGCGCCATAAGAGCCGCCAATGATAACAGTAATCTTGGGTACATTGGCACAGGCAACTGCAGTCACCATCTTGGCTCCATCCTTTGCAATTCCCCCTGCTTCATACTCTCTACCCACCATGAAGCCTAAGATAGAGATGTAGAGGAGAGATTGCACTTTTTTTATGCTGTCATCACAAGAGACAGCATCTACTGTAGGAGTGTTAAAAATAATGGATCAATGCAATCCTTTTTAATCGCGTATCATTTTGCAGGAAGTCATTACAAGCTTATATTAAATACAGGGTTCATTAGGTGCCTAAGGTCCCATTAAAAGTGACAACAGTGACATGATATTTTCATTTAAGCAAGTACTCAGATAATAATAAATACCATTCATTACTGTATTCACCCTGAACTAAGGTGATGGAGTAATAGAAAGAGGAAGTAAAACACAACAACAGAACACTGACCTGTTATGTTTTGGAGAAAAATAAGAGGGATATTTCGTTGGCAGCATAACTCGATGAAATGTGTCCCCTGAAAAGGAATTCAAACACTCAGTGAATTATCCCTGCTACAGAGAAACTGCCCTGACATGTACTATCAATAACCTCTAAATCCAATGAAATGAAATGAACAGAAATAAAACCAACAAAGGAACCACCAACAGAAACAGCTGCATAACTATGCAGTATGCAGAGGAATATAATGAAAGCACACAAGTGTATATATGCTGAACTGTAATAAACTGTATGTCTGGATCTCATCTCGAGTTTGCACAAGACGCTGGAAATCGATTCAAACTTAGCACAAATACGACGAGTGCTGTTCATCAGAGTGTCTGCGAGCAGTTGATCCTCACCTTTATCGTCATCTTCAGAGAGTAGACCAGTCGGGACAGAAATTTCTCAACTTGCAAGGAAGGTCATCAGGCTTCACATTGGCTTTGTGTCTGCTAGATTTTGCTTTGAATACGAAGGAGCTGAATGGCCTTCAGCCTTGCCAGAAAAATACACCACACAGAGCCTGCCACAAGATAGTGCACAGGAAAGCACAAAAGACTGTGCGCGCCATGGAGACACTTCATTTCCATATACTTTGTATTTCTGAATTACTCAGGTGTTTTCTTTATTTTGGCAGTTACCTCTGCTGGCTTTCTTTCAGTGAAGCATCCTGCCTTGCATCCCAAGGTGTAAACAGGTTGGAGACAGTGTGAAAGACGGCTGCCTATTAGAAACTGTCACTTTGGGGAAAATGATCCATCATTTTGCTCCCAAATGCACACTGAACAACAGAAATCTAATCTTTTTCTGTTCTCTTTCACAAACACCTGGGGAAAAGCTTTTAACAATTTAACTGTTAGCATAATAAAAGCCCAGGCATGTCTTAAGTGATGACAGTGTGTCTCAAAAAAAAAAAAAAATCTATCTCTAAAGGCAGGTGCTGTATTGATTTTTCTTGGATATGCTTTCTGAGCATGTCTGTTCCACATCTGTGTCTGTCTGAAGCATTGTCAGTCCCATGCGACAATAATTGCATTGATGAAATAGCCCAAGCACATACTGTCATATTGAGACCTCACAGAAAAAAATGAATCAAAGAAACCTTTTTTTTTCCTCAGGTCAAGCTTGTAATCTAATTCAAAATGTGTTTGAAAAACGTATTAGTCTATAATCACATATTCAGCTTCTCATCTTTCCTAAGCCTGGGTAAAGTTCAGCTCTGTTCACGGCAGATTGGCTTGCAAATTAAGTGAATTATATTCAATGAAAATTATGATTGTCTCTTGTCCATGGTTTCTAAATGCTATGTTATTACAATGCCATTCATCAGAGCACTCATGAGATGGCCCAGACAAGTGCAATTTGAGAGCTTATTGTATGAGATAAACTCGGCGTCTTGACTGTGAAAGGTCAGTACAAACCATCTATGAAGACTAAAGCTCCCTCCAGAGAGAAATATTGCTAGTCAGTGTTGTAAGCAGCAGATCTCTGCGGAGAACACAATGTTTTACTGCTGCATTAAAGTCCTTGACATTTGAGAGACTGGAGAGATATGCTGCCGGTACAACGCTTACTCCTTTGAAAAACTTCTGATCTTAACGTTTTGTGAAGCCAGGGACAAACTCTAGGTTTTCTATAAACCATGTGGAGACATTGTGAACAAGCTTTTTATTCTCACTTCATCATTTCAGTCACCTTTGAGTGCAAATTATATTTACCTTTTTTGCAGACTCTGAAAACAAGACTCCGTTGTTGCCGATGATTCCCACAGGGTAACCAAATATTCTTGCAAATCCTGAAAGTCAAAACAGTAAGGCTGGTGGATTCCAAGAAAAAAAAATACATAACTATTATCTGGGTTGTAGAAAAACATTCACATACCTGTAACAAGTGTGTCTCCGTAGAAAGCCTTGAACTCATCAAATTTACTACCATCTACGATTCTGGCGATGACCTACAATCAAATAAACAGAACATTGTAAAAGCCATGTTTTTTGTTTGTTGATTGTGTAGGATTTAGTGGCATCTAGCAGTGAGACTACACATTGCAACCAACTGAATCCCCTTCATCCAACCAAACATGGAGGAGAAACTAAGGTGGTCACAAAAAATACCAAAGGCGTCATCTAGCTCAAAATAAACCACCCAAACTGCCTGTGTTCATGGTGATGAAGGAACACATCACCCAGTGCAATAGTGAGGCTCACTGATGTGTTTATAATAGTCTTTGGACAACACTGATGCTCCGTGGTACAGAGGAAGAAGGTACGCAGCGTATCAGGATTTGGCTAGACAAAGGCTTGTTAATTGAATTTTTCACAGGACTGACACTTCAAACAAGTTTTACTTAAATGATTGAAGGGTGCCCCGTGTTAAAACACCCATTATAGGTTAAAAGCTCCTGTAAAGTGGGAGCACAAAGTTGATCATGCATCCTAAATGGACTGCCAATACTGTTCAACACTACAAACAGTTTGACATCTCTTGACTTAGCAGTAATTCTTGCTCCTGGGTGTACATCAAGAATCAAAGGCGCAGGCTTTAAACCAAATGAGAACATCTGGCAAGCGCTGCCAGAGAGAGCAAAAACAAAGTGATTGATGCTGGTTGTCAATTATTGACTGAGCTCTTGATGGAGAGACCTCACAGTTGTTCACAGTGCATTCTGAACCTGTAAAAGCCAGGTCTATTTGTTTGATTCATAAATCTTAAGATATAAAACAGAAGTGCAAAGTGTGTACATCTATAAATCTTGTTTTCTGGAGGTAATACTGCAACAAATCAATCTAATTAATGACTATGCTCTGTGCACACACACATTAATTGCCAGTTCTTTCTAAATAGATGTGTGAGTGAAGCAGAGGTGATTTTAAATTGACCATTATATGATCCCAAATAGTAGCTTAAGTGTTTTTTAATATCAAGGCTCACTGATACGAGAACAAAGAAGAAAGAACCGAACTACATATTTAATAACCCTCCATATCATTTAGTTCAAAAGACCTAGATATGCTGTTATGTTCTAGTAACTTGTGCAAATATAAAAGACATTTCTTCTTGAAATACACTCGATAATTTGTCGCCCCTTTGAGAGATAATACAGGAACCCTGACAAATACCTCTCTGACATCAAAGTTGCGTTTCAAGTTATCTCCAACTATGCCGTAGAGTTCATCTGCAGGGAAGTGAGGAGCTTCAGTAGGTTCTGTGGTGACCTGAGAAGTGTAACAGACTCCATGTCAACAGAGAGCAACGATAACATAACTTGGCAGACAATAAAAGGTGAGTGTTAATGATTCCCCATCACTGGACTGACCTCAATATTTTTCCTGTAGTTGAGGCTTCTCACCACCTTTCTTGCTAAATGGAGTGCATGGTTATCGTCTAATGCATAGTGGTCTGTCACGCCAGATTTTCTGTAAAATAAGAAACAAATCACTGTGAAATTATTACAACACATGAATCATTACTTTAAAATAATAATAACACTGATAGGAGCATGTGTTTCATCAATGTAAATTAAATCAAATTATGATATTTCTTGATCATGAGCTTTCCCCCCAAAAAATTTACTATGTAAATGTGTAAATGCGGACGATTTCTGTCTGTTTTGTCGTGTTATAACAACACAGAGATCTATGTAAAGTGAGTAATCACTTCAAAACGTGTATATTTCAATAAACAATGTTTCCTTCGCAGTTGGGTCTTCATACTCTTAATTATTCTTTTTCCATCTGTGATTTCTAGTGGCCTTGCATCAACATGTGAATTGAATCTAATTACTTTCCCTTTTAAAATGAAAAACAAATTATAGTGCTTTCAATGACGTTACACAACTGAAACAGTAAAACAATCTACTCTGTGTAAACTCAGCCTGTAAATAACACCACTGAAAATGATGTTTTAGCTCCTCAGAAACTCGTAAATGCAACATAAATGACAAATACTGTTCTTTCATACTTGCAGTGGAGATCAGCACCACCGAGGTCCTCTGCAGAAACCTCTTCTCCAGTGGCAGCTTTGACCTGTAAACACACAGAGACAACAAAAAGTACATGCTATTATTATTTCTTATGGTTAATTTATGATGTTAGCATAGTGTATGAACAACCAATCCACTAACAGCATTATGAACCAACTTTCACACGATTCTTATACAGTTTAACAGCAAAGATTTGACCAACCAATGGAGGTCCTCCCAGGAAGATGGTTCCTTGTTTCCGCACAATGATGCTCTCATCTGCCATGGCAGGTACATACGCTCCACCAGCAGTGCAGGAGCCCATCACAACAGCAATCTGAAAGAGTCAAGAAATTTCTGCAATTTGTTCAAGTGTAATGCCAGCACAAAATAAATTATGAAACCCATTTCCTCTAAAAAACAAACAAAAAAGGACAATTTGGCTTCAGCAGAGGTTGTGGCTTCATACAGATTCCTGTTCTTATAAGCCATTTTCAATGAAGATTTAAATTGTCAACAATATTAATAACAGTGTAATGGGCACTGGAAACTAGACTCGTTAATTCGTAATGTAGCAATCCAATAGTAAATGAGCAGGTAAAACTAAATACGGACAGTAGAAAAATTTTTAACAAAAAAGAACAGATGCCACAGAAGGAAGAAGTCTTGAATAATTTATCATTTTAATCATTAGATGAGACAATATTAGCATGAGTTAATAGGGCATTCAGTTTGATGAAGGTGTATGAATACACTCAAATGTGTATCACCCCTGGGTGCAGAGATATGAGTGCGAGACCTGACTTCTCTACAACACCCTTCGCATTTATCAGCTCTCACACAAACTGACTTGTTTTTGTTTTGCTGCTAAACACAAGGATGTCTCTTCTTCAATAGTCAATTGCAGGGTGGATTTTAGTTGCCGGGAGACAATGAAAAGATGAATAACCTACAGCAGTGCAGTTCATTTAAAATTACCATCTCTGCTCTCTCTGGTATAATTTCCCAGACAGCCCTTTCTCCTTCTAAAAACTGAGTCATGAATCAAGGAAATGCGCTTTCAAATCCAACAAATAAACAACCAAGAGAACAACAATAGGCTGTGGAAAAGGACCAAAGGTCGATGAGCAAGTTATGAACCCAAGTCTCAGCTGCTCTTAGTGTGTATAACATGTTAAATACAATGTTATCAAATGAGCATGAGCATCACCTGTGCAATTCCCTCTGAAGACAACCTGGCCTGGTTGTAGAAAATGCGTCCAAAGTGATCTCTGTCTGGGAAGACATCGGCCTGTCTGGGTAGATTGGCCCCTCCTGAGTCCACTAAAGGAGTCAAGAACATCAGAATAGTTAGAGAACTTGGTGATTAATATTTACATCTAGCCCCTGGCTGTATTGTAGCCATCCAGCCTCTGCTTTCATGATTAACTCATTAACTGAAAGCCTCAAGCAGGGACTTCTAGGATGTCTCAAGTCTACACTGACAAAAAAGGCGAGGAGATCTGGCTAACCAAGTTACTGGCATTAATAAATCACTGTGAAGACACAGCCTCTGGTATGCTCAGTGTATCGTTTTCTTCAGCATGAATTTCACATTTTCGAACAAATATTTAAGAAAACTCACCTAAGTAAATGCATGGCAAATGGTTCTGCTGGGCTATTTCTTGTGCACGCAGGTGTTTCTTCACTGTGACTGGATAGTATGTTCCCCCTTTGACAGTAGCATCATTTGCAACAATAACACATTCCACCCTATGAGGAATAGAAATTTTAAAAAAAACAGACATTTGTCAGGTGAACCTGGAGTACTACAGTGAAATCTCACTGGAAATTAACCAAAAAGCTAATTACAAGTCACAAAGATGAAGTTAATACCCCGTTTAATTTAATTTTGCAGGAGAAATATCTGCTCTAATAAAAGTATATGATCTCAAGAATCTAAGATCTCACACTGCGACAGATTAAGAGGTAAACACAAAATTGTGCTTACCCTGAAACCCGCCCAATCCCTGTAAGTATACCGCCTGCTGGGACTTCCTCTTTTCCATACAACTCATATGCCGCAAACTGAGAGAACTCCAAGAAAGGGGTCCTGGAAGAAAAGCAAATACAAAAAAACACGTACTACACAGTCATTTTTAAAATGTGAAAGAGAAATGTCCTGGAATTAAATTTTTACACTTTTACAGAGGACGTTCAGTTCTGAGCATGAAAGCTTGACGCCTGTCCTGATGAATATTTTAGCAGTCTACGATTCACAGTAAGATGACAGCAATGCTATCCTCCTTTTCCATGTTCTCAGTGAGGAATGTGGACAGTGTCACACAATTGAGCTACCTGCGCCAGACATGGTTTGTGTAATGACGTCAAACCAGAGCACTACAAATCTTATGCATCTGGTCTGCTGGGTATGAGTCAGCCACGAATTCACAAAAGTCAAAGATGGAAGTCACAGATTTTACCCTGGATCCAGCAATCTGTCTATGCGCTCTCTTGGCAGGAGTTTCCCACGAGAAGTATGAAGTTTTCTGGCTTTTTCTCCCCCACCTGGATTGATCAAATAAATAGCATGTTAACAAACAATTTGGCAACACTTTGGATAGTCCAGAGCTGATTTTGAAATGCATCAAGTATTAGTGTTAACACTCATCCCCTAGACTGCCTAAACTTGGACACTAATTTGCAACTTTGGAATTAAAACACAAAGTGATGAATATAACTTTACTGTAGTGTGTCATCATGCATACCTAATTTAATCTTGTCTGCCCGGTTCTTCAGTTCATCAACGAGAACTTGCATTCGCTCATAATTTTCCTGAAAGACAAGAAAAACAAGACGTTTGTTTTTATATGTTGATTTTGACTGATGACAAAAATAAGACTGCTGGCTGCTGTGACTTAAACTAAAGAGGCTGGCAGGAAAATGTCAAAGTCATATATAAAACAATGAAGCCTTGAAAGCTTTGGTCAACAGAGTGAAGAGTGTATCATGTATGAGAGTGACATTTCTCAAAACACTTGTGTGTTCATGTATTAATCATTAACTGTTAATTGCAGAAACACATACTGATTTTATTTTTATTTTTTTTAATATTGCTCTAACCTGCCACACAGCCAGTTCCCACTTATACAAAGTGAGGCAAGCAAATACTGACTAACCACAGCGATAAAGAAAATGTCATACAAGACCAGTGCCGTAAACTGCAACTCCCTGTTAGCCTGGAAAAACACTGACTCACCCTTTATCACTCAGCATTTATCAAGAGGAAATCAAAAAGGTCAACAAGTGCAGTCACACTGATTTAACGTGGAACATGATTATTGATGTGTTTAAAACAAGTCTTTCTCCAAGGAGGAAACGTTAATGACAAACTGTGCCGGGGGTGCCATCAAGAGGAATTTTTTGGTGTTGCATCAGTGAGGATGACTCATGTACGGACATTATGTACTAATAGTTACACTGCTGCACCTCATGATTCAAACAGGTAAACTACTTCAACCTCAACACGTTCAAGCATTTAAACTCTGAACACATAATCCATTGTTTGCATTTTCTATGACCTTGACTCCTGAAATTTAATGTCGTTCTAGTGGTAAGTCATGCTGATACCTAACTGCTCATTTTCAGAGGTTACAGCTGCACAAGCTGTTGTTGTTTTAAACTCTGGTCACTGTGCACTACAGCTTGCAGTTTTTACCTTCACCTGAGGTGTAAACTGTACCAGCTATGAAATGTTCTACCTGTAAACATGATGATTATTTGAGAGGCACAAACCGGGGCTACAAGAAAAGTACAGTTTCAGTCAAAAACTAGCTCGTTATGGGGAACAAACCCTGCGTCTGTCTGCTGAAAGATGAATTATTGAAGAAATGCATTTGTCGGGCTGGTGTGATGATGCTAAGATCTTAGCTGAGCACAGACAGCTCAAGGTTTTGACCTCTTGTGTGCAGTAAACTGGTGAGTATCAGCCTCAGCGTGGTTTAGAAACTAAGTAAACTACACTTTCAATGCATTGCCGACATTATCTGACCTTAACGTGACTTTATACCGGCGTGTCATGTGAGCAGCCTCACCTAGTTTAAGAGTTAATGTTGACATTAGCAGCGAGGATTAGCAAGAGGCTAGCATACCTGGTATTCAGAGGACTGTCTGTCCGGCTGAGAGCCGAGTCGAGCTACTTTATCGGCGTAGTATGACCTTGTGCAAGCCAAAGGTAGACTCCTGCAGCGGACCAACCATGGTCTGGCCGTCCGAAGAAGCATTTTGATGCTCAAGTCTGTGCGTGCAGTGCAACTTGACAGCTTACCTGCTTGCTAGCTAGCTAACCTAGCATAGGTCTTCTTCTGTGGTTAATGTTAGTAGACGTGAAGCTCCATAACGCCACCTGCTGTTCAGGGACGGAAATGGGTTCAAATAAATAGAGACAGTAAACAAATAAACAATTAATAGATTTATAGAGAATAGATTTATTGTTCTTTATTAATTTTCTATTTATGTTTTTTTTCTTTTGTTTTTTTTTCACAATTTCACACATATAGACTTAAAATACAACCACAGACACACATAAAGGGCTCATAAACATCCAAATGTGAAGAGAAGGTGGAGTGTTCTTGGGCAGCCATGTATCATCCACCCAGGAGCAGTCAGGGGTTTTGGTGCCTTGCTCAAGGGCAGCTCAGCAGAGTCCAAGAGGTGAGCTGGCACCTCTTCAGCTACCATGCTCCAAACTGTGATCCATGTTGGGCACATCAAGTCCTTATGGACTGAGCTACTCAAAAATGACTCCATTGGAAAAGAAATGTATGCGTGTAAATGTTATATCAATATAATAACATTTACAAGCATTTTCTCAAGCTTCCAACTGCATCCCATGAATGAAGACTGGCAGTTTAAAGTTTCAAAAACCCTTGTGCCTAAATACATCCTTCATGATCTGCTCAGAAAATATAAACACTTTGTCCTCTACAAAAAAACAAAAAAAAAAACGATATTCATCCACAGCATAAATGCCAAAATATGTTTTTTTTACATAAAAAAAAAATAGAACTTAATTTATCAAATAAAACATATTTTGTTTGTGATTCATTGCAAGATCATCATTCAGATCCATGGTGCCATCGTGTGGATTTTACAGGTGTTACACCCCTGAGATCTGTACATAACTTGTGTGTGAGTGTGTAAGGAATTATTTATATTATATTAAATTACACTTATTACATTAACTCATTTATATTGTATCAATTTAGAAAAAAAACTGCATCAAAATGCATCTGACTACATATTATCTCTATTTCAAGGCCGAGAGGCTGATCTTACATTCATAGACATTTCTATTTAACTCTAACATGCTACAGTAACACTGAAACAGATGCAGAGGAAACATCTTGTTTCATTTAGAAATGGGAACTAAAGTTGGTTTTAAGTGAGAATCAGAGTTAGCCTAAAAGCTTCAAAAAAATCCCTTCTGACCTGAGTGCTTTATTCGAGCTAGAGTACATTTGGTAGAGTATAGGCTGAAGAGCATTCAAACCAAGAGCTTTTAGTTCATTTAGTTTTAAGAGGCCTTTCTCCTCCAACGCTTCCACCTATTCTATCAGTGTGCATAGAAATGTCCATGACCTCCACTCAAATGGCTGCTCCTGTTTTCTTAGGAAATATACAATCCTCCACTCGCTGCGTGAACTCAAACCCCTCTCACTCATCTAGCTCTCTCTACTTTGCCGTGTCCCTTGAACCCTTCTCACTGCTGCAGCACTGAAGTGACAGAATAGATGTAGAGGTATGAAAAGCCTCTTAAAAGTAAAATAAATAAATAAATAAAATATTTTCATGGCAGAGGGTAGAGTTCAGGAAAGTGGTTAAAACCACACCAGGGTTGGGTGAACAAGAAATAAAGAAAAGGGGATTGTGATAAAAATTTAGGCAATGAATCCAGTAAAGTCTCTTGGAACATCGAGGACTATCAGGGAGCCATTTTACAACATGATGCCCACATGACTTTTCTGTTTTTATTATCGTATGTTCAAGTCTTTTACACATAGCATGATACAGTTTTATTTGGCCACGTGGTTGCTTTTGCATACATAAATCTCAAAGCTTTCTTGATTTCATGCATATTCAACTGCAGCATTGAATGTTTGGTCACATTTATAATCTTGTTTACTTGTTTTTTGATCAGATCATTACTGATTTTTTTTATTATTTAGCCATGGTTCTTGTAGTGTATTATACTGTACTGGATATTTGTTAAATGAAATCAATTACATTATCAATAAAGTATAAATACCATAAGCGTATTACATTGGCACTGATTTGCAAAAAAGTAAACTATAGGGGCATATATAATATAATATAATATAATATAATATAATATAATATAATATAATATAATATAATATAATATAATATAATAATATAAGGGGCACTCCACCAATTTTACTCATCATGAGGAGCTGTATATTGTCTTGTGTGGCTCTGATTGGCACAATGGCACTCATGATGTTTGGTGGTGGTGTGTAGCTTTAAAGACATAGGTACCAGGGAGGAAAAGTCTAATGAAAGATGCCACCAAATGGAGCGAGTGAGTGCAGGGAGACAACTCAAGCTGCACTGCATATTCACGTGACATGCCTCATACTCAATCATCCAATCCAAACACACCATCCCAATTCGGCGGTCTATTTAAGTTGCAAACATTTTCCATCTCTGTCTGCTCTGCAGGTGCACCTACCTGCAGGCTCCATGGGGTTTAACATAATCACTAATCTCTATCTATCTACATCTCTATGTATACTTATCCACGGTGAGTGATGAGGTCAGAGCCGAGACGCCAGACTTTAACTGTATTCTGCTGCTGCAGTAAAACATTCCAGTCATGAGATGTCTGACTTAACTTGCATCATGGGAAATGTAGGATCCTGCTTTCATTGGAGCTTGATCCAAACTACAGTCTTAAAGTCAGAAAATCAAATTATTTAGTTGTCTCTTGCTCAAGTCCCTCAACTGTATGAGAGTACACCCACTGAAGGTATCTATTTAACTTTACTCAGTGAAACCTCTTTTAACAGAATTAATTGCTGTTTGTGCTGAACTGTACACAGAAAACCAGCTTCTTTCATCCTCTCCCTCGGATGCAGGTTGCAATGCAAGGCAATTTGTCTCAAGTGTCACACACACACACACACACACACACACACACACACACACACACACACACAGTAACTGATTCCTCCCCTGTCTTCGGACAAGCTGAGCTGAAATCTCTCATCTTTCCCTTTTTGAAAAGAGATAATGATGCTCGTTTCTCAGCTCAAAGAAGTCATTAATGTGTGACACAGCCTTGAATGTAAGATATCAAAGCGCCACAGAGTGCCCCCCCCCTCCCCCTGCCCACTAACGGGCACAACCTCGTTAAGATGGCGGAGACATGAATTAATCATCAGTCCGCCCTGTAATAGGGCAAGAAATTGTTAGTGGCATCAGTTGTTGTGTGAAATGTCCCTTTGAATCACTCAAAAGTATAAAGCTCCTTACAAATCTTTCATCTCATCAAATTTACTCTACCAGATAAGCTGATAGACGTGCTCCCTCGTGTACCCTCATCTGATCCCTTTCACAGATGTGATAGCACTGGCGAGGTGAAAAATGGTTAGAAATTAATAAATCAGATATAACAAGGACAGATTTGTGTGAGTTCAAATGCAATACAAGACCGTAGAGAACACCGTGAGCCTTATACTGTACAGTAGCTGTGATATAATCCCATTAAATACACACTAAAGTACATCCTGAATACATAGCATAACCTGTCTCTCCGGATACCAAAGGGATAAATCCCTGTTCACATAACAAGACACGTTTCTATAGCAATCGTTTTCATTTCTTTTAGATTTTAGGTGGGAGCAGGGACATGGATGTACTCTCAAAATGATGTGAATAGGTGGGCAGAAACGCTAGCACTGTGACAAAACTTCCTTTTCTAATACCATGCTATAAGATGCCACACTGAGTTATTGTCTTGCTCATTAGTTGTTTGTTTGCTGTACCTCTATGTGGAAAAATCCTGTTCATGCATATTAGCCTCAGGTCTCTATGACTTTATTACTATCTGAGAGCAGAGTTTATCTGATCCTGGGTTATAAGGTAATGTCTTGTACTTGGCAGGAGTTATTAACTTCTTTGAAGTGTGTGCTTGTTCACAGCTAACACTTAGGAGTACTAAAGTGCTATAAAAGCCACCTATTATGGGTGGTCAGGTGTTATAGCAGTTCATCCATGTTCATTATTTAAGTGAAAAAAAAAAAGTCCTGGCACTTCCAGAGGTAATTGCCCCCTTTGTGCAGAATATATCTTTCAAAGGAATAAAAGACTAAAGATACGCCGCAGCATATCCACTGGGTTTTTGTGTAGCCCATCAAAAGAATGACCAGTGATTTTAAGTTCAGCCGAGGTTTCATGATCAAAGCACAGCAGCCACTGGAAAGGAATGATGTTGTTCACCAACCACCCCATTCCTGTTATCAGGTGAGGTTTTGTTAAAAAAAATCCTCCTCCTAGCAACAACAACAACTACTGCCAGAGCAAAGAACACTTTTATAGAGCAGTTCGGTGTGTGTGTGTGTGTGTGTGTGTGTGTGTGTGTGTGTCTGGTCAAATAAAGCTCTGCATTAATTTGAGATGAAATTTTCACATATTTCATTAAAGTCAGCTGGTATTGTATTTGATGTACTTTGTAATTTGTATATTGCTAGCTGGCTCTAGGGCTGTCAATGGCTATCTTGCAGGTGGTCAGTTAACCACTTTGCTTCAGCTGATGGATTGCAAGTGTCGTGGTTTTGTGTTTCTTTCTTGTTTTTATTTTGTAATTCCTCCCTGTCCTCATGTCTGTGACTTTACTTCTCCCATGTGGACGTTGTATCCGTGACGTCACTTCAAGATGTTCACTCCAAGAGCCATATCTTGTAGTTCTGCCTCTTCCACCTCATGGCTAACTTAAAAATCGGCAAAGATGTGGATTGTCGAGCTGAATAACACCTGTGTGCTCAAACAAGCCAGCTGCAGAACTCACCCTTGGTCTCAGGGTGTGTTTAGCTTTGTTCTATGTTCAAGTGTTCCAGCCATTCTTCGTGTTTTAGTGTTGTTTGAATTGCCATTTCAGTTTCTTGAACTCTGCCTGCCGATTGGATTTCGCCTGCTCCTTTACAGATTTATATGGACTGCCTTACCCAGTTTGGAAGTGAGTCTGTCTGACTATCCATGAGCTTTTGTGCATTCACTTTTGCAAGTAAACCATTGAGTTGCAAAAGTTCAGCCTCTGAGTCTGCTTTTAGGTCCTGCCTTGGGTCCTTGAAAGTTTGCACAGATATTCAGGATTCTCATAAATGAAGCTGACTTTTGTGGTTTTGAATGAAATGAAAGTGTTTCAACATCTGCTGGGAGGATTTCCATGAACTTTGGTGATCCTTTAATTTTTCATGTTGCACCATGATCAGGTTATATTTTACTCCAGTTTATGACAAAAAAGCAATAAAAATTAAGATTGTTATCAGTCTCAGTGGGACTTTCAAAATGTGTGTGTTTAGTTTAAATTCTCAAATGTTAGCATGCTAACATACTGTATGCACTCTAAAATGGTAAATCTGGTAAACATCCTCATCACTGAACATGCTGCCAACATGGCTTGATCATTGCTTTTTGTAGTCAGCTCCACATACTGTACTTTGTTTTGAGCTGCAGTAAATATTCACTTTGTTGCATCAATAACCCTCTTCAGGGGACTCCAAAGTGTGATGTCGGTGCTCAAAAAAGTGAATTAATTAAGAGCGATTCTGACAGTGCTCTGAAGTTAGCAGAGTATTGTAATGGCTGCGTAAAGTGGCACTTTGCAAGCATTAAACCAGCAGACTGTTAGGTCGCCAACGTTGTCATGAAGGTTTTTGAAGGGACAATAAATGTGACAGTGGTGGTCATGAGTATGCATACTTTTAACATCCAAGTGTGCATTCTTATTAGGAAGTAAATTAAAGCTAATCTTTGCAGCTTTATGAGCCAAATCTACCGACACAATGATGCAGCACATGCAAGCCAAAGCCATTTTGCTATTGTGTGGCCTGTTTGTTTAATCCAACTTCTATGTCTGTCAGGAAAGTGGGCAATTTGCAAGCTGCAAGTGCTCTTAATATAAAATGTTGAAGTAGGGTGGCTCATTCCCACATTGCATCCCCACCTTTCCTCCTTCTCTCCCACTTTTGGCTGTTTGAAGTGCTGGTTGGAGGGCTGTAACAGGAGTATCATTCACTGTAATGGTGGAGCATCCTCCTCCACAGCCCTCACTTAGATCACTTAATCCACTTCAACGGTCCAGCACTGTGCTCTGCATGAACACAGCACGTTCACAATGGGAGGTTAGACAGAGACTATAATGTTGACCTGTCAGCTTGTACTAAAATGCCACACTAAAACACCCTTGTTTTCCAGCGTGCTTAATATGGATGTTGGACTATGCCTGCCACACACCAAAGAGTCCAAATCTAAAGGTTTTTCTGGGCCAAAAAGTTTGTCATATTTAAAAGAAGAGAAGATAATTACTGTGATATTATTGTTGTCCATGTCATCCACTACTGCTACTATTTGCTGTTTTCAATTGCTTTTTAAATAGAGATTTGGGTGCATCCCAGAGTTGTGAATGTAGGGATTAAAAAGTGGTTTAATACTGCCAGTCAAGTCATCAGGAATTAACCCAATAGCAGATACAATGTGCATATTTAATGTGGTCAGTTTGTATTCAGCACCGTATCTGTTTTAGGCTCTGGCATACAGTGGATTCAGAGGCAGGCTTAGAAGTTCAAAAGTATGTTAGGGCAGCTATAGAGCGGTGTGTTTCAGTAGATTTAGTGGTAAGTCCAGAGCTGAAAAGTAAACAAATCAAAAGACAAACTAGAAGCTGTTGTTCGGCGTGTTTTGCCTCAAGCCAGTGCTGTAAGTTTCTTTCAAGGGCAGAGAGCCAGAGCTCAATGGAATAACCTTTAAGGCAAAATGAATGTCTGCTGTGGCTGACAGCAGGTTGTACCCAGTGCACTCAATATACCATTAGAATATTAATATACCGGAGCATTCATAGAAAAAAAAGGCAGGTTGATAATGAATAATGAACAGGTTTCCATACATAAATGTGTGAACTGAGAAATGCAATATGTGAACAACTCATTTGTTCTGACCTGAACGTTTACTTCCTTTTTGCAGGAGGGAAGAAATGTGCCGTCACTGACTGTAAAGGTTAACCTGTGTCACAAGTCTTTCACACCCACACTCCATTTTTCATTTCTGTTATATAGTATGATGAAATGTCATGGATACTCTTCAAAGATACAGAAAATCCTTCTTGTAACACCACGGAGGAAGAACAAGGTCATTTTCTTCAGCTGGGCAAGTACAGAGGAGTCAAAGGATATTTTCGAATAGAATGTTTTCCATCTGAAGAGGCACAAGCTGCTTGTCTCTCAGTAAGGCAGAGATATGTCTCTTTAGCATCTGGACAAAGAGTCATTGTTGCAGAACTTGTTTTTGCAACATGCAGCAATGGATCTGTAAGAAATGTCACTTTCTCAGGTAGTTTGCGTGTATTGAGTATTTTCAATGGACTGTTGCATTTTTGTTAAGCACATCAGCAAAGTCTTAAAGGTCATTAGATGGAAGAGTGAATGAGTCTCAGACAAAATACTCTCACACAATAATTTAATAAAATCAACCACAGACTAGAAAAAAGAGAGCAAAGGCATTTTGTATTGAAGAGGGAAAAAATCTCAACTAGCAACAGGAAGTTTCTTCCAACTGTAAGCTTGAATTATTACATGTTTACAGTAAATTTATAATACCTTCATGAGTTCAGTCAAGCTAAATGCTCTACACATCATTATTGTAGGTAACGTCGTTTCTGTATCAGGTCTTTAGCCAGCTAACTTGTAGCAATCAGATGAGGCGAGCAACACTGAAGTTTGACTTTTGACATAAGCCAAGTGTAACCAAAGTGTATTTTATATTTTTCTATTAATGGAGGAGTTGCACAGTAGCCATTTGGTACAGAAGGTACAGTACAGATCTTATGATTAATTGAAGAGCAGAAAATGTAGCTGGGCAGTCGATGACAGCAAGGTGAATAAATCATCTGTTTGATTTGAAAGCGTAGCTGACTGCAGCAAACACAGAAAAGTTTCAGATTTAGAGAAAAAAATCACAGAACAAGGATATTTGTGAAAATATTTGGTAAGGCAGTCACCCCAAGGGAAATTGGTTTTAGGCTACATCACATCAATGATAACATGACCATAACATATATTAGATGAGCCGTCTTATTATTTTAATCCCATAAACAGTAAAAATAAATAAATAAATAAATAAATAAAAGCAGGAAAGAATCTTTCTGTTCTGTTGATTTGTTTTTGTTCTTCTGGGATTAAAATAGCAAAACATTTTACACCAGTCTTATTAAGTCCTATTTGTACATTTTAAAATCACTCCCCTGATCTCTGTGATGCACAATTATGGTTTAGTTATACAGTTTAAATTGGTTGTTTATTAGGAGAAATCAGGGTTAAGGTTGCTGTTGTTGAATCTAGCAGGGACTTGCATCTCCATCAAGAACTACTGTGCTGTGTTTTGGATGTACTCTATATGTCTTCCTGTAAATGAGTGTCATTTGGCCATGGGGTTGTAGCAATGTAGCAAAAATGCAATAGCAACAAGAAGAAAGCTCGAAAGCAGAAAGGAAAGAACAGTGGAGAAGCTTTAAAAACATTTGGTTAATGGCACCATGCTTCGAACAATCAAACTGAATCAGCAGCAGCCATGAATAGTGTACTTCACGTGCATGTGTTCAGCAAAGCAGGAGAAATAAAGTTTGGTCCTGATTACTTCAAAGTGGACAACAGACAACTGATACAAAGCAGACTGGGTAATCTTGGTTACCATTTGTGATAGTTTGCTGATCATTTTACTAAAATCCATCCTTAAATGTTGAAAGATGTACACTCAGAAACAGTAACTTTTAAAAACCACTACAACAGTCCATCATGTTTTTCATCTCCATGTAGTTGAACACTCAGCAGGACAAAATGGAGTCAGAAGCGTAGCAGCATAAAGGCACTGTGTTATTTCTACAAGCCAACAAAGTAAATCCAAGAGAAATCACGAGCATATCGCTAATCACTTGTTCAGAGAAGTGTCCAGCGGTCCAAAGAAAAGGATTCAGGCAGAAAATGGTGGGCTGGTTGACCTCCAAAACACCAATCAAACAGTTTTCACTGTAATCTGTCAGACAGAATCCAATGAGCATCCAGAGGAGTCTGAACTGAGGGGGCAGAACCAAGTGCAAAGGTCAGACAGCAGTGAGGGCACTGAGGGCAATCTTGTTAGTTTGTTCAATGCCAACATAGTGAAAACACACACACGCACACACACACAGACTAAGGTCCCACTTCACTCAGACTTACTAGTTAGAAAATAAATACAAATGTTTCATGAACACCTACAGTAGACAGGAAAGAAACAGACACATGCTGCAGTTAAAATAATAGTTCAATATCGTTGGGAATATGATTATGTGCTTACCGGCAGAGAGTTCAGAAGATTAAAGTTTTGAGCATCGATACAGCTCTCATGTCCAAATGGTAAATATGAAGCTACAGCCAGCAGGTGGTTAGCTTAGCTTAGCATTAACTCTTAAAACGAGGGGGAAAACCTAGCCTGACTTGTCCAAGAGTAAAAAAAGGGTTAGGGTTAGGGGTTAGAATCTGCTTGTTAATTAACATGTGATATGTTGTTTGTTTAATCAAAACAAAAAACAAATTGTAAAGACAACAACATATTCAGCATTCAGACATGAGATAATATCAACCTTCTCATCTAAATCCGCAAGAAAGTTAAAAAAATAAATCATGCTTCCCACAATATCCAACTATTACTTTAATGTCAGTGTGACTGTCTTCATAATATGGGCTCTGTTTGTTAGGCCTGGTAGGAGCTAAACCAATCAGTCCAGCGTGTTGTTAAGCTGATGTAAAACAAAACAGCACTGACATACAAATGAAGATTTTATGTTTTTAACACGTTGAAGGCTGATTTGAGTCAATAAGACAAACATAACGAACAAAAAATGTTTTTCTACATGTCTGTCTAAATTTCTAAAAAAAAAAAAAAAAAAAAAAAAAGGCGAATTTGGTATGATGTATTAAAATAGAGTGCTTGAAGGCAAGAATGAGACAGAACCAAAATATAAAAATGCTACCTCCATTAGATCTCACATAAATAAAAGCCGTTCAGCTCAATCAGAACACAGAATAATATATATCCACAGGAAATTGTTAATGAGTAAAGCCTTGAATATACAGTGCAGTATGTCAGGATGTGGAATAAGGCTGGAAGCAGACTCTGAACAAATGGTAATGGCAGAGAAACCTCTAGAGCTAAAAGTGTAAAGGAATGTTTTCTGGTGTAGCAATAACATCCTCTCCAGATTCAGTGCACATGGACATTCACTCATCCTCACACCAACGAAAAGCCGCTCAGTCAAAAAAAAGAAAATCTCTGTGCTTGGTTCTGCTTGTTTGTTTTGATCCACGGTCGACTAAAAGGTCAAAAGGTCACTGTCCACGAAAAGTCTGTTTGGTTAGTTCCTTTCAAATCCATTTTTTTTTACACATTAAAAATTGTACATGGGCAACGGAGACGTCGCAGGGTGCCTGGGTGGACGGGTGGCCTTGTCGTGGAATGATCGCAGCCCTCCTAGTAGTTGACCTCATACACAGTCGCTTTCTTATCTCCCGAGCCCGTCACAATGTACTTATCATCTATGGAGATGTCGCAGCTCAGCACTGAGGATGACTCCTTTGACTGTGAGGAGATAAAAGATGTGTTAAAATGTAAAAAGTGAGCTCAAGGATAAGATCCAGTCTGCCTTATGTGTTAAAAGTAAAGTGCAGTCACACACTTCCACTGCAACTTTGTCTTTTCATTTCAAGACCCTCATGAAGGCTTCTTGTTCAAATGTGACATATAATGTCTCGTACATCTTTCCTGTCTATAACTGACCTTTCGACTTTCTTTTTCTTTTTTTTTTCTTTTTTTAAACAAAAGATTAAAGTCAGTGAGCAGAAAAGCTTTTGTCCTGAAATCTGTAACCTCCTGGTTATTAGACCTTTCTGTATTTGGCCTCTCAGCTGCCTGTCCTCCATGTTTATGTTCTCGTGCTTGCGTTCTTTCACACTTACCTGGAATATGCTGGCTCCATATGGGGTTCTCCATGCATTGAGCAGATTGTCTTTTCCTGTGCTCACAAACCACTTCCCTGCAGAGGAGGGCAAACCACATCGGGCCACATCAAGAGCAAATATTTGCCCCAAATTTTAAACAGTTTTCAACACAAGGGATGCCAATGGACACTGACATATTAAAGCAGAATGGATATCATTATCTAGTCTGAGGCTTCAGCTGCTAATCCAAAATAAAAAAGCTTGCCTTGACTCTATAGTTCCCTTTTAATAAATATGGGCATTAAACAACTATCTTTATAGTTATGACAAGTAGATGTTTTTTATTTAGTGTGAGGGTAACTCTATCCATCCTCCAGCCTGATCATAGTGAGTAATAATGACTCATTCTTTAAAAATACCAAAACTGTGTAGATAATAACTTCCAGTAACACACTGAGATACTCAGTGCAGAATGTAAGTTGTAACTGAGTAGAAATGTTGCATGCTATCTTGAAAAATACAAGACTGTTAAAAGTAGTGAAAGGAGGAAAAGAGTCTCAAATCTACCTTTACATTATTACCAAAACAATGTTACCAAACAATGAGCTAAAATGCTTGAACAGTTCTGCATGTCCAGGTGAACACCAGCTTCTTATTTTAACCACCGGAGGGCAAATTGATCCAAACTTAGTGGGATGAATATCAAATACTAGCTACCAAATATCAGTATTAAAAGCATTGTTGTGTTTAATACCTCAACTACTTTTATAATGTAGGGACATGTTTTAAAGATTAGCATCATCCCACTCTAGTTATCAAGAACACAGTACTGACCTGGAGGTGTTAGAAAAATAGTTTGGATCAAACTTTTGGCCTGTTGGTCAATTTACCAAGAAGAAGCCTTCCTCTGAAAACTCCTTTCATTTACATTGTAAATTTTGTAATCGTAATGTGTATTAATTTTATCACTCTCCTACACAAGGAGACACATTTAGTCACATTCCCACATCCTTAACGTAGCATGTAGCATATAAACATGTTGCAAATTGTCTCTCAGCAGTCTTTTTTTCTGTCAACATAGTCAACAGTTTTCAGACATCACATAATTTAATCAACAAGTCAATCCCCCCCCCCCCAAGACTTGGTACAAACATTCACTTTTTTCAGAAATATCCTACCAGTATTTTTCAGAAATACTGGTAGGATAGCATGTTTGATCTGTTGATTCTTACCACAGTGAGCAAATCTGAGTGAGAGCACGCAGCTTTCATGCAGGTGGAGCTGGTACTTGTCAGGTTTGGTGACATGTAGGACCTCCACATTATTGTTCTCCATCCCCACTGCCAGCCACTCTCCCGTTGGACAGTATCCCAGTGAGAAGATCTGCAAAGAAACCCAGCAGTTACGGTAATTATTTCTCTTAGAATTTATGTAAAAAATACATATATATATATATATATATATATATATATATATATATATATATATATATATATATATATATATAATCATCACATGTTATATTTGTCTAGTCTCTTTTTCCGTGCATGGAAATTGTGTTTGTCTGTGGGGGCGGGCACTGATGTTAACATTCAACGGATGCTGGCAATAGTGCACCGTTCTACGCCATCATAAACATTTCAGTCCCTGACGTACTAATCTGTGGAAACAGATGGTTGTTTCAGTGTCTAGAATCGTATTAAGAATGCAGCAGCCCTGCTGGAAAAAGCAATTGTACATCATGAAAGGAGGTGGGTGAATAATATAGTCAATTCTCACAAAACTCAACATTTTTTTTTTCCTGATGATGAAGACCAAAAAAAGCACACAGGAAATACACCTGATGGCTTGATAAACCCGGTAAACACAAAATCGCTGGTGTTAAATTTACTGAAGCAGCTTTTTCTAGTGGGGGTGGAGGTTAGAACAGATATTATTGGATAGCATAAGCACTCGCTTGGCCATGACTCTCCCCATCTGCCCTGCCCTCCCTGAGCTCTCTTTAATGCACACTCACCTCCTCCTGTGCACACTGAGATTGCGAAATGGGTCTTTTCAGGAAAAATTGCAGTAATGGCCTATTATTGCTGCTCTTCTCTTCACCTGAAAAAAACTAAATTCTAACCGCCGGTATTATTAGCGATATAGGTATTTGAGCACAGGGCAGAAAACCAGAGCTCTGCCTGGCCTTTATCGTAGGTTAAATGTTCTCAACTGAGCTTGTAAATTACTGCAATAAAGAATGCTCAAAAGTGCAATCACACGAACTACAAATGGCTGTGACTTGTCCCAAGATGGATGATTTTCAACAATCTGTGGCTTTTTCTTTAAAATCCAAATAATAATAAAAACCAAACCTGATTGCAACTTCCACCTGAAAACTGCTGGAGAGGCCGAGGAAATTTCACAACACCGCTAGACAAACTATGATCCATATCATATTGTAACAGCAGCAGACACAGTAGTTTCAGCACTAAAAACAAGTAAGAAGTAAGAAGTGTTTTGTGTCACCTGGGAGGTGAAGTCGTGCTGCTGCAGCTGCCTTCCCTCTCTCAGATCCCAGGACCGCACAGTGTTATCCAGGCCTCCAGTCCACAGCTTGGTCCCATCATTAGAAATGTCTATACAGCTGGCCCCATCGGTGTGGCCTTGGAACTGCCTGCAAAAAAAGAGTCAAGAGTCACAGCCTCACACAACACAACAACACTCAACAGTGAAGTGCTGATCAAATCAAACAACGATGAACAGAAGAAGCAAGCATATACAGAAATACATCCTGAGCACAAACCATGGACTGATTAACAGTGATTAAATGATCAAGACACCTTCTGCCAGCGTCAGGAGAACTTATCAGTGATGCTGTGAGATGATAAAGTGACTGGCTTAATCTAAACCTACACAATGTCTGGCATTCATCTCACATGAGTGAGAAACACTTCAGGCAAGGACAAATAGTCCTTTGAATATTACAAAAAATATTCACAATGTCAGTGATATTAACACATGATTGATGGGTGTTTTCTTTTGAATTAAAAAGTGAACATAAGTTATGTAAAGGTGTAGTAGACCAGTCATTTGTGTCATTGGTTGCTGTAGCTTTCAGTGTAATAAGTTCTGTAACTAGTTTTAAGTTGGTAAGACATTCAAACTCATGGTGAATCAATACATTTGTCCAGCACAAATTGAAACCCTCACAAACACCCCTCCTCAGCTCCGTACCTAACCAGAGTCTGGTTGTGAAGATCCCAGACGGCTATGTTTCCATCAGAACAGCAGGAAAAGCAGACCTTTGAGTCGGGGCTGATGGCCAGAGCGTAACACGCAGGTGCTGACGAAGTCAGTTCAGCCTTGATTCGCGGAGTTGGTGTAGCCAAATCCCAGATTGACAAAGTACTCGCCTCGCCCCCGACTATGAGAGTCCGTCCATCCGGAAGTAGCCGACAGGAGCGGATGTAGTTATCTCTGTTCTGATGTGACAGACGCACAGGAGTACTTTGTTACTGTCAAGAAACAAGTTACACTGCAGTATCATGTTTGTAAGGGTCATTGCAGTGTACTCACAAGACAGTCCAGCTGGGATACAGGGGTCTTGTTGCCTGGGTGACTGATGTCCCACACTTTAACGCAGCCCTTGCCGCCAGTGTAGACATGACGTGTCGGGTTACTGATGGTGACAGCACACACCACCTCCCCGTGGCTAAGAGTATTGATCTGTCGTGCATGGCGGGGGATGCCAGGACCGATCAGTGAATCCGGAGGAAAAGGCACAGGCTGCATCTGCCCATCAGCGCTCACATGAAAGGAGTAGGCTCTAGAGGAAAGAAAAGTGGTCATGTGGTGGTGGGAAAACAGGTGGGAAGATAAACACAAACCGAGAAGGAAATAAACGGTGATTTGCTTGATGTTGTGCTCTTACGGTTTTCCACCAGGTATGCCTGACAGGTTGGGAGGAAGGCCAGGTACACGTATGTGGTGGTGAGGATCAAATCCCACCTAGAGAATCAAAGAAAGGGACGATAAAATAATACTCTTTCATTAACTGGAGATTTTTCCATGTGTTTGCCATTTTAGGACAGTTTTTTCTTGCCATCTTGCCATCGGACCTGCGGTATCAACAGTAAACCCAGTTATAAAAATGAAATAACCCTAATTTGAAAACAAGCTGTGTATTCACGTACCACTTGTGTGCGTCCATAAGCTGCCACTGCAGCAGCTGCCACAGCGCTCATCTGTGGAGAAATGTTATGCAGGCCGGTGTAGGCTGCCCCTGCTCCACTCAGCTCTCCGTTTATACCCGGGTGGGGAACCATTCCAAACGGACTCGGGTATGAGCATGGCACCGCCAACGGTGTACGGAGACCAGGAGCTACAAGACGCAAAACACCGTCAGATACAAGTTGGGACATTTTCATCTGAGGTTAGAGGGCCTGTTTTGACTCCACACATCCCAGGCAGGGTAGTGATTGAGCTCATACCATATATTTGGCTGGGCAGCAATCGAGTATGTCAAACGTTATGAAGTTTTGGCTCTTTGTAGCACAGGTTTAAACAATACTAACTATTCTCTAATGAAAACCAGAAATCAGCGGTTGCTAAATTATGGTGACACGGTTTCCAAAACATCTTCTTTCTTCAAGCTATCCACTATCTCACTGATGCATGCAGAGAAGTTTTATGTTGTATTTGCGATAATCACCCAGTGCCTCGACTCCTGGAGGTTTACTGGGTGCAGTCCTCAGAGCTGGGGTGGAGGTGCTGCTAGGTGTCGGGGCATCGGAGCGAGACGTTGGGGTGCTGGACTTGGACACAGGCGTTGTGGATTTCTCATTCTACAACACAAAGAAGCAAAGTAATCTTTAATCAAAGGATTTTTAGTCTAAACATTGACTTCAGATAGGAGCAGATAACTCTTTGCAGAAGCTAAAAACCATTTCCAAATGTATTGGCAGAGCAGAAATATTTCAATAATACAGAAACTGTCCATGCTTTGACTGAGTTTCTGATTGATGTTCTATCAAAATGTATTTAGTGTTATTACATGCTTTCTCCCCCTAGTTTTTACCCTTTATTTACATTTTAGCATCCTGATCTTCTGACCAACAACACTTTGCCTACTTTAACATCTAACCTTCATCGTCTTCTATACTTTACTTACAATTATTACATTTTTATGAATGTCTAAAAATAGAATACTACCCAGAGAAATGATAAAAAGGAAGATCAGAAGACTATAATTACCCAAATGACTCACCAAATTAATCTCTTTGGATTTGGATGAAGGTGTGCTGCTGGAGGAGGCGATGGAGGAAGGACTCAGTGGAGCGTCCTTCTTCAATAGGCGACGCTTGTCCAACCCGTTCTCCCGAGGTGAGTGGGCGGGACTTCCTCTAGGAGACACTGGATCCTGTGGCGGGTGAGGACAGACAAAGACGAGAGGCAGATGGATTTATTACTTCTGATCAGGTGACAAAAAAGACAGCATGCTGATAAACTGCGTTGTACCTCATTGGAGACGTCCACTACCAGGTTGTCATCGCTCTTCTCTCCATCACTCTCCTGTGACACATACAGTAGAAGATACACACTTTATATAAGCATTTAGAAGAAAAAAACTAAGTTCTCCATCAGTAAAAATATAGATAATTACTGCTTTTAGCAAATTTAATATCCCATTTATTTGATAGTATATAAGATATAAATTGCACATACAGTAATAAAAGGGGTAATCATAAAATCATGGTTTAATTAATGCTCTGAGAGAAGACCATAAAGACTATTTTAATCATTCCTCTGGCATTTTGCCTTTTCATATTTTTACATGTTTCATTGATCAGACAAAGAGGTCGAAATGGTTCCATTGTGTAGCATCCAGATGGCTCGTTTGGCTCAGGTATAAGCTATAAACTGCAACGTGAAAATCCACGTCCAAATACGAAGTGTCATCTCATTTGTATTGCCAGCTGTCCCAAAAAGAAAGTGTAAGTTTGATTATGGCTCGTGAGATGAACTTCACATATTGTTTGTCAGGATTCCTGTTATGTGTGTCTTATACTGGGACTCATCTTTTATCTCAAAAATAGCTAATGTAGATCTGACAGGCCACATGAACACATAAAGAAATTCTTTCCATTGTCTTCCCCTCAGAAATAACATGCCTAAATAAAAAGCATACATGTCGGTAGTGTGTTAGAAAAAGTAAAGGTTTATGTTCACCCACATAGTGTGTAGACTCCTTATCATCTGTCTTCTGTTTCTTGCTATCGGAGGAGTAATCGCTTGAACTCCTGTGCTTCTCTCCGGTCCGAAAACTGGCCGAGGGAGACACAGATGAGCTCTGGAAAAAAACAAGAATCACGTAGTTAAAGACGAAAAACTTAATTTTTCATTTTTAAAGAGACGTGCTAAGCACTGGCCAGGGAGCTAAAAATGTCTCCATACTGATGTCTCTCTCTAACTGCACAAATTACCATATTATATTGTAACTATTTTTATCTTTAAGTTTTAGAAGCAGCCGTGAAGCAAGTCTTTAAACAGTTTTTTTCTTGAAACATTTTGCTATTAAATCTTTTAAATTTAAGCAAGCAGCAAAACCCATAAAAAATTCATTCACCTCCTTTGTACTGGGTGAAGATATCTCACCACACCTGGGCAAGTTAAACAAAAATCATCTGCATGACGACACACCAGACGAGGTAGAAGAGAAAATATGTCGTCTTTTTGTAATTTGAATGAAACAACCTTTTAAAACAAATTAAATTGTATTTAGTACTGTTGATGTAAGGAAATAGGGTGCAGGGGCTCTTAGCCAAAATTATTATGAAAATGATCAATAGATACTGGTATATCTTGGCTCCACTTTTAACTTATAACTCATGTTTTAAAAATGTCAAAAAAGACACACATGAAGAAATGAAGCTTTGGATGCTGAGCTTAGGAAGACAGCTTCCTTTCTTTTCTATTTACCCTGATAGGTTGACGTCTTGTGCTCAGGATGAGGTGAAAAGCATAAGTAAGCTACAACTTTAATGCTACCGATCTTTTGAATGTGTCAAGGCTTCCACTTTAAGCTAAATTAGGACAAATCTGGCAATAAGCGAGCAGTCAGACAACGATGAAAACAGCGCAGACATAAAATGACTGTGCCCCACTTCACATCCGGATTTACACATCACTTTGAAAACTCCCCTGCCTGTCAAAAACATTTTATTTTTACTGTATTATACAGTAGCAATGCTGCACTGCACCCTCGACAGCTTGACTACAACATCACAGCCTGAACTTAGGAGCAATATTTTGAGATTTACGGGGGGGGGAGAGGGGGTGGTCCATTGATGTCTCTCTCTCCTTAATCAAATATGGCATCCTTTAAATACCATTACTGAAGGATTAATCCTTTTTGAGAAGCAAAGATCAAAATAAGGTCAACTAAACATTTCCCCTCTTGCTCCGCCTGTCCCTGCTGATCTCTCTCTCTCTCTGTGTCTCTGTGTCTCATTGGGAGGCGCTCCTTACCCGCCAGACGGCGGACAGAGAGAAGAAAAATAAAGCAGGACCTTTAACTCGACCTTTCCACTAACTCACGCTTGTAACCTTTCCACTGCCCTTTGCCGTGCTGCAAGTGTTGATGACAAAGATTCTGTGGGGGAGGAGTGAGGTTCAGTGTGTGTGTGTGTGTATGTATACATGTGCATGTGTGTGCAGCACTCATACCTGTTTACATTTTAGTACTCCATATGTGCAAACAATGTTGAGATGTCAGTGTGTTTTACAGGTGTGTCTCTTCGTGAGTGAGAGAGAGAGAGAGAGAGCAGGTTGTGCCCCCCCTCTCTCCCTCTCCTTCCAGACTGATTAGGTTAATTAGCCTGCAAATTAGCTCTTTCAAAAACATCAAGGCAAATTAATTTTGCTGCTGAGACAAATGAAGGCTCTGCCAGCAGTATAAGAATTGTGTGAAGAAGCGAGTGTTGTTGCTTGGTTAAAGTATTAATTTACCAGCACATGATGATTATATTTCCCTCTCAATTTTTAAATTGATTCTGCAAGTCCTGATAATGATACCTGTGGCATCCACTGCTCAATTTCAGCTCGACTCTTTGGTCTCTCTCTCTAGTAATGCAAGGCCCAGGATGACCAAGCTTCTTTTGTAATGCTGTTCAACCAAGTCAAGGCCTGCCATCCTCAATGTAGATGTTTGGGTTGCATGACTAAAAGATTAAAAACAAATGACAGGGGCATAAACTGTGAAAATTCTGTGCTTTTTTTACTATTTAGTTTTTTGTTGTTGTTTTTTTCATCACATTTATTGCCAAGTAGGTTTTTTTACATACAAGGAATTTGCCTTGGTATTTTGGTGCATAACATTAAACACAGTCAGAGAAAAGAGAAAGTAAAAACAAGCGCTGCAAAATGAATAGAAAAATACAACTAAAAAAAACAAAACAAAAGATATGAAAGATATCAAATATATCTGTTTTTGAAAATGAGGTCGGGAGGAAACGGTTCTTATGGTGTGAGGTTTTGGTTTGAGTTTGAGTTGGTCACAATCTTTCCTGCTCGCCTCAGGGTCCTAATCTATGACAGTAGATGATGTTCTTCTTTTTCAGGAACGCCCTGCTAACACTCACACTGTCCACATCTGGAAGCTGCCTCATGTGATGGGCTTTGAACAGCTGGGGGTTAAGGATATTGCTCAAGGGCACCTCAGCCGTGATTCTCTGTTTTACTTTCACTTTCACACAGATTTATCCTGACAGTCCAAAGATTGCGCCGGCAACCCTCTGGTCACAAGCTCACTTTTTTACCCTTTCAGCAACTACTGGCCCCTAAAATGTCTTTTAAAAAATGCTCAATACGATAAATGCATAATAACAGTGCTAAAGGAAAACAGAAATGTGGTACAGTGATACAGTATGTGATATCATGTAATATGACACACCACAACAGCTTCTGAACAGAACTTGACCATGTTTTTTTTTTTAAATACATGTCTGCATGTATGCCTTTACAGCAAATTCAACCATTTATATAATATGTTAAACAGCCATAACTGCATATTATCTTCCACCTTCCATGTTTTCTTATTCCTTCCAATGCAGTGAGAAAGACGTGTCCAGTATCTAGAAATCCTGTTTTTTATTCCCTTTGTCTGTCAGCTTCTTTCACCTGCTAACACACAAAAATGACAGCTGGGCTCACACTAAATACACCAACTTTTGTACACCCTGGGTTCAAGTCAGTTGGTCTAATCTTTCACCTCTGATCCTTCTGTTCGACTCAATTTGCTGCTTCTTATTCCTCGGCCAACACAGCATGGAAGTCCACACTGTCCACTGTACACAGGCTTTTCAAAAAGAGCATCCCAGCATTAACAAAGAGACAGACTGCAGCTGTAAACCTTGTTTATCAGTGAAAAAAAAGCAAAAAAACAAGCAGCGTGCAGGATTTTTTTCTTTCTAAAGGTTGGTCGAAGCCTGAAAGCGGCCTCATTAGGGATTAATTTTTTCTAAAAATGCAACACACAATCAAGGCTGTTTACTTTGTGTGTGATTTTCACTTAAATCATCATATTTACGATAACTGTATTTTTAAAGCAAATATATTTTAAAAAAATCTTTTAATTACAACTACTCCATACCGACTATCTCCTAAGTGGACTGAAAGGGGAACATCACAAACATAATAGCAAAAATCAATGGTATTGACAGCTGCACCAACAATCATCTTCATTAAGTACACTGACAGGCTCGAGGAGGTGCAGTCCTTGAACACACCACGACTACATAACTGACTGCTTGTATTGGCAGCAGTAAGCATGTACGTCTATTACCCACATACCTTTATCAGTGTGTGGGGTGCTAACACCAAGGACATTAAAGCACAGATGTTCAAACAATTCACACACACATACACACACACACACACAAACTGTACCCCGTGAACTGTTGCCAAGGCAACTGTAGACCACTGACAAGGGGCTTATTGGTTTCATGAAGTGACTGTTGGCCGTGTGTGTGTGTGTGTGTGTGTGTGTGTGTGTTCTCACAGGGCGCTAATGAAAGGCATTCATCATTCTGGTCTCTCTATCTTTACCACCGATTTCTGACAACCTCACACACACAGATGGGCACACATGCAACACACGCACAAACATACACACTGCTAATAGCTCCCATCATGGTGCCTGCAGCTCTGAGTGTGTGTGTGTGTGTGTGTGTGTGTGTGTGCGCGCGCGCATGTGTTTGTGTGTGTGTTTGTGGAGGAGGATGAACTACATGGGGGGCAGGAGATAACATATTAAACATTCCTCCTGTCTCCACCTACTCCAAAACACCAGAGAACACACACAGCACGGTAAATTCATGCACATGTGTGTATGTGTGTTTGTGTCTGTGTGTGAGCTCGGGCTTGCCGGAATAAAGAAATGCTAATCTGCTCATTGAGTATTCAACAAACCAAATGTTTGCCTTGGGAAAAAAGCTCCGCTTAAGGGACTAATTACTACAAGTGCTGGATGTAATGTTGCTCTGTTGCCTCCTTCCTTCACTAGTCAGACGAGCGTTTTTTTTTTCTTTACTCACTTTGGGATTTCTTTTTCACCCACTTCTTCTTCCTGCCTCTTTGTCTCCATTTCCAAAAACGAGAATGTTTTTAAAATGCATATTTTGAATGTTTTTAACATAATATATAAATGAAAAGTGGATCAGAGGATACTAATCTTCTAAAAGAGAAATTATATCAATTAAAAAGAACTTATATTATCAACAGAGCATGAAAGATGTATAGTGTTGCAGAGATATATGAGAAATCACTGCCGTCGCTACCGTAATGCACGTTATGTGCTGGAGGGGGCACCAAAATGGCCCAATTATAATCACGTTAAGCGTTAAGCGTAGTGTAATTCCCTTGGGGAATACAGCTGTGTGTAATGTGTGAGCGTAAGGTGTGAGTGGACGAGCGCGAGAGAAAGAGCGTCAGAGACAAGTGAGTGCGTACGGATGGAGGAGCTGCAGGTTAGCGGTAGGACTTAGGTCAGGAATAAATGTACAGTGTAGACTACAGTGTGTGATCAAATAAAGGCCATGGTGTCTCAAAAGCCACCGTGTGACTGACTGAAATGATTGTCCTAAATTATTAGCTCCAGCCCACACTTCTTGTGATACCAGTTGCGCCTCGAGAGGCGATAGTGAGTCACTACAGCGCTCAATCTTCCCTCAGTCCCACAAGTGGATGAAGAAATATAAAACCGTGCAGAGTGAAGGGACAGAGCTGCTCGTATCCAACAGACAGCAGCATCAGGGAGCCCGAACTTCTTGGTGAGTAAACACCCGGGGTCATGTCAAATTCTGCTTTGGAGGTCAGAGTTTTTTTGTTTTTTATCTTGGGATTAAAAAGTGGATTTTACCACTACCTGTCTGCAGCAGTGGAGGTGCAGGCATAAACTGTTGTTTTAGCAGCCATTTGTTGGCACTATGATACTATTTCATATGTATACAGAAACCAGACAGAAAAAAAGACTGCTTAGAGAAAACTAGAAAACTATAAGATCATTTGACTGCCTGTTAAGGGTGAAAGGTGAAAATGTGCCCATTACTTGATTACTGCTTTACTTTACTACGTTAGCATATCTCTCATCGAATTGAACTCAAAAGCTCAAATTAACTCAAATTGAACTTTATCGTTTGCAAACAGAATGGTATCATCTATATTTAGTATGCATTCAGACTTCACCATCATCATCAATAACCATCACAATGTCGTGATTATTTTGAAATGATCCTTACAATCAAATCACAGCAGAATCTGTTTATTTTGGCTTCGTACTGCTTCAACATTACTAAGTAGGTTCAGCGGTTCATAGTAACTTGCGCAAATAAAGTCAAGTGATCCCGCTTCAGCCAATATTCTTGTTACCACTAGCTTTACTGCTGTGAGAGTTTGGAAAGTTCGCTATACATTTCTGAGGAAATTGCGTGGTTGATTACATTGTCATCGCATCGATGATGGGCGGGGACAAAATATTTTATTTATGTTATTACAAACTACCCTTTTAAATAATATTAAACTTGTGAGCGTTTCATTTTAAAAATATTTATCAACATTTTTGATGAGGTCATTTGTGTTCATATATGAAGCAATGGACATGAAATAAGATTTTATCTAGGTATATAACAGACTCTTAAGTTGATTTTGTGCTGCCTTTTCCCCCAGTAGTTATTAACTGTGAAGGCAGGTATAATAGATCAGTGCCACTTCATTCACATGTTCTTTGCATATGACATTCAATAGTCTTCAGCCACTAGCGGGTGTGTTACAAATGATAATGAATAAAGAAATCAGTTGGGGGAAGGTTGATGGTAAGAAAGTAAGAAAAGAAATCTTTATTTAAATAGTTTTTTTTCCCTTTTATCTGTATTGCAGGTTGTGTCATCTGATAAGAGAAATTTAGATGTTATTTACTTTAATTTAATCTAAATTTTTGATTTGAGATGTTTTATCAAGCTGAAGTTAAGTGAGAAGACATGATATATACAGCAAACACACCAGAGAGAACGTAAGGAAGGACTTACCTTGACTGAGTCTCTGTCTGAGGAGGCAGATGGCAAGAGACAGAAAAAAAAAATAACTCATTAAAGCATTTCATGTCTGAACAACAAGTACAATAACAAAGACACACTCAAAACAGGACAGAAAATGGAAATCTCCCTCTCTCACACACAGAGTTAGAGATGGCAATATTACAGAGGTAATGTTAATGTCAACTTAAACTAAAAGTGAATCAACTCAGTATTTCCTGTTTATTTTTCCAGCTAGCCTCCAACATGTTGCAGCAGAAATACATGATCATACACTGGTCGCTACAGTGAAGCAACAGTGAAGCTGTTCACAATATACACACTCTGTTTGCATGAAGAAAGACACGTGCTGTAGCAGCAGCCGGTGAGACAACAAGCATTCAGAAAATTCAACCGTGGTTGTCAGCCAACTGAGGAATGTAGCTGAAACCTGTACGAGGCTACATGATGACAGTAGGTCACATTTTCGTTAGTCACGTTTTTTTTTTCTACTCTCAGCAGAAAATCTGCTCTTTTCCAATGGAAGCATTGTGAGTCTGTTCAGATTAGACATGCTAGTAGACTAAATATCCATACTATGCACACACGATAAGCTGTTTTATCGCCACCTGCTTTAAAGGTCAACATATTAACTGACAATGGCGATATTGGTGCCCGCAGGTCTACAGCCTGCAATAGAAAACAAAGAAAAGCCTTTAAAAAGAGCAAAAAGACAAATAGAGAAACCTGTTATTCCCTCCATACACACCCATTCACATGAACCCAGCTAGAGATGGAATTGGATTGTTATTGATTTTGCTCCTAATGGTGGTAAGTATTACCTGAGTTAGCTTTGCTGCAGCTAAAAGGGCAAGGTTAACTGCTCTACTGCACTGTCGAAACCCTCACAGCCATGCTGCAACAGAGTAATTAAGAGCTGGCACACACTGTTTCTATCACACACACACAGACGCACACACACACACCAACACACACTCAGTCTCAATGCACTGTAATTAAATGCTTGAACTCAAAGTCAGCTTGTCAGGAGAAGAAATAGAGGCGTTCTGTGTGTACAAGAGGAGAGGCATCATGGTGGCTGTGTATCGCTCCTTATTAGGCCAATTAAAACGACATAATGACAAATCAGTTTTTAATTGCTTTAACTGCCGTTCGTTCAGAGTACTAAGAATTTAGGCATCAGCATCAATAAAAGTGGTGGTATAACTCATAACATTGACTGAATATTCCAGAGTTTAGGATCATTATCTGAACAAAAGATAAAAGCTTCAGTATTATGTATGTACTCATCTGCTCATGAATAGAACTGTATTAAATACTGACATGTTCTACAGAGTTTTCTATATTTGTAGTCTGGTATATAATCTTTTATCTATATAAATAATCTGTCACTGGATGTAAGAGACAAAAGTAGACTGATTTACAGATACAGATTTACAGCAATAAAGCACTTGATAAAATGATAAAGATATGATAAAATGTATTATGTTAAAAAAAAGTATAATGCAACAATTTGGTAAAGAGATGATGGAATGAATGTTCCTGTAAATATAGAATTAAAAACAATTTTTGTGTTGAATAAAAATGGAGGAGGAAGTAACCAAACAAACTTCACATTGTGACTATTTACCACACAAACGACCAGTAATGCATCCTAAGACTTACTGCAGACATGAAGACGCCAATACATGCACACACACGCAGACACAGACATAAACACATGTACACACGCAGAGGGGGGCTTACCTCTCGGGTGTTCGCTGTTGTTGTCATGGTGTTTCCTCTCGTCTTTGAGTGGCAGCTGGTGGCTCAGGGCGGAGGACAGAGCCAGTAGGCTGGCAGTACCAGCCCCGGGGGGTAGGGGGGGCTGAAGGCCCGCTGGGTGTGGAGTGAGCGGGATGGGGATGGCGTGGCCGTGAGAGAGGTGCTGCGCCTGGAGCTGCTGCTGCTGAACCAGACACCGAAATAATAATTACTCTAATGCTACATAATAGTCTAGATGGTGGAAGACAGATCAGAGACAGACAGCAAGGCAGAGTGAGAGACAAAATAAGACTAACATAGTTTGAAAGTGTCCTCAAAGAAGTCTCTGGACACCTGAGTATGTGACTGGTGATGAAAAAAACTCACACATATTACTAATTTTACAATGTTTCATTGTGCTCCTGATGAAGGTCAGACTGAAATCAAACTACAGATATCAAAAGTTTTCAAATAGTGTGTGCTTGTGTTTTTCTGGCTGTGCCACTTTAACTCTGATCTGCAGCATAATGCACTGAGCGGCGCAGATGGGCTTTTGCAGGGGGATGTAGAAGTTCTATGGTTAGTGCTGAAGAAAAAAGGTTGTCTGATGGCAAGGTTAAGTGGTGAGAATATTTTTAATATAGCATACACTTAAACAGATAATGACTTTTTTGAGGCTGACCTTTTTATGTGGCTAAAATACATTTTTCTGTTGACCCCGTCCACAGCAGTGCATAGCTCTGCCTCTCAGCCTGTCTGCTTTCACAAACTAGGGCCGTGCAGACCGCCTACTACACACTGACTATGGCTGTACCTTAGCATAAAGCAATATTTGTATGAGGTAGGACACTTTGCAGTTGAAAAATAAAGTCAGTGCTCTCCGGCGGACAAACGTACACTTTCCATCATATTCACTGATACAAATAATCTACGATAAGATGAAAACCCACTGTAGAAAGCAATCAACGGGTGTTTTCTGGAAATATTCAAAATACACTGTGTTGTTTTATCTGCTGTGATGAATAAATATTAAAAAGACATTTTTATCACACTGTAAATTAAAGCTGAAAAATATTGGTAAAATTATTTGGTGAATGAAAAAAAAGATAAAAACAAGTTTTAAAAAAAAAATAACTTTTTCAATATTTCTCTCTGTTAGACTGCGTGTGTGTATGTGTGGGTGTGTGTGTGTGTGTGTGTGCCTGCAATACACCCACTCCAATGATGGCGTTGAGTTCAGCCATTGTGACCTGCTTGGCCCTCTCCACCGCCTGCACCACCTGCTGCTGATGCTGAATGGACAGACAGACAGACAGACAGACAGACAGACAGACAGACAGATAATCAGGGACAGATATTTAAACAGCAACAAAAGATGATCTGTTAAATTCAGACATCTGGATTTACTCCTCCTACACAATTCTCTGGTATAAATGAAGACTGTAATATGAAACAACCCTGCACACCTGTGAATCAGATACTACTACTTCACATCTGTTCTTTTTTTTAAAAAAAAAAAATCACAACAAAGCAATCAGTCTGCTTTTTCTATCAAACCTGAATAGCAGCTAAATCGCAGCTGTCTGTTAGTCACACACTGACTGACACGCACAACTCAATATCATTCTGATCATAAAAACAGAAAACTGTCTCATAAAACCAGCCATAAATGTGAACTAATGGAGTGAGCTGCTGTATCTTACTCTACCTTGAACCATATGGGTGTTTTTTCAGTTTCAGTATCAGTTCTCACAGCTGATTAGCATGCAGCTAGCTTGGTCAAGTATTAGAAACCAAACAGTCGGAGGTCTAAGGGGGACATTTCTGAATCCATGTTTGATAAAGAGTCCAAGATATATTGTAGTACAAGTGGTCAAACATTCTGATATGTTTTGGAGAAGGCCATTGTGCACAACAGCTGTAACCATAAAGGCAAGGCTGTTCTGTTTCTCTGCCTACACACCTCAAAAACGTGCACATATTTGTAGTGAGAAAGAAAGAGACAGATATCCAGAGAGACAGACAGCCAACAGGGCAAAGTCATCCAAAGGGTACAGCGCGAGAAAGACAGATCCAGTCGGTGAGAGAGAGTGAGAGCAGCAAGATTCATCCAGGAGCGCAAAACATCAAAGCAGGGCAGACATGAAAGAGCTTATCTGGTGTGGAAATGAACCTGACCATCGAGTTCAGCTACACCTCTGCAGACTGAGTCTAACCAGCCAGAACGTGACTCACACACATGAAAAGATACATTACTCTGATGAGCATTGGCAAATTGACCATTATTATTAATAATTGCAATAATTATAGACTTGGGGTGGAAAGAAAAAAATCAATAGCCAACAATTTACTTTCATTTCAGCTTAAATCAGATTTTTTGTTTCATCGCGTTGTCTGTTTTACTGTGACGTTACTTGACACAACATTTAAAACACTGCTTTGTTTGTTAGCTGCATGGAATTTATTAAAATGTTGTTTCTAATTGTCAGCAATGACCGAAGGAGACGGGCACAAATTACTTCAACACTAATGAAGAAAACAGATGGTTAGACTGACTGTTAATTACATTTATACTCTTCCAAGGGAAAACATTACAAAAAAACCTTTAGAGATTCACACAAAGATTTCATTTTTTCAACAATTGGCTAGAGTCTGGCACATTTTAAAAGTGACCAAAGGTTTAGTTAAATTATGCCGGTGTGGTGCTGGTGTGGTTTCAGCGCCTTCAGTGGATATGCCCCCAGCGTCTCAGGGCTGAGAATCCTGCTCATTTTTACTCGATTTTGACAGCTAATTTTATAAACATTTCTATGTTTTTAATCATTCAGATTTGGCTGGGTGGTTAATAACTTTTCTTGTTTGGACTGACAAACTCACAACACAAATTTATTATTACTTTACACAGACTTTAAGGCTGAGTTTGTTAAAAAAAAAAAAAAGTCACATACTGGCGCCACCGCAGTAAGTTAGTTTTGAACCAGACTCTGAAACATTACTTTATTTAATTTTAATCTTTGTGAGCCCAAAAAAGAACTTTTATTGTTGACAAAACATGAATATAAAACAACAACACATGAAGACAGTCAAAATATATCTAAAGAAAATGGAGTATACATTTAGCAAAAGTCAAGAAATATTTGATCAAAGACTGTGACCCAGAATTCATGCTGACTTAAGTTATGTGTACTCTGGGATTCTGGCACTTGCAGTATTTCTTATTATTGTATTAGGCATAATTCTACTGGTGCTCATATGGATAAAATATTTAATTAATTATTTGCTTGATACAGTGGGTTGAGCGATGCATTATCCTATTAGTGACAACAATGCTCCTGTCAAAGAAATTTCCAAACTGCGAGAAGGAACAATATCAGAAAATGACAAAAATAAAAACAAAGAGCTCTCACAAACACACACAGTCATTGTGATTCGCTGCATAATAATAATATGATTGTGTTACATTTCGTATGTGCAGCCAGTAAACGAGGCTGTGCATCAAAACAAAGCAGTAAAAGCTGTTTCCTCTCCCTGCCTCCCCTCTCTGCGGGCATCAGGGCTGTGTAGCAGCACCACAGTCTAATGCCATTATTCCTAATCCACCCTAAACCCTCCTAATCCATGGCTAATCTGGAGGAGAGCTTTGGAGTCCACACTCACTCCTTCCTGCTGTTCCCACCCCTCTTCACACATACAGACAAGCACGCGCGTGCGCACACACACACACACACACACACACACACACACACACACACACACACACACACACACACTTTCAACTCCTCCAGAGGATGGATTTATCAGCGAAAGACACACACCAAGATTCCACAACAAACACACTGTGTAAAACACACTTTTCACACCCACTACTGTATGTGCACACATTTACAGTGCATTTCATGTTTATGCAGGTGGACAAATATACAGTACACACACACACATACACACAGAAAAAGCACAAACAAAATAATTTTCACACACTCTCTCTCTCTCTCTCTCTCTCTCACACACACACACACACACTCAGCAACTGGCTCCTGCATATGTTAGTGGGAGACATTTAATAAGTTCACAGCATATCTGCCTATCCCGAGCTGGGAGGATTAGCCCAGGATTATCTGTGTGTGAGTGTGTCTGTGCATGTGTGTGTTTGTGTGTGTACGTGGCAGTATGCATGCATACGTGCGTCCATAACTGTCTGTTTTGCCTCACAATCCACCACACACTTCTCCTCCTCTGGGTCCTCTCTCTCTCTTCCTCTCTCTCTCTCTCTCTCTCTCTCTCTCACCCACCTCTGTCTTAACTCACACTGACAGGCATTTTTGAGTCTTACCTCTTGAGAGAGGAAGGGGATGACTTGGGCGCAGATTGCGTTCAGCCGCTTCACGATCTCCGCCTGCGAGACAGAGAAGTGGGTGCAGGAAACACAATCATCTTCAAATTCAGCAACAGACAAGAAGGCGTCGGCCTCTTCACGCAACCTACAAATGCTTACAAAAAGTCAGTTTAATGTGTGTTAAATTCAAGTAATAGCCCACATTATTTTCACATAATGGCCCATTTATATGAAACGATAGTAATTTCACGTACGCTCAGTTGTTGGAAGCTTTTACATGCTCTGTTAAAAACCCCAGGTCTGCTTTTTCTTTTGGCTCACAGGAAGTCATTTTAGACCTCTAGTAGCTCTATGAAGCTGTTTTTTTTTTTTTTTTTTTTGCACGCAAGGAAAAAAAAAGACATCAAAGTACCACCCACACTGTGTGATTTAAAGATGATCTCTGGAAAGTGCAGAGCACGGAAAATAAGCGCTTAGCATCAATGTCACCAAAACAGAAAAAGCAAACCTCACAGAGAGCATGTTCTCTGAAAGTTTAATATTGAGCGATTATTGTAAGGCAGATTGAATCGGCCAAAAAGCCTGACTGAATAGGCAGGTGTAGATATGCGGCTGTAATCATGCTCTCAATTCTCATGAACTATCTGCACAAAAAGTATGTGGTTACATGAGCAGTTAAAGGTGAGCAATGATTGTGATTGAGACTATGTCCTCAACGTGGAAGTTACCTCATCACTCCAATCGCATTTTTAACAAAACACCCTCCACACACACACTTTATAGTTAAAGATGAATGCATTCACAACACACATGAAAATGCTGTTGTTTTCTTCTTTTGAGTAATGTACATTCCTACACGCACAGACCGAGCAGCATAAACACAAAGAAACCAAATCAATAGACTAGAATTTGCATGTTTTTAAGAGATGTCAGCTGTTAACTTTTTTTTAATAATCCTGACAGTTTAATTTCACATACATACGTTCAGATAATTAGCTCTCATATTACAAACTAGTAACTGTGTTAATGTACTAAGAAACACTGCTGCAGGCTATAAATATCACGTCTTCTTCAGTGTCATTTCAGCCAAGATGCCATAGACTTACTGTGCACCACGCTGTCTAAACCATTCATGAGAGAATAATGGAATAAAAATAACTGTCAGTTGGTCCAGCAAAAGCCAGAAACAGAGAACAATGGTGTTGTTTTCATCACAGAGAGCGCCGAGAGATATCGTCTTTTTTATTCCACGCTTTCTTCTTCCTTGTCAAAACCTGGCATCTACATTACCCACAATGCAACCTGACTGTCAACAGATTTCATTGTGTTATGCTAATAGTGGCTAATGTAGCCTCAAGCTGCTAGCCTCACACAGAGATGAGGAGGAGTGGGCTGCAGAGGTGACTCCTTTCTAACTCAACACCATCAGATTTCCTTTTATTTTCAAACGTGCGGTCTTCAGCCTCAACTGCTGACTCATGTGACATCACTCGAGGCAATATCAGACTTTATGCAAATGTTTTCACATTCCCTCAGGCAGACTTTGATGCGTAAAATGATCACAGCACATTTTAATAAAATCTTCATCTTAGTACGCAGCAAGTGGGATCAACGAGATTTGCAACTTTTTAAAATCGTTTGAGAGACATTTTAGTCAAGAATTAACAATAACTACTACTACTTTCGTATCCCACTTCCAGTGACAACAACACTTCTTACTTGATATTCAATTATTGCAGATTTAGTGATATCAGTGTTTATGTTGACCAACATAGGTTTGAGGTCATTTAGAAACAATGTTATAACACCTTGTAACAATGTGTTCACCAGCGCTGACAATTTTATTGTCCCACTCAGTAGGCGTGAAAAAATGCACGCACAAATTCTTTGTTTGTGTTTTTTAACATAAACAATCGATTGTTATCTGATTCTTTAAACTCAAAAATATCAATATCAGTATGAGTTTCAAAAATCCAGCATCTATCTGCTACACCGCTCATCCTTCAGTATCTCTGGAAGGTTATTCTACCACCGCACTCTCTCAACATCAATCAACATCACACTAATGGATGATTTGTGAATACAAACCCAGGATTTAGCTCTCTCAGGAATTTGAAGGAGTCCACTTGAGCAGACAGCTGAATGAAAACATGAGAGACTTTTGTCAACTTAATCAGCTAAATTAACAGCCAAATACTGACAAAGCCACTGAGGACTGAGATAATTCCTCCAAGTCCAACACAAATGTAGAAGAAGCTACATCTCTAACCTTGTCAAGGGGCCTGTTTGTTTGTATATAACCTTGATAGAGGTGAACTTTGCTCTGGTATCAGTGCTAACAGAAGCCCCCGGAGGCAGTGAGAGCAAACCTACAGACACACACTGATACAAACCCCTCAGACTGCAGCAGGATGATACACATAAACAGACACACACCTGCACAGCCTTCTCTGTATTCATCAGATGTTTTACTGAACCCAAGGGTTGGCTTTTAAAGATTATACAGCACTCTCTCTCTCTCTCTCTCTCTCTCTCCCTCTCACTCTCTCTCTTCACATCAGGTAGGATTTTTTTTTTTTTTTACAGGAAATTGCCTGATCCACTGTCCCAAAGGGAGTGCTAGTAGTGCAAATCAAATCCAAACACGAACACAGACGAAAGACACAGGCTTGCACAAAAACACACACTAAACTAGAAGAGTGCACTTGGTAGAGTGCAGATCTCTGCCAGGTGTGTCTGGGGGCATGTGGGTGGGAAACTGGGAGTGCAGGGCAGACTGTGTGATCAGCATGTTTGCATGAGAGCAGTGGAATGAAGGGGAAATAATGTGCAGGTCCCAAAACACCAGCGATGTAAAATGTCGATTTTCAAGTGAAACTGTTAAAACTAACGATGAGACACTAAGAATCACTAACGTGACCAACACATATGTACGTTGTCCCCTGCAGAAACAACTCCAAACTGAAGCAGTTGTTGATGAATTGGCTAAGATACACACACGAACACACATGACTAAATGCATGGTCCCCTGAAGGCCTCCCCATAGTTGAGATGAACATCACCTTCTTTATTTGTAAGCGTAAACACTTACACTACATCAAAAACGGTCCTGTGACCTGCAAATACAATGATGGAAAGATTTTACAGATAATTTTATTTCAGTTTTACTACTTCACTGTCAAGAAACAGGAAGTAGTTTGACTTGCAGAATAAAATATCTTCAGCTAAGGATGCTACCAGCATGGCAAATATGCAGATTAGCCTAGAAAGATCTCCTTAGCCCTGGACCACATAGAAAGATCACTTGCTGGTGGTTGTCACTACTTTTAGCCCACGTGGCCACTATTTGCAGTTTGGACTCTAAAGTTGACGTTGAAGTTTTGTCACATAAGACAAAGAAAATGAGCAAATCCTCACATTGGAGAGACTGAAACCAGAGATTGTTTTTGACGACTGATACTATGTCAATTGACTCATTGATTAATCGACTAATAATTAGTGCTCTACAGTGGAGATGTACAAGACACCAGAATTCACAGGATACGTTTATTATTGAGATCATACTGAATGCAAAACAAACATTATTTATAAAAGTAAAACATTTCCAGCTAGGTGCAAACAGTGCTATATAAATAACATTCATTTGTCTCATACTTTGGTTTGGTGTTAACAGAACTTTCGAACAGAACTTGTCGTCACTTAAGAGTAGATGCCTAATACAGGTGTATTTAAAAAAAAAAAAAGACAGCCATGTTATCCAAAAATGTGCTCAGCCAGACAGCAAACAGACAGAAAACAAAAGGGCAGAAGCTTAAAGCTGAGCCGTCTTCACTCTTTAGACATCTGCAGTCCTTCACAGATTACTCAAAAGTTCCACTGAGTATCGATTCGTGTACTGACAACGATATCACTTTGTCAGAAAAAAAACCTAAAACATCCAAGAGCTCTCATCCTTTCTGATGATGTGGTTTTATTGAATATAGTGCTGTGCTAAGCTTTTAAGACAAGACTTCAGAGGCCATGAATGTAGAGCTTAAAAATATTTTCTTTCAGGATGTCTGAGCGACAACTATCAGTGGCTTTGGGAGCCATTTAGAGTCGTGCAGATGGGGAACTAGAGACAGGGTTGGAGTTTAACTTACCTGTGATTAACACAGCTCTGCAGCTGCTCACTCCCACAGACAACCTAAAACACTGACATTTTCATTTTATATTTAACGTTTATCCAGGGAAGACTTGATGTGCACACATGCCCTTTCTCAGCTCGGTGCTGCTTCACATTCACACTCACCAGGGAGCTGCCCAGTACATATTAGCCTCTGAGAAACTCCACTGCATTAGCTAGTTTGGGTTTAAGTGCCTTGCTCAAGGGTGTCTTAGTGTTAGGTGTTAAGGGCAAAGGAGGCTCAGTATTTTACAGCTGGGAAATGAGTTGGTGATCCTCCAGCTTTTATGACTAGGCTACAGTGGAGAGGCTCAAGATGAAATGTTGCCACATCGCTTGGACACAAGAGGCACCGCCAAAATTACCAATCAAGCTCCCAAAGTTGGCCCAAAACACACCACAAACCCTGACAGGGATGGTGTTTTATGGTGTTTGCAAGTTTGAGATATATCAGTATGATTATTGATTCTAAATTATTAGAATTATAGAAGAAGAATTATAGAAGACAGTGGAGAGCTGACAGGAAATGAGCAGAGAGACGGATGGGGAATCACCAAACTGAATGTTGCAATTACATAGTCAGCACCTTGAGCCATTAGTCCACCAGAGCGCAGCAGCTGTAGCTTTACATTTCTGTAGACCATTTTTAAATGCATCTTGCACGTTTAATTTTTTTTTTCTGTATTTTCTCAACCATTTCAGATGTTGGTTTTTTGTTGGTGAAGCAGTGTTAACTTTGTAAATCAACTTGCACTGAATGATATTACCTTGACAAAAACCAATGCAAAGGTAAGGCTCACTGTATCGGAGTGTCCGCTAATGACTTACATTATACTGTACATAAATGAATGAACACTAATGGCTGTTCATGCTTTTAATGTAAAACAGTTGCGATTTAGAGCTGCTGTCAATTAAACATGGTGTTCAACTTCAAGTTAAATGGCAACTACTCTGAAATGTTTAAGTGTATTTCTGTGCAAAAAGGTAAAAAAAAAAATTGTAGGCTTCTCAAATGTGAATATTTGAGAAGCTGCATGCAAAACCACTAATGTAGTGTTTTAAAACTATAGTGGTTTTATTTTGAAAGACTGACAAGTATGATCTGAGGCTACGAGGCGTCCTCTAATCTCAAGATAAGCTCCGTGGATCGACTTGGTTCAGTCCCAACCTTAAAGACCTCTCTGGCTAGTCATTTCTTTTTCTTTATTAACTGTCATGGTGAAAGGTCCAGGTTGAAGTCAAGGCCTGTTGCAGAAACAAATTCTCCAGTTTTGTACAGCACAGTAGCTTAAAGATAAATAAGGATTCTAAGGCTACTAGATCAGCTGTAAAGATGCAGATCTACACTAACAGCCCTACAACCTGACTCTCCAATCGATTCATTTTGAAGAGGTGACCCTGGGATGTTGGCACAGAAACGTAAACAAAAGCACTGGAGCAGAAAAGGAAATGGAGACGCTTTTCCATGAGGCAACACAACCAATTTCAGGTGACATTTTACATCAATGGCACACAATCGTGACTGTCGGCCAAAGTGCAGAGATGTCAGCCTGTTTGGTCATCGTGTGTGTTCACGCTACAGAGACAAAAAAAAAAAAAAAAAAAAATGAAGAAAAGGCTGTGGTTTGTGCAAAACTGAAGAATTTCTTTCTGCAGTGAGCAGGCCTTGACTTCGCCTGAACCTGTCACCATCTTGACAGCGAATAAATAAAAAGAAACGACTGGCCAGAGAGGCCTTTAAGGTTAGGACTCAAACCAGGTCGATCCATGGAGCTTATTGCGAGATTAGAGGACTCTGTGGTCACATAAAGCCCAGTAACCTCAGAGGCAAGATCATGTGCGCTGAATTTATCTTTGACCCTCAATGTGAGCTTCTGGAGAAATGTTCCTCCGGTTAAAAAAAGAGAAAAATAAGTGAACAGTCACGGTGCAACATCAAAATTCTCATTTTATGGTGTGCCGCTCAGATCAACAACATGCAATAAATGGTGTGTCATCTTCCTGAGCCATTGACTTTTAACAACTTCTGGCACTTTGAAATGTTCTGAAAAGGGGGCTCCTGCACAATTTGCCACTGAATATGCTTTCATTATTTACCCGAGAGCACCTACTTGGATTACAGTGCTCCCTTTGTTATAACAGGATGCTGAGCTAGCATAGCACAAAAACACCCGAGCGATAACCACTTATCACCGACAATGGTGCCCAAAAGAATGAAAAAAAAAAAAAAAAACAGTTGAAATACTCCCACTCTAAGTCCTAACAACAAAGAAATTAGATCATGCAGGAGCCCTGGAGTCAGATTGGGTCAGATAGAAGATCAAATGTCCATCTCCCCTGTGGAGCTTTGTAAGCACCACATCAGCACCACTTTTCACCACTAGCTAATACACCTAATGGACCCCACCATATAAAGGCTGTATTCCCTTGTGACTGTATGTGTGTATGTGAGTGGGAGTGTGAAAGACACAGATAGATAGAGAGGGAAGGACAAAGAGGAAGGGTGCTATACAGACAGACTACAAACAACTTAAGCAAAATTAGTGCCTGATGTAAAGATTTAGTTTGGTCTTAATAGAATGGAGCTCTTGCTCTTTGCGCCTCATTAAAGTTTAAAATAAACCTTCTGACTTGATTGACTATAAAGAAGAGTACATTCAGTTCTGACATATTCACATGTGTGATATCAAAAGTATTGATTTCCTTTTGGCTCCTGATCTCTGTCTATGTGTGGCCAGATGTCTCAGTTCCATTTGTCTATAAGTTATGGCCACCAAATGTACAACTTGCAAGCTGCAGCTGCAACTTATCATTTACCTTCCTGTTAACTTCGTCTCATTTTACTAATCAAAACAAACAAACCCATGCATGAGATAATGATTATCTCCACTTTGTGACCAACATTCATGTGTGAAATGTGACAAGTTTTACTACATCGAGCACACAAAATGCTTTTGCATGCCCGTGAGTAGCTGCATGTTAATAGCCTACCTATGCATTCACTGTAGGCTTTATTATGGTGAAGAAATCTAAGTTATGTCCCATTTTACATTTTAGTCTTCAATTGTCAGTGTATGGTTGCCGCACTAGGTAGCTAACTGCATCCACGAATATAATAAATAATAAATAGTGAAATAGGTGCATTGCCAGTTTTTTAGGTCTGTGATACTCTGATATGTACACTTATCTAATTCACAAAACATGGGAACGATTTGTTTCTCATTTGAACACAATAGCAATTCGAGCACTCGATGTAGTAAAATGTGTCCTCTATATGTTTTTTTCTGTCTATGGCCACTCTGGGGCCTCTGTAGATATGTGTGTAAGCATTATTTGTAAATTGCCTTTTTGAAACTGGTCCCTGGTACCAGGTCAATTAAAGAGAGATTTCTCTCCCACAGTTAAACAAACTGGCAAGAACTCCAGGAAGTCACTGCACTTTATCAATAACCCCAATGAAGCTGCAACGTATCTTTACATCTTGGCTTTTAAACAGATTACTGACACAAAAATGTGTTTGTGAACGTTGGATGTGCCGGTAGGCATATATTGTCACCTCTGGAAAGAGCCAGGCTAGCTGCTTCCCCCCTTTTTCCAGTCTTTATGCTAAACTAAGCTAAGCTAACTGGCTTCTAGCTGTAGGCTTTTATTCACCTGACAGATAGTGGCATTAACCTTTTAACATTCAACAAAAAAAAAGCATATTACCCAAGAAAATATCAAACTACTCCCTTTTTCACCTCGGGACGATGCAGATTAATATTGTGACCCCTTATGGGGTCCTGACCCCGATGTTGAGAACCACTGAAATACACTGTCACAGTTTTACCCAGCCTGCCATCATTTCCAGACTCCTGTTACATACACAAGTGGCATTTCAAGTAAAACTTTAACCTGAAGATTATTAAAATGCTTTAAGTTTTACATTTGTAATCCATCAGAAAATATAAAGAATTACACGACTGTCATTTAAAATCTTATTTACTGTCACTTAAAGGTTCCAATGTGCTTTTAATCTTGTTCTAAATGCATTTTCTAGACGTAAGTCCAAATATTAAAATGCCGGATAAAACACTACGTGACCAAAATCAAATGTCTCCCTATTGGCTGCAGTGGAATGAGTTGTCAGAGCTCATTGAAGACGCTGCCAGTCTTCAGTATCAAAACGTCTTATTACTTCCTTCTTTCACCACTTTCTCCTCCCTCCTCCTTCCCCTTTTCTCCCCATCCTTCGCTTGCTTTATTTCTCTTTCAGCCTCACTAATTTGCAATTGATTAGCTGTCCTCCTGCAGCTCAGTCCCATGCTCTACACCCCTTGTACCCTCCTCCCTCCTGATCCCTCCTCACCCCTCTCCACCTCACTGCCCGGCTTCCCCTCCATCTACGAGTCAGTTTCTCTTTAACGAGGGCACCAGAGCCCTTCTGTGTAAATAAAACAGAGAGCGGAGCCAAAAATCAATGGGCTTATTACCCTCAGAAAATGCTAAACAAGCAATATTAGCCATTCGCTCGGTAGCAGAGGCCGACTACCTTAATGGGACTGAGCACCCCCCTCCGAAAACATCACCACCACCACCGCCGCCACCACCTCCCCTTCTTCAATCTCAGCATCCACTCAACAAGCCACACATGTTGTATCATCATATTGAATGCTGTAGATAGACACACATTAACACCCATGCACGATGGCGTGCAAGTGCACACAAATGGCCTCCACGTCAAAATCATTTGTTCCAAAACTCACACACACACACACATACACACACAGACTGCTGGCAGAAATTAGGTATTCACTCACTCAAACTGAGACAGAAATCATTGGGCACCACATGGAGTCACAGGCCACGTTTTACCTCTTTTTATTTTTTTCTCCCTTTCTCCCAATAGACACACACAAACACGCGGATACACACACACGCACACGCGCGCACAGCAGGATTTATAGTAGACACCCCATATTTCATCAGACAAGTCTGATTAGTATGCCAGTAAAAAGCTGCACGTGTGTGCAACACACACACAGAAACACACACAAAGACCAACACACAGTAAACGTCTACAACGTATGAGCACATACACACACACACACAATGTGCACAAACATACAAAGAGTACACACAAAACTAAATAAACAACCACAGTATGCATACAGACAAACACACACACACACACACACACACAAAGCAAACATGTACAGTATACATACAAGCTGTCATACAGACACCACACAAACACACACATGCGTGCACACGTACACACACACACAGTATAGATACAGACAAACATAAAAACAGCAAGACAAAGGCCACTTCCTCTCACACTTTCAAACACACACCTTCACCCACACGCTACCACAAACACACACACACACACACACACACACACACACACACACACTATTTTTGTGGAAATGAATGCGTAGCTGGTTAGCTGTGGCCCATTTACCCTGGCAGCTGATGTGTGTTTAACACAGACATTTATGCTAATGATCTTCCATGTTTAGGAAAAGGCAGCAGTAATGTAAAGGCTCGTTAAAGGCCAAATCCTCGTTCACTCGAGTCATTTTTCAGCCCATTTTCTCGTTCAATTAAACTGATGAAATCATTATTCACACGTGGAATTGCTGCTCAACCTCACAAGGCAACACAACTGCTGCTTTTCCACCCTGTAAATATATCACATTTACATGAAACGTCTTTAATATATTTTCTGGAATGATTTAACTGCCCTAAGCCAGTTTATGCCTCTTATGTTTTATCAACACGTTCAAGTCACAAAGTATACAATTTACTAAAAACACGTTCCCAGAGATCTTTTGAAAAATGCAAAAGGTTGTTTAATAAAACCGCTGTCCTGCATTTCCAGAATCTTTAGAGGAGATGAAAAAATATTCTGCATCTTGTTTCTTTCTAGCCCTTTTTGACTTTTTGACTCTTGTATTTCCCAATAAAAGTGGCCAGAAATTTCTCTTGTCATGTCGACACAAGCAAAATATTAACACATTACTCTTGGGATGAAACACTGATACTGAAACATTATGAAACATTCTTTCATTTTGAATCCAGTTGAACAAACTGAGCGTGGTGTAAATTACAGCCATTTGGATTAGGATGGAGGACAGTTTGATGCATTACAAATCTTATTTAATATGAACAGAATATTTGTCTTTGTGTGTCTTTGAGGATTCTGAAAATACCTTAAAAAAAAATTGGCAACTGTTGTTAAGCGATTTTTTTTAAAAGATCACCAGGTAGATTATCAATCAGGCGCTGAGCACAAACTGGGGCCAACACTGCACTATGACTGGTGGGAAGTTGTAGAGAAGAGATCATTATGAGGACGTGAAGACAATTCAGACTTATGTTTTATTGCAGAATTTAGCAAAACTAGCAACACCACTTTGAAACGAACGGCCTGGAGAACCCAGGTGGAACATTTTGAAACCTGAGATGTTTCAGTTTTAAAATTCAAAACTATCACCAACTGACTGTAGTCTGGTCTTTCCAGTGATAAACTTATAGCACTCATGGTGATAAATACATAAATCATCTCCAAATTAACAGGACACTGCCCATTAGATATAAATATATAATATACAATATAGAGTTCAGAGCAATTTAAAACCAAAAGCTCATATTACTCATTGGCCATCTGCATTCCTGTGACACGCACCACAGTGTGGTTTAAGTCAGTTCTTCTTTTTAACATTGGAGTGAAAAAACGTTTCCTACCTGCTTGTGCATCTCGATGTTCAGCCCGTATGACATTTCATAGTACTGAAAAAAACAAAGATCAAAGCAAGGTCAAAAAAGGTCCTCTCTGTTCCTCTTTTTGAACACACCAAAAAAGCACTAATGCATGCATGCACGCACGCACACACGCATCATTGAGACTCACCATGACATAGTGTCTTTGCATCTCGGTTTTCTCGCTGGCCAGTTTCTCACACTCCAATTTTAGACTGAGACAGGCGGAAATATGTTATGTTAGTGCATGTCACAATCAAAACCACGAACCCACACGTGTGCAGATAAAAAAAGATCTGAAAATCATTCATGACTTTCAGTTTTGATACTCTTAAAGATACCTACAAGATCCTTTACATGCTTTGTGGCATGAAATGAATTCACAAAATACAACTTTCAGTCACAAATCACAAAATACATAGATTTCAGATCTCGCTCGCAGAATGCTGAAAGTAATACACCTGTAAGTGACTACATCCTGTTACTTTAAATTTGCATTTCTAAATTTAAGTGCAACAAAGAAAGAAAGAAAAAAAAAAGAGTTGCTTGGATCACACCAGTTTCCCCTGCAGACACTTACTCAGCAGGTACAGAGCAGTAATTAATGGATCAATAGACGACCACACAAACCTCATCATATATTCTTACAGTGTGAGTGGATGCCCAAACTGCACCATCAACAAAAAAGCAACCATATAATGAGGATCCATTTTACAAGTGTGGTTACACAAAAGCTTAACTCTTCTAAATGTTACTGGAAAGCCTCCACATATTACTACAGCAATCTTTTGTGCATGTCTTTTATGAGGAAATTGGCAGGTATACAATGTTATTGGAAGCCGACATGCTGAATATGGATATGTAGAGACATTTTTGCATGTTGCTGACATTGAATCTTCAATACGTCAGCCTTAATGTGAGCCTTAACTTGAGCTTGATTGACAGTGTCCAGTTGGTTTCATCAACCCAGAAGGTTGGAGAATTTACTCAGCCAACAGTGAAACTATACAGTATTTACACAAAATGTCATTAAGCTAAGATTTTTCAGCTATTTAAAATAATTTACGTGTGTTTTAAGATTTTTATTTTTATTTTTAAAGTTTGTTTTAGTTTCTTCTGAATAAAAACAAAAATTTGCAAAAGTGTGCATATCTGATCAAGCCTTACTTCCTTTTTTAAGAAATCAGTGTCTCCCCGCAGAGTGGATTTCACACATATGCAGCGGTTTGATCACAGTATTACACATGCAGCGGACACAGTCCTTGGTTCAGCTCATTCAGCTCCAGGTTTGGCCAGCAAACTGGACCGCTGGTTCATCTCACCAGGCGATTGGGCAATAATTACGAAGTGGCCAGAGGTGGGCAATTATTATGCATTGGGATCGTGCTTATGGTTCTGGCCCCCAAGCAATGTATTTCACACTTCATCATGTCGGCTAAAAAAGTATTTCACACCACTTGAGCTTGCAGAGAGGGACGTGCATACGAAGGTCGATGGGGTTTACCTGTGGTTAGTCACCAGTGATAGATGGACCTGAGACAAATGTACCAGCAGCTCTATGGAGGGTCTGTGGAGAATCATTTAACGCAATCTCCAAATGGATATGGACCTCAAACTAAGGATGTTTTATTTCTCAATCATATCCTCATCAAAAATCCAGTTTATGTCTTCTATTTCCTGCCATTGCATCATGCATTTCCCATAAAATGTTGGTCATAGCGTATGATTCATGCATGACTATTGCAAGGCAATCAACACTGCAAAAAATTACCACTTTTCTTCCATAATCTGGGGGTCTCAGTTTATAAATTATAAAGTGATCTACTGATTATGTTCTCGATTAATGGTTCACAGGTATAATGTCTGCAAACTGTGTAAAATTCTCATTAAAATAATTAAGACGGCGATCAACCAAATACAAAAAGTTCCACTAGTATTTTTTTTCACTGTTTTGCTGATGGGCAGACGTTTCCATGCGTTAATGTCATGATCCATCCAAACTCTTACCTGTGATACTGGGCTTGCAGGAAGTGGAACTCCTCCTTGATCCGGTCGCAGGATTCGGTGACAGTGAACTTTAACGGCTGTCCCGGCTGGTGGGGAACCTCAATCCAAACCAAACAGCGTGTGAGGGAAGAGAGGAAGAACTGAGCCACCAAAGTTCAGGGTCACGACACACACACACACACGCACACACAGACAAGACTGTAGATGACAATAGGCCTCTGTGATACGGATGGCCTTTTGGTTTCACTCAGACTCCTTACACGTTAACCCACGCACACTCACAGACTCACACATGCAGCTGCAGCAGTTTGACAATGAGCGCAATTGTCCGTGCGAGCGCGCAGTGGCACGGAAACTTGCTCTAAACTGATTACGCATCAGGCGCGCGGCTGTTAATCTGCGCTGTTTTGACATACTGCCTCGGCTGCTATTGCTTTCTACTTACCGGATGCCGTGCCGGGGGGTACATCTTGCTCAGATCTCGAATCATTAAAAATGTATTGCAAAGTTCACCCACATAAACACGAAAACAAAATGTGTGAGCACGGATCTTTCCCCGTGCGTAAAAAGGGCAGTCAGTGGCCGGTTTGTTGGCTACGTGCAGGTTCCATGAAGAGTGGAAACATCCTCAGACATGTTTGACCGTCATTCTTTTAGAAAATATTTCAAAAGTCCATTCAGTGCGATCCTGACAAAACAGGAGTTGAGTCGGGTTTCTCCAAAATCTCCAGCGCGTTATTCTACGCGCACAAAGCTTAATATTATCCCTCTGAACTAACAACGAACCCTCTATAGTCTCTGATTTTCCCTAAAAAGCATCGACTTCTGGTACATCATGACCCTGCTTGTCCGCGCCTCAGCTTCTCCACAGCGTCCCGTCGTCACGCATTTATCGGTTAATTTCCTACAGCCTGCGTTAACGTTCACATCCTCACGCAGCACCGGCGGAGCGACCACCTCACCGACTGTCTCAGGCTGCCACTGCGAAACCAAATTTAGAAGCAACCAGTCGCACGAGCGCAATTACATATTCACAACAATTAGAAGAGCCCGTACTGTGACGTCGGGACGTGTAGTTTAATTCCTATTAGTCGATAATAAGCACTACAGATGTGCGTCCGCTGTAAAGAACTACAACTTCCCGGCTCCACCGCGAACCCACTCCCCCCCAAACGCCAATGGTGTGTGGTCTGAAGGAGGAGCAGCCATTAAAGGCAGCCAATAGCGACAGACAAGTGTACACACTGCGCTCCATTTCCCTGCCAATCATCGATATGTTGTCCAATCACCTCTAACGTGATGGGATTTATGCAGACTCCCCACGTGGGGGCTCTGTCTGGTACTAAAAGATGTCACAGGGATTAATCTGGAAACTATTTGTTGACTTATGTGTTTTTTTTTTTTTTGTTTTTTTTTATCGAGACTTCCAGGCAGAAGCGAACATATGGCCCCGAGGTGTCTCGTGCTTTTCCTGTTTTTTAATTGAATCACCTATTAAAACAATCTGCTGTTATGTCCACAGATTGCACTTGCAACCCTGCAATTAAATTCTCATTGAGCTCCCCTGTAGATACATCTGCCTGTTTGTATAACATGTAAATCATATACGAGTAGACGCAATATTGTAAACCCTTAATGAACTTCAGTTTGAGTTATTATTACTGCCACAAAGGTGGGTTATATTAGACTGCAGGCTCATTAGCACTTTTTCAACATCCTTTATAATGTCTTGAGAATGCGTGCTGGGACATATTTTCAAGGTGTTTTTAGATTGGTCCCCTTGACATAAAGACATTCTGCAGTTTAACGTTTAAATTAAGTTAAAGTAAAAAAGTCTTTTGTGAAAATATATGACATATGCGGGCGGCATGGTGGTGCACTGGTTCGCATGTTTCCTCGCAGCACAACGGTTTCTGGTTCAAACCCCAGTTGGGGCCTTGTAATGTGTGGAGTTTGCATGTACTCCCCATGCCTGTGTGGACAAAAAAAAAATAGGTGGTTACAGAAAATGGATGGATGGAAGTATTACTGTGTTCACCGCTCTAATATTGCAGAGCGACAAAGGTGAAGGTAACTTCAAAGTCTGTGTTAAAGTAAGAATAAATATGTGATCTGAGTATGTCAGACCAAAGAAGAAAGTGTTACTAACCACCCAGCCAAATCTGAATGATTAAAAATATCAACGAGTTTATGAAATTGGGTGTCAAAATTGGGTGTCCGTGGAATGTGCTGAAGCCACGGCCACTCGTGGGAGCAGTCAAGCATTTTGAAGCGACTGAAAAGTGTCAAGATGAGTTCAGAAAATGACATGACTAACTTTGAAACACTTTGAGTGAGATGAATTCATCTCTATTTCTCTGCTAGGGGTGCAGGAGGACGCTCAGGGTGGCCTCAGTGTGTCATCGAGCCACCCTTTAGGACCGCCCCAAAAAATTATTTTTTAAGTTTTAACCTCTAACTGCACATTTCAGTAATATATCTTTCAAAGTCTTTTCACGTGGTTTCAGCAACTATTATCCAACATATTTAATGTATATGTATATATACATATTTAATAGATGATAATTCTACATTCGTCACTATAAATGACACATTGTCCTATTGTTTTAACATGTTCCTTTGATAGGTTGTTACTATAAAAAGCACCTCGTAAAATGTACTGACATGACATTTCTGCATTTGCATTTGACTGCCCCGCATAAGTTACAATTCAATTAAGACACCTAATGCTGTGCAAACTGAAATACAGGCTTTTGTATCTAGGACTATATACTTCTCTCTGTATGTAGTACAGTATGCCCACATTTGCTGCTGTGTGTAGATGGTTAGTGTGTGTAGATAAAACACACTGTTGCTGGGTCAGCAGCTCGCTTAACCACTGCGTTCAGTCATTGAGCTGCACTAACTGACTGTGTCCAAAATCTTAATCATCTTCTGCTGCATTGCATTCCATATTACTTCTTCTCTCTTTCTCTGAATGGATCACCTCTTATAACCACATTTAGGATCAGATCTGCTATAATGCGAGTGCCTAATTGTGTCTTAAAGCTGCTGTGCTGCTTTAACATGATAAAAGAGGCGATCTATCATCGTTATATATTCTTTTATTCACACACACAGAGGCGTACCAATGGTTATCCACAATATGACACCACATCAATCCTCTCTCCAGCAGTCCATCTGCCTCTGTCTCTCTGTCTTTCCTGTTGTCTCTGCCTCTCCCTCATACATACACAGGCTTGTGCACACATACACACCGCCACAGCCATTCAAATACACATCTCTATCTACCACACATACAAACTAATATCTCAGGTAAGCACAGGGCCTAAAGTGACCTGCTGTCGCGGTGCGTGAATCCACTAAGGCTCAGAAAAGGTAATATCGTGCCCTCCCTCTTTCCCCTCCAAGGGTTGAGCCGTGATGTGGGCGAGCATGGGAGGTGCAGAGGTGAGGGAGGGGGGCAGGTGAGGAGGAATAAACAGATTTATTTGCCTGCGCCCCTCTCTGATTATTTTGCCCCTGCCTTTTGTTCCAGACCTTATGAAACCCAAATGTCAAGTGAGGCGAGGGCCTCATATCGAGCCCTGTCAATCACATCCCTCCGCGCACCTGAAGCCCTGACGCCGGATTATTGGCTTCAACACAAGGGCTGCCTTTGCCGCCAGCCACCATGCCTCAGACGATTCGACAGCCAAGTTTTTTTTTTTCTAAAGAGGAACTTCATTTGGTAGCTGATGTGCAGGAGATTGCACAGTAGCGGATTTTGAGGGTAGATGGCTAGCAGGCTGTATGTGTGTGTGTGTGTGTATGTGTGTGTGTATGTGGGGGGTGCCGAGTGTCTTATAGAGGGAGGGGGATTAAGGGGATGGTAGGTAGGCTTGACTTGGGTTGAGGTGGGGAGTGGGTGGAGAAACCCCAGCCTTAACATCTTGCTCAGTGCACTGATCCCGACTAGCTATCAGCACCTGTACATATGTCTCTTAATCCTCCCTGCTTCCACTCTCTGACACACAAACACAAATACACACACATCACTTCCTACAGTATCTACTTATCTCTAATATTATACTCCCTCGCTGTTACTAACTTTGACATCCATGCACTCTTACAAACACACAGCCCACTGGTCATAGTGTTTACCCTCTGTAGGGCTTTAAACAAGTGCCCCTCCGGTTTAGCATTGCACTCACATAACATCGGACCCAAGGATCAAAACTGAAGCAACAGAACAAGAAATATTTTTGTTTTGTACTCCACGTATTCTCTTTCTCTCAGGCAACTACATTGTCCACAATGCAACACATCCTCTGTCAGTTTGGCTGGAGATTTGGGTGTGTTATGCTAGTTCAGGACAATGTAGCCTCAAGCTGGTAGCCTCAAGAGGAGGAGGCCCGCTACAGAAGTCTGAACTCCACACCCCCAGATGTTTTTTTTTTTTTTTTTTTATTCTCCAACTCAGGCTCAAGTGAAGCACTTCATCAGATTTTATGCTGCTTGTCTGTAGCCCCAAATGGTTTCATACAACTTTTCATACAGCCAAGACGTGTGAACAGATTTTGACATGTAACACTGGTAGAGTTTGCTTTTTAACTGCAGTTCACCAGCACTGCAAGTCCAGAAAAACTGAACGATTCAAATATTCAAATGCGTTTCAGCTTCACTTTTTAACAAGGGGATATAACAACAGTATCACCAAAGTCACAATTAGTGGTGTAAATTCTCTTTATGTATCACACTAACTAAAGAGGTGAGATAAACACATAAAACCAACAGGAGCAGGTTGATTTAAACCCTAGTTTACATTGAGTGCTTATTAAGTGCTTTCTCCAAACTATGCATGGTTTTATAGTTAAGAGTAGGGAAAAATCCAAATATCCATATCATTTCATCAATTCGATAAGCCTATTTAGCTTCCCAGGCTGTTAATATTTTATTTCAATCATTCAAATTAGTCTGATGTTGTTGTTTTTTTCTTCAACCATATATGTATTTTATATATATATATATATATATATATATATATATATTACCATTAGGGGTTGCCAAATTCAGAAATCTTGTAATCTTACACATACTGTAGTGGCTGTAACACCGTGGATGCTCAAAGCCTTAAGAAAGTCTGACATGGTATGGGTCTATAAGATCATTTGTTGTAAAACCTTACAAATATGTATTTTTCATAAGCTAGCTAGTCTTTCCTATCCAGTTTTGTTGGTCCCGTTGTTCCTAAAACACTAAATAAGTTTAAACAAATACCAAACTTATTGATTTAGACTTTTGACTGGTTTGAATGATGACATCTCACACAACTTCTTATCGATTATAACTATGCATATTTTACATGTTCGAGATGTGAACACTCTTCCGGCTGTGACAACAATCCCGCAGGTTTCTGCTGTTGTCTCAGAGGTCAGCAGAGTTACAGAGGTACACTTATTAAAAGACAAGCACAACTGTATTGTCCCTTCACCACCACACCATCCTCTGGATATAATAATATAGCACCTGTCTGTCATTGTCTGTATATGTGTGTGTGTGTGTTGGGGGTACAGTGTCTAACTAATCATACTTCAATGAGCACTAACCACTGGTCCGTGTTCTTAAATCTCCTGTCCTTACAGCAAGCTGCGTCTAAATCCCCATGCTCGCCCCTTTAACACGTCATTAATCCCCGGCGGCCACCCCTTTGAACAGGGAGCTTGTGTGAAGGGATAACCAGGCCTCCTCAGACACAGAGACAGAGAGGCAGAGGCAGCACTGGATTTACTCTGCTACCAGCAGGTTAATCCTGCCTCCACACTGAGTGAGTGAGGGGAGGTGGTGTGTGTGTGTGTGTATGGGTGTGTGTGTGTGTGTGTGTGTGTGTGTGTGCCTTTATTGGAGACAGTTAAGGATCGGCTCCATCACGGTAACGACTCTGGGGGAACATCAGCATCTGGTGCTCAAAGTCATCCAGTCCCCCAAAAGGAACATACAGATTGCTGCCATTTCTTTATTAGATTACAAATGGATGGATGCAAAGTGTTTGTGCTGATAAAAACTGAAATAGCATGGAGCAACCAGATGACAAACAGACCGAGACGCTGAAAGCAGAAAAAAGGAAGACAGACCTAGATGAAGAACAATTAATTACCGGGGAAGTGGTGACATCGAGAACAGCTGAAAAAAAGAAATCCTGAGGGTCTAACTAATGAAGTGAGATAATCAGAACTACAGCATCCCAAAACGTACATGACAGTAGTTTAGATCAAAGCTGTAGAACAAAGTATCACTTTCAATCCTCCTATTTAGCATTTAAAGCAGAATATTAACGTTTAACATAGCTTTACAACACACTACGGTGTAGTTATGAGCAGATATATACATATATTGTTATTTCTTATGTTGTTGATATACCATCCTTCACTTATGAGTGTCGCAGGAGTAGTTACAGTTGTTGAGTAGTATTTAATATTGCCTATAATTAGTATTTTGGCGATTTAGCGCTCAGCCTTTCAGAGTGTGATGCCACCATCGTAAATATGCACAGCTATAAACGTGTATTTGTGAGTCGACAACCTTGCTAACGCAGCCAAACATCAAGCAAGTGCAACAACACAAGACATAGCAGCTAGCTAATATTACTTACTTACTTGCAAGAAGCCCAGCTCAGCGTCTGTCTTCAAGTCTTTTTTTTTTTTTTTTTTTTTTCACAAAGCTCTCACGGACAACTAAAAGTAGGTCCTAGTTTTACTCATCAGAGTTGCTCACGCAGCTCTGGTCCCTGTCAGCGCTCCCCTGAGCCCTGGGTTTAAAAACCTCCCCTTTCTGGTGGTCCACTTCCCCAGTGCTCTGAGCTCACAGCCTGGCTAACAAACCGAGCTAACATTAGCTAACAGCAGCTACAGTTCACAGCAGTTTACTTTACGGTTTATCAGAAAACTTGACATGTGAGGCAGAGCAATAAGTTCAATGTTTGTCTGTGTGTTACATCGGTGTACATCAACATAATATTTTTGTTTCTTTTTTCTTTTAAAGAAGTAGTTTCTTACAATGTTGCTTTAAAGATCACGAGTGTTGGACGTAGTGACATCCAGAGGTGAGGTTGCAGGTTGCAACCAACTGAAGCACCCCTTGCCTCTTTCTCCTCTGAGTTGTTCTGTGCTACTACAGAAACATGGTGGTACATCATGGTAATCTCCGTGGAAGATAGATTCCCTCTGGAGATATAAAAGGCTCATTGTAACAATTCTTATTTTCACACTAACAAAAACATCCATACATTCCATTTCTCCACCTGAATCCTACAACCTGGACGTGTAACGTGCAGTGTGGCTTTGTCGCGCTTCATACTGCTATGGAAGAATGTCCTTGAAAATAAAACAAATAAAGACAGTGAATACTTTTATACATCTTATATCTGGACTAAAAGATATTAATTCACCTCAACTCACCCATGTTTTGCCTCAGTGTAGCAAACAAGTTCCCTAAATGTGAGCTTAAAACTGTGTGTGTAACAGTGGTAAATGTAATTATTGTTCAGTTTAGTGTATCACATTCACAAGGCAACAATGAGGCTGCTAACTTTTTTTTTTTTTTCACTACAAAAAGGCCTTTGTCTGCTGTGCAGAAGAGCCTCAGATAGGCAGTCGGACTTTTAACATTCTGTCTCCTCTTCAGTCTAAAAGACTAATCAGCCACTCGGCGGGGCTCTGGCTGCTAACCAGGACTAATTCTGCCTCCTGCTGGCTGGTGACACACACTGGGACAGCCATGATTGGCTGTTTAGCACCAGGGGGTACACCTCTGATTGTCTGCTTAGCATATTTTCTCCCCTCATTCTGATGGCACATACTCGCTCTTATCCTCATTGCGCTGCATAATGCAGAGGAAACAGGGGGATGTTATATATGTTTGTGTGTGTTTCTGCAAGTGTGTGTGTGTCGCATGTGTTTGGGGAAAACAAAAAGCCAAATTCATCAGCAAGTCAAAGTTCCCTCCTCCTCTTTTGTCTCTCGTTTGTCGTTCCAACCTCCCGTTTTTTTTTCTCTCTTCTTCTTCCTCTTCTTTTCCACAGCAGCACAGATCAGATAGAATGTCACCTCTACAAACTGCCGCGAGCTAATTAGCTGTTAGCCATGTTTGTGTTCTTGACTGATGACAGGATCATTTACTCTGGTCTCCAGCTGGCTCTGTTTGTCGGAGCCATCTCATTAGCATGGCAAATTAGTCCCACTCAGTCAGGGTTCTGCCTCGCCCAATGAGAAGTGATTGGAATGCAAATCAATCAGGAGGGCGGGGAAATGGAAATCACTAAATTGTGGTGAAGAGGGGAGGATGAGAATATCGTGTAAACTTTTATTTTGGAGGAGATTTTAAAAAAAATAAATAAAATCAAGTCGGCTTGTTTGCTGGAAATTAGACACAAAAGTAGAAAAGGTCAAGATTGAGCCCATTTTAGATGGGTTTGTTACTAGCAGAAGTGTGTGTGTGTGTGTGTGTGTGTGTGGCCAGTACCAGCTGCCTTTGCCTGAGAGAGGAAACATTCAAGGGCGATGCCTTACGCTGTTGCATGTGATCGTTGTTAGTCAGAGGAAATCGACTGTAAATTGTAGGAACATTATTCTGAATTTGTGAGTTTAATTCCCCTAAAAGCTCAGCATGATTCCCAATAGCCAATGACCAGATTTAATCAGCAGCAGCCATTCATCAAGTCAGTGCCAGGCCATCCAGGTACAGTATGTCTCTGAATTAAATAAAATGAGCCAATCCTGGAGGAAAAAAAAAATCTATCAATAAATAAACAAGGTTCAGCATATTAACAAGCAGCATTGCCTGGCAAAGGAACCTTGTTTGTCATCATTGCTTCGTAATTCTGCTAAGTGAGCCGTTAATACATTCCCGGCGTAAAACAATCTCTTTAATTTAATATTCTGTCATCAGGTTTTTCTCCTCATCAGCAGGAAGTTATTGATCATGCTCGGGGCTGCTTTCAAAACAAGACAGCTGCATTTTCTCCGCGTGTCATTCAGGTGCATTTACATTTTGAGGATTTCTAATTTGACTGCAGTGGAGGGAAGTTTGCAAAAAAAAAGCATATAGCGCATGTAGAATCCTCTAGTGTTGTTCTTTTTTTTTTTCTTTTTTTTTTTTTGCTCAGCACAGAACAATAGATGATTGAGCCTCTGGGGTTTTCAAGGTACATTTATGTTGTTAGAGGTGCAGGAGGTCCATGTCTCGCTCTCTCTTTTCTGTGTGTGTTTTACTCCTTCAAGTCAATCTCTGTGAAGCTGCCGCTATCTCCAGTTTCATTTGTCGACAGGTCTGGCAGCAGGGAGGAGTGGGAGGGGAGGAGGGGAGGGGGAAGGGAGCGGAGGGGGCCGGTGGCGGAGAGAAGGACGGAGGTGGAGAGAAGGAGGGGGAGCAGTAATGTAAGAAAATTGGAGGATTAGACGGCGAGCCCTCTTCCTGTCTGCTGCAACCCCCCTCATCCCTCCTCCTCCTCTTCCTCCTCCTCATGCCTCCATCCAACCCTCAGACTATAATAACACAGCCTGACATACTGACGACCAGCAACCCCCCCCCCCCCACTCCGTCCTCCTCTTCCCTCTCTCTCTTATCCCTAACAGATCTGTCATACCTCTTCTTTCTCCCTTGTCTTCGTTTTCCTCCTCTTTTTGCAGCTCTGAAACCTGGACTTTCTCCTTCTTCCCTTGTCTTTTTCAGTTAAAAGCAGGATTACACTCTATTTGTGTCTCCCTTTGTGTCTCGCTGTCGCGCTCAATTACTTTGCCTCTTGCCATCATGAGTTTCTTTAATCTTTCCAAGACCTAGCATGCGCTGTAAACGAAGGTGCAAGATCTCTATATCGAACTCTGAGGCAGATTTTCATTGCCGCTGTGCTTGTGCATGTGAGTAACAAAGCGTAGAGATGTGGCGCTAACGCGACACAAGGCAAGGAGGTGGTAGTAGTAGTAGTCGCTGCGATGGAGGGGGGATGTGAGCAATGAGCGAGAGTTTCAGAGTGTACATGGAGGGGTCTGAAAGGGCCTAAATGGATCTGCGATTGGACTCTCTGAGGTCGTCATCAGCCCAGATTGGAGGCCATTAGGGCCTATTTAAAAGAATTACTTCCAGGATGCAATCAAAAACCCTGATAGGTAATCAATGGCAACTAGATCAGGGCACAAAGGCAGTCCATGCGTCTCAATCAGCCACCATTCAGCAGGACAGGGAGATCAGTACTGGCCAAAAACTGCAGTGACTTTTTGTAGTGCGTGCATGCACGCACACAGCCTGCACATAACATACAGTCAAAAATACCTGTGACACATGTACACATGCATGCACACAAATACACATTATTATAAAAGTGTACAATCCCGCACGGCCAGAAAATCCACATCCACGCACACACGCGCGACAGTAAGTTGATCTGCAGATGGCCACGTTACTCTGACCTGCTCCCAGACAGTGATTTATCAGGAGGCACATAATGCCTCCAACACCACCCCCTGAGCTTTAAAAGAAGAATTACAGGACATAAAGGAGAGAGTGACGGAGAGGAAGGAGGAGAGAAGGAGGGAGCAAAAAGATGAGTGGGGAGGAACGAGGACGGAGAAGTAATGGGGGAATAGGTAAGAGCAAAGGAAGGGAGGTTGTGGACAGACAGATTGATTTATTAGACCTTCTAGTTAACCGAGCCCTCTACACAGGCACAGGCTGTACACACACACACACACATTTGCAGCATCCAGCGAGAGTGATGAGTGGGGAGAGGTTGGTAATGCTGCTCAATGATGCGTATGGCGTTTAGTTCAGTCTGAGTGCGCCCGTTTCTCTAGCCATACAGGCTCACAATATGCCACGGCAGGTGGACAAAGAGAGAGAGAGAGAGAGAGAGAGAGAGAGAGATGGAAGGAGAAGGAGAGAGAAAGCACCAAGGCCACAAATTGGGTCAATATGCCTAGTTCATAAACAGAGCAGAACCCTTGAAGCAGCTCAGCACACTGAGGGGCAAAATTAGCACCCACATCCGAGCTGGAGGGACTTCAGGGTGCATGCAAACATGCACACATTATGCAAACAGACAAGAGAATGTGCAATAACTCAATTTATTAGGTTATATACACCAGCGCATATAAATGCAGAAACACATATACCAATAGGAACAATAATAGTCCTGACATGATAAAACACCATCAAGAAGGGGATATGAAACACACCGCGCTCCCTGCAATAAGATTACAGGCTATCAGCCCTCAGTAGATTTGCCAGCGGGAGTCCCCAGTATAATAAAATCAGATTAAAGGACAATCATATTTATTTCTAGTATATACAATATATCAAGGTTGCTCAGTAGCTCTTATTGTGATAGGCTGTGAAAAGGCGAGCCTCTGTGTACTTTCCTTCTTCTAAGTTGACGTTAGGCTGTGTTTAATGAGCTTCAGGTGTCAAGGAGTCGGGGATGTAACAGGATATGTTGGTGAGGCTTATTGATTTATTGTTTTTCAAAGAAGTTTTTGTACTTTTGTTATTGCCTGGCTGTCACCGGTAATGTCATTTCAGAATCATTTCAGGTGAATAAAAGTTGAGGGACGGTGTGTAAATGGGAGTGTGTGATTGCTCTGCATGTGGATAAAATATTAGAAAATAAGATGACTTGGAGAGGTTAATATGACTTCTGACACATAAACAGATCTCCCGCTCTGGGAATGGGAAGGGGATGTGAACATTTGGAAAGATTTTAATTTATAGGGATTCAGACTAGAGATAAAGGAGTGAAAAATGAAATGGAAGGGAAGTCTTAATTACTTAGCTTCAACCATCATTATTGCCACCAGTAAAACCGGGCTTCTGTTTCTGCTTATCCTTGTATGGAGGATAACAAATTAAAACTACTTGTATAAAGAAATAAATCATCGCATCTGTCACACACAAGCTAAAAGTGAGAAATATAACTGATTTAGTAGCCTACACTTTTATAAGTTGTTTACAGTTATACTGCATGAGTAAATGTTACTGAGTAAAGTGGGCTTTTGGCCCAGATGCTCTTCAGTAGGTGGTCAAACAGTCCATGTAGGTGTCCTTCCTCCTTAATTAAAACCTCAGAAGGTTACCAAACCAAAGTAAGCTACGTTGGCAGGAGATATACACAAACCAGAGAGATTATTCACTTAAATGTCAACTCACAAGCTGGCAAAGATTGGTATCATAAAAGATCTGTAAAAATGTATTAACCATTAATAAAGTCAGTGAAATTAATCACAATGCATTGTGATGCGAATCATTTTGTGATACTACAGAACGCACAACGTTTTGTGATGTGTGTAATGTTTATCTTATAAATTCAAAAAGACCTTTATATAAACGTAGATTATCCCATCTTGAGTTTGAGAGTAATGTCCGTTTGACTTTGAATTGTTTTAACTTTAAATGCCAAAGCCATTGCTCATGTGGCATAGAGACAAAAAAAAGCCTCTGAACTACGCATAACCACATCACATTTCAGAAATATTAAACTAAAAAAAACAATATGTCTCTTGAAACTGTACTGTCCTGTATTCTAAATTGTATTATTTAGGCAGACCTTTAATTAAAATAAGTCCAAATGACAACAAATAAAAATAAAAAAAAAACACATTGATTAATGTCTAAAGTCTAGTATGTGTGTAAAGATGTGCATCCTTTATCATGCTTTTTATACAATATATATACAATAAAGCTCTCTATAGGTAGTACATGTCTCATTCTGCACTGCACGGTTTGAGGTCACATTGCACAATAGCATACACTTCATTTGGTACCTGTCTCTTGACCGAGAAGCTCGTTTCCCTCCATACTTGTGCCTCAGCTCAACAGAGGCTCCGTGCACTCTGCCCCCAACCAGCTTTGTGCTTATGCAACCAGCTGTTTGTCTGCTTTGCTCATCCTGTCCAGGGAAAGCAACTGTCTAAACAGCACTTGTATCATTGGATCGTAGAGGTTGTTATCAGAGCCTGATAATACAAAGACATGGAAAATAGATTTGACTGATTCCACTGGAGGTTGGGCTGCTTCTTGTGCAATGTTTAATAATGTTAAAAGAAGTGATCTCTGCAGTGACCTCCGTATTTTCCGACACCTTTGTCAGATTTTACTGTCTGGATAAAAGAGCCGCTTGGTTAATATTGCACCATGTGCTCATGGGCTGAAGTAGTCATTTTCTACACAGCACAACTGAAAAGAATGATTCAACAAAAATGTGAGATAAAGTAAACTTGTTAGTCCAGGGTCATCACGCTCGTGAATTACCAAATACACTAAAACTGTATTGCTGTTGCTAATGTTGTTAAATTATTTGGCAAATTAGCAGTGTTAAATAAGACGCACTTTCAGTGTTCACAGCAATTACTACAAAGCTACATTTATTTATTTTTCTTTTTGGACACTAGAAGAACAAGTTGAAAACATAAAAGACACAATATGAAATTGAACATGTTAGTAAACAATTACATACACAGTATTTTACACACAAAGCAGGATCAAATGAACATCGGCATTCATTTTGAAGTGTACTTCTGGCCACTGGTAAATTTGAGTCCTATATTTTTAGCTCTGTTTTGGTCTCCACCTAATCTTAACTCTTTGTTACTAGAAAATCTTTCATTGCCAAGGCTTAAAGTTGCCGCACCATTAGTCGAAAAAGTACATCACTAAAAAGCATCTCAAGCACTTCATTTACATTTCCCAAACAAGGTTGTATTACATTAATCTCAAGATATACAAGCTCTCTTCATGCTTGCGTTAGTCCCTTTTAAGGTGGAAAATTCCAACTGTGTCTAATCATTCTCAAATAATAGCCTAAAATATGGAAGTGGGAGGTTCAGACTTTTCAGTGGTCCACTTGCCCACACGACTTGATGTCCCTTACCTCTGCCTAAATGCCACGCAATTATGAGTGGCTCCAGGTTTGGCAGGCCAAGATGGTTGGGGGTTGTTGAGATTGTGAGATTGCATGCGCGAGTGCATAAGCGGTGTGTGTGTGTTTGTGCATGTGTACATTGTGTGAACAGAGAAGTCATCTTATTTACCCACCTTGGTGTTAGGGGTGGCCATCGCCCGCCCAGCTAAATGCCATGCAAATGCTGCCGCTGCCGTCAAGCTGCCAATCACAGCGGTGTTGGCATTCACGGCATGCCGCCAGAGCATTTACAGCGTCTGTGATCTTTACTAAATGAGAAATAACCCTAGCCTGTCCAAGCTGGCCACGACGTTTAAACAACGCTTTCCCCAAATTCCCATTGGAAAAATGCTGTGAAGTGAAGACATCATATTGTGTCAGAGGAATGATAAAGAAAACAAAGGGGGTGGAGGGGAAGTGGTTGGATGTGTGGGTGGTAAGGGAGGTGTCTTACTCCCATAGTACAGCCTCATTATGATGATGTGATTTGCTGGAATGGCAGCAGCGGCTCTCGTCACTAATACCAGCTCCCCTGAGCCACGAAACAGCGCTTTATTAAACTTTATGAAAGGCTTAGCTGTCCAATTTATGAGCCTGCCTGCTGAGGACGTGAGCGTGCAGAGACAGAGGAAACACTGCAGCACTACATCAGATGAGATTACACAGAACAAAAAGTTTTACCCCTGACAGCACTTTTTCGCTCGCTTTATTCAGAAATGCAAACACAAGATATTGTGTTAGATTGTTCTTACAAGAAGTGAAGGAATTGGATCAGCTCACTAACTAAAAGATGTTTTTATCTTCATACACTCATGGAAACATCTTAATTGAAGCATTTTAAAACAAGGTAGCATCTGTGTGCCAGTGTGACTACATTATCTATCATTGTTTCCTCCGATGATGATGATGATATGTTGAGTGTTGAAGGTAACACTAAACTACGCAATTATAGAGAAGATTTATAGATAATTAGTTATAAATGATAAAATATAAAACAAAACTACACAGACAACACTTGAGACAAATTAAATTCAAGGTCATGTTTGGTTTTAAGGTGCGCAGGGATATAAACATTCAGTGCTTTATTTTGTGCTTTCCTCAGTTAGAAAGGATGTAAAATGTTATTAAAGATATGACCAAAGTAATTTGTTCTTAAGTCTCAGTGCAAAATTAAGACAAGAGTGAGCTTTGCAGGTTAGGCATGATTATGAAATGATGGTTGTCAAAATGTGAGGAGATGATAATAATTATTAATTTAATAACTCTGAATTTGAATCTTCATTATGTTTGATAGAGCGAGATACCTAGAGAGATACCGCAAGACTTTTTTCTGCTATTTGGTTTACAAATAATTAAAAAATTATAAATACATAGAAATACAAAAAAAGAAATCTTTTTTTTGTTTTGTATATGTTTATATATGTAAGATGCACTTAAATAATAATAAAAACTAACTTTCAGCATAAATTTCAGATGCACAAAATGTATAAGCAATTATCATTTTATGTCAGCTACACAATGTTGAAGACAAGACAGATTATTTGAATTGCACAGGGTAAACGGGTACAAACAGTTGACTGTCATCAGCATAACAATTAAAAGAGACACTGTGATTATAAATAAAATGTTTGTAAGTAAACAGAAGGGGACCCAATACAGAACCTTGAAGAGACCCACATTTTATATCATTACTCCATTTCATGAAGTACCAATACACTGCCTTAAAAAATAGAAAATATATGTAAATATTTAAAATGACCAAATGAAGCAAATCCCCAGTGTTTACTCATAGGTATATAATATGTACATAATAAGAAATAAAGATAGTCATGATAGCTTAGTCATGATAAGAGGTGGCAGATACCGTTCCTTTTACGCTCTGATGAATGATCTATCTGTGATTGCAAAATCGTCTGGTGTGAATGTTATGTTTGGCAAGTGGATGATGAATCTGAGGACCCGTTTTGATACTCTGCACTATGGCTGCATGGATTACCCATGACAGTCATGATTATACACAAAAATAATGCCCACAGAGCTTGCTCAATCCACTTCTGATGGCAAAAAAAAGGCCTCATTAACTCCTGTGTCTTTGCTGACATTCTGTTATCACACACTGACAGACACACACAGATAAACACACATTAAATATTCACTAAAGTGTTTATTTTGGCAGGAAGACAGCCTGGCAAGTACACACACACGCACACATTCGTACACCCATGAACACAGATCCCCATGCAGCAATTAGTTCTGCCCCGTAAGAGTTCCCTCCCTCATCTGACTTAGCTGTTGGTGCAAATTAAATTTGTCTTAATGCACAGACACAGGTCTCTCATCATAACGTGAACATGTCAGGGCCACACAGAGGCAAATACAGGTGTGCTCGCTCATGGCATGATTTTTGATTTCCTGCTGTGGAAGATAGGATCTCAAGAAGCGAGCTGCAGAGTTTAAATTCAGTTTCTGTGTGTTAAGTGCTGAAAAACAGAGCACAGGATTAATCTTATAATAAAGAGGACATATACACAGATACCACAAAGTAACTCATAAAATGCATATTATAGACACAGAGAATATAGCCGGTGATTTATCATTTAACTGTGTTGCATGAATTAGGTACCCATAAGACACTTGCCAGTTTCTACTGCTACTTAAATGTGGGTACAGTGGAAAAAAACAAGAATATGGGGAACAGTGGACTAATAATTGGATATTTTAGAGGAAATGGGAAATAAATCTATTTATTCTATTGATTTTTGTAAATACGCGTACCTTCAGGGTGCAGTGCTGGTAAACCAAAGTTACTCTACCCTCCACAGCTTTGGTAAGATATTACATAGATAAAATTACTTCATAAATTTCTCAGAATATCAGTGGTGTTGGCACAATTGTTCCCAAACTTTACCAAACCCTACCCAATTTATACAAGGAAATAACACTGTAAACCGCAGGCTGTAGGTGCTGAGGTTCATTGCCAAGTGTTCAGGGATACAAACTATTGTAGGTTGAGGTCTGCAAGGTTTTTATTCACTTCATTCAGCCACCTTGTACCCGAGATGAATTTCACTTTTATGCCAGTAATTATTTTCCAAGGTTTCCAATATTCACTCTCCATATAGGTCCATCCAGCGGTTTAGTGCCCCTAGTTTCAGAGTACAATACCACTGATATATGGACAGCTGTACACATACATTTGTTATGATTATTTTACTTCTAATCAAAAACTAGTGGACAACTTTGCTAACAGCCAAACATCAAGCAAGTGCAACAACACAAGACATGCAGCCAGTAACTAATATTACTAGCTAATAGTCCAACAGCAAGAAGCACGGCTCTGCGTCTGTCTTTCAGCATTTTATTTCACCAAGTAAGTAGATTTGACTGACAACAGCAGAGAGAGGAGACATTTAAAAAAAAGATGTGCTCACATTTGATTGGTTGACTTTTGCCCAGTTGTCTGAGTGAGGTGTAAGCGAAAGGGACAGTCTTCATAGACAAAGTAAGCATGAACAGTTTTCTCAGTCTTTCGTTGAGCTTAATTCGCAATCAGGAAACCTGAAAAGTTATAAGATATTTATTTATCTGATATAGAAAAAATCAAAAAGACACAATACATGAGGAGTCTTAGGCAATTAGATGACATTGTGATGTCAAATGGTCTAATGCGTCGGAGTTAAGGGATTTCGAGAAACCTGGTAGATTTCTGACAAAGAAACACGATTATTTAGCCACGTAAACCCTGAGGCCAGGTGCTTTTTAGACACTGGTGGACATCTCGCATTAACCACATGTTTTTGCATGACAAAACCCAGAATAGGAAATGTTTCTCTCAAGCAGCAAGGAAAAGTGTGCGCTTTATAATAATGAGAGTGAAATAAATGCAAAACATAAATGGATCACCTGATTTCTTGCGTCACTAGAAGCTGATTTATCACAGTAACCTGGTCTGTGAACACAGTCAGTGACTCAGGAAAACCATACCAACGGATAAATGTGTAGTCATTGCATGCCATGACTTTACCACATGAACAAGTTAAGCACACTTGTACCACAGCAGCGCTGAATGAATGAGTGTCAGCGGTGGCAAAATGACAACGTAACACTCAAATCAATGGCACTCTGCTGCTAATGAATGACAAGGCTAATTGCGGGAACGGCTTGTTGCTCTTTGGTTTAGATAAATACTCTGACAAGTGAAGTGCTTTAATTATCCCCAGCGTGTTTGTGCCTGAGCGCTGTCGCCACCGCTTCACTCGAGGTGCCTGCCGAATGAGACAAGCTAATTAGGAGTGATTTCCCCGCTCCCCACTCATTAATAACACAACAGCAATTAAGAGGAGCTAGCGGAACATGGTGCATTTGGTGCTAACAAGATTAGCCTCATGGAGCAATGAGTTTACGAGACAGACACATACGGAGAAAAGGGAAGGGAAAGCGGGGAAAGAGATTGGGAGAGAAAGATATTAGAAGGTGTTGGAAGGAGAGAGATAGTGTGGATGTAAGAAACTGCAAAAAAAAAAAAAAAAGAGTAGAGAAAGAGACAAGAGGACGGGAGATAAAAGAGGTAGCAGTCAGGAAGAAGCAGATGAAGCTAAATGAGTTAGGGAAGGACGAGGAAGGTACACAGAAGACAGGATAGTAAAGAGAGAAATTGAGTGCTTCTGATTCAAACAGAACCTTTTTCCCCCCCCCCATTTTCCTGCATGAATCACCAGTGGCCTTTAAATGGGCTGTTGCATAAAGGACATTTAGTTTCATGAGCTCACAGAATAATAACAGAGGCAGGGAAGAGACTGTGCACCTCTGAGCGTGACAGCATTTAATTACCAACAATACCCGAGTCTGTGTGAGAGAGATTATAGAGGTAATAAATACATTCAGGGTGTAAAAAATGCAGTACGCAGGTTATGTTTGCGCTCAGGCACCAGTGTATTACATGTAGGTACAACTATCTCTACATGGAATTAGATCACAACTACAGTGGGCCACATGTTTGTGGTTTGCTATAAAAAGAAGACAAGCTTCAAGGGGTTCCTTTACTACTAAATTAAATAATAGAATAAGCTAAATTAAATGATTTGGTGAAGAATTTAACTGTTGTTGCAATGTTTGACAATTTAGCTGGCAGAGACAAATAGGACTAAGAGTTTTCAGCCATACTAACATGTATAGATTTAGGGTTGATTTGAGCTAAATGCTAACAGTCATGTATGTTCACCATCTTAGTTGGGTGTGTTGGCAGGCTAACATTATTACCACCAAACAAGGTAAAGCTGAGGCTGATGGTAATGTCCTTAGCTTTAAGTATTTTTAGGGGAACATGGCTTCAGGTTAAGGTTGTGACATTACACTCTAACCCTAACTCATGATGGTGCTAGAGAATTGACCAGTCTGTACAAATTTCATGGTAATCCAAAGTGTATAGTTAAAATACAGCATGTCGGTCTGAGCTGGTATTGCCATGCCGCTGGAGTGACTGAAAAAGAAAAGGGAAATCCCACTCACCCCCAGCCAACTGGTTTAATTTGGCCAGGTTGTGCAATAGCGGTGCATGGATTTTATTTTATTTATTTAATTTTTTAATTTATGCCTACTCCATCAAAAATATATTTAAATAGGAAAGTCCATTCACTTCTAAGTAGTGGCTGTGATCGAGGCATCTTAGCAAATAAACCAAAGTGCAAAAATATCTTCAAAGTCTCCAACTACTCATGATGGCAATGATTCATCTGCATATTGCTTGTGTGATTTTAATATGAAGATTTCCGTCTTTACTGTTAGTCGCTTTTTTTTGTCAGTGGTACCAGCATAAGTGAAAATGAGAAATTGGACTAAAACAATCCAGTGAGTTCAGAAATAATAAGCTTTGCAACACAAGGTTCAGAACAAAGAGCATTTTAGCGACTTGCAGCTGTTTATTTTTTTTTTTTTTTCCAGCCTGCGACATTACTGTTTTGATTCAATGATTAATTTCAATTCATTGTCATTTCCAGCATCAGGAGGCAGCTTTCAGCCACAAAGCTCAGATAAACCTGCGGTACCTGCCCAGCAACAGCACTGCAGACAGACAAAATTAGCGACTAACTGGTGAACATAGTGGAGCATTTAGTAGTGTCAGATAAAGAGACAGATATTACCATCAACGCACTTAAATGGAGCTGTACAGTACAGTATGCAGAGTTATATTGGACTTCACCAAGTGGACACTCTTTGTATCTTCCTATGGAGTTACTGTATGCAGCACAGCAACACACTTTTGAAGGAGAAACAGAATTGTTATTCTATTTTTCTTTCAATAAATGCTCTGTAAGGCACATTGCATGTTTCCAGGGAAATGGGAATAAACTAGTTCAAAGATAAATTCAGTATTTAGCAGACAGTATATACAGTATCTATAGAAAACAGATTCCGAGGCAATGCAAACTGCGTGTGTGCGCGCCTGTGTGTGTGTGTCTGAAATAGTCTGTATAAAGGATGTCAGTCACAGTAACTTTTCATGCTGCAAGCATGGAGCTCTTGACAAGAGACTCAATCAGCAGCACTAAAGCCTGCCTCTGCCTCCTCTGCCTCTGCCACCCTACTTTTGTGTCGACTAATCTCCACTGTAGGATGTAGAGGAGCCATTTGATATTGTCTTCCCCCGGTGTTTTTCATTATCACCGTCTTACTGCAGCCTGCCAGTGGCATTACCACGACATTAGTGGGCTTGACAGGACGAGAATCACCACACAATCCTGTCACAACCTCCCATCTCTGCTGTAACCCTACTCGCATTTCAAAGCCCCTCTGCCTCTTCTTATCTTTCACTTCCTTTTTTTCTGCTTTGAGGTGGATCTGCAGCAGGGTCATGGACAATATTTTGGGGAAAATTGCTGAGAGGTTAGGCAGTTTGTCGGAATCCAAATTGCATTTAGGGAAAGAACTCATCATTGTACACCTGATAGAGATACAAATCTCTATTGGAAAGATTGAAAATACAACACATAAAGCTACACACTATTTTCTGATATCTCCTTCACAAATATCCATTTGCTAAAATATAGGAGAGTTGTTGAAATTATATTAATTTAACTGTCTTAATTTATTCTAACATGAATTATTTCCCAAACATGAGTCTTTTTTTCCACTTTTTTGACTACTACAAACTCACACTGCGCAGCCCATTTCACAGCCACAGGCACAAACAGCAAGGTTTGTTCAACACAGTCATGCACTTGCAAACATGCACAAATTGTTGACAGGCTTGTTCCAATTAATGCATGACTGCTATCAATTATTGCACCCTCATGTGGCTGTTGTAGCCCACAGCAGCAACGTTCCACAGCTTCATTTTCAACACTTCTAATGAGCAATCTTTAATCTGTGCTTGTCAGAGAGTTTCTCTTCCCATCCCTTCTTGAATTTACTCCTAATTTACTCTTACTTTCTCCAGTTTTAGTTTTATGGGCTTTGGGGGTTTAAAGGTTTCTTGGCTTTGCAGTAAGAGACCTGCTCAGTTTTTTATCCCCGAGACACAGCTCATGTTATAGAAACAGAGATATTGACACTAATCCTTTTGCATATTTTATTTCATTTAGCCTCAACTGGAGGTCTCCACCCTCGCACAGGCTTGAATGAGAGTGTTATCAGGAATGCTTTGTGTTTCTATTAACTTTCATATCCACATGGTTACTAAAATCTTAATGCACTTACAACTCAGTTGTTTCTCAAATTCTCATCTTAACACATTTTCAGTCCACCATTTTGGTTCAAGGTGAAATATCACAACTATTGGATATTAGACATTCATGGTGTCCAGAGGATGAATCCTAATTAATCTAACTTCGATGACTACCACCACGAGGTTGACATTGATTTAAATGTCTCCACAACTAAACTGAAATCTTGTCTTGACATTTATGTTCCTCTCTCAGCTTTGGTGATCCCCAGACTGTTCATCTAACACCATCATTTAGTCGAAAGTTAAATTTGTCAAAGGCTTTGGTTTTTGACTAAATACCTACAAAACTAATAGCCTCAGCTGTACTTTGTGTTTAGTGCTAAATAATATTTTTTTGCATGTTAATACACTAAGCTAAGATGATGATGATAAATGTAGTAAACATTATTCCTTTGCTATTGTTATTGTGAGCAAGCTGGCATTTAACCCAAAGTTTTGTCATGTTAAGTTCAGCTTCACGGAGCTGCTAGCAGCAAATGAGACTTTCTATCTTGTTCCAATACCCAACGTTGCACTTCACCTTAATCCAAACACAGGAATTTCTTTCAAGTTGCCTTTGACATTGACATAGTCTTTCTATGTCTGATGTGCATCGCTATGAAAGTGTGCCAGGAGAGGTTAGACAAACGAGGAGCTGAGCTACAAACAAACTGGAAATAAGCTAAAATAGTTAAAATCATCTGTAGAGATGTAGTTGCTGTTGCCTCAGGTCTTGATATATTGAAGGAGCCACTAAATCAAGCTACAAACTAAATATGGAAGTAAAGGCATCAGGCAATGATAGGAGGCGGCAAAGAGAGGTTGCCAACGCTCCTGCAGCTGATGGGAGCGTGATGGCTTTCGAGGCCACCATCGAAGGCGACCGTGAACCAAGACAAGCCGTTATTGCTGTTACTGAGCTGAGCTGACGGGAGCCAAAGAAAGATGCAGATATAAATGTAAAGAATAAGGCCCTGTCATATCACACTGCCACAAAACTCATCTGACTTAAAGCAATACCTGACTCTGGCAGAACATTTTTACCTTTCAGCACACAACCCTTCGCAGCAGGTCCAACATCTCCCGCCCTGGGAATCCACAGTCAACACCAGCATTCAGACTTTCTCCCCTGCTCTTGGTATTGATATTTGCCAACAGCCAAAATTACTTTTTGGAAAGAATCATCTGGGATGTTATATAAAATAATAACTCCTGGATCAACTTTACCTTGTGTTTCATTACATTTCAAAATGAAAGTAAGAAAAATAGCTCGTCGCCTAACTCAGAAAGAGTTAGTTTCAGAGGTTACACTTCATGATCACCCAGCATCCAGTTTTTAAGAGGTATATTAGATCTATGAGGGAAAAAACTTAAAGGATCTTTCTTTTGCAGCTGCAACACGATACAGATGCACAGACTGAAAACGTGTTGAGAGGTTACAGTTCAGTTCCCACTTGTTCCACCCATACAACCATTCATGCACTGATAGAGTTATAACGCATAAAAAAATAAAAGCACTGCCAAAACGGTACATCTCATGCTCTATTAACCCACTCCACACTAATAGCCTTTTACACAAGTCTACATCTGGATGACAGTCGTCAGAGTTATTCCTGATCACCTAAAATGTCGAGTTCCTGGAAAGTGAACTATATCATGTAAACAACATGCTTTTACAGATGTATTTTCAGTGGAATAAATGCTGATAGAAAGTGAAATGCAATTATTCTAAGCTCTATACATTTGGAGAATGTTTTGTTATTAAAACATTATGAAGCAGAGATGTGTTTTTTTTGTTTGTTTGTTGTTTTTTTAAGTTATGGATTCTTCACCTGTGGTGGTGAGAACCACATGAATCAAGTGTGTGTGTGTGTGTGTCTGTAAGTGAGAGCGAGAATAAAATACAATTCATTGTCTATATTTTATTTTTTATTAGTTGCTTCAATCCATGTTTGTTTATTGTTTTAATGTATTAATTAAGGAAATTGCTTCTGTAGAGCTTATCACCCAGTCTGGAACACTTATTCCATTATATATTACATTATATTATATGTTATTACCCTATGCGGTCAGTCTATTTATGCATATGCTTTTGCAACATGATATAATCAGACTGTCATGCCAGTAGGACCTCATTTGAGGGCAACAACAGACATCACTACAAAAGAGAGCAGACATCCATTTGATTATCTCTATGGTTTGCAAACTGAGTTTCTTGATGAACACTTCCACCTAGAGGTCATCTGCAGCACAAACATCTAGTTTCTGTTGAGGCTGTTCCTTCAAGCTGACTAAAGTGACATAGAGTTCAAATATTTGGGTATCTTACTAAGTCAGCATCCTCTGATTTGAGAGTATATCTTGATTTGAATTAAGTTTCTTTCCTTTATTTTAGGCCTTATGTCGTTCTTGATTTTTATTTTCCGCTTTGTAACATGGGTTTAAAATGATCATTCATATATTCTTATAGTAAATTTTCAGATAAATGCTATATCCAGGCGTTTAAGGCAATCAGACAACTACTTGCACACATTTTCAATATACAGACCTACTCAAACAGTCCCAGCATGAATTCTTTGAATTCTTTACCTATTTAACCCCATTCAATCTGTACGTATAAGCACAAAGTACCAGTGGAAACAGAGGACAACTTATAATTCACATACAACGAAATTGCTTCCATAGAGCTGAACTATACGATCTTCCTCTTTTTAACATCCTGTATTTTACCACAAATGCATCTTGGAGGAGGAAAACCATGGGACATGATTGATGTCTTTCAATATTTAGCATGTTCTAATTAACTAATTTTCTTGCTTGGGAGTATTGTAGATACAATTCTACACATTGACCATAGCTCCTATACATTTTCTCTTCAAAAAAAATGTTTCTAGTCATTTGAATCAAACCTACATAATAAACTTTATTTTCAGAAGCCTGCAAGGAAGTTATGTCATTGTTCACTGTAATGAAATTCTCATTTTGCTGCTTTCAGCTCGCCTCTTTCCTCTGTTGCTTCCCATCAGGTCAAAGATCAGGGTCAAACACACTCAGTGTTCTTGGAGCTGGTACAGCTGCAGCGTGTTGCTGAAGAACAGCCTCAGCGGGGTGAATACAGCAGGGCACTTGCCTCTGGACATCCAGATGGAGGACGGTCTCTCACCAGGAAGCCATCTTGCTGCCCAGCTGATGTTATAGACCTGTCCACTCCTACATACTGAGCTACTTTTGCTGTCAGCGGGCAGTGGAGTAGTGGGAGGTGACTGCTTAACCTCACAGGCAAAAGACCAACTGTGCTTGTAGATGTGATGCATATTTTTAAAGTAACTCAACAGCAGGCTAAAAAGCAGTTTTCACTACCCTTTTCACTATCACCACATACACACACACACACACACACACACACACAGATGTGGATACACTTGTAACCACACCTACCAGCGATGCAACGGTGTACTGACACACCCTGGAGTACAATAATACATCACTGCATGAGGATTTTTAGCTGCTGTTTTTTAAAAAGAGTCCAGATAGAGAGATGTTGCTCTCACTACTGAATCAAAAGTTGGAACTCGTTCATTATCGATTACTGCCTGAAACATGTTACCTCCTCATTACTGCGCTTCATTATGTCATACAACACTCCTGTGCTTGGTTGTAACACGTTTCCAGCCACATCCACCACAATAAAACTGAGCATATTGATTCAATATTATTTTCATTGAGATTCAATTCAGCTCCATTGTATTGGGGTGAAAGCAGAAATCTCAGACGCTGACATCTAAAAGCCTAGACAGTCTGCACGGCTAAATACAACCAGAGGTTTAAAGACGTATTAACTTGTGAAATCACGACTGTCAATCAGATTGGTGAGGGTGAATCAAAGAGTGAGTCTGTTTGGTTGTTATGCACTGAAAATGTGGTCCGCTGTAAAACAGCGCTAAGAAATGACGCAGCAAAATGAAAGTAATGCCAAGTTAAATTTACTGGAATGTAAATATACTTTTAACAACAGTAACAAGATTTACCTACAGTATGTACATCAAAGCACTGTTAGTCAACAAGTTCATTAAAATAGTAATTCTATGAAACAAAGATTACCGGTAACAGTAGTGGTTAAAGCTTATTAGAAACATTGAATGCAAACATGTATCTATAGATGCACCTTTGAGATCCAACATGGATCTCAACTAGAGGTAAACCAGAGCTTTTTCCAAACTGTAGTGTAGTCATGAGTCGACCTTTAAAACCGGTCTGTTTTATTGGTGCTCTTTCTGGAATTCTTTCATAAAGGTGGCCAGAGCTTCAGTGTCCTCCACTGTTACAGCGTTGTACAGAGATGCACGTATTCCTCCAACAGACCTGCAGAGGGAGACAAATAGTCACGTTTGAGGTCTACAAATTTTTAATGCATCCAGCTGCTGATGTTCATGTCTAACTTTACACAATCCTCCTTTTTTTTTCTAGTAACCCATGAAATGTTGTAATAAAATAGGTATTTATGTTTACCTGTGTCCTTTCAGCGATATCATTCCACGTTTGGATGCGCCGTCCAGAAACTTCTTTTCCAATTCATCGTCTCCCTCCTTCTTCCCCACACGAAACGGTACATTCATGCGGCTTCGACAAGCTGTGTCCACGGGACACCTGGACAGGTAGACACAACAGTAAGTACTGTAAATCTGACTTTCATTTCTCACTTCATTAAGAAAGTCAGTTTCTTCATTCTGATTGTAGAATATGAAGTGTGTGCTGATGCTGTCCTAGTGTAAAAAATATAGTTTCAAAGGCAAAATAAAAAAAAATAGAAAAGCACTTCATTATTTTTATATTAGTTTATTACCTGTTCGATAAGGGCACAAGCTCTATCAGTATTTCATTTCATATTGTGTTTCATATAATACGTGTTTTCTTAATTTTACTGAGTTTGAAAATGTGTTGCATGAGCTCAGAGCACAACAATTACATATTCTTAAGCAATTGATATTTCTTGGTTAAGTTGGTTTTGCTACTCTCACAAAATGATGGACTATGACAGTGTGTATTGCAGTAGTTACAGTATATGAGGTAAAGCATACATACATACTACCCCTAACTAAAATAGGTTTAACGTTAAAGTTGTGTATTTCATGTGTGATGTTTCTCTTAGTTAATTACATAGCATGTTGCCCTCTATGAAAGTTTGACATTATGTTGAAGATTAAGAGTAATTATTCATGACTGGAGTGCAAAAAGGCTGAGATACAAGATCTTAAAAGTTTGTGGCCTGTCAGTCTAAGATTATATTCTTCTTCTGTTATCAGTAGTATTTAATTCCTCATTATACCATCAGTTGAAGAGGAATTCATACAGGCAGATTAAAAAGTTTTAAATCTCACCGTTACAATTAAACAGTGAAACAAAGTGTGGATCTGGACAGGCCCTGATGGTTCACAGAGTACAACATTCTCGGAAAATGTGAATTTCCTCATTTAACATCTGCCGCTGAAGTGTTGTGATACTTACACATAGAAGCCATTAGAAGCGTCAATGATGTCATAAATCATGGAGGACTTCTGCTTGTTGAGCGTCTCCATGGCAGCACTGCCGCCGTTGTTTTTAATCCACTCCAGAACGAGACCCATGATGTAGATACTGAACCAACAAAACGGTCAAAGCCATTCATATTACGGTTACGATTTTCTCTTTCTTACATCAAAATTAGGTTGTAAAAGACCTGAGAGTGGTACTGATTTCTACATGTAACTCAAAAGCAAATCCATTACCAAAAATATTTTTAAAAAATTTAAAATATATTAAAAAAATATTTTAAAACATTGTGGAATGACAGAGGAACTATTCACACGTCAGTGTAGCATCAAAATGATTTTAAAACTGTTATTTCATGGCAGAAAAGCTTTAGAAATTGTGAGACATTACTTTATCAAGCTAGTAACATATTGATGGAAACAGATGAGCGTTTAATGTTAAAAACAGGTCAGTCTGTACCTGAAACACGGCGGTGTGTTGTAGAGGGAGTTCATTTCAGCCTGCACCTTGTAGTCCAGGACAATGGGACACTCTTTCAGAGCGTGGCCTAACAAGTCTTCTCGCACGATGACCACAGTTACCCCGGCACAGCCCACATTCTTCTGAGCCCCGGCGAAAATCAGCCCAAACTACACAATGCAAGAGGACACATTCAAATCTGCAACCATGTCTTGATCAATATGAACATTTGAGGAGGCAAAAAAGTTGAATATTTCATTCAGTATCATTCTCATCCTCACCTTTGACACATCCACAGGCCGAGACAGGAAGTTGGAGGACATGTCACTGACGAGGACCACCCCGTTTGTTTCAGGTATGAAGTTGTATTCCACACCGTGGACGGTCTCGTTGCAACAGTAGTACACGTAGGAGGCTGAGGGGTTCAGGGTCCAGCTGCTGGAGTCGGGGATTTCTGGAGGGAGCGACAACAAAACATATTTAGACTAAACATGCCAACTCCCAACTAATGCCAGATGGGATAGCCTCCAGTCCCTGCCACCCTGATAAGGATAAGCGGTTAAAAAAAAAATGGATGGATCGATAGCACAGCTGAGACTGGGTTCATCCTCTGGGCACTATAGCTATCCCTACCAAATTTGAATTCATCAAATGTTCTAAAAATCAACCTGCAGGCAGCACCGGGGGAAAATCAGTCCACAGTCAGGCAAATTGATCCTCAGGAGACAATGAACGTCTTCTAGATTTCATGGCAATTCATCCAACAGCTGTTCAAATATTTCAACCCGGACCAAAGTGGTAGACCGACATTGCAAAGAAGGGGAGAACCAGGAAAATTCCTTCTGTCCTCTCTCTGGCGTATTTAGTTTCCACTGGCAAGAGAGACTATTTGGCAAACGTGGCAATAACTAGGGCCAGTTGACTTTGTGTCTGCAGAGTCAGGTGTTCAGAAGAAGAAAAAAAAAGTTGGAAACGAGAGACTGAGAGACTGATCTTTCTGGTGATAGCAGACTGAAGAAAGTACTTAAACACAGAAGAAGCAACATATCTGGATTCTGAAATACATCTTTAAATCCATACGGATTCAGTGAAATTATTTTTACATTTCCAATACATTAGAAAACATTAGGATAAACAAGAATCCCACTGGAAAGCAGTGATACAATCAGACGCAACCATGTGGAAAACATTACTCGCATGCCAACGTCTTTCATTGGTAGCTGGTTCTATTGTTTATTATGTAACTGACTGGACACACGCTAGACTTTGCAGAGTGACTGTCCCAATGCAGCGTGCATGACAATGACTAACTCATAAGAGCTGACACTATTTTTTGATGCAGTGTCGGTTATTATATTAATTTTTGAGACACTTCCCCCGCACACAGACTTACTTGTGTAACTGTCAAGCTTCGGGTGGACAATGTTGACTTTGCCGTATTTTTCTGCTTCTTTTGCCGCTTTTGCCGACCACGTGCCGGTCACCAGATAATCAGCACATTTGTCCTCTTTGAGGCCAATCAGGTTGAGAGGAACAGCACTGAACTGTCCAGAGCCGCCGCCCTGCAGGAACATCACCTTGTAGTTGTCTGGGACATTTCTGTGAAGACAAAGGTCAGTGTGTTAAACATTGTGCACACTGACAACCATCACACGCAGGAAGTCAAGAGTCTTACACCGATCTATAACAAACAGAGATACAGACACAGACACAGCAGCATATCAGTATTAATCACGCTGACGTCTTTTTAAAACATGCAGCTGTGTTTTGTTTCTCCATAGTTTATCTAAGTAACATTTCGAAATGCATTTAAATTAGTTTAAGTATAAAACCAAGATTATTGACGCCATTTTAAAAAGTAAAATTCAAAATGTTTCTTTAAGAATGACTTAGAAAAAAAAAAAAACAACCATCTGGTCCGACCAGTTTGCATGCCAAAAACACCAGCTAGCACTGACATGCATGAAAATCACTCATTCAGTTTCTCTTGAATAACCGATTCAGTCCATTTTACCAATCCTGATGAAGAAAAGCAACATTTATTCATTTTAATTTAATCATGACAGAAATTATTTTAAGAATGCATATTTAGAATGTCATAATAGTATGTACCTATATATAGGTTTGTCGCACTCCTAGAACATCTTTTCAGATTCTGTTAGATCAGTACAGCATTAAATCCAAATGTGTAAAATCCTTAACAGAAGATACAAAGACTAGAGTAAGACCCAACTCTGCCTGAATGTTACCTTAATAACTATTTGCAGAAACACGCCTACTAGACTGACTAACACACGTTTGCACAGCCTAACCCTAAACTTTTTTGGCCTTCGGCCATCAACAGACAAAGCTGTTCCTGAAGGCAGCAAATAACTAAAGGGCTTGTAAAAATAAATGACATGATCAATGTTGTAATATAAATCTGTAATATAAAGTTTTCATAATTCTGTCCATCATCTGCCTTAATGGAAGTTTCCCGCTACAGTCATACTGTACTGCAGCACAATTGTTCCTTTCTTTATAGAAAGAGTGAAAAAGGAGAACAAATAATACAGTTGGAGCTGTGTGAGACAACAAAGGCAGCACTTACAACAACTCTCGCAGCAGACTCTCGGTTTTGTTGAGGATTTTGTTGAAGTCTGATGATCGGTGACTCATCTCTGGTTTGAACAGAACCAAAAACATTTGAATTTAATGCCACTGTTACTGGCATTTACTTATCTTATAGCAAGATTATATCAGGGTTAGTTAACACTGGGTGAGAAAATCTATCTGTCTTTTCCTTGAATGAGTTCAGATCTTCCTGTTAGTGTAAGAAACAATGGAATAAAATCAACCTGCATACAGCTTCTACATATTTCATGGTGCGTCAACAGGACACCAAGTGAAGACAGTGCATAACATGTATTGATCAGGAGGAGTGCAGTAGCTTTGTCTCATAATAACTTAAATGCAACCATCTGTAGCTCTACTCACCGAGAACACTGATACCAGTGCTGCCGAAGTTGAGGAGCTCCTTCTGTGCCTGAAGCAGCACCTGGAACGTATAAAGTATTTCTTCAAAGACCACAAATACAGGTAGCATCAGAAAATCAAAGAAAGTCAGTCAAATCCAGAGGCAAACGAGAGGAGCTGATGTGTTTGTCATTAATCAAAAGAAATCACTGAAGTCCAGTTTAGTTTTCTGTAGTGGTGCGAGTTTGTTGAAGCATGCCGACACGTATGAACTTACAGACACAGCTGAGTTGAGACAGTGCAAATGAAATGGAGCATTTTTATACAGTGTGGTCGTGATTAAACAACATGTAAATAGGAGAAAAGGTAAGAGAATGTACTGTTAGGTAGAGCAGGAAGGACGCACACATGATACCACTCACACACATGATACCACTCTTCATGTTGGGTTTGGAGGGTTTTAAGTACCGCTGTTGTTGGGACGGTGCTGATTTCCCACATTTGCTTTACCACATTTGTGGCAATTTCCTTTTCTTGGTCTTTTTATCTACAGCGCTCTTAATCTGCATCCTGTATTATCCTGATTATTAACTGCATACTGTAGATTAGTGACATTGCCCATCATTCATTAAAGATATGTTGCAGTACTTGGCTGGGAGAGTTCTTTTTCACTGATAAACCCCAGGAGAAGAATAACTTTTGCTTTTATCTGGGTGTTAGCTTTACTATCAAATGTGTAGGCCTTTATTAGTTTGCCAAGTGAGAGCTGTGAATGACTCCCCTGACATGCAGTGTGTTTTTCTGCCATCTAGAGGCTGTTACGGCTGCTGCCAGTGAAACACAAAAGAAGCAGGTTTCCACATGAATGAATGAAGGCTGATGCAACTCAACAGACAGTTTTCAGCTTGTAGGCAGCAGCAGCATAATCAACAGCCACACAAACCCTAACTGCGTGCCAGCTTCTTTTGTTGAGAGAGGCCAGTAGAGTCACCGTTTTTAGTTTTTAATGTTTAACCAACAACATAAATAAGATTTAAAAGAATAAGAAGTGAGGAAGACGCCTGCATCGTGCATCTGCAAAAACATAATGAAGATGCATTTGATGCATTCATATCCGGTTGTTTACTCACCACAGCTGGCGTCTTTTCCTGTTTTTTTCTCACACGCATTATTAACGTTACACAAGCAAAACATAAAAATAAAAAAATGAGGATTTGCACTTACGGTTTGGGGGAGTTTTGCAGGTCCAGCGCCAAAGTTGATGGTTTGTTTCTGCTCCATGATGTAAAATGAGTTCCTGTGTTGAGCTGATGGATGATTTACTCAGTCTGATTCAGCGTTGTGGATGATTTCTCCCCTGAGCTCAGCCTCGGCTGTACTGCAGCTCTCCTTCTGCACTCGTCGGCGTGGATACCAATTAACAAGCTGTGCGTAAAAGGATGCGTTCAAGAGCACCTCGTAAGCTCGTTCACTGGACTAACAAAATAAAATACACTCACACACAGTAAATAATCGAGGTTATTAAACTAAAGATGAGATGTTTAATTATTATTGATATGATCTTATATTATTGTTTGGCATTTCATTGGTCTGTAATTATAAAAACAGTTACAAAGTGCCTTACTTTGTAACTGTTTTGAAAAGTGATGTATAAATAAAGTTTATTATTAGTAGTAGTACTATTAGTATTGTATATGTAAATATATTTTACCTTGTAAGTGTTGATTTGATGATTATTGCTTTGTTACACGATCATTTTTGCACATAATAGCAGATATATGACATGAGGGTGATTTATATTTTGGGATTTCTCTTTTTTATGTGTGATGTATCAACAAATATGAAAACAAATAAGGCAAACGTGTAATATGTTTAGCCTAATTTAATAAAAACACACCAACAATAAATTAGAGTAGCTTCAGGTAACAAGCTGTAGACAGATTTATCAGTTTTACTGAAAGGAAGAACAGGATATATAAGAACAGGATATATAAGCATATTCAAAGTAAGGACAACTAAAGCAGATGAAAGACGCCGTAAACATTCTTGTTATCAGAGCTGAACCGGTTTATGTGCCCTGGAGCATATCCAACTGTTTGTCCCATTTAAAGGTTCACAGTTGAACCATTCACAGTCCATCTTCAAACAACACTTAGGTGTTATATATTTTACACCAAAACAGGTTTTTCTTGTTGTAATCATTCCTCCTGTTCATATTGGCAGATCACTTCCCCATTTGGAAACTGTGAAACTATCATTTAACCATCTATGCATCTCCAATTTCCCTAATAAAGCAAAACACAGCATCAGTTTACACGTCAGCTTCATTTACTCCCATTTACCCTGTGCTGAAGTAACACTCATTGGCTCCAGGTTTCTCTATGCTGTGAGATTTATCACAATTTTAGGAATATGCACCATGTGAAGACAATATACAGAGTCTTGAAGCTACATTTGTACTCATGATTTAGAGCATACAGGACCCGTCTTTGTTATTGTACTGTGGGGTAAACTCTTAACACAGTTACAAAACATAAAATTACCAGATATAGTTTAATGCAGTGGGACCACGTTCACACGCATACACACATTTTCAGCAACACTTGAAGGCAACACAAGGAACTAAATTCTCAGCCAGGCTTTTCATTGGCTGCTGGCACATGTGTGCTCGGTAAAAGGATACCATTGGTGAGTGTCATCTCAGATGTGGACTGATTGGCTCCACTGTCACGCCACAAAAATGTGACCGCGCGCCAAACACGCACGAAACACAACTTGAATGCAAAACACAAACAGCCTTTCATGGTCAGCTATGAATGTCACAGCTAACAATGGAGGGATGCAACCAAAATATTATATCCAGAGTTGGCTTGTTTATTGTGTAAGATGAAAACGATGAAAAAGTTTTTGGGTGATACATGTAGCAGTAACCTTTTGGATGTTATTTCACAATATCACAAATAAATCAATGCAGGCCTTTTCAGCTCTGTTCAGCACATCAAGCCAGCACGTTTCTCTAAAACTGCAGGTTCAGATAAGATATAGATTATCTAATTACCTGCCCAAACTCAGACAAAGCAGCATGTTTTAAACTTCAGATGAGCTGTTGGCTGTGTTTTTCCCCATCAATAGATCATTATGGATTTATCTCCAGATGATTTTCTTGATCAATGGATAAATTGGATAAATGCTGTCACAGCTAATGACACCTCTATCCTGCTTGTTTTATTATTAAAATTTATCAGCACATTTTAGAAGCTGGAACCATAAATGTTTGCCATTTTTGCATGAAAAAGAACATTTAACTGGGTAATTAAATAGTTGCCAATTAATTTTCTGTAAATCTACTCATCAATTAATCAACTATTGGAACTCTAATTATGCAAACTGTTGGATGGCTCAACCTAGAACAAATCAGCATATTTTATAAGCTCTAAGTTGCTCAGCGATCTCTTGTTGATGTCTCGATGTTGACAGAGGGAGTCATATGATCTACAGATTCTAAAGTCCCCTTGAGGCACATTTGGATATTGGACTATATAAATGAAACTGACTTGACTTAGCAGAAGACCTATTTTCTGTAATCATGTTGTACAGAGATAAACTTCCACTGATGATCCCAAAACACATAATTCAGTACAGAAAAAACTGCTGACACTCAAAAACACACTGGATAAAGAACGTGACCAGAAACAGGAGATAACAGCTAATCTGTAAAAATGTTCAGACCAAACAGAATTTGTGTGACTAATTTAAGCTGAGCTAAGATCCTTACTGTGACACCCCAAAACTATTATACTGTTTAAATGCTGTTCAAGGATGATGTAGTCTTCTTCACCAGAGGCTCAAACATTTTGGCATCCATCAGTCCAGCTAAGCTAGAAAAATGTGATGAAGATAATTGGATTTCAGCAACTCGTGAAGGTCACGAGAGGCACCTGACTGGTTTGTCTTTTTTAAGATGTCACATGGCAGTCATTGCTCCTCTGTGTGTTTGTGTGTGTGTGTGTGTGCCTGTGTGTGTGTGTCTGTTTTAAACCTGTCATTTACTGATGTTCTTAGTACTTTCTATATTGAGCCCACATTGCACTGTGGATGGTCTACGTGCACTGTGCTGTCATCTCCAGAACAAACAATAAATAAACAATGAGCGCACAGTGTCTGAATGCCCAGCATGGCCTTTAGGACCCAGATGAAAGAAAGTGCATCTCTGCTTCTCCTTTGGGTGCCTGCCGATCCATTTCTGCCCCATCCTCTGCGTCTATGTTCCCCACCCTTACTCTCCCCCTCGTGCGCCACAGGAATATAGCAGGGAAGGCGTGTTTGAAGGCCTTTCTGAAGTTGTTGCCCATGAAGGCGTAAACCAGCGGGTTAACGGTGGAGTTAGAGTAAGACATGCAGTGACCCCAGATCTTCAACTGTGGGTGTAAAATGAAGACAGACTTAGTTTCTGGTAGCACAGAAATGTATTCAGGTTGATTACACCCTTACTACCTACAGCAGTAATTAGACGTCATGGAGAGTAAGTCACCTTGTATAGAACATAACTGCGGAGGCCAAAAGCTTGCAGGAGGATGCAGACCTGGATGGGGCCCCAGCAGATGAGGAATAGGGCCACCATCACTATCACCATCCGGGAGACTCGTGCCCGCACTGCCGCTGTTCGCTCTGCCTGAGCTTGAAGCTGGAGTTAGGGGGGTTTTGTAATATCTTTGTTATGATCAGAAATACATTTGATAAGTGAAACTTAATATCTTTCGCTTACTTGATAACTACTGTCGATGGGATTCACACTGGGCTGCCCTATGCGCTTGAGCATGAAGGCATAACAGGCGGTGATGGTGAGCAGGGGCAGAAGATAGACAGCCAGGAAGCTGTAGATGATGAAAGCTCTCTGGAGGTGGGCTGAGGGGAAGACCTCACTGCAGTACGTCTGAGGACCAAACCAGTATCCTGCCTCCAGACGCTGGTACACGGCTACTGGGATTGACAGAAGCAAGGAGCCTGGAGAGGACAGGGTACATGACTTATTGAGACTAGATGCTGGCTCCAGTGCAGCTTTTCACTTCCTCTAATGTGTGAATTAGCGTTTCATTCAGAAGACATTAAGACTTAACAGGAGTATTGGAAGGTAAACAAAACCAGTAGGTTGTTAGTACTGTCTCAGTACCAGTGTGTGTAAGGTTGTGAGTGTGTGCATGTGGTGTTTTGTGTGATACCTATCCAGATGGACACAGAGATGGCCAGAGCCATCCGTGGGGTTCGGTGTCGCAGTGACTGCAGAGGATAGACAGTCACGTAGCAGCGGTCCACGCTCATCGCTGACAGGGTGATACACGTGGCCTGAGCAGTCACCTGAAAGACACGCACACAACAGTTTGACTGCACAAAGAAAATGTTCTCAGGTTGATTTTTATGTTTTGTAATACATTATTATTATCAGATTGTCGTCAATTTCAAATTTTCAATCACACATTCAACTTTTGGATACTTAGTACTTAGTAATGAAGGAGATGGCATGGTTACAGTGCTGTTTAAAATGGTATAATCATTGTAATTTTCCTAGAAAGTCCAGGCCTGTTTGTTTGTGCGTTTATGTGTGTGTATCTCACTTGTTGAAGGTAGTTCACCAGTCGGCACATAAACTCTCCAAAAATCCAACTGGGCAGTGGGTACAGGGTGGCAGTGAAGGGCACACAGCAGACCAGAAACAAGATATCAGTTGTAGCCAGGTTCACTGAAAAGAGGGTAAGAAGAGTTATTCCTAAAGACAGAAACGTAATTCAAGACAGGTGGAGGTGAAATGCATTCAAAGGGGCACAAAGACCACACATGACTTCATCAGTAGGAATAACACTGGGCGGCGCTGAGTTGTCTATCTGTCAAAATTGACCAACCAACTTGTGTTCTGTCTTTTGGACTACTCATCCGCTGTAATTTTAAGGTCTTTCAATCCAAAATGCATCATTTGAGAGGTTTTAATAGTTTTGTTGTTTGTTTTTATGACACTGTACATAACCAGGACTTCCTTCAGCATTGATACAGAGTGGATTATCCTGGTGAAATGAAGTAAACTAAACTAATCAAGTTGTATAAAACCTACTACAACTTTCCACCTAATAAAATTCTCGGCAAGACAGAGAAAGTTTTTCTATGAGTGGGAATCTTTCCATTCCTGTTAGGGATCCACCATAATAAGTACTGTTACTCTAAATAAAAGTAAAATTATTTAGATCGTTAGAAACAAGTAAAAGTTAGGTCAGATAAAATGCACTCATATGAGTAAAAGTAACTGTATTGCACTTTTAAACTACAACAACTACAAGCAGAGTGCATGAACATGTCAGCGTTGATGGGTGTGAACTGCACCGCTGAGCACTTACATTCAAATCAACAATAAATGTCCAGCTAGTGTATACAGCTGATATACAACTGCATTAATCAGTGTAGACTTACTAGAATTATTCAGAAATAAAATCCAGAAAATTGAATAAAAATGATTGACGCTAAATTTAAAAAAGCTGTGAATATGGTAGTGATAACTAGTCACTGTGACATATATATTGATTCAGTTCTCTCAGAAATTTCCTTTTTGTGCCCCGTTAAGTCCTGTGTGTCGAGCATGACACCTTCCAGCTGTGCAGCTTCAAAAACACTTTCTTTCTTTACTGAACACACTGAAAGGACACTAAAAAAAAGAGGCGTTCTTATTGCACTTCAGACCTATGTAAAAGTTGGTGACGGTCTTCATCTGCTGGTGCTTGGTGACCACATGGATGACCAGGGAGTTCCCGACCAGACCGACCAGCATGATGAGGGCGAAGAAAGTGGGGACAAGCCAGGCGTCGACCAACACCGGTGGCCCTCGCCCCTCCAGACCTGCAGACTTGTTGCATACAGACTCACAGTCTGGACCTTGACTGGCTGCTGATTCCACCATCGTCTTCACAAATCAAAGCCAGGAATATATTTATGGCACATGTAGCAGCTTCTCAGCTAATGTTACTGCAGTGTCACAAAAACGATGAGGAATTAAAACAACAACAAAAAATGATGTCCTAATTAAATATTTAAGTCTAATCAATTTGCCCTTTTTCTGTATGATAAGCTTCTCTTACCCGTGTTGTGCTTGTTTGCTTCTGCGGTGTTCCTCTCTCTGCTCTGTAAAACAAGGTTTAGTCCTGTGTCCGTCAGTGATGGGCTGCTGCTCTGTTCTCTGCAGATCTGACATGAAAGCACTATTATAGGCCACCATAACTGGGGAGGGGAGGGGGTGTTTGGAGGTGACAGGAGTCACTTTGCTTTTGTGATCACAAAAAGAGCGAGAGAGACTGAGGTGAAGGGAGAGAGAAAAAGATAGGTCGCCCTTTAAAACGAACTCTTTATCACCGCCTGTAATCACTCAGGACCGGGTGCCCTGTAAAATGACTGCAGCTGGATTTAGAAGAAGTTATTTTGTTTCTTCATCATCCATGAGCTTGTGCAGTGTTTGCTTCAGGTCAAATCGCAGCTGAATCTAAAAGCAGCTGAGCCGAGTCTGGAAGAATACAGTGAAAATTCAATTTCAATATTATTTGTCACATATAATTATAAAAGAACAATCAGTAATAACAATAATAGTAATGATACAATAATAATTACAGTAACAGCAACAGCAGTAATACTAATAAGGGAATAAATAGTCTTAGTCAGTGTCTTTATTGTGTCTTTATTATTCATTGTAAGAACAGGGAAATCATAATGACTAGTACTTACCTGCAAACCAAATGAATCCTAGCAGCAGCTGGGGGTCATGGTGACAGTACAGTTTGATCTCTCTCTCCACTCCCAGCACAACAGACAGTTTTTAAAGCTATCGGTACATCCGTCAGAGTCTTAGCTGCAAAGTAACAAGTGGCAAACCTTGCCAATTTCACAGCGTGACACAAAACGGTGTTTGAATACAAAGGTGACATTTGTCGGTTCGTTCTGTTGTCGGCGTCAAACATAAAAGTCATTATTTTTCAGCTTGAGATGAAATCAATGAAAATAAGCGTGTTAGAGGAAATAATTTGAGCTGAGAGCTAAATGAGTCTTCTGAATGTTTTCATCACAGTTGCTGTTTTTTTTTTTTTTACTTTTGTACTCTGTATCGGTGATCAGCTTGGCACAAACAAATGCTATGGAAAAAAATACATGCAGACAAATTTTCTTTGCTGGTTTCAATTGGATTTTATCGTTCATTTGACTTTCTCCACCTGGGTGTTAAAGAGGAGGATTGTGATCAGGTTGTCATCAGTAGCTGTTCAAGAGAGCCTCGGGACTCCATGTTTCTTTGAGGCACCCGAATACAGCTTCCTCTGGAGGTCCGTCAGGTCCTCAAAGAACCATTCATTGGTTGGAACATGGCACACATGGCAATGAAGGCATTCACGTTTGCCTGTGATCACAAAAAGTTATTTGTTAATAAACATTCAATATTCAACGTAACAAAACTGACCAAGAAGAGAAGAAACCAGAAAGTTCAAATCCGAACAAAACAGGATTTTCAGATTGCAAATTTTTTTTTTTCATTATCCAGGGAATAATCACCATTACTCATGTCCTCTGTGGCTGTCAGAGCATGAGGACTGTTATCAAATAGTCCTCCTGCAGCGAGTGTGTCATTAAAGGGCACTTCAGCAGGACTGTCAAATGAAACCTGTGGCTAACCCTGCGTGTCATTATTTTTTAGATTTGCCTTTTTTGTAAAAAAGTGCATTCATGTTTATCTATACCAAAAACATGCACAGTATATTAGTTTTAGAGATGTTAATATATAATGTATTTCATGCTTTTTAGAAAATGATTAACAAGGTGGAGAATAAGTGATTTTTATTATTCTGTACTTTTATGTGAGGACATCTGCCAGGTTGCTTTTTTTTATAAAAGTTATCTTCATCAATGACTTATTTATAATTCATAAAGCATTAATGAATTAGTTATACATTTAAAAACTACACAACCCTAGAACTTGTTTAAAGTATATTTTAGGGAAAATGGTACAAGCCTGCACACCCCGGATGTGTGGATGTATCTCATGCTTTTTAAGCTGCTCTCCAATAGATGAGATCAAGTCAGAGGACTGCATCTCATCAGACTTTTCTCCCAAGTCTGAAAGGTTGACGGGATTTGATGATGGGAAGCTGGTCTGCAGTTGTCCCCTCTGAGATGAGGCCACTGTAGTGATGGGGGCAGAAACAGGTAGAAAGGCAGACAAGCTTTCCTTCAGGTGATCCCGCCTTTTAAACTGACACTTGGACAGCTGTCTGATGTTCTCAGGTAGGACGGATCTGGATCTAATGGACACACCAGTGTTTGATGTGCCCGTCTCTGTGCTCTTGAGGGCAGAGAGGGTGGAGCTGATGTTTCGGGGATCAATACGTGTGGTGTCACAAGGTGGTGATTTCCTCTCAGCCAAAGTCTTTAATAGCTCTGAAATCTGAGAAAGGTTGCATACACAGGTAGCAGAGCAAAAGTTTAACTCTTTGTAGTAACTCATATATAAATTACATGAATATGTGAAAGTTTAAGTGAGTGGATGTGGGATGTTTTAGCCAATATTTCAATTAATTTTCTGACTTTCCCAAAGACATTTAGGCCCTTCTATTATCACTTGAAGGGTCAAGTGATAAGTCTCTGTGTTTGTCAGTATTCAGTGTTTGTCAGCAGGTCCCCTAAGCCAAACAAGCCGTTTAGTGTCTTTCAGCTCATTGTTTTGGCTTTATTTACAACAGAAAAGTCCTGATACTCCGATACACTACTTGTCCATGACCACAATGGCAGACAAAGTTAGCGAACACAGTGGAGCTGCTAAAGAGACATTTTTTTCAGGAATTGGTGGAGAGTAGTTTTTAATTGTTTTTCCAGTTAACTATAGTCAAAAATCACAGTTCGTATAATTTCTGAATACTTAATGTGTCTGCGCATTCTTCCTTTGTACCTTAGCATTCTTTATGGACCCACGGCTTTAACAACCAGTTATTTCTGAGTAAAACTGTGACAAGATGGTGTGTTTTGAAGAAGCCATTAGCACATTTAACAACAAATAATCTTTTTTACTACCTGAATCCCATAAGACTCTCTGCCATCAGAATCTCCATCCTTGTTTAGATTGTCCATGATGCCAAAGAAACCTTAGAATTTAAGCAAAATGAAGCGAAGTCCCCACTTGTTACTTAGATATTGTTAAAACTGTAAAACAAAGCGGCTTTCAAAATGACTGTACCTCCTTCCCCATGAATACAAACAGATCAGCAGAAGAAACACACACTTAAACATCTAATTTCTTCTGACAACTGACCTATCACCATGACAACTGAGATGAAGATTCTCTTGACGGAGAACCGAGCCATCTCCATGACAACTGGTCTTTCAGTCATGTTTTTTTCGTTAATCATCCTACAGTCAAATTTATGATCATAAGGCAGCGGCCGCACGACTTTGTATTACTGGATTTAGCCATTTATTATTTCATATGTACACGGACATATTGCACAGGTTACAAATTTTAAGAGCACACAGTCTATACAAAGTTCCGGCTTTGATCAAGCAAAAAAAAAAAAAAAAAAGATCCAACATCAACCTCCATGTACTCTTATGTGAGGGATACATGAATGGTGCATGTTTTTTTTGTGCGTTTGTGAAATTCAAGGGAGATTTACATTCTTTTATATTTACACACAGAGATAAATATATACTTATACAAACTAATAAAGCAGTATCTCAACACTCTTCCACTTACATACTCGCATACTACTGGTACATGACACTGGATGAATACACACTGTTACAGTGTTTATCAAACCGCTGATGTCAACCTTAATGTATATGGACTTTAGTGGATATATTGATAACTGCTTCAGCCACTTTAGCTTTACCAACTTACCCTGATCAACTCTCAGCTTCAGTGAGCATGTTCATGGTCATGTTGTACCATTTCCTCCTGCATGTAAGTCATGGTGAAATACGACTGAAAATATTGTGCGTATATGTATAAGATGGCAGCCAGTCAGTGGATTAAAAAAAAAAAATAACATCATCATCAGAGGTATCTGAACCTAAAATCAATATGATGAGATGCTTTTGACTACTCTGACTGCATTAAAAGCCTTCCTCTAAACGTGAACATACTTGAGCTTCAAGAGTGTGCGTATATGGTCTGAGTAGTCTGCAGGAAGAACAGTGGTAGGAGCGCAGGCACGTCCACATCTCAAGAGATTTTCTAAACTCCGACTTCCTCAAGTTTCTCAGTCTTTGTGGGTGGGACAGGGTTTGGAGCAGTAAGGGGTGCAGGGAAGGACAGAGGCTCCCAGATGCTCACATGTTGAAGCTTTCTCCACAGCCACATGTTCCCTTGATGTTGGGATTGTTGAATACAAATTCACTGGACAGCTTTGACTCCACAAAGTCCATCTCAGTTCCAAGAAGGGTCAGCTGAGCCTTCTTCTCGATGAACACCCTCACACCTGTAAGAGAGTCATAGTATAGGCGTCACACCTCACAGGTTCTAGCGCCTCACCTTGTAATCCCCATCTTCAGCACCCCCTGGTGGTCATATACAATAAGTTAATTATTATTAATAAGACAGAGCTTACCATCCTGCAGCACCTCCTCATCAGATTTGTCTCTCTCCTTGGTGTAGTCCAGTGTGTAAGTCAGTCCATTACAGCCACGTGTCCTCACTCCGACCTTCAAACCGATCTAGAGAGAGCCGGACAGACAGTGGACATTATACTTTCAGTTTTGCCATGACATATACTCCATATTCAAGACTAAAGGCAGATGTAATGCACATATTTAAGGGTCAGACGGCTCAAACAGAACTAGTTTGTTGGACACGTTGCCTGACCACAGCAGAAATCAAAAGTACTGTGTGCTTCATTGAATGTTAGCCACATCAATTACTCACATATTCCGGCTTGTCCTGCAACAATAACCTGATCTTGTTGACAGCCGTTGGAGTCTAACAAAAAGACAACAGAGGGAAAAGCGGTTAATACTCACAGCAACAATATAAATTGGATTGAGACAGAAGCAAATGTGACTGTTTTGAACATAATGAGTAGAAGAAGACAACAGAGAAGCAGACTATGTTGCTGGTTTAAGTTTCAAAACAGCCATAGGAACTGCTTCTCTATGAGCAGCCATTATGAAATGTTCCTGTAGCGGGGGGCTGGCACGTAAACTTGAAATTAGCATGTGCCTACAGTATAATGAAATAACCCTGCTCCTGTACTCCTGAGTGAATGCAGGTGCAGAAAAGAGGGATCTCAGTGTTTGAGCTCTCACGTGGAAGTATTTGGGAGACTGAGATGAACCACATTGGCCACACGGTGCTAATCCCTTAAAGCCAGTGCGTTCATCTGTTCGCAAATGTGCTGCTGAGGCCAAATGAACAGTACATCCCGACTGTGTCACAGCCTGGAGCTGTTTCATAAGTGTACATACTGTTTACACACTGTGCCAACCAAGTGTTAAAATCAAGCAGGTATAGGAACATGACATTTTACAGCAACTAATTCTTGTTTCTTTTAGTTTAGAAAAGGGTATGATAGTTAAGCACACCGATTCTGCAATTTATTGCTATTAATCATTATAATAAGATTAGTCCCTGACAGGTAAAGAAAAGAGCAGAACCTTGTGATGGTACGTCATCTGCAGTTGCATGCAGTGTTGTGACTCACTGTTTTATGTTTACTTCAGCGAACTACCTTTATCAGCTCAGACCACCACAGACACGTTATCTTGCAACCGCACTGTTAGCGGAGCTTGTCAGGCTGGTATTCACCACCAGAACATTATTCATCCCGCCCGTAACAAACCATGACTCTGCACTTCACAGCATCTACTGATTATTTACCACTATTAGACCTTTTATCAGAGACTGATACGGAGTGACATGCAACAAATGACATCACAGACAGTCTTTATAATCGACCCATTAGTTTTCATTTGTAATATAACCATAAATTCATTTTTTTTTTAAGAAAACAGTATGTCTAAAAAATAAAAAACACAGAGTGGGACAATGACACTTAAAAAACACAAGATAAATAGGTAGATAAGGTGCAGTGGTAAGATGATTGTGATAGTACTGAGGTATGATGATAGTGTTATTGTTAGTAACAGTATAATAACAGTAATGATAAAAACAGCAACAACAATAATGGCAATAATAAATCTATAGAGTTACACATAGAAATGTGTCATATATTTATCCTGTGTAGTCTGTCTAGTCTTTTGGTGACAGGATAAGTGGACATGGATAAAGGGTGGGGTAATGTTTGTACGCTGTAATACTCCGTTAACTTACCAAGCTACAGCTTAGCTTAGCAACCTAGCTTGCCTCTAGTTAAAACCAGGACAATTGCGTCAACTGCGCGTCATGCTTTTATAACGGGGCCAGGGTGTAAATGTATCACGTATGATAAGTTTAACACGGTGAAAGCTGTCATTTCACGGGAGAGCTGCGCAGATACAGATACAGAGAGCTGTACTGCGTCTAACGTTCATGTAACTGACGTTAGCTAACGTTAGCTTAAGTAACTTTGGATCACGTAACAGCACACTACATAACACCCGCCGGTGTAAACGCCAAACTGCGTGCTTCAACATACACAAAACAGCTTGAGAGGAGTTTTTACTCACACTTCATAACTTACCAGTGTCAGTGCAGCTCTTGTAGGCAGTATCTTTCTTTTGCTGACCGCCCGGACGGTCGCCCGCACCATGGAGGCAGACATGTTGCTACAGTTAAAATCACAACATTGAACTGCGCAGGCGTGTAAACAAATTGGCAACCGCCCTCTCCAAAATGCAGCTCGGACAATGATTGGCTAAGACCAGGACGGACGTGCGTGACAGCCAATGACCACACAGATACAAATCTGTACAGCTTCTGTTGCGTAACATACATACATAACATAAAGCACTACCGTAGAAACTTTAAATTTTATAACTTGAAAAAAACTTTTAAAAGTTAAACTTGAAAGTAATTCATGCTTCTCTGAATACTCTCTCGTGCATTGTTTACATTACACTTTTATAGACTATTTGACCTAGAAAAATCAAGGACCACTTCCTGGGTTTTTCCAGCACTTTCAACACATCAGATAGCTTTGTTGGCCAAACCTTTGTTTCCAGCATCAATAATGCACTTCCATCCTCTGTACAACAGTTTATGTGCATGCAGGTTTTCTTGTGTTTTTAATTAAAGTCCAGCTTCTTGTAAAATACTATTAATATATAGTTGTATTTACTAGCTATAAAGTATTAGGCAAAGACACAGTTAAGTTTTGTATACACGCACAAATATATATCAAATCTATGATATTTATCCCCTCCCCAAAGAATATATTCCACACTGGGATTTAACTTCAATTTAATGAATTCTTTGAGACACAAAATGGATCGCAAGCCAACCTTTTCTGGCAGGATCGGGGTTCCTTAACAACAAATTAAACCTCCCATTTGAGTCCAACAAAAGAAATGCAATAAGGCTGGCATTAAAACAAAGCTCCTTTAAAATGAGAAATTTGATTACAATAACATCGACAACACAATCCTTTTATAAAATTCAGCCATATTAGGACAACAAAGCCAGAGAGTCCATATTCGAAGTTGAATGATAAGCAGGTCTTTGAGACATTAACTAGCAGCAACAAAATTCAAAGGGGCGTGGACGCCTCACAGTGCAGCTACCAATCTGTGGCACCATTACAACAAAATTAAGCCTTTGTGGCAAATAAATACATTTCTCTCTCCACCGAGCTAACTGAGATTACCTATAGTTTAGTTTTTGAGTGTTTGCAACAGTGTATTAATTAGCTGGACCAGCTGATAGGTTTTTCAAAATCATACCATTTTTATAACAAGTGTAAGCATGAGACTTTTTTCCCAACTTTCTCAACTATATGTTCTCGCACAATAGTTACAACACTTCCTAGTATGTGAGACAAATACAGGCCAGGGTTAGCAGGGAACATACAGTTTTACTGTCCTACTGTTCACACTAAAAATGTAGTTGAGGAGCAGTATGTATCGATGAAACAGGTTGACTAGCAGTCTCGAAAAATAAAACTATGATGCTGAAAAAATATCTACCTCTAACACAGACACACAAAACACACAGAGACGTACTGTAGTTAGAGCTGCTTTCGAGGCTGAAGGAGAGACAGACTGATGGACGTCAGTGCAGAGGACAAATTAAACAGGATTTAAAAGAAAATCGATTAAAAAAAAAAAAAAAAAAGATTCTGGCCATTATGAAAGGTACACTGCCATTCAAAAGTTTTTGAACAACCTATATTGTCATTTTTTGGTAAAATCTCAAGAAACAATTGAAAATTCTTCCTAAAAACCTTGTAATTATAAAAAGGAATAAGTGACTTAATGGCCTTGATCTTCACAACTAACAGACCTCAAGTCATTCAAGTAGCAGACAACATACCGTCCATGTTTTACAGCTGTTTTACCTGACTGCAATCAAAAACAAGACAAATACATGGTATGTTGTCCGCAAATTAGATACATCTTCATGGAGATGAAGACCTCATCTATTTACTGTTAGCCATGTAACAGACACTTCTCACTTACTTACATTTTGTAATTTAAGAGATATCAAACTGAATCTGCAAGGACTTGAAAATGTAATAAGTTTAAAAAACTTGACTGGCAGTGTAGGTAAACAAAGACATGAGGTGCATGCATAATGGCTTGTCTTGTTAAAATGAAAGCTTTAAAAAGCTCCTCTGAGGAGGAGAGCTTTAGGGGGGGCAAAGAAAAAAAAAAAAACAACACACATAAAAAGGCCCTATTTGGCTTCAAGTCAAGGCGTCCTGGCTTTGGCTTTTAAACTGGCTCCCATTGGCCCAACAGTCCCATTCAGATTTAAGGGTTTTTTGGACTTGGGGTTGCTGTCTGCCTGGACAAGAGGAGAACCTTGTGGTTTGTGTAGCCACAGCAGCTGCTCATTCCACTGGGCTCTTCCTGTGACCAGAGCGACCCAAATTTCGGCAGGCTAAACTTCCTGAAACAAACCAGAATGCATATGTCAAAATTGAAACACATTTTTAAACCTGCACGCGTCACTTTTATAATGCAATAACTTAGCATGACAAAACAGGGCAGACTGCTTCATCCTGACAAACTGAGCACTGGATTTGTTTTTTTGCTGCTTTATTTCAGGTTACAAGAATGATCACTCACATAATATATTGGACTATATAGAAAACAACAGATGAAAGCAGGAGCAAAATGCTCAACATCAACAAGTGTGCTCTGCAGAGTCCAGAGAGAGATGATTGAACCTGAACCTGCTGCAAACATTTCTCATTTTCTGTTCTCACCAGCCCTAAAACAGCTAACCCAAAATACAAAAAACACTGTCACTGTTTTTACTGAGACTAATTATACACACAGCACAGTACATTTACATACCTGCTTGTGGACTCAATATCACATTTTGTTGCTTCCTCTTCTTCTCCTCTTGTATGGGTGAACCCTGAAAAAAGAAGAAGACACTCAGTGGTGCAGTTTTAGCACTTTATGTAGTTTTACCACAGTATCAGTAAAAAGAATATTTTTCCATTAAGTGTCAAGCTGAGCTCGTACCTGTCTCTCCTTTTCTCTCAAATTTCTCCAGTGGGCTGAAGTGGGGGAAGAAAAGTTTTCCATCTTCACATTACCTGCCAAACAATTCAAGATTAAAAAAGGAATGGAAAGGAAGGGAAATCAGTTCTACATTTTTTTTTAAAGAAATCTCTTTTGGAAGTGCTAAAGAATGAATTGGAAAAAAACAAAATATCAAACTTTGCATGAACCTGCAGGGCTTCTGTACAGCTGACAGTCCTTCTTGATGTGTGCGCTCGATCCACACAGGTAGCAGCAGCGCATTTCCAGTGCATCTCTTTTCCTCCAGTGCTCACTCTTGTGTCTGACCTGATCCATGGCGTCCTCGCCTGTGTCCATTTTGTCTCGAAGGTGCTCTGGCCTTCTGTCCGAGTCCCTTCTATGCTTGGACCTGGGCCAAAATTATTCAGAGTATATGAAAATGCAGCTTGACACATGGTGCAGACAGACATTTAGTTAACAGGTGATTATGATGATACATACTTCTTACGCATGGGGCAGTCTTTCATGAAATGTCCGATCTTGCCACAGATGCGGCAGCAGCGGTCATTGGGAGCCACTTCTCCCTCAGTGAGGACTTCAGGATCAAAGAAATACTCCTGCAACAGATAAAGACATTTTTTTTTTCCAAATTGGATAATGCCACCACAATATAACAATTAGTTTGGACAGCAAATACTAACCATCTGACTGGGGTACACAGGAGGAAAGGCTTTGACCGGTGTGCCAAACACTGTCCTGCCATTGATGAAAGCCTTCATGATGAAGTTAGTCACTGTTTAGTGATAGGAAAAAGGGAGACAAGAAAATGCATTTGATGAGAAAAGAGAAAAAGCCAGCAGCAGGACAAATGAGACGACAGAAGACAGATAAACAAAAACACAGGAATCATACTTTTCCTGGACAGACCAGCACCGAGATTATGATTCAGGTCGAACGGATCTGTAATATGAACAGAAAGCAAGAGAAAGCAACAAAATTCAACAATGAAGCAAATAATATAGTGATATGCAGCATCATATGATTCTCAAAGTGCTAAAACAATAGCTTCAGACTGTTGTTGCTTAACAGGTGAAGAGTTTAAACCAGGACAACAATCTGTTGCATCCATCTTGTGGGACTTCTATGCTTCTGTGTTTTATGCCTGACCTTCAATGACAATGTATTTGGATGTCCACTGCTTGTTGAAGGTGGTGAGGCGGCCATGCTGACGGATACAGACAACATGCTCTCTGAAGTCAAAGTCCTCTGTATAAAAGCGGAGCAGGCCGAGCCACAGCTCCCCCACCGTCTCAGTGTTCTTCCCACACTGTGGCCAGCGACCAGGCTGCAGGTGGAAGCAAGACAAGATTTAAGTGTTGAGACACGGTGTGACATGGAGGTTCACTGAAATGTTGACACAAAGATTACAAAATACTCACTAGTGCTTTTAAATCATCAAAGAAGTACACGTTCCAGCCGTCAACTAGCACCTCCGGCTTCTTCTTTCCATCATAAATCTGCAACAGTCAGTTGAGAGAACGTTATTGGCGATATTAACATATCATTGTGCACATTATTGTATGCTTGGGAATATAATATTGTATGTCTAGCTAGAGAGCCATTCTCAGATAAATCAACATTAGACAAAAATGATAAATTATTTATAAAGCAATATTTAGTAACATTCATAAATTAAGAAAATATGGAAAACTCAAATTTGAACTGAAAATAAACCTTTAGTTTGAATTTTTTTTTTTTTTAAACATGTCATTTATACCTCCTGGAGCACAGGGATAACTGGTGGGTTTCTCTGCTGCAGGAAGAACAGCACCATGAGGGTGTAGGCATAGGACGAGAGGCTGCCACGTGAAGCATCCCCAATGTCACACATCTGTAACAGCACAAACATATGATGGTAATATAGTTATATGACACTAGAGACATACAAAGACACCTTAGTTGTGAGTTGTGCAAAGTATACTCACTTTAGCAAAAACCTTCATGACATAACAAAGGATCTTCACTCTCCTGTCGATGGCTGCATATGAAGCCAGCAGGTGTGTGTTGTGTAGAGCCTGAAGAGAAACAGGTTTGTCTTAAAGTGCCATACAAGTTGTTCAATAGGAAAGACAAAATGAAACAGGGGGGAAAAAAACAGAGGGAGAAAGCCGTCTACCAGAGTGTTGTAGAGGCTAATGTCTCCCTCCAGGCCGGTGCGAACATGGTAGAACTTCACAATGGGTACTTTTGCTGTTGTGATGGGCAGGATGTTCTTCAGACCTGGTGACAGGGTGCAGATATGGAAACAGGTTAAAGGGGTGCACTGACATTTTGTGTTTAATACATCTTTAAATCTACATCTTACATTACAAGGAATTTGTCAAATTATGGGGAAATAATAAACACAAAACCTTCTGTGAGCCACTGAACTTTCTGTTTTACAATCATCACTCTATCAATCAATCATCTAACTCTTGAATTATTAAATACATAAATAAATAAAACTGCCTCGACTTGGTGCTAACCTGGGTGTTTCTTCATCAGTCTTGCCAGGCTTTCAATTATAGTGATGCAGTCAACATCCTGTGGAAGAAGTTCACGAATAAAGTTATTTTATGGATTAGAGATTAGAATAAATCACTATTATTACAAATGCCTCTGAAAGTGCAGCAGAAAAACTGAATCAATCAGAAAAAAGAAATCATCAGTAAACTAAACTCAGAGGTTTCTGACCTGACCACAACAACTCAGTCGTTATTACAATCACTTTAGGCATGGGTATTCAAATAAACATTAAGAGATAGAAAGATGACTTACATCTATGGTGTCCTGCCCCTCCAGCACCATACAGATGTCAAGGTCACTCTGTCTGAAGCCAAAGCCATTCTTGGAGGATCCAAATAACTGTAGCCGAGCTCCTGTTCATCAAAACACACACTGTCAGTTCAATCATAAATGTGGACTCTGTTCTAAGAGCGCAATGGTTAATGGGCAACTAACTAAGATCAGATATGGGTTAAGTCTGAAAAACAGTGGAGGTAGGTGGTTTTACTTCACCAGCAAACTGTCGTCTGACAAAGGCCTCCAGGTCTCGAAGGATGTGCTCTCTTACACCCACTTCCAGTTCATCTGGGGCGAAATCCGCTAAGAAAGGAAACAGAGTCACACTCAGATCTGACTACAGTCAGAAATGTAATGATGTTTGTGGGACAAAATAGTCAACGTGATGCTGAGTGACAGGTCGCTGGTAAAAAAAGAAAAGCATGTGCTACCGAGGATTCAGTTACACTGAGGTCATTAGCTCAAGCCATGTAATACAATTTGTACCTCATAGAAGAACAGATGATACATACTATATTTTTGCGAACAATTACAGTCCTGCATCCCAATGACCTGAATCATGAACCGCTTTGTTTTAACAAAGCGATTTTTCCATCTAAATTCATGTCAAACCAACTACTGACAGCTAGAAATTTGTGGGTGTCGTTTATGCAAATTAAATTTCACAAATACACACCTACTCATGAACAGGTGGCATTCATCAAGTGGAAACGAGCAATTTACAACAAGGTTGTGCAATTAAGAAAGTTTGCTCAAGGGAAACAAAGCAGAGGTTTATGATTACCCATGAGCCCCATTGATCAAATACTTCTGTGCCATATAATAGTCAAAATTTTAAAAACAGAAAATGTCTCAGAAAAAGTCAAATATTAGACATTTTATGTTAAGGTACAGTGGCTGTTTTATTACTGTTGATGTTGACCTCTGACCCACAGTATGCAATCACATAATACTCACTGTAGCACTGCTCACAGACTCTGTTAAGGACACTGAGAAACTCTGGTGTTATAGGAGGCAAAGGATCCAGCTGTACTTTCTTGAAGTCTTCCGGACAGTCTTTCTTTAGATGTCCATCACGCTTGCACAAGCTGCACACAACCATGTGTGACTAAAAGAGATTGAAAAGAGTTTAACTTTACTATCCAGAGAGGCTTCAAGAAATATCGTACGTCAAGTAAAAAGACAAAACGTGAGACTGTACTCACTTTGCCTCTGGTGAAAGCTTGTCTGGTGAACTCATAAGACAGTTTCTTCTGTTTTTGGTTTTTATTTTCTGGGCTCCCATCTTTAATTGTATCCTCTAAAGTAGGAAGTGGGACACTCACGGGTGCCAACTCCACCTCCTCCTCCTCTTCCTCATCCATTGAGCCAGGTGTGTCCAAATCTGGACCCTCCTCATCAGACAAAAGCTCCTCCCCTGAGATCTCATCCACGGGGAAAATATCCTCGTCCTCTGTGGTGAAGCTGTCCAAGTGGTGTCTGTTATGCGCGTCCACATCAATATCTATATCCTCATCCTCCTCATCTTCAGAGAGACTGCTTTTGCCCAGGTCCACCTTTTCCTTGTCACCATCTTCTTCAAAGTCACTGTACTCTTCAACTTCCTCCTCTTCCTCAATAATGCAATCAGAGTCTTCAGGACCATTTTCTACAGCTTCGGGTTGATTTGCATGTTGTGACTGAATGCTGAGCTTACTGAAATCTGATACATCTTCATTCACAGCCTTCGCGTTTGCCCCTTTAACGGGTCCACGCTGCGCCTGCATCTTGTGACTAGCAGCTGGCGTGTTGAGTGGCAGTGCAAAGTACTTGTATGTGGCTTTGAGGCAGTGGAGGATGTACTCGTACATTTGCTGGCTGTTCACTGTGCGGGCCACATTTCTCTTTACGGCAAATGGGTCTGAACGCAGAAACAGAGACATTAGAAAATAGTTAAACCATAAAAAAAAAGAGAGTAATCAGTCCTTTAGATTAACGTGTCCATTAATGACTGGAATACAGTTAAACTCTGAATACAGAAATGCAAAAATCTGTAGGTAGGTCTGATAGGTCTAAAAACTTTCTAATTCATGCTACAAATGATAAAAGCTTCTGACCCTCCACAGCGATGCGTTTCTTCGGCCAGTCTTTCATCTCTCGGGAGAGGACAGCACTGGTCCGCACACTGATCACATTGTCAGCCAGGTTGAACTCAAGCGAGTAGAAGCGAAGCATTTCAACCCAGAGAAGCCCAACTTCCACGGGTGGGTGAGGGCTTTGAAACACCAGAGGAACCTGCAAGGAAACAGGACAGATCAGTACGCACTCTCAGGCACTAGTTAGGCTAGTCAATTAAAAAAAAAACATTAAAGCACAGGCACGCAGATGTTACTACAAGCTTCCAAAAACATATCAGACTGTTTGCCAGATTTTCTTTGAAACATTAATTTGATTTGCAAAACATTTTTTTCTTTTTCCCCCCATTAAACATCAACACAATCAGTCTTCCCTCAGGGAACCATTTTCTGTGTTTTGGAAGCCTTCCAATGTATTTTAAATGATGGAAAATAACAAATCTATTAACTTTAACCATAATAACAGGCAGAATTTTCAGTCTGATCTATAAAAAGCACACTGATCATAAAAAAACAATACATCAAACTGCCAAAGGACAGGAACCAACACACTCTACTCAGACAAGCACCTACGTTAGTCGTCATGATTACCTTTCCCTTGACAGAGGAGCCCTCTGCTGGCTGTGATGATTCTTTGGAGGAAGGGGTGTAAACCCAGTGTACATATCCATCCTCGACATGAGTGACATTGAAATCTGACAACCTGCTGAGTGAAAACACCTTAATCTAAAAGACAAACAGATGATTGGATTAGTTTCAAAACAACTAACAAAACAGCCAATACTGATGTTGTATATTTTGTTTCAGGCCGATATGAATGGAGAAACACACACCTCTTGTTTCAGGTAAGTAGGCAAAAGGGACTCTTTGCGCTGCTGTAAGAAGTAGATAACCATGAGGGCGAAGACATACGGTGGCAGCCCACCTTCCTCTGCACGGTCGATCACACAGATCTAAAAACACAAGCAGCAACAACATATTTTTAAAAAAACAAAACTCTTGTTTTTACTAGATGCCTTGCTAATGTGAGCAACGGGTCAGGGTCTCAGCTGGAAACGTACCTGGGCCCAGCGTCTGAGGCCCAAAACCAGTGGGAGAAGGAGATGCTCCCGACTGGACAGAGCAGAAAGATAGGAGGTGGTCTGGAACGCGTTTTCATTCCCTGCACTGACTTTGCAGATGAGGCCACTGTTGAGACAATAACAGATTCAGTTCTCATCAGTGGTTTGCTCATGTCGTTTCTCTCTTTGCATGGAAGAGAGCCCATTCTGGTGGTGTCATAATGTTTTGATTAAAGATTATGGCTTCAAAGTTTGATACCCACCTGTTTTTCTCTTTGCAGATAACCACAGGCACCCTGGCATGAAAATCAGCTTCCAGATCGACGTAGAGAGCTGTGGACACAACAAGACATGACCGACTTTCCTATGGCGGAATTTCTAAACCAGGAAAAAAACGAATCTTGCAGCTAAACGAACAGGGGGTGACTCACGGCTCACGGAGAGGCTCTCCTTGACCAACAACAAGACATCTGGCTGATGCATCTGTGAATACATTCCATTTCAAAGCCTTCATACAACATAAATATGATATAAAAAAGGACATATGAATGTGGTGTGTCCTACAAATACAGCATCCACAAAACAATCACCTTAAATCTTAAAATACAACAAATGTAAAATAATATCAATGGAAATATATTTCTTTATGAGGTGTGGGAGTGTTTTGAAAAAACAATTAAAAACACCATCGAACTCACACTGGGCTACTCACATGAGGTGGATACTGAATGTCAATGTTGACATCAGAATCCTTAAATCCAAACTTAGTGCAAGATGATCCATATAGCCTGAGCCTGATCTCTACAGATAAGACAAAGAGAGACAGAATAATATTACACTTAGAGAAAAATTAACAAAAGTCTGTCCGCTACAAAGAAAAACCACCATCAGGATGAATTCAGGTCATGTCTCTGTCACCAAACGAATATTTCATCCTTGAGTGACCAGTTACCAGGAAGGACGGACAGAAGGAGGTCTTGCATGACGGAGACAACACTTTGTCTCCTCTCAACGTCCTCGTCATTCATCCCATGTTCCCGGACAACAGCTTCTAGCACCGCGCTCACCGCACTGATCTGCTCTGCACCAGGCGGCAGGATCTCGATCAGCATCACCTGCTCTTGCCTCTCCTATGAACACAAACACACACAAGTTCAAACTTTTGAATGCATTAAGACTGCACAGTCACAGTATGGCAGCATCATTAAATGTAATCGTGCAGTCAGTGATTTATTTCTCACCCTGGCTTTCTTCTTGTGCCGTTTATCTCTGATATGCCTGTAAGCATCAGACAGAGATTCCAGGATCACATCACACAGAGCGCAGGTGTAAAGCGCACCGGGGTTGTTGTGGGATCTCTGACCCTATTTATTTAAAAAAAAAAAAAAAAAACACAGAAAGGTACATACATCAGAAAAGGTATACTGTTATAGATGTTATTAACTCAGCTGTACCATAAAAGGTAGCAAATATTGCATCACTGAAACACCAAGGAGAGAAAGAATTCCTACCAGGTTCAAATATTGCAATTACTGACTAATCTGCTGAGTGTTTTCTCAGATAATAGAGGGAAAAAAGAACAAAACAACATCATCAAACAATAAATGTCTTTTAAAAAAATGACTGAAGCAATTAACTAATTATTAAAATATATGCCAATTAATTCTTTAAATCAGATCATTGATTAATCGACAAACTGTTGCAGCTCCAAAAGCAAATTGTACTTAAGCTTGTATCTGTGGGCTACCACACTGAGAGCCTCACCTTCTTCAGAGAGTAGATCTCTTCTTTGTTAAGCCGCCTCTCTGCCTGCTGTAGACTGCGAAGGTCTTTGGCTGAGAGCGGGGACTCTTCGAGGCCCCGGTTCTCTTCAGCAAAAGTGTTTCTCTTGTTTCGGTTTCTCCGTCTTCTCCCTTTGGAAAGAGGAAATACATGTCAAAAATGGGTTGACTATGTTTTTGTGTATGTGTCATGGATGACGGGGTACAGCCAGGCCTTACAGTCACACGCAAAGTTAATACTGATATACTTTGCAACACTGTGATCATGAGTCCATTAAGACTGCCACCATAGGCAGAATGATTTCAAAATGTTCACCTGATTTATGCGCACCCTGCTCCCTGTCCTCCTTTGGACCTTCTTCCTGCGAACTCCTCCTCCAGTGCTGCTGCTGCTGCTGCTGCTGCTTCGCACGCTCTCTCCAGTTATCTTCTCGAGTCCCACCACTGTTCTCAGGACCTGAGAACCACCGGTCATCCTTCTGTGAGGGACTGTGACCACCTCTGAACCCACCAGGGGAGTAGCTCATGGGGCCCAGTCCTCCTTTCTTGGGACTGGCCCGATACGGCCCGCCCTGGTTCTTACCCTGCTGACCTCCCTCTGATCTGAAGTTCTGCCCTCGACCCTGGTCCTGGATCCTCCAGCTTTCCGCTTTGTCTGCTGCAGCTGCTCCTGCTCCTCCTGCTCCTCCTCCTCTCTCCCAGCCTCCTTGCCTAGCCCGGTAAGGCCTGCCTGAGTTTTCCATGGTTCACTTACACTAAAACTGAATGATGAAATGTTCAGTTAATATGGAGACAATCCTTATGTAATCAAAAAGCTGGGCACAAACTGTAGGACCATCTGCCATCTTTGGTAAATGTCTTTAACTTGGAACAGCAGCATGCCAGTTTCATTTCCTTTACATTCCTCTGCTCAGAAACTTTCCCTGTCTGTTCATTGTCTAACAGCGTTCACAACTTATCGTGTAATTTAGGCCTAGAGACAAACACAACGTGAAGTCAACTCAACAGTGAGCTGGTGATAAATGTGTCATTGTGTGTCACAGTTGTCTGACTCCAGCAGGTTAACAGTTAACAGACTTTTATTGGTTATGAACGCTGATCCCTGTGGAAAAACATCACGTTATCATGGTTGCGACGCCAATCGTGGATGTAAAATCACAGTTAGGTTAATTGCGGAAACATAAATGTAACATGAGTTAGCCAGACTCAAGTTACCTGGCTAACTGTAACATTAGCCAACTAACCTTGCTGACTTTAGGAGCTTGTTATGGCATGGTCTTAGCCTAAGCTAGCTTACTAGCTCCTGCAGTCTGTTTTCATTGAATAATACTTCTTCCTCCTCCTCGAGTTACCGACGTACAACTTCGTCAAGGTTTGTAGCCAATACACCGTCAACAAATTAGTGTTATTCGTGAAATTTGACGTTAGCTAACTTGCCATTTGACCACAGCGCAGCTAACGCTCCTGCTAGCTGTTGTCACTTAGCTTACTAGCTAGGAAAACTAAACAGCTAGCTTGCCCAGCTAGCAACAGCTACCGTTAGTGTTTATTTCACAGCTTCTGTTGAGCTGCTCGACCTGCAGCGACAGCAAAGGCAAAACGTCAGCGATAAGCGTCCATAAATAATGTTAAAGATCATTGAAATACCTTGTGTGCTCGTGCAGAGGGCATACTTGAAGCCTTGTTCAGGTCTGACTAGGCATGATCGCTTGTCTCGCACTGGAGTTTGAAAGGTGACGTACAGGCTGTTTTGTAGTCGTCAGCGTTAAAGTTCCGCCCACCGAAACAAAACAACTTTTTTTATTAGACAAAACCAACAATATACAATATTATTATGTTACTATGAACTGCATATAGACAGTACATTTAAAGGGAAGTCAATGGGGAAACTCCTGAAACTATAATAATGACAAAACCTCAATTTTCACTGTTGTTTTTATGTTAATGTCTTTCCTTTCCTTAATTTAATTAATTTAACAACAATAACAATAATAATAATTATATAACCTACAGTCTTACAAACAATTTTTAATCAACACCATGCCACATGTTAAAATGTGGAACAGCAATGTTTTTTCATGAATCTATATAAATCTATATATTATAGTAATAGTAGTAGTAGTAGTAGTAGTAGTAGTAGTAGTAGTAGTAGTATGCTAAGGAAAGTCCAAAACACTAACATAAAAACAACAGTGAAAATTGAGGTTTTGCCATTATTTGTCTGCACCAATTATAGTTTCAGAAGTTTCCCCGTTGACTTTCTTTTAAATCTGCAGTCCACAATAACATAATCTATCTGTATATTTCACGTGTGAAAACAGAATGTTTACACTCTTCTTGAAAGGATGGCTTCATTTATATTGTTTCATGTAAATTGCCCTATAAACCCTAAAATACCTAACATATGGCTCAAGGTGGCAATTAATTCCTCCATGGGACATTGTCCATGTGATTGTTTAGCCTCGGTTGCCCTGGTAACGGGAGAAAGGTGAGTCGCAGAAGCGGGGAAGACCCCGGGAAAGCTGACGTCACCAGACGGAGCTCCCCCCCCTCACCAACATCCAGACTGCTGCTGCGGTGTCAGAGCTGGCCTCGACTGGACTGGTGGCCGAGATGGTGTCATTTGTGAGCGGTGAATGTGGCTCCGAGACCGGTTACAAACGGAGGAGGACAACCGGTGCATCACCCCCAACTGACGCGCTCACACCGGTCCAGCAGAGGCAGACTGCCCGGTACAGAAAGCAGACGCTCATGTCCAAGCTGAGTGACTCCGGTTTCGAGGAAGATTTGGGATGCTCTCCGGTTTTATCCCCGGCACGGATACATGTTTCCCCGCTCCGCACAGCTTCATCAGACGAGCCTCCTGCCGGGCAGCCGTCCACCTGGTACCTCCAGTACGGTGACATCGGGTACAAGATCCAGAGGGAGAAAGAGGCGCAGTTTCATCCCTGCAAAAGCTTGGCTCGCCAGCCACAAGTAGGTTATTAGACACTTTATACAATGTCAGACCAGGGAGATGAAATATAACCACTTAATTAATGGAAACTACAGAACATGAAAATATGTATTTTATTCATTTTTGCATGAATTTCTCCAGATCTTTTGCTTATTGTCTCACATCTAGATATATTATCTTGTCATCTAAAATGGTTCATTTGTCCCTTAATTGCTAACAATATTTCAGAAAAGTTCTCCAATGCATTGCACTGGTTTATAATTAATTGTGGCACCTATTATTCCAATAGAGAAGACCTTTTTCATAACTAATTCTATACAGTATATAATCACTGTCTACCTCTCAATATCTCTGCATATGTTGTCACTTAAATTCATGAATTCTTGGGGATCAATGACATTAATATATTTGTGGAACCTGAACTGTTACGAAGCTGCTATAACAGGCTGCCGAAGACAACAAACGCATGCCATCTGGCACACTCAATCTACTGCTAATGGACTCCTTGTTTTACTTGCAGTTGACCGCAGAGGCACGGTGTACGCTCGTCAGCTGGCTCATCCCTGTGCACAAACATTTCCGTCTGTCCTTTGAGTGCTGCTGCCTGGCCGTGAACATCATGGACAGGTTCCTGGTGTCCACGCCAGTGGCTGCTGACTGCTTCCAGCTATTGGGTGTCACTGCACTCCTCATAGCCAGTAAACAGGTGAGTGTTTGAGCGTGGCAAATGCTTGAGGAACAGATTTTTTTGTTTTTTTTATGTGATACGACTCATTCCCTCTGTCCGTCACCCAGGTGGAGGTGTGCTCACCACGGATCAGCCATCTCCTGTCGTTCTGCTGTGATGCGTTCACTAAAGAGCAACTCTGCAACCTGGAGTGTCTCATCCTCCTCCGTCTCAACTTTCACCTCGCTGCACCCACTCTGGCCTTCTTCCTGGACTATTACACCAACTGCACCGAGGCTGCCCAGCGTGTGTCTGAGAACACAGGTGGCGACAGCAACAGGTGTGCCAGAACCAATCCAGACACAAAAACACCCAAGCGGTGCAGCAACCTTGCACGAAAGGTGTGTGAGTTGACTCTAGCAGACTATGCCTTCAACAAATATCCACCTTCTCTGACTGCGAGCTGTGCGCTGAGGTTAGCCAGCGAGTTACTGCAAACCGAACAAGGGCTTGTTGAGCACGCAGCCATTCAGTTACAAGAAGACCAGTGTGGCAGCTTTGTGGATGCACTATGTGCCCAACCAGCATCTGCTCAACCATCTGAGAGCCCTGAGGGCTCTCTCAAGGGTCACTCCATGTCTGTGAGTCAGGGAAACTTCAGCCACAACCTGATCCAGGAGTGCAAAGACAATCTGAAGCTGTTGGTGTCATTAAACCAGGAGACACTGGAAGTGATGTCCACCATGTGACCAAAATTCCCTTCACTTTGTGAGGTTATATTCTTGGAGCTGATGACGAAGTAAAGCCTGGTGTTTATGCAGACCTATTTAACTTCATGTATACCTCATACAGTCAGCTGTTTGAAGCCACTGAATGTTTTACAACTTAGCATCGTTGTTTTATATTTATTGACACCATGTTGTTGTTTATCAATGAAGTATTTTAATATATTCTGTTTATATTCTAAATCAAAGTCATTATTTACTGTATGTGCACTGACATGCTGCAGATTTATGATGTTCTGTAACTGTTGCAATCTCTTTAATGAAGGACCTGGAAAACTTGGAAAAATGTGCTATACTTGATTGATTTTTTTTTTTTTTTTGTCTTTTATTATGAAAATAAATGATCATGAAAATGATTTTGTGTTGGTCTTTAAATGAGTAATAAAAATGTGAGGCCATGATTCAAACTAAGCTGATGAAATCATGAAATTTGACAGAATGCACCAGATAAACTGGTAATGTTGTCAATATCGACAGCTTTATCTGGATTTAATGAACACACCAGGGCTTTGTAGTCCAAATCGTCTCTGCAATACAGTGTTTTGACCTTTTATTTTTATTTTATTTTATTTTTATAAATAAATACCTAAAAAAAAAGGTAAAAAAAAAGTAGATATTACGGTGAAAAACTGTAAAACCATGACAGTCAAAGACACCATGAAGTATGCCATGAAATATGACTGTGTTTTACTGTATACAGAAAAACACAGTCATATTACAAAATGTTTCTAAAATTCTACACCATTTTCAGGGAATTTATACAGAGTTAGGTAGTATTTTATATTACAGACTGTTAATTACACAGCAAAACACTGTAATATTTAATAGCATATTTTACTATCATGGTTTTGCAGTTTTTCACTGTAAAATCTCCAAAAATGATAAAAATGAATGTGAAATCAACAGTACTAATATCCTATTACCTTAATATTAGAATTTTCTTCACAGCGTAGAGCTTGTAGGCTGTTGAAGCTGTTTGGAGGTCAGTTTACGCACATGTTTTTGCAGCTCTATGAAACGGAACTGTGCCAACACAGGCTGGTCAATTGAGGGGCTTTCTCTGATAATCCATTACGCGTGGCATCTCGACCTGCTGACACAGTGTCGACCACACAGGTGCATTCAGCGTTAAGGGCCAACAAGGCTTACTCTTGTTTGTTTACTAATAGAGGCATTTGTCACCAGTGTTTACCGAGCGGTCTGCTGTAATTACCCTTTTCCTTTTCCACTATACGCAGCAACAGACCTTGACCTAATTTGGGTAGATGTTTTACGCACAGTTGGACAGAAATGACGAAACAAAGTATTACTGATATTAATATAAAATTAGATTAGATTAGACCCACAATAGAACCTGTCTCGACTGTGCCAACAGGCTGGATTGCCTGATTCTGTGAAGACAAAAGCTAAGGTAAGAGAGATATGGTTGGAAGTAACCTGCATGCGCCTTTAGAGCAGAGCGCAGGGAATATTTGGCCGCAGGCAGAGGGAGGGCAGTTCTGACGCACAGAGCACCTGCTGTAATGGCGCCGTTACGCGCGGTACCACTTTACACTTCAGCCCAGAAAACCGTTAGTCTGCACCAGTTTAATCTCCGAGGACGCTGTCACTCCCTGGAGACCAAATAAGTGCATTTGATTGGGCCAAAACTACGAGTCCGCGGCATGGAGAGACACAAACCGGGAGAATTTGGTCTATATCAGCTCCAAATCAAACCATGATCCTGCAGTGCTGCAGCCAGAGCAGAGCTGATGAAGATGCAAAGAGACAGAAAGGTGTTTGGTGCTATCTGCCCTAACCAAATGGGCCAGCAAGAAAAGAGAGCTGCAGTAAACAAAAAGGTATGAAATCTTTCTCTGTACAATAATGCACACAGTCCAGCTCTGTTGAGAGGTTTTAACAGATTTTTTTTTTTTTTTACCTGCAGGATAAAGTACTGGTGCCAAGAAGCAGCAGCCCAGTCACTGTGTACGTGGAGCTCCCCTGCATCATTGAACAAGGTATGCGCTTCATGCACCTCCCTTAAAAACAGTGTAAATAAGTACATTTCGAGATCGAATCATCATGCAGACACTTTTCTTATCTTACAGCCTTTTCAACAATTGCATGGGATGATTTGGAAGACTGTGCGTCTGTGGTGAGACGAGAGAGCGACTCCCTCGGCTCTCAGGTGAGGAGAAAAAAAGTCCCACGAAGAAACGTCTTATTTTTATTTATTTTTTTTATCATCTCACGTCTTTGTGACAAACTATTTACATCCTCCAGGGTGAGATTATATGGTGGCAGATCTTCATCACTCTTAGGCTGTTAATGTTTGACACGATGTGCTGGAATTCTGCACGAATGAGACTTGTTGTTTACTCATGACACGCAGGCTACCGCTAATTGGCCGGACCTCACAGGCAGCCTCTTTGGCACAGCTCACCGTGCGTCCAAAACACATTACGCGACGGCACACTCACTGAAATGACTACCAAGACATGTTCTGCCATAAAGCCACATTATCCTATTTGGTCGTGGTGGGATTTTCAGGTGTGAGGCAGTTATGATTTCTTTGTCGACTGAGATTTTAACACATGTATGTCTCTTAATCGTCAATTTTACTCGCCCACAGGTGAATGAATCTGATGCAGATGACCAAGACTTTGGAGATTATGCGCTGGATTTTATGGCAGGTGAGTAGAGCAAGTCTTCTACTGTGGAGATGCAGCATTTACATCGAAGCATTAATAGCGTGTGCCATGTTGTTACTGCTAATATAATTCGAATAATAACCTCCTCCTCCTCCTCATCATCATCATCGTCTTTTTCACACTGAGGAAATCCTCCAAACTGACAGCGTTTTTTTTCTCCTCTGTCAGAGTCTCCTGCCACACTGGAGAGCAGCCTGTCTCCTGCTGAACTTGTACCATTTCAAGGCTGTGTCATACCTCCACTCACCCCTCAGCGGTACTTATCTTCAGAGGACACCCTGTTTCACACGTCCACAGAAGCAAACCACCCATCTGCCCAGGACGGAGCTCCATGGAAGGGCATCGCCCAGTGCCAAGGCAGGATGTTAGGAGATTCAGTGGAAGTCAACAATCAGGTAAACCACTACTGTGAGATTTATGACCAATGTACAGTGTGACAATTTGACCTGATGACTGTGGTGCACATTATGCTGCAATATTTATCTTTATCTTGGTGTTATGTCAAGTTATAGTCCTTCTGTTGTGTCAAGACTTTGTCTCCAAAATGATGTTCAGTTTTCAGTCTTTCAGTCAGTGATGTATATGAATTGGTGACGCCAAGGTAAAGAGAATGTGTCCTCTGTCAGCATGACTGAACATATTTGCCTCTGTGTGTCTGCAGCTCCATGAGACTCTGCATAGAAAACAGGAAGAGATCGACTCCCTTCAGGAGAGAAACCTTCACCTCAGGCAGCTGGCCAGCCGTGCAAAGCACCTGGCCTCGGTGCTTGAAGTGAGTACATGACCGTACGTGCACTTTCATCCTGAATACAATATAACTTCCTATGCGTAATCTTTATTTCTGTCTGCTTTGTGATGTCTTTCAGAAACTGATGACTGTCAGGGACCCACATATAAGAGAGCCCGTGCCATGCGGTGATAAAACTTCACTGAGTCCCTGTAAGCGGCAGCGACTAGATGAAGGCTACGAAACGGAGTCCTCTGACTCCGTGGAGGACATGCTGAGGGACATCAGCACACGCTGCAATGCCGTGCTGCATGGCACAGCTACTGGAACAAGAGTTCAGCAGGAATCAGAGACTATACGCATGTATGGCGCATTCTCAGGTCTACAGACTTCTTTTTCCAAAGGCAGCAGCACGGCGACGGACAGAGCAGAGCTTGAAGAGACAGTCTCATCTTTCAGAACTTCAATCAGAGAACATTGCACCATAAGGACTCAGGTGTTTCCTCATGGACATGCCTTCACCTCAAGGACTCAGCAAGGAGGATACCGCTTTCGCTGGGTCCCCAACCACAGCTGAAAACAGTGTTAACAAATGTAAAAATGGTTCCATTCATGCTTCTGATGTAAAAGTGCCATACGTCTGTTGAAGACTGGAAGGAGGTGTGGGTGGGCAGGGGCAGTTAATGCTTAACTAATAATCTATAGTGATATCTGTGAATGATTAAATGATGTCTTCCTCAGGTAGCTTGTAAGCTAATCACTCAGAGGTGGCGCCTGACAAAGGAAATAATACTGCCTGAGCTTTTGTTTTCTTTGTGTTTCTGTTTACATGCCTCAAAATGTAATGGTCTAGCCAAACAATGGGGCAATGTCATGTTTATTTTTACATCTCACAATATGTTCCGTCTTGGAAAATATAAATTTCTTTACAAGTTTGGAAATAAATGTCATGTTTTATAAAGCTGACCTCCAGAGATTTTTTTTTTATTACGGAAAGAAGACTTGAGGTGATATTTGAACAAATGGAAAGAAACTGTTTTCAACGTGAACTTTTCTTGTTTGAGCAGTGAAACAAATGTGACCCTGTGACCTCCTTTAAGAAGCAGGGACTTCCTTCCCTTTTGTCTCCACTTGAGTGACTGTGTGGTCCGAAAAAGGGCATTCGTTCGTGATGCACTGCAGAACAATATCCTTGTTTATATCCTTCTTTTTGGAAATTGAAATAGTCTTTTCCCAGACTGCATGGCTCATTGGTCTTCTGAACTATGCTGGATAAACAGGAAAACGATTCTAGGTGTTTATCTTTCCCATTTTGCAGGCCAGGATTTGCAGTATAGTTTTGCTGTATGAACCAGGTACTAATAAAAAAAACTACAATTTTCTACAGGAACTTAAATGTAAAGATACAGCGGAACAAAGCACGACTATGGGGAACGAAGAGTAACTGCTAAAAACACTGATATTATGAAGAACCTACTGTATAAGTATGGTATAACATACTGTATATCACAGTAACGATGTGATGATGTGCTACCAAAATGGAGTATGTAAGGTACAGAAAGTGGCTTCAAAAAAATTCTAATGGCTTCTACTGTCATCAGAGGAGGAAAAGCTATAACATAAGAAACAAAAGATAATAATTATAGTTTGATATGTATTATAATAAAGTTAATCTTTAGAAAGATGCTAATTATATGCATTTTCCATTGTTTGTGATAGTGCTAAAATTTATACTGTACACTGCATCACCTTTGTGCTACAGAACATCCAAAAATAGAGCTGTGTTTGTCAAAAAGACATCAATAACAAATAAATAAGTAAATGAGCCATTAGTGTGGAGGAAGACCCCACATAAACCTGTTTCCATTTATAAAATTTAAATGGTTTACATATGCAGGCTGTAATTAAAAATCTTGACTGCTCTCAGCCTTTTTACTCTTCAGTTACACAACAGGAACAGATTATGCCAACCGCAATAAGAAGTATAGATTGTTCTACCATTTTAACTCCTTTTAGTTCATTAGCACCTCATTAATTCAATAATATTTTTTAAACCTGGAGGAGGCAAACTTGAGGAAATCAAAAGAGCTGAAAGACAGTGAGAAAAGAGATGAATTTATCTTGCGAGGATGTGACCTGCTGACCTTTGTGTATCTGTGATGTAATCTTGCTGCGTCCCCATCGTCAGCTGTAAAGAAACTGGGTTTGTGTGAGGCAGACCGGTCCAGAGGACAATGTCAAATCTCCTGGTTGGACACCTGTTTAAACTTCCCAAACCTGGGCCTGTTTACTTTAGTCCCCCTGAGCTGGGGACAATTTACAGTACTGCTGCTGTGATGAGCACTGACTTTAACAACACAAATGAAGATAAGAAGAACCTGATAGTGAGATGGAGGACAGTCCAATTCATCTTTGCTAATTATATAGATTTTCCATTGTTTGGGATGATTTATGCACATGTGCTCTCTGCAGTACCGACGTTATAAACATCATCAACATCAAATAAATGAGGCATTAGTGCAGAGGGAACCCTAAATCATGTTTGTGTCTATAAAATTATAGTATTATCTATTAAATATACTTAAAGCATCAAAAGTAAAAGAGCTCATTCTGCAGGAAAATACTCCCTGTCAGTGTTTGATGATGTTTTTGGATTAATATCATTCTGCATGTGTATGTTGCATGTTACTGCTAAGATTTAGCTCATTAATAGCTTAATCTACAACAATGCATCATGGCATACAATTATGGACCATAGTATAGTACGTTAGTAGTAGTTAAGTACTTTACTTAGTTATAATCCACCACTTTACTGATTTTTGCATTTAAACAGGACAGATTCTGCAGAATGAACATGTACCTGATATACGAGGAGTCTTAAAGTCTGACCGGTTGACTTGATCACGGTTAACAATTGAAATTCCTGCTGCCAACGTAAAGCAAACAGGACGCCTGTTGTTGTCAAACCTCGGCCCCTCATATAACCACGCAAACCTTCTCGTCAGCTTAGCTCGACACCACTTTTACTGCAAACAAATCCGTTTGACCAGCAGGGCTGTGGAGAGCAGGCACAGAGGGCGAAGCTTTGTTTAAGCTGGTTGTGACACATTTGACCGGTTAAGCTACCGCCAAACTGCGGGGGACAATGCGGGAGGGGGAAAGGAAAATACAGACACAATGAGTTTCTAAGGTGACTGAAGCCAAACCCGGAGGGAGGCTGCAAAAGCAGACGGAGTCCCGCGGGAAAGAGGGTGGTGAAATAAAATGACTTATTCTTCCTGTGGATGGATGCTGGTGAAGCCTGATGGGAAGAATTAGAGGTGCAAGACCTCAGGAGGATAAAACCTACTTGTTAATGGCTTTTCCTCATGCGCTATGGAGACGTATTGAGCACGTTGAAGTAATGAAATAAGTAAAATATGAACAGAGGGACAAAAGGTCCAACAGAAAGTGACATAAAACTGCCTCTGCATCATTAACAACACACAGACACAATAATGAAACATTATGCATCCGACATTTATAAGCAAAGGTGTGGTTTAACTGCTGTTAAAGACCTGTATAGACTCTGAATGGGGGCCCTACATGTCTGACTGCTGCAGGAGCTGTGATGGAGGTGCTCCGTCAGCACATGTGCGGCTGCTGCGTGTCATTGAGAGAACGCACCTGTCGCACAATTTTCAGGCTCGCGCTCGGGGTGTGAGCGCATATGGAAGTGGCAGGTGGCGAGAACGTGCGCTGCTCGCGCCGTTCAGCCCACTTAGCGCCACAGCAGCACGCCGTGACGCGGTGAGGCCCGCGGACACCCGGCCTCTTCCCGCAAAACTAGGCGACTGTTGAAGAGCTGATACAAGTCCTGAATAATGAGAGCAGTTTATAGACATATATATTACATTTATTTAATTTTTTTTGTTTGTTTGTTTTGTTATTGATGTTGGTGTGTCTGTTGATTCTTTTCATTATGAAAATTGTCTAAAAATACTGTATTTATTCACTTTTAAATGTATTTTATATTTATTTTATCATATTTCAGCTCCTAAGTAATATTTTACTTCTAAAATAAAATAAAATAAAATCTAAGAACCTTTAATTCAACTTCTTTAACTTCAGATTCAGTTCAGTTGTTGTTTAAAATATGTAAAAAAAAATAAATGTAAAAGTATTTGTTCATTTTATTTTTATTTTTCTCTGTTGGTCTTTTTTAACTTTAACATCAGTTTAGTTGCTAATTAAAATATTTTCCTGAACAAAAAACATAGATCATCAACTACATAACTTGTAACTGCTTCAAGGGTATAAATGACACTGTTACAATGTTAGAATTATTCTAAACGATTTATTATTAGGCTTTTATAATGTCTTCCTGCTATTGAAGTAAAACATATTCACTCTTTTTTTCCCCTTTTGAATGTTCACGTGTCCTAGTCTTCAAATGTCTGTTTGCCTTTTTTTTTTGCCTTCATCATCATTAATAGAGCATTTTTGGAAGATTTCTTAGATAAGATTTCTTCAGCTAAACGACAGAGGTTACATAATAGGATATTAGTTGATGAACTGTGTAATTAAAATAAAAGTCCGTCCTTGTTAGGGTTGTTAAGTGATTACATGCTGCCGCCTCCACCTTTACAACATTAGCGCTTTGCTCTTTTTTTTTTAACTGTGTCTATTTGTTTCCATTAGAAACCAGGACGCGGAGGGAATCCCTTAACAGGCTAACTGCCAATAGCAGAGCAGAGGACGGTGTTTCCCGCTCCGCCATCCGCCTGGGGAGAGTATTTAGGAGCGGAGTCAGTCCAGGAGACAACAGGTGCACCGGGCATGACCGGATCCTCACATAGGCTCAGAGGCAAAGGAAAGGATTGATGCCTTACAAGTGTTATGGAAACTGAAGATGCGTCTGAAAAGTGGAGGTTCAAATGACTGGGTGAGTTTTTATATATAAAAAACATATACATATATAAAGACTGGGTGTTATATATATATATATAAAAGTAGGGCAATATCTTATTTCCTAACTAGGCCAATCACTTATGACTTGTTGCTGCTGCTGCTACCAGGCAACCACCACTTCAAACTCTAAACACATGGCTGTGTCTCTGGGCCAACAGCAAACTGTGGAAATATATGTTAATTTTACTGTTAAATGTTCATAAAATAACACCCAGTTACTGTTAATTATGATAACATTGCCCAACTTCATTAGAGAGATTAGTAGAGAAAGCTGTTTTTGATTATAATGTGCATCACACTGACTAAAGTTTGTTTTCATAACCAGGACAGTATGAGGAGAAGGCTAAGAGATTTTGTAGGAAAGAGAAGACACTGTCACTTCAAGGTAAGTGAGGGTATAAAGGGAGAATCTAAACAATCAGTACTTTAGGTTTAATGGTGCTCCATGGCTGCGTCCTCCCCCCTCCAGCCTCTGAAGCCGGTGGTGACGGTGTGGCAGTGTACTGCTGCTTGCTGTGTTATCTGATTGACAGCTGTCAGCTACACTCCTCACTGCTGCTCACCATCTGACCTCAAACATCCCGCAGACATCGCCACGTGTCACACTTTCATTCACCCGCAGAATAAAAAGTCATCAGTCAAACTGCGTCAAGAGGGGAAGGAATGAGAAGACAATAAATTCAGTGATAAACATTCAGCTCAGGATCAGTTCAACATAGTCAAATCCACACATTTGCATACAGCAGGCCTTTGGGTTGTGACTGGTTGGGAGGCAGTGTAATGTTAGCTGATGTGTCTTTTGTCAGCTCACACTGCTCTGCTACCTTAACAGTTACATTTGACCGTATACTGGATCCTACAGGATACTGAGATGTTTAAAAACTTTGCACACAGGAGAAAGAAGTTTATTTAGTGCAAGTTAGGCAATCGCTTTTTCAGCTCTTTTATCATGGGTGGCTGGTAGGCAGTGTCTTGTTAGCTGGTTGATTGTGTGTGTGCCAGCTTACCTGCTGCTGCCCCCCAGCTGTCCATTTAAACCCATGGCAGCAACCCCGGACGACTTCTGCAATTAACATCTATCAGTTAAGAACACCAGGTTGAGTTTCAGAGCTGCGGTTGTACTCGTTAAAGGTCCAGTGTGTATGATCTAGTGACATCTAGTGTCGGAGTTGCAGATTGAATAAATGAAATAATGAAACCTTTATCGCCCATAGACTAACTGAATACCCCTCATCTCACCCTTTTGCTCTCCATGCATGGCTGCAAAAAACATGAAAGTCAATATTCAGAGCCAGTGCTGAGTTAGTCCGTTCTAGGCTACTGTAGAAACATGGTGGTTCAACATGGCGGACTCTGAGGACCCACGGTGTCTTTTGATCAGTACAATTCTACACTAATGAAAACAGAGTTATGAATATCATATTGTATTTCTGCCAATAACCTCCACCTAAATCTTACACACTGGACCTTTAAGGTTTTTTTTTTTTTTTTTTGCAATTTTTTAAAATATATTCAGACTGAGAGGTGACCTGCTCCAAATACAATGAAATATTCAGTTAACTAAGAAACTCTATGCATAGTTCTTGTTTTTAAAACTTTAAAAAACTGAACCTGAACTCATCAGTTAAATCATAATTATGCAATCATTTTATTCTTGGATGGATGTTTCACAATTTGCTGGGCTCAAATCAGTCAAAACAGGCCAAAATGATATGCTCCACCTTAAGAAATACATTTTAATGTAAACATTAGAAATAGATGGTATAAAGTACAGACAAGGCCAAACAGAACATTTGTAAAATCCAACACTTCAATGGTTAAACAATCCTTCCGCTGCAGCAGTGGTCATTATCAGGAATGTTCATCATGATTGTCATCATTAACCACAGGATGGTCCCCATACAAACAAACACACACTCTCACAAATGCACACACAATCTGACTAGCCTTGAATGACTTCCATTGCCTTTGTGGCTTAAACTAGTTGGACCTTTCCATCCTGCACGTTTCTGGAGCGAGACACCACCAAACCACACTCGCTGTAACAGTTCAGAGTCCGGCCATTCCTTTGCTGTCAAAGCGCAGGAAACACCGGCGTCACACAAAGATGTAGCATCCATCTAGTATCCATCGATAAGCTCCATCATAGCTCCACCCGTTTCTTCAGGATGATTTCTCGCACCAACGCTGTGGCCTCTTGTCGAACGCTCTCCATGGGCTCGTCCGTTCTCCAGAACCGGACCACTTTACCCTCTGGATTCACCAGAAACTTCCAGAAGTTCCACTTTGGGATTTTCTTCACAGAATCTGAAAGACAGCACACGACCAGACACTCATTAATTAATGGTTCATGTTTCAACCGAAGTTTAGCCAGAAACTTGAATGAATGTTTCCAGAGATTATCATCACTCAACATGTAAATACAGAGTATCTGAAATACTAAACTTGAGTATTTCCTTCACTTATGTTTTCTTTTGTTAATAAAGTTTTCAGGTCATTAGTGTATATGACCTGAAAATAATAATCATTGTGTTTTTGTTACCTCAGAATGAACTGTTTATATCAACAGACACTGTGGGGCCTCATCCACAGGGATGGCTATGTTAAACTGCTATAGGCCAGAGGAGTGAAACTTGCTGGCTCTAGACGGAAACTTTCGTGTTAGGAAAGAGAGTGGAAGGTGTTTTAATCAGAAGGATTTTGTGACATCTAGCAGTGAAATTGCAGATTGCAACCAAATGAATACTCTCCCACACCGCACCCTATCTTTCCAAACAAGTAAGAAAAGCTCTGGTTTGGAAATTCACATTAAAAACAAGAATACATATCTTGATCAGAGTTTGGTTTGTCTGTTCTGGTCTGCTGTAGAAAAATGGCAGTTCAACATGGCGGACTCCATAGAAGAGGACCTGCTCTCAGTGTAGATATAAAGGGCTCATTTAAAGACAATAAATACACAATGATTCTTATTTGTGGGTGATTATATACTAATGAAAACATACTAATGAATGTTGTAGTCCATTCCTGCAGATAACTACATACCGGACCTTTAAGATATATAATACATTTCCCTGGAAATCAATTGGATTTGGATAAAATAACCAGATGGACATGGTTGTTCCAGCTAATTCAATATTTGGACAAATAAGTTTTATCAAGTGTGCTAGGATATAGTTTCGCAAAAGACTTTATCATGATAAAACCAATATGCATGACCCCAGATCAGGCAAAGTGAGCAAAGAAAACATCTGTGTTTGGTAGATTAAAATAATGATTCATACTTTCACTTGAACATAAATGTTATATTTTCCTGCAGTCCTGTAGTAAAGCGCAGTGCAGTGAAAGTTCAGGCTCGACTTCCTGACATACAGCTGCTGAAGTGTCACAGGATTCATTTGAACTTAAAGAAACTGTAAAAACAGACTTTAATCATAGTGGTAGTGTGCTGTCTACTCAGATATGTGTGTGCGCAGTCGTGTCTCATTATAAAACACAGCATGCAGCTGCAGACAGATGTGGTTACATATGGTTTCTGCCAACCTGTGAGGAATCTGAAGGCAGGGTCAGCCTCTGAGCCCATTATTTTGATCCTGCTGAAGAAGGGGAAGGTGACGCCATAGGTGGACTTGGCGAAAGCCTCGATGTCCCGGCTGGTCCCGGTCTCTGTGTCTCCGAACTGACCGCAGGGAAAGGCCAGGACGTTGAAGTGAGAGGTGCCCAGCTCTCGGTGGAGCTCCTGCAGAGACCTGTAGTTCGCCTCAGTCTGCTCGCAGTAACTCGCCACGTTTACAACCAAAGACGCCTGTGCATGGGGAGGGAAAGACGGGGTGTAATTATAATGTAAGAAATACTATTCAAATACATTGTGATGTAATGAAACACACACTCCGCTGACACTGAATGGCAAAGTTTTCACAGATTTCTCCTCACAACTGGAGTGACTGGTGATGATGTGGACTTACTTTTCCTCGGTACTTCTCCAGAGACACCGTCCTCCCCTTCGCGTCTTTGACCTCGAAGGAGTAAAAATCCGCAGGTTTTCTCGGCTTCACCAGCTGAGTCTGCAGGAGGAACAAACACCCCACACCGACTGTCATGCTCAGCAGCACCGTTAACTTCTTCGCTTTCGGGTTGGAGGACTTGGCAGGGTAGCCCCCTAAGGCCTCCATCTTGGAGGGGGAAGAACGAACCGTGGTCGGGATGGGGTCTCTTGCCAGAAGAGTTTAGGGCGGACCAGAGAAAGAAGCTGGGTAAAGATAGACAAAGCTACGACAATACCGGAAGCTGGCGCGCTTGTTCCTTCAAAATAAGAGGAAAATTAAACCATTGTTTTGGGCTCAAAAACAAAACAAAACAAACAAACAAACAAAAACAAACAAACAAACAAACTTGCTAATGTTTCTTATTGGAGTTAAGTTAATTATATATAGTATATCTATTATGGCATTAAACACTTTCTAGCTAATATATTTCCATTAATTACTTCTTATAATAAGATGTCTAAAGCCTAATTCGATAATTAATTTCAGCAATTTATTTAGCATTAGTCATCATAAATTGATAGAAACGACCCAGTGACTTACTGCTTAGCAACCTTAACACCTGGGTCTAAAGAAAAAGTCACAATACTACAATAATACAGTGGAAAATGAACTTTAAAAGTATTAATCTAAGTATGAGAATCAAAATATAGTAGCCAAAAGTAAAAATACGCATTATGCAGAACGGCCCATTTCATATTTTATTGTCTTGTAACTTTACTGTTGTATAATTAATTACGCATTAAATCTAAAAATCTAAAAGCTTAAAAGCATCTAAAATTATATATCCTAATTTATCAGATCAGCTGATTATTGTATGATATTTTGTATTAACACAACACAATCAAACATTTAAAGGGATAAAATCCTCGAAATGATTGAATGTTTGGTCGTTTTGAGCAGGGTTGACATTGTTTAAGATATTTGTGCAAAACAAAATATTAATTTGTAAAGTTTTTTTTCGATGTCGATGTTTTAACCGGAAGTTCAGCTCTTTGTGTTGCTTGCTTGACACTAGTTGATTTACGTGGTTTGAAGTTTGCACACGTTTGAAGTTTGTGTCACTTTCCAGTATGTTGACACCATATATGTTCATATCATGTGATTTTTTTTGTCTTCTCAGGGACAAAACGACGCTCAGCACGTCTCATACAAGCGGTTCAGGAGGTGGATCATCCAGAGGGGCAGCAGTGCTGCGAGCACACCGCTGACCACTGGGCGGCGCTGTGAGCCCAGCTTTGAGTTTGACACAGTCTGCCAGAGACTGGAGCTGGATTCTCCACCGAGACACCATGAACCAAAACCGAGAGTCCCACAGGGAGACCTTCAAGGTAAACAACAATACAGCACATCACACACACACACACACACACACACACACACACACACACACACACACGTCCTTCATTAAAACTGTGGTTAATAATGCATTATTTTTTATTATAGAAACTTCACCAGTACAAGTCAGATATCATCACAGCTAAAAAAAAAAATAAGCTAAAGAATAAAATACAGTGTATACAGTCATGCTGTCCAACAGCAGATCATTGCAGCATTTTCTGTGATCTCTCTGTCTCTGTTTCTGTCTCAATCAGAAACATCCTTGGTGGGAGGTGTGGCTGTCACACCAACGAACACACCACGCACTATCACTGACAGCAGCTGGCTTGGCACAGAAAATGCCCCAGAACAGGTTTGTTTGAGGAACTTGTAGCTGTATTATGAACTGTGTTTGTATGTTGTGTTCCCATATGCCAACAAAACAAAGCATGTGCAGAGAGACGAATGAGAATTCCTTCTGCAGGCAAAAGTAATGCTGAAAAAGGAGAAAAGGGGTCTGGGTACTGAAGGTTCTTTGTCAGCTTCAGTTAACGGTCTATGTCAGAAAAACCTGTACCAGCACAATCACTGTAAATGCTAATGATACTTCCTGAACTCTTTGAATATAAGCATCCTGTTAAATATGTACATATATTTGTTTATTATATTTGTTTTGCAGGGATGGGTGTGGAGAGCTGCAGTTCAAGATGATGTAAATGCACAATGGGCTGGTATGGCATGAACTACATTCTCATTCATCACTTAAAGACACACACACAAAGGGAAATAACTGATTATCTGAATGATATCCAGAGCAATACTGCATGATGTCATAGCAGGAAAGTAAAGTAGAAGTAGGTAAAGTTTACAGAGAGAACATTTAAACAGCATAGTTTATAAAGGTTTGATAGAAATCATTGTTTAGGTCAGACATAGCAAGGGTACACAGCTTGAACTCTCAACTTTACTCAGTCTCTTTATGTTTTTTTTAAATGTGTCTGTATCTAAGTGTGCACTCAAAAAAATCTTGGCCACAAAATTTCCATCCATTTGAATTACATTGTTTTAATATAAATAAACTAACAAACTTAATATGAAGCAAGTAATGAGATGTTTTCATTGCAGGCTCTGATGAGGGAAGACATGATCTGCAGCCATTCGCTGTTCTGGACGAAGCTTCTGTGAGTCTGCAGGGAAAGTCGGAGATGAAGTTGGCGGCGCCGTCACTGCTTAATGACTTCTGTAAGCAACAAATCCCGCGTTATTAAAACCGAGCCTATGTTTGTGTGTCCAAAGGACCCTGTCTGTGACACAAAGCCCATTTGTTGACATAAATCTTCCATAATCAGGTCACAAATGTACAATTTCATTTTATTAGAATGCTCACTCATCATCTCCAGCCAAGTACCCTCCTGTAAGATAGAGCAGAACCTATAATCAACCAGCAGCCCTTAATAACACTGCGGTCATATCATAATTCTCCATTGAACACGATATAGATGATGGGTACTTTGATGAGCTCATTCCAGTATTCAAATTTGACTGAATTTAGGCCAACAAATTAATAAAGAGTAAAGTAACTAGCATTCATTCCACATATTTTTCTTTGTGGAGAGGGCTTTGACACAAAGATAGACAGATTCATGTTGGGATGTAATGTAAAATAAAATATAATGTATACTATACTATACTATATAACAGATTCCCAAATACGCAAAATATGAAAAATCTAAATAATTCTAAAGATTTTGGTTTCTCAAAATCATCTGATGGAATGTGTATTGAAGGGACTCTTGTCCATGGCCCTGTACTGTAATTAGTCAGAAGCTATCTGTTTGTCTGACCTTCATAAGGTCACACACCCACTTCTGTTCCACCCAAAACACCTCTGTTTAAACACATCACTGAACATTATATGTGGCATGGCAAGCCAGCAGCAAAATATAGCTTCTGACTGTGGCGAACAATCCTTTGGTGGTTTCAACAAAACATAGAATTACACTAGTGGAACAGTCAGTCATCAAAATGCTGTTAGTTAAGCCTCTTCCTATTGCTCAATCATCAGGCACAGTACACCCTCTGTAGACCATCTCTCTCTTTTTTCCATCTCTTCCCCTTCAGACACTAATCTCCTTGACTGCAGTTGTAACGGTATGATTGCATTAGCACTGGGCTCTTCTGTTTACCTTTGGAATTCAGAAACTTGTGCTCTGGTGGGATATCTGGACCCGAATCCAAAACCAGGACGACCATCGGACCGTCAGACTCAGTCCATCTCGTGCCTGTGCTGGAGTAGAGATGGCAGACTTCTCTGCATTGGGACCAGGCGAGGGGAGATACAGGTGAAAACTTGGGTGACTGTTTCATAGAAACTGTGGTATGGGGGGAGGGGGGGGGCTTGTGTGATGGGAAGTGGTAACACGTGATTGAATCAGCAGGCTGACAGTTTGTGGTGGTTGTGTCTCTCTCTTTAGATGTGGGATATTGAATACAAGCAGGATGTAAGGTGTCTACCGTCACACTTTTCTGTGGTCAGAGCTGTTTCCTGGAAACAGCAGATACTCAGCAGGTAAGCACTGACATGATACTACACACACAGTGAAGGTAAAAGACTTTAAGTATCATTCTTAGACTTTTATCTCAAATCCAATGTTACCGTGATCACTTCAAAAGTTGAAAGGTGCAAAAATGAACTTCCTTTCTACTTAATTTGTTACTTAATTAAAGCAGGAATGACATAGAAAACCAGTTTGTTTACCAACTTTATCCAAAATGTAGCTGGTAGAAAAGGGAATCCCAATTACTACCAATGTGAAGTGTTCAATATTCATGACAGTTTTCACACTCTTACAGCGGCTCTGCCCTCGGGCGTATCAATCACCTTGACCCTCGCGCTCCTACACCTCTGGTCGGTACAGCCATCCAGAAGGACGCGATCTGCAGCCTTCAGTGGTCACCAGGTGGTGACTGGCTAGCGAGCGGCTCCACAGAGGGCCATCTTTGTATATGGGATAGTGATGTCACAGGGCTAACAAGGTGTCGACAGCCAATCACTACGATGAAACAGCCCAGCGCCGTTAAGGTCAGTGTTTGCACGAGGGATATTTGCAGGTATTTGGTCATGAAGTATTAGACAAATTGACATTTGAAAAGATTTTATTATAAAAGGATACCTGCAGAGATTGACTCCACAGTATGCCTTAAGAACCAGATAATCTGTTGACTGTTGTGTGTATGCTTGTGTATTCATTGTGTTTGTGTGTTTAGGCGATGGGATGGTGCCCATGGCAGAGAAAGATGATTGCTACCGGAGGGGGATGGAAAGACGGAGAACTGAGAATCTGGGACACAGATTCAGGGACTTGTGTGACATCTGCCAGCACAAATTCACAGGTGCTCGAGACTCAAAGTGCAGCAGAAAAATGTTTACTATGTCTAAATGTCAAATTTAATGTTCCTAATGACTGGTTGCAGATCTGTTCTCTACGATGGGCTGAACAGAAGAGATGTCTCATCACAGGTCATGGTCTTCCTCAGAACCACGTCACCAGCTGGACCTGGGAGTTTCCATCCCTTACCCCGACGCATCAATTCACAGGTTAGAGAACCCGAAAAATGATTAATGCGCAACAACAGCCTTCAATAAGTTTAACACATTCACCCACATGGGAATAAATGTATTGCATCATGAGTAATACTAACACAGGATAGCAGCATCAGTGTGACAAGTTGGACTGCATCATTACTGAGATTTTTAATAGTCATTTTATGCTGATTTGTGCTCATTCATGTCGGGGGACTCCTATGAATTAAACAAAAATCAAAAAAATCAGTACCCTACTTCTGATATGAGATGTCACTGTTTCCTGCGGTGTGAATTATGGGGACATAGAAAGACTTACATGTCAGAAGAATACTTTAAAAATCCTACAAAGATAAATTAAAATGCATTTATGACTTTCTAAATCATCAATTCACCATTTTGTCTCACTTTATCACATGTTGTGGGATTTCTCTTCTAACCATTCAGGAGTGACTGACATATCTGGTATGTGGTTGCAAGACGAATGTTTGTTTTTTTTTCCACATCAGAAAAAAATTACGCAGAAGAAGTTACTTATTGTCGAGTCAATGTGCAGCCTAGTATTGAACTTATGAAATATTGTATTGATGCAAATTATGACGTGCAAGTGAAACCAAACCCATAAAAGACAATAAGAGCAAGGGTTATGGTCAGGCGATGACCTCACTGAGTTCTTTGTCAAAGGTAGTATTTCTTTGTTCATTCATTATAGTGGTAAAATAATAAACACTGAGAGAACAAAGTATTGAAATTTCATTGTTCAACCATGCTGTTGTTTTTTCAGGTCATTCTCAGCGAGTCCTGCACCTGGCCTTAAGTCCTGATAGCACACGGATTTTCTCTGCTGGTGCGGACCAGCGCTTTCACATCTGGAAATATTTATTTTGAATTTACCCTAGATATAATAAATAAACATTTAAACATGGTGACACACTGTTTGTTCTTCTTACCTTTCCTTTGGCTGCTAAGTACTCCATCAGCTTTTGCTTATGCAGCTCTGTGAAACAGAAATTCAGCACTGGTCTCATGAGTGATTAATATATCGTTGAATATAAATCCCTCACACACTAATTGTCTAAAGTAAAATTATTTCTACCAAAACCAGTCTGTTTATTTATTTAGCTAGACATGAAGATGTCTCCTCGCTGTTACATATAACATTAACGTTTGCTAGTCAGTATTGCTTTTATGCAATTTAATAAACCTTCTTCCATCTCTATTAAAAGCTTTATCCAGATTAGTGATAAAAATGCCTCACAGGACTTAAGATACGTTTACGTAAGATACGTACGTTTAAGGTACGACTTTAAGATACGTTTATACGTATAGGTATCTCCATGACAACCAATGACTGAGCTGAGCTAATGACGGTTTTGAAATTGCCGGGAGTTGAACGCCTTGTCTTCTCTGATTGGACGATTTGAAATTTCGAAAAAAAAAAAAAAAAAAAAAAAGACGCATGCGCTGATGCTTGCTTGTGGGCGGAGCCTACCACTTCAAAGGCAGATTTCACGGCTTGGACGTAAAGAAAATTGACAGTCAGAAAATTGACTCATAGCATCTTGTGTTATTCAGTGTTAACTACTGGTTCAAGATCTAAATTTAGTATACTCCAAATTTTAGTTTAAAGGTCTAAAATGGACATGTCTGCAGTTTCAGATAGTGAAAAAGACGCATTAATAAAAAGCCTCAAGATGGGTGTAAAGTTTTATAGGGAACACTGTGAGGCAGACACTAAATACTGGCAGGAGAAAACAACTGTTCCAAAAGCTGAGAACCAGGTTCTGGAGCAGGAGCTGCAAACTACCTCTAAAACTGTGCAGGCACTAAAAGACGAAATAGCAGAAGTCAAACGTCAAAACAAAAGGGAAAGGGAACGACTGTCTATCTTGGTCGATTTTAAAATTAATGAAGAGAAAAACTTACAAAAGGTCTGTCTAAAAAACAAGGAAAGAAGTAACGCACGCTGTCGCCTCTGCCGTAAAAGAATATCACGCAGCACATCACCGATTCACACACCACACCACACCATCTGAGCGGCATTGTCCCGGAGGGTTCAGCCCAGTTCTCTCTACGTGTTTTCATGTTCTCCTTGCCTGTGGGTTTCCTCCGAGTGCTTCGGTTTCCTCCCACTTAACGAAGACATCGTATCTGGGCAAATTCACCCCCCTCCAAAAAAAAAAAAAGCAACATCAGTCAAATATGAAGAGCTTAGGACAGAATAATGAAGACAAATATTAAATATTATTTAATATTTAATATTTGTCTTCATTTGATGGGTTTCCTCTGAGTGCTTCAGTTTCCTCCCACTTAGAAATCATATTTGGGCAAATAAATAAAAAAACATAGCAAAAATTATTATTATGACTATTATTGTTGTTGTCATTATATTCCAGAACACACAACCATTAAAGAAAGTTGCAAATAAAGTTAAAATAGTTAAAATAAAGAAATGAATGAAATGAAAACAAAATGTTAGCACCTCACAGCAACATGGTTCCTGGTTTGAACCTCGGCTGGGGCCTTTCTGTGTGGAGGTTGCATGTTCTCCCCATGTTAGCATGGGTTCTCTGGTTTCCTCCCACAGTCCAAAGAAATGCACTTAAAAGATTAATTGGTAGCTCTAAATTGGCCGTAGGTGTGAATGGTTGTTCATCTTTAAATGTGGGATGATGAGCACAAGCAGAATATGATGTGTTCACCATCACACTTTTCTGTGGTCAGAGCTCTGTCAGTGAAGGTTAAAAAAAATATCATTCCTACACTTTTATCTGGTCCCATTTTAACTTCCCTGGATCATTTTCAAGAATCAAATCCATGGTTCTTGTGATATCTTACAGAGCTGTGCAGGGACTAAAGTAGAAAGACTTAAAAAGCCTTTGAAAGGTGCAAAAATGAACATCCTTTCTCTCCATAAACCTCATGAAAGGCCTTCATCAGACAAATTGCTGAACTGCTTCCACCTTGATCATCATTTATGGATGATGTTTGAAACAGTATCAAAATCAGCTTTCAAGTTTATTAATAAAGGTAAATAAAGGTAATAAAAAGTTGAGACTGACGTCACTCACATTCCAATGTCTATTGTCTAATGTCTAATTTTTACTTTTTTTCTGAAGCTGTGGATTGTTCTACAGGAGCCATGAAAGCCACATATTTTAAAATGTATTTCCGTGAGAGCCATATAATTTTTTTTTAACACTGAACACAAACAAATGCGTGCATTTTTAAGTAAGACCAGTAATTTTAGAATATAATAAGTCTCTGGATTTATTCTTTTTAATAACGTTGTTATACTGAAGCTGACCAATAATAAATAAAAATATTTCTTAACATTAATGCGACTTCTGGTGCTGCATGGTCCCGATCGCGCACCCATCCCCATAGCAACCGCTGTGTTTCTGACGGAGGCGCGCATGCGCACTCACATACTGCTGAGTGCTCATAAGCAGTTTGTTTTCCGAGCTGTGCTGTATCGTTAAAATTGAACAAAATAACACGAAACAACACAACTGCTTACTCGCCTACTGATTTTAATTGGGACATTTTGCAACGAACGTCAAGACATCAAATGCGTGGTACACGTTTGGAAGGCTGGGCGCAGAGGAGACCACCGGGCTCTCTCTGTTAGCCAGATGCAGTCATCAAAACAGCCACATCTGGCTCGCGAGCCATAGGTTGTTTTTGTAGTTCATTATCAGCATGTCAAGTTTCGCGATGTCACAAGGTACACCGAAAGTACAACTATTCAAACAAGTCACGTCTAAAAATAGATTTCTGGGTGGAGCTATGTGTCAGTCATTTTGTACCTCCTATATAAGCTCGGCACATTTCTCCTGGTGTTCAGTTACATCGTTCCGCCCCGCTCAGACACTCACACAGCCGAGCTACACAATCAGTTGTTCACTGTTCACCACGACAAAGAGTAAATAAAGATGAATTCTGCAAAAGTGCAGCGATACCCAATCAACTGGGACATGTTTTCCAGTAGTAAACTACGTGAATAGACAGAATTTAAATGTCCAAAATTCATGTTAATTCCTCTGTTAAAATAATTCATAAAAACATACCGGGACAGGTGAGCACTCAACATGGCCACTCCCATTTCTCCACCTCTTGCGTCACCCCACACACAGTACACACACACACGGTGTAAACTGTGTTCTTTAAAAACCTGCCAAGCGGAGCCAATTTTAGGCAGACGAGACGAGGGGGGGAGACTGCATCATCAAGGCGACAGCAGATTGCCAGCTGCTGGGTGAAAAGGGGATGAAAAATCGTATTAACAACAAGATCGTGGAATCTACATCTGCATGTTTGCCTATGAGACGCAGGTTCTGCAAAGACTGGCAGTTCTGGGTAACTGTTGCCAATAATTCTTTAACTGAGGTCAAACTTTGGAATTGCAGCACAAGCTAATGAAATATGCAGTTCGTTTATAGTGGTTAACAATAGGATCACTACAGTGATCGTTATCTCTGTTGTCATTTGACATCTTTGTAATTATTGTGTCGCTTTGTGCTCATTTTGTATATTTGTAGTGGTTTATAGGAAACAAAGACAGCCTGAGGTAATTTCTTAAAGCAGAAGTATTCTGCTGCTCTGATTTAAATGGCTTTACTACTTTAATTGTATTATATTATTGCAGCCTCAGTATGCTGTGCAGCTGTAAAGTGAAGGAACAAAAATCAACAAAGACAAATATTGGATTGGGTTTTATTAGCAGATCCTTAATAAGAGTGACCAGGATCATAGATCCATCCATGAGTGCACAGGTTACTTTGTACTGAATCTGTTAATAACCGGTCCGTTTTCCTCTCTGTTAATATCTCCTGACTCAGTCATGTGCCATGACTTAGCACTGGGGCAGATCATCTCTAAATACAACCAGGTCCGGAGACTCATGCCCTGGATGAAAGCCCGGGAGTTTTGTCAGAGGCACTATATTGACCTCGCTGTCCTGAGCACCGAAGAGCAATACTTCACCTTCCTCAATACCACTGCTGCATCTAGATTCAGCTTTTGGCTTGGCCTGCAGCGTCAGGGCACCTTAAAGAGCTGGATGTGGGTGAATGGACAAGAGCTGAGCTATGATCACTGGTACAAGAGAAACTACAAAGAAGGTAACTGTGCAAGTTTGGAGTCCTTATTCAAGAAAGATGAGAAGCTGCTGGCTCGCTACTGTGATGAGTTGCACATGTTTGTCTGTCATGGTGAGTAACGTGTCTTGGATGTACGATTTAAAGATTGATAAATATGGTAACCTCTATCTGACATTCATAAAATAGAAAAGTTGTCTGTATATCTATTGTATTCTATTCTATATTGTATATGTTTGTATGTATATTGTCTGCACATCTACATTGATTCCCTTATATATCTCCACATACACTTAAATACAAATCTATAAAGACATACAGATATATATACACTTATACTGTAAATGCTCAACAATGTATTTAATACAATATCAACATACAGATGTAGAGCAAAGGTTTTACTCTCCCATACAGGTCCAGTTTCACCGCAGCCAGTGATGATAGACTCAGTGGGCACTGGTCACGTCACTCTCAGCTGGAACGTCTCTGCATTTATGCAGACGATACCGCACAGTTACAATGTGACGACATGTAACAACACGTGTGAGACGCTCTTCTACCCCTACACTGATGGCTCTGTTTTCATGAACATCAGCATCTCCAACTTAACTTCAGCCACAGAGTACTTCATGGAGATTTCTGCCTTTGTTGTTCGGCCTGACAGCTTTACGGGTGGGAACAGGACCCTTCAAAGTAACCCTACGGCTTTACGTGTCCAAACAGGTAAGAAAGTTTAGATGTAATTTAAGTGTTGTGAACTTTGTGTGGAAGTCAGTCTGCTTTATGATCTTCAGGTTTCATACATTACGATATATTTAGACAAAAACACTGAACTAAAATGAATGATATGTATGTATGATTTGTGTTCCTGGAAACTTTTATGAGGTCAAAACATTGAAACTCATGTAGTTGTATGTAATGTATATTTGTCTTTTCTCTTCTCCAGTGGACTCTGGTGTTCAGTCCAAAGTCATCAGTGTCGTTGTGAAGTCTCTGAAGTTCGTGTCTCTGGTTCCTTCAGTGTGGGTTCTTTATCGTATCCTGAACAAACACAAGTCTTTTTTCCTGGGTAAGCAAAATTAATATATTGTAATGCTCAAATATTTATCCTTCATTGTGTCCTTCATGTGCCACTTTTTTTTTTTTCTCCTACAGATGAATTCAAGGAGTCAGATCGTGACACCTCAGAGGAGCTCTCAACTGAGGACATGATTATTGACCTGATCCCAGAGAGAACCAGAGCAATCGGCTAAAAAGGCCAAAAAGGCATGACTTGTTCACAAATAGAGACATAGAATATCCTGAATTATTCGAACATATATAGCTAATGGTAAAAGACAGGTTTCCTAATCTGGTGGATTAAAAATACAAAACAGGACACATTTGTTCAGTATAAGGAAACCAAGTGTTTGAGTAACTGGCAAAACCAAAACTTGATAGCTCCTGTACTGTCATCAACCAAAGTATAAATCATAGATAGATGACAGGAAGAGTTGGTGTCTTCTTATACTTATACCGTTACATACCTACATCAGTTACAAGTTGCTGTTGTTTGGATTTTGTTATACTATTATAACTATAACAGCAGCGTTCCTGCATTCATTTAACATATTCCAGCTGTCACTGCTGGTTCAAGCAGGCAAACAGGCCGTAGGACCCAAATGCAGACAAGAAATGCAAAGCAGATGCTGTTAAATAATTAAGTGATCAAATCCATGGGTACAAAGGCTTACTTAATATTGAGGAAGACAGGGTTCAAAACCAGGAAGGCAGTGCAAACAAATCCAAGAAAAAGTGTCCGGTACAATAGATGAACAGAATACAGATACAAAAGCTAGAAAGGACAATTTAACAATTTGGATACTATACGTAGCTGATGAGAGTCCAGATAACTGCAGAACAGATGTGTGTAGTTGGGGAAAGGAGGGACAGGGAGACTGTGGCAGCGGCCTTGTTTTGAGATCTTTGAAATCTACAGCTTGCTTGCAAATTTAAGCCTCCACCTGCTTCAAAGTAAAAGCCTTTCAGCGGCACCTTTTAGGGATATCTTGTTGTTCATTTTGGGGTGTGTTTTTGTTGGTGGATAACTTTAAAACATTTAAATAAGCAAGTAGACTTTTCATCATGTGTATTACAAGCACTGTAAAAACTGTAGGCTGTAATAGGAGTAAAAGTTACCCACAACAGTCACTTCTACGCTCTGAAACGGTTAAAAAGTTTGATTTGTAAGTCAAATGAACACACAAAAAACATAATGAAATGTGCAGTGATTGTGTGGTTAAGCTAAATAATGTCTATTCCCATGCTGCTCCTCTGCAGAAACAATGTTAGCACTGATTTTGATCATCAGAATCAACAGAGATGTAAATGTGGGTGACCCACATAATTAGAACCTGAACGTTAAGTAAGTAAATAAGTACTGAACTTTTAGTATTAAAAAGAAATTCCTTATGAGATCTGTGGAGGAAAATTATTATTTCCTCAATACGTTGTTTTTTTTTTGTTTTTGTTTTTGTTTTTTTAATCTAACGTTCTGATGTGCACCTATGATGTTTGGTTGTACCCACGGAGGTGGCCCATCGTGTTTATTTAAATTTCAATTCATTCTATTGTATTACTCAGTACTTTTGTGTCATTTTCCAATTTTTTACACCAAAACTAGAAGACAACCTGTTTCAGTTTTGTATTTTCTCATTTCTGAAATAGTTCTATGCATTATTATTATTATTATTATTATTATTATTATTATTATTATTATTATTATGTGACTGTAGTGTCAACGTTAAACTTGGAACATGGAGCTTTCTGTGAGGCTTTTTTCCTTTTAAGAAACCGTAACAAACCACATGCTCACTAAAATAGTTGTCACCGACATTGACATTGCTAAACTGAACGGTAGCAGAGTTAGCACCAGCCAAGAAATGTCAAAGTATTAGCTATATGTTTTGTTTTGTTTTGTTTTTAATCCTTCACACGGGGTACTTTAGTTATTTAAGTTATTTAAAAGAGAAAATGTCAGTAAATGTGAAAAGCTCAAGAGTTAGCTAAAAACAAAATTTCAATTAAACTAAAATGAAAAACGAAATTTCAAATCAAGGCATAAAGAGAAACATTAATGTGAAGAGTGGGAGAAAAGTCTGATAGTGTTATATCATTAGGACACTGCTCGTCTTATTTTGCACGTTTATGTTGTTTTGTTTTGTTGTTTGTTTTTTGTTCTGTTGCTGACAGTTAGTAGTATTCTCACATCATTTTTAGGAGGCAGTGTTGATAATTCATCCCTAATGTGTCCAAAGCAGTCAGCCATATTAAGTCAGGAAAATTCAATTCACAGTACTCTGAGTCTAAATGAAATATGTCTCAGCTTTAAGTCTAAAACTCATACTGATGATTTAGTCGCTGAACATTGTGGCCACAAATCCAGCGCTCGTCATGTCAGGTTTAGGCTTTGGGTTTTTATTTTTTAAGCTCTGTGGTATAACATTCAGGTTTTGAGTGTTGAACAATGTTTTATTCTATACTAGAAATGTACTGTAAGCAAGTTGCTCCTTTCTTTGGTGGGTGGTGGTGAATATGAATAAATAAATAAAGTAAAAGTGGTTGCCATGACTAATTTGAGTGAAAACAAAGCTAATAGATCCACATATTGGAAAAAAAAAGAGAGTTAGTTGAGAAGATCGACACCACTCTCATGTCTGGAAATAAATAAATAAATCAACTCAATAAATGTGAGGTTACAGATAGCAGCTGGTTAACTTAAGTTAGCATAAAGGCAGGAAACAGAGTGAAGCAGCTGGCTAGGCTCTGTCCAAAGATATTTTAAAAAAAGATAAAGAAGCCATATAGATATGTTACATTAATTAAACACAATATAATTTTGACATTAATAATGTTATTTATGTTGGACAGAGCTTTGTTACCTCTGGACAGAGCCAGACTAGACTTAATCAGGATTTAATAGGCTGATGTGAGCGTGGTATCAATTTTCTCATCTAAATCTCAACAACAAAGCAAATAAACTTCATTTACCAAAATGTAAAACTATTCTAACATCATCTTTCCAGAAATAAACCCATCTTATAGCTCCCGCTTCATTTCTTGATCACACATCATCAGCAGATGTGTTTCACTTTCTCAGGTTTTCGGCTGAGTCATGACATATGCTTTAAACACTCATATGTGTAACTGGAAGGTTCAACAAGTTGTAGCCGTTTCATACTGCGCCCCACCCATGCTGAACCCTGATGATGTGTGCTGCTTCGCGTAAAGAAAAGCCTCCACCACACAGCCTATGAATAACTTGGTTAAAATTACTGGCAGGTGATGAACAAATGTTACCACAGGGTCCTAAATGAAGACAGTGCACAGACACAACTCTCATGTCATGCTTGCCTCTATTTTGCTGACTCATGCATTTACATGATCAGACCACATCCTTGACATATAAAGACAAGTGTTAAGCATAGAGGTGGGCTTAGAGCATCAGCATCACATCAGAGAGAAGAAATGTTTGTCCTTGCCGCTTGCATGTTGCTCCTCATTGTCCAGTCAAGTGAGTAATAGGCTCTGATATTGCATTTGCTACTGATGTATTTAAATATTATAGTGATGTGTTTTATTTGGCTGACCGGTTATTACTACTATTACTAATTTATCTCATTTTAAGATGAATTAATGAACTGAGTGTATTCTGCTTTAGGTCATGGCTCTGAGATTATTGGTGGGGAAGAAGTGAAGAACCACTCGATGCCTTACATGGCTCTGCTGGACAAAGGCAAATGTGGAGGGATACTCATTGATCCAAGTTGGGTCCTGACTGCTGCCCACTGTGCTGAGTAAGAACAAGATACATACATTTCCTAAAATTGTCAGATATGCATGCTGGTCATTTTAAATCTTACAAATCAGACAAAACGTCCAAACACTCTGCTCTGATGTTGTATTCAGTTCAATATTTATTAAGTACAAATTTTCTAACTAACTTGATCGTGATATCATTTAAAATGATATGAATGATATAAATGATAATGAAATGAAAGTCAGCATATGTCAGTATACCACAGATTTCTGACAGAGAGGAAAAAAACAGGTAGTTGTCGCCCCTCGCTTTAAGAAACCACAAATGTCACAGGGCTTGTGGTGAGCAGCAGACTTTTAACTTGTGGTGCAAAGTGCAACAACATTTTGCACATTTTGTTGCACATTTAGTTGCCCCCAAAACTATTCACAGTTAAACAAGAAAAAGAAAGTTTGAAACCTATATTTTCTGTTTCTGCAGGATTAAGCAGGTGTATCTGGGGGTACACTCCATCAAAAACAGTAATGGAGATTCTTGGCAGATCAGCAAGGTCAAGAACTTTCCTCATCCCTTCTTTGATAGAACAGATAAGGTCAATGACCTCATGTTGCTCAAGGTAAGGTGACATTACAGGAACCAGCAGTGAATTATCACTTACATGAAGCAGAGATGCAACAAAAAGTAAATGAAATGAAAGACATATTTGGAGCTATTTGTTAGAACTCAGTATTTGTTTTTTTAAGTTAAGGTGCCATGCAAACTGCAAACCAAATCAAACATTTGCCAAATCTTATCTCAATGTCCCAGCATGGTTCAGTTCAGTCGGTTCTGTTTTGAGACAGTGTTTCTCCATAATTTTAAAGCAAGCCCCTATTTTCTTGTGCTACGACTAGTGCTAAAGGCAAAGTACACAGCCAGCTTCAATAAGCAATAGTAATTCATATTTTTATCTTGAATTTTTCAGCTTGCAACACCAGCGAAGATAACCAAGACGGTGAAACCTCTCCCGTTGGGTAACACTGCCAAAGAACCAGCAGCTAACACCAAATGTGTGGTGGCTGGATGGGGGAAAACTGCCCAAAAGGCAAAGACCGGATCAGATGTCTTGATGTCTGCCACTGTGACTGTGATCGACAGAGTGAAGTGCAACAAAAAATACAAATGTAAACTTGCTATCACCAAGAGCATGATATGCGCCGATTCAGATGGTAAAAAAAAGACAGATACCTGTCAGGTAAGTATGCTTGTTGGCGTGTCATCACCTCAACTATTGGCCCTTTATGTATGATGAAAATGAAATGTTATGTGTTTCATTCTCTCTGTAGGGGGATTCAGGTGGTCCACTGCTCTGCAATGGTGTGCTAGCCGGAGTCACTTCTTTTGGAAAAGAGTGCGGCAAGTATCCTGGAGTTTACTCTTTTCTCTCAGAAAAACAACTGATCTGGATCAGAGAGACCATGAATGCACCCAAAATAGAATGAACCCTCCCTGTTCATTATTTTGTATTCTTGACCAAGTTAACCATTTTAACTGCATCTATCTCTGATCTTATGCTACACTCTATCCTCATCGCTATACTGCACTGTTACAAAAGAGTTTGGAGGGGAGTGTTTTTTTAGAGCAAAGGTATAAAAAATGTATTTAACTTTGAGTTTAACTGATCTAAGCCGCAGTTGTTTGCTGGCTAACAAACATCATCATCAGTTCTTGTGTTTCTATTTTCCTGCTTAACGCAAATATGTAACTACTGGCTTGAGCACCTCTTATCATTAATAATGATCCTCTGTGGCAGTAAAACCTTTTTAAAGCTGAATATAAAAGATAAAGATTAAGATGAAAGTAGAACATCTAAGGGACACCCTCTCAACCAGACAGATCAACCATTTTGTGTATCGGAAGCTTCAAGTGACATTGAGGTTTCAGCTCAAGTCTTGTGAAATATTTTGTGATGAACATTTTTCTCAGGCATGCATTATTATTATTTCATTATTACTGCTTGAACCCAGGTTTGTGTTTCAGTTCTCTGGTTTCAGGTTGTATGTAAAGTCAAAATTAAAAACCTTTGATGTTCCATCACTGTGTACCCTGTGCATTCTTGTTTTTTGATCGTCTGTACATACTAAAAACGCTTCCTGGGTGAGACGATTATAAAGAACATGAGGTTCTGAACCGCAAAGGAAAGATAAGATGACTGTGAACTTACTGAAAACAGACCACAAAAGACAAATTCACACGGTGTAGCTTAAGACCCCCATACAGGAAACATGCAGAGTGCCTTTAAGTGTACACACATTAAACATGTCCACTTCCAGTAAATGAATGTTTGCTTTGGCCCTTGGAAGGATTATTCATCAGTTTCTTCATCTCTCTTATCTCAAACACTATTCAGCTGAAGTCGGTCTTTTGTCTTTCTGCAATATTTGTTTTCCACTTAAACATTTCTTGTGGGTTTAATTGTGTCACACGGAAGTCAGATTAGCTGAATAATTATATTTGTGCACCCAGTCTCTGCTGTCATGTGGCTCACAGTTTTCGTACTACATCAGTAGGTGGTGCTCTCTGCTGTAGTTAGTGGTGCAGAAATATATAGAGTGGCAATAGAAGATAATTTTACTCTAAAACTATAAACAAACTATAAGTAACTATAAACTATGTTAATATGAGACCAGCAAACACAAATTTATATGTTTATTTGATCCACATTGGCTATTAACACAGCATGAATACCTTCATTTTTACAATACGTAAGAGAAAATGGTACATCTAACTTACAGTAAGACCAGTACAAACACACAGCAGCTCTTCATCAGTGGTTTCCAACCTTTTGGCTGGTGACTCCTACTTGATCATCTCATGACAATTTAGGTGGCTGGGAAACACTGCTCTACATTATACGGTATCATCACCATTTCGAGAAAACGTCAACGATACAGTGAAGCTAACTCGCTACAACCTGTACAGTGCATATGGGTAACTGAACATGGTTTATGCACATACAGCATATGTGCTTGAACTCAGATAAGACAGATGCCGTTCAAATTTTAAACCAGATCTGACCCAGAAAAGACAAATCAGTGTTTTACAAGCCCACATCACGGATCGCATTTATAATGACAAGATTAAATAAAGAATGATTAACAAGTACAAAAAAAAAGTGTTGATTTGTGTAAAGTCTGAAAAGATGAATATAAACTTTAAAGCAAACGTGATTTTGTGATTTTTATGCTTATCTATCCTCTTAATTGTCTCTATTTGTGGGTGTCCCAACGTCCAACCAAGCTTAGTGAACCAGAGTAAAGGCTGAGAGGTCACAAACTTTATGGCAGTTCATCACAACATGAACACGATGGCAATCCATCAAATAGTTGTTGAGATATTTCACACAACATTAAACGGGAACCTCATTGTGGCGCTTGAGAAAAAGCCAGAGGGTCATCGACATCCATTTGATTCATCCTCTGGGGGCACAGCAGTTCATTTGAAGAGACATTTCAGTCTGGAAAAAAGTGTGTGGGCCGAGTGACATGAATACAAACTGCTTGGCAACATGTGTAACTTATCCAAAATAGAAGTCTGTGCAGTAGTTAAAATGAATATAAAAAAACAAAATAGAAAATACTTACCTTGGTAACTGACCTGCCACCTCATAAAGGTAAAAGGTAAAAAAAAAAAAACATGACCAACAATACCACACCCAGGAAATTACAGCAGGTCCCTTATTTGGGCTCGCAGTGAATTATCACTGACCAACTATCTGTCTTTGTGTTTACTCTGTTCCCATGGTCACCCACAAAAGCTCATGGGCCCACCGAAACTATCAAAGCTCACCACACCCATATTAACTTATTTTGTCAAATGGATGAACGCACGAGTGTTCATGAATGTTTTTGGCATGTTTAAATAGCCATTTCTGCCATCGAGTCCTCTCTGTTTTCTCACACACACACCTACACACACACACACACACACACACACACACACACACACAGAGTAAATGTTTACCTGGGCTTGCATCACTTGTGTGTGTTAGATGAGCTGCCCACCTTGCCTCGCCTTTTCCTTCGCTCACTGGTGACGCAAGGGCACGCACGCAAAAACACAGAGTGAAACCTTGTTTTATGAAGGTGACTGGAAACCGTTGTGTCTTGGCAGGTGAGTCAGAGTCATCTTTATGCTAATTTAAACAAACATTGGGCAGGTCTGTCTTAAACTTTGAGGAAAGGTTCAGATCTTTAAAGGACATTTAAAGGACATTTTGAATATACACTTAGCTTAGCACAAAGACTGGAAACAGTTGGCCAAACTCTAAATCCACCAACTACCTCAGTATTCCAGACTCAAAATAAAAAATTCTGCTTTTGAAATGTTTTTCCAGGAATTAATTGCATCTAGCACGTTTGTTAGAGACAGAGAATTGACCTGATGCAGTAGACATTGTGGAGCCACTTCACTGTCTGATGTGTTTTATGACTCTAAATCTTTACAGTGTTTGTTGTTGTAGTTGTTTCTATGATTTTAAGTGTGACGTGAAAGATCGTTAAAACGTTCTTTGTAGGATCAGGTATTGGTGGAGAAAGCCAACTATTAAGTTCCAAGTAAACTACTTCTAAGAAAATAAAGTCAGACTTCTGAGAATAAAGTATTGCAGAGTTCAAAGAATTCAGCCACTGTTGTGGTTTCACACTTTCACACACCTTTTTTTCAGTTTTCTTAACCACTTAATGGAAATCTGACAGACTTCGTGGTGAGGTATAAAATCTATCATTTCTTTTATTGCCTATAATTTTACAGCCATAAAAACTGATATAACTGTGACTGGAAACTGAACCTATCCTGGCATGTGAGTCATTGTGAGGCTAATTTAAACAAACACTGGGCATGTTTGTCTTGTTTACCCTACCGGTTTAGGGTTAGTTAGTTAGTTAGTTAGTTAGTTAGTTAGTTTGTTAGTTAGTTAGGTTTAGGCCAATATAAGATTATAAAAGAACCATCCATTTTTCAACATTTGTGTTCAGGGCCGGCCCTCGGCTTTTACCGGCCCTAACCAAGATTTTGTTTGTGGCCCCAAAAGACTCTTAGTGCAGTAAATGAATTGCACACACCGCTAATAAATGAATGAACATACACATGCACACAGTAGAGATGGACAAATCAATATACATCACATCACATTACACATTTCATCATCACTGGAAACAGCCGGCCAGAATCTATTAAATATTAACAAAATCCACCTACTACCTAATTACTCTGGACTCAAAATAAAAACAAAAATGTTTCCTGAGGAAGGAAATGCATTTAACACATTTGTTAGAGCCCTGTGTAATGTAAACTAAACACAGGATGCCTTTTAAATCTGAAGGTCTGATGAATTTGGATGAATTCCTCAAGAAGTTCAGAGAACTGAATCATTGCGACGTGCAAGTTACATTACACGGACTGACTGGTGACAAACTGTACTTTAGTGATCCTGCAGCTAATCACTCCCATACAGCTTGAGGCATAAAATCAAGTGAGGCTAGCCTTTTACCTTCAAACCGTAGTGCCATTATAAAGCATTAACTCTGTGTTGAACTTAAACACACCCGTGTCTCCCTGTGTTTTGTGTCTATTCTAGGCTCCTTTGTCCTGAACCGTCTAATTATGTTCGAGGCTTTGTTTGTATTTGCATTAGGAGATAACTTCAAGTTACCTGGACATTTCCAAAATAGCTCATACCAGACACGCCCCCACTTCTTTTCCCAGTCCACCTGTGCTACCCATTCACAAAGCTTTGGACGTCACGCCACTGTTAGAAACACTCCAGTGCCATAGCAACATAATGGTCGGTTGAGTTTGAGTATGTGTGTTGTAATTGTAGTACACAATATAAATCTTTGTGTTTTGCCTTCAAAATAAGTTGATTTATCTTCCAAGAGCTGAACAATAAATAAACAATAGATTCATCTGAAGTTCCCACAGCACTCACACACCTTAAAAAAAAACTTTCCAGTCTCTCATGCTTTTGTGTCGCTCTCATGAGTCTCCGAATTCCTTCATGAGCATCTCTCGGGGTTATTCTTGTCTGCCGAATCTGTGTTTGGCTAAAGGGCCGAGGTGTTTGTGTGAGCAGGCTGCCGAGGTATGAGATGCATCCGCAGATGGGAATGTAAAGACAAAACTCAGAGCAGAGATGCATAAACAAATAAAGACTTTCACTGAGACACTTTATTGGTGATCAAATTCCATCCCTTTTCCAGAGTGAGATGAAGAGCATTTCTCTGACCTATAACAACAGCAGTGCAATAAATAAAACCAAACCTACAGAACATTAAAGGACCGAATGCTCAGCATTCGCAGATAAAAGACATCATAACAATAGTCCAATGTACAAACACTCGTTATACATACAGTCGTTAGCAATAAATAATCACACTAAATAAATTACATTCTAACAGGTTCTGGACAGTGTTTTTTTTTTTTGTTTTGTTTTCTGTTCGTTTACACAGCATATGATGAAGCAGTCTATTCACTCTAGTGTTTTCTCAGGTCCTCAGACTCCTCTGGTTTGCTTCGTCTTTGGATCGTGCATGTGGCTGAGGAAAGATGGAGAAATCAAATGTCAATAAACATGTAAACACAGACACAAGAAGTATTTCATGTAAAAATCTAAGAAATCAGACATAAAACAGTCTACTTGAAAGAAGTACACAGATTCATTTGGAAGAGAGAACAAACGGTCAAATAATCAGGCTAAATTATTTGTCGAGTTGTCTGCCTGTACCTATAAATAACGACCAAAACTAAGACAATAAAAGTTTTAAAAAATAATAATTATCGTTCTAACAATGATCCTTTAATTGCATTCATAAAACAGATTCCACGCATGAGCCTACAAACGACATGTTTTGACTGATTTCTGTAGGTGTTGCGGTTGAATCTGTACTGTTGATTTTCTCAGGACACTGAGTGACACGCAGGGCTATGAGGGGAATGCTGCACGGCCACATTGTTTGTCTCGAGGCTGAGATTTCCGTGCCTAAACAGACGTGCAGACATGAAGTCTGCACATCTGTTTAGGTGTGCGTCTGTTGCTCAGCGAGATCTCACCACATGTAAGCACACATTAAGCTCCTAAAGCAAGGTCATCACACGTAAAGTCAGTGTGTGTCATTACTGTTTTTTTTGGACACATGGGTGAATGTGTCCAATCGAGCGTGTGGTTTTTCTTTACGCTGGTATGCAGTGCAGAGATAGGACAGGCCGAGACACCCCGAGCTAATCCAGACTAATTCCTCTCGTGGGGATTCCTCTTTGCATGATGCAACTCGCTGTATTCAATAACAACAACAGGCGTACAGGCTCCTCTGTTACTCTATGAGCCCACTCTTTCCTGTTTGGCTTAAGGCTCACGTGAGCAGAGGCCAGACACCACCCTCTGAGGACTTAAGCAAGATTTTTGGATGAAATATGACATATACACCACCGGAAATACAGGATCGTCTGATTACATGTCCTTCTTACTGCTTCACAATATTGTTTGCACAAATGGCATTAACATAGAATCAATTTAATCGGTGAAGGTTTGGGTTTCGATTATGGGTCCAAGCAATTGGCTGCTTGCGAAATTTTAGTTACACTACAACAAGTCCCCAGGAACTGTGCAGGGCTTTAAAGACAGTTAAACATAGTGCTAAACCAATTATAACATGACACACAAAATCGTGAGAGGGACGCCCCTGCTCTGGTAGGAACTGGTAGTGCATTCCACCAACAGGGAACAACAAGACATTTGGCTAGAGAGAGGTGCATGATTCAATCATTTCATCCCTATTCAAGATCGTGGAAGTTTGCGGGCTTGGCTAGAGGAAGTCTCTGTTCTGGTGTTCATGCAGACTTCTGGTAACCTTGTTTCACTGCTTCTATACAGTACTAAGACTAACCCAAGTCTAGGGTTGGATTTATAGCGCTGATTTGTTTGAAACAGTTTCACTTTTAACTTTACAAGACAAAAGGCTGTTAGAGCAAGGGCTAGCTCTTGTGTCTGCCATCTCAAATAAGTTTGGCTGGGGTTGTTGGAATGTGAACTCTGCCATCGTACTGTCCAGAACAAGCTCTCAAATATTTGACGCCGTGGATTTGCGAGCAACATATCCCCACAAAATAGTGTAACATGAAGTGCCCCTGGCCTTGGATGTATTACTTTCTTACTACTGTAAGTTGTAAGCTAGTTAGCTGGGTGTTTCATCCTTACACCTTTGCTCTGTATTTCTGTATTTGGACATGGTGAAAAGAGGAAACCACCATGCAAACTCTTTAGAGTATCGCCCCATGCACACTGCTTTGACACGAGTAAGAAGTAGGCCAGTGTAGGTACAATGAGTGTGTGTTTGGATGCACACAAGTAGGTCAAAAACTCAGCGATACCCACCTCATCGTAACTCAACGCCCTCACACTACAACGTCACCGATGGGTTTCTGTAGCTTCTCCTGCTCCGTCCCAGTTCCCAGGTAGGATGCCAAGAAGTTTTTATGTGACCTGTAACTACAAAAGACATTCAACATGAGTATAAAAGACGGGTGTAACGCTGGTGATTATCAGATGATCGCATAAAGTTATTTTGAGAGACATGAAAGGCAAGACATGTTTTTGTTGTATTTTGGCAGCATTACAGCTCATAAAGTGAACTGATTATTAACATGAACCCTGTTACAACATTACTATTTTGGTCAGACATTAAAGTGGAGACAGTTTTGTTTTCACTGTAATAAATTCCACTTTCTATTTCCCTCCATGTTTCAGCCCTTCAGCGAACTCTATAAATCTTTAATTGCACTGCTGGATACTGGACTATTGACTTTGCTCCACATTCCAACAATAACTGTGATTTGGTTACGTATTGATAAGGAACTGCGATTATACAGTGAATGACTTGTCACACAGTTACAGTATCAATAGATAGAAGAAAGCATGCATGAGTAAGACATACATTCGTTGACGTGGCACATTTTACTGTGAATTTCACTACCAGTCGACATTAAAACTAAGAATGAGATGTGAAAGGTGTAGAGGTTCACCTTGTGAAGGTGGTGAGCAATACCTGTGTGGTGTGGGTGTGTTTGGGTGTGTTAATGTGCTTTTTGATGTGTCAGTGTGTTTGATTGCCAAGAAGTGTTTCTGGGCAGGATGTGTGGATTGTAATGTGTGTTATGTTGAGATTTGCCAGGGTGTGGATGGTTGACCTTATGCATATTTGCTTAAAGTATAAATAAATATGAGGACTTCTGTAACAGGCATCATAGGCATCAGGTCTTGTCTTATATAGCTTCAGCTACTGTGAAATGTGATCCCAAAGCAGAAGATTGAAGCAAGTCACACTGATAATCAGGATACTGAACATCAGGTTAAATTAATAAATCAAATATTCAGAGATCCTGTAAAGCTGCACACCGCTGCTGATGGAGCCCATGGGTTCATGGTGGGCAAGTGATGGAGCAGTTTGTTGGAAACTGGACTGCCAGCGAGAACTTTGATGAATAGATGAAAGCAATCAGTTTGGGATTTGACACTCGGCAGAAGGCTGAACAGGCGATCAGTGTGGATGATGCTGGGGTTATTTCATTTTTGAATTTGACGAGCAGCTGCAGACACCAGCCATCACTTATGAGATAGCTCTGTATTTTCCTCTTCTTTCTACTTTCTTCATAATTTAGAGCGATAGGTTTGGAGCATTGCAATCCCAACATAAAATAGCACATACATACTTTTTACTTACTTGTATGTACATGTACAAATAATGGGAGTTGTGCTAAGGAAAGTTGGAAATGTTGCTTGGGGAAAGTAAGAAATGGGTACAGAGGCTCCCAGAAGTTTTTTTTTTTTTTAATAACCAATTGCAGATTAAATGAAAAATACAAAGCTTTTATATATATTTCTTTTTACTTACTTTTTGCACTTTTTAATATTATAGATGTATATATTCAGTCACGTTCTTAACTTGTCTGATAACCGAGACTCCATATATACTACAGTTATCACTGCCACCTTCAGCGGCTGCCATTGATGTATGCATTAAGTGGCTAACAGCATCTTTTCAATTGTCACTGAGGCCTTTTAACTCTAAATCACAAACACTAATCTTTCTACTTTCCAGCTCTGAAAATCAAAATGTGTGTATACTCACTGAGCACAGGTCATGAGCAGGATGGCGGTGCAGCTGATGACTGACAGGACCACAGCGATGATGACTAAGATCGTCTGCACCAACTCAGTATTGCTGCTCTGACCAACGCGGACCCCCAGAGTCTGGATCCCACAGCGTTCTCCGTCGTAACCCTTCATACATCTGCAGAGTGAAGAGTAAACACAATAAAGTGATCGGCCTGAAAAGTGATGTGACATCAGACATTAATCTCAACGCGTGGGTGTTCGAAAGAGGTTTAAACCTGTCACAAACTTACAAAATGTACCGAATCTATACTGACAGCGGATATCATATTCACATATGCAAACACACAGAGTAAAGTGTACTCACATGCACACTGGCTCCTGTAGGCCCTCTATGTACTTGCAGTAACCATGAATGCAGTAACCCAGATGGGTCGAAGTGCAGGGGTCCTCTGTGGTGCTGAGAGTGGACGTGTATCCGTTGGTGAAGAGCGTGTGCTCGGGGTTGAAAGCAGTGGTGCTTTTGCTCTTGTGCTTTCTTTTCTTGCCTTTGCCTTTCTTTTTCTTCCGCTCATCTTTACCACTGGGATGTGAGCCTGTAGCAGGAGAAAACACAAGTGAATCTGTAACTAAGGTTTATGGTATCATTGAGTTCAAACTTAAAGGAGTTCAGGTCTTCCATGTGCTATCTAAACCAAAGATTGAGATAAGCCTTAAACTGAGGAGCTGTTTGGTATTATCTTTATATTTTCTCCTGTACTTGATAGAGTTTGGAGTCTTACACGTACTCTCTAAACAAAACCTTTTCCTTACAGGGTACCATAGGTCGATATTAAAATGAATACCTATTTAGGAGGAAAACTGCTTTAATTTTCAGCCAACTGGCCACAGTATTCAGTAGTAGTAACATGACATATGAGCTTCAACCTTTTTTTTATTTAGTTTGTCGTACCGTGGCTGAAGTTTTGGTTGTCTCCTCCTGAAACCTCCTCATCTATTTCCAGCTCGTCATCGTCATCGAACAAACTCTGGAGGCCCTCCCCAGAGGCTGGACCCCCAGTCACCCCAGCTAGTTCACCGGAGAACGTGGCCTCCGATCCCTGAGTACCAAGGGCACTGCAGACTACTGTATAAAAAAACAGGACACACCAAAAAACAGAACAATGAGCAAGATATTATAGAATCTACATAGCGATATGGAAATGATAAGCACTGAGAAGAAATTAGGGTCAAAGTTTATATCATACGACCCTTTGTTATTTAGAAAATGTCCTCTTAAAGCTCGAAAATGAGACTAGAACCTGTTCCCATGAAGAGATTAAATTAATTACATTAGTTTAGTGTTCTGCTAAAAAAAAGTAGGAAAGGTCAAGCATTTGTAAATTGATAAAGAAAAACGCCGGTCAATTTTGTTAGTCTTCTTCTATGGTCACCAGAAACCTGAGGTTGCTTAGCTACTTTCTATTGACATTGTATTCAGAAATCTTGGCCCATTTACAACTGACTCATCCATTCATCTTACAACATTGAGAGCAATCTGAGCTTGCAAATTAGACACATACTGTATTAGCACTGAAACCAGTACAACCAGTCCACATCCAGAACCACGCTGTACCTGAATTCATCGTTCACACCAGACAAAAACAATGATGAATAAGACTCAAACAATTATGTATTTGAAATATGCTGACCTTTTCGCAGAGTCTGGTGCTATTGTATAATACCTTGAGTTGTTAATAATTTGGTCTGTTGATAGAAACCAGAGGTGGAAGATGTTCACAGATCTTACTGTGCAGAATCATATTATTAGATATAGATAGTATTATCATTATTTTTATTGGTGCATTTACGTGTACGTCACTTTAGTGTTACAATGGTGGAGCTCATTTTAATAACTTTATATACTGCTCTGTCACATATAGTACATGATTTATTAGCTGATCTACGTTTTGTGTCAATAATCTAAATTTGAAAAGTAACTAAAACTGACAAATAAAAGTAGTTGAGTAGAGGTAAGTCCAATACTTGAGTAAAGTGGAGTAAGAAGAGCACAATTTTCTCCAAAGCACCTGAACATCTCTCTCCAGCCTGACAAGTCCTCACTTGCAGGGACATTTCTTTCCTACTTCGCCCCCTTCTCTGTCCTCATACCATGTTACATTGCTCCTCTTCTTCTTTTAATTGATTCACACACTGCACTTCACACACACACACACAAAGAATATAAGTTCAAGTCCAGACTTACCGAAGCACAAGAGACAGGTGAGGACGAGGGTGTTCATATCCCAGCAAGAGAGTGTGGTGTGTATGACAGGCCTGCGCTAATCTGTGTGTGTGCAAGTGTGTGTCGGTGTGTGTGTGTGTTGTCCCCTACTGATAGAGGTTGTGCTTTGCTGTCTTTACCTCCGCTGGGTGCAGCTTTTATAGACCAACGCCTGCCTCTCAAGCAGAGAGAAGGGTGTGTGAGAGAGAGCAACAGACATAAATGTCTAAGTGTGTGCAGGTGGTGTGTGCGTGCGTGTGCGCATACTTGAACACACACACACACACACTTACAAGGTTACATCTCAGAAGGAGCAAGAGAGTTGTAATAAAGGCGTGTGTGTGTGTGTGTGTGTGTGTGTGTGTGTGTAATGATTAATCTGCCTCCGGCAACACATTCTGCACAAGGCCTCGCTGAGGGAATAATAAGTCTGAGCAAGATTGAGACTTAAAACAGTTTGATATATTCTGGCTTGTTTCTTGTTACCATTAAAACACTCACAGAAACATACAGACCTACTTCTTTAACTGAACTTTAACTACTTTCACACGTGTCCCTCTCTGGTCACGAACAAGTCCATCCATTAGTGACACACGCATACTGACACATTTATAACACTGTTATCAGGTAAAAACTTTGTATCTTTTCAGAAAGTAAAAAAAATAAAATAAAAATCATTTCATAAATGTATTTTATTTTATTTGGGGATTTTTCAAAGTTTTTTGGGAGGGTTTAATGAGTTTACGAGGTGAAACCATGATAATATATAATAGATTTATAGATACATGATAGACAATAAACCAAACCAAATGGAGAGCCAAGGTTCTCACTTGGCAACGATGATACACACACACTCTTGTGTTTGTAATAAAGTGCAGCCAAGTGTAGTCACGTCTACACTTTACACAAGGTACAAAGATGGTCAGTAGCAAGAAAATGTAACGATGATAAGTGATGATGGCAATAATAAAAATCATAAATTATAGATTGTGCGTGATTGATAATTGTTATCATGTACAGATATGAACAAATTAGGGGCAGGTCTGGAAAATCTGACATCTTGCACCACTTAAATGTCTTTTTTTCTCAGAGATGAGTCATATCTTTGAAGAGAAATAATTCACTTTAATAACAGCTCCCAAGTAAATTGTTTTTATTTCACTGGTTGAAAAACACCAGATCTGTAATCTTGGTTTAATCCTCCATGTATGTCTTCCTGTCTCTGAATTGTTGTGTGTATGTGGTTTGATTAAATGATGCAGAGTGTTACTATTTCAGTACAGCGTAACCATGAGGAGACCTTAAGGCTTGGGTGGGGATGCTGCACGGCAGGGTGTGTTAAGTTGTTGTGTCTGTAGACCGAGGCTGCCCCATCATTCGTGCTCCGGCAGAATCCAATAGAAACCTGCAAGGAATGCTGGGAACGTCTTCATCTCATTCCTCTGCCTCAAACGACCAGAAGCTCCTGACACATTTTGTTTATAACTGCTGTGGAATTAAATTGTTTGGATTATGTGTAATGGCATTGGGGATACGCGATATGAACGTGTGGAAAGTCTGACACAAGCCTGGAGAGAAGCACCTCATACCAGCCGCCCACTGTAAACACACTGCGGCATGAAGGATGAAAACTTTCTGACACGCAAAGCTATTTGGATAAAACTCTGAATCATGTTTTTTTAACAGTAGCAGTCACAATTAAACTGCCATTCTTCTGGAAAGGGGATTATTGAAGCACAACCTGAGCACACACCTGCAATTACTGTATAGGGCTGTTGTATTTTTCTGTTTTTTACAGACTGATTTATTGTTTTTGTGGATATTTGGTCGCCCTTTGTAACAGCATCTGCTCCAGTCGGTATAAATGACAATCAGGTGACAGTTTGTGTTGATCTTCATTAGTTAGTTGGTGTTATGAATGTGCATCTCTCTCTTTCTTACAGTTCTTTGAGCTAAATGCTAACATGCTGATGCTTAGCTAAACTCTGTAAACAGATATCTGCATATGAATGCAATATCTGTAAGCAAGGGACCAAGATTTTGGCATCATTTCGGTTTTTGTTTGTTATTGACCGATTATATTTGAGCAGGCTTTGGTTGCAGCAGTCCGTGCGGAGCGCAAAAGAGGCAGAACACATTGGCTGTAATACAACTCCAGGCTATTGTCATACAACAGTGTAGCTTAGCTTTTGTTATCCGCTGTTGTCTGCTTTCATGTGCAGATAACTGTTAAGAGATTAGCAAAAATGTGTCTTTCTCATAATCAAATTGCTAATCAGACTGTAGAGGAAGTCTTGGGCTGGATGTCTGTTATCCGTTAACTGGTTATCTGCTAGCTACACCACAAGCCAACCCAAAACACTGTCTGTTGACAGCTGTTGGGTTCTAAGATTGATGTTTAGCTGGTTCACCATCTTTGTTTAGCATGTAGGCATTCTAATATTTGCTAACAATTAAATACAACATACAGATAATGGGACTGTCAAAGTATTGGACAAAATGAAAAATTGAGATGATGATGGTACTTAGAGGAAAAGTTAGGCGATCACCAAAGTTATTACAATTCATCCTGAGGGGGGATTCAAACATCTGTACCAAATTTCATTGCAACAGTCCCTCAAAACCATAAATCTCAACCTCATTATGATGCTGGAAGGTTAGTCAAAGGACAAACATTTTGTATCAGTTCACCACACTGATAGATGAATCGACATTACGTACATATATTACGTTCCCTAAAGCTATGCTTATGTTATGGCTAACAAATATTCAACATACAACCTGAATTAACCTTAAGCTGCAAGACAAATGTATACATGGCACACGTGGACATTTTTGTTTTCTTAAAGGACACGCAAGGATGTAGCTTAATGGGTTCTCCACCAACCGCATTACTCATCGCATGAGCAACCTACTATTACTTATGCAATAATTAGGTAATAACAGCACGTACAACGAGCACAGTGTGGAGATTAGAAAGGCATTTCCTGAATTTTGTTGTGAAGGTTCATCCACAGGTTTTATATTTAGAAACTAAATGGACACCACTGAGAGGGTGTGTTTTGTGAGTGCATGCTTATGGGTTTTTAAGTATGTCTTAAATAGAGCAGCGTCTGCAGGTGAGTTAATGTTTATGTGTAATCATTGCTGTTCATTAGCATAGAGAACATATAAAGACGCTCAGCCATCTAAAGTGGTTCATTGACTCTGGTTTTGAGCACTGATGATGATTCAGAGATTATTGATTAACTAGACCAGACACTGCACTTAGTAAGTCAGCTAATACAAACAGACATATTTGCACTACATGACGGTAGCATGACTTTTTAATTAAATATTTGTCTGTTACAGTAAAAGAATAACCCATAAAAATTGTATTCAGGGGTTAAAGTGGGATTCGTTAGACGAACTTAAGGCTGAAGGGCCGCAACAAACACTCTAGTCTTCCCACATCTGTTTCCCTGTTTTTATCTATTTTATATCATCTCAAATTCAAAGTTTTACCTGTTTCACACATTTGGTCAGACAAAGCAAGTCATTTGAAGTCTATGCAGCCCAGAAAATAACATTCATAAATAATACTGTTTAAAAGAAAAAAGTAAAAAGAAGTTTAAATGCTTAACCCCTGGCACATATTTAATGAATCATCATCATTAACCCTCAGTCAACATTTCCCATTATCCTCCTCACATTTCATCATACTGTGCTTAACTATAAACACTGATAGCTAAACACATTAAGCAGTAGCTACCTCACTGAAGCACGATAAGCATGATAAAAAAATATGTGAGCCAATGAGATCATGTTAATTATCCAAATACTCAATATGTCATATATGATCGTAGTTTCAGTGACTTTATCTTCACATCACCTGTCTCCTCTGTTCCCCTGTTCAGTGTGTGGACGGCCTTTACCCACTTGCGTTGTAATTGTACCCAAGGATCAGTAAAGGTAAAGGTGAGTCTGCTGACTGACTTGTCGTAGAGTCGTAACATTTTCACAGATTCTGCCAAACTCTAAGATTAACTTAGGATGCATGTCGGTTGAGGTAGGTGCTGCGCTTTTCCACTGCGACATTAGTGAATCAAATTTACTGCTAATAAAAGGACTAAAAGGTTGTTTTCATTCCAGACATTTTAACTTGTTATAACAAAAAAAATACAGGTGTAACTAGTAACAGTAATTCTGACTCATAGCCATTAAGACATCCAGTGCTACATCATGACTTCTAAATAAGGAGCTGCAATTTAAGACAAGATATGCTGTCCCACCATAAACTACATCTGGAAACATATCTTACTAATCAGTCCATTCACTTTTACTTGCTGTATAATGTTACTCTGTCATACATTCTGGAAGTATTATTGTGGCGAAACCCCTGTGAACATACATTTGGTAGAAATTTTATGAATTAATTAAAGTCCAGAGTTACAGAGTTAAATGAAGGGAGTCAGCATTTAAATGAAAGGAGTGCAAGTTAGACATTTGCTTTAATTTATATTTTATTAAACAGGTTTTTCTGGTACAGTAATACTGCCATTGCAAAAAATATGTCATATAAAAAAGTTACAGAAATGTGAAGCATTTGGCGAACATCTGTAAACTAATAGAAGAAAAAGACTGTACCCTTTAGACAACAATGTCATATGAAGTAAAACAAGAAAGAAAAATAATTCATACAGGAGTAAAATAAAAAAAACAATTCAAGTTGTATTCATTATTGTAGCAGTAACAGAGCTTCCAACACAGAAAAGATTCCAGTTTAACATTAATACTTTATAATAAATTATCAAAATTTACTTTTTGACTAAACAAATAATAAAACACAGAACTGTTACACTCAGTGGCCAGTTTAATGGCAGCAATAATGTCAACAATGGCTATGTTTAACATTCATCATAGATACAAAGAAGAAGAGTAACAATAAATACTACAGTGCAGGCAGCAAGGCTTGATATCAAGGCTGACAGAGGCCAGCTACGAAATCTAAACCTGTTGAACGTGAAGATACTGAAGCATGATTGCTAAAATGTGGCTTGTTGTTTAAAAAAACTCATTATTAGATTTACATAATCACTTCTAGGCCTTAATTTATTAAAGCGTGTATCACTACGAGGGGTCAGAAATGTCCCTTTGGTGTACTCTTACCCAGAATAAGACCTGACACACCGATATTGTGGGTAGTGTCAGAGAGAGAAACTGTTTTTTGTGTCTCGCTGTTCATCTTTTCAAACATGAGGGTAGCAGATGCTGAAAGTCTAGAACCAACACAAAGCTGTTTTGTTTTTGAACACTGTAATCTCTTTGTGTCAATCTGCATGCTCGATAATGTGATCCAAAGCTGTGTGACGTAGAATACTGTAAGAAGGGACAATCCAGTAAACCAGCCATTGAGTGTAAGCTTGTCGGGTATGTTGAAATTTTCATTTCGAAAACTGTGAAAATCCTGCTTTGTCTTTTCCAGCGGCGGATGCAGTGCGTGTCTGTGTGGCACTCTAAGCAGTCTGGACTCCTTTGTAACCCAACCGCTTCTGCTGACATGGGAACTTGTTCTTTTTATACCTGTAAAAATAACACAGAACATCATTTATTTCATTCAAAAAGCCCCCAACCAGCTCAATAACTTTCTTGAAAAGATTCTTGGAATGATCGCCACTGGTGACCAGCTTTAAGTGTCCAAAGAAATGGCGTTAAGATTATAATCATAGTCTGTGGTTTGACGTGTCCCGGCAGGAAACAGGATGTTGACGTCATGAGGGGCTTCGATTGAAATAAGATTAACACCTGCAGGTTTCACGTGATGAAAGGCAGTGTCTGAGTCACCCTTAAAATCTATCGTCACCCTGTATTTAGCGGATTTTGCAAGAACAACACGAATCAGCAGGAAAAAGGAGAGTTTCGGTGTAAATGCAGAGAAACATTTACTGTAGTTGACAACAACATGGAGCTACATACAAGATGCTACTTTTCATAGCACGAGACAAGCCAGAAGTGGCACTGAAGCTAATGGCCACCATTTGGAAAAGACCAATGTGATTACAGTGGTGAGAATGAACCAAAGCAGTAAACTCATGGGTCAGACAGCTACAGAATGAGCTCCCTGCAACGCTCCATGAACCAGAGGGGGGCTGTAGTTTCTGGTGATACTTCTCTTTAAATTCATCATTATGAGTCAACCTTTCACATTGCCACATGTCACTGATGCATGATACAAAAGCATAGTGGATTACAGCCACTGTAAGTACAGTGCTTGAGTAAATTTTGTTTCCATCACTGGTTAGGATTGGGTTGAATGAATGGTGTTGGTCAGTTTTGAGAAACTTAAACAGGCTAGCTGGAATACTCTGGGATATTCCCAGATTTATACTGGGATATTGCGGCATGTAAGCACTTCATCCAAGTTTCTGATTGATACAGCAGGATGTCAGCAAAGAGCTTGGCTCAGCTACATTCCTGTAATACAGCTTTTGATCAACCTTCATACATCAAACTCTGTTACTGCTTTTACACACACACACTCGCTCACAAACTAAAGCCTTACCATTTGCAGCAGAAGTACAGAGCTCCGGACAGACCTATAATCAGCAGACTCACACACAAAATAGTGACAACTATCTCCTCTTCTCCCTCTGGCTGAAACACAAGCTCCGGGTCACCACACCTGAGACCGGAGTAGCCTCTCTCACACCTGCAACACAAAGAGACGAGTCATTCATGATCACACGTGATGATTAAAAGCAGCAGACACACACTCACACACACACACAGGATCGTACTTGCAGTAGTGTTCATTCATGTCCACCAGCAGCATGCACTGGCCGTTGTTCAGGCAGTACTTGTCATACGAGCTTTCGCAGTTCTGTGTTGACCTCTTCACCACATGAGGGCGCTCATCTCCCTGCCCTGAAACATCAACGAGACATCACCATTACTTCTACTGCGTGTCTCAATTTAATTTTTGCAATTATAAAAATCCAATCATTGGGATCTGAGGCTTGCAAACTCTTTATTCGTGTCACCTCATTTGTGATATGTCTCATTCCTTTATTTCTTTCAGCAATGAAATGATTACTCGATCACACGGCAGGAAACGGTTAGGAAATGAAAAGATTGCAACCAATGATTATTTTCTCAGCTAATAATCTATTATCTCTCAAAGATGTGTGAGTACCCAGAGCAATATCATCATAGTATCATCATCATGGCCATAAGATATTCAGTTTGCAATAATATAAAACAGATAGATACAAATAGTACTTTGCATTACATCAAAACAAATGCAGTTTTGAAAAAAAAAAGCTCCTCGCGTGCCTCATTTATGTTCATCACTGTTAAAACACACACTTCTTTCTTTATGACGTTATTACATTAAGAGTATTATATCCCTCAGGAGATTACTTCCCTTCAAAGTACGTGTTTGCAGTTATATTTTAATGCAAATACATTTATTATACTTTACGAGTAAAATGATTTCAAATGAAATTATATCCCAGCAGTTTACCTGCAGACAGAGAGTCGCTGGTCGAGACACTCTTGGTGAGCACATACGGCCAGAGCAGCATGACGCCTGTTGAACAGAGAAGATTTGTCTCATTAATTACAGTTTGTATATAAGATGAGTGGGTCAGTGTTGTGTGGATATTGAGCTTTACCAGCCCTGTGTAGCTTGTAGTTATAGCCAAGTAGAATTTAAACTTATTATATCGTCACTGGATGTGAAAAAAACATAAAATACATAAAAAGACATAAAAAGAGCAAATTTCACAGGTGCAGATGTCATTTAATATGACACGGTAAGATTAACCATTGACATCAACATGTTTAATTTAAAGAATGCTTTGAATTTGCATTTATCACATAACATTGTATGTGAGTAAGGGAACTAATTGGTGTTTGCTGAGTGTGTTTAGATAAGACACCGCACTAACATTAAGGAAAATTAATATAAATAAAAAAAAAACATAAACATGAGGAATGAAAAGTTTGGCAGGAACAGTCAGATTCACTGCCAGTTTCTTTGTGTAAACTTTGCCAAGTAGGACACGATGTGGTGTGGCTCGTGTTGCCGAGCCTACATGCTTGTACCAGCCTGTACATCTTTATAATGCAGACGCCCACATTCCTGCAGGGAGGACAGAAAACACATAAACCTGGATGCATGATGTGTCTGGTTATGACTGGTTATGGATCTGGTTATACTTGCTATGAAGTCTTGGTCATTGCACCCTCTCTGTGTTTCTGTTGTTATGGCTGCAGAGATATTTTCCTCTCTTTCCATTTCAGTGCTTGTCTTCTGTGTGAGGCTGATTGTTGGGTGTTTCTGACATGGTTGGTTAGTGTAAAGTACAGAATGCACTTGAGCTGGAAGTGTTGACGAAAGCAACTTTTTTTTTAATATTACTACTTTTGTATCATTAGTCACTGACTCACTCACTGTCTGGCATGTCAAAAGCCAATTTGACAGATACTCATCTTACTGCGTTCAATTCACGAGAATTACACCTGTATTTTTCCAACAGATTGCAAAATGGCAAAGAAATTTGATTCTATGACTTTGTGAAAACTTGAATATGCAGCACTCAGCAAGTTAAAGGTGGAGTAGGAGATGTTTTCTGGAGCATTTTTTACCATATTGCTTGAAAACCTCTTCACGACCCCATTGCAGCCAGTAAAATAGAAGGTTTGTCAAAAAAAATGAGATGTTTTAGTCCAGTCTAGAGGGTGAAATCATGGGAAAACACCATCCAATCACGTTGAGCGGGCTGCTCATTACGATTGGATCCTGACACGTCCATCAAACTTCAGTCTGCTTCTCCCTCCCCCTCTGTGAGACCCTTCCATTACTTTGAAGGCGTGGTTTCGAGGGGAGGTCTGAAGAAAAGGCATGGATGTGTATTTTCAAAATATAGCTTGCTGGAACCGTTTTCCCAACATCTCCTGTCCCACCTTTAATGCAAATGTTTAGTGTCTAGAGTAAAGGTGAGCAGAGCCAAAACAGGTTTACTTTATATGACCCACATAATCAACTGCAGCAGGAGAAGGGAAGGTTATCAGCTCATAAAAACTCATGTGTGCCGACACAGTGACAAGAGCAGATAATTGTCACTATTTTCTGTGGGAGTCTCCTGATTATAGGTCTGTCCAGAGGTCTGTCCTTCTGCTGCAAATGGTAAGGCTTTAGTTTGTGAGCGAGTGTGTGTGTAAAAGCAGTGACTTTTTAATGTGATATAATGTGATGTATTTCAGAGAGTTTGATATATGAAGGTTGATCAAAAGCTGTATTACAGGGATGCAGCGGACAGAGAACTTCCAGGCTCTCTGCTGACATCCTGCTGTATCAGAAACTTGAATGAAGTGCTTACATGCCGCAATATCCCAGTTTCTATCAGACTATTCCAGCATGTTTAAGTTTCTCAAAAACCGACCAACACCATTCATTCAACCCAATCCTAACCAGTGATGTGATGAAACAAAGAAAGGAATAGAAGTGGAGGGATGTTTGGATTTTTATAGGTTGTGAAGGAGGCTAAAAGGAATTACAAGTGAAAAAAATCACAATATCCCTATCGGGGCTTGCATTGTAATATGCAGAAGAAACTACGGCAGCTGCAAGAAATGCAATATCCATCTATCTAGAGGGAATGTTTGGTTTGTTTGTTCTGCGGCCACTGTAGAAACATTAGCGGTCCAACATGGCAGACTCTGTGGAGGAGGACCTGCTCTATCTTTTTCAAATTGATGGGGATGGTTACAGGATTCTGAATGTTAGTAACAGAGTTTTACAACAGTTTAAACAGTTTATACAAGCTAGAATATATTGTTTCCTTCTTAGGTTTGTTATGTTGTTATGTTGTTACGACTTAAGTAGACCATATAGACTTTCCAATCATAAATCTTCCATTCATGATTTAGTTGCCAACATCTTTCAGCATCCCCGAGGCTCTGACATCAGCATGTGCGTCAGATCATTAACACAGGTATGTAAGTCCTTCATCTGCCTCCAAAACTTCAACAATAAAACTGCTGATCTGACATTTTGGTTTGGGTGATGGGGTGTAAAGCGACTTATGTAACACACATTTTAAATCATTTTGGTGCTACATTGACATGTAATCAGGTAATCAGGGGTACCATAACCCGCGAGAAGTGCGTAACGCATTATGACACTAATTCACACACTATTGCACTTTGCAGATTTTGGTGAAACTGTATCATATTTTAAGGAGAAAGTGTTTTCTGGTTTTCTTTTACATCAGTTCTCAGATTTACGGAGTTTCCTGATGGACAGTAAAGTAATCTGCTGTGAACCATAGCTGCTAATAGCTAATGCTTGCTCAGTTAGTTAGCCAGGCTAGCTGAACGGTGGTTTTAGAGCACTGAGGGAGGTTAGTTTTTGTACCACCACCACTGAGAAAAGAAGGTTTTTTAAGGCCTGGGTGGGGTGGGGCAATTCAGACAGGCAGCCGAGCCAGTGTCATGCCAGAACCGAGCTGGGCCAGCACTTAATGACAGAGGTTAAGAAACCGAAGAGGACGTCAATAGAGGAAACCAGACAAGATAAATCTCTGACTGGCTTTATGGCGAGAGCTTCACAAAATAAAAGTGGACTAGTAAGTAATATTAGCTGGCTACGATGTTTTGCGTTGCTGCACATGCTTGATATTTGGCTGTTAACAAAGTGGTCAACCTGATGGTTTTTGATCATAAGAAACGTAATCATAACGAATGCACCTGTATAATTACATTTGTACCATGAAAGGGCTCTAAAATGCAAAAACACTCATTTCTACACTCACTGGGATCTTCTAAAGATGATTCCAGTGAGTCTGTAAATATTGCTGCAATACAACTAAAAGTCTCCTTTAGGTTGGATATTTTATTTTCACGCTTCATATGATACTTTGGAAAACCTTTGGAAGCACCTTTGGGTGTGAACTGTAGTATCCTGTATGTGATAGCTGAACTATCTGTAATGTCCGTATATTTTATTTAGTCCATTGGCTCCATGACTCTACCTTTCTTGCCGTTTGCAAATCATCCCATCAACCAACAACATGAAGCAACTGACACCAGATCCACTTTACACAGCCAAACCAGCAGCCGGTCAACTAACCTTGTTTTGGCGTCAGTCAGTTATAGTTAGCTTGTTGGCCCCTGCCTTGCACCACGCTAGTTGCACGTCTAGTAGAAAGTAATCATTAGTTCTACACAACTTTGCTTCGCATGTTTTATTTATTGTTGCCTCAAATCAACACTGTTTGGTGTAACATATATGTCACTATCATGGATCACGTTATAGCTGGTAGTGTTTTTCTTGCAATAACATTTGTGAGCATGCAAGCTAAGGTTAGCCAGCCAGCTGCAACCCAGTAATGCTGCATGTATTTGGCCACCTCACAACACCAACCAACGCAATCACCTCCCTCTAAAATGCAGATGTAAAAATGTGATGTTGCCCAAAATGGAAATAGTATTAATTTAGCCAGTGTTTTAAAGCCAGTGGTGTTTCCATTTTACACTACTTTGTACTCCTACACCACTAAATGTGAGAGGGGAATATTTTATTTTTTACTCCATTCCCAAATACTTTTTACACATATGATCAGCTTATAAAATCTGTACTGTTATTTATTAAATCCAACAGTGAAAATATTGCTACTGTTAATTCTTCAACTACAGTAATGCAGTGATATGAATGACATGACTATTCTGCTGCATAACGAGGAGACTACTTGCTTAAAGCACACTAAACAAACAGTGTGTAAGTGCTCTTACATAAACAGATTTTTAATGCAGTGCTTTCACATGTAATGGAATATTTTTCAATTTTGATAATGTTACTTTTACTTGAGGGACGGATCTGAATTCTTTCTTCCACCACAATGAAAACTGAAAAAAGACTGTTTGCTCCACTACCCAAGTAAAGGTACAGAAGTACCATCAGCTTAATTTTTGCAGAAAATTAAAGTGAGTTTTATAATAAATTGAATAATTAAGTATTTTAATGTTGTAAGTAGTCAACATGGATTCAAGTATATTCTGCTGTGGGGTTTGTAAAATTGCCGTCTGAAAAGTAACGAGTAACTACATCATAAACATCAGAAAAATGTAATGGAGTAGTAACATAAATGGAAACAGGCTAGTCAAGGTAGCAGTGTGTCAAATGTACTTAGTTACTTTTTAGTTCGACTCTTCAGCTATCAGTGTCTTTTTCTGATCTGTCCCCTCTGCGTCGTTTATCTTCAGAAAACATTTCACGTTTGTGAGCTCGTCTTTGCTCTCCCTTTAAACTCAAACTCCAAACCTGAAGCCTGACCTGACATATGTCAAATCAGTGTCAAACAAATATGTGAACAAACGTACCGAGAAGTGAGAGGAGCGCTGAAGGTTTGCTGTTCAGATTCATTTCAGAGCCAGCAGGTCGCTGTCAGGAGGCTCGGTGGGCTCGCAGGTATGAGCTGGTCTGGACCGGAGACGCTTCCGACTTGTCATAAATAAGTATTAGGTAAAAGAAAAAAGAAAAGGGGGGGACGACTAGAAACCAATGGGCTCAGTCCTGCGGTCTGGGTGTGGTGACACACGCCTGTAATTTAGAAAATTTGATACTTCAAAGGTCCAAATAAAAAGAAAAGGCAGACCCTGCGTGCAGGCACCGGTTCCCCAAACACAAGGAGGGGCTGCAGCTGTCACCCGCATCCTTTTAAGATGGATGGACCTCTTGTGATTCACCTGGTAGTCAGGCCTTTACTCGTAGTTTGCGCTATGATATAAGAACTAAGGAAGCAGTCAGCTCCTTTACCTAAGAAATGCCAAGTCATACCACACTCAAGGGAAAGTTCAAAATCCTCCTGAATTAAAAACATAGCCGTATTATTGTTATGGACTCATAAAATTAAAATAATACTTAACTTAATGTTTGCTCAATGAGACCATAACATAAAGGACGCCACAAATAATGGAATAAATATATGGATTTATGTATTACTCTAAATGATATTTAAGGGTTATGCACAAACATGTAGAAAGCGTTTCACTGTAGTAGCTGGTCAAGGTGGGGGTAGTTTTAACAACTTATTATACAGTTGTGTCCATAATAACCTGCAACAATTCACTACATTTTAAAAGCTCTTTATCTATAAAGTAATTTGCAAAAACATGGCCTGAAAATAAATGTAAAGGTACAATATACTGTCTGAAATGAAGCAGAGTTAGAGTAAGTGTATGAATAAGATTAAAAATGGAAAAACTCAATATTAATATATTAAGCCTATAATCCATCCATCCATAGGCTACCTGTAATGTCAATTTAGGAACTCACAGTTTTAATATTGCAATCTTTTTTGATATAAAGAATATTTCAGGTCTGTAATACAGCTTAATTTTTTAGATTTATATTATATTGTTTAGATATATATTCTTAATAATCATTTGACAAACACACTGGACTTCTCAAATATCAAGAACTGAAATCACCCTAAGATGTGATACAGGCTTATTGTTTAGATTTCAGAAATATTTACATATTACATAACATTTACAGATTTTTTTTCTTTATAAACCTTTTGTGCCCTTTGTTTCCTGATGTGACTCTTTTGGAGCGAAGGTGAAGGTGAACAGATGACTCTAGTATAGTTTGTCTGTGCATCAACAGGAGTAATAAATGAAAAACAAACAAACACTAATTTCTGAATAATAGTTTGCTACCTATGGCCCCAGTGGGTTACATGAGGGAACTGCAGTATCTCATACTAAAATAAAAATTCTTCTTGAGCCTCTCAATTAGACAACGAATTAAATATTTCAACATTCTCAAGCAATAAGTTAATAAGATGTGTTTGTGTGTGTGTTTACCCACAGAAATTCAAGCAACACACAAATACAATAGTTTTCATAAATTTATTACAAAAATTTAAATAAATGGAGCACTTAAAATAAGTTAATTACAATAAATATTCATAGGCGTTGGTCTCTTTTTTTTAAAGGGCAATATGGTGAAAAATATCTGACCCTGTTCTGACACACTCTCCTCTCTTAATGCTGTGAACTATTCAGTGCTTTGCTTTGCTATGCTTTGTGTTTTTGAATGATAATACTGAAAACGGCGGTGATGATGGACACTGAGTTGCATGGGGTCACACTGAAGACTCGGATGGTGCAGACTTGATGAGTGGTGCTGATTTCACACACCTGAAAAACAAAAAATCATCTGAATTAGAAGCTATTCTCTGATTATTGGAAACCACTCAAGACATTTCTTTTTTTCACACAGAAGAGTGTACAGTAAGAAATCACAGACAGATATGCCCTGAAATGAAAGCAAATTTACGAATGTCACTAAAAGTTGATAGAAACTTTGATCCCAAACAGTTTGAGGCTATAGCTCCATATATTTCCACCATTCCCACATTCCCCATTCCTTCATACAAGTACAGCCTTGTATGGAGACAACCTGCAGATACTCACTTCTTGTAGGCAAGGAAGTATATGACGATGGCCAGCACTAAGATGAACATGATTACCCCAAAAATCAGGGCAATCATCTTCTCCAACTGGGGCGCCGATTGACTGTGGCCAATGATGTACATGCAGCGAGGCCCGTTGTACGCAGGTGTGCAGCTGCAGACCAGACAGGGAAATATGTGAGTACATTCCAAAGGTGAACCTGAACCAACTTGTGCACGTACATATGAAGCAACATTTTTACAGATCATAGATATAATCAAGATACAGGCAAGGCATAAACATGCATGTGTGTAACACTTCTTACATGCAGGAGGGTTCGACACTGTCCTGTGGGAACATGCACTCTCCACCGTTGTGACAGTAGTTCGCATGTTCACTTGAGCAGGATCTGTGTGAGCGCAGGACCCGAGGTCCCTCCATACTGCCTACAGAAAGACACAGAGAGAGTAGCGTCAACTATCACATTTAAACAAAAGTATGGGGGATCATTCGTGCCATTAATTGACTAATAATTGAAGGGATAATGAATTAATAAATCAAATAGCAAGAGGGCAAGAGTGATGGTTACATGATAAACCAAAGGAAAAACAACAATTTGAAAATGGTAGGAAAGTATTTGTGTACACGGGGTTAAAATATGTATATATATATATTTATATATATTTTTAAAGACACTTACTGTTGTCGATCTGTGGGGTCAGAGTTGAGTTTGACAGATCAGGAGTCGCTGTGGTCTGCAGGTCATCGGTCAACATAGCACATTGTCCTACTGTGGTCAGGAAAAGCACCGCCACCACTGCTGAGAGGAGGGCTGGAAAATATGTTGGTTTTTATTTTACAAATGCTAAACTCTAAAAGCTGCACTGATGTGATTACAAATGTGAGAAACAGAGTGCCTTCAGCCGAATATAATCGCATTACAAAACACCACATTTCAACAGTATTGCTATTAATCAACTCATTCAAACAAACTCTGACACTACAGGAAAAACTTACCTTTCTCCAGGTACGTCTGTCTTTGTGTAAACATCTTGTCTTCTGCTGGTGTGATGTGATGTCTGATGTTCTCAGCTTGACTCCTGTCGCCTATGCTGTTTCTCTATACCTTCGCTGAGTTTATATACTGGCACCCAACCACCGAAAAGACAGCTAACAGCCAATCAGTGAACCGAAGATTTTTTTTTTTTTCTTTAAATGGGAAACATTTGCTTCCAAAAATCCATTTGCATCATTTCCTTTATTTGCAGCAACTCTCTGCATGCACAGGCAAAGTCAAAAGATTGATGATGGTGGTGGTTTTGGCTGTGATTACCCAGAAGCTATTTAAGTTTTTCTTTTTTTTTTTTCCTTAGAAATATCTGAACCCACGCAAGCCCATGCCACATTGACAGTTTCACTCAAACACCCCCTTTAGACAGCCTTAAGACGTTGCTTCATTATATCGCAGATGTTGTGAAAGTATCACATACATGTTTTTTGTGACAGATGAAGCATTCTCAAATGGATGGCAGCCAGACATAGGATTTCCAGTGCAAAGAAAGGCGAGGTCTTCCCAAAAGTCTGTAGCTTTTGGTTGTTATTTGGCAATCTCTTGTTTTACTTCAATCTCAGCATCACTTTCTAAGCATCCTTAGGGTTTATGAGCTGTAATTACAAGATTTATTAAAGGTTAATAAATCATTCACTAATGGTTCATAGATCCATTATAAGCCTTTAACTTTTGGTTTGCCAGGTTGTGGAAAATCCTTGACACTTGTATTTTAAGCTCCCATGAATGTACTGTTCTTTTTACCTGTTTACTGTCTTAAGTGTTGCACACTCATCAACAGTAAGCCAAACTCTATTCTTAAGTTGCAACACAAATCCCATAGTTGTATTCTCTAATGAGTTTTTAATGAGTGATGCATGCAATAAAGTAACGCTGTATAAGATAAAACAACATAATCAATGAGGAGTTAATTGTCGCAGGTGTAAAAAAAAATAACAAACACAATTAAAGTATTAGTGTACAGTAACTGATACTCCATTAAAGTTTCTGATTTTGACAACCAACGTCAATGAGGCTTTTGACAGGAAAACCTGTGTGACTCATTCTTCAGGCTGTCAAGTTACTTTGTATGGAATGAACAGAAGAAGGAACTGGCAGCTATTAGAATTCCCAGATATGATGCTCCTGGACAGTAATATCAAATAACATATTTTGCAATGCTAGTGGGTGAGAAGTCAGCGAGGGATCGCTTCATGCCTGGATCTGCTGCTGCTGCCTTGTGCAAGGTTTTTATGGCTTCCTGATGAAGCCACTCGATGTCAGAGTAACATCACCTGTAGGTTCCCAATGCGCTGTTTTGAAGCCAAAATATGGGACGCTGGCTGTCGCCATGTTGGATGTACCGCTCGAGGAATTACAGTTTTTAGCACTGCATTGGCTTCATTTCCCAGCACCGGAGGTTGCTGCTTGGTCTGGGCTAAAGTAGTGAACTGACTGACTAATGATATCTGTGGCTAAAAAGAAGAGGCTCTTTTTTAAAGAGATGCCTTTATAAATTATTACAGTGATACTATAGCTTGTCATGATTTAGGGTTTCTGTGAGCATCAAATTATTCTGATGACTTTTTTCCTGATCAGTCAGAAATAAGCAGTGTCCTGTGTTGTCCATGATAGTCTCCTTTGATACCAGCAGTAAGAAAGGGGTGTCCCTGCAGCCACAATTCTAAAGTCCGTACTACACGGCTACAATATCCACGGTGCAGTTCCAGCCAGGACCATTGTTGCATGTCATCTACTCTGTCGAAAGCAAAACATCAAAATCAGAAGAAACAATAATATTGGCACAGCATTGTTTTTTATTGAATACTTATTTTCCAGTGAATCTGGATGTTCAAAAATGAACCAAAACAACTTCAGTAGAAAAAATATTAATCTAAATTCTTAAAAAGTGAACAACTCTGAAATAAATAACTCAAATAAATAAACAAATTCACAATATAAACAAAGTATATATCAAGTAAGTTTCCCAGCAGGTATGGTAATCTTTTGCTCATGGATTTTAACATAAAATATGTGTGTGTGTGAACTTATATGAATTCATGTATGTATGTGTGTGGGTGTGTGTTTGTACTATATATCATTCAATCAATCAAAGAGTTTAATGCATCAGTGCATTTCTGGCAGCGGTCACAGTGTTCTTCATCAGCATGGCGACTGTCATGGGACCCACACCGCCAGGAACAGGTGTGATGAAACCTGCCTTCGCCTTCACTCCTACAACAAGTCAAACAATATACATGAAGCTTGTCCAGGGCTGACAGTTATATCTCTGCTGAACTTTTTATTTCTGTGGAACATTGAGTAAACTCAGTCAATCTGTCAGTGTTACTCGTCAAGTGTGTCAAACTAACATTCCTGCGGCTATTTGCGGCTATTAGTATATCTTTACTGCTGTTTACAATTTGCAAAACAAACAAATTCTAATGCAGGTTTTTGGTTATTTACCCTCAAAGTCCACGTCACCAATGAGCCGCAGTTTCCCCGTTTTTGGGTCCTGGATGCGGTTTATGCCCACATCAATGACTGCTGCGCCCTCTTTCACCATATCTGCTGTGATCAGGCCGGGAACACCTTTGTACAGAAACCAGAGGAAGAATATGAGTGTAGTTACAGGGTGAAAACTTACATTACAGCTGGATCCATCTGCCTTGGGGGCCTGTTGGAAAAAATGAGCTGCCCCTGCCGCTTTCTGTGCGATGTGAACATTATTCCGTGAGGACTACATGGTCCCAGGTTTTGAGGATTTTTAATCGATATCAAACTTCATCAAAATATCACCTGAAGTTAAAACTAGATTTTGACACAGGACCCCTCTTTAAGATAGGTAATAAAACAAGACCCCCTCGGGTACTCATTACGACTATTGATGCTTCGCTTTCATGTTGCTTATTCCCAAATGTCCCAAATTCTCAAAAACAAAAGCACAGCAGAAAATACGCTTACAAAAATGTTGCATCACTTTGTTTGTCTTTCTAACTGAACATGACTCAACAACTGAGTACTTTCTGGTTGGTTTAAAAGCATCCGTAGCCATCATGACGGTCCTATTCCAACCACCATATCAATGTTATTAACCCATGTCAGGACAGAGATGAAAGTCCTGCATGTTCCCCAGGTTTTGCTGGTTCTCATATTAAAGTCACTGAACATAAGGCTGCAGTGATGCTTGTCATCTCCTCTTAATCACAGCGTCTAGTGGAACACCGTGACAATTATGACTTAAAAGACGGCACAGCAGAATAAGATGATACCTCAGCTGACTGTCTACAAGGACGGAAATAATTAAGCACTGTATTGTGTATGTTGATAATTGCTCTACTTTGAAGCTGGCTGCCAGAAAGCTGTCAATTTCAATTCATCAGACTGCAATTAGAAGTACTCAAACATATGGGATCAACCAACTTCAGAAACCGCTGCTCATATATAGCACACAGACATCAGAGCAGCTCAGTGACAGGCTAACCCTGAACTATACCATGAGTTTATTGTCCTAACTGCAACAATTAAATCACCAACATACACTTCATTTAACAACACGAAAATCAAACTGTTGCCACGTCCCATGTGACATGAAAACTGTTGATAGTTGTACACTGGATGGTTCACTTAATCATACAACACAATGTAGATACAGTTTCTTATTCCCAAAAGCCAAACCGTTGGATGAAAAGAAAATAAGGTGCCCTTCCTTCTTAGTCATCAGGAAAAAGCCCATTAATTACAAAAGGAAGTACAACGGGACATCCCCTAAGGCTCAAACAGTTACTTAAGAGTCTTTCCACAGATACTCCTGCCCCACATTGACTGACTGTCTTACATTCCAGCTGCCACAGATTACTAATGTTCTTCAAAGCTTTAATCTCGGACCACATTTGAAGTCTCTAGCGTTTATTATTAAGGTTCAGTGATAATTCAAATAAGGGCTGGTAAGCACTTTCACTGTCTTTCCTTCAGGTTGCATTACCAGCACACAGAACTCCCTTTATGGCAGTTCCCACATAACGAAATGACACCAGACACTGGTCTAAGGAGTGTATGTGTCGGAAACATCATAAAATGTGGGATCACTTCCCGTAGAGTAAAATTTGTTTCCTCATCCAGAATCAGCCGTGTTGCATTAACTTTAGAAACATCATGCATTCATTTAGTTTTCTTTTTTTTTTTTAAACAAATTAGTTTTAACTGAAAAACATTTTTAAAAAATATAATATATATTTACAGTCACATCATGGGCTTCAAGCCTTTTATGTGTTTCTATCTGCATTACACGTCGAGCCACTCATTCAGTATTGAACATGCTTAGTGGCTAGAGACACGCTGTCTCACACATAGATGTGCTGCAAGTTGCCACATGTTTAGGCTCTCTTCTATCATATTTGTGCGGGATTTAGACTGCCACAGCGTGGAACAACTGTGGTGAATCGTGGCTTAGAGATATGCTCGGGAGCAGCCAGGGAACAAAGCTACATTTGGTTACTCTGGGCTGGCTAACTACAGCAGCTAAACACTGAGTGAGAGCTGCACTTACAGTTTAGCTTGATTCCCGACAGGATAAATAAATTACATTATCATGTACCATGATCACTAAAGGAGGCTAAACATTTGATACACTGAGCAAGAGAGAAAAGCCATCGTTACCTGCTAAACTAATATAAACTAGCAGAACTGAATTGAACTGTGGGATTATCATAACGGAAAATAAAATTTAATTGATTACCTGACTAAATCTTACATACTGGTCCTTTGATTGCAACTATTAATAATAAATAATTTGTTTAGTTAAAGTATCAAACTGAATATCTTTGATTTTTGACTGCTGGTTGGGCAAAACAAGACATTTAAAGATTCACACTGGACATAAAGAAAATACTTTGACATTTTATAAGAATGAATTGAGAAGCTAATGGGAAGATTAATCAATGATGAATTTTACCGACCGTTTCTCGGTATCAGATGTGTCAGACAGACAGGTGTGAGTCTTGGGTGTAATTACCTGCAGCTGCAATAATGATGTCAGCCAGGCTGGTTAACTCCTTCAGCTGTTCCTTCGGTGTACATCTATGGGCAATGGTCACTGTGGCATCACCTGAGAGGAAACAATCAGTCCAGTAATTGATAAGTCTATCTAGGCATGACAAATAATGTGTCAAAAACCCAACTCAAGAAATGTTGCCCTGGGAAATTCACAGACGTTATTGTGAAGAATCTCTTACTATCAAAGCAAAAGTTTATTTTGACTGACAGTGACAGCTGCACTGATTTAATTTCTTTCAGTGTTTCTTGAGATGTGTCTGGCCTAAAAATAATTATCAGCTAACGTCTGAATAATGTATTTCATATTTATGAAGTGTAATATTGATCTTCACAAGAAAAGGCCACGAAATCACACAGAACACCTCTTATTAAATGGGTAAGGACATTTGATACACTGAGTAAGAGAGAGCAACCATTGTGTTGTCTACAGTGTGTACCTTAAGTTAATCAAGTTTAACAAACTTTGTTTAAACCTGACGAGCTCCGGTTTACAAAACAGCTTAATACATTTTTTTATTTTTCAGCTGCGATTACATACCAGGAACAAGCAGTCAGTTGTGTTAAATAAAACACTGAAATCAAGTCAAGATTAATCAACATTTAACCTTGAACCTATTGATAAATATTTGGCTTTCAGGAAATCCGTATAATCGTAAAGATTTATGAATCTCTGTGATTTACTATAACTATTCTTTGATCTGTCAATCTACACGGTGTGTGTGTGAGCAATAAAGTTAATCCAATCTAATTCTAACTGAATCTATTATCCTGTAACTGTATTTTACTTTTATTTTTCTGTCTGACTCAGCTCAACAGTGATTGATCAAACACATTGTAGGTTTACACTGTAGTAAACAGTCAGAGAAGCATACCACCATGTAAAAATTAAGTCAGAGTCTTTTACGAGCCTGGAAAAACAAAAACAAACAAAAAAAAAAACTCTTTTGCTCTTTTGCTCAGGGTATGTAATTTCTGACGCTGCGAGCAGTACTAACAAAATTCCATTCACCTCCACTGGCTTGGCGGCAAATTTCAGAAGCTATCTTAAAACCACAGCACATAAAATCTAAACTATCTGCACACACAACATGTGCATAATAATGTCAATAATTTGTGCGTGTGCACTCTTAAATATATCAGTAACAGTAGCCTGTTTATTGCTATCATTGTAATATATTACACTTGAGAAATTCTTCATATCAAAACAGTGACGCATTGGCATGGCAGGTGGCGGTGGGTTAATGACACTTTACACAATTATACAATGAGGTAAGCCATATGATGAACGTGATCATAATCCTTCATCTAAGATGAGGACTTCCTGCATAGTCATAACCGGACTTTGAACAGGAGCACATGTGTGGTTTAAGAGGATCGCACAAGAAGAGTTTCTTGGAAGATAAGAATGAAAGGGAAGCAAAGGCAAGTCCCAGCACATCAAACCTCTGGGTCACATACCTAATGGCACATGTATGGGGGTGGGTGGATGTACAGTAGGTGCGGGGCGGGAAGGGGAGAAGAGAACTGACCTTAAAATGAAAATGAACTCATTTAAAGTCCACAAAATTAGATTCAAAGTTGTGGTTTAGCAAAGTGTATGTGCCAGTCAAACCAGGTGCTTGTTTTCCGCTTTGTGACCTCGTCACTGTGTGTTTGTGCACATGTGGTTACTATCCTATCACAGCCTTGTCTTTCAGAAGATAGCAGAGCATAACAAAACGTACAAAATTCCACTTCAGTGACTCCCAATCTGATTAAAAGTGCAAATAAGGGTTGAGATCATTTCAGAGGGTATAATGGAAAGTCTAAGAACAAGTCTAAAGATGCGACTATCTGATGTTTTTTAAGTAAACTTGCTGATATGAAACATGGGTTTGTGACCAGCAGATCAAATCTGAAGGTAGCTTCAAAGAAGTCCTCTGTGGGTGACTTTTACGTGACAAAAGTTCTTTTGTCTGTGGTATACACAGACGAAGGAACTTGGCCACAAAATCTCCAGTTAAATTGCTATTTCATCCTTCTCACCCTGCTGTTTTCTGGAGGGAAAATGCCGCATTAAAAAAAAACAACTAAAACATACATAATTAAGCAAAACACTATTTAACATTATTAACAGGCTGTTAGAGCATTTCTTCAGCAATGAAAAAACACAATTTATTCTCAACAACTGTTATCAGATGTGTTGGGTGTATAGTGTGTCTTCTCTGCAGTTCATCACATATACTCTACAAGACAAACACATTCATGTGATTGAAGCTAAGCTAACTGGCTGCTGATCATATCTTCATATTTAATGAACAGAATAAGAATAGTAGTATTTTCCAACAGGTCAAACACTTCTTCCAGCAGTTCTTCCCGTTAAGACAAACTTTATTGCATCTTGTTTGCAAACTAACTTGTTTACATACGTGTTGATATGAACTTTAACACTACTACAATTTTGACAGGTCAAACATATCTTGTTGCTTCATCTAAAGAGCAAATGCCATGCAACGCCTTTTAAAATCCCCTCCCTTCTTCCTACGTACACCCTTATAAGGACAGTTGATCCGCCTGCCAACAATCCACAAGTCTCGCCCAGTTCGGCCTTTTCCTTCACACTCCCTGTATTTTTCCTCTTTGAACTCTTCCGGCAGGATGTGCATCAGCATTTATTGTTTTATTACAAAAAAAAAAAAAAAGGTGGAGAGACAATGAAGCCTTCTTTTATTGCACACATCCTGACAAGCATTAAGTATCAAAAATCTTTCAGGGAAAGCCAATATGGTGCAACATCATTTGCTTACGTACACTCCGATATTTTGCATTGCTGACTTGCCAACAAAAAAAAAAACATGCACATCCGTACACACACACACACATACACACACACACACACTTACCCCCAGGACGTTCATGGTTGCGGTCGGTGTGCAGCAGCATTGCGATGGGCATTCCAACATTTTTGGAGCGACCAGCAACCAGCACATTCTTTCCCACTGTCTCTATACCTGCACATTTTTCAGAAAAAAATAAATAAATCATGCTTGATCGACTGATTGACTGAGCTGAGACAAATGAGACATTTGCAATGATAAAAAACAAAATACTGAGATTTCACATATAGGTCACACAGAGCCTGGGGCAATATTTCATCTTTGACTGATCACATACTGTAGGCATGTGGAGGAAGGTTATCGTGCCAGCTGTACAACAGCCTGGCACCACAATGTCGCGTCTGTGACAGTTACAACACTTACTGTCAGCCCACACAAAAGTTATTAAAGTGATTCATAGCAGAAGGAAAAGTATGTATATAGTAGACTGCTATCTCAATTTGCTGATAACAATTGTAATAAATATATGAATGTTGTCCTGTCTATAGTTTATGAAACATGCAATGAAGTTTGATAAGCTATGTGAATTTTGTTATGTGTTTACTATTTAAGTCAGTTCTTTATGTTTTGCATACAATCATATTATAAGTCAGCTTTTGACCATTAATAAGTAGAAGAAATAATGGCTTAATGGCCGGTTTTAACCACTCCTCCCTGTACTAAAACCTAGTAATTTGTTTAAGTTATGCAGAGATAAAGAGAAAAACCTTCACCCTCCCTTCTTCAACACATTCTTAAAAAAGAGAAGAGAAAACATCCTTCATCACACTGGTATGAGAATTGCAAAAATTCTCTGATAGTAGCTGATGGTGAAAACAGCCATCAGGGTCTCGTGTTTGTCCATAGAGGGCACATATCATTCATACCATCATGATCATCATTAACACAGAGCGTCCAAAAAATCTTTCAGAATTTTCAAGGACCCTTCTCACACTCTCAATGACTATTCATCCCTGTTTCCTGGAAGGAGGTACAGTGCCATCGAAAAGTTTACCGAAAGACTATATGTCCAGGCCGCTCAGCAGCTACAGCTAAACTAACCAAATCAGCAGTTTGATTGGACATTTAGCTCTGCTCTTACATGAACTACAGCCCCTGGGCTGTAAAGTGACAGGTGAGTTATTTCCCATGACAGCCCATTTTTCATATTATGATCTGTTTTTTATGTAGCATTTCTTCAGACTGCATTAAATCACCACAGAGCACAACACTCATATTGATTAGGGCAAAAGTACAACCTTGAGAAAAAATGATGTTCAACTGCAATAGATGTTCAGTGCCCTCTGCAGGATTATTTGTTTGCAGCAATATTAAAACGAAAATGAAAACGCCATGAAAACCAAGGAACAACAAATGAGTTGTGTGAAGTGGAGTTGAAGAGGTTTTTATGCTTTACCTGATCTTTTGATGATCTCCCATACAGCTGCAGGTGTGGCAGGCACCATGGATCTCTGGTCCAGACACAGCTTGCCGATATTCACAATATGAAAGCCGTCCACATCCTTCTCTGGGGCGATAGCATTACATACTGCCCGCTCATTGATGTGCTCTAAAGAGAGGAAGCAGATCAATAATATTACACATAATCAAGCACAGAACATACAGTAACCGCTAGCTGTTGACCACTACATCGTACACTTAGGATTACATGCTGTGTACGCCATCACTGCACATTAAACATTTATTTAACTTTGATGTCATGTGCAGCTACTGCGCTTGTGTTTACCGGGAAGTGGCAGCTGCACCAACAGGCCACTGACCCTCCAGTCACGGTTCATCTTGTCAATCAGCTCCAGCAACTCCTCCTGGGAGACTGAACTAGGCCGCACCACTGTGTCACTGGAAATACCTGAGTCACACATCACACACACTCCATGTTAAACACGTGACAAAAAAAAAAAACGTGTTCATCCACGTGCATCTATATGTTCATGCATGTTTAAAAATGTGAAATGCATTAGGTGGATCTGTGTTCATTCATCTGCATGACACACATTATGCATACAGTGTTTAGGAATGCATGCAACGCTCATGTCTGACCCAGGATGCTGGCCGCTCGGGTCTTGTTCTTAACATAGGTACGACTGGCTGGATCGTCCCCCACTAGGACCACTCCTAGGTGGGGTCTCATGTTGCCCTGCGCTACCAGCTCTTCCACATCACGCTGGATTTCTCTGTGGAGCTGACGAGCCAACTCTGTCCCCGAAATCACCACAGCCGCATGCCTGGAGGGGCAAATTGTAAAGACATGAATGAATAAATATGCACACCACATAACAGAACAGACATAAAACCAAATATATATATGTAAGAAACAATTCCAAATGAAGCTGAATCCATTAATTGGTGAGTTGTTTGACAGAAATCTGACCAGCGATGATTTTGATGAATGATAACTGACTCAACTGAACACATTTTGTCTTTTTGAAACAAAAACGCCCAAAATTCATAGCTTACAGCTTCTTAAATGTGAATATTTGCTGTTTTTCTTTGTGTCCTGTGATAGTGTATTGAAAATATTTGTTTGTTTGTTTGTTTGTTTGTTTTTTACTATTTTGTTACATTTATAAATAAAACAACAAATGAATCAATAATAAAAATAATCCTTGGTTGCAGGCCTACTTTTAAATGTGTCACATCTGACAATGTACACATTTAAAATCAGTCACATCTGTGTACATCATGCTGATCATTATGTAACAACATCTGTGAAGTTTGATGCATCATACTTGATTATGTCAACGCATCTGGGACATCAATATGAATGTCCAACCTTTTATATAGCATACAGTATATTATAACCTGTGTGTGGGAAAGGATGTGCACTTGTACATGCTGCCGGCTTGTCCACAACTTTGGTCCAGAATATCTCAATAACAATTAGATTGATTACTGTTAGACTGTGCAGTGTGTCCCTTGCTGTACCACCTGTACATACACAACTCTGTAGCCACTTTTGACTCCAACATTATCATAAAGTTTGCTGACAACACAGCTGTGATGGGCCTTCTCACTGAAAACAATGAAAAGGCATATCTGAAGGAAGTAGAGGACCTGACATTGGTGTCAAGACAACAACCTCGTCCTGAATGTCAGCGAGACTAAAGAGATGATAGTAGATTTTGGGAGCGTGCAGCATCAAGTACCTCGGTGTCCACATTACTGAGGGCCTGACCTCGACATTGCTTCCTGACTCTGAGTTGAGAAAGGCAGGGCACCTGCGTCACCTCAGGCGCCCGAGGAACCTCCAGTTATCCCAGCAAATACTGATGTATTTCTACTCCTGCGCCATTGAGTGCGTCCTGATGGGGCACAGGGGACCCATACATACCGACCTTTTCTCCCTGCTATTATCAGGAAGACTGTTCTGGATACACCAGGCCAGCACAGAGAGGCACAGGGAGAGCCAAACCAGAGCAACGAATTAACGTTACATTAATATTACTATTTTTCTATCTTTGGAGTTCAATAGTGCTTCATGGTGTTGTTATTACGGTTAAAACCTGATATACAGAGCGTGCTGAGAAGCCCTAACCACTGCGGTGTAACGTTATTAGCACCGGTGTTTCGGTTTAACGAGCGACCCTGTTAACTGGCGACAGTCAGCCGAATGTGTCTGTTGTTGCCGTAGTTACGACAGCCGTTTAACAGAAGAAAATGCGTAGCTGTCCCAGTGAATGGCGTTTTGTTTAATTTAAATGTTAATTAATAAATTAAACTAAAAAAAATACCCTTATTCGTCTTTGGTAGCTTGTTTCACAGCTACGTATTCTCTTCCTGTTTCAACGTCTGTCGTAACTACGGCAACCACAGACGCATTCGCCTGAAGGTCGCCAGTTAACAGGGTCGCTCGTTAAACCGAAACACCGGTGATTCAGCTCAACTGTAGCTAACCGGCGGCAGACACCGTACGGATGCAGCCTCCCCCTTAACCATTAAGATACAACCGGCGAAGCTACGGCGAGTTATGTAACAGAAACACGTTTGTTGACCGCATTGTCGGTTTATTCAGCCCTTTAATTCACCTCCCAGCTACAGGCATGCCATTTAAACCGTCCCTCTCAACCATGAACTGCTAACCCTGCTGTCAATCACCATCATCCCCTGACACGTGACGGTACGCACGCCTTCACCGGCGCTGCAGCGTCGCTCATCCCTCTCATGAAATTAACACTGCACATTAAATTAAAGAAAAACAGCGGTGTTTTAAACGTGGTGCCCTTTACCTCGTCGCCGACTGGTGTAGATGTCTCCTCTGACTGTCGCATTTTCTGTGCATCCGCTGTTTGGCCCGGCAGCAGTGATGGTGTAACGTTAACGGGCTACAAATCCTGAAGGAGGAGCGTAGCGGTGAAACAGAGGCCGCCATGTTTGTGTGTCGTAAAGCGTGTGTACGTCGTGCGTGTGTGCGTGCGTGCGTGCGTGAGAGTGGGGGGCTGGGCAGTGTGTAGTAGACAATAATCTGATGAATGCACATAGCTTTGCTTTTTTGAAAACATGTAGCTGAATGATGGGTGCACTAATAGGCCATCTGTAATGGCATTTACCTGTCAGTCAAAATGGCATTGCTGTTAATTATGTGCAACTTCAAGCTTTAATATCATCTAAATGGGTGAGTTAAAAAAAAAAATCAACCCCTCACAGTTGTCATTGATGGGGAAATTAGCTATAGAGACCAAAACCGTTTTTTGTACCAGTCTGTAAACATCTTCATTTCTGCTGTGAAGTTGGGCATTTAGGGAGGTTGACTCAATTCTGGAGCCTGTCTCAAGTGGGCACTCAAGGAATTTGTTAGCTCTACTGCATGGGTTCATTTCCAAGCACAGCAGCTTGCCGCTTGGTTAGAATATAAAATCCAGTAGTGGAGACTGACCCTTTGCAGACAATTTACACAGGACGCTGGTTTATTACTAATAGGAACATTATTTATTGTTGACTGTTGAATGCTGAATGAAACTGGTTCAGGAACCAGAGCTAAATTATTGGATAGCGGTACTCCTGATTGCCGCATTTATTCCAGTTTTTTTTTTTTTTTTTTTTCAATTTGGAGCCACAAGTTTTTGAACTACTTATTTCACCTCTGCTCACTATTGTTTTGTCACATCTGACCTCATGCATGAGTGCAACAAGCAAGAACGTGACTACATAGCAGGATATTGAAAGCAAACATTTCAGAAATTCAGAAATTGGTAGTATTTTGATAGTATTATATGTTTTTAAATTAATTAATTTCATTTTTAAAAAATATTTCAGAGATTGCTCCAAGTACCACTTCTACAGGCACAGGTCATGTACTGGCAGTGGTACTCATACCGTAGTTTGGGAAACAGTGCATTAGTGTAAAATCACCTGTAAATAAGAACGTTAGCATTAGTAGTTAGCATTGTCACCTCACAACAAAAAGGCTCCTGTTTCAAACCCTGACTGAGGCTTTTCTCTGGGGAGTTTGCACGTTCTCCCTGTGTCTTTGTGTTCTCTCTGTGTACTCAAGCTTCCTCCCACAGTCCAAAGACATGCAGCTTAATAGGTTAATTAGTGACTTTAAATTACCCATAGGTATGAATGTGAATGGTTGTCTGACTTGTCCTGGGTTTACCCCACCTTTCACACAATGCCAGCTGATATAGGCTCCAGCCAATCGCAACCCTAACAAGGATAAGTGGTTACAGGAAATGGATGGATGGATGTTTTTGTTACCTCAGAACGAGCCTTTTATATCTGCAGATATCTACAGAGTCTGCCATGTCGAACCCCCGAACCGCCATGTTTCTACAGTAGCTCATACAAGCTAAATACTGGCTCTAGCAATCAGCAACTACACTGCACTAAACTATACACACTGGTCCTTTAAAAGATGCCATGGCAATCAGCTAACCTTCCTGGAGTCCACACCAAACATACAATACATGACATTATATAATAAATATTAATTCCATTAATATACAAAAATGTTATTAATAAAAAAATAATGTTATTAAAGCTTACATTCATATGAAAAATCTATATAGATGATGCTTTAGAAAATCTGCAACTCATAGAGAAGAAGAGAAGAGAAAGAAATAAGACAATTATACCACCTACTATTCAGTCTTTTAGGGAGGAAGTATTAGGGAGTAAGGTATTCCACTTTCTTGTAGCTCTGTAAATAACAGTTTCTTTAATGCACTGGTCCTTGGGCTAATCTGGTGTTGTAATTGTGTGTGCTATTACAGTGAACTGGTGCAGATGAACAATATGGTCATGCTTGAAGAAATCCTTTGCTCAGTGGTGAACCAAGAGAAGCTTTTCAATGCCAGTACTAATAGAGAAGCCCAGAACGAGTTCAGCAAGTTTTAGTTTATCTATTCGGGAAATTATGGGCAATTAGGTTTGGGAAAGAAAGGCAGATGATGCCTTTGAAAATTATTTTTTGGATAGCGAGCATCCAAACTTGGAGTGATATCACTTAGAGGACACAGGTTAGAGTTTGACAAGTCAGAATACACAAATAAAATGTAAAAGTTAGAGGAATATTCCATATTTTTGAGGAATCTGCTTATTCACTTTCTTGCTGAGAGTTAGACGAAGAGCTCTATACCACTCTGAGGTCTGTCAGCTTAGCTTCACATAAACAATGGAAACACAGGGGAACAGCTAACCCTGTTAGTTTACAATTAACATTAATTAATCTCAGGAAGCCACTGAGCCCATAATCCTACAATTGTAATTTTTACACTGTTTTTACAGATTAAACAATCAAGGTGCATCTTCTGTATATATATTTATATATATAAATACACACACACACACATACGCAAGTAAACAGTAGAACAATAAAACTCCTAAAAGTAAGCAGTAAACTCTAAGTAAATATATAAAGTAAAATTCAAGTAAAATAGGATCAAGATAAAATAAATGTAGAGAACTGTATGGAGGATATAGAACATATATCAGGCATATAGAACATATAGAGGACTGTGTGAGGTCTGTAACAAACACTGGAGATACATTTACACATTGCTACAGTTCTGTTTGTTCCTACTTCATAGCTGCAGATTTAAGAGTAAATCAAAAGTTCAGCCATATGTATAGTAGAGTAGATGAAGTGATAACCAAAAATGAAAAGTAGTGAATGCTACAGCTATGTCCAGTTTCACCACAAGATGGCAGCAAATATTTAATGTGTAGGGTCCATTTAAGATGCTTGGAATCTCAGAAAGAGAAAAAAAAATAAGCATCAGGTATCCAGTCGGATGTAAAGATCATGTGAAGCAGATAATGAAACAGTCCAAACTAAAAGAAAAAGAAACAGGATCATGGCCTGAAGCTTGCTGAAGGTAATTCAGAAAATTTGAGGCAGGACTAAACATCATGGGGCCATGGGAAAACATGTCACTTCAACGCTATGTCCTACAAATTACATTCATATGATACTAAGAGGAAAGGTGCTTGTTAGATGTTTGGTGGGAGCACATGACTTTGACACTTCAGAATGAAATTGATATCCTGTCTTTTCCCCTATCCTGGAACACAAAAGAAGAAAAGTGGATAGTGTTGTCAGTGTTTAATATTTTGTCAAAGATGTAACAAGAGGTAGACATGTTTGAAAAGAAAGTGAATATTGGACATTCATCAGGTGGCTAGAAACACTACTCCATATGAATGCTAATGTTGCTGTGTGTGTGTGTGTTTCGGTTTTGTTGTGCTGCCACGCACAGCCAAAGAAATCACTTCATGCAGCCTGTGAACAAACTTTACAGTCACCATGGTAAGCAACATATATACAGAATCTGACACTATGGTAACTGCACAGGTAAGGACTAACCAATCTTGCTCGCAGTAGTGTGGGTTATGTAATTGGATTCCAGCATATGGGCGTTACAAAAGTTAAGTGACAATTTGTACAGAAAGAGGGCCATGAAAAGAACAACTGATAAAAACTAAAATACAGATTGAAAAAGTATCACTTCATTCTGAATCATAATGCTTGTTTTAGCTGTTCATATCGCTGCAGCGTGACAGCAAGCTGTTGATTTTTATGAAGCCCTAAAGATTATAATGACATATTTCAAGTAAAGGTTTGTTTGAGTGGTGGGAGTGTATTCAGAAAATGTGGAAAACACCACTCCCAACCAGGCCTGCCTCGACACGAGACTAATAAAGAATGCACACATTATCCTGTGTGACAAAAGCTAAGCTGCAGTTTACCTAATTAATGGCTTTTACATGGTCTGTTTACCAATCCATAGGTTAAGTACCTTACTCCATTTTTTCCCTTCTTAAAGAGAAACATAACAATGCTGTTGATGATGATTATGTATTCCAGTAACAGACGAAAAAACACTCATAGCAGCCATTTGATTGTCACATAAAAACATGCATGTGATCTGTTGCATAACAGCTATATTTGAAACTTTTCAGATTTTCTGATATGAGCTGTTTATTGTATCAACACGGACTGTACAGTAAATAGTACAGTTGCAAACCAGAACACAACATGGTATGTGAAGACTCCAGGAAAGCACAAATAAAGTGGATCAATTTCCCGTAACTGTGACGAAGCTGTGATATTTGTTGTGTGACTGCTAGAGAGCAGACAGTACATCTGAGGCACAAGATGTTGACCCTTTAAGTGTTTGGGTGACAAGTGCTGCTGTGAAAGAGCAGGGTTGCTACCACTTCAGTGAAGAAAATAAACTCTTGTCCTTTGTATGAAATCAGATTGTCTTCATAAATGGAAGGACGACTTTGAGGAGAAGATCACAGATGAGACCATGAGGAGAAGGTCCATTGAGACGATCCATGCAACCTCCCTCCAATATTAGCATTTAATGCAGTTCAAAATATTCTCTCTCAAGAACTAGTTTTGCTATCTTTAATCAGATTCATCCTGTCATTGGTGTAACCAAGCTCCAGCAATCTTTATTAATGTATTCTGGTCGTGTACAAGTCTGAAACAATTCTGGAGTGAGGTTTTTACAACTCTGTGCTGCATGGCTTATGTGTTAGGTGTATCATATTACCATTACCATTTTACTAACTTGCAACTGCACCTTTTAACATTTTATCAAGAACAACATTATGATTATCTTATATTATTTATGTCTTATTGTTGCTCTGTATGCTTGCCTATGATCAGTATCAGTAGACTGTGCGTGCCTATTCATACTGAATCATGGATATTGTCGTTGGATTATTAATATTTTGCTCTGCACGGCTTGTGCCCTATCTTGCGAATGCTTATTCTTTTGCTGTTGCTATCTTATTATCTGTAAACCAACACATCTCTTCTGCAGTTGAAAATTAGCAAGCTGTTGACCTTAATAATTATATTAAATCACATACTGTACATACCATAGGTCAATGACCCAGGGCAGTTTTTTATGTGGCACGTAGTGCAGTAGCCTTCTGGTTACTGTTAGCACAGTCTCATTCTATACTGTTTTTATCAGTCATTGACAGTGATAGAGGAACTATGAAAAAAAAGGATCCAGGTTGAATTTCAGTAAAATAAAAGTCAGCACAATAGCATCAGCAAACTTCCCTTTCCATAACTCATATTCATTTAACATTGTTTCCATTTTCCCCCTGGTCATCTATTCCCCCGACACTGTGTTTTTCTTTTTCTAAGAGTTGACCAGTGTGCTTTGAAAATAATGTAAATGTTTAAAAACCCCAATGTTAACATTTAAATACACAATTTGTTATTTCATCCTCACTGGGGTGAGCATTAAAAGATCACAATAGTAAATCTTCTCTCAGACCCTTACAAGATTTCACAGGATTAGGATGACATGAAAAGCCCCTGTTGGATTTAAGTGCATGTAAAGAGAGTTGGCCAACAGGCTAAATGCTGTTTTGTGTCGTCTGGTAATATGTGGTTTTGTGTAGGTCGAGAACATTTATATAGCTGTTAAGTCCAATGTGGAATAATGAGGTTGGTCCAGCTAGGCGTGGGTGAAACTCTTGTATAGAGTAAGTAAGAGTCAGTTGTTCCACCCTACCACTGGATGAATGGAGCAGTCATGTCTCAACAAGACACAGTACTTATACGGTTCAAAAGGGGAAATTATTTCTAGGATCACACACACACAGTGCTCATTTATTGTCATAAAACTTTAAATTGGATGTTTCAAACTGTTTTTCTCTTACAGGCTGAAGGAACACAATCTAACTCGGCTCTCTTGTGTATATGCTGTGAATGTATATCGTGGTTCAATTACCCTCCAAACGACCCCTCCTTCTCTGTCTCCCACCCACTGTTGTTGACTGGCTGGGCCGGTTACGTAACATTTATGCCTTGCGCACGTGGCCACAGCCATAATAGATAGGCAACATTTTGACGGATTAAACGCCACCGTCGACCCCGCTGATCATAAGCCTCACACGTACAGCACGTTTTAACCTCTGGGGCGTAAGATAAGGGCGAGGTCAAGCGAAATTCAGGTCGTATAACCCTGAATTTGACAGAGTCATGACGGATTTCTGCCCTCGGCACGGGTCCTCTCCGTCTCACCCACACTGAAATAATCCTCAATGAAAGGCAGACTATGTAGAGAGACACCAGGACAGTGTAGATCTGAAGGTACACTCGGTTACTGTACACTGAGTTTCTTTTATTTCTAAGGGAGACACTTGGGAATAAATAGCTGTCGGCTGTCGGTATAAATATCAAAATCAGACTTAAGACGCAATCCGAGATATCTCCAAACGCATTAATATTATTAAATGTGTTGTCACCCTCTCCCCCCTATATGGTCTCCCCATGCCCTCAACAGACTGACCACTAACCCTCCTCCCCCCCTCTCTCTCTTTCTCTCTCTCTCTCTCCTTCCCTGTCTCACGCTACCTCCCTCCCTCCTTCATCCCATAGCTGTCATCCTCAGGAGCGAACAGAGTCGACGGCTCAATCCCCAAACGCCCGGATGAGAGCAGGCGACATTCAGCAGCAGGGGCAACATGGTCGTGTGAGTCAGCCGCAGTCTTAGGACAACCATTCCCGGTGGGGACGACGGCCACTGCTGGAATCTGTGACATTTTCGACGCAACCCACGGAGGCGAACGGTTCTGGGAAAATACAGACGGAGATAGAGGCGTGGAGGCGGAGAGGAACGGCACATTTCCCCCTCTTGTGGTGTCCTATTTCGTTGGTGAGTAGATTTTGTCTGGCAAAGAAAAAGAAAAAAACAAAAAGAAACAAAAAAAAAAAAACAACAACGCTGACCTCGTGTCTTTTTCCTTTCGACGCGGTGTTTGCGTCTTGTTTGGTCACTTTCATTACGCATTTCTTTGTGGCTGAGCGTCCCTGTGGGCTACATTTTAAGGAGAAACGGGCCTGGTAAGTGTGAACACAGCGTAAAAATCCAAATGTCTGTGCATCTATCAGCTGCTGCCGCTCAGTCTTCGGGCTTGTTTTAATGACGCACTGACAGGAAACATTGGAAATGCTGCATTTTACCGCAACATTTGGTGTTGGCGTGCTCCTAATACTGTTGCCACTGGTCGCATGCAACTAAACGAGTGAATGGAGCAGCTACACGTGTGTGACTCCACATCCGAGAGAGTATCACAATAGCGCCGATTCAGATACGCTGTCTGGTGGCCTGTCCACCGGTCTGAACCAGTATGGGAGACTGGGAAAGCATAAGAAAAGGCGAGCACTTGGCCCATAGAGCTGCTTTCAACCAGGGTCTAATTACTTTGCTGTTAATCACGCGAGTTCATTTCACTCTGTTGAGCTTTCCGTGTGCAGAGCAGACACTGACAACAAGGCGGGTCTGTGCATGCGCACTGCTCCACAGCCTATTTGCCCAATAACAATAAGAAGTTGGGACTAGCCTTTATCCAGGTCCCCCAGGTCACTTCCTAAGTCTCCATCATGAGCTTCAGGCAGTGTGTTCAACTTTATTTGACGGGGTTGGTGTAGTAGTTGCAGACAGACATCACATGGAAACACATCTGATGTGTTTACTTACAGATATGTATCTGCAGATAGTGCACTGCGTGTTCCTGTTATACCCAGGCCCCAGCAACTTTTTCAGGGCGAGCCTCTTCCTTTGTCACAGGGACAGATAACTATTTTCCAACAAACACAGGAGCTCGGTCAGCATACAGGGGCGGAAATAATAACAGGAAAACACGTCTGTTTTAATTAGAAAGTTCTTGATCACAAGTTAAAACACTCAGTGAATTGAAGTACTCACTCCCAGTGGTACACGATTATATATTTTATTAGGTTATAATTACTGTTGCATGAATATGTAAGCAGCATTTTACTGTTGTAGCTGAAGCAGGTGGCACTGATTTTACAACAACTTAGCACTTATTGTTGTGTAATTGAATCTATAGCAGTGTATTATCATTTGTAAAATAACTCCTAACTATAGTCAAATAAATGCATATTGTAAAAGTACAATATTTCTTGCTAAAATGGTTTGTAGGAATAAGTAGCATAAAAATACTCAAGTGCCTCAGATTCACGCTAAGTATGATATACAGGTAGTTGTTAGTCTCAGTTACCTTTTTGCTATTGTAATGCAGCCCTAGTATGTATTGCGTCACAGTTGTTATGGATGGTGCTATTGTCGTGTGCTCCTGTTATTTCAACCAGAATATGTCAAATTCAGTCTTCGTATCATACTCTTTTTGTACCGCGCATACTTCACATTAGAGGTATCTTATCCTATGGCCACACATGCAGTGGAAGCACATAGCATTCAAGGGTTTTGCGAGTTAATGATTAATCTGCATATGATGATAAGAAAGAGCGAGAAAGAATGGGACATGTTTTTCTTTTACTTATATTCCCTCGTATAAATAAAAGCCTCGCTGTGAAAATGAAACATCCGAGCTCACAGAGCTTTACACAACGAGGACTCATAAAGTGGAAATACACTGATAGCTGAATGTTGTCTAGCCATAAAGATTATAAAAGTCTATGACGATAAGATACGCAGATTAAAAACTTCCTTATGTTTTTACGCGCCTTGGTGCTTAATGCGAGCATGTGAGTGTGCACAGTGCGGGGCTTCTGTTGACCGGCGTCCATGATAAGGTCGACGTCGCCAGCCTCTCCCTCTCCCATCCCTATGAAGCATGCTTAAGTAATAATAAAAAGGCACAGGAATTTATGTTTCAGCTCCTCACACCCATGTTCATACCTTAGATATGCTATTCAAAAAGGGATTCATAAATCTGTCTTGCACAAACAATTAAACACAGTTCAATCTTTAATCTCAAGTTTGGAAGCTGTATGATTTCAGTAAAGGTTTTGTGTTGAACCCCAGCACGCGCTGCAGTAGTGACGCAGCTTTGGCAGACCGGCCCTTAATTAAATGTTCTTTATCACTATCTTGTGGAATTAAGGTGCATTCACAGAGACATTAAAGACAGATTTAATTTCTGTTTTTTTGTACTTTGACCTGCCTTTTGTCAGTGTAATCCTCTTGAGGAAAAAAAAAAACAAATCAAGTCTGAGTGATTCACACTAAATTGCCAGGGTGCAGCCACAGCTCAGACCACGCTGTCAGTAGAGTCTGTCTTTGACATGAACCCGTAAGTGCAAACGCTTCATAACAGACATATAGCAGGGCATATTTAAACATCAGTTATGTTAGGCAGCTTTAGCTTGTGTTTTGGATGTTCTGTGTTGAAGCCGACTGTCGGTAGAGGAGGGGAGGGGGAAGAGCTGTTTACGTTCATGGAAGAAGTATGTGTGCATTGTGTAATGTTTTCATGTTCAACAAGATGCTGAAAGAGCCAGACCAGTTTTTTTTTTGTGTGGAGGTGTTCTCTCTCAGTACACGTGCACGACAGTTTCTAAGAACTCGCTGCCGTATGTGACTCCACCTTCAGTTCCAAGTCAATGTTAAATTCACCTTAGGCCTCATTCGCCGTGACAAGAATGTCTTCCATGAGCAGGCAGGTCACACCACATTACTTCACCGACGCGCTCTATGCATGGCGTGCCTTTTTTCTTTTTGTCTATGCTGTGTTTACTGTTAGACTCAAGAAGAGTCATGTGTCATGAAGATTCAGACTACATAGTGTGATTCATGATTGCAGAGATGAAGTCTGATGCCAGATTTTTGATTAGTTGATGGGAGACGACAATTTCAATTTTGATAAATGTTTTTTAAAGAAGATTTAATTCCACAAAATATTAAGAAGGAGAATTTACTGCCTCTGGTTTATATCTCTATAGCTCGACTGGATCTTTGAAGCCAATATACTGTTATCTGTATTTTTATCCTACAAAGTAGGAGACAGTTTTTTTTTTAAATAATACTGGACATGTTTGACATTCTCGCACTGCAGTATCTTGTTACTTATTGCCCAACATATGCACCACTACAGTTATGTCTTTATACGCTTTATAAGCTAATATGGGCTTATTTATTGGTCTTAGTTCTTGCTTTGGACTGTTTGTCAGACAAAACAAGCAATCTGAGGACCTAATTTTAGACTCTTGGAAATTGTCACTGTTTTGTTGACATTTTTAGTGATGCCAGTGGCATGAGCAGTGTTTGGAAGTCCTCCTCTTTTGTTTAGACTGAAATATTTTAGCAATTATCAGATGGATTAAGATGACAATTTGGTCATATTTTCATAATCCCCAGAGGATGACTCATAATGACCTTGATCCCCTGACTTTTCCTTGAGCAGACTTGTTTGGCTTCAAGTCTGGATTGGCCTCTGAAGTTGATAGCTCTCATTTGCAGCACCTGCCCGTGTTGGTTTAAATGCCAGTCAGGTGACTGCTGTATTTTATCCTGCGGAAGGCAGAGTGCCGATATGTTAAGCTTGGCTGAAATAAAAGCATCAGAGTTGTGAGTGTGCAGCTTTCCAATTCTCTGTTTGCCCTTTAGCACCACCAGTAAACCCCCCAGGATGTGATCAAATGCCTGCAAAATTAATGACATTCACATCATCATCAGGTGTAGTTTGTATTTACTCAGCAAAGGTTAACATGCTAAAATGCTAAACTAGGATGTTTTAGCGTTGAGCCGAAAGCATCACTGTGTACAGTAGAGCTTGATGTGTTATTCAGACTAAACAGATGAATAATGAATAAATAACTGCAGTTAATAATCAGTGACTCAAATTGTTAAGTTAGCTGCTGCCCCACAGCGCAACACAAAAGCTGGCACGACTGATGGATGTATTTATGTTTTCTGAAGTGCTGAGAGAATTCAGAAGTGAATTCACATTTTCGAACAAAAAACCAGACGCGACCTTGGTCTTGGTCGTATCCGCATGAGGGGGATGAAGTGTATGGAAAATGCACTGGAGTCTGTTCTGGTTTCCATGACGGTAGGGCCCCGTGCAGGCTGGCCCTTCTGCCAGTGGGTGTGTCTGTGTCTCTGTGGGTGGAAGGGCAGTTGGCACCAGGGCTGGCAGTGTCACAGTCAGAGAACAGTCTGTCTCTCTGATCGGCCCACCTCGCCCTCTGAGTACAATCACACTGTTATGTCTGAGCCCTCCTTCGCCATGGCAACATCACATGATAGCAGAGAAAGAGTGGGAATCTCCGTGCTGTGTCTGTGCGTGAGTGTGCTGTATGTCCGCTGGTAGAAGCATTGCCTAATCTGTGTTATTGTTGAAAATCTGGTTAAGCATGTCACCGATCATGTGGAGCCAATAACAAGTCTTTTCTTTTTTTTTCTTTTTTTTTTTTTCTATATATATATATTAAAAGTCAAAGCGAGAATACTGGACAGAAGAGAACAGGAAAGGTAGTTGTTGTAAAAAAAAAAAAAAAAAAAAAAATGAGAAGAGCACACATTAAGCAAGCTGCTAACCATCAGTGATGGAGAGAGACGACAAAAACAAACGAAGCAAACTTCAGACTTGCAGTTTTTGAGACATCGCAGTTCCGTGAGTCTCTTGATGATTTAATTTCATCATTGCTTCAGGGTCAGGACACCATTAAAACCATTTCAGCTCTTAATTAGACTACTTTACAACCACTGGTTGAGTTTAGTCTCCATATTTAACCAGTTTTCTGGACACAAAAATACTTGAGGCTGCATTTACACACTTAAATATTTGTGGTTTGTACATGTATATGTACGCAGCTGGTTTCAGGCAACTCCTGTTTAGAGGCGAGCTTACAACCGATAAAAATGCTGGCATCCCGTAATGTTTCTCTGTCTTCCTGTTACCACTATCACGTAGGCCTGCATTCTTCTCTGACCCAAAAGTGAGACATAATAGCCCATAATGCTCTGATTTCCTTTTACCGACATGTCTTCACAGAATGATTGTGGTATTTTTGAAGGTTTCTTCTGTCTTCTTGACAAATATCAGCATTTACAGTTAGCATTGACTCAGTTCTTTAATCACGCTGGCGGCCATAGGCTTCCTGGTCGTTTTGTAGTCTGGGTTGCTTTGAAGCAAGACACCCTTGCTTAGATTTGGGAGGATGACGCATAGAAGAAAGCCTCTATTCTTTATTCTTTCTAAGTTATGGCTTCCTTAAAGACAAAACCTCTAGATTCTTCCCGTAAAAAGGAAAATCGACTTACACATAAACAATTAGCCATTTATTACCCTAGTTAGCATGTGACTGTTTGTGCTAGCTGCATCGTTTTCTCTGACCTATTGTGTGTTTTTTGGCTGTGTTTGTCCTCTCCACTCAGGCCATGAGAGCTGTTTTGTAGTGTTTCTGGCGGCCTTCTGTAAGCGACAGGGTCTGTATCAAAGCGTTGTCACACAGAGCGTCTCTTGTTTGGGTTCTGGCCTGGCGTTAACTATGCTAATGACAAGCTAACTGCTGAACTGTGAGGCATTGTGGTTTTATTTATGGGAGGCAGAATGGACATTATATTCCTGTTCCTCTCACTTAAGTACATTTGTGCAGGAGCACCTATGGCTTGCTTGACTTTAATGAGTCATAATTTTGCCACTAAGACCTGAGGTCAGCTTGGGGACTTGGAAAACTTCTGAGGGACAAGTGCTTGAGGAAATACAGAGGAGAGGCATGGGAAAAGTTATTCTTGGCATTTGGGATAATCTGTCAGGTCACATTAATGATACATTTTGTTATTTCTGTGTTTTGTGGATACAAATATACGGCCAGAGAGTTACCCAGCAAAGGGCTGGCAAGAAATCATGTGGGTGGTCTGCACAACGTTGACATTTTATTCATAATTATTTTTAAAGAAAAATTGTCAGCATAGATTGCTTCTCCCCTTTTGTGTCGCTTAATTATGAGTGGGAGGATTGATGAAAACAAGATAGCTTATTGTTTATTGTTTTTTCACAATTAATGGCAAGAAGCCATTGTGAGGGAGTTGGTCTGGAAAAATGCACTTTCATGGAGTTTGATAGAGACAAGTCTGTGTTTTCATTGTAAACACAAATAAAAAATATTTTATTTATTAATTTTACAGACATAACTTTATAAACAAGGCATGTATTTTTCATTGTTTTCTGATGAGAAGGGGCCCTGGGTTTCTTTCCTGTGTGTGAAAGTTCCTGATGTTTGAACAGGTGTGAGCTCACGTGTCCATTCTTTAACTTAGCTCTCATAGTTTTACATCGGAGTGTGGCGAAGGGCGTGACAAGCCTCAGAGATGAATGGTCAACCTGCCTACACTGGTCCACGCTGTTGTATTGATAATGCTACCTCCTGTTTGTGTTTGATTGTACAGTTAGGGCAGGGCTCCATGTAAGGATGAGCAGCTGGCTGACTGGTCAGTGCACACGCTCATGTGACACTGCTATTTCTAGCCAAATCATTCCTCCTCCCTACTGCCTTTAGCAACATGAGCAAGTGGTGGATATGTGACACCTCAGAAAGGCAGCGAGGCTGGAAGGTGGGGGCAGTTTGTCAGATGGAGTCCAGTGGTATCTATCCAGAGGCTACCTTGCAGGGCGGGGGACGAGTTAGGTAGGACAATGGCATGCAGTGTAAGTGATTCTGTCCAAGATAAGAGTGAAATAAAGGTGCCACGTGCAGTTTAGCTGTCTCTCAGATTGTTGCCACAAATCCGTCATTCGTCCAGTAACGTTTGCACATTTTTGAGTTGACACCCTCAGAATAAACACACACACTGTTAGCTGACACACATCTCTCAGCCCAGTTGACAGGATGTCAACAGGATCAGGGGATAGCGATGCTGTGGTGGAGAGTTTTTTTTAAGTTCTGGCTTGGTTGTTTAGTTGCTATCATTTTCAACTCAAATGACACCCTAATGCGTTAGTATAGTTTCTGTGACACATCATTTGATCCAACAATCGGAAGTAAAACCTTTAAGCACACTCAGCTCGCCTGAATGTCTATACTGTAATTGAAGATCCTTGCTGGCATGTTTGGAAGTTATACTTTTGGTATTGATAACCCCTGTTTTTTTTTCCTCCAGTGTGCTGATCAGTGACATTACCTAATTTGATCGACGGGGTCCACACAGTCTCACTATCTCATGGTACACAGTTTCTGGGATGGTATGCCATTAGAGTTTCCCAATGTAGATGTTTGATTACAATGGACCTGAAAACTGCTGATCAATGTGATCAGTAAAAGTGACATCTTGTAGATCTCAGGTGTAAATAATATTCTTACTCGCCATCTTTGCTTCACTGAATGATTTGTCCAGTAGTGTGAAAGTTAAAATGCTAATGTACTGCACACTGCAGGCTTTGGAAGTAAATTATGTCTTTGATTGTACCTATGTGACATTTAATTGCACAGTGTGAGAAAATGCTATTGTCATGGCATAGGATGACTGCGCAGAATTATACCTTTATGCTTTAACAAGCTGCCTCGGGTGCAATTGTTTTCCTTTTTGAAGAAGAATGAATCAGGATATTAAACTGAGTGGGGGATATGATTAGTTGCTCTCCTTTTTTAATAATGGTAAATTGTATAATTGGTTCTCTTTAGGTCTATAATAATCCAAACATAGAAATGCGAACCATTTTGGAACGGTGCCTGGAAAGTGCACTGGCACCAAAAATACTCCTGTACTACGAGGAACCCGAGGGAATATGCCGAGCGTAGAGTGTGCAGAATAAACAGGTCCTATCCTTAAACAAAGATGCTTCATCTAGGGTAATGTCAGGCCAGTAGACTATGGGAGACGAGGATTAAATATCATTTAAAATCTCCAGGGTTCCCTGCACTGAATGGGCGATGACATCTTCATAATGTTTCACACATTCCATTCCCGCTATGGCTCTTCAGTAAGGGACCCCTCCCTCCACCACCACCACCACCACCACCACCACACTGCCCAGTAATGCTGAGAAGGCTTACCCAGCTTCAGTCTGAACTGTAGTCAACAAACCTGTCAACATAATCTTTACACATAAACGCTTCTGTTTGTGGCCTACAAAATATACGATAGCGTACATTTTTTTCCTGTTGCCTAGGGCTGAACTGTTCATCATTTTTATAGCGATACTGCGGATTTTAGGATTGTAATTTAACTTGCATAATTAACAATGTCTTAAGCGGCAAAGTGAAAGTTTACGGAGGCTAAAGAGTGTTTTTACTGTTCAGAAAAGATACGTAGAGAAATGTCTTTCTCTACATAAAGTGGCGAGTAGCCTGGCATTTCTAGTGACAGACAGCGGATGTCTAAATGTTAAACACATCATGTTATTGTTTTCACTTGAATTGAGATCTCGAGGATCTGATCCTGCAAAGCAGTCTGTCCTGTCAGCCTGAGAAGCTAACCTTAGCTTCAGCAGCTAAAGTACAAATCTGACAACTGTAGGTGACGTCAGTCATCAACACATAGTCAAATGTGACTTGCGAGCAGTTTGTCATTACCACTATAAGCAGAGCTACTTTCAAATGTCACGATTGTGTTTGAATATTGTTGTAGGTTCATCAAATAAAGCCCCCAGACCTTACTGAACCTGGTGAATGACTCATGATATCAGACTTGTGGGCTAGCAACAGCCCCAACAACACATTGATTTATTGACACAGTTATAGTTGTTTGGCTATTAGTCTAAGTAATAATGAGGGAGACAAAACATGATGACCATCTATGCATGTGCTTAAAAAAAGTAATATATCATAATTATTACTTTAATTGTGGAGAAAAGTGGGACATTTTAGTGTTCTACAAATATTTGTTGGGACTCGAGACACCGAGTTTGAAACCAGGACGTTCCTAGACAAACTGGGGCGTCTGGTCTCTGTACTTTATTGACTAATTTTAGGTATGACACCAATGTACTATTTTAACAAAAATGCCAAATATTGGTCAATGTCTCCATAGAATACTAGTTAGGTCACAGAAGTTGACTTTTGTCTAAATGACTGAACCCTGGGAGGTCGGTCAGCATCAGACGAACGGGGTAGCTTATTAATGTGGAAGCAAGGTAAGTTTATGTTTATGTAGACCACAAATACAGGCTTGTAGTTTTATTTATAGAAAACAATAGCAGTTCAAACCACAATCAGAATATTGATCAGAAAAATGACAGTATCAGGATTTCCTCAAATCACCAGAAGAGGCTAAACCCACTGATGTTTTTGCCACGGTCTGAAGCTCTTACCGTTTGTTCTACTGCACCTTTATCTTGCTCCTCGTTATGTTCTCATGTGTGGCAGTGAAGAGGCAAATTGAAACTCAGGAGAGGATGTAAAGTGATGTCTTCGCATTCAATTCTGCTTTAATGGAGCTATGTTTCATACAGCGGCAACGACTCGGTCGTTATGGAGTCACGTCAGGGGGAAAATAAAATACACAAGTATATTTAAAATGGTGGCAGCCAGATATATCAACGAGTTTTCAATGAAAACAGCTGCGGCCCACGGCTTGCAGGAGGCGCAGACAAACTAAAAGAGACAGCAGTAACCTCCTGCTGTGGCAGATGCAGTACGCGGAGTGTTTAGACTTTAAGCAGCATTTATAGCAGTGGAAACACCCGAGAACATTTTTTAAAATTTTAGCAGGAGGTGACATGAGCTTTATTATGCCCCCTCCTGGTGGGACGAGATGATGTTCTGATTTGAGGTGACGGGCTGAAGAGTCTCGGGGGAAATGATTTACGCCAACGGGGTTAAAGGTGAGCCCACCATCCTCCCCACCTACCCTCCATTACCGGAACACCAGCAGACCACTTGTCACAATGAGTTTCCTTCAGTGATGAGCATGCTGTGACAGCGCCCAGACACAAAGCAAGTAGCACATGCCACACACAGGCTCAGACAATGATGTCCCCAAAAATACCTCTCCCTGGAGTCAGTACTACAGCTGTATTAAAACATGTGTACTAGTCTGAAATGGTGGGGCTTTGTAGGCAAGCATTTCGGTTGACAGACAGAAGTAGAGTAATAATACAGACATTGGGTCTATAAAGAGAATTAATTAAAAGTTTTCAGCCTTGATTTCATTACAAGTACTGGATTTGTTGAGTACTGGAGGAGAAAAACAGCCAGATTTAGTTTGACTTGTATCATGAAGTTGCTCTGGGTGTGACCTGATTTGCAAAGCTTACCACACAAATGCAAAACTTGAAGTTGAAAAGTACAGTCTGTGTGCGTGCACCATGTGCTGTAAGTGTGCACCACAACTGGCAAACATGTGATAGATAACACTGGTCACACAGTGTGTACTGTGTGATTTTAAGATTAACTCATTCATGCTTCACAAGTAGTAGTAGTAGCAGCAGTTGTAGCAGCACTGCTGCCAGGCAATATTTTTACTCTGCTGGCGGTCCTTGTTTCAAGATTGTGATTTTTTTGTTTGTGCACAAATTTGTTCGCTGTCAGGAAAACCAGCCTGCGGACTGTTCAGTTTCTATCATCGTCAATATTTTAAGAGTTTTTGTTGTTCAGAAATCTTGTAGCAAGAGTGATTCCTGCTCTTGCAGAAAACACTAACCATCGACGGCTTTAAAAACTTAATGTTAAAATCTGAAATTTCTTTGTTAGCTGTACAAACATTGACAGAACTAGAAGAAATGTCTTCCGTAGAGGGACTACAGCACACCGTTTACTCTGAAAAATCTGACCTTTTCATAATGTTGTAAGTGCACAAACAGAAACCATAATATTTAGTATACTGAACAGAGCCACATATCATATTCACGTCTGTTACTAAAAGGCTAGATTTTCTTTAGCGAGGATAAACTTTGCATTAATAGAGTGTGAAATAATTCATTATTTTTTTTTCAGCTCATAAACTTCTCCCCTGTGAGACCCCTTGATGCGATTAAGGCCTGCTGCTGAAGTCGTCATGTGAAATTCCCCTTCCTGTTGTGATCGCCCTAACTGCCTTTTCCGCTACTCAGTCTGCGGCCTCTGAGCCACAGCTAATGCTAGCAGTGCGTTTTTGAGAATTACTCTTGGTTTTTACCTAGAATAACTGGCTGCGTAATCCGCTGACTCACTGACTCACAGGCCTAATCTAGCCGGCCTCGTGTCTTTTCTTCCGCTGCATGCAGGCTGTGTGCTTAGAGGTGAAGCATGTTGTTAATACAGTGTGTGTGTGTGTGTGTGTGTGTGTGTGTGTGTGTGTGTGTGTGTGTGTGTGTGTGTGTGTGTGTGTGTGTGTACCTATGTATGTGTCTAAAGACCCCATGTTCCCCCCACCATCACCACGTCTCCCACTACGTGCGCACAGCAGCAGGTCTAATCAAAGCACTCCGTAATACTGTTAGCTGGGTCATGTGCTGGAAGCCAGGATTAAGAGCAAGAGGGCACAGGCCACTAGATCCAGCTTAGGAGGGGGGCTTTCTCCCTCTTTCTCTTTCTCTGTCTTTGTCTGCCTCTCCATCTCTCCCCTTCAGCACTCATCTTTTAACCTCACATGTGAGGACACATCCTTCCAACGTCACAAATGTCCATTGTACAATATTTACACACAGGGTAACATGCATTTTCAGATTATGCTATTCTTGGAAAAGTAACCATAGTTGTTTTGTAGGGTTGTTTATTTCCTGTTCTTCTGAAATCTACTATATTGTGACATAAGAAGCTCATTTTATGTGTCTAGTTGTGTCATTTCCATCATCATTTTGTCTGTAATTAATTTGTTTTCACATTAAGACATTGTTTTTTGCTAATCATTGTCAAAAGCTGCATTAACTCGGCCTTGATTTGATGATGTAAGACAATAAAACATGAAAACTTACAAGCAATAAATGCTTTTGATATGCTTTTATAAGATCCACTCCACTTTGGAGAACACTTTCATTAAGATTTCATTGCTCAGTTGACGGCACAGTGTGGATAGAAGGCCTAAACGGAAATGACAAGGTGCGTTTATCCCCATTAGTGCGGACTTAGCCTAAAACGTAATTTATCATCTCCTTTCTCACAGAGTCCCCTTCACTCTGTTTGTGCTGTGTTTTCAACACTCGCTAATACCTGCACCCACTTTGCCCCAGTAACACATTTTAATGCCACGGAGCATGCCAACAGATTACCAGGCTCAGCAGTCGAGAAAGATGTAGGTAGGTTGGAGGTCCTGGCAGCACATTGCATGTTCAGAGCCAGCTCAACATTTCTCCGTTTCCACACCTAAGATGAGGAGAGGCCGAGAGGGGTAAGCAGAAGAGGCAGGACAAGGTTGAAAGAGACACGCTCTGCTGTTGAGTACCTATGCTGATTCTTGGAAGAGAACTGGAACTGTCCGGATAAAGCCAAGCGAGGGAGGGGAGGGATGAGAGAGGGGAGGAAAACAGAGAGAGGGTCAAGGGTAAGATGACTCCTCCACTCAGGAACACGGAGACAGGTGGCAGAAAGAGAAGAAAGCTGGACTGCAGCCTCAAAAAATCCTAATTGTCGGTAGGTAACGAGCTTGATTGTGCCGGTAGACCTATGAAGGCTAGCCAATAAAACTGGACCCCTTACTGTTGGTAATAAAGTAGTTGGCTCTACATTCATTTTTGAGGCACATTTTGATTGGTCAATTAGGATCCCTGCAGTGAGCCCGATTTATTCTCAGTGATGACTAATAGTTTCTGCCGGCCTAAAAGCTTTATTTTGGGACCTGCATCCTTTGTGTTGCTTCTATTTTAGTATTTTTAATGCTCTGTGTGTGTGTGCGTGTGCGCTCAGCTGGACGTTTCTGGAGAATCATGTCAAATCTGGGTTTTATTAATTTCCAAATAAAAAAGACTAGTTGTTGAAATTAAATACATTTTCATATCTGTGTTTGTTTCTTTCCTTTCTGTCACTGTGTCACTGTAGATTGGTGTCCTTTTATAGACCCGAACATTTTATGGACCCCTAACACAAACAGTGTCAGGACAGTGCCTGTCTCAGTTACTTAAAACAGTTGTACTGACGTTCAAATAGGGAGGAGTCGCTTCAGTCACTTTGCCATTTCAGGGTGAGGGAGTCAAACCCATGCACAGTCTCCTCTGAAACTAGAGAGAGCTGACCTCAAGAGTATTTAAACATAAGGCTTACCCAACACTGAAAGCCAGAGGGGGGGCTCGATTGTTTGCTGTTGTAACACGGCCGGCTTTCCTGTTGCTAAAGGCTCGGATACTTGGGTCAGTCCAGAGTGTGAGACTGACCTGTCTTTTGATTTTTGTTATCCCTTGAAATTGGATTGAAGACGGTAGCTCGCCAAACCGCCGTCATATCAATCCACGGAAGAAATACTGAGGATAATTGAGGCGTTTTAAAATCAGGAATGTGACAGAGGCCTCGTTAGAAATTGAGATAAACATTTTTGTGTATTCAGTGGCTGTTAAATTGGTATGCTAAGAATGTAGTACTTAAAGGGGAAGTGCCTTGTGATTTTAGACTGTGTACAGGTCTACTCCATACATGAAAAAAGTTGTTGTATGAAGCTGTGGTGGGGGCTTCTCGATATTTTATGAATTGCCTCAAGTTATGTCACTCGAGGCAACGTTAGGGGCCAGAGAGTCTGCTCAAGGCTACATACAGAACTTTTGTGTTGCACTTTGGGTGGTGTAGCTTTTAACAAAAGAGAGAAATCAGTGGAGAACTCTTCGTCATACGCTCTGCAGTGAGAACACGCGGTATGCAGCCGTGCAGTGCTTGAATTGATGTAGATAATTAACTCTCTGTGATTTATTACTATTGGCTGTTGTTTATCTTTGTGGTTGGTGGCGAGAGAGTGCCGACGACACAAAATCCATTTGGCAATCTAATCAGCATGTTTAGAGCATATTCAGATATTCTACAGCACACACTTGCAGGATTTGAATCCAGTGTTTCCAAACATAAATGCACAAGTACCCAAAATTGCACTTCAAACCCATTTAGGCACCACACGCTGACAGTTCTTGTGTCACACCTAAATAAACTATGAAGGAAAATAAATATTCATTAAGCTTAGGGAGGCAAAGGAGGGATTTGATGTTTCACTGCTGCCTTGGGACATGAGAGACGGTGAGGATACAGCTGGATCACGATCATCTCTATCAGTCAAATTATAAAAAAAAAACAACTATTGATTTAGCTGCAGGATCACATGATTTTTTTTTTGACAAATTGCATGTGTGCTTGTAATGGCCTTCAGAAGCAATCTGAAGGATTACCAGGCGTTACTTCCTTCTTGACAGCCTGACTTAGTGCTGCAATGCAGACCCGCGGCGGTGGAGAGAAAACAGAGCGAGTTGGAGGATTTATGGAAATGTGTGGGGAGCCTTTTAAGATGGTGTTGAGAGCGACATGCTCTTTGCAGTCATGTGCACTGTTGTTGTCATTCTTAAGTTACCCCCCTCCTGTCCATGGAGGCTGACTGATCTCAACACCGCACAGTGTTTGTGTGTGTGTATGTATGTGTGCGTGCGTGTGTGTTTTGGTTCTAGGATACAGCGCCCCCCGTTGCGAAGCACAGAGTCGGAGGCAGCAGGTGCAGCTGACGCAGATAGGCTTTTTAGCAGGCAGGGCCAGTTGGGGGACAGAGAGGGAGAGAATGAGTGAGAGACGATAGAGCTGAAACCACAGGAACTCAAACAAACACAAGATCACACCACTGAACAGTACCGGACAAATGAATTTATCGGCCCTATTCTAGTCCGTACACAGTATGTAAGAGTGAGGGGAACCGGACTGAACTGCCCAGTGGCACCAGACATTGCCTTAGCTTCAATGGTGTGCGTGAGTAATGAGTGTTTTTAAGTTTTTGGTTGAATGTTATGGTTAAGATTATGTGACAGTGAAGCAGAAATGCTGCGTGACAAGATTTGTTTGAGGCAGTTTGTGGTTGAGCCAGATCTCTGATAAGTTTGACCAAGATTTCTGAAAGATGCCACAATCGTAGTTAAGAACCAAGTTGTTCCGGAAAGGTTGAACTGGTTCGCTCCTCATGCCTTATCTCTCACAGTTCGCCATGCTTCTTGTGGCATTATCAGTGAGTGTGGTGGAACTGCTGAATAGGACACGGGCTCCGGCTCTGATTTGTATTTTGTCAGCAATGAGCACTGCAGTGACTCTGCTCCGCACTCTTCATTGTGTCGACCCCCGTGTCTCTGCCGGCTCAAACCAAGTCACATAGAGACATACTGTTCTGCCCGTCTGTTTTTTGAAAGGAACAATTGTAGCAGAGAAAGTGATGGGTGGATGAGAGCCAGATGACAGTGTTAGTTTGTTCTTGTGTGACGTGCCTCTGTTTAATGGCCCAAACTGACCCAGCTCATTTCATCATGCTCAACACACGCAGTCACAAGTATTAGAGATGTTTGTGGAGCTCATTCCTGTTGCTTTCCTTCTTTTATGAATTAATGTTTACTTGCCAAAGATGCTTATGTGTTACATTATGTTATATTATCTTATAGACTTGTGTTGTGCTGTGACCAGAGTAACCAAGGGAATGCCAGCGCTCTGAATGCCCTTGATCCGTCTGCATGCTTTTCTCTGGCTGTAAAACACATCCACGCACAGGCTAACCTCCGCTCCCTCTCATCTCCCCCCTCATTGGTTATCGTTCTCCTCAGTTATTGGCTGCCTCCTCTCCATCTGCCCGTCCTCTCAGCACACAGGCAGCCAGTCAGAGGCACAGCCTGGCCTCTCCGACATTTGCCATTGGCTGGCGTGTGCTGTGAATGCGGATACTTTCCTTTAAGAGGCAGTCTAGACTCAGCTGGCTGCCTGTTCTCTCTCTCTCTCTCTCTCTTTCTCTCTCTCTCTGTTGCTCTCTCCTCCTCTCTCCTGCAACACCACCACAACCTGCTGATTTCTCACTAAGCTGCTCCTGCTCTTTCCTCTCACTCCTCCTCTCCTCCTGTCATCAGCTGTTCTCTTCCACTCTGTCCTCATAATTTTATTTCCCGTCAATCACATGCTCTCCCCACGTTTTATTCCCATTTCACTGTGCTTTTTTTTTTTCCAACCCACCATTTCTCTCTCTCTTTGCCCCCAATACTGTCATTTTGTCTTTGACATTCATTCATCTCCACCACTTTCTCACCTTCCACTGATGTGAGGAGACATGAAGGTGAGTGGAGTTGCTTTTAGCTCTGCCAATGTTGTCTTAATCATATCTCTGTGTGTTTTTTTTTTTTGTTTGTTTGTTTTTTTTACTTTCTAAGTCATCTGCTAGATGCGAGCATCCTGTGTCCTTGGAGGCACTGACTGCAGTTGCGTATGCTTCAGGTGTAACAATTAGCCGGCACTGGTAGGATGCTGCTGTGAGTCATCATCTGACGCTGCATGTATGTATGTTCCAGCGCTGGTCCTTTCAGCTTAGAGAAGAAGGGTTTGTTGATGACAGGCAGGAGGGAGGGAGAAGGGTGAATCAGTGCGTGGATAGCAGCCGCGTGTCAATGCAGACTGTAGCTCGTGACACAGTGTTTTGCACCAGCTGTGGCTGTGGTGCAGTGGCATCTCGGGCAGATTAATGAGCATTGTTCAGCAACGACAGGAAACAGTCAGAGAAGTGATCAGAGTGAGTACTTTGCGCACAGGTTTGTTTTACAGTCACGGCATACGTTTGCTCCCGGAGGTCGGTGCTGTAACAGGTAAAGTGCTCTGCTCAGGTTAAGAGAGAAAACCATGCTAATATTCTTCACATGTTTTGAACACTGTCCTCTGCATCATGATTGAATATGCCAGCAAGGACAACATGAAGACCTAATTTAGTCTTGTTGTCCCCCCCATGTTGTGTGTTTTTTGTGTCAGTGTCCTCATTATCTGTACTGTTTGCCACCTGACACCCACAGGAAGAAAATGTGTCTGCCAGAAATAATCCTCAAGAGCGCGTTGCCTCACCGAGTGTGTCGCTTTCAAGTGTTTTTTATTTTTTTTTTTTTTTTATTTAGGGTAGCTTTTACAGACAAGACAGCAGAGACTAGAATGGTAAATGGACTGCACTTACAGTATATAGAGCTTTTCTACCTTAACAGACAAAGCATTTAATCACACTTACTCACACCCAGACACACGCACACTGTTGCCATCCAGGACACTGGGAACAATTTGGGGTGAACAGGAGGAGAATTGCCGTTAAATAGTGTACTTACCTGCTCCACATACAGAGCAACAGCCTCCTCCAAGACAGTTCAGAAGATTTTAAAAGCTGATTGCAGTAAGAGAAGTGGTGGGAATGAAATGGGATTAAAACGGGATGTAACGAGACATGCACAGTATATGAATTATCAATTAACAATCTACCATCTTCTGGAGTCCTCGGACGTTTATTGATTTTCCTTCTTGAGTTTCCAAAAACATAATTTCTGAGTTTGAGTTAGGTTTTTAACAACACCTAAACAAAGTAAAAAAAAAAAAAAAGTGGATCCGAGGTATCCACGCTAAAATATTGCAACATATGCTTCTTACATGAAGTACCGTCATGCCGTCATAAAGTTTATCACCTCAGACAGCTCCCGCCTCCCAGGTGGTCTCAGGTTCAGCACCTTGGACAGCAGTCGTGACACACTTGTCATACATGAAGGGAAAACAGCCCGTCAGACGCTGTAGGCCGATTTATTGATTGTCTCAGACTTTTATCGCAGCTGAGCATTATCTAAAATCCAGAGTCGTGTTGTGATCCAGAAGCCAAAGTCAAATTAATCTGCTGTCTCTCAAAGAAAAAGGGGAAACAATAAACATGCAAGCAGCTTGAAACCGACTCATTATCAGTGTTTTAATTTCACAGCGGCCATTTAAACAAACTCTGTTTTGTTTGTTAGAAATGATAATTAGCTGTGAAATAGATTTTTTTCACTTGTAAAAACAGCTGGCATGCAATATGTGCATGCCTAAAAGATAACTAAACATAAACTTCCTCAACTACTCAGCATACTTTATCCTGAGTGATTCGCTTCTACATCATCTCAAACATCTGCTCTTGATTGGGCTGACATATCTTCCCTCTGATAACAAGTAACCATTACTACCATATTTTAAAATGAATTTAGCGTTTTTACTCTTTCCTCTCCTGTTTATTCATTTTGCCGCATCCCAATGACCAGCGAAACCGCAACATAATCGTGTTGTGCATTCGTACCCAGGTAGCACAAAGGAGCTCAGATCACTGCTGGTGAATCTGCATAATAGCAGTGCAGCAGTCTGACTGAGCAGTCAGCAAATTATAATTTTGGGGTGTACTACAATAAATAACATAATACACAATAAATAACACCACGCTTGTTTAAGTATCTGCTAGTGTGGACTGTTTTTGTTTTATTGGTGTAGAGAGATTTAGGGGAAATAAAAAGATAACCTTCAGATAGGTTGTGTAATGTTTTATGAAACATTTTTTTGTATTTTACTCTATTGAAAAGCCTTTACAATGCCTTTCTTTCAGAGGTGTTACCTCTTAGGACTTTCAAGGTCCCGATGAATCATTCATCGGAGCATTCGACAAAACCTGACTATAGCCTAGAGATGGTTACTTTAACATACTGATCATATGGCAGAGCTATTTACAAGAAACCCATTTCTCATGAGTTTAGCTCGCATCACACACACACGAATCTGAAACTAAATCTGTTGTTGTTGCTTCTCAAGGGCATAAGGTCATATACCTCCTCATCTGTGAGAATGCATAAACATTCCCAAGCTGTGTTGTCCCTGTTCACACAGCGTAACGGACAGTTTGATGTTTTCAAATCTCACGGCTAACGCCCCACATGTCGAGAGCGGCAGACAGGTTTTTGTTATGGAAGTGTGTGGTGTGCTTTTGACCACAGTTTGCACGACTCCTCACTGAGGTTACACAGCTCGGATATAAATGCAGCCTGCTCGTGTCTATATTTGGCAGCCTGGGTAATGTCCATAGGCTGGTGTTGAGTGGTTTGCACATGACAGGGATCTCCAACAAAAAAGTACTTTCTCTGTCGCTGCAGTCACCACATTTCAATGAGGTGCTGCTGTTTGCACCCAGAGATGTGGTTGAGTATCATAAAAGAGCAGGAGTCAAGACGGGAGTTTGTGCAGTTTACTATTTATGTACTCTGTGCAATATACAACAGATCTGTTCAGTACAATAGAGGTTTCACGCTTGCTCTTGTCAGCTTGGAAGCAAGAAGTCCAGGATTAGCTAGAGGTTTTCTCATTAGAGTTTGCATTATTTCTGTGCACTTGCACAGGTTTCCTGCAGGTACTTTGATTTTCTATGCCATCACAGAACATGCATGTTAGAGGAATGGTTTGATATTTTTGAAAACATTCACTGAGTCGCCCAGAGTCCATTTAAAAAAAAAAAAAAAAAATAGATTCCCCTCAAAGTAAATACGAAGCTACACAGCTTAGCTCACTTTTGGACAGGCTAGCTGTTTACCCCCATTTCCAGCCTTTATGCTAAGCTAAGCTAACCAGCAACAGACATTTCCCATACAGACTCAAGGGTGGCATCAATCTGCTCATCTAATTCTGAGCAAGAAAGCAAATTAGGTATTTCCCAGAGTTATGACATATTGCTTTCTAGGTATTAAGAATACTGCTGCAGTCGCCCTTGAGGAGTTTCCTCCCGTGGGCTGCACTTTCCACTGCTTCTAAAGTTAAGTTTAGCTTATTATCTTTTTTCTTGGGGCACTTTAGCTTCAGGAGAACCATATAATAAAAACTTGGTTAATTTCCTTTAGGACAAGCAAACTATTAAACTCCAAATTTCACAGAGTATTAGTGTGAAGGCTGAACGCCACTGCAACTGCTTGATTGGTTTTTGGGCCCTCAGGCAGTCATTTGGGTTTCACTGCATATACTGACTATATCCTGTAACCTTGACGAAGGCTATTGAAGCTGGACCACGTTGTTTTTTTCTTCACTCTCTCACAGGAACTGTTTGTATCTCCTCTGTAGCACAGCAGTCAGTCAGAGGACTCCACAGGTTACTGTAAGACTCCTCTTACTATACACGTTTTAGCCCTGGAGAAAATAGTTTTTATGTGCACAAACGGGAGTGGCGGTATGCGAGCTGGTGTTGATGTATTACAGGAAGACGAAGTCTTCTGCATGGCCTGAGCGTCAGCTGCAGCTGTCATGCTGAGTTTCCCCGTTTAGAAAATTGTAGACCTCATTAAAAAGGTCTAGTCACTCGTGTACATGCCTGCACTAAAGTCACTCATGCTCATCTTTCCTCTGTGCCCTCTGCTTTCTCCGGTGACGCGTTTGAGACCGCTGCACAGACAGTTTCCTGCTTGGTGGACGGCTGTGTTTGACAGCGTGGTCACCTTGTGGCGGAGGTGTTTCCCGGGTTAAACATTTACTCAGCGTCTTATGTTATTCCTTTCAAAGTCTGCTGTCAAAACATTGACTGTAAAACAGTATTTGTACAGCACTTCTCAAAAGCGCAGGAGGTTTTAAAACAAATTAATAATAAATGAATGAAAACAATTCAAATGATTATGAATTGAGGTGTAAAAAATATTTTGGCAAAGATTAAGGAGTATTTTAAATACCTGAATATTGATGCAGACTTAATGAAATTTGCTTTTAAGGGTCAACTGTACGTGACACAAAACTCTTAAGCAACCGATTGAATTTTAGTGCTTCAGATAGAGATAAACATCCCCACCCAGAATTATATTATCATGTTTGGTCATGAATAATTAACTTAATTGCAGTTTTATCGATGAACAGTTTAAGTTTATGACGGTCCCAAACCCCTCCTGATGGCTCTGAATTCTTCGCACTGATCTGAGAATTTCCCCGCAGGGATCAGTATCACACAAGTTTTACTCAGTCTTTTTGAGATTTGGCAGCCTCTGAGCCGTCTTTCCCTCCATATAAAAAAGTACTGGCTTGGGATCTGAGGAAAATGAAATATGTCGGATTCACTCTCAGATTTTTGGCCATTAACAATGCAAAAAGGTTCAGTGTCACTTTAGGTACTAGATTCTGAATCAGGGAGGTCTTGCACAGACCTGATCGAGAGACAAATTATTATCATCTTTTTGTGTGTGTGTGTGTGTGTGTGTGTGTGTGTGTGTGTGTTGTGGTTCAACAAAGGATAAAGGATGCAGTATGTGACCTCAACTGTTCCAGATGGAGCTCTTGGTCAGGAGGAGGGAGCCATAACTGGCCGCAGGCTATTTAGAAAGGAGCTGCCTGCCCCCACGCGATGAGGAGCACACAGTTGGTTCATGCTGAGAGAATGTACTAGTCTGGCCTTCAAGCTGTTTACATTTAATGCTCCCCATTAACAATTGGCTTAACCATAGATGGAAATGTGCTGCCATTAACCCCTATGAAATGACTTTGATTATGTGGCATAGACAGAAAGGAAAAAAAAAAAAGAGGAGAAAGAACGCAGACCAGAAGTCATTTGTGGTTGTAGAGGTTTCTCAAGGACCACCAGAGGCTTCAGTGTTGGTGGCCTCATCATCATCATCGTCCTCCTCTAAAAGCTTGTTGTCAATTGTTGCGATGTAAATAAGGCTCGTGGAAGTTTACAGGGATGTGAGAAGCTGTTGTACTGGTGGATCCAGTGTAATCAACTATTGACTTCAACAAGTGCAGAGCCTGGCACGCTCATTACGACATGGGCTAATCCGACAGCCGAATCTTGATTAATCAATTAGTCATCAGGAAATGGTCAGATATGACAGTCACAGTCTCCTGTATCCAAAGTTGATGTCTTCAAATCTTTAAGTCTTGTCTTGTCCAACAGAAACATATTCGGTTGACAGTAATACAGACAAGAAAAGCAGCGACATTTCTTCTTAAAAATGACTTTTATTCATTTATTGCCGACAATAAATAAATCATCATCCACACCACTGACTCATTCACACGACAATCACACTTCTTGGTCTTAATAGTGGTAATTTAGAGTTATTAACATCTGAAATGAGTCACTTGCCATCCCTTTATTTTATTTATTTATTTTTTGATTACCTCTTAATTTGCAAATGTCAAGGGAGTCAGGAGTCATTTACATAGAAATGTCTCCACGAGATTTAAAAAAGCTCTTCATAGACATGATTAAGCCTTGAAACTAGTTTTCAGTGTCTGATGTTTGACAGAAGCCAAGAATAGGTGCGCTTCAAACCATGTGATGCACTTTTCTAGTCGAATATTAGTTAGTGTTCGTGGAATCGTGTTAAAATGGCAAGCCTGTAAAACTGAGAATGTGACTCTGGTTTTTAAATGTTACATTCATCGTCTCTGAAGGACACACGAGAATCCAGAGAATTTACGTTTTCTCTCATCATATTATCTGTTTTCTTACCTGACCCCCAAAAAGTGCAGCTTTATGAACTGTTCCCACCTCGAGCTCACTGCTGATGTTCTTACTGCATTGCAGTCTTAATATAAATCCATGGGTTCTTTCTTTTTTTTTATTTTTTTATTTAGTACTGCAGCAAAGTCTTCGATTTAGTTTGAACTCCAAAGCTTGTTACAAAACTCGTGTGTACCTTTTGACTGTCACCCAGCGAGCACCGAGGCAGTCGTGCTGAGGCTGAAAGAGCAAAGATTAGAAGGGTAATGCAATTTGTCATGCAAACACCAACAACACTGTCAGATAAACCTGAATCTCTTGGTTAACATTTTTTTTCTTTTAAATAAAACACGCTAGATGAAGCCGCCTCAAGACATTTCAAGCAAGCCGCTTTAATATCATGATGTAAAACATTAGATATCCTTTGTAACCCTGCCTGTTATCAGTCGTGGCATCAGTGTGTCAGACATGAAAGTGATGGCGGTCGAGAGAAACTGCGTGATTTCATATTCCTGTCAAAAACTATCTTGGGTGGCAAAGGGGAAAACCTGTAAACAACAGCAGGTTTGGCAGAGACAGTCAGCTGCCCTGTTGTGCGGGGATAAGGTGTTAACAGTCCACTCAAAGGTAGGGATCATTGCTCCCATCTCGCTCTGGATGCTGTGGTCTTTTTATAGTCTCAGCGCTGTCAGCAAAGCCTCTGATTTGATTCCTTTGAAGTGCAGACTGTGATTTCCTATTGTGGCTATCTGAAATGCCCTCAGCTTTCTCAGTTAGAGCGCCTCCTCCCATTTCATCCAGTTCTGTGTTGTCATCCTGAATCCTTCAGCTTTTTAGAGATTTTTTTTTTGCTCATAAGCTCTCCTCCTCCTCCTCCTCCTCCTCCTCCTCCTCCTCCTCCTCTCTCTCTCTTTTTATGGTCCCTCCCCTCCTTTGTATTAAAGTTTTCTGAGGAAGTCACAGGGAGGTGTTGCCAGATGGTAACTGCTGTTGAAAAAGAGAAATCATAGCGTTTTGACACTAATCTGTTTCTGTGTCTCTTCTGTCTTGTTTCTCCCGCAGGTGAAGGACCGTGCAGACAGACTGTCTCACACTAAGCTATGGAATGCTCCCTGCACCCACCATCACTAGTCTCCAATCTTTGGACTGAGCTCCAAACGCTTAGTTAGCGGCTGTGCTTCTCCCCTCGAACTCTTGCTAACCAGGGGACGAAGAAAAGGAGCGGACTTGTTAAGTCCTCCGCTAAAAAAAAAACGCACGGAGCACTTCATTTTTTTTTCTGTTTGTTTGTTTGTTTTTTTTGAATATTTAAGCTAGCTTTTCTCCGTTTGGATTTTTGTCTGCTGAAATCACATCAAGATGGATCTGGAACCGTACCTGTGGATGGTGATTGTTGGCTTCATCATTGCCTTCATACTGGCCTTTTCAGTGGGCGCCAATGATGTGGCCAATTCCTTTGGCACAGCGGTGGGATCTGGTGTGGTCACGCTGAAACAGGCCTGTATCCTGGCGTCTATCTTTGAGACACTGGGCTCGATGCTGCTGGGGGCCAAAGTGGGCGAGACGATTCGAAAGGGCATCATAGATGTCAGTCTGTACAATGAAACAGTGCCCGTACTCATGGCAGGGGAGGTCAGCGCCATGGTCGGTAAGTTTGACTGAATTTTTTAGCAACTATTTTGACGACTGATTAAAGATTTCAGTCACTTTTCAACCAAAAAGGCCAAACTTTGTCTGATTTCAGCTTCACAATTTTGAGGATTTGTTGCTTCTCTTTGTCATATGATGATGATATTAAACTGAATATTTTAGGGTTTGGGACTGATAGTTGGACAAAACAAAAAAAAAAAAGAAAAAGGTTTTATATACAGTCAAGAAAGAGTTGTCAGTCACGTTAATGAAGAATTACATCTGAAACAATTGATCTGAAATGTAATTTAGCGATTCATCCACTGAAATATCACCTGTTTTCAGGTTCATTGCTGAATTTTGTGTCTCTGTAAACTGAATATCTTTGGACTTTTTGATTAGACAAAATAAGACATTTGAATTTGGGGTCTTGGAAGAATAATCAACAGATGAATCTACTAATGGAAATAATTGTTAGTTGCTTTAAAATACATTAAGATTACCACTATATAGATCCAGGATCAGAGAAAAATATCTCAATAGTCCAAAACCCAAATATGTCGCAATGATGAAGTCACAATGATATAAATCAGAGGACAGCAGACAAACCTCACATTTGAGAAGCTGGATTTTTGCTTAACGATTAATCAATTTAATTTTCTGTTGATCTGCTAATGGATTAATCATCGAATCATTTCATCTCTAAAAGGTTTATCCAGCTTGGCTCTGACTGTTTTAGAGCCGTTGTTCTGAAAGCTAAACTGCTGAGTTGCATAACTCCAGCAGAGTTGTTTTTGTACTGGAGTTGGTAAAAGTTCATAATTGCTCATTTGAATAACATCTGCGCTTGTTTTACGAACCACTTGGATTTATGAGGTGTTATAAAAATTTGTTTTGTCCTTGCAAAGTTTAAAAGCAACTCTCTGCGACGAACCTCCTGATGCTTTTCTCTCGCAGCATTGTAAACGCCTCCCAAGTAGCTCCACAGAAAAAGACCTGTCATTGTCTCACATTAAAGCTCACTTACAGCGAAGCAAAGGCAGGACTTGTTGAATATCAGCAGTAGCTTTGCACTACATTAGATTACCTCAGTAAATGAATGAAGCAGAACTGAAAACAATAGGGCTCCCGGTGAGACAATGCCATTTTAATGACAGAGTGACTGCTGGGAAACTGTGATAAATAAGGCGATATTATGCACAGGGGATTCCCGTGTCGCTAGAAATTCAAGTTGCAGAAAGCTACAAGTGAATGTTGAGGAAACACTGAACATTTTTCTCTTAATGTCAAACAGGAAACATTTTCCCGAGCGTGGTGTTTTAGAAGAATTAAAAGTAATTTTAACTTCTTGATTTGATCAGACAAAAGCTGCGTTGTGTCACACAGGAAATCACAGAAATGACCAACTTGTCAATGTCCAAGTTTGTGTTTTGAACCAAATGTGAATAACACACCAACATTTTCCTGTGGGAAAAGACCGCGTTAACAGGTGCTATGAGATTTTTGTCTTGATAAATGAAACGTTATGGTCTTTGTATTATTCTCTGGGCCTGTCATCTTTGCAGCACGCTTTCAGTCTCTCAAAATACGACTTGAAGATTGAAGATATATATAATCCCATATGTTAAAATGACTGCAATTACTGTGTCTCACTGAGCAATTTTAGACCTAAGGTCTCTCCGTGATGATGTTTATACTGTACCTGTGCAGGTATTCTTTTAAAAACTACTCTGTGGTGATGATGGAGGATAATGTGTTTTCAGATTACACTCAAAGCTAAAATAGACGTTCATTTGTGCCGAACTTTCCACACGATGCAAACATAAAGCAATCATTTTGGATTTCAAACAGAGCTCAGACCCTCAGTTAAGAAGTCACACGCCATCATAATCCAGTTTGAATAAAAAAAAAATAAAAATGTAATCCAGTGAAGTAAACAGGAGTCTCACTGCTTGTGCACAAGAATTACACTGGTCCAGTCACTGTTTGTGGTGCTGTACTTTTTTTTTTACTTTTTACTTACTTTTTATTCCACATAAAATATAAAAAATGTCTGAGATTTGTGTTCTTTTTGGGGTTTTTTTGTCCACAGGATCAGCAGTCTGGCAGCTAATCGCCTCCTTCCTCAAACTGCCGGTCTCTGGGACTCACTGCATTGTTGGTGCTACCATCGGCTTCTCCATGGTGGCCATAGGCACCAAGGGAGTACAGTGGATGCAGCTTGTCAAGATTGGTAATGGCTTAGGGCCTGTGTGCTCACTGTATTTCCTCATGCCTGCATGTGCATCTATTTTTACATACAGTTACTCATACTTTCACAAGTGCCCTTTTTCCATTGAAAACAGAATATAAACTAAATATCACCACGGTGACATGTTTCTAATACAGATACAGATACTCTGAAGAACAAACAGTAATCATCAGATTATGTTGTCAGTGAGAACAGCACCCTCGACCACTTTATACAGTAAACAGTCTGAAGACGGAGATTTACCAATTTCTCCTCCATTAGACTCTCAGGAGATCAGCATGTAATGCAGCCACAAGACAAATTTAGATTAAAACAAACTCTTGCTAATAAACTGTCTGCTGCTTCCTTCATAGTTCATACCTATTCCTGTAGTTGAAAGTTATTCTGGGAATTGGCTACTTACGTACAGTTTTGTTCTTTCTATTGTCTGCTACTTCATACTTTCACTTAACAACATTTCACAGGCAAATATTGTACTTCTTACTTCACTTTAATCATTTGATAATGTTAGTTACTTGATCACATGGACTTTATTGATCTTGAGCTGGGAAATTTGCTTGTTACAGCTCAAGATGAAACAAAACACAGTGTAAAGTGACAGATAAGGAAATACAAAAAACATTAAAGATCGAAGATATCACAGAAATAAAAAAATATGAGCTATAAACACTATATACAAGTAGTTACCTACTGATTACTGATGATTAATAATGCAAAATCTAATAAAAATAAATGATATTTATTATATTATAGATACAGTATTATAGATTAAGATAAAACTTTATTGATCCTTAGGACAGGAAACTCACAAGCTACCCAGCTGATATAGAAATATTGGAAGTAATTAAAATTCACCTTCATCAGCTGCAACATTAAAGTAATGAGCACATTAATGCAACAATTATAATCCAGTAATGCATATACAATATTCTGATATGCACTGTGAGTACGTGTGTTTTTGGTAGTATATTTGGATGCTCGTACTTTTTCATGCCTGTATTTCACTGTTGAACAAGATCTGAGTGCTTCTTCCGGCGCTGTTCTGGGAAGTGTAGTAAATTACTCATGAAGAACAGAAGATGAGTCCTGTTTAAGAGACAATTGTATCAGACTCCATCACGGCTGCCTGGTGATATTTTATCAGTGTGCGATTTTAGTCTGGTTCTCTGATGACTTGTTCTCTCCTCTCCTCTCTCTCCAGTGGCATCGTGGTTCATCTCCCCCTTGCTCTCTGGACTCATGTCTGGACTCCTCTTCATGCTTATCAGGCACTTCATCCTCAGCAGGGTAGGCTCACATTACGACACATAAATAAGCACGATCTGTCCTCATTTAATTATTATCTTCTTATTTGTATTTCTGGTTCAGAAACATTTTTAACCATATAAATACCTGCTACGAGCTTTAAAATCAGAGCACTTTTTATGACCTCCTATGCAGTGGACTGTTGCTGTCTGTTTTATTTGAATGATTTTATGATGTGTGCAGGAAGTGCCTGTTGTCATGTTCCCATAGTAAACATGTAAAAGTGAGCCATCGGTCCAGGAGTCTGAAATAGAATTTATTTTAAAAAAGATTTTAGGACGCAGACATACACGTGTAAACACGTCCAAAGAACTTGAGCGCAGATAAAATCCATTTGATTTGGCAACACCCGCAGATCTGTTGTTATGTAACAGACAATCTCTCTGGCAGACCAGGAAGAGAGAAGTGTTGTAGATCATCCTAAGGTCACGACAGCAGGATTATGTATGAATGAGTCATAGGACGATTTGTCATTTGGACTGGAGCTGCTATGTAGCTGGGTCAAACCCCGGATGACTTCATCTTTGTCTCTGCAGGCTATTTGCATCAGCTAAATCTGAATATTTAATCCCTCTATTGTACTGTGCTGTGTTTTCTAAAATGTACAGTCAAGATGAGGGTTTAGTAGACGTGAGACTTTTACCTTTGCAGGTCAGGTCATGCTGTGCATCATAAAGTGCTCATTGTGCAAGAGTGAACTGTTGGATGTCTAGTTTTACCTCATCATCTCTCTTCATGATTTCCACACCTTTGACCTGAGCTGAACGTCTGACCTCAATAGGAAGTTGTGGCTTTATTCGACGTGAGCATATTTAGCACGTTGCATGTTTAGCACCACAACAAAAAACACACCGTGAACAACACAGTTTGATATTGTAATGATAATGTAATGTCTGCAACGACAGAGCACTAACATCTTGATCTGTTGTGTGTTTTCATATTTACAGCCAGTCAAGGGTGATGTGGTTAGTGAGAGGTTATCAGGTATCAGCTCTATCCATATATGTAAATGAGAGTGTGACGTGTATTTAAAAGAAACAGTCACGTAAAGTCCTCCCAGATATAAAACCTAAACATGAATCTATCATCATATCAGAAACTGTACCAAAAATCTGTGTGTGTGTGTGTTTTCTACATAGGATGACTGTGTCCCTAATGGCCTGCGAGCGCTGCCCCTCTTCTACGCCTCCACGATTGGGATCAACACATTCTCCATCTTGTACACTGGAGCACCACGTAAGTGCTCATTCAGTGCTTCATTTAGTCTGACACCAGCGTGTGATCACATTATCATCCCAGTCTTAATGGCTGATAGTGCCAATGTCGTTTGCTTACTCAAAATTCCATTTGAAGGTGTGACAAGAGTATAATACTCTGAAACCACTTGCAAGGTGTTGTCTTCTTATACCTGTGTCTGTGTTCATTAATTACAGTGCTCGGGTTAGAGATGCTGCCGGTGTGGGCCATCTTTCTCATCACTTTAGCTGAGTCGCTGGTCTGTGCCGGTCTGGTCTGGGTATTCGTCTGTCCCTGGATGAGGAGGAAAATAGCAAGTAGGTATCTGTATGTGTGTGTGTGTGTGTGTGTGTGTGTGTGTGTCTGTGCGTCCAGTCTTTCTCACAACATCTGAACATCCAACACTCTGACCCAGGCATAAGACAACAGGGCAGCACCCTGTACTTGCACACTCTGTTCTCTGGCACCAAATGAAGGATGCCAGCGGATGTGTTTTCTCGTTGGCCTCTGCCAGAGTCACTAAAAAAACCCCTGTGGGATCTGTGTAGTACTCCAGTTGCTTTGCTTCGACACTTTCTCTTTTTTTTTTTATTTTGGGAGTATTGCTGCATGGTCAGATGCACGGGGGTAAAGATCAGAGCCTGCAGTGTAGAAAGCTTTCAGATCAAGGTTCGGAACTGTTTCTCTAATGGGAAAATCAGCCTGCAGCTGAGCGGACAACACTATAAATTACATGACACGTTAAATAAAACAGTGGAAAGAGCGGTAGCTGGAACATCTGAGAGGAGTGGACAGAAGCAAGACAGCCAGTCTGTTAAATTCAACTTAATATAATGCAAGATAAATAAAGAACTACTGTTTATTGCAGCAATCCGGAGAGTAAGGCACAATCTCTGAAGTCTGAGATACAGTAATATCTCCAAACTAGACCTAATAAATGCTTTGCACTGATACGTAAATAAAAAATCAGGTTAATATGAATCGGAATAAATGAGGTCTGTTACTGGAGCGATAATCTCCACATTTAGCCTTCAAATAGAACGATTATTTTCTCCAAACTCTCCCTGGACTCTGAGGAGTGAGGCTGACTAGACCCCTTGTTTTAAACGTGTCATGACCTCCGAATGCCTGTGAGGATTACAGGTAACATCGTCGGTCCTAATCTGGATATTACTGCATCCATCAAAATGAAACAGGCGATGGCTGGGTTTATGTGTTTGTACTGAGGGTTGTGTTGAGGAGTACGGAGGCATCAGGTCTATCGGCACTGGGATTAGTCTGGATCAGCTGACGGCTATACTTGTGTTTGTGGAATGCTGCTGCAGTTCTCTTGTTTTCTGAAACCAGGCTTATTTCTGATTGATTACTGTTGATATTAGAGAGAAACTGAACAATACGCTTTCAACAAAAACATGCATGAAAGAATTATAATAAGAAAAATAAGATGCAGCAGCCAACATTAGTGATTTACTTGTGAAACTCGTGTTCTGATCTCATTAGCTTGCCCTAATTGGAAACCATCCAGATGACTTTTCAATAAAACCTCAGTCTTTTCTGCCAGCATTTCATTTTTTTATCGTTCTCTTGTTCAAGTACCACTTGAATAAAATAAGCCATGTTCATGTAAATGCAGTTCTCCTCATAATTAGTGACCGTGTGTTAGCACAGAGGATTAAACTTTCTTAACTAAACCTTCCTTTGCTTGTTTTCTTCCAGGTCGTCTAAAGAAGGAGCAGGCGCTGTCCAGGATCTCGGATGAAAGCCTGGACAAGATACCTGAAGAGGAGGAGGAGAGCCCTGTCTTTAAGGAGCTACCAGGAGCCAAGGGTACAGATGAGGCTGTGTTGCCACTCACGGGCGGCAGCAGTGAACGTGGCACCCGCGACTCCAGTGGAGAGCTCACCAACCTGGCTAATGGAGGCACCATCCTGCCTAACGGCAGGGTGTACGGTAAGACTAGACTATTTTTTTTTTAATGTGCTGGTAGATCACTATATCTATGAAACGTGAGGAGAGTAACTGTAGCACTGCCGCTTAATGACTTAATTGTTAATTAATAATTAAGTGAACTCTACAGAAATGCTTCCTCTTGGGATACAAGTGTCCAATTTAGACATCCAGCTTCCCCAGAGTCTCCTTTCCTTTGAATTAAATATAACTGAAAGTGTAAATGTGTTGCCATTGGATACTACTTGGCATCCACACCCACTACTTCTTTATTTCTCCTTCAGGCCGGACCCACTCGATGACCAACGGCTGCCTCAAGTCACCCGTCTCCAACGGCAGCTTCAGCTTTGACGGCCACATGCGCAGCGATGGCCAGGTGTACCACACCGTGCACAAGGATTCAGGTCTCTATAAGGACCTGCTTCATAAAATCCACCTGGGCCGCATGGATGAGAGCGACCGTTCAGGCTCCAACGCCGGCCCAGCTGACAACAATTACCGCCTGCTGCGCCGCAACAACAGCTACACCTGCTACACAGCAGCTATATGCGGCATGCCCGTGCAGCCGCTCATCCGCACGGAGTCACGCGAGGACAGTGAAAAGCTGGTGGGAGAGGGGGGCGGCAGGAGCAACAGCGTGTCCTACTCCAAGAAGAGGGTACGCTACGACAGCTACTCATCATACTGTAACGCCGTGGCGGAGGCCGAGATCGAGGCAGAGGAGGGCGGGGTGGAGATGAAGCTGGCCACAGAACTGGAGGGGGTGGAGGAGGAAGGCGCTCCGGCTCCAGTGCCTCTGGACGACTTGACCGAGGAAGACCAGGAGGAGAAGGATAAACCTGAGGTGTTCCTGCTTTTCCACTTCCTGCAGATCCTCACCGCCTGCTTCGGCTCCTTTGCCCACGGAGGAAACGATGTCAGGTGCTGCCTCCTGCTGCTTACAGGACATACAGCAACACATATAGCAAATACACGTATGTGAAGTCACCTTTTCCTAGCACTGCATCATGTAGCATAAATACTCCTTCTACTTTCTTCACCTTTTCAGTAATGCCATTGGGCCCCTGGTGGCGCTGTGGATGATCTATGACCAGGGTGGTGTCATGCAAGATGCCCCCACTCCTGTCTGGCTGCTATTTTACGGTGGTGTAGGCATCTGTGCCGGCCTGTGGGTGTGGGGGCGCCGAGTCATCCAGACCATGGGGAAAGACTTAACTCCCATCACCCCCTCAAGGTGAGAAAGCCACTGCACCAGTAGAGCAGGCAGAAAGGTGTGTGTGCGTGTGTGTGTGTGAGTGTGTGTGTGTGTCTGTATTCTTGCAAATGGGTGAGAAAGACACATTCGGACGAGAGTGAGAACGCCTTTTTGTGGTAGAGGTGAACTGTCCAACATGCTTGATTTCACTTGCTCCAAAAAGCCTCGACATGCAGACACACACAAGTCCATCGGGTGCAACAGCTTCCTTGGTAAGTGTTTACGCGCACAGCTGTATTAGTACACACACACACACACACACACACACACATACACAAAGTCTTAATAATAAAGCTGTTGAACAAGCAATTCAGCTGACAGTAAAAAGCATAAACCAAAGGCAGCACAAAGGTGGTTAGAGTGCTCTGTTGCCTCAAGTGTGCACCACAGGTACAGTAAACATGTCTGACTGATCAGGGGTGTTTGTCTCAAGCATTAACCACTGTACTCCCCAAACAGAGCTGCCGCTGCAGACAGAGACACATTTTCTTACACAGGCAACCTGCGAGTACAACGTTGTGTTTGCATGTATAAGTGATATTTATATTTTTCATCGAGAGCAGACTGATTAATGTAGATATATGAGTACATTTTCTTAGATATTAAGTCGATACAGAAGTGAAAGGATATTTTCTGCCTGTTTCAAAGATAAATACATAAATACGTCGCGATCTGTGTGTCGCACATTTTGACAGTAATCACACAGTCACAGTTTAAACCAATTCATTCCTTCTCTGCAACACAGAGGAGACTGTATGCATTCTCTATCCTTCTTCTGCCCTCTGACCTATTACATAATAATTATTAATAAATAAGTAGTCTTTTGGACCACAGCACGTAAAACCGCAGGGCTCCTTTCATCCCACAACCTCAGCAGCAGACGTCACGCATCCTAACCACTGACTGCTGCTCCTCTGTCCTTGAGATCAGTCTCTCTCTCTCTCTCTGTCTCTCTCTCTCTCTGTCTCTTTCTCTTGCTGTCCATCTTCCCACGCATTAACTGAGCTCTGTGTGTGTGCGTGTGTGTGTGTGTACCTCAAGGATGTTTGTGTGTATCGTGTCAGCTTAAAGAAACCAGGCTCCATGCCTGCAAGCCATTGTGCAGTGATGGTACTGTATGTGTGTGTGAATGCATACATATTAAGGTCTAATTGTGCCAGCAATTTATGTGTGTGTGTGTGTGTGTGTGTGTGTGTGTGTGTGTGCGCACTCTGTTGCCTGGCAGAAACATCACACAGGGTTTCAGGAAGTTGTTTGGCATTCTGGATGAAGAGAAGTAGAGCAGGAAGGGTGAGGGTGGGGCGAAACCACAGTGGGAACCCTGGCCTCTCTTCCCCAACCGCAGGGAGGGACGCCAGTCTGACTCTTTCTCTTTGCACTTTTTCTTTTTCCCTCCATGCCCCCTTTTTTCATATTCCTCCCTACCCTCTCCTTTAAATCTCTATTTTTGTGGTTAACCCACTTTTTTCTAACTTTTCCTTATTCCTTCCTAATGTCATCTCCTCACTGCATCTTTTTGTCTTGTCTTTTATCGCGTCTCACCTCTAAATCTTTCTCTCTCTTCCCTAAAGTCCTGCAGTTGTTCTCACGCTCACACCATGTCATTATTTATCCATCTCTCTTCATTTCGCCTCTTTCTTTTTTTTTTTTTTTCTTTTGGCCCCTCTCTTTCTTTCTCTCTCTCTGTCTCTCTTAATCTCCCTCTTTCCATCACCAGCTTAGTCTTTTGCCAGGACCCAAAGACAAATTTGCTCTGGTTGACTGTTGTAAAGGCTCTCTTTCCTCCCAGTGTCTGTTTCCATGCATCAGTCTGACAAAGAAGTTTGTTTGGGGCAAGAGGACAGGAAAGTGTGTATGTGTGTGTGTGTAGTTGTTGTCTATAGTGTGTGGCTGAGCTTATGTTTGAGGAGGCACAATGAACACTTGAACAGTGTAGTGTTTCACAGCAGTAAAAACATGTCAGAGTAGGAAAAACACAAGTGTTGATATTATAATAAATGAATGAATGATGGATGGATGGCTCCTGGTGTTGTGCATGCTGGTTCACTGTCACACTATCATGACATACTGAGACAACTGGGTAAAACAGAGTTACGTTAATGATATTAATTACATCTGTTAACTGTGACAACTTTTTAGGCTTTTCTTTAGCTCGGAAGCACTGACCTGACCTGAACAGGGTATATTTTAATGACACTGTCTTAAACCCCAAGGTCACAGGACATCCTACGCGTGTATAGTGCATTAATACTCCTACACCCACAGTTAGGGGGCCCCAGTTATTTGATTGAAGATTGGCTCAAGTCAAATCATCAGGACACTGCTGTGACAGAAATTGGCCCTTGCCGTTCGTGAGCACCACAGCGGCAACCGGAGTGAAATGTTGCAGATTTGACAAATTAAAATTCAGCAGTGTTCATCCCCAGAGCCTTACCTCCGAGCTCGGAGGTGAGTTTTAATGGCTGCTATTTTTTTTTTTTTTTTTTTTTTTATTTTAGTAACCGCAATGCAAGAAAAATCAGCTAGTGATTCAGCTTCAAGTTTCTTTCCTGCTCGTCCTGTTTCTCTCCATCTTTCTTTGTCTTCTTCTTTCTCACGCTCCTGCTCTTGTTACTTCATTCAAATCTGTAGTTTTCCACCCCAAGAAAACGGCCAATAGATTAAATAACAAAAAGATAAATAAATTCTCTTCCAGTGCGCCAACTGGTCCGGTGTCAGTGTGAATGATGTTTTGGAAACAGGACACGGCTTCAGATGATGTACGAGGCAGAAACACAATCACACAATGTCCACGACTCTCTACCACATGATGAAACTATACTCTTTATGAATTTAGGACCTCATAAACATGCTGTCTTTATTGTGTGTTTTAGACAGAGGGAGTGTGATTACCATATTTTCTTTCCCTTTCCTTGTTGAGCGTACTTGAAAAAGCTGTTGAATGTTCTGCTATGCTTAATATGGATGCTGAGCGAGCCATCAGCAGCACCTCCCGGACATGACAATGAAGGATGTCTCTTTGCCTCCCCACCCCCCCTCCTCCTCCTCCTCCTCTCCCCTCCTCCCTCCTCCACAGTGGATTCACTATTGAACTGGCTTCTGCACTCACAGTCGTGTTGGCTTCCAATATCGGAATCCCTGTCAGTACCACACACTGCAAGGTATGACTGAGGCGCCCCTCCAGCTGGCCTCTCAACTCCCCCCCTACAGGCATCTCCAGGGGGACGGGGGCACTCACACTGCCTCCCACTGGGCTGCAAATACTCAAAACAACTCACGTCCAAATCAGTCTTGCAATCGGATGATTTGTGTGGATTCTTCCATGTTTTTCATGAGCGTGTCCATTTAATTTTCCTGGTTGCGTTTGTAAAGATAAAATGTATCTTTAGAGACATCAAAGTTCAGATGCTTGTGACAGAAGCGGATAATTCCAGTTTGTTACAAACTGTGTTTTATTCTTTAATTTTGGCCGTCATTTCCACCAGTTATGATAAGATTGTACAGGCTAAAGTAACTGCTGAGATCCGGGAACGTGGCGACATTGCTACAACAAACTTAGACTGTGTAAGAACAGCAGTCATACATTGTTAATCAGGCAGGTTGTTAAACAAGCAAGGGAGTAATTTCCACTGGGGATGGGAGGAACATGTCCATCTCACTTTACAAAACACTATTTCTGTCCCTTGTTTGGACAATTTCCTCACTGAAATCTCCCTGAGCCAGTGTCCTTTGACTGTCCAGCTGCCAAAATACAGGAGGGATTAATTTGGGGAGGTTTTCGCCTCCCAGTTCACATACATTTGTCCCGCCTAATTGCTGGAGATTGTCCGGACAGTATACAACCTGTTAGGAAACTCTGCAGGCATGCTGTAATGGATCAGTCATCTATATCATTTATTATCTCGTCTGCATGAAGGAATTTAAACATGATTTGAGCAGAGTTTATTGCATTTTAATGTGAACCCATGACGTCACTGTTTTCCCACAATTATCTTGACGAGTGTGATAACATAACTGTGAGGAATGTTTGCCAAAACTATGAAAATAAGACCAGGGTTGTGTCATAAACTAGAATTAACCTTTAATTCCCTGCATCTACTAAACTTTGAATGCACTGAAAGACAATCAGACAACTGTATGCAGACAGCCCCGGGCAGCAGTGTGCGGCCCCTCTCCCCCGTTCTTTACAGGAACCAGCAGGACCCATGCTGAAAGACATAGCGGACCCTTCCAGCCCCTTCCCCATCAACATGGTGTCTCATCATCTGTTTCATTCCCACCAACTCTCTTCCATTTTGCCCTTTCAGCACTGGCATGGTTTGGTGTGTGGGTCCCTCCACCCTCCCGTGCTTGGCTACGAGCAGACTCCTCCCTCCCCACCCACCCTGCACCACCAGCTTCCTCCTCCCCCTCCCCCCCGACCCCAACTGTCACCACTTGTTTTCCACTTTTTTACCCCCCCTCTCCCTCTCCATCTTTCTCTGTCTCTCCACTCATCTGTCTTCACAGCGGATTTTGCATTGAAGTAATGAGTGCGCTAACAGTGCTTGTTGCATCAAATGTGGGCATCCCTATAAGCTCCACCCACTGCAAGGTATTGGAGTCATTGGTAGTGAAGCTGTACTACAGAGCCCTCACAGAGCTCATCCTCGCTTCACCTTCAGCTGTCAATCGCCAAAGCCAATCACAACTCCTGGAGTTGTTGTTTTGATCTCTCCTGCAGTTTCCCTCCAGCAGCACACTCAACAATTCGCCTTTAAACAGACTTTGTATGGAACTTTTGATTAAAGTCGATGCAACCTATTAAGACACAGAGCCTTATATCACAAGTGCATAGCAGAGAGCAACATCCCGAAATGTTTGATCTGATGTTTTTAGTCGAGATACTTCTAATTAGATTAGAAGTATCACATTTTTCTGTAGCCAGGCTCATTTTTTTTAATGGAACAAATATTTAATTATGGAAGGGTCAAACTTTTCCCCTGTTTACAGTCTTTATGCTAAGCTAACTGGTAGATATTTTACCTTCAAATTGGCACACTGGTGGAGAAAGTTTAGCCCATCTTGTTGACAATGTCAAAACGAGTGTAATCTGTAAAGACCTGTAAGTAATGTAAAACTTAAAATATGTTCATGATTTAGGCAAATACTTCCAAAATATGTGCTAAAGGGAAACTGCTGAAGACTCAAAACTGATATTTAATTGCTGATGATCAATTTGTCTAAACATCAACATCGCCATCCATACCTTACCTTTCATTCCTCACCTCCAAATACCCCCGTCTCCTCCCTAAAACCTCGGATAATCAACCGCTATGCTAAGATCTACTGATGGTTAAAAGTTTATAATTGTGGTGGTGATTTGATCGAAGTGGTTGTGTGCAGGGGATTCACAGACGTTGTTGGACAAAATCAGTATTGAATTATTCATTTTCTCAATTTAAGGATGCTTCAAAGTGACACTGAAGATTTCCAAAAGTAGCCAACAGCGTCTGTAAACATCTCCCAGATGGACGCGAGAGTGAATGTGCGTATGAGCAGTGACGGGCATCCATTCGGTTCCGTCTCACTTTTCTTTATGTATCTGGATTCTTCTATTTCTGTGCAGATCAAACTGAATTGATGCCCAGCCCTGATGTGTGTGGAACGCTGTGGTGTGATTATGTACAATGACTCGTTGTTTCAAAAGCTCTACAGGCACCAACACAAACACCGAGGTCACACGGAGTTCAGGCTTTGCTGCCGCATGCCTGAAATACAGCAATCGTCTGTAAACAGACATCTTGACCACAAAGTTTAGACATTGTTCCATATTGGCTTTTAGAATAGTGCCAATTACCCAAACGACGGAGAATCTGAGGCATTTTAGAACACAACTTAAGAGATTGGCTTATTTGACAAACATCTGCTTCCCCGTGGATGTTTTTTTTTTTTTTTTTTTCCTAGCGTAACTTTGAGTAAGACTGAGCTGTGGACTACAAACACAACTCCGTTGATCTGACTTTCCACATTTAGTCGAGAGTGTGACAGAAGGTGTCTCATGTTTCTCTGGCCGTATATGAGCAAGCACAATTTAACTCCCGCCTCCATGCAGCGTGACAAACAGAGCTGAAACCAGTCACTGTACATGCCGCTCCAACACACCACGGCGTCTGAAACGTTTGCGTGTCTTCTCATTCAACATTGGTGTAATGTGATCACTTGGATAAAGGTGAGAGGACGGTTAATCGGTGGACGTCTGACATGAGCAGATATGATTTTACATTAGCTGAGTAAAAAAACCCTCAAAATAATCTTTTAGATGAAAATGTAACTGCTGATTTCAGACATCCACACCTAAAAATCAGTAGGAGTAGTACTAACTTTTACAGTTGGCTTGCTTTAACTACCACAGACATTTTGTACTGAGCTTGTGTTGAAGAGCTGAAGGTCGTGTACAGGCTTTTCTGTTCGAATCAACTTTTGTTCACTTACCTGTGGATCGTTTCAGCTATTATCAGTGGTGGAATGCAACTAAATACATTTACAAAGTACTTTGTAAGTTAAATGCAGTTTAACTGCAGCTCTAGTTACTTCATTTTAGTACACTAAAAGATTATTTTTGAGTAAAGGATGTGAGTACTTCCTCCACCACTGGTTTTTGTGACAAAGACAACAAACATGCTGTATGACTTCCTTCCTGTCATGTCCTTTAGAGCTAGATGGACAAATAATGGCCAAACATACAGTGTATGTACAACAAAAACAAGCTGACATTATCGAAACACAAAATCTTATGAAGAAAGCCCGAACAGGCCTTCAGCTCTTCACATCGTCGCTTTAAACCTTTTGTTCTGTGCTGCAGCTGATTGTTTTCTTTCTCCCCCCCCCTTGACTGCTGCCTCCAGGTGGGCTCAGTCGTGGCCGTAGGTTGGATCCGCTCCCAGAAGGCTGTGGATTGGCGCCTCTTCAGGAACATCTTCCTGGCATGGTTCGTCACAGTGCCCGTGGCCGGCCTGTTCAGCGCTGCTGTCATGGCCCTGTTCTTCTATGGCATCCTGCCCTTCATCTGAGGGCACGTGGACGGGAGGGAGAACGGAGGAAGAACAAGAGAGTCAGAGAGGGAGAGAGCGAGAGAGAGAGAGAGAGAGAGAGGGAAACTTGGGTAAAAATCATAGCTCGAGTGTTGGGGTTGCAGATAAAGGTGAAGGAAATGAAGAGAGGGTGAAAAGGGCAAGGGTGACGGGAGCTCAGAGGTTTACAGATGGACTTGGTTGTACTGTGGATGTGAGGAGGGTTGGTTCATATGCTGCCTGGCTCCGTAGTCCAGAGATCTTTTTGACTCACTTGAGTTTCTGATCGGTTTTTATTTATTCTCGTTTTGGGTGCATAAGAAAGCGTGGAACCAGCGTGTTCGCCATACCATTCAATCTGCTGTACATATGACAACAACAGGGGGATTCTCGGTAATTCTTAACACAAATTATGGTCGTCGGAGAAACGGTGGCAGTCATTTTCTGTCTCTTCATTTAAGAAAAAATCACAAGTTGAAGGAAAAATTAAAAAAAAAAAAAAAAAAAAATGCGGCACACTGTTAAAAACAATCCATTCTGCACACCTAAACCGACAAACATGCCTGCAGTAAAACTATATCATTCTGCCTGCAATCCCAGGTAGCATAGACGGTCAAGTGCTTATTATGAATATTATTGTTCCAAAATGCCAGAAAAAAAAAACCTGTACATAATGTTATATTGGATTGAGTGTGATCTGTTGTATTGCGGCTTGCTTTAAAGTTTAAAAAAAAAAAAAAAAGACAAAGAAAAGATGTGCGTGTGGTCAACCAACCCATCCATCATCTCACTCTTTAACATGCTAGCCAGGTACAACTAGGGCCAAAATGGAAAGGTCGCCTCAGAGAGGGGTGGTGGGACTGTCACTCTGCTTTTTTTTTTTTTTTTTTTTTTAATTTTCCACATGATACCATAGAAACCTGATTTGCTAAAGAATTGATTTTTTGTCAAGAGCTCCTGTATGTTTTTAGAGATGGATCTCATATTTTTTAATGATGTATTATACTGTAATTTGTACTGTAAATACTGTCCTTAAAGAGTTTGGGGGACGGGTTTGGGGGGGGGTGGTCATGGTTTGTTTGTAATGTCATACGGAGGTCGTTCAGATGGGTGGGGGTGGGAAAGGGGCTCTTCACCTCTTCATGATGTCATATTATAGAGTATGTTTCATCCTGGAGTACACACTCACACTCATTGAACACACACACACTCACACTCATTGACAGGCTGCTGTTTTGCAGAGGGTGGCAGAAGTATATTGATTAGATAACAGTGTTTCTAAATGCAAAAGTGATGAACCGAACATATAAATGTTCCATTCCTTCTTTATTTCATCAGTAAATTCAACAGTATTGATTGAGTATGGAAAGTTCTTTAGTTAAAGGTTTTCCTCTTAGGTGGTTTTCAGGTTTAGGTGCAGCAGAAGCCAAAACACTAAACTAAGACCCAAACACTGATATGGTCCTGTCAAATGTTCCCATATCTTCATCCCTATGCCTTTTTGTTTTCATACTTAGAGCTACGTTACTAGAGTCATTCAAAGGCTCACTGCCAATGATCAACCTCTAAACTCTTCATTTCCGGGGTCATTTCAGATCTCCCGCCCTGTTCACCAGTCAGATTACATGCCTTTGTCCAGGGTTTGGCAACCCTGAACCTCTTGTCTCATGCCCCTTATGTGACAAATCTAATACGGCCCCCAGAAGCTGAAGCCTATTATGTGTCATATCAAACACCAACTGTTGTATTATATAACTAAGCCAGTTATGCAGAGGTGGGAAAAAAAGGGGGTTTCAACCCCCGAGCCACAGTTGTAGCTCCTCAAAACAGACTGGTCGTTGTTGTTGTTGTTTGAACCGTAGAAGCATTTAGTCTATTGATCACCTGTGTTTCAATCTAAGTGCTGAAGGTTGCGTAGATATCGTGGCATCACGTTCAGGGGCTGCGCTGAATCCTAGCGGACGCTTTCAGGCCACCCGTTTCACGAAAAATATCACAAGGCTCTCGTCTTAGGATCATTATGTTCGATCGAGATGGTATCTGGTGGGGGTGGGGGGGTGGGGTGGGGGTAGTACTGATCATCACCAGCTTTTTAACAGGGTCACCTGACCTGTAGATGAACAAAGTCTAAAGCTTTTTTTATTTGAACAAACTCGATGCCAGGTGTTGCAAGTTCTTTTTGTTCTTGTGGTGTGTTTCCTAATTTCATTTTGTTTTTTGTTTTTTTCTCTCATGAACAAATCTATGCTTAAGTAGCCACTTGCCTTGTAACATTGTGTTTTATTTCGTGCAGAGATACAGTAAAAAAAAAAAATTATTAAGTACTGTGGTGTTTACATCGTAACCATATTGTAGAGTATCTGAGAAAAAAAAACTGTTGCCTAATGATGCCAATGAAAGAAAAACTATTAACCATGAACTTTTAAGTGCAAGTAAAAAAAAAAAAAAAGAAAACAAATAACCTGAAGTGTCTAGAGAGAGAAAGAGAGCGAGAGCAAGCGTGCGCGCGGTGACTCGTTTTTGTTGCGTTAACACTACATGTATGGGTGCAATTCAGTAATGAAGAGAGCGACTAGAGAAATTTCATCAAGACTATATATTTTTCTACCATATCTGAGTTTTAACCTGGGCGAGCTTCCAGACACTTAGGAGGACACGCTGTGGAGGTCGATGGGAAATTGGAAAACGAGGGCCTGTTGTTATAAGATCACAGTGATGATGCTTAGTCAACGGTCTTATTTACAGGGTGTCTTCGCCTCGCTGGTGCCATGTGCCACACATCCTCTAAAGCCCAGCGTGTTCTCCTAACATGTAGATTGATGTGTCGGTTGCCAATAGATCAGATTTTTAAATTACCATTTTTATTTTTGAATTTTAGATGAAAACACTTTGTAATTTTGTTTCCCTATACTGCTTTAATCATGAGCTGCGAGAGCAGGACGGCGTCTTGCTAAAACCTGGACGATTGCTCACCGAAGGCGAAATCTCGAAGCAAACTCGGCAGTTGAGAAACTTTAATCGTAAACTTGGTAACTGATAACTGGACTGTGAGGACATTTGTTTCCTTGTTTTGGCAGGTAACCACTCTTGAAGCTCATACTTTTACTCTTTCACAGGCTGAGTGTTCCCCGGGGGGTGGGGGGGCTGCACAGACATGGGTGTTTTCAAATTCTCTTTGTACTCTTGTACGGTGAAGGTGCCTGGAGGAAGTCCATTTTCTAAAGAAATGTCATGATGCACAAGAGATCTGGCCTCGTCCCCCACCCCCGCAATATCAAAGATCTACAGCTTGTAGAAAATCAGATTGTGTCGAACAGCAGCAACTGTGGCCACAAGTCACAAATGCATGATAGTAAATGTGCTAAATCATACTTTAACAGTGTTTTACTGCTTTTGACTGATCTTTTAGCTTCTTTCAAAGGTTACATAGTCTTACCTGCTTATAAAGTCTCATCAAGACATAAAAATGCAATTTGCGTGGACGGCATGCAGGCTAGACCAGCAGGCCAGAGATGTTAATATGTTCTCCTGTACTAGACAGTAACACTTGAGCACCTTGTCATTCTTCCAAGATTTAAAACCTCATAGTAGTTGCTACTGAATATTTATCATAACAAATATGTTATGTTACTGCTTAGAAAAGTTATAGAGGCATATTTAACTTTAAGACACTTCACTGGCTGCAACATGAATGTCGCTTTTGTTTGTGGTTTAGGCCACACTGAAATGAGACTGAGTTCCACTTTTATGTTGGATTATGAGGTTTATTAGAGGTCAGCCAGCACGCTCCAGATATCTGCTGTGTTCTCGATCCCCGTGCTCTGCAGCCCCTCCTCCCCCTCCCAAACCTTTCTAACTCAGACTGTCATTTCTTTTTTTTTTTGTTCTGTTTTTCCATGCATTCTCAGCCCTGATAGGCCAAAAGGGATGCACTGCTCAAGACAGGGAGGGAAAGCGAAAATCGTCCTGTGGTGGCAGCGTGAAACATATCTGATGGCAATGGCTCAAATGTACGTCATCGTGATTATTGAAAACAGCTAACAGTACATTGTTAGTTATATATATTAAAGCTCGTGAAACTTAAGTCTTACATCTTTCTGTGTAACATTAAATATTAATTGCTGAGAACAACAATTAAAATAAAAGTTTGGAGAGAAAATGAGCTGAAAAGGACACAATCATTTACAAGAAGATGACAAAAAAAAAAAAAATGACACCAGAATGTCAGCCGGAAAATGAGTCAGATTTAATGGAAATCAATTATACACAAACTCAACTAAAGGTTCTGATAGCTCGTATTGTATCCTGAAAGTCAATAATTCCACTAATTGTGCAGGTAACATTTGTGATGACCTTTTTAAGAAATTGTGTTAGATATGAACGCAGTCACTAGATGGCGAGGTCGGACACTTTCCCTCCCCGTAGAGAGGGGACAGCATTTTAGACCAGTCCGTTTCACCTGATCAGTATAAATCAAAGAATGACGTCATTGCCATTGAGGGAGTTACTCTGCTTCTATTGCAATTTAACTGTTTTGTAACATTTTTTTTTTTTTTTGTAGAGAAACACTAGAGAAACAGAACGTGCCATTTCTTTCTCCCTGAATGTGCAATACAAGCTGTCTCTTGTGAAGGTGCAACTACATCGCTGTCACTCTGTGGTCGTGTAGCTCCACCTGTCCTGGTGTAATAGCGCCCTCTACTGTTTGTATGGAACTAGCACCACCTCACAGAGGTGGAGGGGCATCAGTTCAGACCTTCATCTGGATGTGGCGTGCTGTCTCTAGTTTTCTGGTCTGTTTTGTAATAGAATGTGCTCCTTTGGCTGGCCTGCAGGCTTTACAGCTCTGTGTTGTCTTTTTACTGTTTACTGCTATTTAACTGTCCGGTCCTTCAAAAGTTAAAAAAAAACAACAAAAACAAATGAATAAAAAAATCAAAAGAAACCGTAGCCTGCTTCTACAAAATCTTAAAGCTCTTCTGATTTGCATATATCGTACTGTAATGTTTTATTTAAGATTTTAGTGAAGAAAATGTCTGCATTTAAACTAAATTATGGGAATTAAAATTACAAAGAATACCAAAAAAAAAACAACAAAACAAAACAATGAGTTGTGTCTTATTTCTGGAAAGATGTGTATGAGTGGAACACTTACTTGCTTTAAAGGTCCAGTGTGTATGATTCATGGCTCAATATCATTTGTGTATGATCACCTGAAAATAAGAATTATTATGATTATGATTCTACAGATGCCATGGGTCCTCTGACATGGAGTCTGCCATGCCACAGCTCTTTCTTCATAAGCCCAGAAGTGACACATTAAACACTGGCTACACATCGGGCGTTATGAGTTTTTCTCGCATTTCGCGGGTCACCGTGGTTTCTCTTTCTTCACTTGGAAAGGGGCTCACAATCTGCAACCACGCCACGAGATGCCATTAGATCCTACACACTGCTCCTTTAACACATTTCAACACGCACACTGTGGGACAATGATTTATTTAAGCCTTAAATCAAAATCTCTATAATCTCTCTCCATATATTTATTTTTCTGTCTTGTATGCTGTGCAAAGTTTGAACGTTAGTCTTAGACTAAGCTAAGCTTTTCAAACCTCAGACTTCTGTGTGGTGTAACCCCAGTTTCTCTTGATCACATTAAAAGGTTATATTTTTATTTCCTATTCTTCCTGTGAAATATTCCCTCATGTAGCTAAGTGCTTACTTTAATTAGAACTTAAACTGTTTTTTTTTGTTGTTGTTTTTTTTTCTTACAATTGCAAGTCAGTCTTACTATTGAAATATTTACTCTTACTTGCTTCAAAACCTTCACAGTGTTGGTGTTATATTAACTTTATTGCTGCGCTCTCCCAACATTTCATGTCGTGGTTGTGTCTCTGCTGATTTCCGCCCACTTTGCATATACTTGGTTTCCTACAGCAACCGCCCTCTTTAAAGACTGAATTAATCTGCCAGATCTTTTCAGGCTGTTGTTATTTAGGGTTTTGAGCTCAGATAATAATTCAGTGACTTGGCACAGATTGCGTCCTAAGTTTCCCAGCACTGTGGCCGTCTGCGCTGGGTTTAATTTAAGACGTCTCTACAGTAACGCTGAAAAATGCTGGCACACAGCAAGTGACACCATTTACGTTGAATGGGATAATGGTTTCCATTTCGTGTTGGTTCAATCAGTAACCAACGAGAAATGGAAACCATAAGCTCCCTGCTGTCAGGGGGTTTGCAGTGTCTCAGAAACATTGACATTGTTCATGGTTAGTGAAAGGTTTTTGTTCTTCTTGATTTCTTTATTTATGGTTTTTGTGTTTATCTTAATTGACAACAGAAACGCCCCTCAGCAGTGATAAAGTGTGGCTCCTGCACACTATTTAAAGTCTCATCAGGCTGGAAGTCCACTTAACCCCCAGCTCCAAGTTTGGACTGACTTCTTGAAGAAAAAGAAGCTTGTACGTTGTCATTCAAACTACCTAATGCAGCTCGAAGCGTTCACTGTAATTTGTGTTATGTAGCAAACACAATTATATTGTTTCTTTTTTGAGTGATTTAAGAGTCATTTTTCTCACGTGAGCTGAATCTGAACCATCTGCAAGTTTCTGAAAGCAGATTTTTGAAGTTAAAACCGATTCAACCTGATGTCAGACAACACACTCTGTAAAGAGAATACCTGAGTTTTCAGTGTTATTAACGTCCAGCTGAAATTAATTTGCATATTTTTTTCTCCTACAGCATACTGTATATATATATGCTGTATAAATCACGTTCTGTCTTTTCATTGGAGACAGATAATAGTGCCCGAAGGAAGAAATTTATTTCACCTTGTGGGCCATAAAGTTGGAATAATTTTGTTTTCGGACACATTCCTCTTTTTATTCCTATTTACACACATCAGGTTAATTATGGTTTAATTTTCACTGTGATGTTTGGAAGGGAGTTTTGAGAAGATACACTTCATCTATCAAGAATAAATCACACTGTCACAATCATTCCATGAGAAGAGGTGAAAATATTTTATTCCAGTGTAGTTGCACCCTGTTACCACATTAAATTGTCTCAATGTTAGCTCTCCATCTTCATGGATGTAGAGATTGTTTTCATAAGAACAATCACATTGTTCTTAACTATGAAATATCTTTTTAAGTCATTTGGATTCGCCAAATATTTTTTTTATATTTTCCTGATGTTTGAATAAAAATCTAATAGTTAATGTCACTGTATTTTGAAGAAGCATCTGAGTGCAAAATTTGGGCTTAACGTTCTTTGTAGACCACACTTATTAAAACACACTTTACTTCCAAGCATGACCGGGTTACCTGTGCCAGTGTGGGTGTGTGATATTGAGATGTTTAAAGAGAGACCAGGGAAAAACACCATGAAATGAAGAGGCCTGTGAGGTTTTAAGCTCTGCAATGCAAAGTAAGTGGACCTTTGATCTTTAATTATTTTAATAGTGTTCCCAAATAGCCTATCGAGAATAATTCACATGCTACATTTTGTTATTCCAGACATATCATGGATTTTTTCCTTTTGATGTCTTTAGATTCTTCGGCCCAGTTTCCATGACACAACAGTATAAATATAGCAGAATGAACTCAAGTGTTTGGATGGTGAAGATATGACTATTTTTACTCTCTTTAGGCATTCGATTTTTAATCCTAATCCTTTAGTTCAGTCCACTTAAACATCACCTGCACTTCTTATGATCTGGCATGTTGATCTGATGATGCGCTGTCGCTGTGAATGAGGACATGGATCAGGAGATGACAAGACTAATTCAGATTGAACTTGACCTGTAAGATAGGTGTTTATTTTTAACCATATGCTGTACATGCTCACCAAGAAGTTAGCAACTGAGAGAGAGAGAGAGAGAGAGAGAAAAAAAAGTGAGAACACAAACCAGAGAGCAGGATTGGGTTAGTTCATTTCCATCCAAAACATTTTTATTGTCCTCCAAACTGAAAGGTTTACCCTGTGATTTGGCTTGTTCACCGAGCCAAAAACATACATTGCATTTCTTCAGGTAGCAGTGGAGGCATACAAAGATCTTGTGGACTGAGAGAAATTAATGGAAAGAGCAATACAGGTTTCTCTCCTTCAAGTCACATGAGAAGTAATCTTTGCATTCATGAGTAATGGAGAGAAGATTAATTTCAGATCACGGGAAGCTTGAGAAAGAAGCATCTGGTCTTCCGTAAAAGAGAGAAAGAGGAAAACAAAGACAAAAAAAACAACAAAAAAACAAACAAACAACCGTATGTGTTGTGTTTCTTCCATGTTAGAAAAAGGCCTGAAAATGGTCACACTGAAGAGATGGTTTCATCTCTGTTTGCCTCCGAGTTGTGTAACGCCTTTATGTAGAGCATCTGTAGTGTACACAAATGGACACTGGATATGCAATTCAAAACCAAAGTGCCCACAGTCGATATAAAGCAAGGTCACATGACCCAAAACAGGTGATGTCACACAAAAGGGGAGGGCGGGGTGTGGTAGGGGTGTGGAGGGCTGAGACTGGGCATGAATGTAACCAAACGCAGCCATCATCAGTCTGTTTGTGTGTGTGTGCGTGTGTGTGTGTGTGGGGGGTGCGGAAATGCCAGTGACGTGGCACTCAGCACCGATAATTTACAGTTACTCAGGTGTCTGAACAAAAAGAGAAAGACCTCCCCATCTAGTGACTGTGCAGTTAAAAATGGGCACATGGTGATTTAAGCTCATGCTTAAGTTGTGGTAAACCATCCAAGCACTTCTTTAATTAATAACTATAAATACACAGCAGCGTTTTTATCGGAGAGGTTTCCGTCTGCCTCCTCTCCCTGGGTGAGTGTGTGATGTGTTTGTCTCTTAAAAACGGCTAACTACGCTTTGCTCATCTGCTAGAGGAAACACGGGTTATGTGGAATTGATTATCAACTTTCATATAGATTTTTCTATAATATATTTATATAGTTATTTTTCCTTTCTCTCACGCACCCACCACGCTTGCTTGCTTTCACATTCTCTCGTCTCACTACTTTTATTCAATGTACACAACGTAATAAACATGGGGTTGAGTGGGGAGCGACAGAGCTGAAATGACAATCACTGAGAAAAAAAATAAAACAAAGCCAAAAAAAAAAAAATAAACAAAAAAAAAACTGCAGTCTTTTTTGTCATCCATTGGCAGTTGGACCGACTCCGCAGTCGGCCAGTTACAATGGTGGTTTGAGGGGCGGGAGTGGCCATGTCATCAAAGGGGCGGCGCAGGAGGCTCTTTCTTCGTTGGTGCTGTTTTAGTCATCGTTTTCGTTGTCTTGGTAGCCGGGGTCGTCTCCTTGAGGTTGAGGTTCTCCAGTGCCACGTCCAAGGTCATGACCTCAACACATCCCATGGCCTCGAAGTCAGCGAAATTCCGCAACGAGCCGTGACAGTCGTCCTCGTCCTCGGAGGAGGAGGCCGAGGCGTCCTCGTCGGGCAGCAGCGTGGACAGCAGCAGCTCCGTTACGAACAAGCTCCTGTCGGCCCACTGGGCCTCGCACGCCTGCCGCTCCGCCTCAGAGAGCCGCGGTTCGCTCAGCCTGCGGGAGACAGATTGAACCGTAATGAGACAAAAGATGAGGATCATGTAACAGTTCATAATAGGAGCAACGCAGATGGATGACAAACTACACATGTTTTAATCAAACATCTATGAAGCTAACACTGAACACAAGATGTCTGATGCGTCACTGAAGTCCATTCATAGCCGATGTGCACTGGAGGTTGTCTTTTTTAATCATTAGTAGCGCTGTGAAATGATGGATTTATGGGTGGGTCACGTTTTGTCTCGTGCACACACATGTGGTTGACACAATACACCTACAACACCCACAATACTCCTGCCACTGAATGACAGGTGGTGGTAATGTGCCATGAAAGGCAGCTATGTGTCAGCGAAGCCAGGCAAGAAGAAGACATAGACGACATAAACAATAAAATGACTAGACAATAATACACACAATTTGTAGTGAGATTAAGCAAAGTAAATATTTTTTAAAGTAAAGTAGACTTTAAAGTAGATGCAGAAAATAAGAGCAATCGTCTCACCTGCTGAGTAGAAACTGGGAGCTATGTGCATTATGCTGTGTGTTGGCCTCCGGTGGACCCGGGTTGGGACTGGGGTTGGTATTGTGAGTGGCGCTGGGGTTTGGGTTTGCGGCAGCTGAATTGGTATTGAGGATTGCATTGGCTCGGCCGCCGCCCCGGGTGGCGTTTCGGGCCGTCTCCAACTGCTGACGCGCCGCCTGGGCCTGCTGGCGCTCCAGCTGGAGTTGCATCTGAAGCTGCTGGAGCTGGGAGGCGGAGGGGCCTGAGCTGAGCTGGCCGCCCGCCGAACGCCGCACCCCCGACAACTGGGACAGCAACTCTGGAGGATCAGGATGATTAGATTAGTTAAGATGCACTTTATTGTCCCTGCACAGAAATGTGGCCAATTTGGCAACTCAGTTACCAACAGCAGCTCCACCAGAACGATGGAGGAGACAATGTCAGGAATGATGATTACAACAAGGAGCAAAGAGTTTGTCGGTTCAGTCCAGTCCATTAGCTTTATTGTCACCGTGCTATAACTACAGCAGCAATCTAGTAGGACCGCTGTGACGCCTCTGATCCACAATCACAGCACTGTGACTCAGAAGAGACACACAGGAGTCCTCAGGAGTGACGTTTCTAGGCTAACCTCACTGTAATACTCCAGTCGGGTCAGCGGCCTAGCAGGTATAGTGGTTCATTAGAGAGGAGGCTGGTGCCCTCTTTTGTGAGGCAGACCCTCATTATGGCACAGCTGGAGCTGACATGGCGAATGCCAAGCGCTGAACCGGATTAAAATTGGGAACAGGATAAACAAGGAATTGCCACAGCAACAGGCCTGCCCACACATAACAGCACTATTCAGACTATGTTGAAGTGGACAGTGGAACACAGACAAGGCGTGTATTGAGAAAAAAAAATGACCACACTTATTTTATGCATATTTATGCCACGCCTGGTTTAACACAGCTGCAGCTATGTGATACAATGACAAGAACGTCCTCACTGTGCTAATAAAAAGAATATAGTTGGGTTTTTTTTCTGTCTGACCTAAATCAGCTTCTTGCTCTGTGCGTCTACCGTCTGTATCAAACACCTACGCATCAGTCAGTGTGCATCGCTCCTCCTCCTCCTCCTCCTCCTCCTCCTCCTCCTCCTCCTCCTGTGTGTGTGTGTGTGTGTGTGTGTGTGTGTGTGTGTGTGTGTGTTGTGTGTGACTGACCTGCTATGGGGTCCATGGCCTCTCTGCTGTAGTTGGAGCTCTGTGAGGTGCTCTGACTGGTGGAGAGCCCCCCTGTGGTGCTGCTGGTGAAGTGCATGTTAGACCTGCGGGCTCGTGGACCCCCCAGCCCGCGCCCAGGGTGAAACATCCTCCTCACATGCCGCACCCCGCTGGACTCGTCGTGATGCTTGGTGTTAAGGAACACATCAAGAGCGTAATAACGGCGCTACAGCTTTCTTTGGATTACACTTTCCATCTATAAACTGTCAAAATATTGTGAAAAATGACCAGAAGCCACACGTTATCTTCAGTCTGCTTGATTTGTCCGACCAACAGTTAAAAAAAACAAATATTGATACATTTAGAAAGTTGGAAGCAGCAAATATTTGCATTGTTTGCTTGTAAAATGATTAATAATTAATCTGTAAAAGAATAGTGAATGAACCTGTAGTTTCACGACACAGACTGTCACTGCCAGTCCACTAAATGCTCACTGCACTCAGGCCTCCTGATATTAACATATCTGCATGGTGCTCTCATGTCTCCCATAAACTCATTATGCACAAGACGGCACACAAAAACACCCACAAACAAAAGCTCTGGCCCGGTTTTGTGCACTTGTTCTGTGCTTCATTTAACTACTTTTTTTTTTTTTTGCATCCTTTGTTTTCGCCACAGCACTTATTCAAAGCACTCTATAAATAAACAGCCTGTCGCCGTCAGACCTCTGAGTCTATCTCAGAGTGCAGCTCACGCGGAGTAATTCAGCGGCAGATTCCTGACAGGCCAAAGCAGATGTTGCCGTATAAACTCTTCACAAAATATGATGAATAACTAAATGTGACGCTCGCTGACAATTCTTGAAAATCCTCTCCTCTCCTGAATAATTTGGAATTATGTGGACAGAAGTCCGCTTGTGCTCGCAGCCTTCTAGCGAGATTCAACAGTAATGAAGTAACAGATACGACCAGTCCTCAGTCTTTTTCTAATAAAACACAGTTTACCTTGCCTGCACTGTTTACAGTATTCACTTCTACATTAACAGTTTTTGTGCCCCCAACTCTTACTGCCTGCCAGCTGGCAGAAATATGTGTCACTTCACCGCATGACTCAATGCCAGCGCTCTCTTTATTCTAAATTTACACCTCAGTAGTTAAAACTGATTATTAAACATGTTGATGTAAGGACAGGCACTGAGTTGGTGGTCAGGTGTGACTGAATAAATACGACTAATAGTAAAGAAGAGAAACTGTGAACTTCATAAAGTGGGTTGGTCACATCACAGCGGATACCTGATCTGCTTAATCAGGCCAATAAAAATGTTGATCCAGATTTCATCAGTTTATCTCCACAAACCTTCAAAACTGCAGCAACACTGGTGTTCAAATGTCCCACATCTACTTTTAACTTGCTGGTAACAGAGCATTCGGATCATTTACCACTACCTCTTATAGAGCACAATAGCCATGGCAGAGTTACTGCCCATATTCTGATATTTTTCCTCATTCATGCTCACTCACCATTGTGATTTGGAGAACTACCACAGGAGGCTTCAATAAGATTAGCAAAATATCAGCAAATGTCAGTTTGAGTAAAGTCTCTCCGCTGCGCTAATCTTTAAAACCACAAAGCAATCTGGACGACATGAACAACATCTGATCTCATCTGGACGTTTTCACACAGAAATATCTACAAATACAACCCGTTTTTTTTTTTTTTTTTTTTTTTGTAAATGGTCATATCGGTGGAGTAAGCACTCCCACTTGAAAAGGATATCAAGTCTCTGGGTGCTCTGTGTTCAAGTGTGAGATGAGCAGCAAAGTCATCTGTCACATGATTTGGGTCGCCACCTGGCAGCGCTGCACATATGGGACAGATCTGGAGGACAGGAAAAGAGAGAGAGAGAGAGAGCGTATCTCAGCACACTTCACTGCACAGCATTCACCAGTTGGTCCTGGGTCCTCCTGAACAAACACTGAGTTTGGTAAATATCTACTGTACAAATAGTAAAATTAAACATGAACAGATGCAATCTCGGGAAAGCTGCAGCTCTGTGTGGAGGCTGTCAGAAGTCAGGATTGATTTTTAGATGTTTGACAGTTTGGTGAGTTAAATCTGCGCCACTTGATAGTCATAGCTGCCAAAATGACATACGAGCTGTACTGATGGACCCTGAAAAGCTGATTAATTAACTGGCATTAATTGGCTACCCTGACAGTCATTTACTCATGAAGTCACTCACTGCCAACGCCTTTTCAGCTTCAGGTCAGCTAATGAGAGTTATGACTAACATGAAAACGTTTCACTGATAGTTCTACAATATTTCTTGACTTTCACTAAAAAAAAAACATACGTGTTTAAAATGTGCCACTCCAACTAACGCTGCACTTCGTTAGGGTACATTCAGACACAATCAGGCATTGTGGTGGTGTGTGGGCCTGAGGTGGAGCTGCTGGGGGTGTGTCTATTTGTGCTGAACGTATCTTCTGTGAAACAATCATGACATAACTTTTTATTTCGTTGATTAACTGCTTTCTCGATGCCCGCACTCCCTCACTCTCATTCACCGTACACGTCTCTCAACCAATGTTCGCTCTTTCACTCTCACAAACCATGGGGCACAAACCAAATTCAACTTCTTCGTGTCACTGTTTTGCAGCGTCAGCCAGACACAGATTTAGAAGCTGGATACATGAAATAAACAAAACCCAGAACAAACAGGTATCAGAGTTCAGCCCGTGAAGTCTGGATAGCCTCAGCTTTAGTGACATTTCAGACTGGCTGGCGGCTGCAGCGTAACATCAGGCTGCGTTTTGCCAAAAGTTGGATCCGGCTCAACTTCTCTGCCTGCGCTTTTTTGGTGGACACCCCTGCGGCCCGCACAGCTGCAGCCAAAACTCCCCATCTCCAGTGAATGGAGCAAAAACCTGAGTTTTTGCTGCAGAGCCAGATTCTGTCTGAATGCACCCTGAACGTGTTTAAATGTGCCACTTCACACAGTTCATTATAAAAAGGTTTGGACCTCTCAAGCAAGTTTGGAAATTCTGCAAGTTGATTAATGTACTGCACTGTTCTAAAACGAATGGGAATCAAAAGGCTGTCTGGAAGGAAGAAGAATCACATGTTTTGGAAAAAGTCAGCAGTACACGAGTTAAAGTTCTTTAAAGTATTTCTTAGCAGCTCTAACCAGTGTTTTCCTGCTGTCAGAAGAAAAACAGTGAGAATCTATAAATAGAGCTGCAGTCTACCTAACATCAATGCCAGTTCAGCTGACATCAGAGCTAACAGGGCTTAAAGTTCAAAAAAATCCTGAGCCTGAACTTTCTCGTCAGGGGGGTGTTATACGGGGCGATGCATACGTTAGACGACGTAGAAGAACTTTTTTTTGCCGCTAATTGCATATATTAGCTTCTTCGCACACAACACACAGGAACACGCACCTGGCTCCACGCCCAGCGCCATTTAATTTTAAGTCTTTTTCAGTTAGGACGTCTTCCCCTGGCTTCATGAATTTCCCCTCCATCTTTGGATCTTTGGAAGGCTGGCCTGGATGCTGCGTTCAAAACCACTCGGAGGTAACCGGGTCAGGTCATAGTGTACACGCTACAGGTTAAGTTGGAGGAGAAAAACTAAGTGTGGCATATTGTCACTATCCGCTGAACACGGAATACCTATGCAGCAGCAATTTATGTTATTTTGGAAGAAGATGAATATACGTGTAATTTCAGAGTCTGACGCTGTTCAATTCATTTCCCACAATTCACAGCCCGTTTTTCCCCCGAGTTGTGGAACGCAGCATCAACTGCTGCTGCCCCTCCATGGTTACTGTTGCTATGTCTGTCACTGTAACAACCTTCTGAGAACATCCATGGTCACAACAATCCTAAACTATGCACGTCGTTGTGCATGCTTTGTTACGATTGCTATCGTAGGATTGGACAGTAGTGGTTTGAGGGAGGGGCTTGACAATATCCCGCATCAAAAGGATTTTTTTTTTTTTTTAAATGTTTACTTTTTATTTTTTAATGAATCGCAGTCAAACGCCACACGCCGGAAATCCGGCATGGTGCCGGAATACTTTAAGCCCTGAGCTAGGCTTCGACAGTGACAATGTGAAGACAATGACTAAGATGAAAATGAACCACAGCATACTCAAAAACCTGCAGGCCCTCTCTCACACTGATTCAGTTCACTCAGCTGGGAAGAAACTCTGAGGCGTGCGTGGAAGAATCCACACTAAATGTTTCCAGGTGTTAAGATTTGTGCAAACACCTAGTCGAGGTTTCACAGATGGCTGTGTGTGAAGCTGACTTACCACCTCTGTGGAGGTCTCTGTGTGCTCTGCAGCCACGTGCTCCTGCAGGGAGATCTCTGTGTAGCCCATCCTGCCACAGTAGGGACATGTGAAGGCCTGTGGCTGCTCCACCGAGAATGCTTCTCCACCGTAGTACAGGTCTGGAGATGGGGGACCAAGATGGACATTCAGTGTCAGTGTTTTGGCATGTTTTAGCTGCAACTGATTCACCTATGTGGGACCAAAGTTTTGCCGCAGCATCATACATGATAGCAGTGGATAGTGGTGATGGAAGAACAGGAAGTTAATGCTTCAAAAAAGGTATCAGCATGTTTATCAGCATGTAATCCCACATAAAGTCAAGTGCATTTGGATGAGATTGATCAATAAACAGGATAACTTCAGACAAATTTAGATGAGAGACACCTCATAGCTAACAGCATTTTATTTGCTACATTACTGGAAACTCTTTCCAAAGCTCAGTCACTTTAAACCAGCTCTAAGTATGCTGCCTCTAACCAGAGCTAACCTGCGGCTCACATTAACATTGCACCATTTGGCTTTCGTGACAGCTTCCCTTAAACTTGCATTAAGTGAGATTTTTGCCACCTTAGAAGTTGAAATAAGCTGTTAACACAACCCTTGCGTATTATCCCCTTTCAAGTTGGTGAACGTGTCGGCAGGAGCAGATACGAAGCGCCATCAGCAATCATTTGGAGCAGAGTTTGTGTCCAACTGATGAATGTCAAGTCAAATTCTCTTTCCTACTTGCTCTGTTTTAGTCTTCACCACTTTCTGAGCTGCTTACATGTGTGTGTGCCAAATACCAGCTAGGCACTACCTTTGTCTGGCCGCCATTTGGTGTTTAGCAGGTGGGTTTATCTGCTGGAGACAAATAGCGCTCAGTGGATCTCTACGGTCAAGTAATAATGTTGGAGCGAGCATTGAGAAGTGCAGCTTCAAAGACAGCAGTTTGTAAAACACCTTTCCTCAACTCCTGTGTGTAAATTTACAGCGAGAGCTCACCTCTAGCTAATATTATTCCAATCAAAAATTAAACTGAGGAGTGTGTGTATATATAGAAGAGATCATCACCATCAAACAGTTGGTCCGCTTGGTGGAGGACCAACAGGCACACAAAAATGAGAAGTTTTAGTGAGCGTGCACCTTCTGCTGTGTTTACAGCAACAGTTTGTATTTTATTTCAACAGACAGACTGTAAAACAGCATTTCCAACGTGTGAAAGGCTGAATACCAACATATTTCACAGCACCAACACATGAATTAGTCACAGGAGCGGTCGTCCAAAAACAGAAGAAATGCTCCATTCAATCAAACACTTATGGAGTATCCTCTCTATCCTCACTGCTGCCACTACGAAATGTTTAATTTGTGTCAAGATAAGTCGAATCCAGGAGCCCAATAACACACTCCCAAAGCTCCTCGTGCCGTCTGGGTCAAATCAGTCGCTGCTAAACGATTTAGTAGCAGCCTTCCTCTCTGAAACAAAGCCAGTGTCAGCAAAAGATAAAATACACTGTAACAGACTCATCTGTGAGAAGGCAGGAGGTCTCCAAAGAGTGACCATATAAGAGGTTTATTCTGATGATCACAAACCAAGAGAGGCCACTGTTTGATTGTTGTCCATGCAGTGACTGTTTACGAGTTTGGAGAAAACTAGTCAAAAAATCCCAGATCATAAAACACACACTGCTGACCTAAATCTTCACTCCCTGTATTCAACATCTGTATTTTCTTGCCTGCTGCAGATAAAAGACTGGACAGGCCCTCTGCTCATAATTAGCCTGATGTGAATGACTCGATCCTACTTACCAAAATCGACTCGGGTTAATATACACTGCATGGGATGCTCTGTGGTGTGTCTGGTCGTGGTGGCACCGCTCTCATAGCACGATGCGCACAGGTCGTAGTCGTAGCAAATTAAACATTTGTACCGTCGACCTCTGAAGTTGCCTTTTAAACATGCATCACAGCTGACGCCTGGAAGACAAGACAAAAGAGTGGGACGTTATCAAAAAAGGTAAATGGCGGCAGAAGAACATGGAGTGTGGTGAGAGATCCTGCCGAAGAGTAAACAAATTACACAAACGCTTTGCATTTCTCTACAACGAGCCGGTTGCTCTACAATTTTCCGCTGGAATGTCGGAGATCACTACGGGATTAAATGTCCTCAGGAGGTATTGTGCACATGTTGGGCCTGCAAAATATAATCGAATAAGACAGCGCTGTAATAAATACTGCACACAGTGATGTAAAGTTTTAATTGAGGCGGTTACATTAGTGGATTAGACTTGAGTGTTCCTGCTTTGTTGCGCTCTGCTGTGCTTTTATTTTGTTAGTCTTGAGTGTCATGAGGGTGAAGCAGTCTGGGGCCGGTGTTGAAGAGTGACCATTTATATAAACTTATAGACAAGAGCCTGCTCCATTCACAAAAGCACCCCAACACTAGGCTGCATGTGAAAATGATTAACCTGATGTGTCACATGGGGTACACAGGGAGTCCCCTGTGTTCAAGCACAGGGCATTCTTGATTGACTTGGACAGTCGTGCAGTCTCGGTGTATTGTATGACACCAGCCTGTTTAAACTCCCCTCTTATCTCCATTCATAGCTAACAGGCTGTAAAAGCTTCAGTGCCAACCTGATCCTGCTGTGCTGCGGCTGCGGCTGACATACTAGCTCACAGACACGTTACAGACAGTAACGACGATAACGACTCACATCTCAGACACAAATAACTCGATGACAACTGACAGTAAAAGTTGACAACAACAACAACAACATCACAGGGATGGAAAATAAGAGGCCGCTCGGGCCTGACTAACCTTCGCTGCTGGCTAACCATTAAACGAATAAACCAAGCTGCCGTTAGCTCAGCTGCTAACTGACAAGCTGTTGTGGACTTTAACTAACTCAACTTTTTGCCGATGGATGAGCTCTGACGTGTGCTAGCAATGCTCACCGACGTCTACTTGACACTAACAACGAACTTCAAGCCCAACAAGGTTGGCCACAAGGACGAGGTGGATGTTGGTTTGCTAAACGTTAGCTTGCTGGACTAGACAGGCCAACTTTCACCAGGAAGGAGGCTGTAACCAGCCAACATTTAACCCCGCAATGCCCCGCATACTCGCTGCTGTCGTATATTTCCTCTCCCCGGCACTCCCCCTTGCTCCCCGGCTCGTCAACGTTAACCTACATAACCCATTACCAGTTAGCTCGCAGGCTAGCTAGCTAGCACACGTAGCTAACGTTAACTAGCTTCTTCCCGTTGATATGTCAGCGTTGTTTTGGTCACCTAGCGCTGACTGTCGGGACATTTACTGAAACATAGACGTCAACTGCAAGGTGCGTTGGGTTAGATGCACATTTTTACGGCCGCCATAATGCGCCCCCCCCCCACCTCCCTCACTGCAGCCTCGCTGCTAACACTAGCAAACGTTAGCTTAGGATGGGCTGCAAAACAAGAAATCCTCGGCTAGCTGACGTTAGCTAGCGGCTGCTCTGTCAACGTTTTGAAAAAAATCACAAATCCAGACGTCGTCGCCGCTCTGTGTTCAAGTGTGTTCTTACCTTCATGACGGGACATCCTATGAACACTAACGCAGCCCCCTGCTCGGGCTCCCTGGCTTTCAATACAGAATAATATCAGTGAAGAGAGGAGAAGCCGGGGGTTGGCTGGCTGTCCCTGGCCTCTTCCCTCATGAAGGATCCGGTCTGGCTCGCTGCCCCCCTCCGCCTCCTGCTGTGTCACTGTCCGGTGCGCTGCTCCTCTGTCCACGCGGTGGCGGTGTTGTCTCAGTTTTGGGGCTCCTCGGCAGGTCCTTGGCTGAGACGCAGTGATCCCACAGGGAGGATTGAAAAGGGCTCCACGGGGGAGTTGATCATTAATATTTTTAATTTTCAATTACACTTTTGTTCCTTCTCCATCTCCCTGAGCAGACGTCCACATGTTAAATATATCTTCTTACTCCAAAATAAATCATTTTTTCAGGACTAATTGGAAAACAGCATTGATATAAATAAATTGACCTGAATTGAGACAGGCTTTAAAAAACAGGGATATTTATACCTGAATGTCAGTCTTGTCATACTCTGAGTGGGTTATATGAATTATAGTTAGACCTTCATATTCTCAAAATACAGAAGCCTTAGGCAGTCATGCATTCATATGCATTTATTTTATTTCCTCAGTTTTCTCCTGATATCGCGTTAACTGCATTTGTCTTCGAGTTATTTATGTCATTATCTTCAAATAACACACATTGTTGTCCAGAGATAACAGGATTTTTCCAGGATCTTGAGGTAACTTTATGTTCTGGAGATAACAACATAATTTAATACGAGATCTTGAGGAAACAAAAGGTAGCCTAGTATATTAAATCATTGAAGGAAATATCATTCAGTGTAGCAGGAGCAATATCGATCAGTGTGTCACATCCATCAGTCAGCATCAGGTCAGCATGGCATGATGTCTGGTGGGATGGAAATCTCAGGCCTATCATATGTTGATGATCTTGAATTAATTATGTTGTTACTTTTGGGAAAACAACATTTGTTATTTTGAGATGATAACATAAATCACTCGAGAAAACAAATGAAATTAACTTGAGAAAAGGAGGAAATAAAATCTATGAATGTATGACGGCTCAGGGCTTCCGTACAGTGCCCAAAACCTATTAACCGAAAAGGTTACCTTAGGTAAAACCCATTAATTATTCTTATTAACATTAAAAATAACAATTGACAAATAATTATGACAGCAGCATAGCATAAAGGACATCTCTGAGTTTATTGGAATTAATGGGAAATGCAATTACATATGCACAGTTAAGCAAATAATAGAAACGTTCACCTCAAAGCTATTTCCCATCAACCTATCAAATGCACTTACACTTACATGCAGGTGTCCTCATGTGAACTGAAGAAGATGAGGGAGAAACATGATGAAGGGCACACACACAGCAGCTTTAAAAAGTAAAATATCCTACAAGTTATTGGATTTTAGAAGATTTTGCATGAAGCACAAAAGAATTACAGAGAGTCTAAAAGCTTTGTGTGAGTCCTTTTGAGAAACAGCCCTCGCCAACGCGTGCAAAACTCTGGTGGTTTGCAGACTTTGTTCTGACTTCATGGTCTTGAGGTTTTTAACAATGACTTCAGGAAAGAGTCAGGAGAAGGTAAAGATGTTTAAATTACACTTTCTGCAGCCCTTACATCGGTCTACCTGTTTTGATTGTTTTAGTACTTCACAGTGTCTCATTGTTGGATTTTGCCAAGCAGACTTTGTAGGGCAAAAATCAGGACAGGTCAGCATTAGTGCAGAATCAAACTGGCACTCAGACTGGGCAGCTGGCTGTGGTGTGTGATGGAAAGAATAACAACACAGCTGCGTGAGAAGCAACTTTAACTTTGAAGTAAATATAACTGCCAATGTCTGACATCGGGTCTGTCCAGCAGACTAATTCTGGGAAGTCTTTGTCTTTATTTCTAAAGAAGTGCAGACTTTATAGTCGCTCTGACGTTCAGATGAAGAACTGAAGTGAAAAAAAAGGAGTGTGTGACTCAAACAGCAGTAAGTAGTTTTATCACAAGCCAGACTGATTCAATCAAAAACATTTTTAATATCAGTGACAGGCTGGTCAACAGATCACTTTGTCCTCTGTCCTCTTCCCATGTTTCCAAAACACACAGGACATCCTGTGATGCAGTGCCACCCACCAGAGGTCACTGACGTCAATCATTTCCAGTGAGTGAGCATTGCATCACCTCATTATATGAACTGTAGTGCCCTCTGGAGATGAAGCATCACAAACTTTCTGCTACGTTCTCACAAGCTTACAGTACATCTATTAATACACAGAGGTAAAAATAGGAGCAGTTATATTAGATGCTCCTGTATCACACACACACACACAGCCTCACCTTTCTCCTTTGAAAAAGACATATTTAACATTAAAGTCAGTCCAGATCACAATAGATAGATAGATAGATAGATAGATAGATAGATAGATAGATAGATAGATAGATAGATAGATAGATAGATAGATAGATAGCCCACTGACCCAGTGTTCACTGTAACGGTGGCAGGTGACACTTCCTACTGGGTGGTGGGCGCTGATGTATGTACACAAAACAGTGGTGTTATTGTGGCAGAGACCCTTGCGTGAGTGCGCTCATTCTTCGCCTCATCAATTGAAACCCGGTCGGTGAACTAAGCTGATGGTTTGGCAGTGCGCCAGGCAGAGGGGACGACGCTTACAGAGATGAGGAGGGCCATCCTCCCCCCACAACACACACACACACACACACACGGGTCGAAGCCTTTTAAATATTCCCATCGTGTATTGTGAGCATTCAAGATATGATAATGAGCAATATGAGATATTTATACTGTTTATATCGCTGTAAGAATTAAAAGGAGAAAGTCAGAGCGCAGTCTGTGGGCGCGCTTCTTGGAAGATAATGGACTGTTTATTGGTATTTTTTACGCATTGTTTGAATCCGGTTAGCCAACAAAGGTGTGTGCCATATCAACATTCATACCAATACTGAGCTACTGAGCCAATGGTTATGTTTTATGGCGTCTTGCGTCAGTCGATCCCGCACACGCCCCACAAGGGTTAACACACGCGCAATGTGAGAAGCCTACTACAACTTCATTCAGCTTTGCCACGCCTTTCAACGTAAACAAATGGGGGCTTGACCAATAAGATCCACGATAGATCAGCCGATGATCAGATGACTGAAAAGGGGAAACTATTTAAAACTCTAATCACACACTTGCTCGTTTACACATTTCTTGAGCGGTGCTTTAACAAGGCGCGCACCAAAATACGCACCGCCGGCTCTGTTGCTCTTTGTCACCAAGGGATCTAAACTCACTCACCTACCTAACGCGCTACCATCAGCAATATAAAAGAGACATTTTATAGTGGCAGACACCTTTTAACTCCCTGACACTCGTCTGTGGCTGAGAAATGAATCATAAAGCCCTTCTCCTGTGGATTTTCCTACAGTGTGCTGCTGCGCTTTTCTCATCCGCTTCTGGGGAAAACGCTGTTCTTAAAGGTAAGAAACGGCTTTGTGTCTATTGTTCATTCATTTATATCATTTATTTCTTTCCCAGCCTCGAAGGGAAGTGTCAGAATCCAGCAGCACATGCATAAAGTAGGGGCAAACATATGCTTTTGAAAATCTATGAATGGGAAACATAAGAAGCAGTCTAAATCTTAATATTTTCTTAGATTTAGCCTTTTAAATTAATGTACATTTTTAAGCTATGAAGGCTAAATTACAAATGCGAGCAAGTGTGGCGGGCAGAGTGAACCAGAAAAGCGGGGATGGATTTGAAAGATGAGACTGCGACGTGTCCTTTTTGGGAGAGCAGCAGGAGCCTTGGCGCAGAGGACACACAACGCCACGTCTGTGTGAACTATTTGGATAGATGTTCCGCTGAATCCGCGTTTTACCACTCACCGCTCAGCAGCGTTTTTTTTTTTTACTACCCAGCTGAAGTCATTTTGGTCTGTGTGGCTCATTACCAAAGGGTGTTGAGTTCATGATTTAAATTCAGATCTGACGTTTCTCTGCGCGCGGGATTAATCCACACTGCTATTAATTCATCCAACCCCTTCATCAAGAATCAAAGACAAAAGCACCAAAGAAATGTTCTGTATTAAAAAAAATCTTTCGGGGCTTTGTAGTCTTAAAAAAAGCATTTTATTAAAGGCATGTCTACATTTTTTCTTAATCTGTGTCAACATCCTCCAGAGGCTTCGTGCGTCAGTCAAGTTAACTGTCCCCTTTTAGGTCTGAGAGCGCAGTGTATTAAAGACAGATATAATCACACGAGCTTTGGCTGGGACTGTTTGAAAAACGCTGGGATAAAAGAGAAGAGAAGAAGGGTGGAGGCGATAAGGTGGCTCTGCGCCGGCGGCTCGGGCACAATTTACGCCCGGTCTGCGTTATTGTGGCAGATGTTGTCCGCAAAAGCACGCTGATTGGCTCTCTCAGCCGCTCCCTGCAAACGTGGTGGATGATAGTCTGTTTTGAAAATGAATTATTTAAAGTGAGAATTTTACATGCACGAGAAAAAAAGCAGATGACGAATGAAAAAACAAAACAAAACAATGAAAGAACATTTCCTCATCTATGTGTGTAATTTCCCCTCAGGTGAAGATGATGGATTGGATGAGTTGTCAACGGACAGCAAGGGTTTTGTTGGAGTCATCAAGTACAACATGAGAAAGAGTTTAGATCTGGACCAAGAAGGCTGCTACCTGCAGGTTGGAAAGAAGGAGTGTATAGAAGAGTGTGGCTTCAACGTGACAGCGAAGACCATCTTCATCATCCACGGCTGGGCGGTACGTGAGTTTTAAATTTTGCATCCATCCTATCTAGTTTCTCTCGGTCTCTTTATCTATCTGGGTCATAAACTGCAATCTGCACCTCACAGAGTAAAGGGAACTTGTGTGTTGCTTGGGTGGAAGTGCTGTCTCTCCAACTAAACTGCTGCTTGATTGTAGGAATTTATCATGTGACTGTGAGATAACAGAGTGCAGGGTATTAGAGAGGGGTCATCGGGAGTCTGGAAGTAGTCTGGCTCGGTGAATGATTCCTGTTGTCTTTTTTCTCTTTTTTTCCACCCTCGCAGATGAGTGGGATGCTTGAAAGCTGGATGCAAAAGCTGGTCTCTGCAGTGATGCAGCGTGAAACCGAGGCCAACGTGGTTGTCGTTGATTGGATATCGATGGCTCAGCAGCTGTACCACGACGCAGTCAACCACACCGACACTGTCGGTCAAGATATTGCTGCCTTGCTCAACTGGCTTCAGGTGTGTACGCGGCCGTTTACATCACCATTCTGGCTGATATACAAATAGATGTTTTATGACGTTTCATTTTTATGTGTGAGAGTTGAGCTATCTTGGCGGTTAAGTCAGTAACAGCTGAGTACCTGCAAATCCATAAACCTGCACCCCCCCCACCCCCCCCTTTCTGCCTTTCATTTGAGTGGTTTAAGAGATCATAGCCTTTTGTGAGCATGACAGAGCTGTCAAACATGTTTGCAGAAGTGAAATGGCATGCTTAATATCAATTGTATAAATTCTTTTGGAAGTCTCACGTCACCCCAAGGCAGTAACGAAAATTTCTTTCTGGTACGTTGTCTTCACAGCTTCAGATACTTGATGTTTTGCCTCCTTTAGTCCTCTTCTTTTAGATCATTACTCATCAGAGCTTCTCATTAGGTCTATTTAGTACTTCTGAGGCAAAGACAACAATTGCCATTCAGCAGGACTGTCACAAAATTGGACCATGCACAAATGGCAAGTGAGGAGAGTTTCAGGCAACCTGCCACTTGGTTGTAAACATACACAAAGAGTATTTCATGGAGACAAACTGAGACAGATGGTGGAGGCGATGTTGCATGGAAGGGACTGTTGGTAGATTCTCTCCGGGTTAACTGGGCTTGGCTCAGCTGTAGGCACGACTGATCATCGCTGGATAAAATCCAAGATTTGTTCAGTGTATGTGTGTGTGTGTTGTTGATCATGGTGGCAGCTGCTGATGTGACTTTTTTTTTTCTCTCCAACAGGAAGAACAGCAGCTCCCTCTGAAGAATGTGCACCTGATTGGTTACAGTTTAGGCGCTCATGTAGCCGGCTATGCAGGAACATATGTGAAAGGGACCATCGGCAGAATCACTGGTAGGTTCAGCGTGCAACATGAATCAGCAATTAACACCACTGAAAGATGGTGTGGCCTCATTTTACTGACCTGCTGTCTCATCTTTCACATCTGATAGGTCTAGACCCAGCAGGACCAATGTTTGAGGGTGTAGAGGAACAGAGGCGCCTTTCCCCAGATGATGCCGACTTTGTGGACGTTCTGCACACATATACTCGCGAGGCTTTGGGTGTCAGCATTGGTATCCAGCAGCCAGTTGGGGACATTGACATTTACCCCAATGGTGGTGAAGTGCAGCCCGGCTGCACACTGGGTGACGTGCTGGCAGTGGCTGGAAGTAAGTTTGACTCGGTCCGCAACGATATTCTGACGTTAATTTGATGTACAGTGCTACAGTGGCTGTCCTGACATTACGCACAGTATACCCAACCTGCCTTCTTCTTTCTCCAGATTTCATGGAGGTGATGAAATGTGAGCATGAACGTGCTGTGCACCTGTTCGTGGATTCCTTGATGAACAAGGACCACATGAGCTTTGCCTTCCAGTGCACCGGGCCCGACCGCTTCAAGAAAGGCATCTGCCTCAGCTGCCGCAAAAATCGCTGCAACAACATCGGCTACAACACCAGAAAGATGCGCAAGAGGCGTAACAGCAAAATGTATCTGAAGACACGTGCTGACACTCCCTTTGGAGGTGAGATAAGGACACTGCCTGGAAATACAATGCAGACTGTTTTATCTTTTACTACTATGATTACTTCCTACAGTAAAACTGATAAGACGACTGTACTGTAACTCTTCTCTCTCTTATCTTTAACCTCCATGTTTTATGGTTCCACAGTTACCAGAGTGAACTACTACTGTACACAATTTCACGGTAGATCAAACATCAACTCTGCTTGTATGTTTTCTTCAAGGCTACCACTATCAGATGAAGATGCACGTGTTCAACAGAAAACAGGCAGACAACGCAGATCCCACCTTCCACGTCAAGTTATACGGAGCCCATAGCGACACAGCAAAAATATCTGTTGATGTGTAAGTAGAAAATTGAAACCGCCAAAACTGCCTGTGATAGGAACCTGAAAAGCATAATAAAAATTTGAACACACAGCTGCTATAACCTCTGCGTTCAGTTTTGTGGGCACCCAACTTAACCTCATTTCTCCTCCCTGTGTCCAGCCATGAGGGCACTATTGGTCTAAACTTGACCAACACCTTCTTGGTGTTTACCGAGGACGATATTGGTGACCTGTTGAAGATCACTCTGAGCTGGGAAGGTGAATCTGAATCCTGGAACTCAGTCTGGAAGAACATTAAGAAGACGTTCTGGGCCTGGAACACAAAGCCTCCCAAACCTGTACTGCAAGTCCGGCGGATTCGTGTAAAAGCTGGAGAAACGCAGAAGAAGTAAGTAGCGGGTCGCCGCTGTGTGGCCACTACACCTTCAGGATTTAATTTTCTTGGCAAACATTTACTGATATTTCCCTTTTGTATTACAGGTTTACATTTTGTGTCCAAGAGAATGGAAAAACTGAAATTTCACCAGGAGAATCGATAACTTATGTAAAATGTCGTGATGGCTGGGAAGTGAAACCAAGAAAACGGTATGAAACATAAAATATTAAATATCTAACCAAAATAATCTTACATGACATGACCTGACATTTTCAGCTGAAAAATTAAGTGAGGTGTGTGTGATTAAATGAAACTTGTATTTGATTGACAGGCTGCCCATGTAACAACTCAGCACTCTACTAACCAATGCACCATCACCATGGAGGACCCATCCTGGATCAATGAGAAGCCCCGCCTTCTCTTTATTTGAGCACTTTTCATTGGAGGATCAGCACACGGTGAGAGGGGCTTGAGTGGACTTAACTGCACCAGAATTAATTTTTGGAAACAAGGACTCTGGGTCTGTCCAGCCTGCAAGACAGCTGGAAAGTGACACGCAGATTGGAAGTGATGGGCAGCCACGAATTTGTCTGATTGCCCGGGGAGTTGCAGACCGTTCCTTTGTGTGGACTAGTGTCGTAGATTTACAGATCTGTGCCAGTGGACATACACCAGCAATTGTAGTCGCTGTACTGTACATTTTTAAATATTTTTTTTATTTATGAAAAAAAAAATGGAAGCACTGCAAGACCAACGTTATTTATCAGAGCACATCCCATGATGAAGCATATGTTGAATGCATTTCGCCTAGATGCAGTATTTGTGTGTTTGTATGTTTTTGTTTTTTTTTGTGTGTGTGCTTGTTGTGACCAAGAAGTGTGCCTTTTCTGCTGAGAGATTACTGATACACTGTATAACTGAAGGAGATACACAATCTCATTGCACACAATCTTTCTGAAGTTTTGTGCATAGTGTTGCTGTTACTGTATGTGGCTTATTTTGGGGGTGTGTGTACATAATGTAAATAACTTTTTGGAAAATAAATTCACCTGTTATTTGTAGAAACTGTTGCCTATCTTTTTTTTTTTTTTCTTGTCAAAGATGCCAAGTAAACTTGGTGGTGTGGTTTCTTGTAAGTGTAGGTTGTCTAAATGGACAACTTGTGAAAGGTGAAAGATTATTTCCATTATAAGATTGTTTCCTTCCTTTTTTCTTTTTTTTTTTTTTACACTTCACTAATTAAAACTTGTGACCCATACATCCGCACGCTCAGTGACAATCATCTGTAAAATGAGATGTGCTGTGGTTTGTAAGTACTCTCTCAAATTATTTTTGTGAACCTGATGCCCGAGCATTAATCAAGCTGACAAGTTGATCAGACTCCTGTCAGAGCAAGGATTTGCAACAGAACAACAACATACGGAAATGGCGTTCACTGACACGCTGCTCTGAGAAACATCATAGTAAAATGAGCTATTGTTACGTGTGAACCATCTTTATAAACTGTATAAGAATATGGTTCTAGATACATTTTATTAAGACAGGACTTGTAAATCATTGCATAATTTAGTTTCCTGTTCCACTTCAATCATGTCCCAACTTGGAAATCCTGCCTCTGAGGCCTCGTCAAACATGTCAGATACTTCAAATACACAAAATACCTGAGAGGTTTGTAATTGAAGGGATGCCTTAAAAGAACGCTACACGTAACATCTGGTGGTTGTCAGGCTGACGGTAGCACTGGCAGCTTGAGTACGTTTCTCAAGTTGTCTGGTTGTAATTATCTTCAGCACTCGGCTCCGCTCTTGTGTGAATCCCAGTAAACCCCACGAGTCTGTCTGTCGCTGATAACATGGGGCTATCGTGCCCCCTCACTAACCAACACACCACCCAGTGTTGGTGGTTTGGTGACTCACTTCAGATTCGTAGTCATGGAGTATCTGAACCCCCCTTGATGCTACCTCCTACATAAACCGCAGTCTCTTTAGTCACTGTCTGGTCGGCCAGTAAAGCTTCTTTTAAGTCCACAAGTGGATCTATTTGCTAAATTATAACTGTGTGTCTCGCATTAGCTGGAACACACATTACTGGATCAACCCAGCAGAATGCCAGTCTTCTTAGTACAGCATGGCTCGCCGATGAGTAAATCTGAATACTTTGAAACCCTCCAACTGAAACTGAGTTTTCTTAGTTGTTGTTGTGAATCTTTAATGTGGAATGTCAAACGATATCAGGTGGGTGTTAATGGGTGGAGATCATAATCTGTGTCTCCTGTTCCAGGAGGTGGGATTAAATACTTACATACTAGTTAAAACTGTATTTAGGTATATACGAAAACACAGGACTGGATCCCAGTACTGCTCCCAGTTTGACTGACATGTATTTCAGTACATAGACTACCATCAGATGAGAACTAAATCTGTGTTATCAAGGTTTCTAATGGCGATAGATGTTTGTTTAAATTGGTAACACAGTAACACAGTCATTTCAAATACTATGCCAATCTCTGCAATCTCTTTGATACTACCGAGAACAGTCATCATCATTGTTACCAGAAAGTCTCTGTGGTTACGTCTGGTCCAGAAAACAGTTTTGGACTCTGTATATATTTTCCCCTTTCATGAGAACTGTACTAAGGGTGAATCTTCTATATAACTCACCCAGTCAAATTATATTAACGCTTAAAGGCATAACTAAGAGCTCTAAATGACATGTCAGTGCCGACACAGGTGTCTTGTCTGAGTGACCAGGTGTCAGGTCCACAGTTGCCCCTCTGTTGACAGAGGCAGGACCGCCAAGATGGCGAGGAACCACACTGTGTCCATGTTTTATACAGCACACCATGAGCAGTTCTGTGTGGCTGGTGACTCTGGTCCCACGTGCCTTGCAGATTAAAAGGTGGCGGTGCACACATCACCATATGTTGGGATGTCGGCTCAAGCACCACATCAGCCTCTGCCCTGTGGATCAACAGCAAAGAATGGGAGGGGGAGGTGGGGGAGGTCACCTCACATGACCCCAGCACTCCATGCACATACTGATGTGTCCAAGAGAGGAACCACTTGAGGGATGTTTCTCAAAAGTTTCATAACAGAGCAGAGTTGACTTGTTGACCCACACACACCCACTGCATGTACTGTACTCAATGTGACGCCACCTGAGTGAGTGTGGCATGCCAGTCAGAGTCTGGCGAGAGTTGAAAGTGTGGAGATCACATGGATTCTCTGTGTTTTCCAAGTAAGGCGTCCTCTAAATTTTCTGGGAATGTGATAAAGGTGGGTCTGACTTTTGTTTTCAAGGAATATGCTCTTACATAGGAATATTTGAACAAATAATCCATTGGATATTTGATCTGAGAATTATGTTTTTGTTGAAGATGTGTTGTGATAATAAAAGGCAAGAGTGGTGGGAGGTTACACTCAATTAGCCATAAAGAAATTCTTTGCTTTTACACTGACACTCAAAATTTTCAATCAGCCATCTGTTTGTGTCTGTGTTTTTAATCCTAATCACATTTTTGTCTTGATGAGATTGGCAAACAGAAATCCTAATAAATAAGGAGTCAAAAGGCAGATTTTATTTTCAAATTTATTGCTCCCACCACTACAAACTGGAAAAACAACTAAGACTCTTTACAGCCATAGCAAACTGCATGTTAGATGGTGCAGTAGCTGCAGGTGGCTGTGCCTGACTATTACTGTAAATACTCCTCTGACAAAAAAAATGTAGAAATAAAATAAAATCGCAACGCATTTAGACAAGAGATGAAAAAAAAGGAACAAACTGTTGCCTATTAATCTCTTTGATACTACCAAGAAAAGGCCCCACCACTATAACCACAAAGCCTCTGCAGTTGACGCCTAGTACAAAACCTTTCATGAGAACTGTACCAGAGGTCATTTTTAAAAAATGTATAACACACCCATTCAAGTTATATTAAGACTTATATAATTAAGAGCATGGCCACTTTGAATGACAGGTGGGTGCTGTCGCAGGTGGCTTGTTTGAGCGACCTTCATTCAGCTCCACCCTTGCTCCACATCTTTGCCTATATTTGGATTAATGGGGAGCCGGCATAGACGGCGTTAGTTGACATCTTTGTTAAACACTTTGGATTTCTGACACAGAAGGACAGCACGTCCCATGACATGCTCCTTTTCTATTCTCACCTTGCTCAAAGGCACAGAAATGCTTTGAGCTAAATGCTAATGTCAGCATGTAAACAAAAACAACAGCAGAATGTTTACCATTTTCAACATCTAGTTTAACGTGTTAGCATGCAAAGTATTTTCTAGTGAGCACAGAATGTACAGCTAAGGCCGATGGGAATTTAATCATAGTATAAGTATTATACTATAAAGTATTGGACAGAGTGAAATTCTGACCCAATGATATGATTAAAAAAAAATCAGGGAATCACAAAGTTTATTAGGAATTTAGCCTAAAGAGGACATGACAATCTTCATGACAATTCATCTAGTAGTTGCTTCGATAGGTAACAATCATCTGCAGCATCTCTATTTAAAGGTCCAGTGTATATGTTTAGATCCTGTCTAGAGCCAGTGCTTGGTTTGTCCATTGTGGCCCCACCACCAGAAACATGGTGGTGCAACATGGCAGACTAAGAGGACCAGCTCTCTGTAGGTGTAAAAGGCTCACTCAAAGGTAACAAAAACACAATGTCTTTTATTTTAAGGTCATTGTATGCCAATGAAAACATATTTATATATGAGTATTATATTCCATTTATGCCAATAGATCTTCCTAAATTCCTAAATTTGAAGCGACCTGTTTTGCATAGTTTCCAAATAGCTCACTCTATTATTTATTGTCATGCCCTTGTACACTAACCCATTCTACATATCTGGAGGACTTCATGACGTCAAAAGGAAAATAGAGAACAGTGTTCACATGCAAGAGAACTGTGCTTCTAGACAGGAAGGTGCACAGTCACATTGAGTATTATTATTAACCTATCTTAAAATAGTCAGCCAAAATGAATATCCAATCAGGGATCACATGCTTTAAGAGCTATGTTTATGTTTTGAATGTACACACCATGTTTGTTTACAGGCGGTTATAATTGCAAAAAAGTAACCTGATCACTGTACTGTACATGAGTGTTTGTGAGGGCGGGCGATTTTCCGCGAAACTTCTCAGCTCCTATTGGTGCACACGTCACTACTTGACACCATTGTTATGGTGTCACATTTGTTTCCTTGAACTGCCCAGTGTGTGTGATCTGTGTTGTTACACGATGTTGTGACTAGCTGAGCAGCGCTTCAGGCTCTCAGCTGTTGTTAAGTCATATTTTACGACTTCCAAGGAAGAATTTCTGAGGTCAAGCTCATGGTCGGAGGTCTAGGGTGAAACATCCTTGGTACAACTTTTGGTACAGTGGAGGAGACAGAGGTCATAGAAACAAAGTGAATCATGAGGAGATGAGTCATATAGTCTATGTCTAGTGTTTATCTTTGGATTATTATTATTATTTGCCAGAATGAATGCTCATCTAATCTACCCAGTCCAGTGGGTCAGTTTTTAGGGGTCAGGCCTGTGTTTGCTGACAGCAGAAGCATACATTTCTCTTGTGGGTAAAGTATTGTCTTGTGCATAGAGACAGTGGTAGTTAACATTATTTTTTCAGTGGTCATTTTTGGATGGTGATTAGCAAATAGTCTGTTGCTAGGCAAAAACAGTGCCAAAAACAACTGACAGAAAAACCTAAAAACCTGCAAATAACAAGAATAAACTTGTAAAATCAACACAGTCAAGAAGTCTTTAAAGTGCTCAGAAGAAATTACCACTTCATGACAACCGAGCATACTCCACCTGTTGATGAAGACCATATTATTAGCTCTGCAACATTTATATTACAATCTCTAATTCATTAAAACAAGTGAGATGTCTGACTCAACTTCAAATCCTTGACCCAATTCTAACATTTCTGTACCATAGACAATGACTCTAATCAAAAATAACTTGAACATTTGTTTTGAAAGATATTGTTGGGGAGTACTTCACGGAAATGAGGTTATCGAAAGGCTCATTTACAACCTCTGATTGGTGCTAAATAAAAGCTGCAGTTCCTGGACTTAAAGCTCATTTATTCTGTCAAACAGAAAAGGGGGTAAGAGGACAGGTCAGGCGACGGGTCATTGAGCTGACATACTGTAGAGCTCCTACACAGTTGGACTTCTGCCTGGCTGAGCTGCCCACTCTCTGCTTTCCTCAGTATCTCTTCACTCGCCGCCAACTATACAGTTACTGTCTCATACGATATCCAACCATGACCACACCCCCTCCGGTAATGAAATTCTAACAGAAGCACAACTGGAGAGACTGGTGAGCCAATGGTGGAAGAGCTGGCCATCTGGTAGACCCAGTTGACCCAGTCAGCTGTGAACTAGAATCAGCATCCGGTCTCTCTCTCGTGGAATTTTCCAAATCAAAATGAGAATTATTGGCCGTGTCTGAATGTCACATATTTGCCACGACTTAGAAATGCCAAATAGCAGTTTTACATAATGATCTTACAAACAAGAACAGAGACCTCGTTCACATGCGGGATGATCTGATACACTGTGGGAAAATTTGATTTGATTTGTTAATGAATCAAATTCAAGCAACTTTCCATTTAAGGGAAAATCAGCAACGTGATGGTTAACTCCATGTGATGTTTATAAAATGTATCCATGTGAGCTTTACTTTTAAAGGAACAGATCTACATTTCAGGAAATAAACGTATTATTTGCAGGTGTATTTTCTAAATTTGGAGAGAGTCAGGATAGCGTATTCCCCCTGCTTTCAGTCTTTATGTTAAGCTAAAATAAGCTTATTTGATCACAGCTCCAGCGCAACACAAAACTGAAAATGCAATTTGACAGTAAGCAGATTGACTGATTGTTAATTCAGCAGGAGATGATGAAAAAACAAGGAATTCACTGAGTCATTGTGTTACTGAGTACAGCAACAGATTTACACTTTTGACACTATGACACTCCCCTGCCAGACTTCCTGACAGGGTCAGATCACTTTCTTATTCAGGTGAAAACAAAAGTTCGACATGGTGTCAAATTGAGTAACGACATGTCCAACCCATAAATTTGTATGTGGCAACATGTTGACACAACTGTTTCTGCAACACTGAGTTCTCTGTGATTTCACTGTGCTTGCAAGTCATAGATGAAATGTGTGTCTGTTACATGATTTATCATAAAAACTGCCTGTATTGAGCTGGAGTAGTAGTATAAAAAAAAGAGTAAAAAATAGTAGTATAAATACACTATTCACAAAAGGTTAGGGATATCCAGCTTTTGGTGGTATACCCACCGCTTTTGTTTCAATAAATTGTTTGAGATGACGAAATTTCCATTGCATGCTTCAAGTTAAATTCCCTACTTTCATGATATAACATCACTGTAGCATGAACTTTTTCCATGTTCTGTAAATTTTCCCCCAAAAGTTGAATATCCCTAAGCCTCGCTTTGGGGTTACGGTGCAAGAGGATTTGAGAAGGAACCTTAAGGAAGATTGGCCAGCTGTGCATAGATGAGAAAGTGGGCAGAATTTGAACTTGTCTCTCAACCTTTTTCACTGACTACTTCCGTCTGTGTGCTACCAAAGTGCAACACCATGAATATCTAAGAGCAGAGACTGTGTACACAGTCATCCCCATTTGTATGATCCATCACAAAGACCCACAAAAGGTACTGAGCTCTTAGAGGCAGATCAAGGAGGCAGTGTGATGCAGCCAAGAGGAAGCCCACTTTTCATCCTGCTCTCAAGTGTGGCCATTCAGAGCAGGTAACACTTTTACTTTTAGATTTGGTTGGGTGACATGTTGTACAAAAACTTAGTTTCAAGCCTATTGAACCCTTTACTTTATTACAACTGCATTTCTAACTCAAACCTTTAACCTCGGGCCTATCCAATTGTTGACCTGCAGGCCACACCTGACCCAGAAGCATCCTCAAGTGAGAAAATAAGTAAACTACATAGAGTGTATGGAAGTAGCTAAAGAGTGAGCTACCGTGCTTGTTTCATTTGTGGTTGGGAGTTACAGATGTACAGCACTGATCAGGTAGGATGTTTACAGATGTAGCAGACTGGCAAACATATCTCATACTAGTTCCAACCACACATAGTAACTTTTCAAAACATCTGACTGATGACAGTCGGAAAGTCTTCTACTTAAAACATGTGAAACCTGAAAGGTAAAACTCACAGAGGAATCTGCCTGTTGAGACCTGCCTGGGCTGTTAGGGACTTCATGGTACTGTCATCTCCAAATATGAAATCAGTGTGTTTATTTGGAATGAGTGTTTTGCGTTACAATATGATACTTCATACATCACCACATTGAGAAACACCAAACTTTCCCGAAAGACAAGGGAGGAGTTTGTTCAGAACCGTATCGTCATCATCATGTGAAAGAATATATGCTGACCATTGTGGATGAAGTGAATTGCGTTAAAATTAAAACAAACATGACATCCACTAATGTCAGACCCGTCTACATTTCCTGGTTTTAAAATCTATCCAGTAGCCCTCTTTTGACCTAGACCTCATTTAAAATGACCATAAAACCGAATCTTATCACTCAAACAGCCATTTGAAGATGTGACGTTCTGCTAAAACGTTCTTTCCAAGTATGCTTTCACTTGACTGTCACAAAAGTTCAAGAGCACAACTCATGCTTCCTTCTACTTTCTCAGCATCACACATCCTGAAGTACTCCCACAGCACCACAGAGAACATCACTGTTAATGGGACAATACACACAGATCAGCCAGTCAGGGCATTGTCGTTTCTTCTGTGGCTGTTTTATGGTGTCAGAAGCGTAGGCTGAGACTTTCTCATGGGAACGAGCCACACGAGAAAGTGAGGAATGCAAAGAAATGGCCTTCTAGCTGAAAGAAAGTGAAAGAACTATAATCTGCTGAGAATGGGATTTATGTAATTCTCACATGTTACAAAAGAATACATACAGGCCTCCGTTCGGGGTGAATTCTTTTGAGCAGGCACGTTGATTTGGATTAAATTCTCCACTGTTTGAAATCAGCTTATACATTTACAGTCACAAACACTGTCTGGGCATGAGAAAAAAAGTTCAGCAAATATTCGGGACGCTTTTGTGTTCATGGCAAGGTTACGTGGCAAAAAGCTGCTATGGAGTTTATTGTTTTTGGCTGTGTTTTCATGATTTTCAAAGTTTATTATTTAATCTTTCAGTGAAAGTTATTTGGACTTGGCGTTGTCTGGTTTAACGTTACTTGCTTCTGAGGGTGTGGCTGTATCAGCACTGTCAGCCCTCTAACAGTTGGTTTTAGACACTCAGATCACAATACTACTGATATTATGAATTTTCTGTGCACATGTGTATATTCATGTCATTTATAATCAGTCGCCTCTTTAAATAGCTGGATTGTACCTGACCAATCTGTTGCTTTCACGATTACGACACCTATTCTGCCTGCATAATGCAATAAGCAGCTTTATGACTAAGACATGAACTAAAACACTTACGATTGTTTCTAATTTAGTCTAATCTGCCCGTGGTTCTTGGCTGGTTTTATAAACATTTTTGCAAACGTGTTAAAGGTTCAGTATGTAAGAGTTAAAGGGCTTTGTTTACAGAATAATACATAACTATATTTTCAATTAAATTCAATTTATTTGTCACATGTGATCAGAACAATTATCATGAAATGTATTTTTGTTGCGAGCTGCTGCTGTACATTCTTAATAAAACAAAATAATAGCATAGAAAACAATAATGGCAATAATAACACAAAACAAAAAGAATAGCAATAAGGAATAAACACTGTGTCCTCGTTTAGGATGCCAGTGGTCTGAGAGCAGAAGCTCTTCCTGAGCCTGTCGGTGCTGGCCTGGTGTATCCAGGACTGTCTTCCTGGTGGTTGTGATTCTTAATGATTCCCCTAGTCTTATTTTTACACCACCTAATATGGATATCTTATAGGCCACACTTGTACTTTCAGCTGAATGAACTATGCTTTGCAGAGCCTTGCTGTCTTTTTTGGGACTGTTTCTGTACGTTCCCCCATCAGGATGTTCTCAATGGCGCAGAAGTAGAAATTCCTCATTATCTGAGGAGATACCTGAAATTTCCTCAAGTGTCAAACAGTCTCTGCCACAGAGTCAGTATGCAGCACACAAGCCAGATCATCGGTGTTATAAAACAATGAGCCTTTTATTTATATCCACCTGCTCTGTTGAACCATCATGTTTCTACAGTGGCCCAGAACATCCAAACTTAAACACCGGCTCTAGATAGGGTCTTTCATAGTTTTCACGCATTTCGTGGAAGAAGAAGGGGAGGCGACCAGGTTGCAATCAGCAACTACAACACTAGATGCCACTAAATCCTACACACTGTCCTTTAACGTTTAAACAACAGCCTGCAAGTTGACTTTGGTGTTTTTATAGCTGGGATTTGGGTCAAGTCATGGTACTGCTGCTGTTCCAAATCCACAAAGCGTATATGAAGTTATTTGGCTTTGTAGTCACATGGTTTGATTCATATTTTTTGAAGACAGTAAGTCACTTATACAGCAGAGATCAAACACAGTGGAGTGTCTTGGGCCAAACTCAGTGCAGCAGCAGACAGATCCCACCTCAAAGAAAACTTCACTTTTCATCAGAGCTACACTGGTGTGGAATGAGGATTTACTGTTAATCTTTTAATACGAACTCTATGTTTCTTTTTTTTTTTTTTTCTTGGGGAAGACAGCAGAGAGGCCATCAACCTGCTTAAATTGTTCAAATGTGACAATCTAGAATAAAACTTTGATAATAAGTTACTATTTTTACTTTTGAGTCTACTATTTTCTAATCATTTCCATTGAATTTGGGGGAAAGAGCTATGTATGTAAGTTTTTAAGCTTGGCCTAGGCTGAGAAATCGGTGTGTCGATAAAATCAAAATGCAACAGTGCAATGGAAACAGATTTAGTGAGTAAATCATATGGTCCGTGAAGCATGCAACCTACTCAAGGCACCACCAAGGACATGGTGTCAGATCTGTGTGGTCCAATCTGAAACCAAACCATACAAAATAGAAACTAAACTAAAAGTATACATTTCTCAGTGCATCTGCTGATCACACAAAAACATGAAATTACTTCATCGAGAAGCACAAAATTCAAGTAATACATAAAAAATAAGGTTACCAGCAGTCAATGAACAATGGATGCACATTTATATGGATTTAGATACACAGAGCTGCTCTATCAAGGATGTAAGTGCTGAGACATTACACAAACAGATGTCACTCTTTGATGCAAATGTACATCTGCATTACATTTCCAAGATGAAAAGAAAGAGAAGACAGTGAGGGGAGAAGCCTCTTTTGGACTGGTACTTTCATTTCTCTGAACACAGAGAAGTTTCATTATTCATTTGGGCTAGTGCCACTACTGAGTTGTAGCGTATGCCTGGAAATGAATGCCTATTGCTAACATTACACCATATGGTCATGTTTTTTTGATATCCTCTCAGGGGCTTCCCAACTTTTCCACAACAAGGCCCCCCTCCCATTAGCTTAGCGCCACGCTTTTACAAACACCAATTAACAACACTATGGCAAGTACAATAAACAACCCCTCCCCAACATATTTTCTTACTTTTATTAATCCAATAACAATTGCATTTGTATTTTAAAATCTTTAATCAGACCCTTAAATTCAATATTTCTGTTTTTAATAATCAGCACTATTTGTAAGTTTGTCAGTGTGTGTGTCTGTCCATGGCAAATAGGATTTATATATTTATATCTATACATACATATAATTTAGGGTATGTCTTCCTCTTGATCTCCTCACCATGTAGCACTAACTTAAAGCATTGTGGTATTTCCTGTCTGTCTGTTAATCTGGTGTCAGTATGCAAAGAGGTCCCACCCTATAGTGTAGCCTTATTAGCTTATGCTATATATGTATCATCAGTTGAAAGCTGAGGCACACCCTCCTGTAGGAGCTCCAGGTGATCCAGGTGAAAATGTTTTGCTGTGTGGGAGTATGAATATATTACACTGCAGCTGTGTTGACCAGAGGCTGTTTTGGAGACTCAAGAATTGCTTGTGTATGTGAAAGGTGTAAGACATACTTACAGAAAATGATCACCCCTCAGCGCTGCAAAGCATTTTAGCATCTTTCAGCTTATTGTTTTGGTTTCTCAGCCCACACTGCCTAGTAACATAGTTTCCAGTCACACCAGGGGACTATTTTCAGCAAATATCCTTTACATGTGCTCTATCTGTTCAGGAGACAAAGGTAACACTAAAGTTGCTGTGGGTCTCCTGCAAGAATGCAATAAAATTGATTTAAATTTATATAGCTTTATTTAATTTCATGCATCATGCAGGTTTTCACATTTTATCAGACTAAATGAAACAAAGTCTGGTCATGCAAAGAGACACTTTTGGAGAAATGTGAAAAGGGAAGAGTTGTACTCTCAGAGTTTTAATGTCATGTAAATAATTTGCAAATACAGTACATGGAAGGGTGGATTCTCATTTTAACAGGGAAGTGTATCATATGAAACCACCAAAATTGTTTCTGTTCTAAGGAAAGAGGCTGTTGTAAAGATGTTGCAAAAAACTAAACATGACTTGACTTGCATTGCTGTCATATTTTCATTCCCATCACAAATGTCTACCTCCATATCAGATTTGTACTTCAGATGCAGGTTTGTGTTACTTTCTTCCAAAGATTCACTCCAAATACAACAATGAGTTGTTATGAAGAAGAGCTCACCTCTCTACCTCCTCATCCTCTCGATGTATGGGAACGGGGCAACATGAGCTTTACTGTATGTTATGATATTCTGTGGGAATCTGTGTTGTGTGAGAAACAGCCGTGTCTTGGCTTGACATAGATTATGCAACCCCTGAAGGCATATGGAAGTGTTCCCACCTCAAATTACATCTGCACACATACCTGCAAGTACGCTCACACATTCCTAACCCGTGTAACAACTCCAAAAAGGACAGGATCAAAGGTGACCATGAACGGGAAGCACTCCTGTTCAGTGTAAACACAGACATAGTCATGAGCGAAATGGCCTCGGAGGTTGAGGGATTTCCCCCTGGGGATTGTGTATTTTGTGAATGAATGAGAAGCACACAATGGCGTGGCAGACAAGCTCAAGAGATACAAGGACGAGAGCTTTAGGAGTAACAAAAAGTGACTGACTGGCAGACTGACAAATTGTAACCATTTCCGCCTCTGGTGGTGAGGTTGTTACTCATGAAATAGTATTTCAGAAAAAAGGAGACGGAAAACTGAGAGAGAAAAAAGGTGGGGGTAGCACCGACGTGTTGATTGGCTCAGGCGGGGTGCCTGATTCTAGGTTCTTTGTGATTGGCTGAGAGGTATGGCCTCACCTTAAAAGAGGGTTACTCGAGTTCAGTGACATTGAGATTTCCGCCTGTTGGCGTGGCTGAAAACCTGCATTCACAACAAGAACATGCCTCTTAAATAGGCAGCAGACATTCGAGCATGTGCAGACATTGATATATGCATTCCTGATCCTTCAGTCATTGTGTTACGTTGTCACTAAACATCCATAAGGAACAATCGCATATTTATTCTGTTAATTGTCTCACAATCCCTAAAAGGTTTTGGTCAAACAGCAAAAGATCTGGGCTCATATTTATAGCAGAAAACCACATGAATCCACAAATATTTTAAACAATAATGAATTCAAGATCTAAAGGCGCTTGATGCATCACATTAGCAAGGTTTAACAAATAACTTCCTTTTCAGGCACACCATTCAGGCATTCAAATGTGACAGGCAGTGTGTCAGCCTAATCAGCAATGGCAAGGAAAGTAATCGCTTGGAAAACATCACCAGGGACCATAAAATCGGCATTCAAAGTAAATTCATTTGTAGGCATGTACACATTTCTTCTCTGTGTAGTGAAGCCATCCCCCCATGCCAATTCTAACCTTAACCCTGACCCCGTCCTCGCTCTCCTCCACCAAACTTTTTAACTGACCCTAATCCCTGAACCGTGACCCTGCGCTCTCTTTGAATGTTAGCCACTGAATGTGTGGCACTTAGCCAAACAAAGGGACTTTGTGTCAAATCCAACTCGAGCGCATGGTGGGAAAGTGTCTGTGATGAGTTATTTCCCCACCAAACTTACTTTTGATCTGACCCACTTGGTGTTTTTTTTCAGTGGAAAATGTTGCTCATAATATGACTGTAATAGCTGAGAAATGATTTGGTCTCCACCATGGCTAAACACTCATGACTCGAATGATCAGTCGAGGACTAATCATACCATTGCACCATATTTTAACAGTTGAATATGCATAAAGCAATGCAGGATAACAGCACAGCAAGATACACAGAAGTCAAAATGTGTGATGTTGATGCAAATGTTGTTTAAAGACACAGCACACATATACATATTTGCTCTTATAATAGATGAGTATCTCAGGATTGCAGGTCTAACATATCAAAAGCACATGAAAATAATAAAAAAAAAATTGATCAAAATGATCCCAGTATTCTTTGACCCATTTTGAAAATTCCTGAATGGAATTCCTTTGCGGCGCTCACAGCATTTTAAAAGTCAACAATGTCTTTCCAGAAAAAGTTGAAGAGCTGAAGAGACAATCAGAACATGTCAAGAGTCATTATGGCATTATTACTACTTTCTACCAAAGAAATAGTCCCAATAAAACCTGTTATTCATGGACCTTTTCCAATTTAAAATGTACTTTTTGAGGTGGTTTCAGGGATTTCGCCAGCAGATATCACACCATTTAGATGGATAAAATCACAATCAAAATTGAATCCAAATGAAATCTTCACATCTTAGTAAAACAAAATTATTATATTTGGGTGATACATCTCTTAACATTGATATCATGTGGTTTATGAACTAGGAAGCCTGGAAACCCCCCACTGCTTGTCAACCTTATATATGCAACAACTTTGAAGTTGATTATGTCTTTAAAACACAAGAGGCCAACCGGTCCAGATCTTCAGATGAAAGCAGGATGCTTGTAAAGTGAGTCTGAAACAACATTAATGGCTCTGAGTTCTCCATTTGCAGTTTGAATGTTGCCAACACTAATAGAGAAAAGATTGCTTGCTTGCTTGCATGCGTCATCTCAACCGTTGCTATTTCTTCACAAAACTGAGTTCACCTGAGAACAGTGCTCTGTTGACTCATAGACTGACTTCAGTTAAATACACTATTTGGTGGATTTATGTGAAGGCTGAGCTTTAGAAAACCAGTTGATGTGGTCTCTTTGGATTTTTGTTTCGTCTGTGCATGTATTTCCCTTACACCTAACAAAATATCTGTCAGTTATTATTTCATATGTTTGAAAATGTTGCTGTATTTTGTCAAGAATAATTCTGAGGTATCTCCGGTCGAACTCACGGATCGATGAAACAGACAAGACAAGAATCTGTTTTAAGTGACGTACCATGACAAAGAGAGTGGGCAGGTTAACACAGTCATTGAAAGTATGCATACCTGGTGATTCATGCATCAAACACACCCATGTGTGAAGATGAGAGAAAGGTGAGGAGTGTTTCGTGTTAGTTAACGGAAGTACAGGCTGAGCTGTAGGGCTCCCTCTGGACAGCTGGCGAACACATGAGCCCACAGCTGTCCACCTCTGTATATTATGAATGATGCCTGCACTTCACACACACACAAAACCAACTCACCATTCAGGGCACACCTCACCCAACGGATGATGCTAAAGCAAATATATTTACTCATACCATGAGTCCTATGGGCCACGACAATGACCTGCAAAGTCTCAACGTAGAGAAAGCCTTCTTGGCCAGACATCAGCCTTGGAGTTAGTTCTCACATTTTGGTGGAACTTGATATGTAAGCAAGCGTAGAGAGGGAAAGAAATCTTCTAATCATTGTTTTATACTTTACTGTATACGTCAGAGGGATAATTGATGTTGAACAGTACAAACTCTCCTTCAAATTTCTTTTTTTTCTTTCTTTTTTTTTCAGAAAGCTGACCAGTGAGAAAAAACAAATGTTACCCTTGTCAAGGACAGAGAACTTCCACCCAGAGCAAGTTCTTCAAACCTTGATGTATTTAGGTCAATACTTTTCTAAGGTTTACTGTTTTTTTTTCCAAACATGAAATGTGTACCTTTAGTCACTCTCGCTGGATTGTTTACCTTTCATTAAACTGGGTTTTTTTTTCTACCAAATCTCGTTTGACCTAAATTTGACACTTTAACGCCTTAAATGAGGTGTAAAATGATTCACTGAGAGTAGTTCGGACTCAGACTTGGACCTCTTATGCCTGGTGATCCAACACTGGAGCACATCTTGATAGTGTGCACTGCAGGGGGTGTCTCAGCCTGTCCAAGCATACAAACCAGCACATATTAATCAAGCTGTAAAAGTCCTGTTCATTGAAAGCCTTGACCCATAAGACAGTCCACTTTAGTCCCCTGTTGCATTTGGGTGTCTATTATCATTATCCTTTATGTATAATCCATTGCTTATGCTTTTATCTATATCCTTTACTTTCAATATGTATATTTCAGGGACATGACATATGTATGTATCTGTTCATTGCTGTTCATTGCTGACTTCAGTTCAGCATTCATCACCATGGTTCGCTCCAGGCTAGTCACAAAGCACAAGCACCTGGGATGAAACACTTCACTGTGCTCACAGGAAGTAGGAAGTTAAGGAAGTGGTGTGTCCTGTACACAGATAACTGTATAGCAACTCTTGGGTCCAACTTTATCGTCAAGTTTGCTGTTGACACAGCTGTGGAGGAGCTGATCAGTAATGACAATGAAAAGGCAAATCTGAAGGAAGTGGAGGAGCTGACCCGCTGGTAACATGACGACAACCTCCTCCGGAACATTAGCAAGACTAAAGAGAGATGATAGTGGAGTTTGGGAAGAAGCAAGGGAGGAATTAAGCACCCAGGCTGACGCTTAAGGAAATTTCATGTGAGCCCATCCTGATGGGGAACATCACTGTCTGTATGGAAACAGCAGCAAATAAGACCATAATATATATTTTGAATTCAGACAACAACAACAAAACAAACAAAATATTCCTCGGCGGCTTCAAAGGATTGACATCTGAATACATCCCATCACCTGTGTTTATTAATAACCCTGAAGGTTATTTATTAACCTGTAGGTTATTTAAGAGCCTGAGGGGTTGTTTGTATAGTGAGTGACAAGTTATGAAAATTTGAACTTTCTACATGAAATTAAAGATCCATACAGAGATATTCACCTTTTTAAAACACATATAAATAAAGAAAACAAATGGCAAAATGAAAGTAACTGATCATTTGAATAGAGATTATCAACACCCTCACAAGATGCAAAGGTAATGACAGAGAGATAATGATGATTGATGTCAGCAGAGGCTTAACAACGACAAACAAACTGCAGGCAGTTTCAGAGTAAGTAATGGTGGCTATGCACGTCTGCTTCTTCTCTCAGCAGTGATATACTTCACATTTTAAAAATCCAAATGCTCAGAATTTTACAAGTAAACCTTTCAAAATATATGATAGAATAAAATATGATAGAAATTTGAATACTTCTCTTCCGTATATAAAGTTCCCTGAGTGTATTTAAACGTAATTAGAGGGTATAGAAATGTAGTGTCAGGTGTGGCATCCCTGCGTGTTGCTTCATGCACAATTATGTGCAACCATGTCAACAGCAGGACACAAACATGCAAAGGACAGACTTAATTCAGATAATGCTTGCACTTTGAGCGACTGGGGTTTGCCTTAGTGTTATAATGAGCATGAGAGGCATTTCACAATAATTGCAGGGCAAACAAACCGTCTGTGTCTGTTGGAAGGAATGACTTCACATTTTGAGTGCTGCTGTATTGGCCAGAAATCCTCTGGGGGTCTGAGCAATCACCCGCAATTGCAAAAGCAATTGCAATAGGGCCATTACTCGGACGCCAGAGAGTTCAGTCTATCCAGTCAGATCAGGGTTACAGAGGCACAGCAGTGTGACTTAAACATGCTTTTCCTGCACAACTTCCTCAGATAGGACAGATAGGACTCTCTAGGACTTCCAACTTTAAGTCCTGGAGAGAAATCTGCTGAAAGGGCGTTAACACATGGATATTTTATAACTCCAAAACTGTATTCAAATGGCTCATCAGGGACAGGTTCCACATTTTCAGGATCACTGGGCCAGAGATGTAATGTTTTTCATATTGTTATGTGTGATGAAGCTAGCTAGAAGCATAATGGAAACTTTTGTCATAAAAGTTGTGGTCACATTATACTTGGGCAAAACCCCACATAAACTCATGGCTCAGGATGGGTAAAACTACTGATGCTGATACTCCTGCCAGCTAGCAAGAAAACTGTCACATGCAAAAGTCCACAGCCAAACTCTCCATCACCCAGGTGCTAAGGATGCAAAAATACCTTTAATTATGTATTTATTTTTTACTTTATTTTCACAGCAAGATCACAGACATCAATTTATCTTCTGCGAATCGAAAGCTAAAAGGCAGGAATTCAACAATGTATGTTTGTTATTTGTTTATTATAAACTATTACTACCATTAACTATTATAAATGGCTCATTGGCCACTGGAAACTTCTCTAAACTGTCATTTTAATGGTCAGTATCTTACCAGCTAAAGCTGCAGTGGTGAAGAAGTTTCTAGCGTAATCATACCACGGGAAGTACTTGTTCCTGATTGGTGGACGTGTATCAACTGAAGTCATATGATAGGACACCTCACAGGCAGTTGTGGTCACCAGTTTTCCAGTCATCCACATTATAAATCTGTATGACATATTTAGCCTATACTTAAGGGTAGGGAACCATGGTAACAGCACTTCTGCTTTGTGGTACTTTACCAGTAAAGTGCCACTGGTGAAATGGAACCTACCATGACCTCAAATGAAGTTTAAAGCTTGTGTGACAACTTTGACACAAATAGTAGCACCCCAGGCCGAAGGTCACAATTTTCTGTTGCATGCTGCTCACAATGGAGCAGGATCCAGCTGAAGACATCTGTTGCATGTCGTTTCCCCATCTCTTTCCCCAAATGTCATATTTCTCCTGCGGACTCTTTAATAAAGACATTAAATGCAGATTCAACAGCTGGGAATATGAATACACAAACTGTATTGTACCGACAGCTGCATGCAGTCTTCAATTATTAATTTGCCAAAAACACACGTTACTTTCTTATGTAATGAAGGAAATATCGGCAGCGGAAAGGAATGCGCTCATCAGATCGGATGGTTCAGACAAAAAATTGGCGCGCTTAGCACCTTTGTTCTCTGTAACAAAAAGTTTGGCTGCAGACAACGGTTCCCAGCACACTAAAGTTATTACAGCAGATGTGTGAATGTGTGTGCAGCCGTCTGAAAGATAGACTTGATATCACACCACTCTGCCCCCTGTGCCCCCCCTGACACACACACACCCACACACTCCTCTGCGACGGCTACTTTTTTTTTTTGGTACACGCACTTGATTCACACCTCAGTAACCTCATACACATCACACCACTTCTCACCAATTGGGCGTGTTGTGAGACTTGCCAGTAACAGATGTGTGTGTGTGTGTGTGTGTGTGTGTGTCAATATGTCCACTGAAAAACACTCTTAAAAGATGCCTATGTTCCTTATGTAAAATATGTGATAATAGCGTGTTTTGAATAAAAGTTAAATAACATAAATGTCTTTCTTTTTCCAATGGGTCCTGGAGCATTTCTGTTTAGATTTAAATTGTTTTGTTGAATTTTCCTCTTTTTATTTGTTTGTTTGGGTGTTTTTTCCCCCTCCTTTGGCTTATACTCAAGTCTTGAGTATTGTTCATCATCCCCTTTGAAGATTTCGAGCCCCAAACAACATCTGTCACTCTTTCTTCACAGCATGCACCCTCCAGCTGTCCGTTCCTGAGTTATTATATGCTGTCCGATGAAAGATTGCATCACGATTGTTGATGAAACACATATTTCGTTCTATATCCTGTACGATCTCTATGTGTTTTGACTGTCCTTTTGTTGAGGAAAGGCACTTTTGGTGTTGAACTCGCTGTAATTGCCACCATGAAATCCTGCATGTTTCGCTTTATTGTCTCAAGTCTTCAACATGTGGTTTTATAACTGTGACCACATTCACGGACAAGAATGTCGCCGTGGTTGTCAAGTGGTTGCAGACAATGCCGACAGTCTGGATGGTAAGAAAACATTAAGAAGAGGTTAGGTACATAAGAAAACACTATAAAAACACTTACATCTATGCATACGTGTATACATATTTTGTTGTGGTGGTAGTGGATTTCTATGACTCCTGTAGGAATAGTGTGTCGGATTAGTTTATAGAATACTGTTTGAAATTGAACATCATGTCTTTGTGACAGACTCACAATGTTGCTCTGCTGTTAAACAATCCAATCTATCACGGCAGAGTCAAGCGATTTTTGTGCAATGCCAATGCAATACAGCCACAATGTGAAATGTGTTTTGAGTAAATGGCTGATCTGTAATCATGAACACATTCATTCATTGATTAAATAAAGAAAAACTGAAATAAAAATATCCACAGCTTCAACTGAAAGCAATCGACTATTCTTCTCTGAAGTCTCCGTAATGTAGGAGGTGACTGACTGTAGGAGAGGCAGGTGGAGAAAAAGACAAAGACACAAACTGTAAATTACAAGCCTGCAACATAAAGCAACCGTTTGAGTGAAATCAACATTGCGGACTGACTCATAGTCTAAGGAGAACCATCATATAATTAACAAACATTTAGAGAGGAGCAAACACCATAAAATCTCAAGTGTGGCCTGAGGCACCGTCTGAATGTGGCGTTAAATTGTATGATTTATGCTCAACACACCGAAAGTCACATGGAGTTTATATGTAACTGCGCCAAATCTCAGTTCTAGTCTTAGTCCAAATGATAATGTCTCAGACTTGGTATAGTATATTAGTAGGAAGTGAAAGCCAACGACAACAAAGAGTTCCAGGAAACAGGAGAGAGGAGGGGGCTGGTACTTGAGCTTAACAAGGAAATGAGCGACAGGTGTGCAGGGAGGAGCAGGATCAGGTGATGGACTGAGGCGTGAACACACTCGGGGGTGATTTCAGACCAGTGAGGTGTAATTTACACGTTTGGATTGACAAGAAATGATGTAATCTTGTGATCTTGCAATAAGCTGCAATATTAATTTGTATTAAACTTTTTTTATCTTTATGTTTAGGCACCAGTAACGCCTGACAGTGGTTAGGAAAAGATTAAAATGTCTGCAGTGACACAATGTATTGACATTGAAAACACATCTTTATTGGAAGACAATTTAATAATCTACAACAATAATTTGCAAGAAGCAGGGTTGAAAACACACACCCCTCTTCTCATTTCTCATTTTGCAGATCTTTGATTCCTTTCCTTTGCTCGCTATCCTCACATCATAGCCTATCTAACCTGAGATGCAAGCAGAGACGAGGACAAGGAAGAGACATGAGGAGAGATGAGATAATAAAATGAAATATCCTTGCTTTGGATTTCTTCATCCTTGCTTTGGCATCATCTGTCCGCTGTAGCACTTCCTTCATATATCACAGATATCACAAAGGAGCCTCCTTTCTTCTCATTCCTGGAAATGCATTTTTTGGAACTGATACGTCTTTCAAGATGGCGCGCTGTGATCGATTTCCGTGTCACAGGCAGGAGGACACACAAGAGAAGAGGCAAAGTGGCGCAAAGGGAAGAAAATGAGAAGAGCTCCTTCACTCCGTATTGTGTTGACAGAGCTGCATATTGTTTGCCTGTTGCTCTGCACCACCTCCACTGACAGTTTCTTCCTTTCCTGTGTAAACTAAGGGGTTTTTTATACTAAAGGAATATGAAATTGCATTGCCAGTTAGTCCCTCCTTTTATGACCTTTAGAAAAGAAACAGAAAGTTTCAATTCTTTATTTTATCAACAAAAGCTATGAAGTCCCTTGTGTTTCCAACCCTTTGCCTCCCTATGAGTACTCTCTTGACATTTGATATGTTTTTTTTTTTTTTCTTGACTGTACTGACATTTAACACCGGTGACACCAGTGACAGTGTGTCTGCTCTCAGTTTCCATCTCTCATCTGACACACAAGTTTTGGTCTTAAAATAAACATTTGCTGTGTTTCCAAAGAGCACAGTATCTGGTTCTGTTACGATGGACGATTTAGTCTCCCGCTTATTAGCTCGGGAAGGCTTGACCGATTAAAAGAAATGAACTGCAAACTTATTTCAGCCACATTTTTAGCAAAGACACACCATATAAGCATGAGGCCAACACCTCACAAGCAGATACTCCTGGAAGAATCGTGATGCTAATAATGGAGTCATACATTAGATCTCATTTTACATTTACTTTTTAGGCTTCATCCAAAGAGTTGGCAAGTGAGTGTGTTGTACAAAGATATTTTAGCAAAACCATGGCTCTCTGGCTTGAGAAATGATTACGGATGATTACTATTATTATTGATGAGCTATTAATTATATATTTTGTAACATGTGGTTCATGGACTGACCCATACTTATGGAGTAATACATGAATGCAGACATGCAAAAAGGGACACGTGCATGTGCAAAGATAAAATAACCAGGCTATAATCTGTAGCCCTGCTAACAGCTACAGGATGTGATGTTCATTAGACACTATTTCAGAAGAGTCTTCTCATCGTATACTCAGCTTGTCAGGCTCAGCTTTCATCCGTTTAAGCCAGTGGTTTAATATGTGGAGTAGCAAGATGATTAGCAGCGGGAGGAAGGCAGAAAAAAAATGTGTCTGCTACACAAAGCTGTTTTTTTTGTTGTTGTTGTTTTTTCTTTATTCTTGGGAATTACTGTGAGAGCTTACTGTAAATGAAACTCACCTCTTCCACACTCCAAATAAATGAAAGGGAAAGTAACCTGATATGATGAAATTACTTCCAAAAGTTGGAAGAAGCTTTGTTTTTAAAAGGCCACAAGCCAAAAATATCAGTAAGTGTATGAAATACTTTATCAGCCATGTGTTTTTAGCTGAATATTTTTATATGATATAATGATATTATATGGAAAATGATAAGATTTCAGATTCAGTGGCAGGCAGGGAGGTGGTTCGAGGGTTAAAGAAAGATACAGTGAGCATGTTTCACCACTGAGACAATGGCAAGGAAATCTAATCTAATATCCAGAAGGAGCTGAGTCAGAAGCCAAAGATTTATCAGTTGATCGAGTTCAAACTCTTCCCTAACTCTACAGGATGGTCAAGAGCTTTAGGTAGTGAACAAAAGTATGAAATAAATGAGATAAATGCAGCTGGTTTCTTCCATAGACTGGGCTCATGCATATTGATGGGATAAGTACATCCAAATAGAGCCGACGGTTCTTATCATCTGGTCAGGATGCCTCTGCAACGTCCTTTGTGGGTTTTCCAGGCAATTCCAGCTGGGAGGAAACTCCGGGGTAGACCCAAAACATGCTGGAGAAATGATATGTCTCATCTGACCTGAAACACCTTTGGATTCGCCATCTGGAAAATGTTGCTCAGTAGTGGGATGTCTTGACTGGAGTGACAGAAAATGAATGGATGTATGGACGGACAGACAGACGGATGGATGGATAGCACATTTCATTACAGGAAATCACAAGATCATGCACACAGAATCAAGTGGAACCCATCACCTTTCATCAGATGACAATTTAACCTCTGGCGGCAACGGCCGGCCAATGCATTTCGAAATCGCATTTTGTCGAACACTATTGCGCCACTCAAACATGACTGGTCAATACCACAATCAGAAACCAGAACACTTCCCGTAACAAAATCTTGGCCACAGAACCAACGGCCTTCAAAAAGACATGGACAAACCACACAACCATCCAAACCTGATATACAACCAACTACACCAGAGAAAACAGAGAGACAGTTTATTATTATTTTTCTGCTTTTTTTTTTTTTTTTTTTAATGTAGAGTGCTCAAATAACCAGACAACAGGACAAAGGTAGAAGTAAAGTTTCCTGGCTTCTTTCCTTCAATCCTTGGTCTTTTGGTCACTTTCCTCAGCATAAAACTCTGCAGAGACATTACAAAGCCTCTCTGGTAGATAATCATGTATTCTTATATTAACAGTGAATACAAAGAAAGAGAGGTCATCATCAGTGACATGCTTGCTTAGGTCATGGGAAAAATGCACTTCTGGTATCATTTCAGTCCAGTCTTGACACACCAACTATCAGAGGGAAGTAAATCAAGTTCCACAAAGGTGTGAGACACTCTCTGTGAGACACTGGTCATTTTCTGAAGAATCTGCTCATATTTTTTAGAGGATAGACATTTCTTGTATTACCAACAAGACAAACATGTATTCATTTGTGACTGCATTACAGAAAATCTGCAAATATGTTTTGTCCTGTTACATCTCAGTACATGCTCACAACATTCTCGTAACACCAGCGAGTCAGGTGCTGAGCTGTCCGTAACAGTTTTCACTGCGCAAAAGTTCAGAACACTGTGTGCAGTGTTAGGTGTGACGTGGCAGAAGATTATGAAAATGCATCATGATACTAGCAAAGTTTGGCCTTGGGTGAATGTTTTCCTTCTAGAGTTTACTTGCCAGATTAAATAGCTACCTGTTTTAAAGGTTGTTCAATGTTCTTATGCAGGATTTGGTTGGGTATTAATCTCCACTCCAAAGTGATAATCCAGCATTTTTCTTTAAAAATACACATTTGTATGTGTTGCACGCACAAAATGGACTCTTTGTGTTATAAAGATGTCTGATCTGTATCTGTTATGAGGACTGTTATAAGGATTTCTGGCTCTTTGTAAGTAAGGGGATTGAGTCAGCACGAGCACATTCATTGTACACAAACTTGCACAGTTCAAATGTCAAATGATTAAGGCTTTTGCACATTAGTCTGTTTTTTTTTTAAATGTGGCCAAAGTTGTCATTAATGGTTGGAAGCAAGAATATTGCAAAGCTTAATTTATCTCAGTATCTGGTCAGCTAATGCTTAAATAAATTCATGAAGCACTTTTTTTTTTGTCCCTCTGCCCCTCCCATTCTCCAGAGTCACCAGATCTCCACACCCACTGACACACCTGCTTCCACATTCCCACATCAAGCCAAACCTGTCCCTCATCAACCCGTTCGGTTTATATTACTGCCCGCAGAGACTAATCCTTGGCCAGATTGTGTATTGTGCTACCATATTGTTCCTGTTCTGTTTTTTTTATTCATGATCTCTGCCTGTTTCTTTTGGGATTTTGCAAGTTCACCAAGTTTATCTCAGATTAGGCTAAAAGAAACCTAATGTCAGATAATCTAAGATGCAATATCGGCCACTTTGGTCCTGAAGCTACACCATCACGTCAAAAATGTGTTTAATACTTTGCCTGCAAAAGTAATGCCATTGCCGTCAACCTCAGCTGTACTTTGTACTAAGAAAGTTAAAAGAAAAGTGGGACTGCAGCATGTAAATTCATTGCCTTTAATTATGCAAACAGGCTATATATTAAAGCCTGTGGATTGTGGAAATTTTACATTGTATATGCCTCAATATTGAAGTGAGCTGAAAGTGGGCCATCAAACATTTTTCTGCTTGTGTCAAAGAGCCAAACAATGAAATATGCATGACACGTTGGACTTTCACTCGTTTGGTTTCACTGTTTTAGTCTTCACTAGGAGATTTTTGATTAGCTATTCTTTTCATCAGTGTGAAACACTGATGTTGAGACAAACCGAGGCTCCTCTCTCTCTGCACTGGGGGAATTTCATGCACTTAAATGTCAGCATGCCTCAGGCAGAGCTCAGTCTCTGATGTGTCGGCGCTGTCTCTCGTTGTTAGCCTTTACAGTTGGCGCTCCATGACGATGTAGATCAAAGAGAACAGTGGAGTCATTAACTGGCTCCCCCCTGTACACCGAGGTTTTTGTTCCCATGGGGTTTTATGTGGAATCTGGTTGCTGGACAAGCGAGGAGTCCAGTTTGAAATAATTCTGTATGAGGCAGTTCGATGGCCAAGCCAGAATAGTTTGGTGAATATAACACCAGTATTTGCGTTGGAGTTATACACTGACCTTTTTGTGTAAAAATCTATAAAATACATTAGCTTACCTCAATTTGAAAAAGAGTATTTATGTATTCCAGCTCTGCAGGATTTGATACCACTACAAGCTGTGGAAAGAATGTCTTAAGTCTTAGCTGTGGACACTGCACGCAAAGAGCTGAAAAGCAAACAAAAGGTGCTGAATTAAAAAATACCAGGCTGTGGCTATCCCATATTACTTTTAAAGCCCTTGTGTGTGAGTATGTGTGTGTAACATTACCTTTGAACAAAAACAAAAAATCACCCCGAATCACTGGTGAGGTTTCTTGGACTCAAGGACATACAGTAGGGGGCTGGAGCCAACCACAGCATGTACTGGACAAGTCACCAGTTTTTCATGGGGCAAGAACACAGACAAAGACAATCTCACTCACATCTAAGCAAGCTTGAATCTCTAGCTTCATCCTGATATGCGCGTCTTTTGCAGCCTGTGTCGATGTCAGCCTCAAGCGCCCAGAGTCTTCTTGCTGTAAGTATGACTGGAATAACCTGCTAAGAGACCTGAGGCAAAAGTAAGCCGTGCCCATTTAATCTTCATCATAATTTCTCCATCCTATGTTCTGTACAATGCAAATAAAACTCTGAAACTCTGAAATGTGCAACATAAAACTAGATTTCAACATTGGGAACCTCTTCAAGACAGGACCACACGATGATAAAGAGGGACCCACCTTAACATGTCAGAGATTTGGCTTTAGTGCTCCACATTCTCAAACATAATTTCTATTTAAAAAGTCCTGTTGATGCACGGTATAAGCTTAGAGCTTTTGGGGCCCGCACTTGCACAGTTTAACCTATTAGCAGCTTTAGCACTAAGCTGTTGATATATTTTAAATCATTCTTGCAAATAACTGACCAAATATAACACCAACCACACACTAAGATATTTCCAGTAAAAGCAAATGTGATCTAAAACAACCGGCAGTGAACACATCATGGTCTTAGTCATTGAACACAGAGAAAAGGTTCGCATAGAAGACGTGAAAGCACCAGTTCATCCACATAAGACTCAGTAGAACACAATGTGATGCAGCCGCGCGACATGTTGCAGTTTGAGAAAGGAGCACAGCCGTCATCTTGCACACGTAACAGACACGGCTGAACTGTCAGGGTGTCAGTCTATTTATAAGCGTTATATACGTTACAGTGTGTTCACCTTTTGATTTAAGCTGTTCAGAAATGTTCTGTGAAGGAGAACTCGCAGCAACCGAAGTCAAAGAAAAGGCATTCAAGGGAAGCGGACCATCACCGTCACACAGATGGTGGTTCTCTGATGAGGGTTTTTCCCCCTAAAAGAGTCAGTCAACCGGCGTGTTAAGATGTCATCCTTACCGATAACGTGTTTAGTTGAGGCTGTCCAGAGAAGGGATGTGCATGGCGTGCACCGTTTTAGTTTTTTTTTTTGCTCTCACTGCTCGGAAAAAGGTGATCAGTCTGTCAGGTTTTGAATATTCAAGTGTTTTTTTTAAGGCCTGCGCAGTGGAGGGAAGCTCTTACCTTCTGTTGACTCAGTTAGTGCTGGAAAGAGACATGACGCACTGAAACTCGACTCCTTGCTCTCTGCAAAGAGCTTGGACTATATAAAGAAGAAACTGTTACAGTGAGGTACCTCAGAACCCCTTGAACCTGTTCGCGCACACACACCTTCTTATGATTTATTTGCTTAGTCAGTTTCTTCATCAACTACCTTATCTTATACAAGCCTCTCCACTCTTTCACTCTAAAGAATGCACTCTTGAGCATCCTCTCAGGCTTGTTAGCATTCATGCGGTGCATCTGACAAGAATGGTCGCTCTGTTGCTCTCCAATCAATCCTAGGGGCCCCTGAAAAAACGCATCGCCCTATGAACGCCAGCACCTCTATCTTCACGTCCTTTGGCGTCTGCGGGACTCGGGTGTGATTCCGGGCACAGGGATACCTAGAAACTGGGACTTGTGGTCAGTGCCAGTTTCCATGGTTCCCCCCTGTCAAAGGGAAGTTCTTTCTGGCCCTGGTGTGTGTGTGAAGTCCCCTTGAAAAGATGGCTCTGTGTCCTGAGGTCCTGAGCCCAACGAGGGCAGAATTCCTCTGTGACTCCGACTGAAATGGGGTTGTGCAGCACAGGGGATGGACGGGTAAGCAGGGGGAGCAAACACAGGAGCAGTAAGTTTGGATCCTGGCTCAACGCCATGCATCAGTTAGGGGCTCGGGGGACTGGGTCACAGTGGGGGAGGTAAACAGGCTAGTGTATACACATTTACATCAGCAAACACGTTCAAACGCGAAGATAAATACATAAGTAGACACCAGTACATGTCCAAATATTTAAAAGGTTTTCACAAAGCTGATCTAGAATATAATTGCATACGTCCATCTTCATATACAGATATAATTTCATAATTTTGGACTTGGACATGTAAAAAAAGGTGTATATTTTGCAGTGTAATTTAGATATAGTATGACTCATCTCTTGGAAATCCTTTTGGCACTCCCTCTGTTTTTTTTTTTTTAGGTAAAAGACTTTGTACACACAAAGTATGTATCTACTGTTTAAAGTGAAACACCCACAATGACTCATCGGATGTCATGGACAAAAGACATCCTGAGAAACTCTGTACTCATGTACAAAATTTTCAGTAAAAGGGGAAAATGGTTTAAATGAAACACTGCATGCCTTCACCCGTGTTTACTTTGATTGGCCAAGTTAAAATTCCCAGAAACTACTGTACATCAGATATGAACTTCTGCTTCATTTCTTACAGGGAATGGGAGGTGACTGAACGTCACTTTTAGGATTTTAATTCCAACTTTTGAACAGCAGCGGACTACAAAAGCTCAATTGTCCCAGAACTATGTATGTAACCGATCTGATTTCAAAGGGACAACCAGTACCACCAGCCTTTCCAGTTATATTTGTGCACTCCTCTGATTGAAAGCGGGATTTGTCACCTCACCGTTGTCACCAGTTGTTCACACCTTGTTACAGGGACAGCTATTAGAAAAAAAAAGCTATTTAATCTTCTTGAAGACTTTACCTTGAGGCAAGTGTTTAAATGTTAATTCCTTCAAATTTCTCCTGAAGTACCAGACAAAGTGTGTTGTGGTATTCTGAAGGAGATAACATCATGAAGCTTAGTCAAAAGAATCTGTTGTGTGTGTCACGTCATGGTGATGATGATGATTGTAGCACAGTTACGTGCAATCAGAATGCATCTGTGATTATCTAAGAGAACTATGTCACAAAAACCTGGCTTTTGGTCAAGTGAGAGAAACACACTGCTGGTATGCTCTACAGAGCAAAGCAGCATCACAGTAGTTGGTTGTGATTCAGCATCCTGCTCCAGGACATGTCAGTAGGACAGTTTTATGCTGCCATGGTCGCCTCAGGCTGGGCTTTCCTGTTGAGGGACACACACTGTGACGGTTCACTGTGCGTCCTTGCAGCATCTGAGGAATCACCGAGCTCTGATTTGATCTGAAAGGCTCAGAGAGCAAAATAGATAATAATTGTGACATCTTGTCACTGATTTTCAGCATTTGTTCACTCTCCTCTAATAAAGGCCAAAGGCAGATGCTGACTATGGTTGTTTTACAATCTACATATCCTTATTGTTACCCATTTTGCTACAAGATGAAATGACATTTAAACCTTTTTCCACAAAGAATATCCTAACACATGCCTTCCCTACGCCTACACACCGTACAGGCTTGGGTATGTCAATTGTTATTATCTTAATACCACTATACATACAAGAATTCCCTCAAGGATAATATAATTCTTAAACAGGCACGGGAAAATGTTGTCAATTCTTACCACAGCATTTAAAACGGGCTGACTGCGCTTGTACTGCCAGCTGAATGCCTGACTTTGCACTCACTCAACGGCCGCCTTTCCACTGTGGCTTCTGAAAAAGCACCTGGGCCTCCCCACATCGTGGCAGATGGAGGAACAACCACACACCCACTCACTGCTACAGGCTACACTATGTGGGTCCAAACATAACAATAACCCTCAGGCTGGTCAGAGCTCATACGCTGCTCTGCTTTCAATGAATCTGCAGTGTTGAATCCAAGGTTTTCCATGGTCACGGCCAATGAAACCTCTGTCCAGGACTGCACTACCCTCTGTGAATTTACAGAGAATGGCAATTTCAGAGAATTGCATGCACGGTAGGCAGTAATAGAGCATAGAGGTGTGATGATTTGATATCTATGATGGGTAAGTATACACATCAATAGTACATCTATTGTACAGTTCTTTTAAAGGAACAGGTGAGCAGTTTTCCGTATTTCAACCAATTCCCTACACATCACAAATACTTACATGACTTTAGACTATTTTTCTAAGCATATCATAAAACAGCAGCCACAAGTCAATGCAGTATGAGGATAAACTTGTAGATACTTGATGCAGGTAGTGGCCCAGCAATATAACTGTGATGTATTATAGTTAACTTGCACTGGAAAGGTTGTTAAAGATATTTCTGACTTTGAGGTGCAGTCTAGTGTGTGCTTCAGTGTAAACTGTTTTATATTCACATCTGTTTAGGGTAGATACCATCTGGCAAAATTATTGCAGACGAGTCATAAATCAATGACACTAAAATTCAAGAAGCAAGTGACAGAATTCTTCCTCCCTCTACTGGACATACGCTGGCAGTGCTGCCTTTCTATCGGTAGCAGTTAAATGTTACTAATTCTGTTACCCATTGTCAGTTGGATTACAGTATTGCAACAAAAAAATCTATATAGGTTCTCTATCTTAAGTTTATTTCATCTGATAGCTTTGTTAATGTTGCTATATAGCAAACTAAACACACTTTACATTAAAAGATGAAGGCAGCAGTTTCCTATTTGAAATTTTTACTGGAAGCAGTCGTAAACATTTGATAAAAAACCACAAATACACTGATAGTGGTGACAGATCAGCTGTACCAGTGGTAAAAATGTATTACTATGTAACAGTAACAGAAAAATCTGATTAATAGCCTAACAGTGTGTATTGGACATAAATATAGCATCTTTTTATTGCAAAGAGCATCATGACTTGATTCATTAGTTTGTCCATAAAATAAAACATGTTTGTAATCTGTAAAAGGACTAAGACAGGCAGCTGGAAGACAAAGTAGAGAACATATTCCTAACAAAATAACTGACCTCTTAATTTATAAAGAGGTATCTTTATCAGTGGTTAATGTTGGTTCACACTACAGTAGCACTATTTGCTGTGGAGCTGTCTAAACTTAAATGGTCATTTATTAGAACAGAGCACTAGCAATGCTTAAATATATGAGTGCCATTGTGAAACACTTTTAAGACTCAGAATGTTGAAATAAGGATACATAACTGAACCTGAAGACCCTGAGACCATGATCTCGTGAACTTTGGAGTGCCTGCTGATAAATAGACTGCAACATGACACTACATGGAAAATCCCAAGATGATTTCCTGTTTCAGTCCTTGCTAAAGCAAAAAGTTTAAGTGGTAAATAATTCACCACAATTGTGTGTGGAAACATACAGCGACTAGACTTCAACTGCCTAAAACTTTTCAACCATGTCCCTTCCTGATTTTAGAGAAATGTTTCTTTTCTGTGTATGTTTTCTGTCTTTTCTTTTGTTTTGTTTTTCTTAGTGTCCTCAAGTGTTTATTTCTTTACCTTCAGTTTTTAATTCAAGTTTGAATTAGAAAAATTGAAAATTTGAAAAAAGTCTGAGGCTAAGGAAGACAATGTGCTATGTGGTTGAAAGCTCCAAAATAAGCTTACTACTAAATATTCTACTCTAAATGAAAATAAATAAATAAATAAAAGGTTACTAAAGATTAGTGGCTGTTTTGTATCTGTACTTATTTATTTGAAATAAATAGTAATAATAATAATACATTTTATTTATTTATTTTATTTTATTTCAAGCACCTTTCAGGACACTTCACAAATTAAACAGAGAAGATTTTTAAAAAATTAAATAAAAGCAGTCACATATCTAAATAAAAATAAATAAATAATACAATAGAATAAAATAAATAAATACAAATAAAGAAAATTGTTTTAAAAAATTATTACATGTTACAGTCCATATGCTAGCCTGGAAAGATGAGTGTTTCCAATGTTAATAAACTGAAGATTATCACTTATAAACCTGACAAACAACCAGTGAAAAACTGTCTTCTGCTGTCCATAAGAAAGGGGCTGATTGTTTAGCGTGTTTTTCCGGGGTATTAGAGCTGAGATATTGACAAACACAAGATATAAATCCACCGTTTCCTGCCAATACAGACGCAGCGCTACTTTAAAATCTCTATTTATGTGGGCACCTTGTGCAAAAATGAATGACTAAATAGGGTGATATTTAAAAGTGAATGATAAACTATATGGTCACAGCTACACCTAACCCGGTAAGATTTACACGTCTGCTCAACACCGAAAGCTTTCCAGTTTTTGCCAAAACGGAAGTTGAGGAGAATTTCTCTCTTAGCTTAGCCGCGTTCATCTTTGTACGTGTGAAGCCGACACCGGTGTGTTGGAGGACGGTCAGGTAAGTCCACTGAGGTGATCCACAGCAGCGGTTCACCTGACACAACGACCTTCATAAGACACCACATTATCCCGGCTGTGGGCTTCAAAATCAAGAGCTGTCTATGATTATATTTCGGTATGTTTACGATGGCTTCCTGTGTGTTTTCTGAAGCAAGAAGCCACGAAACATGTAGTCAACGTTAGGAAAACTTAGCTGCTGGCTGGCTAACTGCTAACAGTTTCTCTGTTTGTACGGTGTGTTCAAGAGAGAGATGCTAACTTAGCTTAACGCCAAGTCTGTGAAAAGCAAGTGACTACAACATGTTTGCTTTGGTAGCCGTACTGTGGCTCGTTGCTAGCTAATATTAGTGTATGATGCAGCGTAGCCTTTATCATAGGGTTGTGTGATTTAAGTGTCATGAGAGAGGTAACACTGATGAAGAGCCGGTCTCTGCCTCCTGATGTTGTTCTATAGACATCCCACGAGAGGACGCCCTGCTACATGTGTAAAGAAAACTGGGTACCACTGTCCAGGTCACCCTTTTACAAACTTGTAACTAACTTGCAAAGGGGTGGAAATTTTCCAGAAACTTTCCATTGGAAGGTAAGCTGGGGAATTATAGAAATATTCCAAATTGTAAACTTTCCATGGGAATTATGGAGATTTATGGGAATTAACTGGAAATTGGGGCCACACACACACACACACACACACACACACACACACACACACACACAGTATATATACACAGTATAGATAGATAGATAGATCAGCTAGCTATCTACTGTATGAATACATTTCCATGTGCTACTTGCAAGTTAAACATTAATACCATACATCAAATATATTTACCCCATAATATCATCAAAACTTACTTCACTTTATGTAGTTCACAGGCTCAAATGTGTGGCTTCAGTAGTCTTGTGCTCTGGGCTCCAAAGTCTGGTTCAGGGTTCTAGAAACCATCTGTGCATGTGATGGAGGAATGCACAGTGCATGTAGGGGGCGCTGCCTCAACAGCCCTGCAGTAAGCAGTGTGCTATGTGCATGTGATTGAGGGGTAGCATAGATAATCAAGTGAACTTGCGTGAAATCTAGTTGTTTTAGTCAAGATCATGCTAAAATCTATCCAACCCTCAATTTTGTAAATTCCCGGTTTATTCTTGTTTATTCCGATAAATTCCTGGTCTATTCTTGTTTATTCCTGTTAATTCCCATGGAAAGTTTCCAACTTTGAAAATTCACAGAATTTTGCAACCCTAGTCAAAAGTCATTCATAGTCAAGTTGAGGGCAACAGGTGTCTGTAATTAGTAATCAAGCAGTTACAAATGTTAATAAGTGAGTAATAATGAGGCTCACAGGTGAAATTATAATTATTAATAATTAAACATTAATAAAATGTAGTTACTGCTGAAACTCGTTATAAAGTATGCTTCATTAGAAAGAAACATCAGAAAGTCACAGCATACACTTTGTTACGGATGTATAATGATTTTACGTTCTACCTGTTGTGTGCCTGATAACAATATAATTACTGAAGTTTCCTAAATCTTGTGATTTTTGTAGGTAAGACGGGCAGACTGAATCATCAAGATGTAAGTACAGCATTTTGAAAAACAATTGGTGATTAGTTACTTTTGAAAGAGTGATGTTTTAATGTGTTTTTTCTTTATTTTGAAGGACTTGTTTAAAATGTCACATGTCACTTCCTGTGGCAGCGGGTGTCATGTTGGTGGGCCTCCCATACTCCATCTCTCTAGCTGCTCAGTGGCTTTACGGCTGGCCCAACAAGCCCGGATATAAGAAGTACATAGAAGCTTTAAAACCAAGGTAACTTGTAAAATACTGTACTGTCTGTTTTTTTACTCATTAACAAGAGTCAGTTATTAATTCCATGTGTCATGTTTGGTTTCTCCATTAGGCGAATATACTGTTTGTTCAGAGCTGTGCTGGAAACGGTCAAATATCTGCAATATGGGAGACTCTACTTTCAGTGGAAGTCGTGGTACAAGAATGCTGAAAACCGTAAGCATTATGAAAAGGTGTGTTACGTCTAAGCAGGAAACAAAACATGGTTATTTTATCAATGTGTCTGTGTGTGTCTGAAATGAAGTAATCACTTTGTTATGTTTGTCTCTTTGTCTTTCTTTCATACTTGACGAGGAAAATTTGCAATGCAACACCAAAAATTGCATCAAGTTCACAGTTTTGTCTTTCTCACTCTTTCATACTGCAAAGGGCATCGCATTTGGTCGCCGAGGCAACAAGTTGGACTTGTACCACCCTCCAAACACAGACGGGTCTAAAGACGTGCCTACACCGCTGGTGGTTTTTATCTACGGAGGAGCATGGGGCTCTGGGGAAAGATCCATTTACTGTTTGCTGGCCAGGCAGATGGCTGAAGAACTACATGCAACTGTAATTTGTCCTGACTACTGCACGTATCCAAAGGTAAGAGCTGTTGGCGTTCTGATTAAATATTTATGGCGCATACATGGAGAGCATGATGGAGTGGAATATGAAAAATGTACCCAAACTTCAGATAAGAAATGTAATTATAAATCTGACTGTGGTATCTGACCTGACTGCTGGTTTCATCTGATTGCCAGGGGAACGTTTTAGGGATGGTCCAAGACATTGCTGACTGCTTGGTTTGGGCCCAAGAGAGTGGACCGAAGTTCAACGTTGACAAAGTAATAAAAATCTTCTTTGGAAATTGAGGGAACTGTTAAAATGTTTGTTACAGACCTCTAAAAGAAGGACAACTTTTGAAGATTTCATGAAATCATAAAACGTGGGAAATTTTCCTCAATTCATTCCCATTTACTGGATTTCCATGCAGAAAACCGTCTAAGCTCCCATCATCCATCCTAAATCCCTGCTGGTTTCTTCCAGTATTTGTAGTTCACTGAGGAAATAGTTTCACTCTGAGGGCTACGTGCCAGGTTGTAACTACCACTTCAGTGTTCATAAACATTATCATTTACCTTTTTTTTCCTGCTGGCTGTGATTTCCTTCATACTCAGGCTCCAGCTCGATTTCTGTAACATCATGAGTATGTCTCACTAAAGCAGGCTTAGTATCACTTCACAGAGGATTATTATAAATTGTGAACGAGAACGAGCTGGTCCAGTAGCAACATCTTTTAGTGATTCTGCATGATGATTTCAAATTAAAGAGGCTAATAACGTCAGTGTTTATCTTAGAAATGACTGATACTAAAGGAAAATCAGGATGCTAAAACAGTTTCACAGTGGTGTTCCTAACCTAATCTAATTATTATAAATGAACTTGTTTACTTTTGCTTTAAGATATTCATCCTGAGACGTGTGTATGAAATCATTCTGTATTTGAACTTCCACATTCACCCTGTATCTTGTCTTTCTGTCTTTTATAGGACAACATAGTCTTAATTGGCCATTCAGCAGGCGCACACTTGTGTGCACTGACCACACTGTTTCTCATTGATGCAAGAGAGGATCTTTTCATAGAGGCCAGCAGGCAGAGGGACATTACACTGGCCATAAGAGGAGTTATTGGTAAGCATCACCAAGTTTTAGTCACAGTGGCAACTATGCTTTAAGCTCAACTTTTTGTGTTTCTGTGTTGTTGACCTGAGGGAAGAGATACATTTTTTACACAAGGAATCAGACTTTAAACATCTGCCTTGTTCACATTTTCAAAATATAGTTTGCCAGTGTTTTGTTAATCTCTGGGACAGGTCTGAGTGGTGTGTACAACATCATGGACCATTACGAGCACGAACAGAAGCGAGGAGTCGAGTACGTCTCCACCATGCACAAAGCCATGAATGGAGAGGAAAACTTCCCGTACTACTCACCAACAGAGATCCTGAGGGAGTTCAGCCAGGACAAACTGAGCAGGTGAGACAAACATTCAACAACGATGTCCATGAAATCTATTGCGTCTGGTATTAACAATTTATCCATCTACTTCTCTTTGTGCCAGAGTGCCTACATTTGCTTTGCTCCATGGGACCAGTGACATTATCGTTCCTGTCGCATCTTCCACAAAGCTCTCTGAGCTCCTCACCTCGCTGTCCATAAAGGTGTCGCTCTACCTGCTGCCAAGAGTTGACCACACTGAGATTGTCACCGACCTCATGGCATCAGACAGGCGCTTCTACCATCCCATATACAGCTGTATCAAACAGGAGTACAGAAAATTTTTGGGCGTCTGCTGACATCTCATCAGATCAGAAAAACATTACCATTAACCACTTTTATTTACTGATTGTGCCACACTTACTTTGTTTACAGTATCTGCTCTAATACCTCAAAATGAATCTTATTTAGTCTTGAGTTTAACGTGATTCTTTGGTATTCCATAAAAATGATTTATATTTTGTACTATTCTGTGATTGTAACTGATTAAATTCATAAATTGCATCTCGTTGATTTTTTTATCCATAATCAAGTAAAAAATGTTCTCAGTGGAGGGTAACACTGATAATGTACAGTGAAATAAGTAACGTGAAGTGAAATCAGCCGTGAAGCAATAACCGTAATATACAAGAAGGAGAAAAGCACAGTATTACAAAGTCCAAAACTTTGCCTCTGTTTCTTAACTACAGTATGTTCTACTGAAATGAAATCATTTTAATTTATTAACTTGCATGTTTTTGTCAAATGAAACTTATTTATTGATCCCAGACACATTAAACTCCTGAAGGAACTGATCTTTCTGCCTTTTGTCTTCATTAACTATAAATCGCTCACAGATATTACAAATGTATTTTTTGCCAAGTAGCAACAATTACAGCATGTACCAATAAAAAGAAGCTACTTAGAATAAACTATATTATAAGTGGTATCATTTATTCTTTTATATATGAAAGTACAGTATTTTTACCCCATGCTTGTTCTACATCTTTACTACCATATAGTAAACATAGCATCTTTATGGTAATAATCAATGTATAAAAAGCTGTTGAAGCAGGCAGTATAATGTATTAAAAAAAACTGCCCATTAAAACACAGATTGTAAGAATGTCAGCTTTTAATTATACATTTTACAGTGTCAGTGAAAAATGTTTCTATGGCTACACTCTGCTGTGGAGACTGGGCGAATGAGCAAATGTGCGGTCTTTCTTGTGATTATAATGTGTTGGTGGTGCCTAGATTATACTGAGCTGAATCTACAATGTTTTTCAAGTACGCTTTAACAATTATATGCATATCCACATGGCAATTCCTGGTGTAGGGAGGGGGGAGTAAATGGTGAACATGTATCTCTATATTTTTTTTAATTATCATTATAATTATTGTTATTGTTATTATTATTACATGAGTGAATGGGAATTTTGATGGAGCTTTTAGGCTATAACCATACACAGTATAAGGATACTGTATCTGTATCCTGTTTCTGAAGGCCGTATGTGAAGCTCATAGTGTGGTCGCTCTGGCCATCGCCATGTTGGTTTTCCCGCCTCTGCCGCCTCCCGGCTATTCTAAGAACTGGCAGAAACGTGGATTGTTGGTGGACCTAAGGAAGACTAAGTGAACCCTCGGTGCTCAACAAGCTAGTTGTGTCAGTCAAAGCGGCCATGAGGTTAAATATATAAAAATTCTCACTCAGTACAGTTATCATGAACGGGGAAATTAGCTAAAGCTAGACCAAACCATTTTTTGTACCAGGCTGTTAACATGTTCATCTCTGCTGTGAAGGTGAGCCTTAAGTAATCATTTTGTAGCCAGCCTCAAGTGGTCGCTCGAGGAACTGCAGTTTTTGGCACAAGTTTGCGCTGCATTGGCTTCATTTCAAAGCCACATGAGGTTGCCTCTTGGCTGTAACTGAATACCTTTGTAACATCATAACTCCTAATTAATAAATACTTCCCACTTGATTTACACATGACATTTAATAAAAGCCAATGTAAGTCAGGTTAATTACGAACCCCCCCTGTGGTGTTGTATGGTTGAATTACCCTGTAGCAGTGCCCCCCCCCCTTCTTCTAGCTTTTATTTTGAAAACTGAGGTTAACACACACACACACACATACGAGGCGGAGTTTAACGAGGACCTACATCTGAGCCTCAGTTCAGCTGCTGCATACCTTCTCTCTCTCTCACACACACACACACACGCACACACTCACCATTTGAAGGATTAACTATTGTGTTTGACGGTACCGGGCCGTGAAGAAGTGAAAACATGTCTGTAAATATGTAACTGCGCAGTCCGCTAACATTGCTGTTTTCCACCGGGAGAAGAAAGATGGACTCTGTTGTGCAAAACAACCCGAAGAAGAAGAAGAAGTTGTGGCTCCACGGGCTGCTTTGGTGGTCGCTCCTGTTCGAGCTGGCGTCCGGAGGTAACAATGCAACTTTCCCACTTTGTTTTATCAATGAAAAGAAACGAGACATGAACTTATTTCATGGTGCGTTCAATGACGAGCTCTTAACGCTGTAAACTCTGATTTGTTAACTTTGACGAGTGTTTAGTTAACCGAGGAAATATTTTCAGCCTTTCCATGTTATAAAAACCACTTCTGGAGTCATAAACGTGATTATTTATCTTTTCTGGTGGGTTTTTTTTCCTCCTTCATAATCAGGCTCTAGCTCTATTTCTGTAACATCATGATCGTGTCTCCAAAAGCAGGCTTAGTATCACTTTACAGAGGATTGTTGTATGTTTTCTGTACGTGCTGGTGAGTTGCTTTAATGGTTCACTGAGCTTAAAATGTTCCTAACACAATTGGATAAATTATGAATGATGACAGGCTGATTTAGCAACAACAGAAAGTAATTTTTTAGCTTTTAATGATTCTGAATTTTAAATGAATGAAATCAGTATTTATCTCATATTAATGACTGGCATTAGACTCTGGATGTATGCATTGCACACACACACACACACACACGCACGCGCGCACACACAGGACTTTATTAGAGGCAGCAGCAGCATAGATGGGAATGCGATGCCCACTGCACTGGAAGAACTATCTGACTGTGACACAAATGAAATCACAGAAATGGACAGTCGCTGCTGCGTTGAGAGAGCTAAGGTGGAAAATCTGTTGTTTTTTGTGAGTTCCAGCTACAGATGTACGTTATTTACATCCATGTGTGCATGCATTAGCCTCTCTGGTTGATTTGATCCTGGGCATGTGTCATCTTATTCAACATTCAGGCTTTACCCCCGGGGATAATCAGGAATCATTTCACCATGACTCACACTCATATCCTTCACTGAAAATAATTACATATAGAGACATTTGATGTACTTCAGTGCATTTCAGATTGTGTGTCATTCCCTGTGTTCCTGTAGCATTATGAAACAAGCCTTTGCTAAAGCAACCGCGTCCCAGGCTTTGACAGTGCATCAGCAACAGAGTGGCGTGGCTGTCAACAGAAAAAAAACCAAAGAGGCACTAACAGTCAAGTTGCATCTTTGATTTTGTTGCATGAACCGAGCACACAGGCAGTGACAAGCACTGGTCCTACCCCTCAAATTAACTGTAAGCTGGTGTTCGCTAAAAGGTCACTAGCTTTGTTGTCGTGAAATCTCACAAAGAAATGTCCCTGACGCACAGAAAACTGCCCCCGCAGACATGTAGATTACAGAACAACCTCTAAACACCTCCTGTTTCTGCCTCTTAAGGCACACAGTCAGGTGTACACGGGTATGTTTATGTTAGGGTATTGTTTTCTGCGAGTCTGCTATGCTCTTTCATTTACATACCCCTCAAAATATCCACGTTTCAGCGTGTGAGTATGGTAAACGTGTGCAGGTGAACTGTGGAGAAGGCCCCTTTGTTTTAAGCAACGTAAGCAAGTGACGTGATGTTCAGTAATATGATGTCATCGCTAAAACGATAAAATAAAAATAAGCATGCCATCGCCATCCTTGTGAATTTAAGGGAAAAATGTAATTTCATTCCTCTGGGCCAGTTTTCGGAAATGCTTCCACTCTGTTATGTAGACAGAGCCAGTCAGATGAATGAACATGACTTACAAATGAGAAATAAATTCAGTCAGTCCTACTCAGGGTCAGAATTGGGAGTAAGTGAATTTGCTTATTCCCAGCTGTATGTAATGTTTGTTAAAGGCACATTACACCTGACTGGTCGGTTAATGACAGTTCATTTAATTTAAACAAACAATGGGAATAACTGCAATCAAAAATTGCTTTTTTTAAATATATAATTGGTAGCTGTCTGTGTATGGGTAGGTAGAGCTGTGAGATGAATCTTTGGTAAATAAGCACCTGGAGGAAAAGTTTTTCCACTTTGTGTCTGCCTATACTTGATTATTCATTTTTGGGTGTGCACAAAAGCTGGCTACAGTACAGTAGTTATGGGATGAGAACAACCATGTGAGGTTCACTGGAAGACGTGTAGCTACTTGATGCGGTGGAAAGCTGGCTGAAATCTGTTTTATCTACTATTTAAATTAGTTCACTCGAAATCCAACCAGCTCCAACTCTCGACCTCTGAGACCTTGTCAAACCACAGTTTTAGCGTGTTGCTATGTCAGAGGGAATGTGAAAATCCAGAGGCTGCATTTCTTATGCAAACTGAATGTCTTTCAACTTTTGGACTATTGGTGGACCAAAGAATTAATCAACAAATTGGGAAAATAATCAGATTCATTGATAATCAAAGTAATTGTTAGTTTCATCCCCACAAAAGATCGAGTGAAACATTGAGCAATATGAACCAAACCTAAACTGTTGAGGATATTACTCTTAATAATTAAGAAAATAAAATATGACATTTGTATATAAAATCGTGTCGAGAAGCACAGATCTTCATGTACTCAGTTGAGATTTGATATTTTACCAATGTTGTAAATATGGGTCATGTGTTGGCTGTTCACATATTAAATATTTAATCAAGCAGACTTGGAGTTGACGAAAAATACAACATTGTTTTTGTTTTTTTGCATTTAAATGTATATTATTTGAAAATATAAGTACATATACAGTAGTGTTGCCACTGATGTGTTTCTTTTGGTTGTCTTTATTTGTCACAAGATGCATGTTTTGAAACACTAAGGTTAATTTATATAGTTTTCTGTCTGTACAATTAGCTCCTGCTGATTGATGTTGGTAAATAGATATGGCTGAAAGGTTCATTTACGTGCTTTAGTGGTTTAATTGTGTTAATTTTGACTGCACAGCCCAGACTGGATTTGCAAACCGCCCATCAGTGCATTTGATCTCTTAAGAGTAAAAACAATGCATTAACTCACATTAACTTTATCTATCTAAACCAGTGAGTCACTCTGGCCCATTAGCAGTAGTCCGCTCTTGCCCTTGGTCATGAACTACAAATAAATCAAACATGGAGTGGACATTTTCCTCTACACGTTTGATAACCTTTGACTGTGCGTGGGACTCTGGAGCTCATCAACTGAGCTTGTGGTGCCTGGGCATGGAGGCTTAGATGAGAAAGCTTCAGAGCGCGTTAGCCCAGATTACAGGGTGATGTGAGATGGCTGGGAGGTGAGGTAGAAGAAACAGCTGGGTCCGTCCACCACGCTCTTCCTGGAACATGCGGCCACAGACAATGTAGGGACGTCAGAGCCTTTCATGTTCAGGTTGAAGGTTCCTGTCAGGGCAGGGCAGGCCCAAACATGTCTGACTCCCTCTGAGCCACCTCCACATCCACCGCCTCCGTTTGTATACAGCTGTTGTGGCAGTAAAGTCAAATATCTTTAAAATTCAGTTATGTCACTCCTACATTTTTCGGACAGTCCGCGTACAACTTTCTCCTAAAGCTGCAAATGAGTGCAGACTTAAACCTGCAATTCAGGCGCGATGCATATGCTGGAGTTTTTGTTTCATCTCAAAGGTGGTTATTATTTTACAGGTAAAACTTTAATGCATCATAATTATACTGTCGTCATACGTGAATGCATGTAAATCATCACGGTTGAGCACATGAAGCACAAACACAACTGGCCCACCTGGAAACCTAAACTCAGCAGATCTAAACAGCACAAACATTCTTTTAAATGAGAGGAGGTATAATTTGTGCACAGTGTCATAAAACTGTGTGTGTGTGTGTGTGTGTGTGTGTGTGTGTGCCTGTGAGTGTGTGTCAGGGTTAGGGTTTGTAAAGAACAACCAGGATGATAATTAGCCTGGCTTTTATATCTAAATGTCACATGTTTGCTATATTAAGACCACAATGCTTGACTTGACTTGCTCTGTGTTTGCTGTATTCACTATTACTGTACTTTCTGTTCTCAGTTCTCCTTCATACTCAGTGTTAAGCAATTCATTCAACAGCCTGCAAAAGACAGCAAGCACCACATTTTAACACATCTATGTGCTACATCTTGTTCTCAATTTACTATTTTAAAAAGTATCTCCCTCTAATATCTCTTTCTTCAGCTTCCTTCTATGGCGATGGCTTTGTACAGCTGAAGGCAACAGAGTCGTCCGACCATAACACGCTTCGCATTCGCTTCCGAACCTCCAGCACCAATGGCCTGCTGTTTCTCGCTGCTGGCCAGACAGACTACTTCCTACTAGAACTCCATGCTGGTCGCCTCCAGGTGGGTACATCCGTGGCCCCAGCACATGAACATATGTGCTCAAGCATACATAAGCACACACATACATATATGTGCAGGCGCGCAATACACACAGATCTTTGTGCTCGACCACATGCACGTGTATGAAAAGACATGACGGGCGCACGCACACACACACACACACACACACTGACCACCTTAAGCTATTGCTCCATCTCAGTTGTCAGTGTCAGTCTCTCAGCACAGTAACACAAGCAGACAAGCCTGTGTGGTGTGAGTGTTAACTCCATACCAGTTACTTGTCACAGTGGAAACTAGAAGATTATGAAGGCTGATCTGTGTTTTTATTGTGTTTGAATAACCGAGTGATCATTGTGCAATTACACTGTGCATGTTAGTCAGATAATTTGTGATTTGATCACAATGCAACACATATCTGCCTTCTGCTGCCTCTGTCTGACAGTTCCTTGATTTTCTTGGATTATCAAAAACCATTAAACTAATCAGTGTGCACTTGCATGCAGCTAACTTCTGGTACTGTAATCATTGTAAGATAATGTAATATAATGATGAACAGAATTGTTATTTTAAATATTGATTAATTGTTATTATTAATTAATTATTTAAAGAAATCTCAAAACTTTGTCAATCCAAATTTCTCAGATCTCAAAGTGACATTCAGATGTCTTGTTTTGTCCAACCAACCAAATTCCGACTATATTCAATTCAGAATTATATAAAATGGAGCAAAGCAGCAAATTTGAGAATTTGGAACATACTATAATATGAAGAGGCTAGGTCTTTACTTATTAACACTGTCACTTGCTGTAAAACTGGCCTATGTAGTCATAACGGTGTCTTCCCAGAGACTGAAGTCCATTTTCTCAATTCAATCATGAGAGTTACGCCTAGAAATCAGTCTCCAAAGCTTAGTCAGTTGAAAAGCAAAACATGACTGATTTCACAAAGCTCAAATTGAAGTAATTCATCATTCAGATTTTTAAAAGGTAACAACAAACAAACAGAAATTTGTAAATCTGTATTTGTAATTTGGAAATCTATATTTCAAGGCAGTGAACTCCGTAGTGGAATAAACTTAGATTACTAGGTCAGAAAAAAAATACTAGAAGTCTGCTTTAATGTTAAATTCAAGCAGTAAAAGAAAAACTTCTGGCTTGGACACTCAACCACATGCACGTGTTAAAGCAGCATACTGAATGAACAGATGTTAAGTATGAAGCTTTTTTGTGATTTAAGATACACAAGGAGTCCTGAGATATGCATTATATTTTTTGTGCATCATACCTCGAGAAATTCTTGTGACTAAGCTTCTATTCGTGTTAGACTTGTGCTACTGGGAATGAATCACAGCGACGACTGTGTGGCATTATCATACTTCAGTGAGCACGAGGAGTGAATCGCTCGTCCCTGTTCCTTAAACTGGCACAGGTCACCAAATATTTTTTTTGTTAACTTGCACAAGTTATCCTCAGGCTTGGGGTCTCATTCCAAGTGAGTCAGTCATGAGGATTTGTTCCCTGAAAACCCATGCATGAATAGCAAGGAGTTGGCAGCAAGCCTTGACATGCATGTCATCTAAATGCTGCATTAGTTTGAGATGGTGACATGATGCTCTGAGGACATAGCTGAAGGCAAATACATAATAGTTCTCTTCCTGCTTTAAATCCCAGACAAAGCCCTCTGTTGTAACAATTTGTGACATCACAAGGTATAAGCAGCCGAAATCCTGTGTTTCCCTTTCCAGGTGTCACAGTGTCTACATAATGTCAGATTATCGAAATAATAATAATATAATGTCTATATGAAATCTGCACATTTTTGCATTTGCATGTTATGTATTTATATATTTTATGTTATTAAAAATATCTTTTTTAACAATATTGTCTCCATGATCATACAAAACACTTAAAACGTATATGTGCATGTTTAAACAAGACATGTTACAGATATCTGTACCAATTTTAATGGCATTTGGTGAGAATAAAACAAACCAACTCATGATGATGCTAGAGGCGATCACCAAAGTTAGTAGGCTTCATCCTCAGGGGACCATGAGTGTCCACCAAAATTTCATGACAAGCCGCCCAATTCAATTATTCTTGAGGTATTTCATTGTGGTGGACCAATAGACCATGGCTATATTTAATGTGGGACATCACAAAATATATTTTCTGAACTGATAAGCTTAAATTTAAATATAATTGTTTAGATCAGTTCCGTTGGTACTTTTATCCTTTTACCCTAGCATATGTAACCCAGTTGTTTTGTTTCTTCTCTTAGCTTAAACTGGACCTTGGATCTGGAGAGCAAGTGTTACATTCAGAGAGAGGCACACAGCTTAACGACCTGGCCTGGCACTCTGTGGAGATCCGCCATGTGCAGCACAATGTCACTCTGACTGTAGACAAGAACTCTCACACAAGTGTAAAGATGCCAGGCTCCCATCACGATCTCAACATTTTGGATGGTCTATACGTCGGAGGCTCAGGAGGCCTGGACAAACTTTACCTCCCCAGAAACCTGATCGGCTTCCGAGGCTGCATGGATGAGGTGGTCTTCAATGAACATGACATACTGTCATCACTGAGGCCGTATACCGGATTCAAGAACATCTATGAGGTGTCTTTGGGCTGTAGTCCCCAGTTCTTTGCCACAGAGGAGGACCCTATCAGTTTCTTCAGCTCCAGGGCTTACATTTCTCTTCCAACCTGGAATGCCCAACAGGAAGCAGTATTTGAATGTGTTGTGCACACTTCGGCAAAAGAAGGAATTATCATGTACAATTCAGCCAGAGAGGGGGACTTTGTAGCTGTGGAGATTCAGGAGGGTTTGCCAGTGGCCATTATTGGGAAAGGTGGAACTAAAACTGAGCTTCGTTCCCTCATGTTCATCAATGACAGGAAATGGCACTCCATCAAGTTGCATTTCAGTTCCAAAAGCCTCGAACTAACTGTTGATGGAGAGATGGTTAAAAGTAGCATTAACTCTCGTTCCAAGGGGTTTCAGCTTAAAGGTTATCTTTTTGTTGGAGGTATCGATGACAGCACCAGAGCAGAAGTCAGAAAGGTGGGGCTTGTCTCTGTGTCTGGAAAGCGTGTCAGAGGAGGTTCCTTTAAAGGATGTTTGAAGAACATTGAAGTCAACAGAGTGAAGATGGGTCTCTCAAATGCTGTCGTCACAAAAGATATATCAGTTGGTTGTGAACCAGAGAGAGAACCAGAACCATCAACCACTGTGAGTCCAACAGGTGCTCCACGATCCCCCTTTCACTTAATGACAACAACACCATCACTTCACATGTCCACCCTTGCAAGGGGCTTGGACAGAAGGTATGGATCGAATTTTGTGCATCTCAAAAACCTTGTGGTTCCAGAAGGTGGTCGAGCATCTCTCGAGGCCAAACACATCAAGGTTCTTTTGGACTTCAAGAAGCTTGGCATTCGACAGTCTCAGATCATGTTCCGAATTCAGGAGCAACCCATTCATGGTCAAATAAGGCTTGATGTTGATCCTGATCAAGAGGAGAACACCTTCAGCATGTTGGACCTTTGGCATGGACGAGCGATGTATATCCATGGAGGGTCTGAGGAACCAGATGACTTCTTCATGTTTTCAATTTATTCTAGCAGTAGAAAAGAAGTTCCTGATTATCTTAAGGGCAACAAATTTTATCGCTACAATATTACTGTGACACCCACCAACGATGCACCTGAATTGAGCCTCCCTGAAGGAAATCTCTTTGTCCTGTTAGAGAACTCAAAGAAGCGCCTCACCACAGATGTTCTGAAGGCCACAGACATAGACAGCAGCTACACTGATCTTGTCTTCTCTGTACTTGGAAACCTGAACGCTGATGCAGGATATTTGGAACTAGAAAACAATCCTGGCAAGGCAGTGACTTCATTCTCATATTTAGACTTGGAGGAACTGAGGGTGTACTATGTGCACACAGGAGTTCGAAATTCAAGGATAGTCCTTAGAGTTAGCGATGGGGAAAAGGTCAGCAACACTGTTGTTTTAAGGGTCATGGCTGTAGCACTGGAGTATAAGATTGGCAACAACACAGGCCTTGAGATCATTCAAGGAGAATCAGCTATTATTGGTACAAAGCAGCTGTCTGTGCACACTAATGCTGTGAAACAAATTGTAGACATCCGGTATGATATTATTGAGCCCCCTCAGTATGGAGAACTCCAGAGACTTCACTCAAGTGGTGAATGGAGGCCTACTGACTCATTTTCCCAAAGACTTCTAGAAAAAGAGCGCCTGAGATATGTAAGTACTTTTCAAGAACTCCAGACATCTAATGCCACTGATTACTTCAAAAGCAAAGTTAATGTGGCTGCAAGGGCAACCACTGAAATAGTCTTTCCAATCACTGTAAAGTGGGTGAAGTACCATCTGGTGAGGAATATCATGATAGACATGGATAAAGTTAGAAAAGTGACACTGAACTCGGATTATCTTTTTGCCACAGCTGAAGGAGTGGACCTCTCAGAGGATGACCTTTATTTTCGGGTTCTCACCATACCAAAGAAAGGGAAACTCTTGTTAGACACCACAGTCTTAGGAAAAAACTCAACCTTTAGCCAAAGAGATGTAACAAATCTAAAAGTATATTACGAGCTCGTTGACAGACCTTATGAAGATACAAGTGACAGGTTCAAATTTCAGCTGGTTTCCAAACATGCTCAGTCACAAAACTATGATTTCCAGTTTTCCATTAAAGCTGATATCAACAGTGTGTTTATGAGAAATGATGGACTCTCACTTATGGAAGGAGAAAGTAAACTTATCACGAAAGATGAGCTGTTTGCACAGACTTTGGGTACAAAGGAAATGTACTACACAGTTATAAGCAGCCCCAAACATGGGAAGCTTGCCCGTATTAGTCAGTCAAATTCCAATGCAAGCTACAACAACATCTTAACCTTTACTAATCAGGATATATTACAGGAACGGCTTATATACATCCATGATGACAGTGAAACAACTGAAGACAAGTTCACTTTCATAGCCTCCACCACCCAAGGGTTCAAATCTTCCATTGCAGAAGATGAAATTGGCACCAAAGAAGGAGTGTTCAACATTTCTATTCAGCTATTGAATGACCAAAAGCCGGTACGTGTTATTGATAAAGTTTTCCAAGTAGTAAGGGATGGACAGAAGTTACTCACTATAGAGGATTTGCGTTATCATGACGCAGACTCTGATTTTGATGATGGCCAGCTGATGTACACTCGACGTGGAATCCCGATGGGAGACCTAGTGCTGGTTAATGACACCACTCATCGCCTGATCAACTTTCATCAGAAGGATTTGGAAGAAAAGCGAGTGTTGTTCATCCACAAAGGTGTGAGCACTGGGCGGTTTGTGCTCTTTGTCTCGGATGGAAAGCATTTCATATCAAGCCTTTTAGATATAAGTGCACATGACCCATTCTTGAAGGTCGGCAACAACACTGGCCTGCTGGTTCAGAAAGGCCAGTCAGTGATATTTTCCACCAATAATTTCAGTGTCATATCAAATTTGGACATCAGAGATGATCAGGAGGTCATCTTCCAGTTGGATGAGGCTCCCAAGTATGGAGGACTTTATCGTAATGAAATAAAGGTGGATTCATTTTCACAGTTTGACTTAAAGAGTGGGCTGATCTCGTATCGGCATGATAACAGCAAGCATCTGGTAGACTATTTCAATTTGACAGTGAAAGCTAAAGAGCTTCGACTTGCAGCGAGGATCAATGTGAGGGTTTTCCTGGAAAGTCATCAGAGGCCACCCATCGTGCAGCATCACAACATCTTACTGGTGGAAGAGGGAAAACCAGTAAAGATTGACGAAACTAAACTAGAGGTGAGTGTTTCACAAGACTTATCATTGTCCATACAATTGCTATTTTCAAATAATATGACTGATATCATCCCATTTTTATTTATGTTATTATATTATGATATAAACTAATTTAATTCAATATGCATCTTGTGGTGTAGTTTTGGTGTCTGAAGGGAACAATATTTGGCACATAATTAACAAAATTATAATAGAAGAACACACAAATGTTACAGTCAAAGACCAGTTTTTATTGCTCTGATTTTTAAGGCTGCTGAAAGGGTAGAAAGTAAATGCTGACAGGTTTTTTTCTTTTGCATTTTACAAGGTTGCCATGTTACATTGAGAGTAAAATGAAAACTGAACTTTGGTGACACATGGAACATTTTAAATTTAACCACTGAATATGTTTTCTCATCGTTGCAGGTCACTCACGAGGACAACCTGCCATCAGATATTGTATTCACAGTCAAGGTAGCCCCGTCTCACGGCTTTCTCCGGCGTTTTGTCAAGGAACGCTACATCGGAACCAAACAGTCTCCTGTCAAGACATTTACCCAAGAGGACATTAACAGTGGGAACATCCAGTACATGCAGGTGGAGTCCAGCAAAGTCAACGACACTTTCATCCTGGATGCCACCAACGGGGTCACTGATGTCAGCAACATTAGGATGTCTGTTGACATTATCCCACGCCTCATCCCACTTCAGGTCTCCAATATCACACTGAACGAGGGCGCCTCTAAGGCACTGACCCAGGATGTGCTCAAAGTCACAAACCGACACTTTTCTGGTATCAACTTTCTGTATAGTTTGACCGAGCCCCCGCAGCATGGTCACATTGAGCATTCCCGACACCCTGGTGTGCCCATAACCTCTTTCACCAGGAGGCAGGTGAGATATTCTTGCAGACATTCTTAGTGTAGCACTAGACTAGCAGTGACAGTGGATAAATAATTTGATCTTGAGTGAAAGTAATATTGCATGGTACAATGTCATTTTACAGCCATGTAATGATTCAGTGGATTTATTTTGACAAGGTTTGTAACCTAAATTTCCTTCATATTTAGATCACTGTGTAGCAGTATTTAGAATAATCGACTTAGACGGGTTGATTGATGGACTGATGGATGATATTATCAGGCCTGGAAATAACACTAAAGCCACAGAGCTTGAGTCCTGCCATCTTACTAGGAGAGTTCCTTAAAATTTGACCCTAATCTACAGGCTTGTTTACAATGTTACCTAAGATTCATCCTTAATTAAATTACGAAATTAAAGGAAGATAATAATAGCATTACCTTGGCTTGACCCCAGCTGGAGTCTCTTGTCCTTGCTGTTTGTTTCTGTCATCTCTGTGCTCTTAATTACAATTTATAAAATTTTCCAAGGCAGTAATATTTTTATTGTATGCTATGTCATAGAGTAAGAGATGATAGTGACCTTAGAGTCACCTCTTTGTTTGGATTAAATGTTGACAGTTCAAATCTCTCCTTAATAATCTCCTTGCTCTTGAACCAGGTGGAACACGAATTCATTTACTATGTCCATGACAGCAGCGAAACCTTAGATGACAACTTCACTGTGGTGGTCAATGACACAGGCCTGAGGAAGCAGAGTGCAGCCCAGACGGTGTACATCCAGGTTACAGCTGTCAACGATGAGCCTCCTGTTATTACAGCCAACAGGGTCCTCAGGGTGAGTCTGCACTGCTGCTCTATATTTAAACTCTGGACATTTTTTTTTACTAGCAGGTCTGGCACCATAGCTTACTGTCAGACAATTTTCATGTGGGCAGTGTTGCAAGTTGCCATGGCTGGCTGGATGAGGGAAACTATGTTTGCTATGTGGAGGAGGGTCCAAGGGGGCTTGCAGCACAGAACAGACATTGACATACATTTAGAAGTAGGACTTGTAGGAAGGTCTGTTATGGTGCTGTGGTGTTGTGTTTTAAAACAGATTTTAGTGTGAGAATAAAACACTGCTTTCTTGTGGGTCGAATGCAAGCAATGCTGCTTCGGTAAACTGAAAGGGGAGCTGCATAGTTTGGAATGACTGGAAATGATTTCTGAGACTTGTTATGAATACAAAATAGTTGAAACCAAATGGAAAATAAACTCCAGGCATTACACAGACATACGGTCTTGCTGCTTAAAATATGTTGCTTTAATTTAGTCCCATTTCACAGCATCCTGGTGTTGAGTGACACGATGGCATGGCCTGGAAATAGCAAACACTGTGACCACATGACTTCAGTTCAGTCCAGTTTCATCTACTTCACGTCTCTCTCTGTCTTACGTCGCTTATCCAAATAAAACCCCGTTGGTTATTTACTATCTGTCTGTGAAAATACTTCTACTCACATACATGTTTAAATATGTGACTCATGCATTAGACGGATGTTGTCGTGCGTTGTATATGCTGAGCAGTGCTGACTGCTCTGTCAGCTTTAGTGGCTAGAGTTGGGAGACGTCCAGCTGGAAAGAGAGGCTGAAGTGTAGATCTCTATTGTCTGCACAGCTTTGCCCCAAATGCCTCAAATTCCTCTGCAATCCTGCAGACTCAGAGAAGAGCAGCTTCTAAAATTTGCTGCACTGAGGATCAGGAAGGCAGCTTAACAAAAGTGAAAGAAAAGAAAGGGGTTGTGATTTTCAGTCAGTGACATACTGGTCTGCACATAAGGATATATATGTCAAACAAGATTATTAGATATTAGATTAGTTTTAGTAGATGTTAGGTGGAAGGGAACTGGAGTCTCAGTGTCCACCAGGTGGCTCTCTGCCTCTGCGCTTCATGTTGGATCTCAAACTTGTACTGTGGAAGATTTTGATTTTGAATCAGCTGAATCAATATTTAAAAGGGATTTGTCTTGTGTCTGCCGACACCTCAACAAATAAACATGAAAACAAGGTTTGGCAGTCTCACAGGAATTCAATAAAAGGGGATCAAAGATGTTTGTGTGTTGAAGTTAAACCTGTTATTTGTCATCTGCTTCTCTAAAGCTGCACCCCGTTGAGCGGTGAACACCCTGTCATGTTTTCGGGATTGATCTCGACTCCAACTGGGATGTTTGTCCAAATTGATGTCATGTGTCTTCTCTTTGAATGTAGTGAGTCACACTGATGGCGCTCATCACCTCCTCAGACTGATCCTGCTGTGACTTCCTGTTAAGTGGGCGATCAGTGCAGTCATTTCCCCCTTGATGAGCACAGTGTGGCAGCGATATGATGTGCGTGGTGTGCGGTGGGGGGAAGTGGGGTTTAAAGGTGCTAATTGAAAATGTATCCCATGCTTCTGTTCCAGTAAGTAACACTTAGAGCCAAGTGAGAGGCCAGCTCACTGCCAGTGACACCTCAGCCTTTAGTTTGGGGAGTTTAGGGGAATTTGATGCCAGTCTTTTAGCGGTGGGCTTGTTGCACCAGTTCCCTCCCTTGATTACTCACTGATGTTTCTCACATTAACCAACTTTCAACAAAACAGCGGTGGGAACAGTCCCCTTTTAAAATGCCAGCGTACTAGTGTGAACTCTGTGATAGAACTCTGTGATCACACCCTCGACATAAAATGGTACATATCTTCAGGCTGCATTGCACTTGAGCGTGGCTGACTAACAAGAAATTTGATAAATTAGCCTTTAGTGTGACCTTAAAGTTGCTATTAATTTATTAATTTATTTTTACTGACTCACTGTCACACTGTCATGACTTACTGGGATGTTTGAATAGAAAGAACAATTATTGATGTTATTAGTAATACTTGTGCTTTTCCTACAAAATTGAAATGTCCACTGTAAAAACTGGTATTTTTATCCTTCCTGTAATTGCTGCAGAATTACAACCTGTGTCAGGGACGGTTGCATGTTATACAATAGTTGCTCTGATGGACTACAGAAGCTCTTTCTTTGTTGTCAAATGTCTGCACAGTTGAGAAGATTTGCGTTCTGTGTATCAATGAGTTCCTCTGTTACCTCTTGTTAGCTCGAGGCTTTTGAATTTTCATGAAAGCAGAACTTTAACTGTGCCTCACGAACATGTGTTTACAGTTTGCATAGATCGTCGTGAGATGTCCTTCATTTAAATCGTGTTGTTGAACAAGATTTTTTTTTTTCATGGGTTGTTATTGTCTTGTTTTTTTTAAGGTTAGAGATCATTTTTAATGCACTTCTGCTCCATTGGATGATAGACTACGCAGTGAAAAAGTGACGCGAGGAAATAAAGAGAGAAAAATGTGAAATAGCCTTGGAGCTGGACTCACACCCACAACATCCTGGGTGGATTGTATCGGGTGATGAATGACAAGGGCACATCATCTGATTCTGTTGGTTTTTCATGCGTGTTGCTTCCTTTATACCAGTATTTTATCTGTAGAGAATAGGAAGCATACAAAGAAGTATATGAGACATAATCCTGTTCAGACCTACTGTACACACAGTTTATTACATTTTCACAGAACATCTGAATAATATAGATGTATTATATAAGTCTGACATCAACAAATGGATATAAGCTTTAATGTTAAGCCTTTTGCCTCAATGTATAACCTTCCATCTATCAAAATAAATGTCAAACTCACATTTACTTCAAGTTCTGTTAGCCTTTACATCCTGTCAAACGAAACATCTCTGTTCTCATGTTGCCAGAGGTCTATATTGTCATGTAGATTACAGATGGCATTTGTTGTGTCCTTGTCCTTGTCCATTTCGTGTCCAGGTTTGGGTGTCCTCGGTGACAGAGATCAGGCCAGAGGATCTGAGAGTGCATGACATGGATTCACCCCCAGAGGAACTACACTTCATGGTGACCCCACCCAGCAATGGACATCTGGCCCTGAAGAGTGCCCCCATGAAGGCGGTGCTTAACTTCACCCAGGCACACATAGACCAAGGACAGCTACTGTTTGTTCACAAAGGTAAAATCTGATTTTCTGAATACTTGAGAAGCCAGAGAAGACTTCAAAAAAATAATAATAACAATACAAACAGAATAAAAAGAAGACAAAAGAAGTGAAATGGGTCATAGACTTACGAAGATAAGATAAGGTGGACCCACAAAATGTTCTTGTTTCTGTGGTATTGAAGAAGGCTGGGTAATAACTTAGTACTTATTAGTAATAATAGTTATTTTTAACACGGTGACCTTGCTTCTGATCATGTCTGAATATAACCTGTAAATAATAGCTTCAAATGAGCTCATGGTTTGTATTTCCAGATTCAACTTGTTATTGTTCAGCCCTCTGCGTCCATTAGAAGATGCTGTTGACAGTACTCCAGTGGCTTCATTTGCCTTCTGCTTGTGTCAAGTCACAGTGATTCAAAGTCATCAGCACGAACATTATGCAACTTTCTTGACTAGCTGTTAAATTACTTGCAACCCTGATAGACTGAACTGAGGGCCAGGTTGGAGGTGATGAGACTTTAGAGTGTGAAAACCCTGATATAAAATGGTGGAAAAGGTCTGTCAGCATTTGATGATGTCGGTCTCAGATCAGGTTTCTGCTTACCGTTCTGATTTCTTATCTACCTTTTTCTTTGTCTGTACTTGTACTACCGGAGGTTGTAATAACAGTATGCAGGGGGCTCAGCCCACTCTGTGTAATGAAGAATGTCTCTTTCCTTTTTACACACACATACAAACTAGTTTATAGACAATTGATTGTGACTGAGCATTCCTTTACTGAGATTGTTTAGCTTGTATTGCAGGTTTTTTTTCTTGAGAATGCTGATCTGGTAATTCTTTAAACAGATTCTAAATTCTAAAACAGATTTATTTGTAAATTTCTTCCAGCCAAGAACAAAGTGAAAGTGTGTACTTAAAGAGCTGAGATGCTTTATTCGCTGCATCGGATAGAATCTAACAACTTTGCCTTAGAGGCTTCTTGACAGGTGGAGTTTTAATTCATTTTTTTCTGTTTCATTGCTTTTCCAGGTGCCATGTCTGGAGGATTCAACTTCCAAGTCAACGATGGCGTGAACTTCACCCCCAGGCAGATCTTCAGCATCACTGCCAGAGCTTTAGTTCTCAGTCTAGAGAAAAACCGTCCACTCATGGTGTTTCCAGGTAAATCACCCTTTTGAGAGGAGCCTTAACATTTAAGCACAAGGCTGGCTTTATACTTTATTTTAAATGTGTCAACAAATCTCATGAGAAAACCAACAATGTGCTGGTGCATCTCTTCCTGTGCTTCTTTTGTACTCTGTGGCACGCTTCAAGATGTAAAACTTTGAAAACAGGTAAAGAAAACACATACAAGTGGAGTGGCTAGTGGAGAAACTTATGGATCTTTTGGGAACTGTTGGGGTTAATGGATTAATGCACATTTAGTACTCTGGTGACTCTTTACAGCACATAGTTGTATCAGCCTTTGGTTATACAGATAACACTTCAGATAAATGTATTGTTGGTTTTAGTCTTTACATGTAATTATCTGACTTATCCTTTACATTGCTTCAAATCAGCATCTAGATTTTCACTCGTCACTATTTTCATATAACTCAGAACAAACCAAAGACACCTTATTGTCATGTTTTGTTATTTTAAAGATTTTTTGTTTTTCACATGCAGCAAAGGGCCACAGGTCAGACCTGAAACCTAGGCCGCTGCTGAGCTTTCGTACATGGGGCGGATGCTCTGAGCCAGTCGACGCCCCTTAATGTCATATTTTAAGCTGTCTTATGTTATAGTTGAAACTACACAACTGACTGAAATATGAACTGAAACAATGTATTTTTGTCTCTCAGTCGTCCACTCACACAGACTCTTTTTAGTTGTAACCCATGAGTTATTTCCTCTTTTTTGTTTCTATTTTAAGGACATCTTGCCCTCGGTCAACCTGCTTGTATGTACAGCCTGAATACAGCCTCTGCCTACAGTCCCATTGGTTAAATAATTCAGCACCTCTTTCCAACAGCCAAGTCATTACTTCACACAAATACCAGACTGGTGAATCAGCTGCTACTATGGCTTAATATTTTGATGTATTTTGATGCTACTTTTAATACTCAGGAGCTAAAATTAGGCTGACTGGGTATCGTCTGTGTCTGCAAACACATTTCAAGGTTTTTCTGAGATTTCCAGTGGTCTGGTTTTGCGAGTTAGATGGAAAGGATATTGTGAGGGCAGCAAACTGCCAACTGGCACGCTCTGCTGAGCTTCCCAGCCACAGGGTGAGCGGGTACTTGAAAAGCTGTGCCACTGTCTGTCTGAGGCAGCCCTGTTTGTGCTTTGTGCCAGGCGGGGCACAGGAAAGGGGATGGGGGTGGGCGGGATGGGAGCTTTAACTGACAATGAAGGGTTTTGATGGGGTGGGGGGGGTGACATGAAACACTTTGCCAGTGTGGAGGTGAGATTAATGTTTTTCTTCTTCCTTGCAAAGTGCTCAAACGTCTGGGTGCTCACTGTAAAATTGTATAGAGGCTCCTCACTAAATAGTTGCATATGCCTTATTAAGAAACGAGCGTTTACCTGAAAGCATTCTGACAGTAAGTCACTGTGGTGCCTGCAAATATTACACAGATCCTGCTAAAGTGATTTTTATAGGAGGAAATGTGCTTCTAATTCTGTTAAGCACTTGAACACATAAAATTAGTTATTTAATGCAATGTAGTGTAACTGTTACGTGGCCTCCGAAAGGACAAACCTGAAGGTGGAGTACAGTAGACGTCATGGAGAGAGTGGGGAAACATGATGTCATTTAAATATGGGGATATCCGAGGGTGTAAGTTTGGTTTCAGAAGCCGGGGGGTGTAGGGGACACTGGAGTATGATGAAATAAATGTGTGTGTGTGTGTGTGTGTGTGTGTGTGTGCCCTTGTTTCTGGCAAATCAAATATCACATTATGATAAAATTGGTTATTGAAAATAGTTATTGTTCTTTATACAATAATGGTTGTTATACCAAACAGAAATGATATATCAACCTCTGTAGGAGCCATACTCAAAATCTGTTTCCTTACACAGATAAAATAACTAAAAAATATAGTATAATATTAAATAATATAAATAATAAAAATAGATGAAACCTGAAAAATGTAGTGATCATAACCCATTTTCACCCCTGACTACTGTGTGAGGCAGCATACAACCACAGCAACTTTCACTATTAAGGTGAAAGTCTGTATGTAGACTGCAAGGTAAAACCTTTCTTTCTAGGTGCTTGGCGAAGGTGAAGAATAAGGTCACACATATATATTGTGTGTATATTCGCCTTACTTTCAGTTTCACTAAATAAAACCTTTGTTTCCAAGTGGCAAAGCACGTTTGCATCTCTGTTTCATGTTGAATCGCCTTAACAGCCTTAACCAACCGCAAATACAGTATGTGCATCTGGATGACCCCTAAATCGGACTACAAATCCTACGCTGCCCAGATGTCACCTGCATTGGCTTATACGTGACAAAAAAAGAGAGAAACCCAGACCTAACCATATGTCTGACTTTTGTACTGCCGAGCAATTACAGTGTGACGTAGGTGTGATGTGGTATTGCCAGTTTCAGAAAGTTATAGAAATAGTAACACTCCACCCATCCGACTCCAGTGTCAGAGAGATGTGGTGGTCAGAGGGGATTTTCAAAGCTTCTCAGCAATCCGACAAGCACATGTGGTGCACTTGGAGTACAATGATGCCTTAGTTACATTGAGTGTTTCTGCATTTTGCACATGTATAAACTACTATCCCGAAATGCACAAATATCTGACAATATGGCAAAAACACATCTTGTACAAATTCAGAGCAAGAGAGGTTTTCATTGTAAAAAGACAAGAAAGCCCATCTCTTCCTCTCAAGGGGAAATTTCCCATGAGAGACAGACGAGGATAGTGGGAGTGTTCACGACGAGTGATGAATGGATTTCACTGTGCTTTGACCCCTCTTTATCATCCCTTCCATCATTTATCAGCAGTCTTTTTTTAGGATCCTCACAGTCCCCACAGTGGCAGCAAAGCTATGAAAATCTACGAAATCCATCTAAAGAAGAAAATATGCTCTCAGTAGACAGTTCCTGTTATCATGCACAGGAGATGTTTCTTTTTACTTTTCCCCCAAATGGAAGATTTGAAGCACTTTTAATTTCTTGTTTGGATTTTATGTAACACCCCGCACTGCAGTTGGACAGTGCTGTTAAAAGTCTGTGATGTCTGCAGTGCTGCTTTAATTTGACACATCAAAGGACTCTCGTCGCTCTATTCCAGAGCTTGTTTTGGATGATTTGGAAGACGTGAATCGCTTCCAGAGGGGAAAACTTGCAACATTTGATGCAGCCACACAAGAGCTTTAACAGTGTGGTCACAACTAAACTGAACACCAGACAAGAAAAACTAACTGTCTTTGTCAGTAATTTTCTGAATAAAATTTCACATCTTTCCCCCAGGCTCTTCTACACCAATCACAAATGAGGATTTACAAGTAGTGACCAACGATGTCACCAACACCACAAACCGGATCATTACATTCGGTGTGATTCGTCATCCTAAACTGGGGCGTCTAGTGATGAGGCAGCCTGATAATTCAACAGTGGACATCTCCACTTTCACACAAGACATGGTGAGCGAACAACTGGACATCATACCAACACTTCATTTGGACATCAAAATATTTTAAAATGAAATAAAATGGATGGATGTGAACCGGTTTATGATTAAACATTGGAGTGTGGAAATGTGGAAACTTCAGATTCCCGTGGTATGAATAATTCACATTCTGCATCCTCCTTCAGGAAATTGACTTTGTACTTCTTTAGCTGAACGAACATGTCAGGCTTTTATGTAATCAATTATTTCTGATGGATTATGATCCGACACAGTTAAAGCTCTGCGTACTTTATTTACTGCTGAGCAAAGCAGATTGAAATGAATGATGAAATCTTATACATACTCTCAGAATAGCGAAGAATTATTAAGGCTGGACACTGAACTGTTTGTACAGTTGATTCAACCATCAGTTGCATGAAGATCTTTGCTGTATTTGTACCTCAGGTGGACAGGAAAGAGGTTCTGTACATTCAAACGCCTATCGAGTCAGTGGGCTGGGAAGCCATGGACTCCATAACCTTCTCTGTGACATCACCGCCTGCTTCTCTGGACGGCCAGACCTTCAAAATAGATATTTCCTATGAGAATACTGGACCTGAACACGACACAGTCCTGCTTGCAAACACAGGTATGATCAGTCTACAGCATTGCTAGTGGTTTTAAAAGGCTGTGCTTTGAGCTAACGTCAGCACGCTAACAATAACATTGCTGACATGAAGCAGGTATACCTGCTATGTTAACTGTCTTAGTTTAGCAAGTTACCATGCCGACACTTGCTAATTAGTAATAAACACAAAGTGCAGCTGGATTCTGGGTCATGAACCAGTAAATAGAAACAGAGAGCACCAAAGTCAGTAGGCTTTATACTCTGGGGACCACATATGTCTTCATTTTGTCGTAATACATCCAATAGTTGTTTAGCTATTTCAGACTGGTCCAAAGTAGTGGCTTAATCAACCAACAGACCAACCACTGACTATGCTTTTGTTAATGGTTTTATTACTGAAATGTTTAACAGTGATGTCTTTGGTGAGTAACATAATGTTTGCTTGGTACTAGGTGCTGAGGTAACAGAGGGGGAGAGTGTCGTCATTGATGAATCCAAGCTGGACGCCACAAACCTCATGTCCAAGCTGCCAACACCTCAGCGGAGCTTGCATGAGGTCTGGTTCCAGGTGACATCTCTGCCTCAGCATGGTGTCATAGTAGTGGGTGAGAGAAACCTCACCAAGGAGAAACCAAACTTCTCCCAGTTCATCATTAACAAATACGGTATCACCTACAAGCACGACAATTCAGAGACAACTCATGATTCTTTTGTATTCAGTGCATGGATAAATCCTAAAGGCAAAACAGCGCAGCGGCCTCAAGATGACAATGATGTTGTTGAGGAGCGTTTTAACATTACAATCACACCTGTCAATGATCAGTCACCATTGCTAAAAACTAAGTCTCCAAGTCTGAGGGTAGTACAAGGAGATACTGTAGCACTCAGGCCTGAGAATCTCAAAGTAGAAGACTTGGACAATCCCCCTGATGATATTAAGTTCTCTGTGATTAGTAAGCCAAACAATGGTTACCTTGCACTTGAAGGAAGTTTGAATGAGTCGATAGCGGCCTTCACCCAAGCCCAGATCAATAAAGGAAGTGTTTATTTCATCCATGATGGAAGCTCTGCATCAGGGGTGTTCTACTTCAGTGTCACAGATGGCCATCATAAACCAATATATAAACTCTTTAACTTAGAAGTCACAGAAATCACCATTTCTCTTGTCAACTACACTGGATTAACACTGGAGCAAGGCCAGACTTCAGTTTCGCTGACCCAGGAAAACCTTGCTGCTGAGTCCAATGGGAAAAACATCACCATTCACTACCAGGTTACAAAGCCTCCAAACTTTGGCAAACTTCTGAAGGACAACCAAGAGGTTACACAGTTCGAACAGGAGGATCTACAGTCTGGAAGGCTGTCTTACCATATGATCTCCCTCTCCTCTGCAGAAGACAGCTTTGAGTTCACTGCCTTTACTTCAGAGGCAAATCTGACTGGCCAAGTGTTTAACATAACTGTCAGACCTTTGATCCAGGTCGGCAAAGGTCTGAGGATTCCCAACGGGATTGTTGTCAAACTCAACACTAGTTTTCTTAACGCCTTTGAACTGGCTAATATTAGTGATAGTGTTCCTGTATTTGAAATCATCTCCCATCCTAAGTATGGGAAGGTGGTTCGGGCAAAACATAAAATGTCAAGGAAGTCTGTGGCTGAGTCATTCACCTTTCAAGAGGTGATGCAGGAGAAGGTAGCACTGGAGCTGAATGCCAACATGACTGGAGTTCAGGAGCTAAATGACACACTGGTGTTTTTACTGAAAACTGATAACATTCAACCTGCTAAAGCGGAGTTCCACTTTACAATCGTGCCCTATGATCCAGCACTTGTTCCAACCACAAAAAGACCTGACCCAACCACATCGTCTGCTCCTCAGACCCCAATCCAAACTTCCAGAAATGGAACTGCTTCACCAGTCCTGTCTACGGCTTTCTTCTCCACCCAGCAACCAAGCAAAAGCCAGCATAAGTTCAAAGGACGCAACCGCTGGGGAAACTCCAACAGAACTAGCATTTTCAGTACGACTCTAGGCAAACCAACTCACGTAACAGATGATTTTCCCTTTAGGAACACACCCGTTCGTGTAGAGTCCTACCCTCAAAAAACCTCCAATCCACTCCTGGTTATCTTACCGCTGCTGGCCCTGCTGCTGCTTGTTATCATCTTTGTAGTTCTGGTTGTCTTTCTTCGACACCACAGGCAAAGGAAGCAGAGCACTGCTGCATCAAAGGAACCGGCTGCCACTGGTCTTCCAAGCAGTCAGTCCTACCAGGGTGAAACCCACAGGAGCACAGCAGTCCCCACAGTGACTGTCACTCCAATAAACCACGCCTGCCCAGGTAGCCCAGTTTTTGATCGGTTAATGACACTAAATCAGGGCTCAGCTTATAACACTATTGATTCAAACATGCTGATAAGTTCATGGAGTAACGGTTCCCCTGCTTCATCTTCCCAAATTATTCAAACCACCACTCCCACTCTGCAGAAGAACCAATACTGGGTATGATCTTACACAAACCTGTAGCTATATGTGTTGGAGAATAAGGTTACAGATTTAAAATGATGTTGTGTACTTCAATTAGGCTATAATGACTTACTACTTGTGGCAGGTTATCAAAAGCTTAAAGCTGCATTAATCAATATTATTGTATTAATACTGAATCCCATTACAGTATTGTGTTTAAGGTTTCTTTCTTAGTGACAAACCCAGAATTATTGCCCAACTCTGCAGCTTTGTGGAGTGTTTTTGCATCTTTTTGCTCATTATTTTGTTTTTTGTTTTTTACGATACATTACTGCATGATTCAGTTTCAACACTCTCATGCTCATGAGTCGAGGCAGCAATCACCTAATGGCAACTAGGCAAAGTTAGCAACTAGATAAGAAAGAAAATTAAAACATTTAGTGAGCTAAAGGCCAAGATTTTTTTTGTAAAGATCACCATATGGCCAGAAACACAACTACAATTGGATGATAATATTTCTCTGTGTCTGCTGGATGTGTAATCAGACATTTGTTAGTTGACAGCTTTAGGAAATAACAGCGTTATATGGCCCTAATACCACATGTCCATATGGCTTTTTTTGAGTCCCTGTTCCCCCTAGTGACCAAAAATTGATTTATGCAGCTTTAAGGATGGATGAAGAAGAAAACCACTACGGCCAAAGTCGTTTGCAATACATTAATCAGCGTCAAGACAGTTTTGGATTGAAACGCTGGTTTGCAATTCAACACCAACCACTGCTGTATATTAAGTTGGTGGGGTAGACTTTGTTCGCTTGAGCATTTACAAAGCAGTCATCATTGTGGTAATTTATAACCTATGTTTGGTGCCTAATGTACTGTATGTTTAATCGCTCACAATGTTATCTCGTCCTCATGCACGTTAAAGTCTTCCATTATAAGTTCTGATGGTCAGAATGGAAGAGGATGCTAATGACAGCTTGAAACTGTGAATTACTAAGACTGACACAGACATAAAAATGTCTTCTCTAAGCATTTCAATTGATTGTCCAGATTTTATATTGTTGTCATGTATTATATATTATAGTATAGAAACTTTTTGTAAACTCAGGTATTTTGTTAACAGTCATTTAATTCACATTACTGTTAATGAGGGTTGCATGTATTGTTGATGTCTTTGTTAAACATTACAGGACTGAATATTATAAGAATTAAATAATTAACTAAAATTGACAGATTAGTCATAAATGCATAAATGTGTGGCTGTATATTGAAATGGGACGTGGTAATGGCTGATTTTGTACCACTATGACAACTACTGTGTTTTTTTGTTTTCTTTTATAGCCCTGATTGAATCACACTGGTTAAAAATTTTCATTTTAACATGTTGTTTTATTTTATTTTATTTTACTGTGCACAGTATTTATATACTTTACACAAAAATCATGCATGAAAAATCAAGGCACTGATTTTTAAAATGACACAAATCTACACTATATTCTACCCGCCTTCACCTCAGTGATTAAAACTCAACTTGTAGCTATATCCTGTAATCTATTTACAGGTTCCCCTGCAGTCGAATAGATTTGTGGGGTCGCCTACTTTTAAAGAGATTGAGCAGCTAACTCTAAAGTGATTTCATTAGTCTGAGACCATGAATGACCTACTTCTATTGATTATTTAACACTCTAACTTGTGTCATCACATTCTTTGCATTATCTACTCTATGCCTTGGTTGTTGGACACTGTAATAATGTATGTACTGTAAATTAAAGGTACTCTTCTGATATGTTCTGGCAATGGGAGATGAGATATTGCTGTCGCAGAAAACTACTGTAAACTTATATGTTATGAAATAGTTTTGTACTGAAAAATCTGTCCAGTGTATTCCAGGCTTATCTGAATGATGTAACCCAAAGTGTCATATTTATTTATACCATATTTTTAATAAACCACTTTAAAATGTTTCCAAGGACTTTTTTTTCTGCATGTTTTTGCATGTGTAACCTATGCAGTCTTTCTGACTTTGTATCTGCCCGTTTCTTCTGTAACGTGATTTATTAGTGTCCAAATTATCCCTTATTTCTTCCACTTAAATGAGTTTTTGGCAGTTTTCTCTCTGACTATAATTTTAACTGTACTTGCAGCCTGTTGCCCTCCTCTTAATGGTACTTTACTCATTGCAACAAAAGATAAATTGCACCAGAGGACCAATTAGAAAAAGATTAATCATGATCATCACTTCTCCCAGTTTCCTGCAATTACTGAAATTGTGAGTTTCCCACACTCAGAAACAATCAAATCAGCAGGATGCTGTCACATGATCTGCACTGAGGTATTGTGTGTTTTCTATCTCGATAGGAAACGTGTTATTGCCAAAGCAAGTTCTCTAAAAAATTTCCAGTGAGTAAACATGTAATGTAATTTGGAAACGCACAAGGATCTTTTTCTGCAACTCAAGCTTCATTCCTGTGAGTCAGTCCACATGACGATGATGGTATCATGCGAAGAAAGCAAGGACTTGTTTTCCTGACCCCAAACACACTAAATGCTGAGGACATCAAGGATGTCTGTCGTGTGTGTACGGCTGTTAATTAAAAATTACTCGGTGCCCACTGATTCATCAAAGATGCACCCAGCTCAGGCTTCGTATACAGTCGCTGTGCTGAGTGGTTGTTGACAGTCAACGTGCTAATGGTAGCGGGGAGCAGTGGCATCACATGTGAGTTGTGAATTTAGCACAATGATGTCAGTCCAACAGGAACTTCATTCGCGCACTGTCGTTAACCACAAAATTGCCATTTAGTGTAAGGAAATTACAAAACAGTTAGAGACGCACATCCTTAAATTGTTTCGTTCATCATTAAGGAAGGAGTGTGCAGGGTGAGGAGAAGAGCTGCACTGATACAGTGGCTACACTTTTCACCAATTCTGTCCCATTTTGTCAATTCAGAATCAGAATCGGCTTCATTTGGTCAAGTATGTCGACACTTGACTCTGATTAGCCCCTCAACACCAAGAACAAATGTACAGGAAGATACAAATAAAGACACAATTTCACATAACAACAAGCTTAAAGACGAGCAAACATAGCTGCATCTGTGGTCAGAAAATCAATTTGAGCTATAATAGGTAGCAAATGTAAATATTTGTTTGGTCACATCTGACTATCATGACCTGTTGGTGGCAGAATGAAACCACCTCGGTTACTAAAGTTAAGGCTTCCCTGGTGTGATGTCATGCTATCCTCGTTTCAGATGCCTGCCCACTTCATCTGAACTTTTTTCCAGGCAGATCTGCCGTTGTGCTCAAGTGCATCGCTTTCCTTGCAGGTCATTTCATTGTGGTTATCAGGGTGGAGTCCTGCTGCAGTCTCAATGTGTCAGAATATTTGAGATTAAAAAAAACGGTCACTAACTGTGTGTGAAGAAAGTGTCAAAGAGGCTTGAAAACTACGCCGTTTTCAATAGACACTAAGGAGGGGGATTTTCTCAAAGTGAGGATAAGCACACAAACAGAAACACAAAGAGAGGCTCTGCTTTCCTGTACTTCCCCAAACTGAGATCCAACCTCAGTCCCAAACCAACATTGTTTATTTGTGGCAAAAACAGCTTTAGTTGAGGGCTTCCATCATCACAAGGATAGACATGAAATCGTGCGCACATGTCAACATACACACACACACTCACATCCTCAGTGAGGCCATCCATGTTTGTGTTCAGGAATGCTTATGATCTGAAAGACTGAACTAAGACTATCCGGAGAGACTACAAAAAGCCAGCTCACACTCTATTTACTGCCTGAGATCATTTGCAGAGATGCGTGGTTTATTTTGCTTGTCAGGTCAGATTTACAGTCTTTTGTCTGGTAGAGCAAAGCGGGCAATAAAAAAGGGTGGATACAGAGGCGAAATGAAGTAGATTAGATACAAATCCAACATTTAGCAGTCACATTTTCACTGTAATACTAAATGGTTCTACATTTAGACCTACTGTTAAGATGAATCACATCGTTTTAATGTTGCATTTTGTCCTATCTATTTATATTTTCACTATTTAAATGACATTGTCATATCAATACTATCAGTTCTTACTCATGTGAAGTAAAGGGTTATGCAATCCAAAAGATCAAAGAATGATGTCAGGATTTCAAGTTTACGAGGCCTTTGTACTGGTTTCATTTAAGGTAATAAAAGGTTTCACTTTCATGTATTCTCTTTAATTTATTGATTCATTTATTTGGAAAACAAGAGTTTACAGCCATGCTAGTGACTCCGTGAGGCTGCACTTAGGCTTTGTGGTGTTTTGTGTTATGCTAATGTCAGCATGCTAACCTTGCTATCTTTACCGTGTTAGCATGCTGACATTTGATATTTAGCACAAAACTCAAAGTGCAGCTGATGCTGTTGGGAATGGCATTAGCTTTGGAGGTATCCAACCAGGTGCCACTAGAAAAAAAAAATCAGGGTCTTCAAAGTTATTAGGATTTCAACTTTATTCCAATCTATGTGTATAAATTCCTCACAGGATCCAGGAAAGAAGAGATTACATGAAATTACATATTATGTAGGTTATTAGATTTTTTACATCTATTGGTGGGTCCAAATTGTTCAGTCATATAATGTTATTACATATTTTTTATTCGATAAGTGTATTATAAGGGTTACTGCAGAGAGAGTTGTTTGCACTGTCTACGCTGATACATCAGGAAACTGTAAATTGTGTCATACCAAATTGTTCATGGTCACCAGTGTTCAGTGAGTGACTTCTATGAGCAAAAGTCAAATTATAGTCTCAAAAAGAGGAAATTGGTATAGAGAAAATGCTGACACCATGGACATAAAGTTAGAAAATGTGGATGTCTGGCAGGAAGTGGTCACATGTTACACACTCACAGAGCAGCCAAGTTTAAATGATCATGACTCTTATCTGTTTGCAGTGTTACACGCTCACAGTGTTAACCCACACGGTTTTCAGTCCACCCTTTAAGATTGTGACACCGAGTTAAGTTAAAAGTGAGCCAATGCAGGTCTCAATGCAATTTATACAGCTTACAGTGTATGTGTGAGAGACACGGTGAAAGCGAGTCAGAAAGAGATAATTAGTGAAGATGAGTTCTTGCCCTCAGATATTAGATCTCAGTGTGATCATCGTAATTTCGGGGTTGGTAATTGTGGGGCAGGGGGTTGGAGAACAATGGCACCCTACGAGACGAGACTAGGAGAGACAAAGCAGTCTTGGCTCGTTTGGTTTAATAAGGTTCCACACAGACAAACCCAGATGGTTAATTGAATCACTTCGACCGCCAGTTGCTTTTTCCAAAGACTATGTTTCACTTCTGAAAAGGCTCTCCTTTTCTCTCCCTCATCTTGTAAACTAAACTATTGCAAAAAATAACAACGTGTGCATTTGAAGTATCACTAGCATATTATCCACAAAGTGTCATTTAGTTTATTCATAAAAGCTAATCAAGGCACGTAAAATACTGCAAAGGCTTTCAGAATGTAGCGTGCTGGTGTTGAAAGCCATGGCGGTTGCCTTTTAGGAGAAAGCACTGTTGCGCAAATGATGAAGTAAAACGAAAAAAGCCATTCTGCAATCCAGCTTATTTCTCTTGCTTCCTGGAGCTCTTTACCAAAGTGGCATCAGTTTAGCCTCTGTTTTATCTGCTGCTGCACTGGGTCCTTGTGCAGTTCTCCTCTGCTGGGGAAAAGGATTAGCTGCTTGATTCATTGACAAGCTTTTCTCGGGTTTTTTTTGGCAGTGAAAAGAGCTTTCTCTCACGTGGCTGATGTGATCTGAAATGACACCAAGAAGAATCACGCATACTGAAAGTAAATTTAACTCTTGTGATGTTTTTTTTTTTCAGAATATGGGTAATGGAGGGATTTTTTTCCGGATAGGTTCACCCCATATCTTCAACTTTTGGGACAATACAGTACTTATCTGTACTTCCATTTTCCTCTCCTGACTTGTCTTTGAAAGACTGCTTTCTTTGCTAAATTGAATACAACCCCTATTTTGAAATCTAGACTAACAATATTGGAGGTGATTAAGTCATTTTGTTGCAGCACAGTTTTTATGTCACAAACTGAAGGCAGCATTTGAACAATTTGGTCTTATTGGTTGCAGCATCTTGCCTAATTATGATGGCTGTAATCTTTCATAATAAATGACACCTGGAACATCAGGTCAGTGTTTCTGCATAATCTAATATCCCACAGCGTCCGATGACACTCATTCACACAGAGTACCAACACCCAAACGCACATGTGGTCAACTCAACTCCCACGTGCACCATTGATTCGGTAACTCCCTGTCAAAGTCAGTCAATAGATCCATGCACAGTGGGTTCATAAACAGATGTCATGCATCAGATGTTTGGCCTGATGTTGTGTTCTCCCTGAAGGCCGGCACAGAGTCCCATATGAAGCATGTTGTCAGCATTGTTCTGTATGGAGTAAGAGGAGATGTGATATGACGGCACTATTGACGAGCGAAAAGAATACTGCTCCGTGTCTGTGTGCTTGTGAGCTTGTGAACGATGAGGTGTGTGTGTGTGAGAGGTCAGGCCACCGGCAGTCCATGTCATTTGGTATATTTGATGACTGTGGTCGACTGTGGTCTGTGGGTGGCGCTGGACAAAGAGGGCGGTTAGCTGGTCAGCACAGTGTGTGTTTTGATAAATGTTGTATGAGAGCAAGAGAGAGCATTTCAATATGGATGAAGACAAGTAAGTCACATGGTCTCACTTTCTTTATGAAGCTTTTAAAGTGTGAATGTGGTAAATGTGCAAATACAGAGAGAACCAGACATCCTGTCCCTGTGCAATGGTGTTACAATAAAAACATGCCTCTACTTTTGGTTTCCTTTTGAAAATTCAACTTAATATTAACATTTATATGAAGGTTTAGGTTTTGCATGACCTTCCCATTGCCAGTGACTAGAACTCATCATTCTGACATCAGATTACCATTTAGTCTTTCACAAGTATAATCTAATTTTAGCAAATACAGCTTGAAAACAGAGACAGTCGACGTCCTCACTGATGGCCTTGTAAAGTAATTAGTTCTTTACCACCAAAAACCCATTATACAGTTCACTTTGAAAACAAGAAAACACTTAGCCTGGGACATATGATTGACAGACATTCGAGTGGTTCTAAGCCTGAGTGAGAAAATAATTGTGTGAGTGGGGGGAAGTGGCCGCTTCCCTAGTTGTTCTTGCTTGTTTATTGTAATTAGAGCTATAAATGAAACTCTCTGATGGGGAAGGGGGAGGGGAGAATGCACATTGGCCCACAAAGACAAAAAATGTGTGTTGTGTGTGTGCGTGTGTGTGTGTGTGTATCTTGGAGAGCAGCCAGAGAGGTGGGGGTGGGAGGGCAGTCAGCGTTTTTCAGACTACATGAATGAGGCCCCACCGGAGTGAGCTTCCTGTGTGAAGGCTATAAAAACAAAACCGGGACTAAAGAATGCAGAGTGCTCCCACATTCCTGAACATTCTGCCAGGTACAGGACACACAGCATGTCCTCCTCTCGTTCCTCGAATAAACAGAAAAATACAACAATTCCCATGATGCACTGCCGCTCATTGAAAACAAGAAAACATACACATGTAAGTCTCTAAAGGTCAAAGCTGTACTTGCAAAGATTTGTATCTATGGCTTAATGTTTGGATGCCTGCTGGTGGTCCATGGAGGCTGCTATCTTCATTACATCCCACAAAATAGATTATCTTTGTTTAGATCCCTACGAGGCTGAAAATGAGAAGTTCTTCCTGAATTATATCTGGTTCAAAAAGGTTTTTATCTCCTTGAGACCATGCATGTCCTCAGCTAATTCCTGCACATTACATCGTACAATATCCTGTGTGTGAACATGCTCACAAAATGCCACAGCAATCATAGCCCATTAGATTTGAATATTTGTTCCACACAAGACGATATTTTGAACTGGCAATAGAGAAAAATGTCAGGAAGGTCACCAAAAACATTCAAATTAACCCTCTGCGGACTATGAATATCAACAGCAAATGTTTTTAGTAGCCACTACGTAAACAAATTCGATTCAGGGTGTTCTATTTAGAGAATATGGTAAACATTAAATGTAATATTCATAACTATGGTTTCATTAGTCTATAAACAACTCAAATTAAGGAATCATTGTTACCTTTTAATGAGCCTTTTATATTTACAGATGGCATGTTTCTACAGTAGCCCAGAATGGACAAACTAAACACTGGCTCCAGATAGGGCCTTTCGAATTCTCCATGCATTTCCTGGCCGCAGTACTTTCCCCCTGATGCTGAGAAGGTGAGAGTGATGTGAGGCGGTTGCAGTCTGTAACTACAGCACTAGCTGCCACTGCGTACTACACACCGGACTTTTAAGTCTTTAGTGAAAACTATTTTATCTGGCGAAAAAACTAGATTAGTAGACATCTGTACTTTCCTTCTGTAGTTTCCAGTAACACTAACAATGGGTGTGGGCTTTGGCAGGATATCGATTTCATCATGCATGTACCACATAAACTCAGGGGTAAAGGTTTAGCTGTGTTTTTTTTGTGTGCTATTTTAAACCATATCCACCTACACACACTGTCATGTATTTTATGTGCTGTAAGTTAGATTAAGCCCAGCGCAAGTTTTTAGACATAGGAAATGTGATTTTAGTCTAAAATAATGTTTTATAAGCTGGGTGTAACATGTCTGAGTCTTTTCCAGTGCTACAGGCCTCGTCCTGGGCAGGGTGCTGCTGTGCTGAGGTCAGTGGATGATCTCATGGGAACTGCTGACCAGACCCTGTTTTTTTTTTTTTTTTTTTTTTTTTTTCTAATCACACTTCTTGCAAAACTAAGAAGTACTTGTAATGTTGCTGCGTCATTATCTTAACGGGGCTTGACTTGTTCAAAAGTTGTTTGCAGCTATTTTTCTATTTCACACACAATAAAAATGAAACATGAATAAGAACATTACAGGAATCAAATCAACAAAACCTTTTGGACTCACACACAGAGTGATATTCACCGAATGGAAAGTGTAGTAAAGTGGTAAGCGGTAAACCAATGAGACCTCTTGGGAGTGACATAAGTGCTTGTTAGTCTTAATTAAATTTCAGCACAGTATGCACACACACACACACACACACACACACACACACACACACACACACACACACACACACACACACCCTGTACCTACCACAATGCTTGTATTACAGTCAGTTGCTTTCAGTTTCTTTTAGAAACATGACAGAGTTCAGATGTTTCAGGCATGTTGCGTGCTAAGCAAACAAAAGAATAAGAAAATGTTTTACCTTACTTCCTGCTATTATCAACCACCAGAAAATAACCACGCTGACGAAACTATCCAGTCTGACAGTTACATCAACGGGTTTCGTATGACAAAAAAACATTCTGGTAATTTTCCACACCTGTAGAGACACGATGTGTCAATCAAAGGGTGAAATATGAATTTTGTGTTTTTAATGTATTTTTGGTTTAAAGTGTCAGACATGTCGAAGATTATCAGCTCCAGTTTGACAAGTTGCCAGTCAGAGCTCAACCAGTGTAGTAATATTAAGAAGATTAAACTATAATGAAAAATTCACAGGGGACCAACTCCAAACATGTCTCAGGAAATGGCCAGTACTTGCCAGTAACACATGCTTCTTCACACACACAGACACACCCACACATCTACCGTATTTTTCATAAAGGGGACTGTACCACTGAGACCACAATGTGTAGCGAGCGTTCAAGGGAGTGGTTCAGTGTTTTTTTTTTCCCCGGAGATTGAGAATGTGTTCAACCCAGAAGCCTCAGTGCTCAGTATCCCCCTCTGCTCATGAGTCTGTCAGCTGTGTCAGGACGGGGTCTCCCCTCGGCCTCAGTCGGCCCAGATTCTGATCAAAGGCCAGTACAGACCCGGCTCTGTAATTGAAAACAGATCCAACCAGAATCCCCCTCCAGCAGGAATATGCTGAGTACAGGCAAACGCCTCACATTCCAAACTCTGCAAAATGAACTCTGCAAAAAACTCTGCAAAAAAACTCTGCAAAAAAATCAGACAGAACAGAAACAGTACTTGAAATTTGCTTCTGCCTTACATGTGTAGACAAAAGGGGGGGGGGGGGGGGGGTTTGTTGCTTTGTGCTAGAAAATTGTAGACCTGCAGTGCATGATTTTATCTGTCTCAGCAACTGCACACAATCGACCTGCATGTTATTATTTAGTGCCAGCATTGTAAAAAAAATTAAAATAAAGTGCTAAAAAAACTGGATCATAATGTTGTAATTAATCGTTTAATCTACCGTGTGAGAAAGATTAACTGCATGACACCCAAGAGCCAGAATCAAGCCTGAGGCAACACAATATGAAGAGCTACTTCAGACAGCTATTAAAAGTGCAGGTGCGCTTTCAAGATGCACGATTAAAGTGCTGAGTATGTAGGTAAGCATGTCTCCATTTGCGCATTATGACACGTGGATTCTGACTTCCTGAAATATATTTAACACTTTTAAATTAAAAGATTGATATCACTCTCATGTCTGTGGTAAAGTGGCGATAATTAATATCTTTGTACTAACAATTGATCATTTGCATGTAAAAGGTGTCACTTGTGCAGTTCCCATCAGCTAATCGAGTGTTTAGAGAGAGAGAGAGGGGTCAAATTACATGCAGCGAAGAGCCACAGGTTGGAATCAAACCCGTGGCAAGGACTGGGCCTTCGTACATAGGGTGCATGCTCTACCAGGTGAGCTACCAGGGTGCCCCCATTAAAGGTGTTTCAACATCTTTCAGCTTGTCTTGGTTTTTCCAGCTGGCAACTTTACTCTCATGGCTCTTATAGTGTAGTTTGCAGCTGCAGCCGGCAACTGTTTTCACCTAATAAACTCTACCTGTCCAGCAGCCAAACAAGGTCAGTGACTAGCTAGTGAACGGAGTGGAGGGTTCAGCTCCTAAAAGAGCCAAATCTTTCCATCAGGAGTTGGTTGAAACCCAAAATAATATTAATAATAAAAAAAGAGTGAATATTAGACAACAGGTGGTTGGAAACACGATGACAAATGGATGCTAATGCGCGAAAATGTACCACTGCACCTGTTTCAATACACCGCGCAATAATAACATTATTCAGTTTTTTTCATAGTCATGCTTGACTTATGGTACTGCAATCTGAAACACACCATTTCCCTTTTTTTTTTTTTTTTACAGATATCCTGTGTTTGGCTTTTTGTACTTCCTCTTTAAATATAGCAATATCACAAGAAAAAATATGGGAGATGAGATCTTTGTGGTTTGCTTCAGGGAACTTCCTGGCATTATAATGTCCCATCTAATCAGCTGATACCGTGAGAGGAAGTCAGGGCCAAACTCACAATGGCATTTTATTATGTCACCAAAGAGGGAGGTGAAGAGTTGAGGTTAGTTAAGGATAGCAGATGTTAATCTATGCACATGTGGCATGATAGGAAGACAGATAACTCGGTTATGAACGACAAACAGATTAACTTTTCCAAACAGAAATGAGGCTGAATTCCTGGTCCTTGAGTATTTTTTGGCTCTTTGTTTCACCGATGAATCATACCTGAATGTTGCACGGGGAGAGTGCAACAGGAATTGCGTGCAATCTCTGTAAGGATCTCAAGACACTGATTCAGTCCTCATGAAAGCAATGTGGTCAAATGCTGCAGCTGTGCCAAGTCATTAGAGAAGTTCTCTCAACTACTGTTCTGCTTCTCAGTGCCAACTATTGAAACTGATGGAAAACAAACCCAATTCTGGACTATGTAGGCAAGAAAATACTAAAGAAGGAAAAAACACTAATTGAAACCTTCTATGCAGTTCTGATACTGCAGAGGTGAAAATATGCTTTCAAATTGTCCTTGTGTGAGAGCAATAAATGAGCAGCTGGGAAGGGGTTCAGCCAGATTTTCTCATTTTTTGGGTCAACACTGACGACAAAGGTACAGAATGTTTGTGGGTTACATTCACTGAATTCCAGAGAGCTGCTGCAAGTCCAGAAAGAAGAGAGCCAAGTCTCACAGGAGCCGTGATGATGAGAAATGATGTTCTTATTAGAGCTGAAACGCTCTGACTGCTCCGATAGCAAACTCTCCCAGAACAAATCCTCCATGAAAATCACACTCGCTCTCTCTTTTGTATCTTCCATATTTCACCCTTTAGTGATTAAACTTGCGTCATGCCCTGTTATCATGGTCCCCCGTAGCATCTGGAAGGTATTTCCGGTGCTCTTGTGGCAATCGGTTTCACACACTTGACGCTTGTGTCTGTGGAATGTGGTCAGCTGCTGACACTGCTCTGTCTCAAGAAAAATCCAAGTCTGACTTGAGAGCTGTTGTTTCCTGCATGCTAGACTGCGGTGAGCAAGAAGCCCTCTCTCTCTCTCTTAGGCTCTCTTAGAATAACTGCACTGTACTGAAGACCATGACCTAACACAAAACATTTGTATTCTGCATGTTTTTGCAAAATAGACAACAATATAAAATTACGGAACTAAAAAAAAACAAAACAAAACACAATGCTGCTATTGTTCTTACCGTATGAGGATCTAACATTTAATCTTTCACAACAATCATAAGTATCTATACGCGCCTAACAGTCAGCAATTTTACTAATTCAGAACAACCAAAGCTTAAGGCTGGAAGAACAAGAATGTTAAAACAGGAGCACCCATTTCCCCGGGCCTTGGCAGTATTGACACAAGGCCTGAGGGGGGAGATTACTACAGGCTGTGTGCATCTTGTCAAGTTTGAGCAGAAAAACAGACATTAGAATAGACAAAGAGAGGACAGGAAAGCAAAAGGAGATGGTGACATTTTACACGTTCAGCGTCAAGTGGACTTGATGACAGGATATTATTAGCCGCGTTTGGGTGTAGCTGCTAATTTGTTGATTGCCAGACTTTCACTTTAGCATGAGGATCACGTCAACGTTTTTGTTGTTTAGTGAAATGTCTCGACATCTTTGAGCTATTCATGGTTCCCTAATAATATATCCTAATGACTGAACGATGATCTCGCCGCAGTGGGGTTTAACATCTGTAGTTATGAGTGAACAGGTTCTGGGTTTGAACCCATCAGCCCATAGGTGTTAGGTGAGCAAGAATGGTTGTTTGTCTCTGTGTATGAGCAGGCAACCTGTTCACTTATAGATAATCCAACTTCTCATCAGGTAAAATCCCAATGTTGTAATATATATTTAGACTATAATAATTACAATACTGGTTTAGGACTAAATACCTGAAAAATGAATGATATTCCTGTCAGCTTCATCTACTTGTGTTCAGTCTTAATTAGGAAATGTTAGCATGCCACCATGCTGGACTATGATAGTGAACATGGAAAACATCATACCTGATAAACATCAGCGTTTTTGCAATGCCATTGCGTGCATGTTCATGCTGATGTGTGCATTTAGCTCAAAGCACTGCTGTGTCTAGTGTAGCCACACAGAACTGCTAACACGGCTGTGGACTATTAGTCTTGTTGGAATTAAAAGGTATCTGCTTATCCCGCAGGAAATACATTCATTAACTACACAGAAAGGAGCTCTATATGATTTCAAAACTGCCTTCAGTTGGATAACCTTGCAGGAGAATATGCAGCTGGTAACCTTTTCTATTAGTGTTCCTGTACATTCCTGTTTTCTAGTTTAACGCAGCAGCAGAAGAGGACAGAGCAGAGGGGGAGGCCTTGCTTGATAATCTGCTGGTGGGATGATATTAACATATAAATATATTTACACAGCTGGGTGGTTGTTTCCCGAAACCCAGTGGTGATGAATGTTGCTGCTATGTTGTTGCTGTTATCTCCTGCTCGCCATCACATCTTTCAAACTGGATTCTCATCGTCAGGCAAAACAGGCTGCACTTCTTCACAGCATTTTTGCCTCAAGACAGTAAACAAAGGGCCAGCATTGGACTAAACTGTCGACGTGCACAGCAAGATTTTTTTTTTTTCTTCTAACAGATCAGACCATCCGTCTGAGGAGAAAATGTTATCTCCAATAAGCACTGTTGGTTATCTTAGTGAAACGGGCTGTGGAGAACTAATAGGAAACTTATTTTTGACCTTTTCCTGTTCACTGTCATCTGCTCCGGCACTTCTAACGGTAGCCAGATGTCCCAGATGGGGGACCAGACTCTGCGCTGTCAGCAGATCTGTGAGCCGAGTGTGAGCTTAGCATGAAGCATTGACACGGCACACCAGTCCTCTAGGGATGCAGCCAAGGAAACCTGCAGCGCTGTACAGTTTCCGCTTTGTCTTCCTGCCATGATTAAATTGTAAGGTGGCTACATTACACGGCTCATATAAATCCCATAGTACGAGTGTCTGAGGTGCTTTGAAGGACTGTTAAAAGGCAAATTAACCCGTCAGCGCATACACACTTTTTATTGTCTTTTCCCCCAGTTGTTCACTGTATTCAGGCTCATGCTGTGGACAGAAGTAGTCATACATATTCAGTCCAATAATAAGATGATAATAGTTACATATTTAAAGCACAAAACACACAGGACCCACTGGCAGCTTTCTGTGAAGGAGAAATTTATTTTGCGTCTCTGCTTCTATGTTAATCTCTTCATGATGCAACCAGCATCATAAAAGGTCACAAACAGCCATACAGTTGAACTGCCTAGAAATTTACAATTAAAACTGACTGCATTATTAAAACAGGCGAGGAACCGTCTGCCCTCTAACAGCCTGCCTCTGAACACTAACCCAACGCTAAGCCCGAAAACGCCAACGTGCTGTTGGCGCAAATTCAGGTACCCGGCATAGCAAGTGTCCCTTATACTCGTCCCTTGAATTCTGCAAGCTTAAATCTGCACCAGTGCTGGCTGTGCAATGTGTAAGGCGTGGGTTCCTATTGTCAAAGCAGGTAATCCTCTCTTCAGTCAGATGATCACACTTTGTGAGTGTTGAAACTCAATCCTGGGGCCACTGGGGGGGAAAAAAACGGCACAATCAAACAATATTATTTCCCATTTAAAGACACTGCAAAGCACAGTGATCCTTTTTTTTCCCCAAAGATTGCAAAATCTGTAGCATCGTAAAACAAATATAATATATTTCTACATATACAGTATATAAAGCTTTTTAGTAACTAGTAAAAAAAAAAAAAAAATGACCAGAGAGACGTAATCAGAAGGCACAGCGAGACAGTGGTGACAGTGGCTGCTCAGCGAGGAGACTGTAAACATTTCATCCTGTTTGTCCGAGGAGAGAGATAGCAGGGGGCTTGAGTGTTTCCAGAAGGCAGTGTGTTAGCCACCGGAGCGTCACTGCTCCTGAAGTGGCGGTCACTTATTAAACAGTCTTTTAAAAACAGTGTTGTAAGGCTAAAAACACCGGGTGTGTAGGCAGCAGCAGATACAAGGTTCGTTACATTGATTAGATTGGATTCACCCACGTGTCGGGCCAAGGTGGCGCACCATCATTACCGCTGATTCTCATCAAATCTAAAAAGGCAAAAGACTCTTTATTACAAGTTGGCTTATCTTTGTTAAATTACATCTCCTCTCTTAAACCATGAGCATCTAGTCACCAGATAATGTGTCCAACACACGCGAGAACCTGGATTTGGTAGAAATGTCATTATTACTCGAGCGTAATCTCCTTCAACGTCCCTCCCTGCTGGATGAACAGCATTCAGCAGTATGTGCTACTGGCTGTTGTTTGCCAAAAACTCCAGTGACAGGCCGGGGGAGGTGCATGGTCATGGATCACCACGGTCTAAACCGAAGGGCTGAGGCAAGCCATCTATTAGGCGTTGTCGTACTTCTGCAGAGCCTCCTCTAGCTTGCCTGTGATTTTTTGGAAGAAGGCGATCTGCTGCTGTAGGTAGTGCTGCATCTGTGCCTTGAAGTCGCGGACGCGGATCTGGTGGAAGTGCTGGATCTCGGCCAGCGTGGCACACGAGATGATGTTGCAGCGCTCGTTGATGCCCTCCGCCTGCGCCCGGTCCATCTTGCCCTCCTCCACATGCTTCTGGCTCTCTTTCACCTTCGTCAGGGCTCCTGTTTGGAAAGAGAGAGCAAAAATAATAATCAGGATCTGTATCGGTGTTCTTCGTGTGAGTTCATGTTCTATAAATGGACAGCACCCACACAATTTGTTAATCAAAAGGGGGAAACTATGCAGATCCTATTTTAACCAGTGTGGGAACAAACAGCCCACACATGGGCTACATTTAAACAATAATTAATGTTCCTTCCTTCAAACGAATTTCCTTAAACTCATCAAACAGACATCTAACCTTCAGACTCTTTCACTGGAAAGTTAATTAATAACCTGAGTATTTTTTGCTATTAAGATTCAAGAGCACAGCTTGACAGTAAATTTATAACTTTAAGGAACTGGCCAAAAATAGTCTGATGTGAACGGTTTGTTCCAAACTCCCTGAGAACCACGTCTGTGTCTATAGTTAGAGAGAGTGAGGGGGCTCGGACTCGAAAAAATACCTATTACATTATGTCACTTAAAGCCTTTTCTAAACAACCATTTAAGGGGATCTTGCTGGCAGTTTGATAACATCTACCAGTGACAGCCGGCGATTTCAAGAACATAATATGAACACGCCATGACTAAACGCTGTTTTAGACTTTAGCTATAATTTAACGCTGATGTCATCAATGATTGCTAAACTCCTGCTCTGAATAATTGTCCAATAAAAGCTCAGCAATCTTAACTAGGCACTGCAGGCCCATCATGACTCCATAAGTTGAGACGACAAACATGAGCGCCGCAGGAAGAGAGATGCTTCAAAATATGAGAGATGATCAAAATATTTTTGCTTGTGGTGGTATTATGTGTGAATTAACATTAATTAATCAGATTCTCATACATATACTGCTATAAACAAGAACAATGCTGTTTCTCTATTTCCATGTCTTCTATATGGGTCATAAACCTTTTGCAGCTTTACCTTCATTTGTTTAGCACAATATCACGTATGTAGCCATCAAGAGCATTTTTTTTTTTTTTACAGTGAATGCTGACAAAATCTATTTCTAATGAAGTCTAATTCTGTCTGAAAACACAAAATGATTTGTAAAACAATCTGCCACCTTCATCGTACGAGGACTAAACGTTGGACTCACTTAGCAACAGTAACTAAAGGGGGTGGACAGTCAGCTGTAGTTTGACATTTTCAGCTTCACTTCTGCGTGGAGAAGTGAATTATTTCATCAAAACAGTTCACACTCTTTCAGGAAGTCTGATTCACCATCACCATTTAGTGGTTATTGGTGAGTTTCAATTGTTTTTGCATGTCCGATACACATCTTACAAGATGGAATTCAACATATCGCATTCATACTGAGAGTAAAAAAACCCCCAGGTTTCACCCCCAGTGGTAGGTTCCACTCTACCAGGAAGACATACTCGTCAATGTGGTGGACTCTTGTGGCATAACATAACCGAGCCGTGACGGTTTGCAAACATGTCACGGCTGAAATGCTGCTGTTGCTTCTTCTTCTTTTCTTTTTAAAGTTTTTTGCTTGCTGCCTTCAGCCATACTGGTCCCACAAGAAAATTAGCCTCCAACTCTCCAGACAGATGGTTCGATGGGAGCAGAAGGCAGGGTCAAAACACCAGGAGCTCATGACAGATAACTTATCAAACTGCTGACATTTTCTTAGCGAGTAAAAGGGAAAAAAATGTCAAGAGCAATAAGTATTAGGTTGAAATGAAACAGAAGCTGACGGGACGTGACCTTCTGTCTGATCTAACTGCTTAAAAAAAAAAAAGTTTGCACGTCACAGCTAGAATCAAAGAGGACATTCATAGATTGTGACATGAATGTTGATGTAATGTGCGCTTGCGTACATTTTTTAGTGTTTGTTCACGTCACACACAGAAATGATTATCTGATTTGTATCTCGATTTTTTTAGGCCAACGTCCGGGCCTCCTACTTTTCAATTTATTTTCCATACCTTGTTATGTTCTAAGCTCAAGCAGGTGGTAGAGCCTCTGACATGAAGTATACTTAACATTTCTTCTCAGCTGTGAGGACTTTTCTTCTCTGTGTTTCAGGCACATTACTCTCTGTGTGTTTTGGACTGCTGGCTGGACAAATTTATTAGACATACATTTATAAAGCTGTCACATTGTGGTTTCGAAAATTGCATTTTCTGACATTTGAATGACCAAACAATTGAATCACAGATGATGAAATGAAACTTGCTTTGGAACCATTTCATCTGGAGCAGAAACGCTGGTTGACTCAATACTCAATACTTTGAAACAAACAAAAAAACCCCATCACTGACGTACTATGAGTAGCTGTGACGTTTGATGTTGACACAGACATGCTGTAATTACTCAAACTGACACAAAGGCATCCTGTGGTAAGACGGGTGTATCCGCAATGTGGCACAACCAGGTGACAAACAGCATCTCCTTGAGCTTTGGCTTTAGGGCGAAGTGTGAATGTGAGATTGGCACCCTGAAGGCATACAACAGGACTTCCTGTATTGGTCTGTCATGGGATTTTGAAGTCATTATGTGCGCTTAGTCACCAGTACTCTGTTGAAAGTCTGCTTGCTTCCTGAAATGTGAGACCGCAGAAGACTCACTGACCTAACCCTGCACTCTTTAGGCTCCTTTAAAGTTCAGGAAAAAAAAGTTTTACGACGGCCTTTTTCTTTACAATACTCCACATGTAAGGTTATATGTTACAGCACACACAGCAAAGAAATATGCTGACAAAATCCCCCCATAAAGTCATCGCTTGGCCCTTCCCGCCCAGAGTCCTCAGGCTGTATTTCTCTCAGCTGCAGTTTAACCCAGATCTTTGAAATTCTTCTAACGCACAACAGATTGATCATGACAGAAAGCGAGGCAAGGATAACAGAGGGGAACAGAGATGGGATGAAAAAGAGAGATGGGAACAAACACAGCTGCCCAAAGACTTAAATGCCAATCCCAAAGGTGTTTACTGTACCTTAACGGTCTCTCTGGCTTCCTGCGTTTTAAAAGCCCACTAATGGACTAAGGAGGAATAATTGTTGCCATGGAGACTTTATGAGAAAAGCAAGAGTTCAGTCTTAGAGAAGACGGCATCAGCAATATGTAGAACCACATCATTTTCACAGCTGCTGCAAGTAAACTTTGCAGGCCTGCTGCAATAGCAACGACCACCAGTAAGTGTTGCATTTGTCGAGTCGGGCTGCAAAAATACTTGCTAAATATATACTGTGTATACTGTACTAAATATTTTCTCAGTTCATTGATTGTTTAATCTATGACAGGTCAGAAAATAGTTTAAAATGGCCATCACGATTTCCCATAATTAAGTCTTAATCAAGAGATTATTTTGCCTGTCCTACAGAGCAAAACCTGAAGATATGTCATACAATGTCATCAGTGATTGATATCATACCTGTCTGCTTGACTTCCTGGAGTGCAGAGAGCTTTGTAGTAAGCGTTACCATAAAAAAAAAAAAAGCGCATTTCATTACAATAGAGCCACTTTTAGATTATGAAGTCAAGCCTTATTGCATCATATGGTGTTGTACAACTCTGCAACCCTTCCCGAGGTGACTGACAGAAGGATACTGAGCATCCGAGACACATAATCCTCCCCTATAGTGATTAATTGAGTTTGTTGGATGCTGCTGTGTCACACTATAAATAAGGAAAAGATCCTGATGAACGCCTCTGAAGAAATCCTCCCTGGGTGCACGGAGGTGGCACTGAGCCCTCCTAGACTCACTAGAGGCAGCAGCCTCAGCGCTTATGTAACCCCTGGTTACACAACACCAAGCTACCGCTTTAGCCTGTGACCTGGACAACCAGCAGCTCGCCGCTCCGCCACTCCGGCCATCCATTTGTGCTATGGAGGACATTTAAGATAGCCTGAAACAATATATGAGGCGGACCCACGACATTTGCACTGCGAGAGAGGCTGACTCAGCAGGAAAACCTCAGACACCGGTGCTCTCCCTTCCTCGCCTGCCATTGTTTTATCATTTTTATGTGATTACACTGTGATGACATCAGACATAATAGAGCTCTTAAGGACACGATGAACAGATTAAATGGACAAAAGGAAGAGGGAGAGCTCATAAATACAGTCAGACTGGATATAAAGTAGGGCAAGCCACGCGCAGCATTTCACCAACTTAATTAGCTTATTTTGCTCTCGTCTTGCATTTCTGCGCTATACTCTTAAACCAACTGATTAAACTAGACGCCGTACAATGTGTAAATGTAACTGGGGACGGTGCTCTTTGTGTTCAAGTGCTCTGCTCTGAAAATAGTCTGCTTTGTTAGCCTGATAAAGCCTGGGTGTCGGAGCAAAGTCGCAAATTTGCCATAGGAGTGGGTGGTGCTCTATTATTTTAGCTTGAGTGATAATGTGTCCTGGTATAAAGTTAACATTTTTTTTTTCCACTGAGAGGTTCTGCCGATAATATCAATATTATCACAATGAGTAAGAGTTTCACTTGACAAATAGACTGTGAGGGGTAACATATAAAAAAAAAGAGACGTGACTTCTGACTTCTACTTAAGCTGCTGAACCGTTCAGCTTCTTTGGTAAACAGCCAAACCAAAGTTAATGCTATCTTTGGATTGTAACCATTGCGCATTTACAGTATGAAAACGCTCTCCTCCCTTCCTCATTCTCGCAACACCAGATATGATGTCAATATCACTGTCTCGGTCAAGCTCCAGCCTAATGGCTAATGTGGTCCCCAGAGAGGTGGAGATCAATGAGGTTATGTTTGGTGTCCCTCTGTGGGAAAAGCTTACATTTCACTGGTCACTTCCACGGGATCAAATAAAAAACGCGCCTGGTGTCTGAGGTCCTAATGAGACAGATATCAGGAGCTAAAAATGGAGTGACAAACAATGTTTTAAAGTGAACCATAGTGATGTGACTGCAAGATAGCGAGATAACCTCTAGAAAACCATGCCTGTCAACCACAAACTCTACTGAGCTGCTATGGTTTCTGTTTGACCTTCTTGCAGACTTCAAATCTCGATTACAGCTCTACCAATGCACGGCTGCAAGCACTGTTCAGTCCCGTCTGACCTACCTGACCCAGTGAGCTTTTGCTGCAACCACTTCTGCTACGGAAATGTGTACTCTGGTTTAAGACAACAAAGGATGTGGCCTAGCCTCCCCTTCAGGTGTCTAACTGGGACAGGACAGCAATAAACCTCACTTCATAACAGCACTTGTGGACATTTCCTGAACACGTTTATCAGGAAAGGCGTATTAAAAAAAAAAAAAAAAAACGAGTGACAGATGGGACAGATGTGCACGGGGATGGAAAAGGAAGTGTTTCATTATACCGTATGAGAGACTGAGAGAAAGGCACATGCAGAAAAAGGGCCAGACAGTATGCCAAACTCACATGTCATGCGCACGGCTTGTGTACCTTTAAGTTCGCAGTTGGGGGGTATTGTCTTCACACAGTGAGATGCCGGTGAAACTCAAGCCAAACGTGCTTATAGCTTTGTTGAAAACCTATTCATTCACATATCTTTCTCCCTAATTACAGTCATTTCACTGCGGCATGAACAATTCTCGAGTGCTACAAGACCTTCAGGTGAGTAGACATAACATAAGTCGACTTTGCAAGAAGGTTATTTGCATTTAGCACTCCCATGCAGACAGTTTGAGCAACAAGCAGCCATTAAAAATGATCATGAACGACGGAAAGAGAGAACTTTTAAAGAGAGGATAAACTGGCGTGAATCTGTATTTTTGTCTTTTCCTATAAATAGAAAGAAATTAGGAATGGGATCCTCACTTGCGTAAAGGAAAAGGAATGCACACGTGGAGAAAAAAAAACTGGCTCGACCAGACTCGAAAATAAATAGAGAAACTAAACAGCCTCAGTCCAGTAAAAATGATATCAAATTAAATTTGACTCCGACATGCTGCACACGGATCTCTTTTCATCTGCTGCATACCGTGGCTTTCTCATCAGCTCTGTTTTCCAGTCCGTCCCCTACGTCATCTCTTCTCGACATTGTGCCCACAGCAAGGTCCAATCAAGAGTTTCTTATCTGTGGAATTATTAGTCTGAGGCTTATCGCCCCAGACTGTGTAAACGGCTGTGTCACCGTATTTGGGCTACGTGGCAAACTTGATTTTGACCTGACTGACTGGGAAGTTTGTGTCCCACTGCAGCCTAAACACAGCCTGTCCTGTTTCACTCCGCGTTGTCTATTGTGAAGTGAATGAGCCCAGTGTTTCTAGGGGAGCCAAGTGATGAACCGAGATGTCCACGTGTTTTCCTTTAATGCATGTACCTGGTAAATTAAACACCAGGACGTGACGGGGGAGTGTGAGTGTGATTGGTGGATGAAGAGATTATTTTCCCCCCAACTGATCCAGACAGTCATGTGATTTTATAAGTCAGAGCACCAGGATTGAGTATGATGCATGAAATGAGGATTAGTTCACATCATCCTCTGATGTTGATGCAAGTGTCATACAGGCCCTGGTCTGTGTGATGGGGTTCAGGCAGGGTTCTCAGATTCAGTTGTCAATAATTCTAAACATTTCATTTGATTTAAGATGAGATATCTGCAAAATGAAAGCACGCGAACAAAAGTTAGGTGCAGCCTTCGTGAGTTGTTTGAGATGTTGTCTTTAGATTGTCTTGTTCTCTTTACCCACAGAAAGAAACAATAACGCCGCATTCCCACATATGGTAAACAGCAGTGAGAGCTTCCCTCTAAACACAAGCGATACAATGCTGCGCCTCTTGCATAACAGTGTTGCCTCTCATGAGAGTGACATTTTGCCACACAATGAGAACAATCATTGGGTCATGTAGGAGGACGGCCTAGATTAGTCTAACATTGACTTTCTGTCTGCAAAGACTGCAAAACGTGCACAATCATCAATGAAGGATTCAATTCTTAGTTTGCTTCGGCGATTGACAGGCCAGGTAAGGCGTCCTCCGTCTCCAGAGTGCTAATATGTAACGCCTCACGGGTAATGGAAAACCAAACACCAGCCAGACGGGTGCAACCAACTTCAGCAGGGGAGACAAACAGGACGCAGAAGCATGTAAAACAATATCCAAATGCAAACATTTGTTTTGCAAAGCGACATACACTCCAGTTGTAACCTGACTGCTGCCTGCTCTTGTCTAGAAGTCTAACAAAATGCCTCAAACAAATGACATTATTTATCTTTTTACAGCGAGCAAACAAACTTATGTTTTTGCTTTAAAGCCTGGTGACTGTACCTCAGCTGGACCTATGGTAGAAAGTAAGGTTTGAACCTGGATTTATGATCACACTGCTTTATTTTATGTGTGTGTATGAGCTGAATTTTAAGTTGACCACTGACAATTATGAATCATGTTTTTACCTTTAACTGTGTATATCTTTTTAGCTTTTGTTGTTAAGTTTAGTTTAAGGTTTAGCATGTGGTTCTGTTGAGTGTGAAAAATATAATTTGGCTACTGAAAGCAAAGCCCTGTTTCAAATGATAAATCAGCGTGTGAAACCTGTGTGACAGTGTTCTCATTGTACCTTTCTGCACGTGGATGATGTCTGGGTAGTTTGCCAGGTGTCCTTGGTAAAGACCTAACAAATCCATGATTGGGTCCAGATCCTTGCTGGGCTGCTCAGCAAAATACTCTCCGATGGATTCATATGCATCTCCAGTGAAGGAGATAGCCTGGTTGAGTCCAGCAGAGTACGCTTGCTGGTCCATTTCAAAGGCTTGGCTGAGGACTTTGAATGACAGCCCCACTTTCTGATACTCCTTCTTAAAGCCACTGATCTGCTTGCGGGCAAACTCGCTGACAGTGGCGTTAAGCTGCAAGGCGCTGTCATCCATCCTTTTGGTGAAAGTCTTGAAGCCGTCTATTTTACTTTCAACCTCCTGAAAGTCGAGCGGGGCCGCAGGGGTGCTGATGGTGAGGAAAAAGTTGGCTCCAACCATCTCGTCCTTCTCCGCCTTCCTCTTGCCCTGCTTCCAGGCCTTCTCGTCTGTGCTGTTGCAGGTGAGGAAGTGCTGGAATACGTCACACCTGGCCAGGACAGGGTGACTGGTCATGTGGTTCATCCACCATATGAGGCCTTTCCTCCTCTTGGAGATGAAGTCCTCCTCAAAGCGCCCCGTGGCCTGCTTCTCCGGGATGTGTGGCACTGAGATGACGGGAAATTTCTCCACCAGCCGAGCGTACAGCCAGTCAAAGTGCTTGTACCTCCTGTTCACCTGGTTCTGCGTGTGGGTGGGTGTCAGCTTGTAGGAGATGTAGCTCTTCATGCCCTTGAATTTGGTCTGTTTAGTGGGGTCATCGATTGTGCAAGCGAAGGGGTACGGGTTCTCCTGCCACTCTGGACCATACTGACCCATCACCACGCAGATCTTATCCCCGTCCTTCACAAAACCAGAAGCCTCCCCGAGCACAAACGCCTCACCTCCAGACTTCACAAAGGTTGAAAACCTGTTCAGGTTTCTACTGACTGTGGCAGAGCTCTTTGCCTGCTGTGCATTACCTCTTGACATTGATGTTGACACCCTGTAAGTGGATGGCCCGTTGCCTTCATAGTCATGATACCTTCCTCCCACAGTGCCTGGCTCATCTGCGACAGTAGAGCTGTCATCCCAGTCATCATCCCAGTCATCATCGCTCCCTTGGCTGGGCTGTTGGTACGCCTGCTGCTGCTGCTGCTGCTGCTGGTGTTGTTGTTGTTGTTGTGGGAAAGCAGTGAAACCTGGAGAGGTCGCCTTGGAAAAGTTCTCAACTTTAGCTGGAGGCTTATAAGAACCGTCAAACCCTCCGGATGGGATGTTCGCGTATCGGGAGTCCGGGTAAGTGTCCCCAGATGTGCTGCAGCTGTTGTTGTTGAACGTGGAGGCGGCGTCGTTCCTCAGGATCTCCACGTAGGACGCGGGGAACAGTCCCCTCTCTCCTTTGCTGTTCGCCCCCTCAAACCAGCCGTCAATGTCCTGCTCGCTGTACAAAGTTAGGATTTCATTCTCTCTCACCGACACCTCCCCTGGGTTTTCAGAGTTGAAGTCGTACAGCGCCCTGGCTCTGAGCGCCATGATTTACAACAGCTGGAAGAAGACCAGGACAGCGGGCTAACTTACGGCTGGCTGACCGGGGCAGGAGGGGATCGCAGCGGGCAGCCAGGCTAGCTCAGTCAGCCCAACTCTCCAAACTCCGCCGTACAAACTTCTCACAGTGCGTGTGAAAAAAAGAAAAAAAAATCTGTTTATATCCTTTCCTGGAGCGGTTCCTCTTTTTGGTCAAACCTGAGAAAATACTGCGGTGATTTTTAAAACCCCAGAGTAGGTTGAAATGTGTGAAACTGGAGCGAAGGTATTTTCTTGCTACAACAACACTGATCCGAGCTGCTCCAGCCTCCCTCCGAGCAGAGTCGGACGCTTCTGCCTTCACACGCTGCGCAGCAACAGCACGTCGCCCAGGCTGGATAATCGAGGGCGGAGCTACAAGATGCTGAGTCCTCCCAGACAACACGAATCAACCGACTGAGAGCGCCACAGGAGCAAAGCTTCAGCGGGACACGCTGAGTGCTTCATGCACGACCACCGAGAACATGCCACAGACCACCCCTCACCAGCCTGTGAGACAGGTTTGTCCTATCTCACAAGAGCTGTTGATAGCAGGAGAAATAACGGTGGAGAAAAGGGCTATTAGTCCATCATTACATGACGCAACTGTAATTTGAACCAGGGTTTGTGTGTTTACACAGCTCCAAGTAAAAAGATAAAAAAACAATTACAACAAAGATAAGTAAAAGAAAAAGATGAATGATGTAAAGATACATAAAAAAAGATGCATAAAAAGTGTAAACAACTGCAAATAAATAAATATAGAATGGTAAATATGACATGTTTTTTCTTGTGTTCAAGTGTTTATTTACTTTTCACTTCGCTACACTGACATGACATCCATAGTTAATATTTACTTTTCAGATTAGGATTTTAGATTTTTTTTAAAAATATGACGAGCTGGTTAAACCGGTATCTGAGAGAATACATTGTTTTAGACACTATGAGAAATGAGCTCCGCCTACAGCATTAAAATGCTGCTCACATGTTCATGCATCACACCGTAATTCATTGTTAAAATTGCTGCAATAACAATATGTAATGATATACCAGTGAAAGGGGTCATTCTCCTGCATAATATTACTGTTCATACATTAAGTACAGTTCTACATACTTTGTAATGTTTGCAAATCTTGTCGTGGTAGCTACACTTGTTGGGAATCAGAGATCCATGACAACTTTCATGGCTCAAATGTGCACTGAAGTAAGAAAATCAGTCAGCTTTGATGCTCTTATTTAACTGGGTATTATATAATATTAGCCACAAACTGAGCAGCCCATCGCAAACTCACTTCTGCTAGAAGAAAAGCTCCTCCTAATCATGTAAAAAGAATGTGAGCCTCAAATAAAGCAATGTGGGATTTTACAGAATTATAAAGTTATGACCAATATGCTATTCATAGTTACAAAGAGCTTCACCTAGTTTAACAATTTAAAACATAGATGCAGCTGATGTAGATGGCAGATTAGATGTCAGGTCAAGCTGGTATCTTGCCAACCATTGTCATCATCTGAAAGGAATGACATCTAAAAATGCTGACGTCATGCTGACTGGTACAATGGTTTGACACTCATACCATTATTAGTTCAAGACTGAGCAGCAAAACCACTCAATGTATGTCTCTTTTTTCAGTCAGATCTCGAGAAATCATCAATTATATATACACCTCTGATTTAGAAATACACAAATACATCTACTGATCATTTAAGATGGCAGTTCCTACACAGACATAAATGGCTCAATGTTTTTTTCTCCATTTTAGACTCAATCTCCTCCAGTACAAAGGACTAAGAAAATGCTTATTTATTTTATAAGAATTCAATCCAGATCTTTATTGTCACCACTAGCATGGAGCCATAGAAACACATAAACACACAAAAAAAGTCCTCCTGTCCATCTAAATATTTAAAAATCTCTTTCAGTGGGAGAGTTTGTTTTGCATAGAATAGTTTATTGGTGAAATGCATTGAAATTGCAGACGTAGCATTTGTTAATCAAATCTTTAATTAACACGTAGTTAAGAGGAAATATCTGTTTCTTTTTACGTAAATCTCCCTAAACCATGCAGTTTACGTGAGTGAACACGACTATGACACTAGCAAGGATCTTTTTTTTTTTTTTAAAGGTGATCCTACAAGTACATTTTAATATTTTTGACTGAATAAACATTCATTTCAATGGCCTAATGGTGCAGTAAGGATACTTCAACAGTTTCAGTGCTGGCGGTCTATTAAACCTGCAATGAAACCTGGCTTATGGAGCCACTAACTAACTCATAATCACTGCATTAAGTGGAGTGTTTTAATGTCCCATTAACTATATATAGCTTAATTTCCCTGCGATGAAAAGAGTCCTTCACTGAAAACACTGCATCCTTTTTTTTTTTTTTTTTACATCCTCAGCAGAAACTGTTTTTTCTCACTACATTCAGCTTTCTGATTTTAAACTTTGGTGGTGAGCTTTGCATATTTGCAAATCTAATTGTAATTTTAGGCCACAGCAATAACACAAAATCCTTATCTGGACATTATTTTCTTTTAGATATATATAGTCCAAAAGTTACATGTGCTTGTTTATTATGATGCAGAGACAGATATGCACAGCCTAAACCACCTATGATGTGCTTTGTTGACATCTTGTTATATCAACAGACCATTTCCTTTGGCAAAGATGAATACTGGACAGCACAGCAAGGCTTGTAATGATGATGTGCCCTTTACTTTGGTGGATACTGCCCCCCTGTGTCTGTCTGTGGGTTGTTTTCAGAGAAGTTTATCTCTACATTGCTGTAGGTAAAAATAATTTCAATGATAACAATAAAACCCAGAATGAATAAAGTGTTCAGTTTAAACCATCATTGAGAATGCTATTTTTTTTCTTTCTAAAAGCTTTCAAGAAAGTGTCTGATCTTGTCTCTGTCACGTTCTTACTTAAAGGAAGCGCTGACATTGCGATGAATATAAAATGTGACCTACAGTGGGAGCATCTGTAGCTCAGGTGGTAGAGCAGGTTGGCCATTAGTATTGGAGGTGATCCCTAACGCCCTCTATCCATTTGTCAAAATGTCCTTGAGCAAGACACCGAACTCCAAATAGCTCCTGGTGTGTGTGTACAGGAAAAATATGAGCCATTTTAGACAAAACCTCCTCTAAATAACATTGTTGCTATTAATAACCATTGCTTAGAGGTTGAGTAGTGTAGTTGCTGCACTGCAACTCCATCACCACACCCTCTTTTTCCATGAAAGAGAGACTACAATGCCTGCAAAATGCCCAAAGACCATATCTAGAGCTTGTCCATTCTGAGCTTCAACATGGCGGACTCCAGTTCTTATTTTCAGGTGATTGTACACTAATGAAAACATAGTTATTATCCATGTTATATTCCACTTCTGCCATATATTTTAAATAGAGACCCCTGAATGTTACACACTGGACCTTTAACTCAACCACCACAGAAATCTACTCTTGGCCACCAGAGGTCTCTCCTCTCACATTGGGCTGGGTAGTTTATTTATCAGTACTATAATCAATTTACACCCGCTTAAACATTTTGAATATCAAAGCAGATACTGTAAGTCTTCTTGTGTCTTCTTCTGCACCCCCCATAACTGTCAGACCTGTGCAGAAGACATGTGGTTCACTTCCACTTAACTGTGTTCAGGGAGGTTTCCTTTATAGCTCAGCACATGAAATATTGACGAGGAGTGTGGTCTCTGACAAACAGGAATTACTTCAGTATGCAGCTTGCATCACATTAACTGACTCATGATTTGTAATGTTCTTGTAATCAAGAGGATATCACATGATTGCATAGTCTTGTCACCACATTTACTTCCCACAAAAGAATTCTTGCAAATTTTTTGTTTTGTTAATTTGGTCTTATCTGACATAATGGCTTTTCAAGTCCAAAAATTCAAACAGCATAACACTAAATGGAAGTATACAGTAGCACCAACTCTAGGATTACACAAGAGCTCTTCTGACACTTGATACACATTAACACATCACAAGGTTTTGTATTCCTCTGACAAATGAACATCCTTTCATTTCTCCTCCTTCTTCTTCTGATCTCTGATCAGGCATACGTGCTTCAGAGGAACTAGTCTTTGACTTTGAACTGTGTTTGTGCTTATCCAGTCATCCCCTTTCATTCATTATGTATTGTGTAATATATTACGTCAAGGGCTGTTGCATTTTGTGCCGCATCAGTCCTGATCATACTGTATGCAGCTTCATGCGTGTGTAGACAAGGTCAGATTAATTGGTTTGGTGTTGGTTTACTTGATCAAAAAAGGAAGAGCAACTGTGATTCAATACAGAGCCACCTAGTGGTGCAATACACTTCAGGACTGATTAACTAACTAGATGTCACAATCTTGGAGATGTAGTTTTCTGAAAGTATGATATTTTAATTGGTTTTGTCTATATGTTTTACATGATTGTTTCCCCAGATTTTATTATCACCACAACAGACAAAAACACAACATATATATGACAATACAAATGCATAGCTATTGCAGACAAGACAAACCGGTCTAAGAGGGGAGGAGGTTATTGTCGCCATAAAAATGAGCATAATCCAATACATACAATATGTTTTATACAATTTGATTTGAATTTCAATGCATACGTGAAAGGTGCTACACACTTAAAGCTTATTATTACTATGCCATGGGTATTGTGTATATTTTGGATTTATTAAACTGCAATGGATTTTTTTGCTTGCGTTTTTGATATTTTATATTTGCACTATTTCCTACTTTGTACTGCAAATACTGCATAATATATGCAAAAATATATGTTATATATTCAACACTCTGGCCACTTCATTAAGTACACCAAGGCACCAGGCAACCCAATGTGGACCAATACAACAACTCTGCCATTAAGTTTACTTTTATATATATATATATATTACTTTTTGTTGACACTGTCAGAGAGGTAGTAACTCTACTTTATTTTTTATTACTGAGGTCTTTGTGGGTACTGGAGGGCATTTTATTGAAAAGTATTTGCCCTCGTGTATGTAGATGGGGTTGCCAAAATATCAGACACGCCTCTCAATATAAATACAGTATAGTTTAATACAACTACAAACTACAACCTAAATAGAAAACATAAACTGAAATATTACACGTTTCCTAAAAGCAAAATTTGTTGTTGTATTGAATCACATTGGATTGTACAAGTGTACCTGATAATGCATATATATATCGTTTCCTGTCTGTCTTCATATATATAACAGTATATGTAATAGTGTGTATCTGATCCAGGTGTTCCTTACAGTCGTACAGCCATCTTCCCCTTGTGAGTCATACAGCTCCAGCTGTATCACCTCTGCAGGTCTGTACATTGGTGTTACATCACTGATGAGGGTACGAAGTCCTCGCCTATACTTCATAACGTGCGAGAGACCGCGTGTTATTACTAAACATAATGATAATAAACATTACGGATCGACAAACACTAATGCGCATGGAGTACCTACTACAAATGCACAAAGTTGACTGCATGCAACAAAGATCGTTTCAGGAAGGACTCCTCCTCACAATGAAAATAGCCACCATGTGTTTGGTCATGTGACCACGCTACGTGCTCAAGACGACGTGCGTGACGTCGGGTTGTAGGCTTCGCCAGTTTCCTCAACCAAACACTGAACTGATAATTGTGTGACAAAAAACTGGAAGTCAGCCGGTGGACGAGGGGCTATTTATTCAGAAAAAAAGCACACGAACCGAGCGGCCCTCGTCGTTATAAACAAACTCAGTCGTTTGTGGCCTGAAAGTGGTCCTGTGAGTGAGGAAGACGGCGAGGGAAAAAAAAAAAATCTGCTTTCAAACCCCACCAAAGGTTTGGTTTTTATTTTGCTGTGGCTGTCGAAAGGCGGGGAATACAAAGCGACTTGTGGTCAAATCCGTCACATTTTGGACTCATTCAAGCAAAAACGGGATTACTACAAAGCCAGTCGGTGCTGCTGTGCCTGGTCAGCGATAGTACATGGATTATCTGGTGAGTAAATGAACATACATGATGTGGTAGTTGACTGGTTATAACGTCAGCTGAGCTCCTAATCACACAGTGATGCAACTCAGGTGTGCGACTATCAACACTTATCGGTTGTTGCTGTTGTTTAGGTTAACGTGTGTAGCCTGTAGCTTTAATGTCAGTGTTGTGTGAATAAGGTCTAACTGGTTGACCCAGAGCCTGATCTGTTTACATGTGAAACACGATAACTAGCCAGCTAGCTACACCCCTGGCATACTATTAGCCATGTAGTTACATGAGATATGTTACAGTCCATAAAATTCACTCTTACTGGCGAGGACAAAGCTACACTGCGTGCTGGATAAAGCTACTTAAAGTCAATTTGTCTTTGGAAGTTAGATACTAACGTTATAACTTGATATAGTAGTCCCCTGCATATTTGTAATACTTGTCATTAATACTATAATTATTACAGTCCAGGCTGCTGTGCCAGCTTTAGCCTGGGAATTTATAGTCTTTGCCCACATTGTAAGGATGGGTGCTGCTTTACAAAAAAAAAAAAGTGCAACAATAGAGAGGAAGCTGTAACTTACAGCTTTTTCCCTGGGAATTCACAAAGTCAGAGGAAAAACAGTACACAGACATTGTCCTGTCAGCTCACGAGGGGGGACAGAGTGACAGTGTGAAATGCAGAGGAACTTGCCCACCCAGTGTTATCAGCTTGTTTGTAATGGGCCTCCCAAGATGTGGGACCTAAAAGGAACTTTGAACTCACTGCTTCATTGAGACATTTCTCAAGTCAGGATTATAAAGTCCTATCCGGCAACCGGGCACCACAACAGTTCAGTGCTATAGTTAATACAAACTGATTTATGATGAGCCTGTCCGTGACTTCTGGCCTGAGAATAACAAATCTTTCTGGGGAACAAAAGTGGAGTATTCATAGTTTACATGAGTTATCCTGTAATCGCAGTTTAAATGTTAATGGAAAATCGCTGGTATCAAAGATAAACACAAGAGGCATTGTTTCAGGGGGCACACCATCGTGACATGAAATGATAGAAATTGATTTCACAGTTTTTTCTCTTGGTGCACGCAATGATCTACAGCTGGTGACATTGTCTGTTTGCCAAATTTGACCTTGTTTTAATCTCGATGCATGCATTCTCGCAGGAAGAAAACCTTGTTACTTGCTCGAGGACTTTAGATTTTCTGTGACAAACAGGTTTCTGCACAAAGCACAGCTGTAAGTCTCTGAACTGTTTGAGTCGAGTGCTTGGCTGTCCTCTGAGGTCAGCCACTCAATAGGCGCAGGGCCTCCTTTCCTGCTGTGAAACACTGGAGACCTGGCACAAAACCGAGGCCAAAACTATGTCTCCCTCCTACCTATAAATCAATAGAAGCTTGTCACTGAACATTTAATGCAGTATGCTAGTCTTAAGCATGCTTTTAGGTGTAAAAGTGTTTTTGGGGGTGCACAGGAATGGAAGCACATAATCACAGCACATTGCTGGCTTCTTATAACCGTTGTAGTGATCTGGCCCATGGTGGATTCATTTACAACTGGAAGCTGGAACATAGTGAAGGACCGTACTCCTGCATGGTCAGCACAGTGTTAAAAAAGACCGCACAAAAAGGCAGCACCGACAGAGGAATTTGGTGCTAGCTGTTGCCATGATACAACCTTACCAAATTACAAGTGCACCGTGTGACCAACTCTTGGACCCAAACTTGTTGCAGAATTCACCAGGCAGGACACAGTGAATGTGCTGTGAGTTGTATGTGAGAAAATCAAACTATGGCTGTCCTGATAATTTCTCAAACCCATACAAGAACGTGCAGAATTAATTAACACTTCTGTTTTCTTGGTCTGTTATTGCTTAACATTGTGTTATCCTTGCTTGGTCGTATTCATACCACTGCATTATTTTGATATTTCTTATCACTCACTAATTTACAGACAGTAGCCTATTTCAGTCTTGTACAACATTTGCTTTGTTGAATGGATAACTAGCTACTTATTTCCGCTACACATGAGTTACTAAACCCTTAGGTGGAATGACATTCAGGTCATTTTTGTAGCTTTGCCCTAAAGGAAGCCAGAGCTGTAAAAACACAAACAAACACTGTCTGATGTAGAACAACTAGTATGTTTTTCTGTGGCATTTAACTTATGTCTAAGGTTCAGTGACAACAACCACCAGGCACTGACTTCAAACCATATGGTAATGATGGGTGTGACAGATAACTGAATAGAGCATGATCTGTTAACAGGCTGGACCACACCTCTGCTCATCCGGCTCATGTTCACAGAGAAAAAACAGGCGGAAAATCTAGAGTGGGGGGAAAAAATGTAATTTTACAAAAAGCTTTAGTGTGAACTGTATCCATGTCTCTTGATTTCCAGTTAACATTTGCATCATTTGGCTGCGTTTTTGTTGCTGTATTGGATCTGTCTATTGGTCTCCACATTATATTTAAACACTCACCCATTTAGTATCCCATCCTGTGTTGTGAACACAAGCAAGTGAATGAATAACATTTGGTTTAACTATGAGTGCTGACAGCAACATTATGCTAAGACTACACCTAGCAAGTTGATTTGAATTGCAGATTGCACATTACTGACTGGCTGCTTACATTTCTTTGTAGAGACAGCACTCTATGTGTACTTGTTCCATCGTTTTGAAAAGAAAAAACATTTTAGACAAAAGGTCTGACAGGCATCCACTGAGAAGGCACTTATTCAGCTGTCATTACTATTAATAGTTTTGTCCAGCCAAAGTGTCTTGCCAAACACCTGTTTTCAGTTAGTTTTAAATTATTACCCAAGCTACCTGCCACCTGTTTGCTTTGTGATCATCTCCTTTTAGTGCAGTTCATGTATGTAGACTGGAACAACTCTAAAACTTTGACTTTGACTCAAAATTTGACCTGGTTTGGCTATATTATACTGTTGAACTCCACTGTGAATAAAATTTGAGCAGGTGCTTTTTAATAAACAGGTATTGTTTAGTGAACGCCATCACATGAGACAAAGCAACATAGTCTATAAGTCGTTATCTAACCTACTCGTCAGGATTTTATTCAGCCCCTTTTTGGCCAGGGTTTTTTAAATGGATGAATATGTGAAGGTATCCTTGGGCCACATACAGTAAGACATTGTTGAAAATCTTAAAATATTAAAATTAGACTTTGTACTCCTCATCATTTTTTGTAATCCAGTATAAATTGATAGCATCCCAGCCCAGCCATCATAGTTTGCAAAGAAACGGCATTACCAAGATAAGTAAATAAGCTTAAAATGAGTTTGAAATGTGAGATCTCCTCTGTTGATTGTTGTCATTAGGCTGAAAGCGTTTTAGTACTTGAAGCCATGAGCTTACAGGAGTCAAGAGTTAACGGAGGAGCTTTGTGTTGTTGTTCGACACAGTTCTTTAGTATTTTGGAATAAAATGTGAAGATTATTTTTAGTATTTCGCCTTTCTTTGATAGCAGAGAAAACAAAGACAGACAGGAAACGAGATGAAAGAGAAGGGTGTGACATCAGACAACTGTCCCCGACCAGAACTGAACCGGAGATGCTGCTGATGTGATATGCATTTTAACCATTTGACTGTCAGGAGACAGCATTGTTTGTCTGGTTAGCACTGAGATCACACTTCATGAAAGAGAACTGTAATTCTAAGTAGAAGCGTGCGTTTGTTTTTGCTTGATAAAAATGAGCAGAGCTCCTGTGCAAGGGCACACAGCAGGCTTTAGCAGATTGACATCTCACCAATAAACACAGAGGAACGAAAGCTGATGGGAAGTTCTTGGCAGCATATGATTCCAGCATGTTAGCCTATGAGATACATGGCTGGTGTTGCTTTTCCGCCCAGTTTTGTCCTCTATCTGACCGCGTTCCACACCTCTCTGGTGCTGGCAAAAGTCTCCGCCAAGCTCCTTTCACAGGCAAACAGAAATGGCCTATTGTATGCAGATAAGAGCACCAACAGCCCCATAAAATCTTTCAACATTGTGTGTGAATGCTTTTTATATGTTGATGGATATTTCGCTAATCATTTACTTAAACAATCTGTGAGGGCAGGTCTGCTCAGGTTTCAGTTTGAATGGATGTGAATAGATATTTATCTAAAGTCTGGAGCAAGTCTGTCCTTTTTTTTTTTTTTTATTTAAAGTGCATCGCCTCCAGCTGTAATGTGAAATACATTTGAGAGCACAACAGCATTTCTGAACCCCCATCCCTGATTTCAACCTGCCAGCAGCATGTCAGCCAGCTTTTTGTGTCTGCTTGCTAGCAGCTCATTGCAGTGGTTCCCATGTGTCTGTGGAGAGTGCTAGTGAGTCAGCATCTTCGGGCTCAGATCAGTGATGCTGGAATATTTATGGGATATCGTAATGCTCTGATCATGATAAAGCATGGGCACTTTGAGTTGCTTTTTTTTAATGGCATCCTCATAAGTTGATGGATCATTGCGCTAAAGAGGCATTAGTGAACTGTTTTCATATTTTTTATTGCATTTCATTTCCTTTACTTTCTCTGTGGGCTATAAGCATTCAGCAGAGGAACAGATATGAAGTACCTGGATAGGTGGGGGGGTTTGTTGTCAGTGGTTTATTATTCTGCTTTTATTTTAGTTGAAGAGTACAGTGGGTCCATAAAAGCGATAAGCAAATGCAGAGCTTTATCAATGACCTATGGCTATCATAGGAAAACATATCTTGCTGTCTGACTGTCAGACTGCAGAACTAGCATTATCATATGCTGCCTTGTTATATGAGGAGTTGCATTATAAAAGGAGACCTCTGCCGTACATACTGTACCGTGTACGACGTACAAAGAAAGGCTTTTTTGTGAGAGCAAGAGACGTGCCAAAAGTTCAGGGTGGGATTTTGAGTTAGTTTTAAACCAAATAACACCAAGAACATATTTTGATCTGAGGGTGTGAGTATGTTGTGATTTTTGGCATCTTTAAAATCTAGAATTGTGGAATGAAAACTGTGTATTAAACAGCATTTTGGGATGATGATTTACGGATGTGGTTTAATCAAATCGTAACCTGTTCTTAACCTACCTGTTGAACCGGTTTGGAAGAACATTGCCAAATTCAGTTTGTTAATATTTTCTTCCATCGTTTATTCTTGGAGTTGTGAAATGCTAAGTAAGTAGAGCTGAGTTGTACTGCAGTGAGGACAGTGAGCTTTTTCCTTTTGTCATTCTTTATTTTCACATTTTGATTAGTTGCATTATCATACTAGATGGAATCCAAGCATGAGTTAATTTGTTATAAGCATAAAATTTAGTTCTTTGTTGCACACAATAGCATGATGTTTGCAGAAACAATGTGATCCATTTGAATTCTACCTGTTGCTGGTGTAACTAGTATCCGTATTGCATTACAGTTGAGCACTCTACTATATATTATACCTGCAATATGTCAGCAGATGGTTGCAGCAACTATTACTAGACTGCTGACCAAAACAAGCTATTTGAACATGACTCACAGTTCTCCCTTAGCAGAGCGACTTCCAACAAAGCGTCCCGCAACAGTTACTGAAATCCCCATCACCGCTGTAAGCTCAAGTAGTCAATCCCTTCATCCTCCTCTATGCATAGAGAGCAATGGTCTTCATACTTGATGAAACTGTGCGTACAGTTTGGGCTAGTGTGTGGGTGGGTAATGGTGACTAATCCAATTTGTAGTAGTACTCTGGATCCCTAGTTGTCGCTGAGCCTTAATCTCTGTGGACAGGGAGATTCTCACCAACTAATCTCAAGCTTGTGTCCCTCCGCTGATCCTTGTGGCAATATTTTTTTATCTTTCAATGAATGAACACAAGGAGTAATCACAAGGCAGCCTTCAATCATCGAGCCTCTTACGAAATCCCTCTGTAATGCTCAGATTTAAAAAGAAATGGCTTTTGAATATGGGCTGCTGACAGCGAGACGGTGAAGGGCTGGACTCGTGTTGTTGACCTGACACTGTTATGCTCAGCTAGTGTGATCCTCCTCCATCCATTCACTTACTCCAGAGGCTTGGCTTGTTTGTTGCCGGGGGTTACGCTTGTTGCTGAGCACAATGTCGGAGCACATGCAGCTCTCCCTTGCCTTGTGCAGGATTGGGCTTTACACGGTAAGAAAACGCATACAAGCTGCTATCTGTTTGTTAGAGAACAGCGGGAATGTGCTGTGTTGAGTGGGTGCGCTGGATTGAATACTGTTAGTTTTACCGTGGTTTAGTCTTTCCTGCTTGTGTTTTGAAACAGATACTGACCACGCAACAGCGGCTTCTGCTTCACTGTTGCTTGGTCACTGAATGGAGAGTATGCTCCGATTCATTCGAGTAGGTGTTCACATAATATTAAGGTGGAACAGGTGGACGTCAGTACTGTGAGATGCAAATTAAACCTAGACAGAACAAGCGATCTTTGAGTAAAGGCAGTCTCTCTGAGAATAGAAACAAAGATAGATTATGGTCTCTTTTTCCTGCAGCTCCTAGCAACTGGCTTGGTCAATGGTTGTAGTTCTTGCAGTCTTAAGTACAGTGTAGTTATGAATGGATCCATGAATATACAGAGATCATGTTGAAGTTGTTTTTGTTTTGTTAGTGCGGTAACAGGTGAGCGCCTAAAATAATGTTCTGTGTCACCTTTAAATGTAAATTCATTGATCAGGGTCAAGTTATTTTGAGGAAGAAAAACATCTTCCACATTGTTGCCTACAGTTTTTTTGTGTTTTTTGTAACATGTTTTTAAATAGACCTGTTGTATTTTAACCTCGGCTGATGACTCATTGTGTATTGTCAGGTCCCCTGTTATTCCTTGACTAGCTGGTGAATCTTTCTCAATGAACAATAACAGAGAAGCTTATTTTACATTGGAGTCTTTTTAACAGATTCTGTACCTTGCCAGCGTGACATGATATGCTTGAATATGATGAAAAGCTATGAGAGATAGTAACTGTAGATAATGTAATGTAATAATTAATGTAACTACTGGTAGCTTCTGATTTTTCAAAAAAAAAAAGGTGCTGGTTCAGGATTTTAGATTTTACTGTCAAGAATGAATAGGAGAAATCACAGTCGTATATATGTTTATTGATCTTACAGCAACATAATACAAATTAAACAATTAGTGTTTCTTTTTTTTTTCTTTTTTTTTTTGCAATTTTGTGGCACCAACAAACCAACAGCCAAAGCAGCTATACTTATTATTCCCACAGCAAGAAGCTCAGTGTATGTCTTGCAGCTCTTTATTTCACAGAGCTCTCCCCAATGACTAAAAGCAAGACGGAGATATGCTCGTCTGGCGGCCTCTTGCATGGTTACTCTCTCTCAGAGAGCTTCCTAAGTCAATGTCCTCTCTTCTGTACTCTTCTGTCTCCTTGCCTCTGACATGACTGCCAGAGGCTGAGCTTATCTACATTGCCCACTGGTACAGTTCCGGCCCAGGCATGCACCAGCTCCGCTCTCTGTCAGCATTCCCCCTCGCCACAAGTTTGCAAACCTCCTCCTCACAGCTCCCATTTAGCAACAGTTAGTGGTTCACTTAATTTATTATCAAGTAAAGCTCTCTGTCCATCAGGAAACTCTGTAAATCTCCAATAATTGAGGGAGAGCAGCCAGAGGACCTCAGAGGGAAATCATTTTTCTCTATAAAATATGACCCAGTTTCACCAAAATCACTTTCTCATCAACAAGTTGGCTTTATCTTCTGGGGACCACGAATATCTGTACCATACTGTCAGACATTGCTAGCCTGAGAGCCATGCTGCTAACAAGACGTAAAGTGAATTCTTAGTTGTAGTCCTCATTAGCCTTGTAGCATGAATAATTTTGAAACTTTTGTAATGTTGTTGGCTTGTTCAAGCCAACTAGTTCTAGCCACCTTGAAAAATGTCATCTAACTCATTTGAAACCTTGAAATCAGTGTATTCCATGCATGTGAAAAGAAGGTTAAGTTAGTTTTTAGTGCTTCACTGAGATGTACAGTGCCAAAAATGGGGATCAATATCAGTATAAGGCTGCCATAGAGTTCGAATGAGTGATTTTATTGGCTTGGCACATTGAGATTCAAATCCCTGCTCCCTAGTTACCACAGTATCCTTTTTTAGTGGTGTGAAAACCCCCAACATGTTTGATACTGTGGGAGAGGAATGGTACAGTCCATTCCCAGTGCTGTCACTTGTCTGCAATACAAATTTACAACCATGTTGTGATAAAAAACAAAGCCTTCCAAAACCTTCATCATTTTGTGTCAGGCATTCAATCTTGACATTGGTGGTGATGTCAGTGGGAAAATCAAAAATCTCTGTTCTTGATTCTTTAAACTGTGCTGATGATTTCATCCATCTGTCATCTCACACCAGATTTACAGTATGTTTTATCATTTAGACTCAGACCATTCTGGTTATGACTGGATGTAATCTCTGCTTTTGACGCGTTTGACTCTCCCATGTCGCCGCTGATTGTTCTCTGTAAAGTCACCCACTCACACTGTGCACACTAAAAATAGCAGAAGAGACAGCATATTAGACTTCTGCCAATATTATACAGTGCTTTTCATCAGCCTGTGTAATTGCAATGTCAGTAATGCCTGTCAAACTGTAGCAGAGGACTGAGCAGAATTCTCAATTACAGCAACCTTTACTACAGAACTTGCTATACAGCCAATGCATGTCTCATCCAATACTTTACATACATACTATATGTTAGCTTAAAACCTCCTACACCCAAACAGGCCTTTACAACCTTAATTAAAAAAGATAAAATATCATTCATAACATTTATCTGATAATCTCTGGTGTCGTAAGATAGAAGCTTGGTGCTCTTGTATCATTTGCTACGACCCCAAAATGCTGCCAAATTTCTGCAGTTGCATTCTTTGTTGCAACCATAGACTGTATAAAACATGTATCTGTCATGTCGCCAGGTTTCTGAAGAGAAGTTGTGTAGCTCAGTGTGATGGAGTGGTGGCTCTGGTCCTCTGGTCCTCAGCATCTTGTCAGTCCCGCTTCCATCAGCTCCAAACGAATCCAAAAATTGGCAAAGACGTGGAGCTGAGCTGGGATGACACCCACCTGTCAATCAAAGTGCCATGCTCTGAATTACAGTTCTTAAGCCTTGATATAATTTAACTGGTTGCCATGAACAATGAAATGAACTATAGAGACCATGGCTGTAAACATGTTTATTTCTGCTATGAGCAACACTGCAGTTTTGGTTGAGTTCTTGGTGAAGGCAGGTGCTGTGCGACATTAGTTTAAATGACCATGTGCTCTGGGTACCATAGCTACTGCTCTTTGGACCTTGTCTTTGCAGGATGCCTTAACCATTAAGGGTCTAAGTGATCGTATTAGGCACTCCGTGGTCACCTCATTATGCTATTAATGGAGTGGAAAATGGCTGCTCTGCTGATTTGCTGGCTCCGACCCCGGGCCACATCATCCAGACCAAAAGTTTTAAGGCTGGTTCATGCTTAATTTGGGAAGAAACCTGACAAAGTGTGCAGACTGAGAATGACCTAACTGAAATGAAAGTGCACATTGGAGTTGTACACCACCTAAAACCACCAAAAAATACGTTTTGTTTTTTTTTCTGCAGCTGCCACCACATAACACCTGCATCCTGTTTACCATATTTTGCTAAAACTGAACGAGAATTGTACCTGAATATTGGATTGTTTTCTCATTTCAGTTTAACAGTTTATATGTTGCTCTGGTGAACTGCTGAACTGACTATACACTTGAACATTATTGTCCAAAATAGAAAAGTCTGCTGTGCACATTATTTCCTTTCAGATATAGTGGTGCAGAATAGCGGTGTCTCTGTATCATTTTACTTGATCCATTTATCTGTCTCTTGCTGAGGGCTGTATTTGACACCTGAGTAGGCAGAGCGTTGTGAGGATGTTTTGTTCTTTCTTGTCTCCTGGGTTTCCGTACTGTGTCACTGCACAGGGCTTACCCTTTTCCTGTTACCACGGCCTGACAAATGTTTGTCTCCACTCATCAGCTGTGAGCAGCCACCTCCTCCCGTTACCTTTTCATAACATAAGTTCAGAATCATTCCCAGTCTCCTCTATGGTTTTCTTTTTTATGTCAGCCTTTGGGCTTAGACACACTATGGTGTACAGCAATACTTTACTGTTTTCCCCATTGGTGACCCCCAACAAGCCAAAGAAATACTGCCAAATCTCCAGTCTTACAGAAATCGGTGCGTTTGTGGGGGCATCTGTGCCACGCTGTTCTGAAATGTGAGTCACTCTCTGTGTTATTGCCTGGAAAACTCTTGGATGCGAGTGCCACCGCTATCAAAGCATGAGCGTAAGGGATGCAGGTCAGTTAATTTGACCACACCATCACCTAAAAAGAGAAATAGCTGTAACGGGCGGGAAACCAAATGTATTGTTTTTCTCCGTAACCACAAACTGCAAGGAGACAATACTAGGTTGAACCTATTTCACTTTCTTTTGCCATCAGAGCTATGACATTGGTGCTGAAGAGAGGAGAAAACAAAATGGTTGGAAGCAGGCTTATGAATGACAAGCACAAGAAATCATTAACAAAGGGTAACATGATGAGCCAACAGATGCAAAGTTCCTCCACCTAAGTTAAGCTCACAGCATTTTGTAAAGCAGCTCATTTAAAAAAAGGGCACGAACATGAACTAGTTCATTGTAGTCTGTGGGACCTGAACTAGAGCTAGATGGTTTGAACTGTGAATGTGATTTCTCCAACACGAACAGCTTACAGGGCTTCAGCTTGTATAGCTCATCATTGCTTTTGATGGCAATATAAATCTATCCTTAAATTTAAGAATTTAGATAAAGACAAATCACTTTTGGTAAGAAAAGAAAAACACATCTCAGAAACAGGCAACATTTTTATTGGTTTAATTGGTTAAATTTTCCTTCAAGCCAAGGAGGATAAAGTGCAGCAATGAATCATGCACACCGTTATCATTGCTTGTATTTTATTCCTGCTACATTACAATTAATATCTCTGAATCTATATTAAAGTTGACATGACGTCAAGCCTCATCTAGGATATTGTTCAGAGTTAAAGTAGTTTAGCCTAGCTTGCACCTTAATAACAGAATAACTCAATTTTGAATAGATAACTGACATTACCAAATAACTACAAAGTTCAAAAAGAAATGCACATGTAGACTCCTTGGTGAGTGTACGAAGAAGGAAAACACAAATGATTGACCATGTAGCTCTAGCAATCGCCAGTTTTGTGCACTTGTGTGCTATACTGCACACACGCTATTGGTATAGCTAGGTTTGTTATGTAACAGTTTTAAATTCAAATAACATGTAAAAAAAAAAGTAAGAAATAATACGCTATCAGCTGTCATATTTGAAAGTATTTACACAGTAAGACATTTCTGTATTAGTTTGACAAGTTGCTCCCCTGTCTGGCAGCCGTTATCATTTCTTGGGAGGGTGGGATTGCAGATTGGCATATTGATTAGTGAGATAGCACCTCATCTGGAAGGTTCATCTGTTGATGCCGCTGTGACTAAAACCATCCAAAATGTCAATGACCAAGACGCTATGTCTGTATCAGCATTACCTGAGCACTGTCCACTCTGCAGAGCGAAGAAATGAAAAGACACATTTCTGATTAGTGAGAAGAGTAAGGGCCTCACACAGAAACTGGATGAAATTATAGAGGTAATCTGCAGTGGTGCACAGCTTTCTGAGTATATTTTGTAATTTTTTTTAGTTGACACAAGTCGTCTTTAAATTGTAGAGGCTATAAACACACACAAAAGGAAAACTTTTCAAGGATATCCCAACACCTGCCTTTGAAACTATGTTATTATTTGACCAAAAAAGTCATCCTGTTTTCAGGAAGAGGTATTTTTAGCTCTCTTATCCTGAGATACCTCAGGCATTGGGTGTAATCTTCTCATCTTGTAAAGACTTCATCGCACTGATCATAACATGAACCTAGAACTCTGAATGTTTCATTTGAGTTTGTTTGTTTGTTTGTTTGTTTGTTAAAAGTGTGTTGACCATGAAGGTTATTCACCAGTCAACTACAGCGAATTGAATGAAAGTTCAGACTTTTTTCTTCACTTCATCACTTGGGACTCATAAACCTGAAAGTTATTGTTTTTTGATGCCTATTGTGTCATAGAAAATTTTCTGCACAGTAAATAAACCATTCTTCTCACAGCATGTAAGCAGCATACATTTCCAACCAGCTTCCGTTCTTTTTGAAAGGCAGGATGGGAGCAGCCATTCCTGGGCCATGAATATCCCACACTTTAAAATAACCACAGGACCTGGTGGAATGATGATTGAGAGAACACCAAGGGTCACCCACCCACTATCAAATACTGTTTCCTATAACTCGGCTGCCAGTCCTTACTGATTTGTTTTGTTACGTCAAGGACGTTTTGAAATGGAATTTGGCTCTGCTTGTTTGGGAAACTACAAAGAATAACTTCCTGTTTGAGATGTATTGGCTGCTTGGCCTTTGTGCACCATGTATACCAAGAACAAAAAACAGACTTATTTCAGGACCACAGCGTTTCTAGTAGCACGTATTACGCAGTAATCATGCCCACCAAGTTGTTGAACATTTTATGGACTTCTGAGGCGTAGCTCTGTTCGGTGAAGCTACAGACACATCTAGCAGTCAGAATATGGGTTGGATTCTCCATTGGGCATGACCAAAGCAGTGAATAGCAGAGCAAATGTTTTCGAGCTTAAACAGAAACAGTTCTATATGGAAAATTGGTGCCAGTTAGTTGTACAGATGGGACCAAAGCATGCAGGACAATTAGAAAGTGTTCAAAACCTGTTCATAGTGGCAAAATAAATTCCCGAATTTGTCTGTTCGGGCACGTGTAAAGGCTGGTATAAACACCATATAACTGCCTCAGTGAAGAAACTAAGGAGCAGTTAGTTTGGAGTGAAAGCTTAATATTGTCTATCACAGGAAATTATACACAACACAGTTTGTGGCTTTTGGATGTGGTTCATTGGGTTGGGATGTCAAAATGATGGCAAGGCAAGAATCAAATCTGAAATTGGATTTGGGATTGACATTTGTAGCTCCATGGCTGCCAAAATCTAATCTTTATAGAACTCTGTCAAATTCATGGACTGTTTATAAGTCCAATTTACTTTCTATGAGTTCTCATGTGTTTGTAGTTCAGCAGTGCACATTAACAACAGTTTTGTACATTTGTTTGAAGTCCTGTAGATAGGAGCACTGCAGTGTGGCTACCTCAACATTGTGATGGTTTAGAAAGCATCAGCACCCTTTGGGATTGCAGAATATCTAGGAATAATTGATGATTTTATGCCAGTGAGAAAAAAAATTTGATCTCCTAAACCACTTGGTTAATAGATCCCTTGGTGTCTCGACTCCAATAAAGCAGAGCAGAAACAGAAAGATACAATTGCATAATGTCTGAATTTGAGATTATCTCTGGCTTATTTGTCAAATTATAACAAAACACTCGACCAAAGAGAAACAACAACATAATAAAACAAAACACCAAAGCCAACTTGGTTGATTGGTTAGTCTTTCCACTGTTCCAACAATCACTAACTGGTTTGGTGAAAAATAAACTCTTAATCCACTCAGTTAGATGTGAATTTACTCTACGCTGTTTTTCCTCTCACTCGTTCGACAGCTCAATGGGTTTGTCTGTGCCGCCGAATCAATCTGTGGCTGAGCAGTGGCTCTCATTCATTCATTCGGCAGACCATTAATTAGATAAAATGACAAAAACACTTTACATCACACTTGTGTAAGTTACTTGTCACAAAATCACCTTGTACGTGCATGTCTTAAACTCGATTTAAAGTGATTTGTTACACCGTTATGATACATCATTGACCAGTTTATACATTACATAAATATGTTCTGTTGGCCTATATTTTCAGAGGCCTCCTCTCAACGGCCTTGAATGCTGAAACCTCTCCCTGTAGACTTTTGTGCGAGGCTTTCTCTTATACAATAGTCTTTGTCCCCGTGACATGACAAGAACCCATCTTTACACTGAGATCTGGGCCTGAAGCACATATTGTAATATGCTTATCCACAAGACATTGTAATACATGAGTGGGCTGCAAATTTCTTTAGTAGTCCAAGCCGGAGGGCCTCTCTCTTTTTAGTGAGTCATTGTTAGTCCCCAAACCAAGTGAATTCAAAATGTTCTAAATGCAGACTGTGACTACATCTATAAAAGAAGAGAGTCTCTCCATAATTTCATTTTATTTTCACATTTTTCAAGTTTAGTCTGTGTCTGTCTGTGTGGATATAAGTATTTTGTATTACAAATCGATAGTGATATGCAATACTACATATGGTCTTGTGGGAGAGTTAGGTTAGGATAGATGAAAATATGTGAAAATAATCAAGAACAATCAGATGGACTGATAATGAAAATAATTATTGGTCGCTATCCTAATTGTTGGAGACCATCTTTTTCTGATTGATTGTAAATAAATAACCATTGAAAACACAGATGGTCATAACTGTATTACTCCTTATATTTTATTCAATTCTCGCCCACAGTCAGCTGTGATAGGCTCCAGCCCTCTGCGACCCTGATGAGGATTAAGCGGTTACAGAAAATGTATGAATTTTATTCATGATTTGATTTATGAGTTGCCAAATACATTACAGAACCTAAATTAAATAAAGTGCAGAGCGTAATCTGAGTGACAGCTCCAACCTTTACAACAATCATTATTCAAACCATCCCATTAAGTATAACATTTCCTAATTGCCTCTTTCCTACTTTGTTTTTAAGATCCTCAACCGTCTAGAATTAAACAGCAATTTAGTGTCAATACATTCTGTGTTATTATCATACGGTTATGTTGATGGTTGTTCTGCTTGCATTTCTCTGAGTTTAACTTTGCAAACAAAAAAAATGAAGACAGCATGACCTGCCATTTGAAATAATTAATAATAACAAAACACAGTAGGTGAACCTGTCTCATTTCTGTTAATATTTCTCAGCCATAAAACCTTTCCTTTGGTAAATGTTGGCATCCATATTTATGTTAATCAGTCTTCAAGGTAGCAGCAGGTTTTGGTGGAATATGTTCAAATGTTTGAACAGAGGTCTTTCATGTGTTTGTGCTTGGTTGTCATTTTATCTAACTACTTGCAGCTGACACACATGGGCCAAAGTCACTGTTGGTAAAGCTTTTTTTGCAATGGCATCTTTGATTACACATTTTTTATCTTGGAACCATTCCTCAGAAATGGATATTGATTCAGTGTGAGACCATTTTTTTCCAGTGCTTGGGGTCAGTTTCCAGTGACAATTACTGCACGAATACATGCCAAATGTGTTTATAAATGACCACTTTCTATTTTACATCTAGAGCAATTGATGGAAAATGTGCTGTCAGTGATCAAGAAATATTACCCTGTGTCTGTCTGTAGTAGTCCTAACTCTTCTGGGTTAAATATTTGAATAGCTAGTGAGCTTTCCAGCTGGTATGCTGATGTTTTAGGCTTTGTGTCTCAGAATTTGTACTCTATTGAGATCAGACCTTACAGAAACCTATCAATGTTTTAGTTTGAGTGAATAGGTTTTTTTTTGTTGTTTATACAAATATTAATCTATGCATTAACGTTCAAAGCATGAGGTCCATTCAAAATAGTTTTATAAGCAACTTGATTGAATCGAAGACATTTAGTTCTTTTTTAGAAACAAGTCAGGGTATAAAATATGTCACGCAGAGTAAATGCTCTTTCTAATAACTTTCTATTTTTGGAATATCTACAGACATCTGCACGTTCACCCACTTGAGTTAAGATGCCTTTTGAAAATAGCTCATGTACTCTATCATTTGGGGTTAAGGGTGTATTGGTTGTCAGTGGTGATCCATGTCCTCAGCAAAATCTTCAACAACATGTTTCTCAATAATCATTCTAGTAGAGACTTCAGGTACAGTCACAGGGCCGGGAGCAATGCTCCACCTAATGTTTGACAATGATGGTCAGCACCACAGTCAGTGCAATCTCTGAGGGACCCCTAATTATGACAGTGGAGCTGGTGCAGACCATGTTCCAGTTACTATTTCTGACAGATCTTATTTTGCAGCAGCATATAATAGGCATTGCTCCTTCCAAGCACAAGTTATTAAATCAGTCAGTGCTATACCATGAGAACAAAGTCAGATCTTCTAAACTTGCTAAATAATGCAAATATTGTAGTTATGTAGTTATTGTAGTTAATAATGCGGTTATGAACCCTCCAATTGTTGATCAGAACTGTCTGTATTTGTTAACCGTCTGGTCTGTCAGATGAAAATATAACACAACACTTTGTGATCACATGAATGTTATGACCGGTGAAGCATGTTCCCGACCCTCAGATGTCTTTAATATGAGTGATGAAAGAGAGACCCAATCTCAGTTTGTGAGTGTAGATATTTTTGGCCCCGTGGGGGAAGTATAATCATTTGTAAACTTTAGCTTCCTACTTTATGTCTGTGTCAGGGGTCTTCAACCAGGGGTCCAGGACCCCTAGGAGGTCCGCAGAGGTACTGCAGGGAGTCCGCCAATTTTTGTCTTAATAATTGACAATTTTCATCAAAATAAAGGTGACTGTGAGGGTGGGAACCACAAACAGCAGAGGCATTTGCACTCGAATCAGATGAATCAGTGGACACGTCCAAAGACGCACAGCTCTTGTTATGCAACTTTTTTTCAATCAAAAACACTTATTGGCTAATAACCCAGTTCATGAATATGTTAATAAGGTGAAATAAAAGTTGAACAAAGTAAATATATATACATTATTATGCCAGACTTAAAATGTGAAACTTTTTTTTTTTTTTTTTAAATGAATTACATGTGGGGGTCCCTGTTCTGTTTGTCTCTCATCCAAGGGGTCCTGGGCTGAAAAAGGTTGAAGACCCCTGGTCTATGTAGTTTATGGCTAAACATAAACACTGTACTGACAGCTTGAGGTCTTCACACAATGCTGGTTTATAGTCCTGGTGACTAGTTCTGATGCTCAAAGTTGGCAGTGAATGCAGAATCAGATTCATAACCCCTATTTGAATGTCAGTTTTTATCAAAAACTTTTTTATATATATTGGGGAACGTTAGGGATGCTTTTGTTTAGACAGCTTTACAAAACTGTGAAGATTGGCTTCTTTTTGTAACTACAAAAATGACTTGTATCACGTAGTCTGAGTATTTCCATTCACATTATTCCCATATGTACAGAACAGTACAAATTGGAAGATATACAGTCGTGTTACGTCTTTAAACCAAATGTATTAACATTTCTTGTGGTAGGTGGTGCCTTTTTCACAACATAGGTCAGCAGAGCTCAGATCACTCTTAATACATAATCTAATCTACATATCTACAATCAATCTACATAATCAGTTTTAGATGAGATAACACTTTCAGTCATACTGTGTACGATCACATGAGCATCCAGCCTGTCCGGATTGGTTCCATCCAAGATCAGTACTGATTTCCCAACATACTTCACTCTAGTGTTGTGGGGGTGAGGACAGGATTGTGTCTGGACAATATTTCTGGGTGATCTGCCGATCTGACAATAGAGTAATGGCGCCCTCTGTTGTTTTTGAACCGCCACTGTTGTGGTTGACAAAGACAACCAAGGGCTGAAGTTATTGAGGCCAGCTATGTCATGTATTTTATTTTGTTTGATTTCATTTTTTTTTTTTATTCTCTAAATTGTAGCTGAAAGCACACTGCATAATGCCAAAACTTTGTGCATTCAACTAAAACTGAAAACAGCTCCAGCGCCCTGTCCCTTTAAACACTACAAAGGAATTTTGTTTGTTTTATGCAGGAAATACAGGGCACAGACAAACCCTGAGAGCACCACATGAAAAAGGACTTTTGTCGTAACTAGTCCACACTTACAAAGTTATATTGAATGCCCTTTTAGGATTAATTCTCTTTTTCATTTTTTGGTGTTTAGCCATCTGATCATTATGTTTATGTGTGTTTTTTTTAAAAGGATCACAGACAATTAAGAGTTAGAAGAGGCGGAAATGGTCTGTATCTGTGCCACTGCACTTTTTGAGACAAATGCTCTAAAGTTATTTCATATTACGAGGTTTCATATTACGTGGTTTACAAAGTTAACACAGTCTGACAGCAATAAGATTAAAACATGAGAAAGGGTTAAGCTGCTTAAAAACACATCTATAAAAGTCTATCTTGAAGTGATTAACAGGGACTGTATGATGCTTTCCAAGGAAGGAAGAGTGGTTGCAACTCACCTCACTGGAATTCAAGACTTGTTCAGATGCACATTACTGACACACAGAAAAAGATGGTCGCCAAACATTGTTACCACAAAACTTTATGAATTGCGAAGTACAGCCAACAAAAGAGCTTAGACTTAGTTAAACGTTCGCCTCAGTACAGTGACATGGAAAACAACTTGACTGATGAGTCATTTTTTACCTTTTTACTTGGGGATCGTGAATGGAGAATGCCAAAAGATGTATTGATTTGATAATGTCTGTAATTGTATTGGCAGCCATGTATTGAGTCCATGATTGCTCTGTGTAATTGTGAAATGGGCATGAAATATGAGACCGCTTTGTGGCCTCAGAGTACTCATCTGTGCAAATACTTGTTCTCTCATGATATTCCTGTTTTCCAGGATGATAATTTCCCTTTAAATGTGACTAGACAAATTCAGGAGTGTTTTTATGAGACTAAGTTTGTCTCCCATGTCTTCCAAAATGACTGGCTCTACCGTTCGCAGAACTCTTATGGGATGCAGTTTAGCACAGAGTGTACATTTGGTTTCCAAATCCCCCTCATCTGTCAAAGAGCTTGAGATTTTCCTTCTTGAAGAATAGTCTAATATCCCAACAGACACAGCTTAGCATATGAATGACAGCATTCCAACACAGATTGAAGCGTGGACTTAATTCATTGGAAGGTGTTTCCACAATATCGTCCAACATGTGGTTGTCTATCTTTTGAGGTGCCGCTTATCATTATCATTGTCATCTTTGATTGATTAATCGGTTGTTTGATTTGAATAACGTCTGAGTCAAAAAATGATCACAAATGTCAATCATAAGTTATCAGAACAATATTGATGCCTACAAACTGTTTTTCCAACTGTTGACCCAAAAAACATACGTAAAGTCTCCAGTTTCCAATGACACAAAACAGAAAAAATGTTTACTTTTGAAAAGATTGGATTAGCAAATGTGATACTTTTACCTGATAAATGACACGTTTTCTGTCAATCAACCAATCTATGAATCAAATAATAAGATGTTCCACTTCTAGTTGTGACTAGCACTTGCTTTAGAGATCATGAACACATTGGCAACAAAGGGCAACACACTTGACAATAGCATTCTTTCCTGATGAGCTCTAAGGCAATTTGAACATACTTCTTTTGCCTGAAAGTTGCTACAACCTGAAGGCATTTTAATCTGAAACCAAGCTGAAAACTTCTACGGTTTTGTATCAAAAGACATCCTTACTGTTGTTTCTCGAGTAGATCAAAACCAGATGCTAAACGATGTTTTTAATAACTGCTACAGATAATGAAACTAAAAACATGTTTCATTTGAAATTACATAAAATTTAATTTCTCTGGCAGAGCAAAATTAAGTCCATAAAATTCACTCATGCGTCCTCTGGGTGGAGCCATGTAGTCACTGATCAGCTCATCAGCTCAGCTGCAAATTTACAGAAGTTAGTTTATAATAATGATCCCCTGAAACAAACTTTTCACACATTTATAAGTGTGTCCTATGTGTGATCGTGATACTCTGCATTCTACCTTTCTACCTAAAAGCACACATACATGAATTAAGCTTTGTGAGTAAATGGACTTTTGGATGTCTTGTTGGTATCAGATGAACGTGAGCTGTTGGACGCAAGGCTTAATATGTACCATGCAAAATAAATCATATGCTGCGGTGTTCAAGGGGTCAGCCGAGGTTATATCCCCCAATAAAGGAAATTCCTTCAGTCTTTTTCATAATTTTTTACATCTCATGCTTAATTGTGGTTTGTTTTAAGAGGCATTAACAAGCCTAGTCATAAGAGGAGGATGTATGGAAAACCTAGAGCACTTAAGAGCAAATTGGTGAATGGTGAATTTTTTGTGGTAATATATAATAGCATGCAAAAGCCACATCAAAGAAGTTCACAATTTAAAGGGTTTTGTTTGGGGAAAAAAAAATCCTGTTCTTTTCTTCTAGCTTGTTTATTGTGTGCAATCGTTTTCACTCTTTAAAAACAAAAGTGAAACGGCCAAAAACATGTGAAATGTTTCAAAACCCTCTGCGTCACACTCAAAGTATTTACCCCAACTCTATTGAAACCATTGACCTGTTGATGTTTTATTATGCCCATTTCCTGTTTGCGATACCAGAATGACTTTACATATGAATTTCACAAAGCAGACTACTTCAAGAGAAATGACCTTGATAATAACTTCTGTCTTTCTTCTTTCTTTTCCAAATAACTTCTTCAAGGCTCAACACCAGTTAAAGATTACTTCGGCTCTGCATCCTGAAATCAATTCCAACATTTTTTTTTAAATTGGAAACACAATGGTCCCCCATCTTTTCATCACAGGTTAACACAGTATCAGGTGCTTTTTTTTTTAAGTTAGTTTCTCTAGATCTCTGTAGCACTTTCTGACGTGCAGACATTTTCCCAGTCCCCCATCATACGTATTCATCTATATTTGGTAGGCTGGATGCTCTCTCCCTGGGGAGGCAGACCTCAGGAAGGGCTTAGGCTACCTCTGAATCAGGTTGCACTGTGCAATGTCATGTAGGCCTGTGGTGGATCATGGCACAGTTGGCTACAGTCTGCTCTTTCCTGTCTTTGACTAAGTAAACGTTTCCCTCTGTGCTCACTCGTTTATGAAAGCTCCTTTGCGCAATACTGCCATACGCACATCTATCCATCAGCCTTGGCTCTTACTTAGTCAGTGTGTGAGTGTGAGTGTGTGAGTGTGTTCCTGTGTCTTTCTCCCATTTGTCTTGTGTCCATCTCTTCTTCCGGTAAAGCATGATTTTGTTCGTAATGTGGAATCGTCTCATGTTCTCTCTTGATCACAACAAGCTGTTGCACAGTCTCACATAGTGTTCTTTTGATGGTCTTTTATGTAATTATTTATTTTGTAATTTAGCAGGGACAATTTCACAATGATTATTTGCATACTTATGTTGGAACACTCACATTTATCCGACTGTTAGACCTTTCATAGTATTTTTTTTTTTTTTTGTCACTACATTACAAGAATTAAAGTGTATGTCAGTTCATTAAGAATATCAGCAAAGTTAGACACTGACGATGTTTGGCCATCCAGTAGGTGTCAGGATAATGCAGAGCAAACATGTATTGAAGATGAACAGAGCAAAGAAGTGATTGCATACAGTAGTTCAGTAGAATGATAATTGGTTTTGCTCCTGGCCATTTCCCAAGTTTTGATACCTTACAGCTTTATTGTTGAAAATGAAGACAGCTGTTTTGTGAGGTAGTTAAAAAGTTAGTTCTATTAGTATCATATACTGACTTTTATGCCTGTCCCTGTAAAGAAGGAGGATGGGCTGGTAAGATGTGATACGTCTTTTGTCCCCTTTGAAGTAGGAAACACATGTGGAGTCCATTGGCTGTAGTCAATTGCTCCCTGTGTGGGATTTAGTCATACAGTTTGTATAGTGGTAACCTACACACACACACACACACACACGCATTTCCCTGGTTCAGCTCATAGCCTTTTCTATCGTCACCATCTTTCACACACATGTACACTGCAGTCAGAAAGTATTAGGGCAGTGACACATGTCTTGTGGTGATGGCTCTGTGCTCCAACACATTGGATTTGAAATAAAACACTGACTATGAAGTTAAAGTGCAGACTTTCAGCTTTAATTTGAAGGTGTTTACAGGCACATCATGGTTTTAATGGATGCAAATAACTTCACAGATAGATCAAGTCATCCTGTTAAATACTCAGCTACAGATCCTTTGTGGATGCTTGGTATGTTCCCTGATGTTTATGATTGGTGTCCCGATGCATTGTGGGTTTACATCAGACTACCACACTACACACCTTTTTAATATCAGCACTGTACCCCTTCAGTGTGCTGTTCTACCCATCCAAAACCACGACTACGACTATTTCTCTGCATACACACAGAGGTCAGTTAGGTACAGCCGAACCTCACTGACCCTCTCCTGTCTCCTTGCCAATTCTCATAGTTACATATGGATATGCAACATATAACACCTGTATATTAGACAAGCACATGTTTAGCATTTATTTTAGAATTGGCTATGTAAGCATGTCACCGGATGATCTAAATGAAAACCAGTAATGCAGGCATCATCACTTCATTTGGCAAGAGAGCATCTGCTGTACCACGATTCAGGAATAGACTGCTGCTGAGTTACGGGGTCGCTGCAAGATGTTCTCGCCTGTATCAAAAGAACATACGACACCTGTACCACATGGTGAAGGAATAGAGTCCTCCTCCCAGAACTTGGGAACATGGGTGGGTTTGGACCAGTGGAGGCCACAATCTGGTTCTGATTTACTATTACATAAGCGCTTTGAGACTGTTAGTTTTTTTTCCCTACAAAGCAAACTTCTCAAAAACAAGGAAAATAAAATAACAAACAAGAGACTGGGTCCAAAAGCAAATGTGGTGTGTAAACAGTTCTCAGGGTGGTGTTTGATTGGATTTCACTCACAACGGAGGCCATTTTATCTATCCACCGCTTCAACCCCCAACAACCCCATCTCTCCACAATTAGTGGGAGGTGAACGGGTTTAGATGGAGGCTTGAGGGGGAGCTGGTTAAAATTGGTGCCCATAACAGTCCCCCTACAATGGAGAGGACCCTCTCAAATGGTGGGTAAACAATGTACCTGAACCAAACAGCAGGCAGTGATAGAGGCCGGGGAGATGGACACAAACTAGCGACGATTGGGTAAGAAGGGGTAGGTGAAAGTGGATTTGAGGTTTTGAGGCTGGCCCTACAAAGAATCCGCCAGTCACAACTGAGGGGCCCAAACCGTGTGATTATTAATTACTGATGGCTTCCCAGCCTTTGAAAATCAGGGGGCCGCAGACATCAGATGTGTGGAAGAGGCAGAGGAGCGAAAGGCCTGTCATTACCATCACAGAAACAATGTTCGAATTTGGCTGTCATGCATTTTTGCCTAATTGACTGTTTTGATGCAGGTTTTTTTTTCTCCATTTTGTTTTTGAGGGGGCACTGATGCCCCCCACTCCACAGTCTTGATGAGGAGAACTTGGTGGGCTTTCAGCTTCACCCAGCAAGAACCTTCCGGAGGTTCTTTGATGGCAAGAAAAGCCACTGGAGACCTCAGGGGCCTCATTGGCCTCCATTTATGTATCGGCACCATAAAACTCCATTTCTGATTCCTGACAAGAAATGAGTGAGGAGGAAAAGTAATGTATGAAAGGCATACAGTGTGTATAAGTGAATGTATGTGCTATATGGAGTGTGTGTGTGTGTCTGCAGGGTGGTACTTTTTTGTGTGTGTGAGGCAGCAATGAAAGGGGGAGGCCAGGGACCCACAAACCACATGAGGGGTCTCCTAATTTGCATAATTAACTGTTGACACTAACTGTGCTTAATGAAGGCCTATTGAAGTCATTGACCCTTTTACACAGCCAGCCCCTGGGAATGAGACAGAGGCTCCTCCGGCAAAGGTTAAAACAATGTGTCTGGTTAACTTCCGACAAACGCGCCGAAACGCCCCAAAGTCTCAAAGATTCATGCTCAATGGAAGAGGTTATGGCACAGAACGACCTGCGATTTCCCAGACCTGAAACGCTACCAGATGTTTGGCTTTGGTGTCTCATCCTTCATCATTATTTTTTGTTCAACAGGATTTGCACAGTTACTCAATTTTCTCTGTAATCTGCACACTAATTTGATAGTAGAGTTGTGTAACAGTGTCAGATACCGTATTTTTACATCAGAGACCTCTTCCAAAGAGCCCTACACACACTGTTTTCAGTTTTGTGAACATGTTTATAAAAATGACTCCTATTGGGGAAAAAGTTACTCATCCAGGAAGAGGAAAGGTCTTGATTAAAATGTTTTTGACCCCCTAGTTAGCTAGGCTTAATTGTCTCCTTGATTCCTTTGGCAGTATTTAATCTATGGTGTTTTAAAGCAGGTAATTAAAAGCAATACCTATGTTATATTCCATACTATTGAGAATATTTACCAAAAGAACAAATATTTGAAGTACATAAAGGTGAAGCACTTTCTACCATGTTATAAATCTTGGCCTAGAGTACATCTAACAACTAAAAACAGGGCGTCCAGGATTATGCTTGAATTTATGTATTATAGATAGTGTTGTTTGTGGGGAGTGTGTTCTATTTAGGTTGCATGTGTAAGTCTATTATTGGAGAAGGGTGGCACCAGCCACTTTTTGGCCATTAAAATGTCAGAAATCATTGAAAGCAAACAGTGTGTAAACTAGAGGTGTGTGGTTAGAATGGGCTGTGGCGTGTGCTTCTGTTGTGGAAAGCACTCCTGAACACTGACAGACCACTTAGTATATGGCTGTGATCCCTTTTATATAGCCTTGTAAATGGGCTCCTTCACCCACCTGAGCTGCACTATATTTCATGACTTTCCAGGATGATTAATTGATTGTTTTTTGTGCTAAAATTAAGTAAAAATGAAAACAAGTTTCTTATAAGTAGTAACGTTTATTAAGTTTAGTAATCATCGTCATACATTTCTTCATTGAACTCATCTCGTTAGAGTTAAATTGATCAGCTTGTGTATGTCTAATCACAAATATTCAATGATACTAGGTTTTGTGACAGACATCACTCACCTGTTCACACTAATGTGTAACTTGAACACCGACTTTCTGAGGTGAATTACACCGTATGGTGTGAATTCGAGTCTATTCTTCTGAGAGTGTAGCTCAACAGACCTCCCAAACACAGTCCAAAGGAAAAACCATAAATGTCATATGCAAAAGTATGTTTTTGCTGTTTAGTAACCGTTCAGTTTCTCATAGATAAAAGGAAATTTGCTCACATGCGGTCGCTCTGTTGCATTTGAGACGCATTCTAGTGCCAGGTGTGGAATCTGTCTCAATTGGATGCAGACAGTCCCATCTGGATACAAGACACTGACAAGAGCTTCCAGACCTGGGAGGACATACTGTAGCAGTCGCACACATGTAGTGTGTAGTCTTGTGAAGAACCTGTTAAGTATGGAGAGGACATGCACAACAAAAAAAGTAACACATATTTTGCTCAGGTAAGATTTAAAGTGTCGCAATAAGAACATCTGTTTTAAGTCGCTGTCAATTGTCATGGTCCTATGATTGTCACTTCTTCAGAGTCTAGCTGTCTTTGATGTATTATGACTAATTTCTTCTTTCACTGCTGTAACCACTTGGTGCTCCCTTAATGTATAACAATCCTCAAGGGTCATGATCCTTCTCTTCCTGAAAATGTCCCTCTGTTCCCTTCTTGACATCACTGTTTGCGGTTCACTCCTATTAATGGTTTTTCCATTTTGTTGGTCTTAAAAGCCTCCAGAGGCCCATCTACCATGCCTGTTCAGGTTATGTAGATCAGAGGGATTCTATCTCCATGTCTATAGTTTGTCATAGATTGCGGCGGAAGAAAAAAAAAAAAGAAGCTTTTCTCTTCTCCTCGCTCTTAATCTGCACACTTCGACATGTTCAACAAGGTCATAGGGGATGTTGTGAATGATCATTGTGGCCCAGCCTTGTTTGATTCTTTAACAGGGTGAACTATTCCTCACATCACATCATACAGATTTTCCATATCCTGTGAGAATCTATTTGCATTGAAAAGGCTTTTCCAGTTTACCCCCCCCCCTCAACTCATCAACCTAATTCTCGGCTACTGCACAATGTATAAAAACAGATTTATTGTTCGGTTGGTCCCCATCAGGTTTTTTTTTTTTGTCTCAAAGGGGCCTAGAAATAGTTGTTGGGGAGGGGTCTTTCACATTTAATGACAGTGTCCTTAAGCTTGAAACTTTCCCACACTTGTTTCAGGGAGAATGGGGGCCCTAAGATCTGTTTTTATCAAAAATTGAGTTAGTCGTCGATAGATAGATGCTGTATGAAAATGTGCCATAACTGATGTAAGTGGGACAAGTGCCCTCCCCATCCACCCACCCTTTTTATGTCTATGAGATGGGGCGCCCCCCACCCCCCTTGGTTCTTGCACACTGGTTTCAGGGCCTTCAAAAGGGGGCCCCTCAAGCTTTGATCCTCTACATGGGTGCGGAAAAACATCTTTTTGCCCTACACTGTGCCCAGGAAACCAAAGTTTTTGCCGCCACCGTATGCTAATGTAGCCAAGCTAATCACCCTTCCCAGTTACAAGATTTATATACCATAATGGCGCCCAGTGGTACCCCTTCAATTCTGTGGCCCCCTTATCTACCCTCCGGGTGTCCCATGGAGCAAAGGTGTCTTCTGTCTGTGAATGCAGCTGCCTTGCCACCACCTCAGCCTCTTGCGTTCTTTTACAAAAAGAGGGTAACATGAAAACAGTCCTGTGGGTGGGCCCCTTAATGCTGTCCCTCTCATTCTCTACCTAATGTACTTTTCCAGTAAATGTCATGAAACACACAGGATCTCCAAGGTAGGCTCCAGACAGATAAATGTGTCGGGGGAGGGAAAAACTGTGGCCCCACAGTCCCCTCAGCATCATGTCTAGCGGACATGCTGCTTGGATTATGTTTAGTTGATGAGGGGACATATGCAGAAGGAAAAAAGTGTAAGTAGTAGGCTATAGCAAAACAGTGTTCAACCCTCGTCTGTACTGTGGCCCACTCCTCGCCCCTCTGAATGGGACAAATGTGGAGCCCTTGCAGTGCTGGCTGAACCTGCCAGAGCTCTTGGATCAGTCCCAGGTTCTCCTCAGGTGAACTCTAGTCCTGCTTGTTGAGATGGGAAACATGTTCTTTCCAATAAAAGGGCCGTAACTCAAAAGATCTATTTTTGTTCAACCAAATATGAAGTGTATGTGTTACCCGCCTTGAAACTTCACGTACAGATTACAATGTGAAAAATGGAGGAAAACGCTTGCTCAGGTATGAGACTAAAAGAAACATCTCCTCAGTCTTATGTTCCTTTTAGGGTGTTTTAATACAACCTTCAGAGAGGGAATTTTGGATACTTTACAACATTCAAAAGGGCAGATTTCAGTGTTGATGCAGTCTTTTTGTGGGCTTTTAAGCGTTAGTCTATCCCTAAGGTAATCAGTACGTGTCCTCCTGGACAGTTTTGAGAGTGTTGGTGGCGCAGGTTTGCTTTGACCTGACAAATCGCAACTTAAGTACAAAAAGCCCCACAATTTAGTGAAGGTCATTAAACTAGGACATATAAAAACAAAACAGCTGAAAGAAGGCTAACAGGTTTTATTATTAGGTTTTTATTTGTATGGTCGTAACTCTGCAGATTAGCACTTTGCATCAGTGACTGTGGTGCCAGTAACGTTTTCAGTTACCAGTGGAGTTACAGAACTGGGACATAATAAAAATGTCTTTTGTAGTGCACATTTTTAATGTCAATTTTGAACACAAAATGTTGTTATTGTGCAAGCCTGTGAAGTTGATACAGGAGGTAAAGCAGACACAGCAGCCATATCAACAAAATGTCAGGACTGCTAAATTGCAGTTGCACTGGTAAAACCAATGAGAATGTTTAATGGCCTTAGGAGGCCATTAAGTACTTTTTACCATCTAGCATCCTCAATCTTTGAACTAATGATTTTAGGAAGTTGTTATGTATCACTACTACATGCTACTGTACACTCTGTTGTGCTTTTCTAATATAATCTACTGTATTTAATTATTGACATAAACTCTAATAAAGGCATTAGTTGTACAGGAATGTTGACCATTGCACCTAAAGATATTACGGGTAACCTGTTGTCCCAGGATTTGTCTGGAGTGTTACAGGAATATACTGTCATTGAATGACAAAAAAAAAAAAAAAAAAAAAAAAGTTCACGTTATTGTGCAGGCATATAAAGGTCAAAGCCTTTGCAATGGCTGTGTGTGTGTCTGTATGTGTGTGTGCATGTGAACCATAGCAGCGGGCACTTACTGCCACATCCAGATGGTGCTGGAAACAAACAGGGCTACGCTGTAGGACCCCTCAATAGGACCGTCTAGACTGGTCCCTGACCAGACAGATACAGCCTCCCATCAAATTAGCGTTTGTCAGATTTATGGTAATGGTCCGCAACAGTCTTCCTGTCAGTGACATCAAGATTTACAGCGCTGACACCCATCCCCACCCCCACCCCACCCCCCCACCACACAAATACACACATACACATATACACCATCCTCATCCTGAGCACTCCCTTTATCCCACTCGCTCCTCCAAATACTCCCCCCACTCCTCCATCCCTCTCCATCCTTTATTTCTTAGCCCGTGCTTATTGCTACTGAACAACTCTTGCCCGCCACTAGGCCTTGTCTATGCAACTGGGAGGATAAGTTGTGGAAGTGGTTGTGTGTGTACATCAGGGAGGTTAGTAAGAAGACTGGGGCCATGAACTCCCCCAGTCTTCTCTTAAAGCATCACAACCCCAATGGAAAAAAAAAAAAAAGACCCACTCGGGGTGGCAAAACCACCCAAGCCCCCTCTGCCTCCCTAACAATGGGTCATGTCAGAGTTTCCTGTTAATCCTCTGTGATGAAGCTTGAGTGTTTTTGGGGTGAAGGGTTGGGGAGGAGGGTGAGGTGGTGGTGCGTAGAAGCTTGGGGGGGGGGGGGGTGTTAGGTTGGTGGAGTTTGGGGCGGGGGGCACAATACTGAGTGGTCGAGAGTTTAAAGAGTGAGGAGCAGAGGAGAAGAAGGGATACATTATTGGTGGTGGTGGTGGTGTAGTGCAAGTGGAGGACAGACAGAGAGCCTCATGTATGCGGATTAGCGTCGCCTCCTCTTTCATGTCGTGTTTCATGCGTTTTTGGGTGGTAACCTGATCCTCGGGCCCAGTGGGAAAGGCTTCCTGACAGATATCCCGTCCATTCTCAGCCAAATGTTTTTCCAAGGCTGCTTTTCTGCCTTTGATCCTGCCTCCTCCTCAACCACGCAGGGTCACAAGCTACCATGTCAGGCCAGATAGTAGAGGTCCAGCACTGGAGCTGCTTACTGAAAAGGGGAGAAAGGGAAGCAGGGGGGGTCACTCCAGGCTGTTGTTCAAAATCTTGCCCCATAGTCTAGACCTGACTTTACGCTCCAGATGGTCAGTTGGTCACATCACCTCATTCAGTCGGATGAAACTCCACCTTGCACTGCCGTCCCTAAGTAGCAGGCAGTACCTGTCTGTCTTCCTGTTTTGGCAACCACTGCGATGATTCTTGTGTGAATGTTCTGGTGCTTTGGGCTGTCTAGATGTTCTCTGTCCTTAACAGAAATTAAAGCAATGTGTCACTGTTACAGAGTTATTTAGCTTATTGTGTTTTGTTCATTTTGTCTTAACTTTTGTGTTTTTGTTACTGGAAGATTGGAAGATGCTAATCTAGTTACAGTAACTGAGTTACCGCAATGCATTGCTTCTTCCATTGCTGTGCAATAGATGCAGTGTGTTCCAGCAGAAAGCTGGGGGGCGCTCTAACTTCACTCTATGGATTTCTGTGTGTGTGTGTGTGTGTGTGTGTGTGTGTGTGTGTGTGTGTGTGTGTGTGTGTGTGTTACAGCTTGTCTCCTTGTCCAGACACCTTAGCGTCAGGGCAATAGTGTTCGAGCTCTGAAACGAGGGCCAGACAGACAGAAGTGGGATGAATGAATTGGGTAGCGGGGGTGATAGGAGAGAGAGACCGGGAGAGAGACACAGAAAGAGAGAGAGAGAGCGGATGTTGCTGAGAATAAGGGGATGATGTGCCTGCAAAACAGTGACAAGGAAATCAGCTTTAAAAGAGGGCCTCCCCGTACACACACAGACACGCAGGCATAATGGGTTGTGGGTTGTTTTGTCGACTTAAGTAAGACATGGTCTACTTCACCAGACCGGGTGTTGAGCTGGTGCAGACAGGGTCATCTTATTGTTGCTGTATGTCTGTCATTTCAGTCCAATAGTTCTCTGTAAGATTGTGTATTAAGATGTTGAAGTCAACAGCGGACGTCTTCAACATTCACTGCATCAAAAACATTCCACACAACTGGATGTGCATTGTCGAGGCATGGCATAGGAGTGATGCGTATCCCCCAAATGTTCCAGTTTACTCTTTCAGTGTGCGCGTGTGTGTGTGTGTACGCACGCTTGTGTGTGTCTGTGTAGGTGTCTGTGTTTGTACAGGGATCTATTTCTGATGCAAGGGTAATGAATGGCACCTGTTTAGTGTCCTTAGTTGGCCATCGTTTTTGAAGTGCAGTAAATCTTGTATTTCATCACCCGCAGCTACAGTTGAAAGCGCGTCACAGTACTCACTGCCAAATCCACATTTTGTTTGTTTTATCTTGCAATTAAGGTTTTAAGAAACCAGTCAATCATACATGTAGCGACAAGCATCGTGCCTCCGGTGTCATCTCGCCTGCACCCTCCGGAAACAAAATGTGCCGCCACAAGAGGCGAGTGGTGGCAGTAGCAGTGGTTAGAAAAAGCTGGAGGAGGTGTTATCAAAACATCAGGAGGACTTGAGCAACCAAACGTCTTGGCCTGAAATGTGTTTATGTTTTGAAGCAGAAGAAAGGGGTGGTGGGTGGCTTAGTGAGGTGTGGTGGGGGACCCATGCCTGTAGCCGTCTATGGTTGGCGCGGTAACAACTAAGCATGGGAAGAGTCCAGCGAGCAGCCTTGTGTGTCTAGCATGTCTCTCTCACCCCTTAACGAGAATGGCATGCAGTGCGCCCCACACACCCCCTTTCCTCACTGTACTGAACCACACTGTGTCCCACCGTGCACCCCCCATCCAGCTTCAAAGCGGCAAATAACAACAACAACTGAAGGGGGGAGAAGATGAATGAGGATGAATGAATGTGCCCCTTCCACCCCCACCTCCCCCCTTTTGCCCGCACACCCCCCTCCACCTCCCCTGCTCCCCTCTACCCTTCCTTCCATCCCTAACAGACTGCCTTCCTGCATGCCCTTCTCCGCTCCCGCCCTCCGCTTACCCCTGGTTTTGCAGCCCTGTGTTATGACTGTGGCCGGTGTGTATTACACACATATCTGTTAGCGCCGCTCCTCCGTCGGGACGCCCATATAAAGGACTGTCATTTCCAAAGGTCAGGAGTGAGCCCTGCACACAAGTGTTGCCCCGACACTTGGTCTGGAAAAATAAAAACGGCCTGCTCGCCCGTCCGTGTCCTGTGTCTGTCTGTCTACAGTGTGTATGACTCCCAGAGGCAAATGTCTCAGATGTCCTTTCCCTTTTCTCTTCCTCCTCTCTTCTTTCCTTTGCTATTTCCACTGTTGTTGGGGAATCAAGATACACAGCTTGTGTAAATTGGCAGTGCAGGAGGAAGTCATGGTTTGCTTTTTGGTGCGCCTAGCTGTTGGAAATGCCTGGAGGTAAATGTGATACCACAGATTTTAACAGGCATTATTACACTCATTAGCACCATCGCTGGGCCGAGTGCAAACAGTTCAAGCATATCAGTTGATGTGTAACCTACCTTTCAACAGGAAGTGTGCCACGCTACAGGCGTGTTGAGCAAGGACGTGACCCACTGTGGTGGTTTTTATTGGGAGGGGACACGTGGTTTGTGTGTCTGAGGCTTATGCTAAACAAAGTGTACTTAAGAATCTACATTCTAGTAACAGTTTTCCTTTTTTGCCAGTTTCCAGATTAACATCTCCATATATATATTTATTTAATTACATTTATTTAATGTCTGCATCACTCAAATGGAAAAATCACATGTCTTATTCTTTTCTTCATGTTTAATGCCTTTCTCCAGGACTCAGCCTGACATATTTGGTATTTTTGGAAACATTTTTAATAACTCACTCACTTGAGCTTAAACTCATGAGCTTAAAGCAGCTTGTTACGGTATTTTGGCAAAACATCTCTGTTTTATCTAAACTCATCTACCGAGATAGTTGTGGAATTTGCTTGGATAACCCAAGCCCAACATCTGGATAGACACGATACTATGTAATGATTCTAATGATCCTAAAATACTGCTAAACCTTTCTGGGCAAGACATTGGACTGATAATGTTCTTGTCCTGAGTATTCCAGCAACAGCTTTAGTTGATGCTGCACACCTGCTTAGATGTTTTAGAACTGTGCAGAAACGGTACGTGCTCTATTACTATTAGCATGTTCCTAAGCAGCTTGTTGGGATACCTCAATTTGGAACATGCTGTCATGCCATTGCCCATTTTCCTGTCCTGTGGTGTCTCGACAGTAGCCAGAGAGTACGAGAGTGAAACACGAACTAGTCTGCTGCGGTGGTAGTGGCTTCCCTCTAACCCACATTTATTACCTCTAAAAATACAAAGTGGTTTTCTAAAAAGAGCCTGGCTCCTGTTCTGTCCAACTACGTCAGGTGAATTTGTAACACGACGGGTTATGAACCATTGAGAAAACTGTTTTCTTTGAAAATGTTCAACTCCAACTGAACCCCTCAATTGGTACTGGCTGATTCCTGTGCCTCGCTCTTTTTCCATGTATGTACTATCTAAACATACATGCACATTAACAATTATGTAGCTCAACAGTCACTTGAGGTCAGTAGGCTCCACTGTGGTGTTATTTAGGCTGCATGATATAGCATGTGGTAAGACTTGTGTTGTTTTAAAGGAAAAAGGAACTGCAGTGATTATTTTCTTCTCTTAACATTGATCTTTGTTTTAACTCGCATCATTTATATGAGGCCAAATGCTATTAAGTTCACTGTCTGTAAAGTTATGGAGCTGCCCAGACCTATCCTTACACAACCACTGGTAGAACAGCAGTCGTGTCTTTAGCTTCTGTTCTTGAGCTCTGGTCCGCTGCCAGGAGGCCCAGTTATGTCACCCATTAAATGTCTTGACATCTTTTTCAAATTGGAGGCTGGGGGGGCTGTTTTTCTCCCCTCCTTCTTTCTGTCATGCATCTTTTCAGGAGACATTCATCTGAAAAATTGCAGCCTGGCTATGTCTTCAGTGATATTTATATTCGACAGTGCTTCTCATTTACATAAAGCCTAGCTAATCAGCTTTCACAACAACAGTGAGGTAATGTCTCGGCAGGTCTTTCAGGGAAGCGCAATTAAAACATGTCCAATCCTATAAGAGGCAGCCAATCAATAAAGTCTAGGAATGGCAGACTTTTTATGGAGAGTGTTCTGGCAAGGAGTTAAAAGGTTTTATTTGTTTTTTTGTTTTTTTTTCTTAAAGATTTCCCTCTTTTTAATGCACAGGTGGCCTCATAGCAGTTTAATAGTACCCTGAATAAACAAGGAAGTTAAGCTGATGAGCCACCACAGGCACATGTGTTTCTTTGTGACAGTACATGTGAGAATATTTTTATAACTCAGTCACTTCCACCTTGTGTCGAACATACTGTAAATCACTCAAACAACATTCAGGGAACTGTTGACTGTGTATGTTGAATTCAATTTCCAGTTTTAATCTCAGCTGTTCGTCTGGATGCCTTGGAGATTTATGGAGGTAGTCATCATTGGTCAGTCTCATTTGAGCTCTGGGTCTCAGTGACACAGCACACTGACTCTCAGATCATTGAGTGTGTGGTTGACAGGGGAGGGGCATGTGTCTCGAGGTAAGCAAAGGCCTCAGGACATATTTATTTTTCTCCTGTGAGCCTTTTGAGCAAGCTCTCCTCGTCAATCTTGTGCTGTCAAAGAGGGCCAGAGGTGGGAGCTCCCATCTCTTTCTCTCTCACAGGGGCCACTGTGTACATAGGGACCCTAGGGTCAGGCCTTGGATGCTTCTTTGGTAACTGTTGTGAAATCTGCACTGTACATGGAGAGAGCTGTGGTGGGAGTTGTCCCGTCTGTCTGCTCACACACAACCAGTGAGGCAGCAACCTTCTCTGTTGCCTTCCTTGTCATGTATATCTGCTCTAGTGATAATTTCACAAGGGGGTGAATAAATAACCCAACTTCATAGCTACACCATGGCATCACAGTTCTTCCATCGCTCCTTCTCTCAACCCCTCACTTCCTCTGAAAGATCACTTTGAGGGACTGACAGCTGAATGGCACGTTTCACCTTTTACAGAAACTTCACATGTAGCTTCAGGGTAGGTGGGGGAGGCAGCAAGGCGAGATGAGAGCACGAAAGAGAATAGAATGACCTCATCAAACCAAGTTTTTACATGTGTTCCCCCATCAGACGCGCGTGTGTTTCTGATCCTACGTTTTTTTTCTGCAAAAGGAGAATGTTTCCTGTTTGAGCAGACTGGCGGGTTCACCAAAGAGTCGGGGGGGTCGGGTTGCTCAGCCGACGTCTGGTTCTGTTGAAGCAGATTCCCCACATCTCCATCAAACAGCAGCTCTGTTTTGGCATGGCTCTGAAAACTGACCCTGGTGGTCACTGATGTCTGGGGGTATGTGGAAGAATTGAAGCTGCAGCACTCCTCTACTTGCTCCTTTGTTCACCACCAATTTGCTGATCTGAGGAACACTCCTGTTCATTTTAGACAACCAGCGAACTGCAGCGACAGGAATTCTTGTCATCTGGAACTAAACCTAAATCTTGAACGTTTGCCAAAGATACTTGAACGTTGACACAGAATATTTGTTTATCCTCTCATTTGTTTATATCTACTTCTCCCCACTGAGGTATACGTTTGGGATGGCATGCCCAAGCACACCTGGAGAATGTGCGCACAGATGTGAAGCAGTTCATGTACACTTGCGCATGTGTTTTCCTTCCTGTCAGACTCTTTGATTGAACAGAATAGCAGTGTGTTGAACAGGGTCGTCCCCTGACAAGAGCAGTAAGCAATCTTGTGTTGATGTTCCTCCACCTGAAATGTGATATAGTAGATGGGAGAGTGTGTTTGTGTGTGTGTAGGTGTGTGTGTGTGTGTGTGTGTGTGTGTCTGCCCTGCCTTGTCCAGACTGGTTCCTGTCTTGCTAATAAAAGAGATCTCTTTTTAGTTTTGGATACTGATCTCTCCACACAAGTTTAAAGATCTCATTCACGGTTCACACTGCATTTGCCCCTTAATGTCTCACAGCAGGCCCTCAGTCCCAGGCCGTGATTCATGGAGTGACAGGTCTGCCTCTGGCCGCCATAAGGGCCCAGTCAGACAAGGTCCACACGCACAGACACTGCAGACAAAAACATGTTGCGCCATCCGCTTAGATGCATGCATCTAACACTCCTATTCCGCTACACATCTTTTTCCATGTAGATTTTTACTCTGTATGACATGATTATATTAAGTCATAAAAGTAAAACATCCTGTGGTTTTATTTTTTGTCATTGCTCATTCTTTGTTTAATTCTCTCTAGCGGACCATGGTTAAACATTTTGCTCCTCTTACATCAACTGACAGTCTGGAAGTGTTTCATAGACCAGACCCGTTTTTGACATGTAGTCGGGTTTCCTGCTTCATCATACGAAGACAGCTGTAATCCCCGTGAGAGCGGTCTCGCCGAATTTGAGAGACACAAGAGTTTATTCTAAGAATATTCACTTGACGGGCTTCTGACGCCAAATGCACAATCTTAATCGCCACCCCATTAGTCTCCAGGTGTATTTGGTCTCTTCCAATGCGTTCATTGTTTTGTTTGTCTTGTTTTAGTGTTTCCGGGCACTGTGCTGTAAAGGACCTCCACCACCAAGACCAGAGTATGATGTGGTGTGCATTGGCCTGACAGGTGCTGGAAAGACCAGCCTGCTCTCACGCCTGTGTAGTGAGGGCAGCGACGGCATCGTACCTACAACAGGTATTTGCACATGACATGGAGCATTTATTCAGTTCAAAGTGAAAATGTGTTATATAGAAGCCTCCGCAAATACACCCATCGCCTTTCCCTCACATGCACTTTAATGTTTCAGGCACATGTTGTCCTCTGGATTAGGATCACAGATAGATAATGCTATCCAGGTATTACAGCCCTCCAATAGGGAGAAGCATGTCTTCAGTATGTCTTCCAAAGTCCCGGCACTCATGCCAGAAACGTTCTGTGCTATGTCACCAGCCAATACTCAGCTTCTTTCTTCTAGTCAAGTGGGAGGCTGGTGTTAAGCATGTCCAGAGGTGGAGGCTTTAGGGTTAGTACATCATTCTCTTGGTAGTCAACGCTCTGCTTTCCATATACGCAATGCAATCCCTCAAGGACACTGAAATTCCTCTTTCCTCCCTTGGTATTGTCAGCAGTCAGCTTTGAGCTGTTGCAGGAGTCCCATTTTAGATTTAGTCATTGTTCACTTTCACCGGTAGAAGCTAAATATAAAGTAATTCCCAAATGTGCTGGCTGTAACCATTAACATATAACTCTGTGGCAGGAGGTCGTTCAACGGAGTGATCACCTGTCTTCATCTGCCATTGAATAATCCTTAACAGATAAAATGTGCTGATTACTTACCTTAGCAGAGAATTATTTTAGCGTACTTCCATGAAATGAGGTCTAGCTGTCAGCACTGTCTGTGTCTGCCAACATCTATGAGGGGGAAGTCTGCCCCCACTTCTTACTTCATGATTTTGCACTGTTGTAATGTGCCTAAAAACCACATTTAGGAGTTAATTCAGAGGAAAGTCATCGGTTGTCTCTCCCATCTTGCCTCCTGTTTGTGAATGTTTCCAGGAAAGGAATTCCCACCAAGACAATTTAGCATAATTTGAGTAACATTAAATCTCATCCTTCAGTGAGTTTCTTTATTATTTCCCACCGTATGCAACCACAGAAACAAACCACATAATACATGGTGGCACTTCAGACATTAGTTCTAGTTCTCCACTAACTACAACACAGAACAAAACACTTTTCTGTTTAGCTTTTCTTGTTTTTCTATTTTGCTAACTCAGACCACACAAAGTGTTATTTTCTGTAGTTTTACAATATAAATACACCGTCAGTCCTCTTTGTGTTCACCAGCTGGTGGTTTGGAAAAGGTACACTAAATATCTAAATATCTAAATATCCTGGGGAAACTAGATGAAGTGATTTAAAAAAAAAAAAAAAAAAAAAAAAAACTTTTTTTTGCCATTCCCTCACTATTTAAAGGAAATGCAGCCAACACTCCTAAAAGCTGACTCTTATCACTCCTAACATGTGCTGTCCATACACACACACACACACATACACACACACTTTCTTTATGCCATAATAACAATAATGGATTTTCATTTTTTTCTCCTCAGGTTTCAGCATCAAAGCAGTGCCCTTTCCAAATGCCATCTTGAATGTAAAAGAACTTGGAGGTAAGAAACACATGACTGTGAAGCTTCCAGAACTTAATTTGACAATTTGTCACGTGTAACCCACAGCGTGAATCTGGAGGTGAAAGTGTTGCAGGTTTCTTTCTTGCAGGCTGGCCAATCCAGACATTGGCAGGTTCATTAGCTGCATTAAGCTTCATTTACTTCATTAGGTTTGGGATTATAGAACTGAATTAAAGAAACACAACCACCTTTCGAATCTACAGTGAAATATACAGATATTTAAAATTGCAAGTAGTATTTTAAAAAAAAGTTGATGTTGATGGTTTAATGTAAACAAATCCATATAGATTTATTTAATCATTTAACGTATTACACAAATGTTCAAATTTTTCCATTTTCCTTTTTTTTTTCTTTCTCTCTCTCTTTTTTTTTTTGGGAAAAAAAGCCTGTTTGTTTTTACCTCCAGTAGCATCACACCTTTCGGTCACAGACTGACATTTGTGTACAGACGTCAGACCTGTTAGTGTTTTTAGAACTGGCTGTGCAATCTTATTCCTGGAAACAGCACTCGAGGAAGCCGTTTAATAAGCACAGATGAGGGATCTTGAAGTGGAGATACGTAAACAGACCAAATGCAATGAGAGGTTTACACTCCTTAAAGGGAGAGAGATAAATCACTACTACCTCTTCTCCTACAAACAACTCAGTGACACCAGAAAATTCATTGTTTTGTTGAGAGTTGAAATAATTTATGTTGTTTTCTGTGCACTATAGGCACATGACAGGTGCAGTGCATGTTTTGAAGGCTCACCCAACCTAGCCTCCTGAAAAGATGAAAAACACACACCCACAGACACAGACACTAACACACACACACAAAGAGGCACTGGGGGACCACCAACGAGGGTGCTACCAAATTTGGACAGAGTGCATTAGGGGGTTTTCAAAAGAGGTTTTTCTGGATTGGTTCAAAGCCAGTCTGGTGGGACATTATTGTGGTTGGAAAAACACTGGTCCCACGGATGACACGTTTGATTTAGATACGTTAGTATAGGCTGCCACCGCAGCAAAGGATGATGAAATCTGTTCTCTTTTTCTCTTTGCCCCCCTGCGTGGACCCATACTCCCCTGCTCCTTTTCTTGTAAATACACAGAGCACCAGAATTTGAGCGATTTACGGTGCCATCCGTTATGGATGGTTTGCAGAGGCCAAAATCAAGCACACGATGTTTTGACGCATCTACTGACTCATTTTTATTTGGAGCACGGTATTGGATTTAGGTTTCTGCTTGAGGTGAAACGTTGACATGCAGCCCATTTGTTTGGCTGAATGAAGGCGTACTCTTCTGGTTCCAAATGTATATGACGTAAATGTGGAGTCTGGAGAGTTGGTGCTCTTGCGTAATGTTCTACTGATTTTCGTAATGAGCCTTTAAGATCGTTTTCTGATTAAAACAGCCCCTTTCCACACTGTTTGAAACTTGCTCAACACTTCCCATTTCTGTCAGTATACTTTTTTTTATTCCATTTCCCAATGGCTTTAAAACAAGCAAACATGACTGCTTTAGTTTAATGTTATTTTGCACTGCATCAATGATGCAGAAAAAAGGACACAAGATGTGACGCACAGACATCAGAATTCCTGACCCCAAAAAACTTGTTTTACACAATACCTTTGTGGCTTGTTCTCTTCACTCAGCCTTGACTAAGGCAAGGGAAGAAGCGTGAAGAAGCACTTCCCATGTATCTCCTTCCTCTCTCATCGGAAAGCCCGTTGAATGTCAATGAGGTATTCTCCCTTATCTTAAGAAATGTAAAGCAATAATGCATACATGGCTGCCAGAAATTGGTGGAAAAAAGAAAACATCAACATTGATACGTTAACTACTTATGAGCATTTGCTCCTTATGGTGGAGCAAGTTGAGCAGTTGAAACCCTTCCTCATAAAAATCCGAGCCTTCACGCTTTTTTTTCTGCAGTTATTCTATCCTTGCTGTTTGCTTGGCAGGGTAAGTCTGATTATTGCTCAACCCATTTCATCCTGGAGACAAAAGTAGTTTAAGTTTAACATGAAGAGGACACATGGGAAACAAGTAAGTGTTAAGGTCAACACCTTTGGCACGCAGAGAAATCTTGGATTCAGCAAAGAGCAGAGTGACCCTAACACAGCACTTGTTGGCTTAGAAGCCTGGTCTCCTTGCTGTCATTAAAGTGTTGCAGGCTATGAACCCATACAAGTGCAGTTAACTCACAACTGTATTGTTGCTAAGTCTGGTAATGCATTTTTAACTCTTCCTGCCTTGAGAGCACTGGGCCAGATTGTCATAAGCGCATGCTGCCCTTTTAAACCAGAGGCACAAAGCAGCTTATGTGCAGGCAACCCTTGGTATGGTTCCTGTAATGATTCAGACTGGGCTATACATTTGTATCACTCATGTATTTGCCATTGAGGTCCCTGCTGTCTGTAAAATTGGTCTATTTTCTTCCTGTCCCTTCTGTCACCCAACTCTTCTCTCCAGAAGAAGTCCAAAAGCAATGGTCTTTAAATCTTTTTACATGCTTCTTAATATACTTGTTATTGTCAGTTTTCTGTGTGGGCCTGATTTGTCAAACAATGTCAGTAAGAGTAAACTAATAAATCTGGTTAATGCAGATTTTTTTTTTCTCAAGAGAAAGTTAGCTGAAAAACAAATTTCTTAACCTGGTTGTCTACATGTGTGCATGTGCACGACAATTTCAAACAGGCCAAATTTTGCAGTGACAGCAGAGTGGCAGGATGAAAGGACAAAATAATTAAATCCAAAGTCCAGCTGTAGCTCAACTGAAATAAATAAATCTAAATAAATCGGTTTCCACAGCTGAACAGCAGACTATTTGTGAAAATCAAACACATGTGCACGCTAAAAGACAAAATGTGTGGTCTTTGACTACAGAGTCTGTCCTGTCTCAATCCTGTCAATTCAGATGCATGAAAAACATCCATCAAGCTGCAGTGCCACATATAACTAATACACTTCATTCATTCATCAAACTTGATTCATTAATATGGTTATGAATCAAGAGAGTAGAAGAGTAAATAGGGAAATAGAGAAGGTGGAAAATCATTTAGTGCTCTATCACAGCCACGTTTTGAAATATGAGACTGGCACAGCAAGGCAACATCACCTGTATGGCACCCTGTATTACTTAAACAATATTTTTTTTAATCATTTGAAATTATTTAAAAAATTTGATGCTTGAAGAAATGGATACAAAATGCAGGTAATTGGCAGGCAGCAAAACTGGACAACATTGTTAATAGAAAGCTGTTTGTACATATCTGAATAAAGAGACTTTTGATGACCATTTTTAAATGAAAGTTTCAACAGTATTTGTAACCAGGCTAACCACTTCTTTTCTATATTCCAGTATACTGGTAATCAGACAGTTGATAGTATTTTTTATATACTTATATCATTTATTAAAAATGTTTGATCCAGTGTGCAATTTTAAAGATTTGTATGCTATTATTTGTGCGTGGATGACAATTGATGAACATGTACATGTGTTGCATGCATTGTGCATTGTGTGTTAAATACTAATGCACTGTAAAGTCCATATTATCATCCATTATTAGTCCATCATGTACATATACAGACAACATGAGGGAAGACGGGCACGATGCAAGAGCATCATAACATTTACCAGTTGTATATGACCACCAACGGGCAGAAGAAGTAAGTGAGCACATATCTGAACAAAACCACTAGATTTTAGTCATCGTAGACTCAATGTGGTTCTTATTACTATCAAATAGGACCACAGTGTGTGTTACTTCGCCCAGCAGGGAAGCTTTACTTTTGCATAGGAAAAGACGTGACCAAAAGTAAAATAATTTGTAAATTGTCATTTGTGTTTAAAGCAGATGCTGGCAGCCACAGACTGTTCTGATTTTGGAGTTCTGAGGACAGACATGTAACTGATCTCTATTTGAGGCCTCATTCAAGGATATTAGCCTATTTGATGTTGGGTTCTTTGTTGACACTGGGTGAATGGTGCATCAAAGATACTATGAGGGACAGCCCATTTATATCTTGAAAGTGCATTAGCCGAACCAACTTTTGAAGTTCAAATTTCAAAAATGTTCAAGAACAGAAGTGTTCTATTTTAATACTGCAAATTTATAGTGCTACATCAAGTGTGCAACGACAATGAGGGCCTATCCATTGGCACTTGATATTATTATGTAGGAACAACAGCCTATATGTGTGTTGGGCAAAGTGGAATAAGAATAGACAGGGTATGGTGATTAATCATTACACTTTCAACCAGTCACATTACTTGTCTGCAGCTATAAACAGATGTGTCAGTCACAGCGGCACATGATGAAAATGGCTCATCCAGTGGAAAGAAGAGGTCTAGAGTAAAAAGGCGCAAATGTAACACAATTTATTTATCTCAAATATTAAGAGCTGCCCAATTTTTATAAACCAGATTTGTGCAAAATTGAGAGGGGTTGATGTGCGTTTCAGGCTAGGCCTCACACAGGAACTGTTTACTTAAAAACAGACACTGCTGAGACTGCAGGTTGATGGGTGTATCAACAGCTGAAGTGTTTTCCACCTCACTCCAGCTCTAGCCCCAGCTCATTCCTCAATGAAGTAAGCAAACTTTATTACTAGAGACCTCCCTCACTAGTCCCAGCGCTCCCTCCCATCACTGTATTGTAGCTGTTTTGTTCAGAGAAAAAACACTGTCTGTTTTTCGTTAGGGAGACTTCAAAGAGGGTTGCTTTCAGTGTTTCAACTTTCAAGAGTGAAAAAAGACCTGATTAGCACCATGTTTGCGTTTCTGTTCACAAAAAAAAAAAAAAGCTGGCAAAAAGCGTGAAGGCAGAAATGTATGAGAAAGTGTCGTTCAAGCTGACTGTGAATCTGAAACCATACCTACTTCGATACCCAACAACAAACAGAACAAGTCTCAACAGTAGCCTAATTTAGTCCAAATGGAAATATAGGGTAGTTGTTTTCAACTGTGTTGACTCATTTTTGAGATGTAGACCATCACAATCTGTTTAAAACTGGAGGATGAATTTACGGATCACACACACACACACACCGGCAAGTAAACACAACTGAGGGAACCTGAATTCATGCAGAGGACTATCTGCTTTTGATTTTTCCTCTGTAATTGTTTGCTTATGTTTCACTGGCATTTGCCTCTAAGTTTGGTTTATTAACTCAGAGTCACAACTTGGTAAACTCTTCTTGCACTATTAGAATCATGACTGCCACATAATTGTAAAAATCCGACTACTCTCTGTAGTTTCACAACATGTTTTGAGCCTCACTTTTTGTGACCCTGAACCCTGTGACGCTTCAGTCTCTCTACAAAATCTCAAAACTCGAGACAATCAGATACACCATAACAAATATATACACTATATTTTCATGTAAGTGCCGTTCTTTACTCTTTGCGAGTTGAAACATAATTCTCTGTATCATGTGCTGTATATACGATTGTGCGTGCTTCTGAATTTGAGCATTTAATCATTTTAGCAAAGACATAAAACTACGATGACTGCAACAAATAATTATTATCATAAATTATTCCACCAGTTCTTTTCTTGATTAACTGTTTTGTCACTGTCACATGAGACAAAGAGAAGCAGCGACTCCTCCCATATTAAAACTGAAACAAAATAATGTTTGAAATTTTTGATTAAAAAAAATTGGTAATTTAATTTACTGACAACACAACAGACAAAGGGAACACAGGAAAAGTTGGCTGTGTCAGTAATGAGTGTAAGTCATGTTAAGTGTTTCAAATAACGATGGCCTGTAGCATTTGGCTGTGGATATGCAATGAATCATCAAATGTCCACGAAGCATAACATAACACATCTACATACAATGCAGTCATTAAGATTTATGTCTCCCAGACCTCATGCATACATGTTGAATGTTCATACACTATATGCAGTACATGAAATAAGTAATTTCACTCATTTACTACAGAGGGTTGAAAAAGTTTTGCTTGGCTGACTGAGTGAGTGAGAGAAGGATGGGTGGGCTGGGCGAGGTGTTTACCCCAGATCACATTTCTATCCATTTGATCCCAGAGAGGGTTATTCTTTAACATGACAGACTGACATCACATACTTGTTTTTTTCCACAGTGTAATATTGTCGGGAAATGTTGAAATCATAGCATTGATAAGTTGTCTTATGTAGAAAAACATAAAACACATTTACAGATACAAAAAATATGGTCTGCAGGGTTCAAGTCACAGTAAAACTGACATGGGTATACATTATATGTATTTTTTTATTCACGTAGTGCTTCTGTCCGTATGTATAGATGGGTATATGTAGAAAATGTTGTTGTGTAAACATATTTCCAGGAGGACAGCAGTGAAGTGATTGGGATAACCAATTAACCATCTTGCACAAACACTAGGTTTTAGGCCATTCCCTTAAAATGAGAAAATACTCCATAGCTGACGCACCATTTTGTATCAGTGTTTAACAACTCAATCAGGGGATTAAATCAATCTTGGAAAAGCAAAAGATACCAATTCCTTTTGCCAAGGGTAGCCTCTGTAGACAATTATGTCATGTAGCCACAAGATATGTTTTATGATATTTGGTCCTGACTGGAAACTCTCTTTCCATTACTAACATGATAGCTTGTTTTGTCGCTCTCCGGACCTACACATTAAACCAACAGCTAAGTGTATCATGTTTAGGCAAGTGAAAAGGTTGTTTAAAGCTATTCTGGGAAATGCAAGTTGTAACTTAAGATAGAGGTGGACACAAGAAGTTCAGGGAACATGGATAAATGGTCATTCTTCGTCTAAGGATTCAGTTGTATTTTTTATAATTCTTTAAGGTGCATCCAACAAAACATGCCAGAATAACTCGCACACTATACTGTGTGATATTTTTAATGAGTTGACTTAAGAGAAATTAGTTTTTCCGCGTAATTTTCCAGACTTCAGTTAGGAAATATATTTCCCTAGTGCTATTCATTATTTTACTCATACAGTCAAAACCCATACGGAGTATATATGAGGCAATAAGTCTTCCTGATGAGTCAGTGCTTGACAGGGTCAATAAGTGACTTGACTTTTAGTGGCTTGCTATTTGTATCTCACACTGCGGCTAAATATGTCTTTGTGAAAAATATAAACGTGTGTCTTTTTATAATTTCAAGCCAAATATAGAGGCTATAAACAAAAATGTTAAATGCCAGAAAAGTAGAGAGGAAGGGAGAAGAACCAGCAAAGGAATGTAGTCTTACTCATGATGCACTTATTTGATTAATGATACGTAGTAGGGCTTCCAGCCTCCACCAAGATGATGATCATGACGTCATGTTTGGAAATCCTCCTGAAAGGCCAATAGGTGGCAGAAGTTGCCAACAAGATCCAATGAGACGCGACGGACACTCCACCATTTCCAGGCAAAGATGAGAGAAACTTCCTAGTCAATCTCTCAAGTGCCACTTTGTCTGATAGCTTTCCACTCCAGTGAGAGGTGTGAGTAGAAAGAGTGGGGGAGGAAAGAAGAAAAGAAGGGAGGGAGAGCATGAGGGAAGCGAGGTAAATGTCACTGAGAGCACTTCGTGATGTTTAAACATTTGCCAGCCTCACAGTTCGTCACTTCTTGGCAACTATCTTACTATGAGCAATAACAAAACAGTTCACAAGATTGCAAAGGAAGTAAGTCCACCAGACGGGGGAGCATTATTTTGACCAGAGAGAACATCTGAAACAAAATGCATTTACTTGCATAAGAAATGTGGCAGAACACTTTGTAGCTGTGTGTATGGGCTGCTGGCATGTTTGGTGAGCATAAACGTTGACAACATATTTTGAAAAGAGTAGCATTCAACTAATGAAATGTTAGGGTGTAAAAGCAGAAGACAAGGCAAATATATATTTTGTTATATTAATAGTCAATAGTGCTGCATCTGTGTTGGTAAAGGGACTTTATATACGTGGCTGGTTCATAAGTTAACTGTAAAATTCCCCCTCTTCGTCATGCCTTGAACATCTTCAGGAAAATGTTTCACAATGTTTTCTTGAAATCCTGAAATTTTGTGGATTTAATGGGGAAAAGAGTCAAGCCCTTGAAAGTTTTTGAAAATAGACATGGGTCATTTGAAGTCCTTGAACATATTATATATAATCTCTGCAAGAGTAGAAACTGAAAGTTCTTTTGATTTGTTTTATCTAACTTAACTAGGCTATGTTCTGCTGACTGCATGTATATCTCACAGGTGCACCATTGTTTCATTGTTTCTAGTTCTCATTATAACATTTTTCAGTCTTGTAACAGTAATTAACTTTGATCCATGAGTGAATTGAGGGATTTGGTCCCGGAAAGTCCTTGAAAAGTCTTCAGATTAGAAGTCTGAGAAGGTGTGGGAACCCAGTAACCAGTTAATAATTCATCACCGTTTTTTAATGAAGAAAACCAAATAAAACATCATTCAAAATTATTGTGATTTTTGTTTTTTTCTATTTTAAAAATAGACTGGAATCTCTATATTGACAGTCCACCTTAAATCTATCTTTGGAGTTAGAAAACCTCACCTCCTGTCAGCTTGAAATTTGCAGTTTCCTCATTAAAGGAGATCAGTGGCTGTGAACAACTTGTGTTCAGTCAGTCACAATGGATTCCAATAGTCACAACAAAGGAGCAAGATGTCCCGATGCTAAAGGAGCATAAGTAACACGGAGTATATGACAAGCATATCATGGTTTGTGGTGTTATGTGAGTTTGTCAGCATCAATGAAGACAGGGTGACAGCAGGCGCTGTCATCAGGCAGTCATTCCTAACCTCACGAAGAACCTTTTTCTATTTTCCTTTGTTTTTTTCATTGACTGAATAGTATTATGATGAGAATTTACCATAAATGTTAAACAGAAACAGCCCTTTCTTGCTGCTAGATAAAAGAAGAAAGGTACTAGATGTGCTTGTAAAAGGTTGAGCATTTCCAGATCCAGAGTTCTGTAGTCCAGTTTGCAGACAGTTTGTATTGAAGCGCCAGTGCATAACTGAATTACTATTTTTTTTCCTGTTTTTTAAATTGAAAAATGGTGTTCAGTCTGAGAGGATTGTTTTTGACAGGGCCATGGTTACTGAAGATTGAATACGGACTTTATTGCCCTGAAATTAGCCTGTCAGGAAATGTCCCAGGCTGTGAACTGGCCCCACTAAGCTATACTAAGCACATGGCAATGTTTTGCTTCAGGTGAGAAATGGGCAGTGGTTGGATTCGGGTTAGCATCCGTTAAATCCTATGTAGTAGATGCAGTTTGGATGGATCCCGAGTGACCTTACATTGAAAAAGTGCAGGGAAATTTGTCACGTGAATCATAGAAAAGAATGCTTGTAAACATCTTCCTATAAAAATTGAATTCCTCTTTAAAATAATTGCCTTCACTATGTCACCGGCTGGTAGTGGAAGCAGACGCAGTGGTGGCAAAACAGATATGAGTGACTCATTTTGTGAGCATGTAGGTCTCTTCCTCAAATTACTTACACTAACAAATAAAGTTGCTGTGAACTAAACCATTGTGAGCGGACGTTCATGCTCCAAATTAGCAGACAAAAAAGGAACCATATGTTGTTTACTGTGAACTCAATGTCAGTGTGGCCTTGAAAATAAGCCCAGACTCCATTGGAATAATTCAGTGAATAAGTGTATTTACTTTGAGGGCTTTGGAGATCACTCCTGTGTTAACAAACTTGTGGAGCTGCTGAGAAATTTGGCATGAAAGAGTTTGTATGAAACACATACTACGAAGCCCTAGTGATTTTGGTTTTATACAAAACTAGTGTAATAAATGCTGTTGGTGTTTTGGCTTTTTAAATTGTATATATTGTGATGATTTTATACAAAAGATTGAACACTATTCCAAACGTTGCAGCAGTAATTGCTTGGAAATTGCTTTTCTTTCTTCTACCTGGAAATTATCTTGGTGTTCTTGGTTACTTACTTGGTTACTTTTGACAATGACCACTCCCAAAGTTGACAAATCCAATGCGATCACATCTGTCTACAGGAGCTGACAATATCAAGAAATATTGGAGTCGTTACTACCAGGGATCACAGGGTGTCGTCTTTGTATTGGACAGCGCTTCATCAGATGAGGACCTTGAGGCAGCACGTAACGAGCTCCACTCAGCCCTGCAGCACCCACAGCTCTGTACACTACCTTTCCTCATCCTCGCCAACCACCAGGACAAGCCTGCTGCAAGGACACCAAACCAGGTAACCTAGTCTGTTTACTTATATTGTTCATTTATTCCAACCATTGCATGTCTGATTTCAGTTAACTTAGTTTGCCTTTCACAAATGAGCACCGCAGCTCCCTTTCTTACATGTCTGTCTCAATCAGAAAAGGCAGTTTTGTATTCATTATTTGTACTTATTCAGACACATACTAACCAGTAAATTATAAGTGTACACATGTGGATGGACCTTTCATTTACATACTGTATTTATCAGTTATTTTATTTACATATAGTAGTTGCACACGAAAGTTCTAGTTCTACTTTCTAGTCTTGGTAGATTTGTGTGTGTCCTGACAACCTTGGCGGGGTTGTTTGAGGAAAAACTCCCAGGTCATGTCTCCCAAAGCAAATTGGTCTCTAGTGAGGAGCCAAAGAGCGATCAAAAGATCTTTATTTATTAGTGTTTTGGGAAAAGAGAAACCTCATCAAGAAAAATTAAACCAAGACCTCCTCCTGTAGCCAGACCTTGAACAGGAGCTTGCAGGCACGTCCCTTGTGACTGGCCTGTGTCAATTGGGCCCGGTCAGATTGAGCCTCAGCAAGTAACATGTGGCTAATGCCTTTGCCATGTGGGTCAACCCCCTCAAAGGTAAGGTGCAGGAGTTTAGTGCATTGCCAAGTGGTTGATGGATGGAGGCCAGAGCATGCTGACCCATGGCTATGAAATGTGGCTCTTAAGATGTGAAATATTACTTCTCTATTGTTAAAAGAGCCTGAGCTAGTATGGGACATGAAACGATACCAACTAGATATCATTGGATTGACCAGCACTAGCTTTGGAAAATAACTTCTGGATTGTACCCTGCCTTTACAGAGTTGCCCTGGGTGAGAGGTATGTCATATGGGTATAGTGATACTTGCCAGCTCCCAGTATGTCACTGTGGGAAAGACTGAGTGTTGGTTCAACCCACAGGACAGCAGTTTTGGGTATCCCACCTTTTTGGAGTCTCTGGGATACTGCCTGAGAACTCCATAGGTTTGCCCAGGAACTTCAAGACTCATTTGGGGAATAACAAAGATGCCATGGAGCTGATTGGGCAGAATAGTCTATGAAATAGCATTTTGGTTTTAGACTTATGTGTTAGTCATGGACTGCCCGTAATGAAACACTAGGTTTGTGCAAAATGAGTGCCGTTGACTGATCACCTGGTGGTAAAACCATCACCTTTGCAAAAGTCATTACACCCAAATGTACAGTGAAATGTGATCTGGGAATGTCTGGCCGAAGCCCATTTGCACTAAGTCTCCAACTCTCACCTCTGGAAGAATTTAGAGAATTTAAAAGTATTTTCACACCTCATTGGATCATGAGGATATGATATCCAAGTTCAAAGCCTCCATTGCTGATGTGTCTTCTAGGAGTTATGACCAGCAGTTCCTTGGTGCCTGTCATGACGGTACCCTCACTAACTGCTGGTGGACACCACCGTCGAGGACAGTGTCAAACAGAAAAAAAAGTTTTTTTAAGACACAGTTTGGTTAATGGAGTTATGGGTCGGCAGACAAGAAATGTAGAGTCCAGAAGGAGTTCAGCTCTGGTTGGGGTAGGAGGACTGCTGACCTTGAATGGAGCTCTTTTTTTTTTTTTTTATGCTGCCGGATGTTTCAATCTCAGCTTACTTTTGGTGATATGTTAATTTTTTTCGCAGGCTTAGAGAACATGCAGGGCATATGCTTCCAAGATGCTTGTTTTTTTTTTTTTTTTTATCCTTGCCGATAAATGGTCTTTGAAACAGCTTTTGGGCTCTGGAACACAGATTTCCCCAATCTTTTGTTCGCCTGTATGTTTTTTTTTCTCTCCTTATTGAAGTGTCTTTTGTTATTTGTTGTTTAGCAGGTCAGTGCACTTAATCTTTAATACTGAAACGTTGATTTATGAATACCATAGCACTAATTTCAGTCAGTCAGTTCTTGTCATATGACAATACGCCTGGGTAACTGTTTTTCTCTTTCGGAATGCAAACTATATTATTCTGGGCAGATTTTGCTCTTCTAATCCTCTCTCCATATTGACTGAGTAGAAGACAATGTACTTCTGACTGATCGTCTTACCAGCAGAATCCCACAAGTACATTTTTTTTCCTGTCCTTTTTTGCCACTCCACCAACAGACAGGCTGTAATAGTTAGAAGATAGTAGAAATGTCATGGAGTAGTAGGTCATGTCACCACCTCGCCTCAGGACAGAATTAATCACTGCTCATGGAGGCAGGAATAAAATACAGCACAACTAGGGTAGTCTGTCCCATATCTCTCCCCCTTCTCCCTCTCTCTGTCTTCCTCTTTGCTAGCCATGGTCTACTACCCTCCCAGAAGGAGCCCCTTGGAGTAGGATGTTCTGGATAGCATTCCTTGTGTAATGCTCACTCCTGTTTCAAAAACCTGGAACCTCACTTTGCTGCACGCTGACAAACTCACGCATACACAAACATATACACACAGAGACGACGTACACACACATGCATCATCTGCAGAGGCCTATTTAATGTTTCTGAAGGATAACAAAGATGGATGCCTGGAGAGAGGACCATCTGCATTTCCTAGCCTAGACCACCAATGTTGCTGCTCTTCAGTGATGTGACATCTGCAGTGGGAAGTAATAGAGAGACCAGTTCTATACCAGATTTTGCTGTAAAGTAAACTGGATGTATTTGAAGAAAACTTATGACTCCACCTGAATCAGTTTAAATTAGTTTAACTAATTAGTATCAACTGGTTGTACATGAGGACAAACCACTGTAGTCACGGAAACCCACTAATCTTATTGATATTTTAATTGGCAACTGCTTGCTTTAAGCCCACAACACTGGTCTCTTTGTTGGCCCTCATAAGGTAGCCAATTAATCCAGTCTGTGAGCTGCCCACACTTGCCCAACGGTCTTAGTGTGATGTGTCCTCTGCCATATTTGACTCTGGAAGTATTGACTTTTCTGAACTGTTTGCAAACACTGATGACACATGAGACTGGCTTACAGGGATGGAGGGATGAGATGAATGTTGCCTAAAGACCTATTTTGTTGGGTGGGGTTGGGTCATAGCCATGACTTGCATAAAGTCAGTGCTGAGAAAACTTTTATGAGTGAAACACAAGTGGACATATGGACATTTATGCGTCACACACGTTTTTCTGTCATACAAACACCTGTGTGATATGACCAAAAACGCAATATGGGTAATTTGCTATTGCACAATTATTGTAAATTAAATTAATGAATACTGTTTTTTTGGTTCTTATGACTTCATTCCTTATTGTTATAATGTCTCACTCTGTATTCTCTATCTTTTATCTCAAAAGTCATGTGTAATATTTTACATATCTTTATTTTGTTGTATGTAATTAAAGTTTAAGTCTACTAGTTTAAAAATAATGACACTTGATACCACTGTAAAGAAAAAAAAGTAAAATAGACCTGCACCCAGCGCTCATACAGAAGACATATTGACTGTTTTCTCTATGAAAGATCACTGTTTTTTTTTCCATTTGTACTTTTGATACTATCGAATGATAGTATCGTATCGTATGAAACATGTGGTATTGAGAAAGTACTGAAGTATTTATACTTTTCAAAACCTTAATGCAGTTTTCTTATTGTGTTTTGTTAGCTTTGTATTGTCTTTTAGTTGATTGCAGCTGTGTGTATCTCATTTTAAATAGGTTATATACAATGACCACATGAAAAGGAATATTTCTTATTACATTTTACACTCACAGATTCAGATGTAAGTTGCAACAGCAGCCATTATCTCCTTCCATCCTTACTTCATCTTTGTGATTCTTGGCCATATGGTGTGCCGCGGGTAAAAGCCTCTTGCAACATCTGAGTCTGTGGTTTGTTTTCAGCACTTGAGTGTACTTGGTGGGGAGTCTGTGGTGGGACTGGTCTGTGGCATAATTTGCAAAGTAACGTTATGGTTTTCTGGTATGTGTCAGACTTGGCATACTCAAACCATGTCCATGCAGCAGAAGTAGCCCCTCTTTTAGGTACGAGCTCCTCGTTTTGTCTTGAGTGGTTGGAGTCCTTCTCCTGTTCAGAGGTTCTGTGTCATATTCACTCTCCTGCCTGCATCCTTGCTGTAAAGAGTGTGATTTGTCTGTATCATCACATGATATATATATATATATTGTCATCATACATGCATGTTATATCTGTACATATAGATTGCAATTTGCAAATTTTTATTTTCAATTTCAGTAGTGATAGCGCACTTATAGTGCACTTATAGCACTGAGCTCATTTATGGGTATCGAGATTCTGTTACTTGGCCTGGTTTTCTAAGTGTTTGCATATTCTTTGTAATGCATTTGTGTGTTTGAAATTACATAGTCATTATGAGTGTTCCCATGCCTGTGTGCATATTATCCTCTGACTCATGGCTGTGTCACTGAAGGAGCTTAGTGTTCAGTGACTCATGAGTAATCTTTGCTAAGATGAAACAAAATTTTAGACCAGCTATGAAAGAAATGGACTCCACCTCTTATCTTAAACTTTGTTTCTCTATCTCCGTACTGTATATCAAGCAAATGAACCAAGTAATAACCCTTGCTTGTTCTTATTAATGGAAATCACACTTTAGGTAATATTGTGCGTCAGACTGTTAAAAATAAAGCAGAAAAAAGGGTGGAAATAGTGTGCCCACTCAACCACTGGAGAGTGCAAAAGGGCAGACCCTCTATATTTTAACCAAACATTTGCTCAACATCCACAGGGGTCTCTTCCTGGAGTTTATTTTCAGTTCTCCCCAGGTTCCTATACTATTGCTTTTAGTTCACTTTAGAGCAGCTTTCACCTCGGTTACGGGACTTTAGTATTAAGAATAAAGTAAGCTAGATCTCCTGTGACATTATCTATACAGCATGCTGATGGCAATCAAAAACAGGTGGTGAGTCTCAAAGATCAAACAACTATCAGGTACTTATTTATGCACGCTGTCATTCAAAGGCACATGGGATGGCTCTGTTTAACCCGAAGTGGTTTTGTGTTTTTCCAGAGTACTGTGATGATGTGTGATGTGTGCCACTGGTCGCAGATAGCACCCTGTGAATATTTCAGAGAGCCTGAGTACAAAGCGGAAAGAAAATTAAAATTTCAAATCTTTTTGTTACTATAATATGCATTACTGTCCTGAAGAATCCACAAAATGGCAACACCAGCTTTATTTTTCATTGTTTTTGGTATTTTATGCAAATTAAAATCAACAAAATAAAGACTTAATCTGCTGTTAGACACTATCATGTCATTACATGCCTCATTACTAAAATTAATATTTGCTTCATAATTGTAAATTAAGATTTTCTTATAATTATTAGCAGACTCTAAGAGAGTCTTGCTTGATGTGCAAACTGGTAAGGTACATTGCTCCCTTGGCCCTTTCTCGTGTATGGTTTATCTTCAAGTTTGGGGATATTTATGTGTTCACATTACTTATTGATAAAGGTTGTCAAAATGCTCTACTGTAGAGCCGAGTTGCTTAATATTAAATGAAAGTTACACTAAAAGTACCAAGATATACGTCAGAAACAGGTGGCAAACCACTCTTAGCACGAGCTTTGTAAGTGCAGCGTGTCTCCTCGGCTGAGCATAAAAGCGCAATTAAAGATATGCCACTTCCTATTTTCATGATTTTATCATTCTCAGCAAAAGGTTTGTCGTGAGCATCGCAGGAAGGCCTCAGTTTGAACCCCAGAAAGTGTTAGTTATGTACAGTGTGTCCAGCTGCATTTCTGGAAACACTTCACTTCACATACAGTGTAGTGTCACTCATTTATTTAGGTTATCTGGAGTATATGTGCTTGCTTTGAAAGATTTTTCTCTGAATTTGTTGCAAAGCTGCTTTAGCTGGTTTTCCTGAAGTGTTAGGATTAGACTTACGAACATTTATGTTTTGTGTTCTCAGTATTGGCATAAACACGACACAGTTTAAAGTTTGAAACTTGCCATGAACTCTAAGTGTTTTTCTATTCCACGAAACCTGTTCAGTCCAAGGATGTCGTCTATTGCACTGAACAATCATTTTGTCCTAACTCTCACATCAACAACAGAAAAAGTGTCTACCTAGGTCATCCAGCTCTGTCTGTTTCTGCAGTCCCCAAATAATCCCACATGTGTTTGTATGTTTTAAAGGTCTTGTATAAGAGACCATATAGACCCAGTATGTCGTGTATCTTTTCATTATTTATTAGAATTTCCAATAGCTTTTTCCTTAGTAAACAAGCCCCCCCAAGGGTCAGTGCACATTGCTTCAAGATGTTTTGGTCCAGTGGAGCTACTTCACTCAAACCTTTGCTTCATGGAAGCTTTACGCTGTTCAAAAGGTCTCTGGCAGGTTAGTAGAGTTACAGTGTAAAAATGCTGTACATTTTAGAGAGGCCGAATCTGTTTTTGTGTATGTATGTGTGTGTTTAACTATATTAAGTTTGAACTGTAACAAATAGTAAGTGGTAGACTATAATTGTATATTAATTTGTATATTACAAAAATGATATATTACAGAAACAATCCCCTCTTTATTTTCTTATTGATATTCTGAAGACCAAGTCATTGATTGAATAAGTAACTACATTAGAGAAATGTAGGTATCATGGATTTATTTTCTGACTGAAGGCTGTAATGTTAAACATTACTGTAATCCATAACACTTTGAAAATAACCTTTTCAACACGAGTCATGACCTTTGATCCACCAAAACAATTTGCTCCGGAAAACTCAGTCTGGTTACATCCTTAGTAATCCCTTTGAAATGTTTTAAACGGTTTAAGCATGTCTGAATGTTTATTAGACAGGTCACTCTAAATTAAAACAAGAAGTCATGTGTAAGGTTTTGTATATACCATGTGTGATGCATGGATATAATGCGGCAGATCTTGCTACAGTGTTCCTCTTTAATCCCCTGACTTTAAGTACCTTTTCATGCAGGACTAAATGGGGAAACCAGTGACATTTAGAAATGTCTTCAACTTCTTTATTTTACAGAGGTGTGGATATGTGTGGATAAAATGTGGTTCAGCCAGACGTGACATGTAAATGTAACCACTTCAAGTTAAGAGCAATAAAAAATAAGATTTTTCCATAAAAAATAACAGTGGCATAAAAACACAATCTCTCTATGATTTAGGTCTACACCTAGAGCCAGACTGACATATTGGTATGTTGTGGGGCTATCTTGTCTACCCCTACAGGACATACAGAACACAATGTTTTAATAAAGTTTGAGGGATAACTGCAAAAAATGTTTGATAAAACAAAAAAATCATCAGAATGGAATATACATATAATGAGATAGAAACGGGAAAATTAAAGCTTTGTTGTTTAGGGTCTAATCTACTCAAAGAAGTGGCTTTTGGAGTCTAAAGTGAAAATGGAGCACATTGTATTCATTTGAACTCTTCTGTTTTTATAATTTGTTATGATATTTTTGTCATCTCAGAAACCTCAAGCCTTAGTTGCCAGTGATTTGCTTTGAAGCTTTCTTCTGTAAATTATGTTAAATGTCACATATGGAATTTAAAAGAATGCTGTACGGAAATATGAAGGCACACATTCCCTTGGAAAAATCATTATATGGTGTATAATGTTACAATCATGGATGAAAGTCTGTCGAAAGAGCCACATAGTGTGTCTGTCACTGAAGGTCTGTACGTGATCTAGATTGCAAAATTAGGTTAGGCCCCACAGATGAATGAAATTATGTATTGTCGTGGAGTTTTATTGGAATATGTATTGGATTTCGCAAACATACTGCTGCAGACCCCTGACTCCTACAATGGCTCTTCATCAGATCTCTGCAAACCTCCACAGGCAGCAGCTGCATTGCAGGTTCTTGTGAATATTTGACAAGCACCACCCATGAAACAAGCCCAAATTTAGTTGGTCTGAATTCTATTGGCAGCTCCTCTGGCGATGACACTATACACAAATGACGTCTCCGTGCTGGCCCTCTTCTCACAGCAACCGCTCTGTTGACAGAACAAGGTGGCTCATTTCCTTAACACACACACATACTTGCATTTGCTTGTGCTGTTTTCTGGGGCACTCCTTGTTTACAGTTTCACGTTAGTGACTTGGGGTGTTTCTGGCACTGCTAGCGCGAGGGGTGAGAGAAGGTGGCAGTGGGGAAATGCAGCTCAGTGGGCCTGTTAAGGCCTCAGTGGGGCCCTCTGTGCTGGTGCAAGTGTTTTTCAGGAGCAGGGTGGGTCTGGAGGAGGTTGAAGGAAATGTGGGACAAAATTCCTTGTTGACATCAATCTCCTGCCGTTGGGAGGCCCAAGGAAGCTGGGGAGGAGTGGAGGGGAGGTCACCCTGTTGATATAACACCTCAACAAAGCAGGTCTGTTTGGAAGGATGGGCCTAATGGATTGCGTCCATGAGGGGCTCTTGTTTTAGAAAATGCTGTCAGTGTTAGTGGGCAGAGGTAGAGGCTTTTTTGGTTCTATTGCCACTTGTCTTATCTGAGAAAGAGACATTACATGATGAGTGCGAAAAATAATGGAGCTAGTTGTGAGTCACAGAGAGGAGGATAAATAACAGGGAGTATACTGTCTTATGAATTTGAGGAAATGTGAGGGAGAAGAGGAAGACGGAGATAAATAAAAGATACTGTAAACAGAGGAAGATAGGGGAGAGGCTGCAATATCTACACTGGTGATATCTTACCTCAAGGCCATGATGGCTCCTCTCTAAAAATGGCAAGGAAGCATTTAAACATTGTGGTCCTGAAATGAATGAACGGGAAAAACACTCCCTCATCCTTTTTCTTTCTCTTCTCTCACACTTCAGAGAGTCTCTCAGTCACACACTCATACATACACATATACTCTCTCAAACTCAAGTCGATCCAGTCCGGAACAGTCCCTTTATCCTTTAGTCCATTGTGAGGGAAACAGTGCCTGGTATGAATTGGAGCACATCTGTTTTCAGTGTACCAAAGCTAAATCTGATGTTGCTTTTGCACTGTGACAAAGTTACACCACACAGACAAGCAGCCGCTCAAATGCGTCATACACTTGCGGGAATTTTTTTTTGCAACACCAGTGAAAGCAATAAAGTATATTTAAGGTTGGTGTTAATTGCTAAAATTTTGGTTTAAAAACATTGTCGTCAGCTCTTGTCTGAATTTCCGGAAAAGCAAGACCAAAAAGCAGAATGGAGACAGTGACAGATTTTCACCTCCTCACCAACCAGCATGCAAACAATCATTAATCATCAATTTGCCATGTTTTGACAGAAACAGACTGGCAGACACACGTAGACACAGTATGTGTGTGTGACGCAGACATGGTTTATTTCATATGTGCCATATGTGCCATGTTTTCTGCCTTCAGTTGATCCTGGAAGGACTAATATTCCTCTCAAAAAGATTTTCTCTTGGCTGCTGTTGACCGCTGTTGACACAATCACAAGCCAGACCCAGAACATCTCCTCATTTGTTGTCAAGATCTGCATAAACAAGCCTGCACAACACAACACTAGGTCAAGGGAAAAAAGCTCAGCGTTTGAGTTATACTCTAAAATACTGTGCTTGCACCCAACTTTGTTGTTAACTGTTAAACTTTAATTGTCATTATGCATTTAGTTTCTTTATAAAAAAAAATACCTGCACTCGGTGACTTAATGACAGTTATAACTTGATATAATTGTTTAAGTTGTTGAATGACTAGATGATTTCTGATTATGCTAAAGGTACACGGACTGGAAATCCCACTCTGAGTACTGCTATCACCAGCTGTTGTGGCCTTTTACATTCACTTCAACGTGTGTAGCTGTGTGTTGTAACACTTACATATTGTGTATGTATGAATGTGTCAGAGGGACACACTTACACACACACACTGAGAGGGGGTGATAGACAGTGAAAGAAAGCATTACACATATCCTGAAATGCCATCTGATGAGTGGTGAAGTGAGACTTTGCATCTGCACTGCATAGATGAAGTCACTGTTGGCCACTTGCCTTGGATTTAACCCTTCCTCTACATGTTGAGGTTAATTTTGTTTAGGGTGGTGTTTCCCAATTTCTACTCATTCTGCATTGTACAGCTTTTATTTTCCTGTCCCTACAATGCCTGTACAGCTTCCAGCCATTAAAGGAGGCTGTCAAAACGTGTTTATGTTTGAATCTTTTAAGTTCACAGTATAAAATATTGTTGTGACTTTATGGCTTTGTTGGTTCCTTTAAGTTGGAGTTGTGGAAAAGATGCCGATTTCCTGATTAATGTTCACTTTCCTTACTGTTTTCCCACAACTGTAGTGTCAGAATAAAAACACAGGAGACAGGAAATTTCTAATCCCTGGCCACTTTTTGCCCACTCCCTCTTTTTCTCTTTTTAGCGTTCATTCATCTGTCCGGCTATGCTTACCCCATACTTGACACACAACTCCTTTCAAAACATTGTGGCGAAATACTGGCTATAAACTGTAACAGTTGCTTGACTCTGAGAATTTTCTGTCAGAAATGTATAGCCCTAGTGACAAATGGTCCGACTCTGTACCTTGTTTTCATAGAGTACATAGCTTTATGTTACAGATGGACCCACAGGGTAATTCTTTTCTGGTTTGTCAAACCTTGCATCATTTATTCTTTGATCTCTTTCCATGTCTTTCGTTCTCTTTCCTGACTTTTAGACTCCCAACACAAGTTAGCCAGTTTTTACTTCTGAATCCGCTCCAGTGTGTGAAAACGTATAATTCATTGAAAGGCATGTTTTCTGTAGGGAACAACCTCACCAGCCCCACAGCTGAATGGGTTTCTCTGCAGCCTGTTCTGTTCTCCTGTGGTCTACAGGAATGTGGCTCACACAATGATGGAAAACCCACAACCAATAAATTGTTTTTCTCATGTATGAGGTCTCCTTTGACCAGTGCTTGTGTGCCCCTTCTGGATACACACAGTACAAATCAGAGAGCACAGCAGGGGAGCTGAAATAGATCACTGTATGACAGGTGTGGTTGATGGACCCACTGTGTGAAGAAACATATTTTTATAGTAATCATTTTGATTTTACTTTAGGATCTACACTTGTCTTTAAAAAAGTGTAGATACTAAATGTAAAATTAGAATTGTACATCTATAGTAAACTCAGTGTATCACTGGACATAAGTTGTGACACATTAGAATATAAGTATTGCATTTTTCATATAGTATTTTATTGCATTTTTGGATCTAATCCTTTCGTCAATGTCAATTTCTTCAACACAGGCTGACCAGAGATTTGTATTTCCTTTCCCATTGCTGAGATTCACACCCAATTAATGGAGATGTTCTGATCACTGACTGCTGGAACTGTCAGTGACAGCTATAGGTTAGGCCACCAGTAGAGATTAAGAGGGTGGTTGGGTCATGGCGTAGGGAAGTAGTTAGCCAGCGTTTTTGTCTCTATTATCAGGCTTCCTGAAATAAAGTGGGTGGAGTGGGGGCATGGGGGCTTGGCTGGGGCTTTCTGTTTGATCATTGATCTCCATGACCCCATTTGAAGGGTCTTAATCTCTCAGTTGACCTCATCAAGGATTTTTTTTGAGTAAAGGTGACAGGGGGTATATGTTGACTGAGAGCCAGCAAGGGAGTGAGGATGCTGTGGGGAAAGTGATGGGGGTGTTTTTCCACTTGAGTGGAGATACAGCGGTGTAATGAGCCTGGAAAGTGTGTGAGCACACACACGTGCGCACATGCTCAAGAGAATGCAGATCTGTGGTATGAACTTAATACAAGCTATTTTATGTTTCTGACTGCTTAACCACAAATACTCACACCTTAGTACATTTCGCCATCAAAGTTTACATAAGCCTAGCTCACCCACGCTCAAGGAGCTGGAGACCAAGTTTTGTTGTCTAGCACAAACATGCCTTTTCTGTAGAGTTTTATTGTGCAATGTCTGGTGAAGACTGATCTGCATCACATTGTTTATACATGTGCCCCCTCTTTTTTTCCTTTTTCTTTTCTTTCTTTCAAAGCACTTTAAGCTGTAAAATTATTATTATTGTAAAAAGTAGTAGTAGTATTCACAAGTATATTCGTACTCACACAAATATTGTACTGGCATAAAGGTGATTTTCTATGCTAACCACTGACTGAACATGAAGCCTTCCTCTGAGGATGTTCTTCCATCATGCAAATGTCTAACTTTATCCCCAAAGAAGATTTAAGACTAACTTTCCTTCAGCCTTTGTGCCTCAAGTCTCCAAGCCACTACTCTCCATGACAATAAGAGGATAATGCTGTCTCTGTCTTCGGGGCTCAAACTGAGTGTTGTGACAGGACAACCAGACTGCACCCTTTCACATACATCTGCACCACAATTGAGTGGCACGATACACCATTGGAATTGTCCATATCCTCATGATGGTGCTTATTGATAGCGATAGTGTGGGATATTACCATCATATTTTTTATGCTTAAGAGTTGTGTATTTACTATCTACAAGACTTATCCATGCAAAGTAAACAATGATGCTCCATTTCCAGTTGTTGTTTCTTTTGTTTGTTTTTTTTGAGAGTTTTACTTAATTTATCATGAGCACAGAGGACACAGGCCATGGATGTATTATACATATTAAGAAAGTCAGACAGTGAGTGGCTATACAGACTGCTTACTGAAGTAGTTATACGATGGGAGAAGTTTCAATTTAAGATTACATTTGTGTCTTGGACAAAGTGACGCATTTACATGTTTTCAGCATCTGACTATATCTCTCAAAACTCCCCTGCAGGTGGTTTGAACAGTCAGACTTCAATCCATCTTAAATGATTTTTTGATTCATTTACTTTTCTAATACCAGATAGCTGTCCAATCTTCCTGATGCATAGAGTGACTACTCTACACTGTATCAATGTATTCATCAAGGTTAGGACGTATATTGAAGAGAAAACAGAACAGAAGTCACACAGGGAAGGGTTTGTTAGTTCTCTTATTAATTAAGTAATTACATATCATGGACCTAATGTTTATTATGTTAAATTGTCCTTGGAACACAGGATACAAACAGCTGGAAAAAGTGTGTAAATACAAGCAAAGGACAACCAGGTACTGCAGATCAAAAGCAGTTAGTCAAGTGCAACACTCTTTTCAACACTCTTTTTCCTTTACAGGAAGTTGGATGAAGTCATTGTTTGTGACTTATTTTCCAAGCAGTTTTCTAAGTTTAAAATTTGCTTCAGTAGATTAACATGCAAAGCACCCTAGGGATGGAACAACTGTTTGATTTAGGTGGTCTGTTTTGCAGAGAATAACACACACAGTTGTTTTGAAACACGTTTTTGTGCTCAATGACATAAGAAAAAGATGGCATTTTCAGCCTCCTCTCTTTGATTTTGCTGACATAGATCAGCAGGTTTATTGAGGTTTTCCTTTCTTGGTAACTGCTCCGTCTTAGTGCAAACTGATAAGGTGTTTTGAGTGGAAACATCTACCTGACAAGAAACATTGTCACTGGAAAAGCTATGCGAAAAAGAGATGGGAATGTTTTCGAATGTCTTTGGTATTTAGGTCTGATAATTAAGTGTCTCTTTTAACTCGTCTCTTCTTCAAGACCTCCAGATGCGCCGGCGGAGTGTTGCCTGACAAGGTGTGTCGCTCTAACACGTCCATCCATGAGCAGCTGTGCGGATATGCTCATTGATGCGCACACTCGGGGAAATCAAACTGTTGTGTTTTACATCAACAAACCTTTCCACCACGATTTCCCTTCCTCATTGTGTTACACCACCACACACACGCCATCGTGTTATGTGGTCAATTCACTGCTCGCCCTCAGGAATGCAGCTGTAGATACACTGTGGCCCTCTCCTTTACTGTCCTCAGCTGGAATGGTTTAAAAACTAACCTACACAAGAACTGTGGGAAGGAAACCATAAAGAATGGATTTGATGTGAAGAGGAAAACCGCAGTGTACTATGATAATGACAGATGGGACACTTCCTGGCTACTTGTTGGGAGAGGAGATACCGATCTCAAGAAGTGTTACCTAAGACACTGTTGTAGCCAGGCACAGAGATTACACTGACAAGGCTGAGGGAAAGCGAGAGGGCTGAGGAAACACAAAGCTGCAAATGAGAACGTCAGTGCCCCAGAACTCCCCTGCTGCTTATCTCTCTGCCCATCGTCTGGGGCTCTTTTATCAGCACACCAATTGTATCCAGGCCACGGGCTTTGCCTGTGTTTTTATATGTAGCTCTACATGGTAGGTGTGTAGGACACAGTCAGGTGGCTGTTTTGTTTTTAGGTCTGGAAGGCAGTAATCACTACACATGGTTGTTGTGACCTGCTTTTGTATCCTCTCCTCTGTTTTAGGGGTACCCTCTCTTTCCTTTGCCTCATTATTATCAGCATTCACATCTATGATGTTCAGGTGATGCAGAACTCTGTTTGACAACCACAAAGTGGTCTGTGGACTCTCTCTTTATTTTTGGACCCTTACTTGGAGCTCAGATTCAGGATTTAGGATCCCTTTCGCAGTGCATACTGATTGAGGATGATAGTTCTTTAGTTCTTCTTCTTTCAGTGTCTCTCTGATGTTGTAATAACACTGTTTTGTTTAGTCACCAGGGTTGTCTTAAACTCATACATCCCCTGATCATGACTCAAAGACCTGAATAACACTGAGTGGTCTCCCAGACTTGTCGCTGCATAATGCAGGTAGTAAGGCAATATGTGTTGGCCTCCTTTGGTATACTGCTGCTGGTGTATTCTTTCCTAAGCTGATTTCTAATGCATGCTGTACACGCATGCCAGTGGACACACTCACATTGATATACAGTAATGATGCTGTGCACTCTGTCCAAAGCCTCTGTGTTTTAGCGTCTGCATTCCTTCATGGCACAACCACCTCCAGATGTTCTCCTCCTATACTGTACCCATGTACAAATCTTTTTCGGAAAAGGCAGGGGGAACCCTTGCTTGGGTTGGATTTCCCCCCATAAAGGCAGTTTATTTGCCAATGTTTTTCATCTCTTCAAAAGACTTGGACATGGGAGCCCCTCAACAGTGCATTCTGGATAAAACATTAAGGGAAGCAGGGCTCACAAACAAACTCTCTCCCTGTCCTAAAAAGACAAATGACAGCTCGAGATATATGACTGTGTAGCTTTATAAAGAGCAAGAGAAAATGTTAACAGGTCCATCAGAAGACCAACATGCCTTCAAGGCATTCTGTTATCATAGGATACAGAAAAAATATACTCTGAAGTGCATTATTCACTATATTGTGACAGCGTTGTTTCTGAACATATTATATATATTGCGCCTTGTGATTAACTAATACTAATATAAAGGTGCACTTTTTCTACTGCTGCATGGTTGACTTGAACCATTACTAAATATTGTTGTGTTGTTGTTTTTTTTGTGTGTCAATGGTGTGCATACGTGCACATGTCTGTGTGTTTTATAATTACATCTTGTTACATCATTCTAGTTTTAGAGTTACATCTTTGTTTTGCTGTCCATCCTGCAACCAACTTACCCCCTGTGATGGCAGACATGACTGATCTGCGGACTTGTCAGGTACCATCAGTGCAAAGCTGGTGCCATGTGACGCCCCCGGCGGCTTGCCAAAGGCTAATTGTGCTAATTGGCGAGCTCCAATCCTGTAACGAGGCTTTGAGGGGTGACCCACCGACACAGATGAAAGCGCTCAGATTTGTCTTGTGTCAAGGACTTGTGGGTAATCGGCGCGTCCACTGACCTGCAGGCCAGAAGGGTAAGACCACAGTGCTGTGGCCAGTATAGAGAGATCAAGATGAGGACATGACCTGGAGGATCCATCCTCTGAGTCTTTCCAAACTTCAAGATCTGGACATTAAAAATGACATTATTACAGCTTGAATTACAGCTGATAATTTCTGCTTAAATCCCTTTTACATAAAACATGGACTATGTTTGTAAGCTGTTCTTCTGAGTAACATTCACTCAGAAACAACACATCTATAAACCAGGCCTGGCCATAGACCACGTTCTTAGAATAATAACATGTCATTCATGTTACATGTTGTGTTGTGTTGTGTGCATCTCATAGGTCAGTCCTATGCTTTGGTCTGAGAAAAGTATATTGGAGTATATATAATCCAATCTCAAGGATTGATAGATGAGCCCAGAAACCAGACAGAAACTCTCCCAAGGGCTTTAACAGTCAGCAGGTCATTTTACTTTTGCAGCTTTAGTTGTCTGATAGCCTTAGCTTGGGGTGAAGGGTGGGGGGTGTTTGGTGCTGGCTGTCTACGATGGAGAATCGGTTTAAAAAACAGATGAGCATATGCCTCTGTTTGTTTCTTCAGATGTTGGTTAGTTGTCTCAAGCTCATTGTAGCAGTGGTAACATCCCATTTCCAAAAAAAAAAAAAAGTCCTTTAGTCAGTTATCAAACTGTCTGGGAACGTGGTAACGTTTTTCACAGAACACTCTGAAAGCCTTGTGCTGGATTTTCTGTCCTCATGCATTAAACAAGTCTGATCAAAGACATTCAGTTGGCTGTGAATGTGTAAAGAAAAAGAAATGTAGACATGATAGGGAAATGCTGTCTGACAAACTGACAGACACTCTGAGAGAGAGAGGTAGACTCACAGCCATATAGATGTTTAAAAGATAAGACAACTACATTTAAGTCTGTAAAATTCATTAGACTGCAGAGCTTTAGACCAGAATTGAAGGAGTGTAAAGAGTCATGAATTAAATTCATCATTTTAGCACATTTTAGGACATTTGCCTTTATTATTATTATTATTTATGGTTAATGATGGATAGAATATATTTATCAAAGTCAAGCCACATCCTCCGATTATAAGGAAACATGTAAACATGTATTGTATGCATGAAATTTAAGGGTCAGTGGTTTCATGACTCTGTAGCATTTTGGACTCTTGTTAGACACCTGATTGGCCCTTCATCTTGTATGTGTGTGTGTGCGCGCACACCACTAAACTTTGTGTACTACTCTGGATTAGTCTTGACTTTCCCGATAGAGGGCAGCCCAGAAACCAAATATTAAGTTACTCCATGAGGTGGGATGAGTCACATGGAAATCATGGAGTCCAGGTGTTTGTGTTGTAGCAGTTGGAAATGAACTCTTTAACGAGTGACCTCTTCGCAGCCAGTGAACAACTTATCAGTCGAATCTAGAAAGTGTATTTAGTTTCTGTCGTCAACTCCTTCAATGTAGGTGGTATTATACTGTAGTTACTGTAATATGCTGGCACTTTGCCAGTGGGTTTTGCAATCTTAAATAATAATGGTGTGGCTCACTGAACTTTACTGTACTTGATTGAAAACATGTTACATATCATCACAGATTAAAGAAACCTCAACTGTCAGTTTAAGAAGATTTAATTAAATGTTGATCTAAGTGATTGAAATGTATTTTACTACTTTCCTTTGTACCGTAATCAAGCGTGAAATACAATATTACCTAATTATATTTTTTCTGCATACCTGTGTTGAATAATGTCTGGAACTTGATACATGCCTGTACCCCAAATCCATTCATCCACATAATACATCGTCATTACTGTGCTGGTCAGCACTATAATACAGTATTTTAACTCAACTCGAGTGGCACTGGTTATATATTAAAATAACTACGCAGAAGACTCAACAATTTGCTGAATTGAAAGCGAGATCAAACACAACTCCCCCTCTGACTCTGTTACACCTGTGACAGCACATGTTGGAGGGGTTAAACTGTGTGCGCCAGAAATCAAATGAATGCACAGAATACTTGGCAGATCACTCTTCCCCAGTGCAATGTAGCTACATGAACATGTAAACTGTCTGAGTTTTGCAGACACTGCTGCAGGGCAGAGGGAATTACACTGTCACACAGAGGATATGGAGCTGCCGTGATATCCTCTTGGCACATAGTTGAAGACCATCCAGGTGGAAATTGGTATGCTCTGCCAAGAGGGAGGTTAGGAGTGAGGTAGTTGCGTGGGAGGTGCTCATCTGCATCGGCAAGCATTGTCTTTCATGTAAACACTATATGGCTTTACCTGTTGTAGCTGTCAGAGGGAAAAGAGGTGGTTTGTGATGTTGGGTGTGGAAGCCAGCAGATGTTAAGGCTTGTTTGCACGTGTGTCAGGTTTTGCACACCTGTACATTTTTGAGATTCATAGAGTTGTGTGCACATCTGTCAGTACTGCAATCATGCCACACAGCAGGGACACGCGTCAGTGAGATTTCGATTGTATCTTTGTGCTTGTCTGTGGAAAAATGAACCAAAGAATGTTTACTCAGATTATACAAATTAATATACTGTGAAGACATTTGAAAAGGAACCTAGACTCACTGTTTGTGGGGTTGTGGGTGTGTATTTTTGTATTAAGGCTACATAAAATCTCACATATCCAGTCAGTCAGAACCAAGCCAACAGGTATACTATAGTGTGTCTCTTCAAAGCCGGTGTGAATGATTTCATATTTATATATCATCTGTATTTTTTCCATTTCTCCTTTTAAACTATCCCAAATATCAGAACTGTTGTTAAAAACATACTAAAGTGATGATCAAAACAGCTCTTTGTCAGTGTTGATCCAGCACATTGCGTCATGTGTTACTAACTATAAGTGGATAGGAGAACAATGGGAAATTCATAGCATTACAGTGACACCTCGTTTCACTGTCAGCATCTCCAACTTTAGACTCTGAGGCCCCTCAGCTGGTAAGGAACGTTGGAAGCCTGCATATGAAAAAAAGTCAGCCGTGTTGGCTGGAGAGTTTCTGATGATATAGGCTAAAAATGTAAATTGTAGTCTGGTAGCGTTTGCTAACCCTGTCTGGTACAATTCAGATCTGCCTTGTTTTGTCCGAGTGGCTTTGGTGATAGATTGCATGTTTCCCCTTCTTAAAGGTTTTCTGCTGTTGATTTAACCAGCTTGAATGCTTTAAGGATGAGCATAAAAAGAAAATTAAATTAGTAAATCATTGCCTGTTTTTTCCTCTCTAAAATTTACAAATCCACATTCTTGCACTCTTTTGGCTTCATTTATGCAGCAAAAGTGGACAAACCAAATGCAGAAGCACTATCCCAAGGCACATACCGATACTGATACAGTAGCGGAAAAAAGAAAAAGTGGAATTGGTGCAGAAGCTAATGTTTGTCATTACCTCACTGAGAGCTCTGATTCAGTCTTCACTCTCATGCCCGAGCTAAAGCAGGTATACAGCGATGACCACCCTGATTGCGGACACAAGGCGCATTTAATGGCTCTGAAAAATGTCTACCAAAAATGGAGATGTGACCGACAGGATTTGGAACCCAGGTGTCTTGAGCAGCACAAGCCTGGCTGGGTATGATTAAAGCCACAGCATTATCGCAAACATTCTTCAAGCGAGATAACATATCATGCTAAAGGGGTTACTGAACCGTGCCGACTGCGTATGCCATTAACCAGTTCTCACATCATTTCCAGTTAGCGGATAGGTTGGGTAGAGTTTCATCCCGTAGATTTGGATTACAAATAATCAGAAATGTTCCTATATTTAGAAAGACTTTCAGTGTGGTCTAGTTGCATGTGCTTATTGTTTTCATCTGGCCTGTACACATGGACCCCACACACCACTGGGACTAAAATGTGATGAGTGCCTGGATATGCTATTTGTATAACCATTAATCCGACCGCGCCATGTGTTTACACACGTTATTTATGTGTTGTGTTGTCTGCGTGCTGTCCGCATTGTGTCAGTTTTCATGCAGACCACAGAATAAAGGTAAGCACGGTGGCGGTATTGTGTGAACAATAATAGACGCAGCAGATGTTGGACATTATACATGATACATGTATTGCCAGTTCTGAGTTATTTGACCCTCATAGTAGGAAGCAAGATCAGTTCTTTTTTGCTATCCTTACTTTAGCAAAGAAAAGTAGTGATGACTGGTAGCAGACAAACAATATTTCGTAGGGCCAGAAAAATGACATCATTGAACACCATTTGACAACTGTTTCATCATTACTATGTCAAAAAAAGAGAGGAAACCCTCATCAGACCAATGTTTCTTTGCTCTCTGTAGCTCTTTCAGTCTCCCTTGGATACTATAATCACATCACATTAAACTGCAAAGAATACCAACAAGTTTTGTTGTGAGGTTGCTCGCAAAATTTACACAGAGCTGATTTATTTGAATCCATTACTTCTCTACTTTGTCTAATTTTTACATTTCGTAAAGTTTTGGAAAGTTTTGAAAGAAACTTACTATCTGACTTAATCACAGAGTTTAGCTCTTTGAAATCTTATGCAGAGAGCGCACCTCTTCCTCTGTCCTAAACTGCTATTTTAAGTCAGCCAGCATCAATCTTTTTCTCCTAAGTCACTCCCACACACATCTGAAGGCCTAACCGTCACTGTTTGCAGTGCATGCAGCGCTGGGCAGTTTTGCTGTTCCTGCTCGATTGTTCATCTTAATCGTGCCAAATGACAGACGAGTCCCCTGGGCTGTCTGAGCCACATGAGACACTCCTCCTCGGCTTCCTGTGATCAGGATTACCCTCCAAAAGGGCTTGAGAACAGAGCCAAAAGAAGACAGAAAAATATTAAGGCATTATTACCCTAACAGATAATTTCAGGTTGAATAATGTTTTAACTTCACCACATCTTTGAGTCAACCAATTCACTAAACAGAGCTTCACAGTCACTTTCATTCAGAAAACATCAACAAAAAATCCCTTTGATGGCAGCTATGCAGGTTAAATGCCTAGAGAAAGCAACACGTCACAGCGTGTCTTCTCATCAGGTTTGTACCTCTTTCATTCTCTGATGCAATGCAAATGATTTGCCTGATATTAAACACAACATCGTTTGTATTTAAGTTGTGACTTCCACTCAGTTTGACCTTCTTTTTTTTTTCTCCACAAACTTTCCCCTCTGGGAACAGTTCGATGCTGTTTGTTGGAGCTGATGTGGGTGGTGTGAGCCATGCAACCCTGCCACCCTGCTCCAGTGTCCTCGTCTGTCCCTGTCTGGCCTGCCCACCCCTCCACCTCCCTCCTGTGGTGTCCTTTCTGAGGGCCAGCTCCTCTGAACCCAAACAACAGTTCCATTTGTTTTGCCGGGGCTGGGAATGCACTCAGCCATCTTTAGCTGTGTTTCTGCCAGCCCCACTGGATGCCAAACCTGTGGACCTTACTCATATGCCAGCTCTTCCCTTTCTTTTGCTTTCTTTCACTCTGTCTGCCGAAGTTTGTGACAGTGCCAATGTCTAAGTCAGTGGTGAAGGGTCCTGAGAAGGGACCATCTGTCTGGCTATGTGATAGTGAACCTATCACACTGTGTACGTCAGTCAGAGTAGATGTTATTGAACGAACACATTCCACTGCAGTGAATGAATGGTTGCAAAATCTCCTGATCTGGTTAACCAGCAGAAATATATGTTTTAGATTAGTGATACATAATATTATTTGTGTTTTGTTTTCATTAGATCTGCATGGTTGGTAAATAACAAACATTTCAACCCCTGAGTTACTTTGCTTCACTATCAGCTACTTTCTTATACTTTCTTATTGTTTCCATCAGTGTTTCTTGCTGAGGTAGAGTTTACTTTTGGCACTTTTGGTACTCTGTTTTTTAACTTTTAACTGTGGTGTTGAAGCTTGGAGCACTGATTCTGCCTCTCTAAATGCTCTTATTGAACACCTGGAAACATTTTACAAACCAGTTTTCTCATGTGGCATATACACTCAGAATACATGCACAAATAGCAAGTAAAGAGAAATGCATATTACACTTTCCACTTTTTTCTTTCTGCCTGTAACTATATATTCAAAATCCATGCATATTTACATACATTCCTTTTGTCCTTTCCTATTTATAGAGCAGTGTTTTTTTTCTTCTTGTGCAAGTTTAAATGAATATATTTTTCCAGCTATTTGCATTTGAACAGCCACTGCTCATTGGAGACAAATAGGCCATGGACTAGACGTAAATGCCTCATTGCCTAACACTCCTCCATCACCGTTGTGTGTGAGATGGATGAGTGAGTATGTGTAAACACTGCATAGTGTCCCAGCATTGTTTGAAGTGCAAAACCAATATCTTCACATTGCTCTTGAAGGACTTAAGGAAACACAAGTAGCTGATAGCAATCACTCAGTCTCAGGGATCAGGTTGTAATCATTACTTCAAACAATCCTTGATGCCCAATGGTTTAGTCAGAGAAACTATGTGCAAACTCATAGAAGTACATACTATATATATCCTGTAGTATATTTAAATGACTAGGACCTCGGGTAAAAGTTTGCTCCTAGTTTTAAAAAGTTTGGGAGCTGATGTTCTTCATGTTTATTAGACTTTTCATGAGTCAAACACAAACATAAACACAAATACTTGAAGCTTTTTCTAGATTCTCTTTTAACTTTTTAAATTTGGGCAAGCTGGTGTCATCTCCGTCAACTTGACAAACAGGAAAACAGAGAAAGTGGGCAGAAAGGTTCGGCCAGGGAGGGCTTCCTCGGCTGAGCGGAGAGAATGAAGAAAGGGGAGTAATACGCTCTGTCTGGTACATTACCCATGAATGAGGCCTGAGCATGTCAGGGGACTCATAGAGGATGCACTCTGGCCTTAGGACACAAAGAGAGGGCAAGGCCAGTCACTTTGTAGCACTTAAATCCACCGCTCCTGCTTCCACACATCATTCCCTTCAGTCATTTTTGAGCTTTTTGACGATTTGTTTTTTGGATCCACCTCACATCCTCAACAAGTGCATGACCCTTAGCTATTTGAATACGAGTGTTTGTGTGCTTTAACAGTTTAACAGACAAATCTACAAGTTATTATTTTAGATGGCTTCACAAGTTTCATGTAATTTGAGCAACACCCTAGTTTTGCTAAAAAAAAAAACCCTAAAAATATAACAATACTATTAACAGAGAAATTAATTAAATTCAAAGGAGATTTTGCCTTGTCCCTTTTCTTACATTTATCTTTGTGTCAAACCAAGATCAAGCATCACCTGCCTTCTTTCCTCTCCGGTTCTTATCTGTGTTAGTGGGCAACACCTTGTAAACAACTAGCCATTTGATCTCCATGCCCCATCTCTATCCACTTTTAGAACCAAGTGGCCCCTTAATGGTGATGTCCCAGCTGGTATGGGTGAGTCCAGACTTGTCGCACAGCCTTAGCCCCCCCCTCCTCTCAACAACAGAGGCCCTCCCTGTGAATCATGGAGATGCCTTAGAATGGATATGCTCATCTTTCAAGTAAATTGAGCAGCGTTATCATCTGGGACTTATTCCTGACAACAGTTACTATGTAGGAGATCTGATTATAGCCCCATACTTGGTCTTCATGGCTTATTCTGCAGTTATGAGGTCATGAACACAAGAGATGTTCATGACCTCAGTGACATGTTTATATACTGAGCTTAATCCGGGGCACCAGCAGGGAGTGTAGGCTCTGCATTCCTCTTTATGTGCATTATGATCTCCTGACCTGTAAGATTATGTTCATTATGATCTGTACCTGGAGTGTATCATTACAGGTGATGAAATTGGCCCAAACTACTGTACATCAGAAAAGACAGACACAAGAGAAATGATACTTAATGTATGAAAAGTACTCTGCGATGACTGAGTGCATGTGATGCCACGATTTAACTGTCCGATAATGACGTGGTACTTCAGTTCTGCACATTAGTGTATTACACATGAGTGTAATTACTGTAATAAGGCAGTCTTAACGTAGCAAGGCAATGCTTCATTCTGTACTTATGTTTGATAATCCTATGCATACACACCGAACATGTTCAGTGTTTTTTGGAATGGAATTCACTCATCATTTATTGGATTAGTTTTACTTTATTTCTTTATTGTCTCTATTTTAATTCTTTTCATTTAAACACTAGGTAAGAGGCGAGTTACAATAGAGGGGGATGTAGAAGAGAAAACTCAGACAGGGTTCATTGTCAGACCAAAATGGATCACAGGTAATCCCAGATGTAAGGGTCTTAACAACGTCACAATCTCCTGGTAAAATTCATGTTTTTCCAAGAAACATATTAGGTTGCACATCAGGTGGTGATGCATTTTTGGCATTCAGACGAGCAGTTTTGGACAGTTTCAGTAGATTTGATCTGCCTTAAGAAGATGCACCCAGACGTTTTAAGATATTTTGTTCTGCAGTGCAATACAACTGCTACACAGACATTCACTGCAGACAGTATTGTGTGGGACTTGGCAGACACCCCCTGAAGCGTCTTTTGAAAAAGGTTACCTTGTTTGCCCCTTGAGCTATTTTCGCTCTGCCTCTCTGTCTGGACTCGCCAGTCTGTGAAAATACTCCTCACTAACCTTACCTCCTCCTCTCTCCCTCCCATCTTATATCTGTCATGACATCACCAACATCAGGTATCCAAAGCAGACAGCAGTAAACGGACATTTATTTAATAAGCATTATTAACACACCTGCTTTGCAGCACATTCCTGATTACACGGTCTAATAGGATGGGCACTTCGAGTAGGATTAGTCGAGCCTGGGGGCCTACACCTGAACTTTAGTCCTACTCTTATATGCAAACATTTCCTCACTCGCACAAAAAGAGGTTGCGGAAAAGTCTATTGTAACCCAGCTCTGACGGTGTGTTTGATCAGCAGGTTTAACCCCAACACACCAAAGGCTGTGATCCACCCTGTTTATCTGATATTTGTTTTTAAATTGAAAGAGTAGAAAATTATGACTTGAAAGAAAAAATCTTCCAGAGAACAAAATCTCGTCTGTATGCACTGAAAACACTGTAGTTAACACCGCAAGTTAAATAGTGTGGGTGCATGTCTGTATATTTTCTGAAACTACTTAAATCAAGTTTAGGGATACTGAAAATGGTCTTTTGTTAAATAATCAAGTCATATACTTTAAGTAAAAAAGGATTGTGTTGGCCCTGGTAGCACATGTGCTCCATGTGTTAAAGGCTGAGTTCTTGCTGCAGCAACATGCTGGTTGTGTTTGTGCTTAATCCAAGTGATCTGTAGTCAAGTTGTTGCATTGTACTAAAAACTCAATCTTCCATGGCACTACACCAGCTTTGGCTCTGCATTGGAGTTTTAGGTGAACTTAATTTTGTTGTTTTTTTTTTTTTTTAAGTCACCCATCAAAGTATTGCTGAGCCACTGTAATGTACATCAGAGTCAAAATCCTAATGATGTGTTTGTTTTCGGTAGCACATGTTTTGTCATGCCCAATATGCAATTTGTCCTGTTGCTAAGTGCAAGTATAAAAGAAAATCTGTCTCGTTTCCCACACAGAACATTATTCTTTCCAGTCCCCAAGTGGGTGGTGGTAATTGTTGTCAATTTTGCCTCTTAAACTGTGGGCACAGCACATAATTGTCCCTGTACCACCGACATGTACCAGATTTGCAAAACCACCTATTCATCCTTTTTTATCGTTGTGGATATGTGAGCACCGATTTAAAGCATTTCCCCCGGTGTGCCATGTTGCATTATACCATGAAGAAATTGTGGGCTGGTAGTATTGGCTTGTTTTTTGGTGTTGGTTTGCAGAGTCGAGGCAATTTTGGAAGCAGACGCATATAAATAATAAATGTTAACTTCATTATATTTAAATGGGAAAAAAAGATTATTTTTATGTAACCAAATTACAAAATCAGATTCCGTTAGATCAGTGTATCCCTACATGCATTCTTCTTGCACGTGGCGTGTTATGTCAGTCTTGAAGTCTAGTCACTACCCCTCAGGTTTAAGCAGTAATTGTGAGGGAATGAACAAAATGTCTAGGGATATGACTAAGCCCCCTAAGACCTAATAGGGGCTAATGGTGAAATGTTAAAGGTCTCTGATGTGATATGACCAGAATGACCCTATGTGGGTTAGCTTGCAGGGAGTCTGCCTAATGTCTGCACCCTGCGGCATGACCAGTCCTCTGCACTGACATCCTCTCAGAACACTCTGCTTCTGCTGATTAGATTCGGGCACTTACTGGACGTGAATCAAATGATTTTGGGTGTTTGAGAAGCAGCTATGACACAGTTTCCACATGAAGGCTGCAGTAGCTTTACTTTAACGTTGTGGATGCAGATACATAAGCGGGATACATGTCCTTTGCTTTTACTCTGGGAAAAGGCCAGAAATCTTTTATTTTCCAATGTACGCAGCAAGACGTTAAAAGCTTTTTTCCGCCTTCCTGCTCTATTTAAACACTCCTTTAGTGTCTGTCGTGCAGAAGGGGCTTTCCGCTATACAAAATGTATGATATTGTGTCCTCCTTTCTTTGGTAATCCTAGCCTGTGGAAAGATAGACTGTTTATCACCTGTGGAAATGAACTGCCAGTCATTGACAATGGAGAGGATGGCATTCCAACTCTCACAATTACTGCTGAAAACTGTATACATCCGGACAATGGCATGTTTAACGGAAGCGTTTATGTGTAATGATCTCTTGTAATTGAGGCCTTTTGAAGTAATGCATGGGTGTTGAGGGCTGTTATTGTTTACTTGACATGCACACCAAACAGTTACAGTACGGTCACACCTCCAGTGGAGTCACTTCACCACAGAACATCAGTGGTAGGAGAAGGACGCTAATTTTAAATACCACAATTCAAAAACACCAAGTTTGAAGTCCTTCATTTGAAATCTTACCCAAGTATTATGCAGAAGATATACCTATATAAATATAAGTATAAAAGTAAAAGTACTCAACAAAATGGACTGTGTTATTTGAATTCTAAGTTACTTGTACTTTTCTCGATTATTTTAATTTGATACTACTTGATACTACTATACTTTCGCTATAAACCTATAATGAGCATATAAAATGCATTGCATTGTTATAAAGTCAATTAAAACACCTAATAGTATATAAAATAGTAGAATTAGCCCTGAACATATTTTCAGTAGTGTCTCTAACTATAAGATGATGCAGGTGATCCCCCTGTAGTACTTCTGTTCAGTCTGGCTGGTCTGAACAGACAAACCCAAAGGGTCTTAATAAAGACAGATGAAAGCATTCGAAAGGCAGCCAGACAATGAAAATGAACAGTTCTTTGTGCAACTAAACAAGCCACTGCCAAGTTTTGGACCAGGTCCAGCCACCACAACAATGCTCACTCAGCAAACTATGCTTTATCCGCTTTGATTTGATTTGACTTTGATTTAGTAATTTATGTTCATTTGACTCTCATCCAAAATGTACTAATTTACTCCCCACAGGGAAGGCTTCACTTAATCACTCGGAGGTAATTTGCTGATAACACTGGAGAAGAGTTCTTTCTCAAGGCTCTCACCTCATCCGCTGCTGAGTAGGTTTTAGGTACTGTACATGTTGCACAACAATATATACAGTTACCATCAACCGATAACCTCTGTCATTACCTTCCTGAGTGCCTGATTAAGCAGATGAATCATTCAATGAAATGTTGTACATTTAATGAATTGTGAACGGCGGGCATGAAGAGCATTTTTTGTGATTTGGATTCCCTGAAAGCCACTGAAACCACCCTATTATTATCACCCTGGTACTGTAGAATTGGTTGAACATAAAATAAGGGTTCAGTCTTATTTCAATTCATCACAGACAGCTTCCCCGTTTTCTTTTGTTTAATACACATTCAGGACGTTTGTTTAAACAAGTTTCCAGGATGCTTGGGATTGGTGATAATGATTTTGAGCTTCCCAGCGTAGCTCTGACAGTCAGGGGACGGCTTGTGTTTGTAACAGAAATCTCAATGAAGTGATAGTATAATTATCCCCTTTAGTTTAGACATTTGTTTGACTCACTGCTTCATTAATAGAGAGGAATACAAACACACCACCAACTGGAGACATTTTTCGCTGTCATCATGCAGACTTGCTCGCCCTTTAGAGCATCACTCAGAAAGTGGATCTGAGAGAGTGGATTCTCTTCTGTAACACGGTTATAACATTAACCAAGTATGTATTCTGTCATGCAATTTCCTACCGCGGTAGGTTCTGCATGCAAGTAGAGAAAAACTCCACATACAGACGTTGCTCAGGTATCTAGATTATTGTAATACTTGCACCTGGTTTATGTTTTCTCTTGCCATGTGCAAGCTTCATGCCACCCATGCTTTTTATGTTTATTTCCCAAATTGACTAAACTAAAAAAAAAAAAAGAAAAGAAAAACAAATCTGTCTTTAGTTCTCTAAATCTCTACTCTGCAAGCTTCACCACATTTGTTTCTGTTCCTGCGAGAAACACGATCCAAACTCAGCCAAAGATGTTAATGAAGGGTCTTACACTCAGGTGATGTTACAGCACTCCCGGCCAAAACCAACTACCAGCGCATAAATATGTTGTGCAGTCCAGAAAGTAAATGAAACATAACAATACACAAAGCCTTGTTTTCCATCCATGTCATAATTAATTGTGTTTTATTTATGTATTCAGTTTAGTTTATGTTTTAGATCTGTGTTCTAGTTCCAGCACAGGGAAACCCCACAGTTTATTAGAAATTGAAATGGAGAAAAACAGAGCTGTTTATACTGTAGGTTAGTGGTTTGATGATTCACGGCTCTCAAGTATCGCACTGGGCTTCATCAAGTCCAACAGCTTGTATTGGACATCGGTGTTATTGACCAGAAATTTAAACATCTAATAATAACCACTGTTGTGGTGCTGTTTCATTCAAAACGACCTCCCTCAGTGAATGTCACATGTCCCTCTTTGCCTCTCGCTCAAAGAAAACACAGACTTGGATCTGTGTAGCCCCTACTCGTGTGCCGGCGCTGTGCTGTAAACGATATTCTTTACCCACAGCACGCTGTGCTCCATCTTGTTCATGCTGATCAGTTTTTTTTTTTTTACCTAAAGCCTTCAGACACAGCAATTTCTGCACTCACTGTAAAAGGAATCAGTTAAATTATTATTTTGTTAAAAATGTACACATTATAAACAAAAATATTCTTTAGAAAGACTCTTATTATTTAGCATTGCCTGATTGAAAAGCATTCATAAAAGACTGATAACTCTCCCTCTCCTGTTACTGGAGAAGATGTACAGTATAACTTTGTAGGATTTCTTACAAAACTACAGTATTTTTAAAATTGCAGTTTTGCCTCACATTGTGTAATGGGTGTGTCGTATTACATCTCGTCAAAGGTCACATCATTTGGTCACATTTTTGTAGATGCCCCATATTAATGTATCTCATTCTGTGCATAAATGGAGTAATAGCGTAAACAGATTTAGTCGATGGGTCTGTGAATAAATTGGTAGCTGGACTGTTTGGTCAGAAGTGCTCTTCAACTATTGTAGTAAGGGACAAAGTTAGTAAACTGTGACTTGTTTGAGATATGACGCATCTCGTTCTTAGCCACTTAATGTTCTTACTCACCCTCAACAGGTGGTAGACATCCAGATGGCTACTTGAATGTTACATCCGATAGACCACTTGCTTTTAGCCATTAATTAGTTCATAAGTTCTCTCAGCGTGTAGCACGGAGGTAGTTACACTGCCAAGTAGATAATGCGTTGCGGCGTGTCCCACCCTGCAGAACTTATGGAGCTCAGCACAAGCTGAATCTTGCCTGCCCTCTTTGCACCTTCAGTATATAATACATTAATGTGATCCAAATGTGATTAGGTTCCTAATAATTGTTGGCACACGATCTGGCAGTTGTGATCAAAACAGGTAATTTGTTAAAATTGAAGCTTTCAAGATGATTCATCTTGAGCCTCACATAATGAGAGGAGATATGTAAGCATATATATCATGTTTTGGTAGCTGTGGAATTGTAGGAAAGTCATAAGTGTGTTTACTTAATTTAAAACCACAAGGATTGTACTTTAATCCACGGAGTGGCTTTGTTGTTATCCTTAAGATGTGTAAACAGCATTTCTGAAATGTTAATTTAGAAGTTCACTTATCCATGAACAGTTAATAACATAGTTTAAAATAATGTCACAGCCTGGGAGGCCACAAGAAATTAATTTGAACAAAATGATCACCTCTTTAAAAGAAAAGGGGGGTGCTGTGGAAAGATCTGTTTTCCTTTTGTGCTGATGTTGCTCTGTTCAGCTGTTTAAAACCAGCCCAAAGAAATGCCATCGGCTTTAGCTTCCTCATGTAGCTGGAACAATAATTCTATTTTCAGAGTCCACTGCAGTCACTTGACATTGCAGAAAGTGCAATGATAACTTTTGATCAAACTGTGTTGGGAATAGTCCAAGCCGGAAGTGGCTAGTCAACTACTGTCCTCTGTCACATTTTGCACATGGTGAACTTGCAGGTCTTGGCACACATTGGGTGGTGGCTGTGCTCAATGACTCATGTGGCGCCCAGTGTCTGAAACTTTCGTCAAACGTCTGGCACATGGTGTGTGTGTCATTGTGGCCTGTGACGCTGGTGGCTCTAAATTCCCCAGTGGCTGCTGATTGGTTGTGTAGAAGATGAGGCACAGGTAAGGGCCAATCAATGAACCTTGAGAAGGAAACAACACAGTGTGAGCAACTCTGTTACCAAATGGCTCTAACTAACTTGTTAAGATCACCATTACAATACCTTGCACTTGCGTCATTACTGAGTGGAAATGTCTAATTATTGCCAGTACACTTAGAATAATAAACAGGATGAATATTGTGCATCAGTCACCAATAAGAACATTAAGTGATATTTTAGTTTTAGAAGTTTTTGCATTTAAGAATTTTTGGACTTCCTTTTCTCAACAGGAATATGCAAATGTTTCCACTTTTACATTTCTGATGTCAGAAAAGTACTTTGAGGTTATTGACAAAAACAGCAAGGAGATTATTTTTATTATAACATTTAACCAGGCAATCAAAAGAGACACATGAGGCACACAACAAAACACATCCTGTCACACACAGGAATATACAAGCAGCATCACAAACAACAGACATCCCTACAGAGGTCCAGAATAAGCTTGTTACAGCAAAATCTACTGCAATAAAATCACTTTCTAATAATAATAACTCACAATAACGTTTTGATCACGGAGCAGACTGTAGTCATGTTCAGTTAAAATACTGAATTTAAGGTGGAGGGTCATAATTAGTTTGATGTCTTTTGTGGGAAGGGGACACGTCAGAATGACGGGTGAGCAAAATTCACATCCTCTATATGTATATAAAAAAAAATAATGTCAGTCTCTCACAAGATTTGTTGTTTTCACACAGCGCTGACAGCTACCTAGGATATGACACCAACACAGCCCTTTGAATTTTGATCCAGTCATAAGTGTGCGTGGTACTGTTGTGTATGCTATGTCAGATGTCTGTTGATTGACCGTCTTTATCATCACAAGTCGTGATGGGTCTTGATGGGTGTGTTCTGTCCTCCCTCTGCTTGTTTTTGATTGTCACAGGCTCTGTCTGTTTTTTTTCATTAGGGAAGGAAGAGCTGGTGATATTAAAAGGCCTGGAGGGGGGCATGTTGGCTCGTACATAGACACTGATGCTCACGACAAAAGTGATGCTATGCTGAACGCCGCACAGCGTGTCACTTTTGTGTTGGCTTGCCCTTTGTTTTTTCACATACCTCATCGGTGGATCGAGCTTCGGTCAGTGCTTAATCATCATAAGGGCAGTCTGTGAGCTATAACCTCTCTTAGTCTTTTCATCTAGATTTAATCATCAGTAGTAAGCATTCAGACCAACAGACAATCAGTAACAGTTTGCTGCAGCCCCGTCAAATTATTCAGCAGATGTCAGTATCCCTCACTGGACTGCTTTTGCCTTAAGAGAGTTAAGTAATGTTGCAAAAGTAGAAGTGAGCCAATATAATCTGTCTTCTTCTCTCTGCAGAATAATAATTAAGAGAACTTCCAAAAGGGCTCGTTGCCAGTCTTGTAAAGATGACATCATTGCGCAATGTCAAATAATTTTTATCAGCTAGACTGCCAAAGATTGGAACTAATGAAAACTGCAAATTGAGTGCAGTCAGCATTTCAAACAGACATTCTTTTTGAATTCTTCTAATTTCCCATTAAAGCCTCTCTTTCGGATGCCAAATGAAGATGAATGTGCTCTAAATGTTAAAGGTCCAGCTGCTGCATAAATATTTCTGGTGCAGAGTTTAGGCACAGCATTAGCAGATAGACCACCAAAGTGTTTTTATATATTTTAGGGATTAACACACTATTTTATGAGAGGCAGAGAAGCATTTAGATGTTCAGCAGCAGATGCAGTTGCGTGGTTCTTTTAACTTTTTATGCTTATGTGATCTCCGTATCAACCTTCATCAAAAGAAATCGTAAAATACCTCTGGTACTGGTACAATGACGGTATAAATATAGAATAATTGTGCAATCGGTGAGATCAGATTCTCTCTACGTGTATGCTGAGTGAGCAGACGAGGCTGATGGAGGTACTGAGGGGGATGAGCAGCAGGAAAGCAGACAGGCAGAGAGGGAGGGGGGTCAGGTGGCGTGACTTTTTACTCCGCGGCTCACTGACCTTGACAATGGAGCCACAGCCAGCGACTCGGATAGCTCTCTCCGATAGCGTCTCTTGCTCTCACTCTCTGCCTCGCTGTCTGTTTCTCTATCTCACTGTCTCTCTCTTCCCCTCTCCTCCTCTCATCACCTCTCCACTTGCTCGTAGCGAGTCTAGCCTGCTGGCTGTGGCAGCCGAAATGCACCACAAACTCTCTGCTGCAGCTCACCCCCTCTTACCTCACGTCTGCTCTTTTTCCAGACAAGCGGGTTTAAAAAGTCAACTGCGTATTGAGCCGTCTAGACTGAAGCCGGTCAGCAACAAACCCTCCCCACCCCCAACTCCCCTCCCCAACCCCAGACTTGTGAGTTGCTGGGTACAGTGGAAAAACGGATGAGGAGCAGGTGACCTTGCTCTGTCCCTGATTTCTAAATGCAAAACGGCTCTATGCCCACATTATATAAACACATTGACCACAATAAAACAAAAGCCAAACACAACTTGTCCTTTGATTTGTCGACGGCGTGAAGGGAGGTGTTCGTTCACTATAATATTCTATGAAACATCCACCGATATGAGCCCTAATGTTAAGGGCTATAATATTAGCTGACACGCAAAACTATTTCCTTTCATGTTTATCTCCTCTTCTGAATACGTAAAATTCACATTCAGCACATGAATATACAGTAAAGTTATATGACAGTTTTTTACTGTTTACATGTAAGCCAGATAACTCAGTCAAGTGCCCCTTTTTTCTTTTTTTTTTTACAAGGTGTTAGACCTTTAAATGAGAGCACACTCTCTCCAGATAAAATACAAAGCCAGAGAGAACTTCCCACTCTGCTGCCTGTTAGTCTTTTGATCTTCAGTTTTATGAGTAATTTTTAACTTCCTGTTTTGGACGCCAGTAGCCACTAACTGATTTACTTTACACATGCTTGTCATAATTGTAGTTAATGTTTATTAACAGTGCCCAAACCAAATCATTTAATCTGGAAATCTACAGTATGAATCATCTGACTGACATCTGAAAAGTACAGTTTGTCGCATGTGCAATGTTCATGTTATATTAGCACTGAGAAAAAAGACAATTATTCTTGCATGTGTATTATTTTTCTCCTGTCAGTTGATGAGGTGTACTGTATGGCACCCCGAAGTGTGACATTCCATGTAAAGCGGCGCGTTTTTTTAAGAGGTGTCTCCAGCCAGCCAGTGGCCCTGCCATGTGCAGTAAGATGACTCTATCCTCCCTGGTAAAACAGCATTGACAGCGTCATTTTCCAACAGAACATAAAACTGGCACAATTAAGCTGTCTTTGAATGTCAGAGTCTGCTTTTCAATCTTGTGTTACACTCGTGTGATTTAATCATTTAATAACGTAATTTAATACAGACATGTTTGAAAGCTACTTCAGCCCGACAAATCCTGTCAGGTATTCAGTTCTCGATCATTTCTGTCACCTCGGGGTAATGCGAGTGATGCCACTCGTATCATTAGCTCGTCTTGCCGGTGTGAAGTTAATAGACTGTGGGATGGGAGACTGATTATGTGAGCCTGAACAATCCCAAAGTCTGTGACCTCTGAAATGCTTTACAAGCAGGACAACAGAAAATTGCCTCGGTGGTGGCTGGAGAGTGAGCAACACCTTGTGGAACAAAGTGCCAGACTCCTGTCTGGTTATCAAATGTCTGTAGAGTTCACAGAAGGAAATAAAGTAGCTGAAACTTTGTCACTTCTACAGATGGTTACCAGAAAGTTCACACGACTGTCAATCACCAATTACTACATTGTCACAGTGTGAGGCAACATATTTGGCAGAGAAACTCTGAAGTTATATTTCCGTGCAATCTTGCTAGGTGGCCTCATGTCAGACTGCACTACTAAGACGGAGAGAGTCCAGATGTTTTTGCTAGTAAATATATCTGACTCTTGGTGAGCCAGTTTTAGAGGTACTGTAACATACGTTTCCATAGCACCTATTAACCTCTGTTTGCGTGTGGGGTGTGTGAGTGATTACACAAAAAAGGAGTGCAGACCCTCAGTGTCAGGAGAGATCTCACAGACGTGTACCCATTTCTTCATCCATCCCACCTTGGGAGGTGATGGTTGGAAAACCAGTCAAGCGGCACATATTGATTACCCTCTAGAGAATGTGTGCTAGACCTTCGAAGCACAATATGTGAAGCTACTTAGAAACTTCTCGTTTCTTTGATGGTTTATCTCTCTTACATCTTTGTGTATTTCGCTAGTGCAGCCCTCCCGCCCACCATCATCTCCGCTTTCTTTTCTTTTCCCACCCATACAGCCTTTCTCATCCTGTCATCCCTGGACCTGGTGGTCTGTCCCCTTGGGAGGTTAAGGGGCACCATGGGTGAGAGGGCAGTAGGCAGGTTGTGTGGGCATCGTGCTTGCCTTTTCCCACAGCCCGCGTCAAATGCAGCTGAACCCTGACCCCAGTGGGTCCTCACTCTCAAAATCGGTGTGGAACGCAGTTCAGGCAGCCAGACCCTATTCAGGACTGGACTTTCCATTGGAGGAGAAAAGAATCTCCCCCCATCCCAATTGTGGTCAGTGCTCTCCCTTTGTCTGCTGGTCAAGCAGGGTCGGACGACCGGCCGCCACTGGCGGGGACAAGACTTCCGAAAAGCCTATTCAGCATGTGATTTGACCCCCAGGTTCCATTGCTGACTCACAGGGATCAAACGCTGGGAATCTCGGGGGGGTTCTCTTCCATGGAGTTTTTCATCCATTGAAATTTACCCTTTTGACAAAATTCAAAATGGCTAATGATTTTCTAAAAGTTTCCTTGATGGCATAGCAATGATTTACAAATGTGCGACTCTGAAAAGTTTTATCCAAGTTCCACAGAAGCAGCTAGGGAAGACTTCTGGTTCAGTCTTGTTTGTTCTTCACTTCTTAAATACCATTTTACATAATTAACTGAGTAAGGAGCACATGGGTACATCCTTCATCCTTGACAGCTGTGGTATGAAAATGTTTGTCAGTCCTGTGTTTTCCTTTTTTGGGCTGGGCCACAGAATTGGCTGTATACTCGTGGTTTCCCGGTAGTGATTAAAACAAGTCAGAAGCAGTTCTGTAACAGAGGAAAATAATAGTGCAGAAAAATAAACACTTTTCCCAAAGTATATCACATCTCACCTTTGACGCTGTTTTGACGCATTTTCACATGTGAAGATGTGGTCATGATTTCAAATAGGGGAAACTATGCAAGGCAGAAAGAGTAGGAAAATCCAGGGACCTTGAATTTCAAATATGACAGTCCCATGGCATATGAGAGTGTATCCGTGTGTCTCTGAGAAAAGGTGAATGTGTGTGAGTGTGTGTGCACTGTGCAGACTCCAACTTGACGCATGGTTTAAATCTTTTGCAGAAGGGGAGCACTTTGATTGTAGTGCCGCGTGCTGTGTGCTAAAGCGGGGGCCTGCTGCAGCTTTAAAGCTGGTCAACTGTCAGGACTGGAGCGTGAAAGGGGGGCCCCAGAGTGAAAGGGGTGGAGAGTCCCACTCGGGGGGTCCTGCAAGAGGAGGGGTGGCTTGTAACGGACCTCCTGGGCTTTGAGGGCCCTCTGTGTGGGCTGCTACAGCAAGGCGGCCCTCTTCACAAGAAGAAGAGAGGGAGGGCGGCGGGCTCAAGGGAAGGTGCTGGCGCATTGGCCCCTGCAGCAGGGAGCTTGGGCAGGACGCCAGCTTACCCGTCCCACAGACCAGATGTTCCTTGTCAGGGAGCTCTGGCCCTTAATAAATTGAGTTACTGTAAATCTGTAATAAGGCAAGGCAAACATGGGCACCCGACCTCCCCCACTACACACACATCCCAAATATTCTGCCCTCACAGACTTGTCTTAGTGTCCCACAGGTCAACCCCTGGTGAAGGGGCCATGTCCCAGCTACTGAACCTGCCAATTACTTTCCAACCTACACAAGAGGACGGATGTTTTTCTTCCCCTTTGCCCCCAACTCGCACGCTAACTATAGAAAATGTCATTCATACTTCTCGACTGTAAAGTCACCAGTTTTCTAACCTTCAGTCCTTGATCTTTTTCAGGGATCTGGCCCATAAGGAAATATATATTGAGATGTTATCATAGAACAGGAAGTCATGGCATTACGCCTGTTAGTCGTCCAATTCATTTGCTCATCTGTTCCGATAACTGATCTGGTTTTGGCTTGCTCAGAATTATTAATTTGGAAAGCAGAAATTTGTAGAACAATCATGAAAGAATGATAAGATCACATTATATAATTTTTGTATGATTCAGCTGAAAGCGGATAAACATTATTGAATTATCACCCAGCCCTAATCCCCTGTGTTTAGTTATGTTTGAATGTGTGTTCAGCAAACACACACTGCATCTGTTGTTGCCACTACCAGACTTGAGGCATGGGTCATTTACCCAGGTAAGAGCAGCCAGTGTTTTGGGAAGTCATCTGATCTGCTGCAAGAAAAATAAAAATAAATGCCTCTGTGCTACTGAAAGGGTCAGGAAGAATGTCCCCTGTGCGGTCTTGCTTAGATTTACAGCGCCTCTGAGGATGGTTCTGATCTGGCAGTGGTCAGTTGGCTTTGAAGAGGAGTGTACCGCGAGTGAATCACTTTGAACCTGCACTGAACTGAGCCTGAGGGAGACCCATGGTCCCACCTGAGTAGAACAGAACAGTAAATCTAAAGGCAGCTCAGTTTTTGCACTGTGACAAGGGGACTTAAGTCAGTAATTTGTTGCCTGCTGAATCCCTTGGTCCAACAATTCTACAACTGTGGCTTGGTTCCAGGGTGGCCTCAACGCTTTTACGTGCTGGCTAGCCTGGATCGTTTCCACAGCAAATGAAAGGACTAAATTGAAAGTCCATATCTTTCTGTCTTTCTCCCACTCTCCATGCTCTGACTTTAGGTTTATGATCCTTGTAGTATGTTTTTGTCACCATGGGTTTTTTTAAAGGTGTGGTATGCCTTTTTCTTCTGCGTTTGTTTCTAAGCCATGCTGCATGGTTCTGCATTCATTTGAGCTCCTGTGCACACCTGCAGTTATTAGTAATTCTAGCTAGTGCTACTTATAAAACATTTGAAACGTCAAGATCTTCAACTGCGGCAACTGTGCACGGTTCCTCATTGACGAATGGCTTGTTGGTCTTCTCGTTCCGAATATATGATCGCCACTAACTAGATAGCCAATGTATTTAAAACACAAGAAATGTGAGGGAGCCAGTAGAAAACAACACATGCTGTACAAATGCAACATTCAGTAATTGTGTCTGAGAGATCAGAAATCAGGCACAGTGAAACCAGGCCCTGTCCATGTGGAGTTCATGGACCAAACTATAATTCTCTCCCAGTCGTGTCCTTGCTTGGTTTGTTTCGTTTACCCAGTTTCAACATCTGTGTCTGACTTGCAGTCTATGCTGCAAATTAATGAAAGCAAGAAGCTTCCATTGGTTTGTGTCCGTTTGAGAGACTGTGGTGGTCGAGCAACATAGAGGATGACCGAGGACAGGGAACACTGGTTCTCTGGTATTGAGAAAGATGGTAAATAAAACAAATAAAACGGTGCTTTCTGATTGTTTCAGAGCAACCTAACCCTGGTGCTAATTGCTCCATAATTTGATTTGGTCTGAATGCATCCTTATGCTCTTTCTGTGCTGACTCTCACCTGCTAGCTATCCCAACAAAATTCAGGGGGGGGGGGCCTCCTGAAGTCCTCACTTTAGGTAATCTGAAAACAAAAGTGGTAGTGTCATGTGCCTCACCTACAGCGAATACTTTCACTTAACAGGTGATCAGGTCATTATCTACCTTGAGTAAGGTTCACGGACAGTAATCCCCTCAGATGGAAAACTTTGAGCCCATTGCTCAAGGTGTTACATTGCCTAAATAGGCTTTAGGTTTTACTTGCTGGCCAGTGAGCTGTTTCATTTGACACCTCCCACAGTTTGTGGTGCAATGTTTGTTTTTTCACAGGCTTCCCAAGTGTTCCTCTCTTGGGGACCTCCGGGCTTTCTCGTGTCTTTAAGGCTCTTTAGGTAAGCCGGAAAAGCAAACAAAGGCATATCTATTATATGGTAAGTGGATCTCACATTACCCTCCCATTTCAATGCAGTCGCCAGTGTGGGCCACTTTCCAAGTGACTGATATTTTCACAGGGGCCAACATGTCAAGGGATGGTGTAATTGATTGTCTTGGATATTTGAGTATGCCACTTTCCCTAGTTCAGAGACCCCCTAATGCTTCCTTCTCCAGTTATATAGCTTACTCGTGTGGTGAGGTTTTGACACATGACAGTGAAGCAGGATACACATGTGGTCATGGTACATATTAGGACAAGGGCATTGGAGGCCTTCCTCTAAGTGACTGAGGCACAAAGCCAATACTATACTAAAAAATCCCTTCTAAAATACATATTGCCTTAACATATATAAAGATATGCTGTGCTGCTTTCTGCTGCCTTTCCTATAGGTCACTTTATGCACACATGCTCTTAAGTAGCCTTTGAACAAAGGATGTTATTTTTGTTGAAAAAGGATCCCTGCTGAAGTTTATCCAAATGAAAACCTCAAGGCTGAAATCATTGGGTCTCCAATGAGTTTATTGAGTAAAGCTCTCCTTGCTCCACAGAGGAGTTTTGATAGTTGCCTGCAGGAAAGCAGCGTTTGAAGGATAACATATCTGTTTGAGTAAGCCTTTTTATCAGCTTCTCTTTATGTTTTGGCTTTTTAAACATGGCTGAAAGGCAAAATCTTCTCAAGTGAACGTTTCCTGTTCTTCATTTTATGATCTTATTACTTAAGCAGGAAGAGATTATTGGTATTATTTGATATTATTGAATTTAGTTTCGATATTTTTCTCAGACTTTTGGAACCTGGGGCAACTGCAAGAGCCAGACTCTACAAAAAAAAACTTGCCCTAAATGAGAAATTGAGAGTTGACAGCGCAGGTCATTTAACTTTCTTTGACGATACTGATCTGCTGTCGGAGTGTATCCAACAAACCTGCGTCTGTTCCATCTGGCTTTGCTGTTAGCCTCTGCAAGAATGTTAGAACTGACTTTAGATTTCCCAAATACATGTACATAGCTCAAAACCATTGAACCGCAGCAAGTCTTTTTATCAGAAAGATCCTGAAAATGGCATGTCAATTGAGTGTACTCTGTTGCCTTGGACCTCTGCCATAGTACCCTTGAGAAGGGCAATTAATCTGAATTACTTGGCACAAACTTGACCTCCAAAATGACTATAGGAAACACACAGGGCACAGATGAAATAATGAGAATGCTCCATGGAAAATGACTTAAATTTTGAAGTTAATAAATCACCATCACAATCACAACCAAAGGGGGTCATATTAAACTTAAAACCATTGCAAAACTGCGGAGGGGGATATAAACTTGTGAAGGATATAAATTTGTCAGCAGGTTTTCTCACATATATTCTCAGCAGCCAACATTATGCACATCCATGACTACAACTTGGCCTCAAGCATCTTTCTCTTCTCTCCTGTTTTTTTTTTCTTGCCTCTGTCTGTCTCTCTGTTGTGTTTAGTTGGTTAGGAGGCCAGAGCAGGGCTCTGTTGGCAGTCGACAGCCGCCAAAGCTCTTCTTTTATTCTAGCAGGAAATCTTCTTGAGTCGACATGATGCCAACATTGACCATCACATGTAGTAATCTGGCGTAGGTCAGGGAGCAGCTGGGTGCACGTGCCATGCATGCCCATCCACAGTCTTAAGGAGCCTGACGTTGGCTTGGCAGGGTTGGAGCTTAAGCTTAGTTGACTAGCTGTGCTGCCACTCCCAGCAGACACCGGGTCAGAAATTGTCCAACCTGAAACAATGTATCTGAAATTAAATGACATTTCCTCCTGACTCTTATTCACAAAAAGTTACTTCTGAATTGTCTCACTTGAGCAACCTGTGAAATTTAAGGAGAAAGTTGGAGAAAATGTATTCTTTCTAGGGGAAGCTTACAGTCTTGATGGCCAAGTTAACTTGTTGCAAGTTAACCCACAAATAGCCCAGATGCTGGTTCCAATAGCAATTAAAGCAACATTATGTAACTTTTCTACGATATAATAACAGATTTTAAATCATTATGATGCTACACTGACTTCTCTGTCATTTCCACTCTGTGCCCTGTATGCCTGTTCTCACACCTTGTAACTCTGGGTACGACCCGCAATAAGTACATAAAGCTTTACGGCACTAAGTCACACACCACCAACTATTTCACTCATTTTGGTGAAAGATGGACAGTAAAGTAAACTGCTGCAAACTATAGCTGCTGTTAGCTAATATTAACTTAGTTCGTTAGCCATGTTGCCTGAAATTCATGGCTGGAGCACGGAGGAATGCAGTCATGTGTGGCGAAGCAACTGAGGCAAAGACCGAGCAAGAGGCCGTCAGACAAGAGTAAATCTGGGACTGACTTTTAGTCACTGGTGAGAGCTTGGTGAAATAAAATCTGAAAGACAGACACCGAGCTGGGCTTCTTCTTGTTGGACTAGTAAATAATATCAGCGGGCTGCTATGTCTTGTGTTGTTGCACTTGCTTGAAGCAAAATTGTTGATTCACTAGTTTTTGATCATAAGTAATGGAATCTTGAGAAATGTCTGTAGAGTTGTCCATATTTACAGCACTGGTATTACACTCTGTAACTGTGGGTGCTGAATCTCAAAAATACCAATTTCTGTGCAAGCTTCGTTTAAATAAATGTACCTAGAAATTGCCTATATATACACTTTTGAGCCCTGACGGATCCCCCCACATTTCCTTCATTTAATAATTAAATGACTTGCATACTTGAGCTCTAATTCATATCTTCCATCATAAATCAGTTTGTCAAATCATACTTCCTGGAAATAATTGTTAAAACCAACTGCAAGCCATTCTGTGGAAAAATTATTCACCTTACATTCTTTGTGTGTGAACACATCAGATGTTTGAAAATTCCTGCATAATTTTGCAACATTGTTAGAAGCCATCAACAAACACAGAACAGGTGTCATCTGTTCATATTTAGGAGGCGAGACCGGGATTTCACTGATGTAGTATGACAAATCATCTGATTAAACCTCAACTCAAAAAACTTATGTGTGTTTTAAGTGGACCAATCGGTGTGTGATTGACCCCTCTTCTACCTTGTTAAAATTGGTGATAAATTTCTGTTAATCTGTAAAATGTTACAGTAATGCTGAAATTGATCATACTAAAAAAATACATATAAAAACCATTCAAGTTCTCGGTCTTTGCACTATCCAAGTTGCACATCTAGTCATGCTCAAAAGTCACTGAAAGTATTCAGGCCTGTTGCCAAAGAGTTCTTCTTTCCTGAGTTTTATGGCTCTCCCCACATTAGTATACCCCGGTGGCTATGGCTGGATTCCAGCAGCGGGAAATACAGTTGACACAGACACAGGTGATTAAAGATTTTTTGACACCCTTATGCATCTATAAGCCGCTTTCTCCCATGCAAAAGACGTGGCCCCCAGTCTGTATGACCTAGAAGAAGCTAGACTGGATGACCCAGTGGTCATCCTAGGAGCCATCTGGCAACCCACGTCTTGTGTGGCTTACCCTTCCCACTGCCTCACGCAATTCCTTAAGCAAGCATAAGTGTGCTTAGGAGGACTTAATCTCAGAGAAACTGGTTTGGGCCACACTGTTGACTGCCAGTGTGGATGCACCCGGCTGTTCATGGGTCATGGGGTTCCTTTGGTCATGTAACACTGAGACAGAGCATTTGGTGACGTATCCTGTCCAACTGTTGTATGATTAAAATCTCTGGATTGGATCTGCCCTGTCAATGTAATGTGGCCCGTAGGAAGGAGCTCATTCCAACTAGGTATTAAATAAATGGGGGATTCTTTGGTATGTCACAATCATACTCATGTCATCTTGACTGCACAACTGCAAAGCTGCAGTGAAAACTTGATAAGTCATCTGGTATCAGACAACTGATCTGACCAACGATAGAAGGCATCTGCCACACTGTGAGAAGCCCCTGGGTGTGTTCTGTTGGCCCGTGAGGAAAGGAGGGGAAGTGAGAGAAGATTGAGCCTGTCTGCACTTGCACAGAGGTCACTGCTGGCCTTTTGACTGTCTGCCAGTGCAGGGGCCAGAGTCTTCCAGAAGAGGGCCTTGGCTACAGGCAGACAAGTGAGCCAGCCAGCCAGACAGGCAGCCAGCCGCATCGTCTGCAGTCTAGGTCTTGAGCTAGAGCCTGGACTAGGGCAGCTCAAGTTACCCAGACAGATTTGTTAACACTGTTTGGGTCCGCTCGGCTTTCTAGCCAGGCCTCTGAGCCAAACGTGGCTGAGGTGACTTAATCTGTCATTAAACTCACATTACACCCGGACAGAGACTCTGCTCAGGGGCAGAGACACCGCTCGCTCTCCCACTCACTGGCATGGCTGGCTGGATTTGAGCAGACACAAAGAATACCCCCCTTCCTCTCCACCACCACCTCCTCCTCCTCCTCCTCCTCCTCCTCCTCCACCCCCCTCCCCATCCTCTTCATGCCACACACCATGGCACAGCTAGACAGCCCAGCACGGTCTAGACAAAAGCAATTTCACTTGAAGTTGAAAAGTCATTTGACTGTGTGACGGGCACCTGTGTGGATCTGGTGGTGTTTACAGGGTGCACAGATGCATTTGTCTCTTGTATTGGAAAAGACAGAATACCGAGGCTGTCTGTTGTTTTGATTTTGGGAATGTGTTTAATCATTAATCTTTGTTTGCAGAAATATGCAGAGACATTATCTGAACAGATTGTGATTAAACTCATAGCTGACAGTCATCTAATGTTTTACAAGGCTTTCAGCACTGTTATTTCTGCAGTGATTCATGAATGTCCCCTTTCCAATACTCAGTGTGAAATCCAGATTACAATAATCAGTACAAGAAACCAGCCTCATTTCGAAATGCATCGTCAAGCTCCACATAATTTAACAAGTGTGGATGAGGAAATAGTTTGGATTTCATTATCTTCATCACCTTTTTAAAGGAGGAATACTTCTACTTCTCCTTAACACATCCATATTCTGATTCAATTGTTTATTGTCATATAGATGATAACACATGAAACTGATTAAATAAATATGCATGACATTGTACTTCTGTTGCGTCAGACACATTATTAGCATTGTGATTTTTTTCTCAGGGCTGCTGACAGTACACATTTGTCTTTGTACATTCTTCACTGGCTATCAGACAAACAGGAGGAGATGGCTGAACTTCGTTCGCATCGGGCAAACGAAATTGCTTCCATTACTCTCAGCTTGAAAATGTCAGAAACCCTAACAACCTGCAGTACCTTCAGTGGAGGTCTAAAACATCGTTTCCCTCTGTTGAGATTTGTTTTCACGTAACAGCTGGTTCTGGTTCTCTCCTCAACCGGACTGTCATGAGCTGCTAAAAGCCTGCATATGAACTTTATAATCAACTGTTACAAAGAAGTGCCAAGCCAACAAGACACAGAGTTCTCAGATAAGAAGACTGTTTTGTTTCATTTCATTTTATATATTTGTTTATTTCTTAACTTCGGATGTGTTCTGGACATAAAGCTGTTTTCGGACAGTTTAACGGCTCTGCCTTCATGTATTTGTGAGTGATTATGTGAAGAAAACACATGGAAAACTGAAATGTTGTAAGCAATGATGAACAGAGCCCTTGCTTTTCTTTTCTTTGTCCTATGAGGCCAATAACATTACAAAGAGCCTGGCCTGTAAATACTTAAATGTGTTTTGAAACCGGGGCTGCTAGATAGTATCGAATATTTTCTCCATGTTTGGAGGTGTTTTAATTATCACCTGACGTTGTCTTTGCCTGACATGACGCCGTCATAACAGTCTTCAGTGACATATGACTAGTGATATTGTTGATGTTCGTGAAAGCGTAATTGCTGATACTTAATGTTTTGACTGACTACATTCTCGTTTTTTACGACAGGTCAAGAAGTACTTTGAGCTGGAGCCACTGGCCAGAGGGAAGCGCTGGATCCTGGAGGGCAGCACTACTGACAACATGGAGGCAGTGAAGGAGATCTTTGGTCAGTTCATTAGCCTGTTGGAGGACAAAGACACAGAGCCTTCAAGGATATGATGCTAACGCCGCTAATGCTAAAGAGACATCAGCGGCTAACGACGAAGCAACACCACATCCTGCTGGTGCCCATGTACACACACTCACGCACAGACACAAACACACGAGAAAATACCGCAGATGTCGTCCTCTCTCTTTGAGAAGTGTATTGTATGTTATCCTCCCTTCACTGCACACGCTCTCGTTTTTCAAAATTGGAAGAGTGTGCACAAGCAACAGTCAGCCACTACAACCTGACAGAGGAGAGCTGCCATTAAACCCACCCGATGTAACGCAGATCGTCAAGAAAAATCATCAAACTTTGCCAGAAATGGAAATCTTGTTTACTACTGTCTGTGCCATTGTGATTAAATCAATGGCATGTGGGACATTTGGCATTCCTTCAGTCATGATTGGACACTAACACACACATTCTCACTCTTACACACACACACACACACACACACACACACACACACACACACACAAAGTGGAGCCCAGGTTGTCTGTAGATATGTTTAACATCTCTAGTAATTACTTTACAGGATGTTTGGGTGGGCACTGTTGATGTTCTTTCTGAGAAGTACTGTATGACTGTCAAGTGTGCTTCTCCTTTTGACTCGGTAACAACAAATGTCGTTGTGTGATTGGAGTGCTTAGTCCAAAGCCTTGTGTTATGTACGGTAGTTACATATCGGTGTGTCACACCGTGTCTGAATATCTAATCTGAATAGTGTAGTCTGAGTATCTCCATGGAGTATTATGTACATGCAAACAAGCATACTGCTGTGTACCCTCCTGTGCAGCCATACACAAGTACTACTAATCCTGTGACTTAGTGCTATGTGATTTTATGGAGACGTGAGTCCGTTTGGAGAAAGTGGGAACAAGTCTGAATGCTTTTATAAATGTGCAACTTAGGATATATTTTCTAGCTCTGTATGTTAACTTGTAGAGCTCCGTTCAGATTTTTTATATATCATACCACACTTATGAATTCTTTCAAATCAAAGACCAAAAAATTTAAAAAAACAAAAAAAAAAACACAACCGCGATGATTGACCAGGCTGGATGTAGCCACAAGATAGAGAAATGTGATGGATTTAGTTTTATTTCAGTGTTAAGTAAATGTCTTTTTGTTTGTTTGTTTTTCTACATTTTTACTGTATTTCTTTTTTCTGTTGACATAATCTCAACACTGGCAAGCGACTCCAGCCTCCCATCAGGGTGGAATACAAACTCTATCAATCAGCCGCAGCAACAGCTGCATCTGACAAGTCCCTGTCCGACACCCTAATGCCTTCCAACTGTCTGTGAAGACCCCTCCCTGTCTGCTGTTTATCGCAGACCCCCACCCCACCTCATCCAGCCCGTCCCAACCAACACTGCCCCTCCACTCCAGCTCCGCTCCCTGTCCTCATTACTGCATGAGGTTTTGTATCCCACATGCCATCTTTCAAGCCCGGCTGGCCTTGTGTGGACTCCACACACCTCTAAAACGAGTCATACTGATTGTGCCACAGGTGTGTCGTCATCCTCAAGACGTGTTTTCCAGTAATGTACAATGTTCACACCTCCTGTCTACGTGCTTTGTATTTTTGTTGTTTTGGTCAGCATATTGCCAGATTTTCTTCAGAGGTTTAATCACTTTTGTATCTGATGTGAGATCTGCCAGGTATTTTTTTTTTTACAATCTGGATGAACAGAAGCATTCAGTGACTTGAATGCAAACTGAGTCCATCAGCTACAAATTATACCAGTGTTGGATTTTGCATATCATCTCCTCGCACATAGGTTTTGAAACATTCACTGCAGCCTGTTTTTTTTCTTTATGTATTTTTTTTGTTTGTTTGTTTTTTTTTGGTTTTTCAATTATGTGCATTGTTTAAAATGGCAATGACAATTAAAGTTATAAAAATGTCAATATTGTCTTTGTTTTTTATATTTTGAATACTGAATGGGTCTATTTTTTATGTGTAACCTTACCATGAGTATGGATTATAGTTAGTTAAACCATATTAAGGTTTTCTGTCTCCACAGAATAACTGAAGTTGGATCATGTAGCTCATATCTGTGGCATTTTATCTCTTTGTGAAAGTAGAAATTCAGTCAGACCAGGTTTGAATTTCCAGGTATGACATGTATGATGAGTTCAGTGTTTGCATCCACTTCTGGAAACATTTTCCTGACACTGTCTCTGATTTTGACCTGAAGGATAATCTGGAAAACCCAGGCACACAAAAAAAAAAGCTCTCATAGTCTAGCAGCTGAAGAAAGTTTTGAGTGGAAAGTTAACCGAGTGAGACAGGAGTTCCTGATAAATATACTCTACTCTGTGCTACCTCTACCTCCCCTTTTCTTCTCCTTTTGCCCTTCTTCCATCTCTTTCAAATTAACCGTGTGGCTTTAATACAATGTGTGTCATGCAGGTTGCCCTGGCGACTCTTTGATCCTGTTTTCCAGTCTCTGCCTCTGGGGCAGACGTGCTTCTCTTCAGTCTGCTGCACACCAGCTCTGGAAGCTGCTGCAGCCCTGAGACAAACCATGGGCTGCTGCGCTCGTCTCGCTCCCCCCTTCTTCCTCCTGTCGCTCTCACTTTCTCTCTGTTATTTTTTTTTTTTTTCTTTTTTGGTTGTTTTTTTTTTTTTTTAGTCTTCCCTATCTTTCTCTCTTCTTACGGTTTCTTTTTTCCTCTCAGGTTCTCTCTCCTTCTCTCTGTCTCTCTCTTACCCGCTCTGCTTCCCTTTGGTCACGCCAAAGCAGCCCTCCCTCAGCATGGGCATCCAGGATCCAGGATGCCCAAGGGAAGGGAAGAGGCCAGGACCTCAGTGAAGCAGCCCTCCTGAGAGAAAAAAGAGAGAGACGGGACCGTCTTCCACTCCCCCACCCCCCTTCTCTCTCTCTCTCTGTCTCTCTCTCTGCCTGTACAGTTGATTTTACTTCCCCTGAAAAGATGCAGCCAGTCTTCTCCTCCCACGCTGAACCTTTACCTGCTCTACCTGTTTAATTGCTGATGTCTGGCTGTGGCGTTGAGGGAGTTTTTTTTTTTTTCTCCTTTTCTTGTTGGCAGCAGATCCTCAGTGTGGCTTACAGATAAGAAGAAAGTTATACTGTTGTTGTTGTTGTGTCGTAATACAGTCCAGACTTTTCCAATCTGCCTGCGCTCAGTTTCATTACCAAGCAACAGTAATGGAGACTTGATGTTTACTGTGATGGATACAGTATCTCAAGAAACCTTCAAGTCTCAGCAAGTTGATTTTTATAATTCACTGAAATGAATGGTAATTAATGACTGCCTGGAAGGGAGGAAAAACACTACGAGGAATATAGCAAACTATGACAAGTCTAATTGTTGGCAGCGATATAAAGTGTGATTTGTTAAAAAAAAACAAAAAACATGCAAATATCCCAGAGCGGAGCCTTTAAAGATTCTGTATGTACAGAATGACACCACACTAAAGCAAACTAAACTTACAGCAGCAGAGTTCAAACCTGCCAACCACAAACAGTTCCTCCAACATTCAAAGCTCGCAGCCTCCAGCGTAGTTTTTTAATCGTTTGTCTTTTTGGTTTTGATTTTCTGACAAAGCGCGCTGCATTCACGTCATAGCTGATCTTTGTTTCACAACCTGGTTACAGTGTGTACAGTACACACGTCGCTGACAGCACGGGGAATCTTCCATCGAGTGTGGATCGTATTTAAACATGGCCTGTGTTTGTTTTAGGATTAAAACTAAGAATGAATGAAGCCATGTGCGATTTTATATCTTATTCTCATACATTTTTCCACTGTTTGTCTTCTCACCCTCTGCATGGCTCCTTAAACAGTGAAGTAGTAGCTGCCTGTGTGTGTGTGTTGTCACTGCTGTTTGCATTTATGTCCCCCAGTAATCACAAAACGGATGCGTTATGTATTATCTGCTATCTGCTAGCTGTATTCCAGGCAGTATGTGATGATCAACCCAAACAAGTAGAAGAAGAGTGTGTGAAAAATTCAGACACGACCTGCCAAAAACAATAACTGTTACATAAAATATCAACAAAAACTCAAAAAGTATTGGCAGTATCAAACTGTTCTATGACAGACTTGTGGAAACATTTCTTGAGTAAACATTAACGCATTCAAAAAAGTTGCAGTTGTAGCTGCGCAAACGACAAATGAGTGAAATCACACGTCCAAATATTTAGCATTTTTCAAATTTTTGACAGAAGGTTTAATTTAACTGACTTGACTTCACTTTGAATGTGTATTGGCCCCACTGTTGTGTAAGCGTTAATGAAAAGATGATGTAGCACGACGACCTACCAGAAGCATAAACAAATGTGATCACACACAATGAAATGAACCCTGTGAGCTTTGTGAAATGCAAATGTGTGACCCGACAGGGAACCTAACTTTCGTTTACATGACAAACAAAAGCAGGCATGTTTTCTTAAACTCTGCAAAGAATGCCATTTTCCCTCTGTCTTCTCTCTGCTCCCGTCCAGTGTGTGTGGCAGCACTTCTGCTGATAAGACCCAGCCAGGAGGTGGAACAGATGTTGCCCTGACATCCATCTGGGCCTTGTACCCCTGCTCTGCCTCCCACGGCCGATGCTCCACGCAGGGCACCCCAAGTTCCCGGCCCCTCACAGCGAGGGGCTGCTCCCCTCCTTGAGGTCCTCGAGCAGTGACACAGGACAGAAATCAGACATCGATGCTGCTTTCATCCATGTTACATGTGTGTAGATATGTGTGTGAGTGTGTGTGTGAGAGAGAGAGAGAGAGAGAGAGAGAGAGAGAAAGATACCAGGCAGTTATCAGACGGGACCACTGGGTTCATTCAAGGTGTTTCCTCTTTGTTTCAACACATCCCTGACTTCATGACTCTCTCACACACGCACACCCCTTTTCAAAACAAACACAAATGGCGGAAATGCATCGATATGTTGTAAGCTAGTGAAGAAATGTTCCCCGGACCAAATAATTATTTCCAGATACGTGAGGCGATGATTCCAACAAGTCACAAAATGTGCAGCACTCTTTTGACATCCTGACGTGTGTCACTCCATGTGCTCTAATTTATTTGAATTGACCAGAAAACTGGTAGTTTTGTTTATGCTGAAAGTGTGAGAGCGAAGTCGTCCAGTTAGTTTCAACCTCAAATGTCAAACTTATTCTAATTTGATGGATTAATACAAAGCAGCTGTGGATAAACGGTTGTATTTTTTTCTCTTCCCTCTTTGGAGCACCACATTGTCGGGATCTTCCACTTCACTGGACAGTTTGTGTTATTAATCTTAATCTACTTTTATCAGATGATTAGGCGATAATTTAACTTTCAGAGCACTCACAAAAGCCCGACACATATGAGGATCAAAGTAATAAAAGTAAAATGTTTTGTTTAATGTTGTAAATCATTGAAATTTTTTTTTCCTCTCACCACAGCAAAAAAAAAAAAAAAAAACTTATACAAATATTAAGTCATCACCAGTCTTGTTGTTGTTTGTAAATCCCGGTAACTTACAGGTGTTTTTTTCCACCGGCTTTTGTGTTTTCAGATGTGCAGCAGGAGATTCCTCAGAGCTGACGCCCCTGACGCTGAGTGCACAGGCGGAGGAATCCCTCCTGTCGCGCATGCGATCCTGCAGGTTTGCGGTCGAGCTGTAAAACTAATGAACGTCTCAGACCTGATAGAATCTTAACAGGTTTCTCTCCTGCCAAGCGGTGAGCGATTGCACTTTACAGCGACATGCCACAATCATTCTTACCACTAATTAATGTTCCACTTGATTTTTCCTTCATGAGTCACTAATGTTTTTTTTTTGTTTTTTTTTACCCCCTCCCTTGTGAACCTAACCCTTCAGTTTAACCTTAATTAAACTTTGGTTCACCTAAGGTTATACCTGCTGTAAACTTCAATGTTTTACCCGTCCCTACATACTTTTTCAGCATCATTACATCTGATATGAAGATCATGATACACGAGCACATTCGAGAAAATAAAATTAGTCTGAATATATTCAAGTAATTTAATCAGAAGTGGAAATTGAGGATATTGGGCACTGAACCAGACAGCTGCCACAGTCATTTCTTTCTAATCAATCCCATTAGTCTAGACTGGTAGCACAGACTCTCCTATTATTACTTAACATAACATTTTTCTCAGTGCGAGAATGCATAAAACATTCGTCTCCTTCTAAAACAGATCTTCTGTAGAACTTCTGGGTTTCTCTGGCATCCTACGCGCAATGAGAACTTAAGGATGCATTATTGTGTATGCAGCATTTAATGCTGTAGCTGCTTTAAAGTAAAGATAATTTGAATGATTTAATATATTGTTATCAGTGTTATATGTCAGATTTTATGAGGTGTATATTTTAAACGTTCAGTTTTAAAGTAACTATAGCTCTCAAATGAAAGTAGTGGACTAGCAAGTATAGTCTTTGCACCTGAATTGTTGTGAGGTAGCGTAGAAAAGTGAAATATCCGAGTAAATGTCTTTTAGTAACCTTGTGAATTTTCAACATAGGATCAGTACTTAACTATTTGTGAGTCTGAGGTGATGTGAATATGATGCCTTTGGGTACGTTTGGATATGATGGGGACTTTTGTTGTTTGTTGGGTGACTTCCGTGGGATTCCAGCAGGCTTGTCACTCAGATTGTTTGTCCTGGGGACGAGATCCGTGTGAGTCCTGTTTCTCTTCCTCTCTCCTCGACCCGAGTGCTGATGGAAACCCGCATCCCAGGTGGCCCACACATCAAAACAAGAGGGATCGCGGCTCTTGGTTTTCAGACAAACATCACTCACTTTCTTTGTTGTCTGAGGGACAGGGGGCATGGCGGTTTATCTCCAGAGGATCTCCCCCGCTATCGCCTTCCACCAGCCCACCGCCCCATCCCACAGGAGCCGCTAAAAGCAAATGTCAGTCAAGGAGAAGGCGTTGCATTCCTTCAAGAGGTCAATTAGTGGTGGCCACTGACGGATCTGTTGCATGTTTAAGAAGAAGACTATTTAAAAAAAAAAAAATCTTAGATTTATGCCGCGAAACAAAACCACACCGGGTAATCTGTCTTCTCTATTTCAAATCCTGCTATATGATGACACCTCTGTCACGTTGCAGTCCATGTTTTGAAGACAACTCCCTGCATACCTACCGCACACACCCCAGTTTAGTCTACTGTGAGTTGTTTGAAGCTCGGCCTGATTCACGATGTGCCGCATATGAAACCTATTGCTCTCCCAGGCCGTGTGATGGGGGCCCAGTAGCAGCTTGCAGAGGAGTAGCTCCTGACGCATCTGTGCAGGTGATTCCTGCTCAGGCTCTTGCCCTCCAGGCCTATAAGGAGCAACCGTGTCTAGGGGACTTTTATGAGCGTGACCTTAACATGCCCGTCTCGAGTGGTCTAGACTCAGTGCTCTGTTTACTAGAGTCCCCTGATGTCCACTGATGGCTATCAGACTTTTACCAGTGATTCTCTCTTGTCATAACTCTTTGAAGATAGTCCGACGTGACGCCTTGACCATCCATTTTGTGGATCTCTGTAGAATTTACTGTTATGGCTCTGTAAAACAAAGGGGGGGGGGGTCTCTGACATGCACTGCCTCCACAGAGTTAGATGAACATGTGCAGGGTACAGCTGACAAGGTGGTGAGGCTTTAAATTGATGAAGTGCGGGCATCAGGAAGAACAGATCTGGGTGGAAAAGTGTGGAAGGACATTACCATTACACAAGTGATATTTCCCTCAGCTCCCTCAGTTTTTAATCACGTTTTTTATGAACCTTAACGAGGCGACGCAGTGAATGTTTCATAAGAAGTCATTAATGTAGTAAATATTTAATTGTTGTCTATAAATGTTGGCTTTTATACATTATGGTCTGTTTGGTGTGCTGCGTGGCACCAAGCCAAACACTGTAGGTGGATTAGCTCATTGAATCCAAACAGTTTACGCGGAACGCGGCTCCAGTGACGACACTATGTGGGCAGCTTGCAGCTCTCAAAATACAAACGTTCCGTGTGAAAGCGAAAAAAAAAAAAAAAAGTGAGTCTTTCACAGGAACAATCTAGTAAACACGGTCAGCGTGCAGAGAGAGAACACCTGTGTTTGACCAAAGTTCTGGGATGGAGCACTGTCGGAGCCATATTTGGTCGAGTGCAAATTTAATGTTGCCCTTACAGCGATGACAAAACGCACCCTGAGTCACGCCGGAAACTGCAAAGTCAGTCACAAATAAGATCTGAGTGGACGACAGAAACAGGAGAAGGTGAACAGCGTGGCGCTGAGATGATTCAGCTTTGCAGGAATAGCAGGCTGCAGAAACAAACACAGGTTAGATAAGCTTATAGCTGATGCCAGAAATAGTGTTTAAGGTGTGGAGGATTAGGGTTAAATGTCAGAAAGGTCAAGTAAGAGACCAGTTTAGATTGGCTTAGAGTGGTCAGCTGCCAGCTATGCTAACCAATGGTATACAGTGCATTTTCCATGTAATGACACCGTCCTCCTTTTTTTACAATTCCCAAATAAAATTCAATGTAGCGTTTTGCCTCAATGTAAATAGAAATCCAGCATATATTAAACATATTTATCTAAACACCTACAAAACTAATGAAGCGCAGGACAAAATAAACCCTTAAAAAGCTTAAAAGCATCGGATGTATAGTAGTAAACAGTCTCCACATGACGTCAGGTTCTTAAATGTTTTTCAGTCAGTTTGAGAATTGACTGGTGTTTTGGGATCACGTGGGACTGCTTCCTTTCTGTTTACTGTTGAGGATTAAGCCTCAACATCCTCTAAATGGATTAGCCAACAGGAGAAACCCTCAAGAAGAAACTATGTTTACCTGCCAAAAAGTCACCCACTGACCAACAACTGTGTCCACAAAACAAGTTCATAGTTTAATCCCCAAAACATCCATTTTCAATACATTCCAGTCACAATAAAATGATTTATTATTTTAGATCTATAATATGTTAAATATATTTTTAACATTCTTTTTGGATCTTTTCAGTCTTTAATTAAAAGATGAGATTAAATGACTATTGCACAAGAGTCCATATGTATATATTTTTATGTATATTTTTTAGAGGTAGAATCATGATCTTCATCTTCAGGGTTTATTCAATTCTATTTATACTGTGTCACCATTTTTACCTCATGCCTATATATACTGTTCTGTGCTACTGTGCTACTTGTAATGATGCAGCAACAAAAGAATTTCCCTTCAGGGATCAATAAAGTACTCTATCTAATATATCTGATAAAAAGTCCAGCCAACAGCTTCAAAGTTCAGGTGTAAACATTTTAGATTGTTTTTTCAGTTTAGTCACAAGCAAACACCAGGAAGCAAAAGTCTTTAGATTAAACTCTAAACATCGAATTTCCAAACATTAAACATTCATTAATAAATTTGTGACAATCAAAGTAAATCAGATTTCTTAAGGTATGTTTTATTAAGAGGACTGTATGTATAATGGTATTGAAATATTGTGAAATCGTGATTGGTCCGAAGACATTTGTGACAAGTTTTTTTTTTTTTTACATCATAGTCCCGCCTACTTAAAACCAATAAAAGGAGCCCAGAGAAAAACAGAAATCGTTGCTGTACAACAACCAAAAACTGTCCTGACTTTGTCAGATCATTTGTGTGTTCGTGTAGAACTTCATCACTCACTAATAAGCAGATTGAGAGATTGCATCATCCATCATATACTATTCTGGATGTTTTGTGCATCTGTTTATACACATTTCCCCAGAATTCAGCCTTTTATTGTGACGAGAGGATAAAAAGAAGGAGAGGATAAAAAGTAAATGTAGGTATTTGTACTTGTGGTTAGCAACAGTGGTGTAATGTAAGTCCATTTACTCACTGTATTGTAGTACTGTACATAAGTACAATGTTGAGGTATTTAAAATACCATTACAGAATAAACTGACTATATATACAGTATATAAAGTATTTAAAATCAGCTCAGCTGCAACAGTATACTTTACATTTACTTTTACATTAATGCATCAGTAATCCCATAATATGCCACGTTTCTACATTATTACTACTTTAGTTCTGATACTTGTAGTATATTTAGCTAATAACACTTACATAATATAACTTAATATAGTACATTCAAGACTTTTACATGTAATGGAGTATTTTTACTTGTGTAGGATCTGAATATTTCCTCCACTACTGAACACGTAGAGGAGGAACAGTAAAATATTTACTGTACATTATATCTTAGTCACTACAAACCAAAGAATTTACCATGATTTAGTTCCAGAAATTCTTGCAGGTTATTTACAGTATATAACTCACATAACAGTCATGACTCAAACAGTCATTAATAACCCGCCAGGTCAACCACGTAAGTGAAGAACATATGAGATCCAAACGAACTGTAAAATCAGTTCTAAATGTGCAACAAGCAGCACAACAAAGCTCTACAGAGAATTCAAATAAAGAAACTGAGTTTGATACGTTTACAGCTTCTTCTTTTTTTTTCTCCACCTGGACAAAATAAAAAGAAATGAGCTGCTGAAGGACTGACATTCTTGCATTCTTCTCAGTCTGTCTCTCCTGTTGCTGCCCAGCGGACAGCCCCCCAAGCCCCTCTGAATCTGCCTGGTTCACATACACAAGATTAAGTAGCAAAAGTGACATCCAAGACCAATCGGGCCACCCAAGAGAACCGCAACCAGCGGAGAGGCTGTCAGAGCCCCCTTTTGCAACATTAATCTTCAAGCCTCTCCTGCACTGCCAACTCACATCTCCTTCAAACAGGACAGGGAGGTAGAAAACTGAACTTTTCCCTCCCTGAAGGTTTTCTCCTCTCCATCAATTAACTCTTTGGGGGACAATTCATCGTCACCCGCCATGTGCCAGACAACTTCAAACACAGGCAAAATGAATTACTTTTCCAGACATTTTTTAAAACTTGCCTTTAATTTGGCAACAAGGAGATTAGTGTGGACGTTAGTTCAATTTGTAATCGCCCTAAATGCCTTCACAAAGACATATGAGGCAGGAATGACACAAAAAAATCGCGCTTTAAAGAGATTTGTGCCTTAGAAAACTGCATTTAACTTGTCTGTTTAGGGCTGTTGAGGCATTTCTATGGTCTGTTCCCCCCATTAATAAGATGTTAACATCCAGCAATGGAATTTATCTCAGACGCCAGCGGGCCGTTAAAATAGACATCGAGGGATCAGCATGCTAACTGAGCTGCAGCTAACCCTTTTGTCTTCTTTGCTGACCAATAGCATCTTTGATCTCTTTCAGGAGGATAACTCTATGGTTTGTGTGTGTGTGTGTGTGTGTGTGTGCGTGCGTGCGTGCGTGTGTGTGTGGTGGGGGGTTAGGCTGACCTTCTGAGGGGTTGGTGTCACGTCCAACCTGATAGCGGTGTGAATGGGAAAACAGAAAAGATGAATACAGCAATTGCTAAATAGCGGAACATGAGTGTGTTATGCTGTGGATGCCTTCAGTCCCAGGAGAGGGCCTTCCTAACCTCAACCTTTCTTCTGGCCGAGACCTGAGAAGCAAAGGGGGACGTCGCGCCATCTAACAGCGTCCCTTTGAAGAGAGCAACGCTGAAATCAAGCAGCATGCCTCAAATACTTTCTGCAAGTTTTTCGTTGAGACTCTTTGCACATGGCTGGAAACTTAATCTATTGGAATATATCTACTTTAAAGGAGGGGTGATATTTTTATTTTTTATTTTTCTTATTGTCAACAAACTTCATGAAAAGACCAAATGAATTAGTCCAACTATCAAATCTTATCTGTGCACCCAAAGCCTGCTGCATGTGGTGATATGTTCCTTCATTATGTTGAACACATGTTGTTATGTTGTAGGTTATTTGGATTCAATCCCCCATACACCCTCCTGCCGCTCATTTGCGCACTAAATGTGTATTAATCCACACCTGAAAATAGTTCCTGGCAAATGCACTTTTTACCCTTCTTTGAGTAACATTTCCTAAAAACTAAAAGATTTTTTTTTTTTTTTTTTGAAAAAACCATCAGTGACAACCTTTTTAAAGAATTATGTCTTCAGGTGAAACCAGATAGAGAAGAAGGGATTAACGCATCGCTGGATTTTGTCATCTCACCGGATTGTTGGCAATCCGAAAGATAGAAAATTATCGTCAGCCTGTGACACCTGTTTGACAGGTTTGTTCTCCAAACACATAAAATGTGTTATAATATGAACAACTTTGTCCCGCGTAACTGGATCATCATTTACGTGCCACAAATTAAACTTTGTCGACGCCGTTTTGGAATGGGAGCAGAAAGATGAAATTAAAGACCGGAGCAAATCAAACCACAATAATCTGCGCGAATAGATAGACAGACAGGACAGGAATGTCTGTTTTTTGTTTAATCTAAATTAAATACCTGTCAAGTTAGAAACATCACCTTGATGTGAAACCGAATAAATCAGTCCTGCGCATTGATTTAAAGAGCTCATACACCCAGATGTCTTTCAGTAAAAGGCGCCACGTTAGCTTTTAGGTGTCATCTAGGTGAACTGACACTTTAGCAAAGTCAGGAAGCTCACCGTGGCTTCATCATATAAAAAATTATTAAAAGATAATACTGAATAGCTGTTTTTGTGTCTCACTGTACAGAGGAGAATAAATGATACAAGAATGATAAACAGAACACTTCAGGTAAACAGGTTCTTTTGGGGTTTTTTGGTTGCTATGAGCTTTTGCTTGGATAACCAGAAGTCATCATCAATCTGTGATCTCTGCCCTTCAAAACAAGCTCCAGTCCACAAACACACACCCACCCACCCACACACACACACACACAGGGGAAGCAGGTCTTTGGCTGCAGACGTGCAGGGTTGCGTGCCTCATCGCCCGGGTTGGGGAGTTCACAGTAGTGAGCAACCACAGACAGCAGTGTGCATTAGGTCATCGTGGGCCAGTAAGCAGTTTGCGTGAGTGAAGGTGTGTGTGTGTGTGTGTGTGTTATTTAGAGAAGCTCATTTAACAAACATCTAATCATCTTGGCACGTGTTCAAGTTAAAACTTTCACGTTAGCTCTTTCTGTCCAGCTGCTGAGTCAAAGCAGGATTCACAGCTCGACAACACGTTCCAGCGTTGGGAGCGTGTGGGAGTATTTTTAATAACACAAGGCTGAACTCTCTTTTTAACAAAATAAAATGATGGATTAAGATTTCTACCTCAGTGGAGGATTCATCATCTGTAGACCCAGAACCTCCTACAGGAACTCCTGTGCTTTTTAACTGGACTATGCTGCATTTTTTTTTTTTTTTAAATAAGAGAATTTTTTGCAACAACATTTTACTCCTGGGAACCACATTTCTCTGTCAGCTCTATAAAATCTGAATGCATAACTGAATGAAATGCAACACTGCTGGGCTGAGTTTATTGTATCTTCCAGATGGCGAGGCTAATTATTACTTAACCCATAAAACAATAAAACATTATGACACTCGTAGTGACTGAAAGTGCTATAAAACACTGTAGTAACGAGCAGGTGCTGCACTGTATTTTGCACGTATCGGTTGTGGCAAATCCTACAAGTATAGTCTCCAAATCCACTCCGCACACATGCGGTCTATGGTGTGTGCTATATGCAAGTATGTTAAAGCAGACAAACAAACAACCTGGTCAAAGCAACACAGTGCTTGCCACTGACACTGCTCTTCTCATGGGAACGTGTTCCGTACAATGCTGTAAGAGCAGTTTGGTAGTGATCCCATGGGATTGGGGGTCATTTGGCTGAACCAAACCTTGATTAAATGCAATGACAACGTAGCACCAAGAGCTGTCTGACAGCAGAGTACAGCGGTAAGAATATGCTCACTATTCGACCAACTACCGAGCGTCAACCTCTGTGGCCGTGAAATGAAGCCAAAAACTGCAGTTCGTTGAAAAGGCCTCTTGAGGCTTTATCTTTCTGGCTAATTTCCCCGTTAATGACAACTGTACTGAGTCTAAATTTTTATTTAACTCACCTGCTCAATGTTAAAGCTTAAAGTTCTGCATAAATAACAGATAGCTTGACAATGATCAACGTCTTTGCTGATTTTTTTAAACCAGCCAGGAGGCGGCAGATGCAGGACTGCCGAGATGACAGCGACTAGCGCCACAGATTTTGAGGTTCAAAACGGCTCTTCAGAAATCTACAGGTGACGTCACAGCTACAGCGTCCATTCTTTATACTGTCAGTATCATTAACTGTTATCTTTAATCCTCTTTATAGTGTTGATTAGCTAGCAGGCTAGGAAATGAAGAAAAAAAGAAATTTCTTGTTGCTCAGCATTCATTTTTGCAGAACTCTTTTTAGAATCACCTTCTCCGCTGTAGAGCTTTCACACCCGAAGTGCAGGTACAACACTGCGCAGGAAGAGTCCATTATTTCCAATGTAAAGGGCAGCTCTGTGAGCCATAGTGCTAAGCACTATGTTGATTTTCTACCAGGCTGTGCAGCAAAAGTTCATCAACTTGAACTTTGACCCTGAACACGCTGACCTCCACAGCGCGCTTCCGATTGGATCGTGGCATTGAAAGTAGGCAGCAGTCACGGCAGTGACAATTAAACTGGCCAGGACAAAAGAGGAAAAGTTCATTTGTTCATCCCTGAATATCCAGAGTTATGTAAACCGCTGCTCTTCACATTGCACTCAAACCGTTAGCGCTTAGCACATGTGGTCTTCTTCTACTTAAAGTGACCCTTTACATTCACTGAACTCATTACCAGTAAATTATCAAAAAGTAATGTATACTTTGCTAATACTATACTTTATAAGTGATATATGTATTGCAATAATGATGTTTTTAGATAGCATCACTGCTATGGCCATTAAACCATCATCAGCACTGTCTGTTACCAAACACTCAAAGTTGAGTGTGTATGTCCTGACTGATCACAGCAGTTGATCGCTGACGTTCACCTTATTAACGATGATTTTGAACAATGCCATTGCCACCATTCTCATTTCACATACGTTACTCAGCTTATATGCCAAGATGGGCGGAATGCTTTCAACTTTTATGATACAAAGTTGTGCCAAGGGTGTGTTTTTTTTTTCCCGTGCTGCATTTTTTCTGAGGGAGTTTCAAAGGGGAAAGGCAACATTCATGTCCTGCCATTCAGATGCACCATTACGCTCATATCAGATGGGCTCTTTTGATGTGCCGAGTGACGGCACAAAATAAATAGCGAGCGCAAGGCTGTGAAAGCTTTGCAATGCAGTGCGTTAATTAACGAAGGGCTATACCAATTAAGCACCCCTGATTAGTGTGTGAATATCAGTGCAGTCACGCAGTTTGGGACTCGGCGCAGAGTAACACCACTGTTTACTGAACACAAAGACCATAAACAAGCAATGGAAACAAGTACACTGCCAAGTGTGAATAGCTGGAATTTTCAAAGAGTTTGTCTTTTTTTTTTTCAAGGATCAGGAAATCGTTCAAGTATAAAATAGTTTTATCCACTTATTGGGAAATGTAGGACAATAACAAGGTTTGGAGCCTTGCTTCATATTAAACATGCCCACATTAAAGCGGACTAATTCTCTAATTAATAGCCTAGCAGTGTTCTTCATTTGACTTGGAATTCAACTATAAACGTATGTGAAAAAAAAAAAAAAACTGACGAGAGCATTTAAAATGAACATAACACCAAATGAGCATTAGTTTCTCACTTGAGAGGATTTGCGTATTTTCTTTGTTGCATGTGATAATAAACAGACTATTTTTTTTTATTTTTTCATATTGTTTGGACAAAACAAACAATATGAAGATGTTAAGTTGGCATTTTTTTTCTATTTTTTTTTTTTTTTTTTAGATTTTACAGACCAAACAATAAATGGATTATTCAAGAAAATAATTAGCAGATTAAAGAATCGTGGGAGTTATTCATTGCAGCTCATGTATTAGTGTTCTCAATTTAAAACGTCCAGTACTTCCTGATAAAAATGTACCAAGTGTTACCAAACAAATGAAAATCACGTTAATGTCACAGCTCACTAAAAAAAAAGGTAGTAAAAGTTGACATTTCAAGATACCGCTCATAAAAAAAAAAACCACTAACCCTAACCTCACAGATGTTTCAGTTGTTCTTATTTAAATTCCAGTTAGCTCTCCAAACAATGAAACAATCCAGGTAACAGGATGGAAAAAAAACACTCACGTAGGAAAAATGTCATTGGTTTTGGCCGACAGATATATTTACCCCTGTGTTTAAACAGGTTCTGATTGTAATAATATGTTCTCTCTTGTTTTGCTGTTGCACAGAGAACAGCGAACAAACACTTCATTAATCGAGGAGAGCGCGTTAGGTAGTCTGTAATGAGGTGAGTGCTTGAAGAATAAAGCGATAATGACTCAAATGTTTGGTTCATACGTATATAATTATGTATTTATTCACAAGGATGATACAGGTCTTCCGTGGGACAAACTGAGGTCAAGCCAACTAACAGATGGGCGTCTTCAGTTTACTTAGCAGACCTCCTGGTCCTCTTGTCCCAGGAGAAGTTGGCTCCGTAGGATTTCACCCGGGGCTTTGACGTCCTCTTCTCCGTTACGTCATAGCTCCAACCTGAAGGACAAACATCAGAGTAAGTGATGGGGGCGAGAGCGTCACGTATATTCACTTTGGACGAGTTCCAACCACAATGAGGTGTTTTGGAGACATCAACAGGCTGTGTGTAGTCAGAACTGCACTAATCACTTTCATGGTGCAATAAACAGAGTAAGCCAGTTTCCTTTGCTTAGTTTCAACAAACTCTCCCAGATGGTTCAGTTCTCTGAGTGAAGTGAACTTTCTGTTCGACCGAGAACTATCAGATCAGCTTACACTGGACTGTTTTGAATTATCTAATGATCAAAAGTATTCGCTTCATGTTTTATTACTAGATTAGTTAGGAGGCCAGTATGTTGCCATTAGTTGTCTATGTTGCATAAAGGTATTTTAACAAGTGCTGTTCACCAATGCGGTGTTCACGCAGAAAGCCAATCAAATTTTTTTACATACGAAGTCAATACACAGACGTGAATTTGCATCCCAAAACCCGGAGGATTCTGCTTCAGAACCAGGAGGAGAGCGTAGCTAACCCGCTCTCTGGTGCAGTCAATACAGCAAAACTGGCAACCGCCTCACTTGTTGTCAGCATCACAATCCTCCTATCAACACTAACTTACTACTGTCTCTACTGATATAACTAACAATGATCAATTAACTATAAATTTACTTTTTAAATTTAACTTCGTGTCAACACTCTGCTCTCATTCCACTGTTTCAGTTCTGGTTTAACTCCAAGGGATTGTGTGTGTCATTAAACTGAACTGACTGGCCATGATAAGTGGAGGCATCTGTTAAATTTTGTTTCTTACAAAAGTCATACTTCAAATGGTAAGACTGATGTTCCATCTAAAAGCTTGGAAAAGTCTTGTTTATTTTTATTTTATTCATTTTCTTACCATTTTTCTCAGCAAAAGCAATGGCGTCTTCCTTGGAGGAGAAACTGAGCACCATGTTGGATAAGGGGTCACCACTGAAAGCCAGAAAAAAGTCACAACAGCAGTCATATAAGTGGAAGCAAATATCGGAGATTAAGAAATACTTTATGAGGAAGTATGCAGATGCAGAATAAGTAGGCAGATTTATTAATCCTCCTTGATATAATCAGGAAAAAAGTCTTTTCACGACAGAAAAGTAATCTGATTTCAGTTTCTGCGCTTTATAAATTGTTCTTACGTTGAGGCCCAGCCCATGAGCGGGTTCTCCCAGCGCTCTCTGGTATCAAAGTCCATCTTCCACTTTTTGGTGCTGTTGATTCCGGACTGCATGGCCGATTTGGCGGGCACAAAGATGTGGACTTTACGCGTTTTGATGTGCTCCTCTGGGACCCCTGTCAGAGACGTGATGTCCTAAGAGACAGACAGAAATAAAGCAGTTAATATGCATCTCAGACTGGAGAATTTAAACCTCTGTTTACTGTAGCTATCATAACCGCCACCTCAAAGTCCTCAAAGTAATCATTCCTCCAGAACCACTCTGACTTTCATTTGACTTTGGGACCGATGTCACTTTTTCCCCTGCAGAGTTCATGCAAAGATATATGTGTGTGCTTGTTGAGAAAGGTCATCCGAAAGTTAGCTCGCAGGTGTTAAAAAAATACAAAGCTCTGACAACATGTTCTTCAGTGGCAGAAAAATGGGCTTAGGAAAATTACTTCACCTTTTATATTTTTGTACCTCACATCAAACTGTGGAGATTTATCTTTTTTCTTTTAAATACCGGGCTCAAAGAAAAGCTCCAATACATCTTCAATGTCAAAAGAACAATAAAATCTAAAACATTTAAATAGTGAGCACTCTTCACAGGCACAGCAAAATGAACTCAAAGTTTGGATTGTGTTTTTATTGTTTCTATGATCTGATGTCCGCTCAGTGGGCATTTCTGTCTCTGCCAGCACAACTATGAATCTTTCCAGTGCAGAATTATTCTGTGATTTCTTATTTTGTGATATATAACTTACAAATGTCCAACAGCGTTTAACGGACCTCTCTCATGCAACAGTTTAAATGTGTGTAATTTTTGTTTTAGTAAAAACGAATAACAGCGTTATAAGAACAAAACCATAACTCACGTATGTGAAAGGTTCAATACTGGATTCACAGGACAAAAAAAAGACAACTGTAACAGCCATCTTTATGCTGGTTTTCATACTCTTTTGCAACGATGTGGATGAAATTAATGCCTAATACTTGAGGTGATTTATTCCAGACCATCAGAAAGTAGGCCAGTGCGACAAGAGAAGGAGGAGGGGCCTCTGGGTGTACTAAATGCATATTCCTGAGCAACTGGAGCCCCTTCAAGCTCCTATCAAGGATCTGGTCCAATTCTTCAGGGAATTAGCAAACAAGCAATGGGAAGTCGGCGACAAAACACAGACGAACCTCCCAGCACGCAGGCACCAGCCACCCAAGACTGAGGGCTTTCCAGGGCGCTCTCCTTTCAATACAAGAATTTTACACATTTCAATGGCCATTACAACTTCAAAGAATCAAATTTTCATCATTGTCTGTCATCTCCCAGTTGATTTGTAGAAAGGGGGTCGTTTTGCATGAACTCCACACAAAAGCCCGCCTTTCCTTTGGCAAAGGAGCTTCAAATGGTATTTAAGCCTAGTAAATTACAGGTCCGACTGCTAAGCTACTGCTCGTTCCAGTGAAACATCTTTTGCCATGCTCAGAGGCAAGACCAGTCTGAATTTAATCATAAACAAGATCTGCACATTAAAAAGATTGTTAAAATGAAAGGGAAAAGACGAACAAAGCGGGTGGGGGGTGGGGGGGGGGACTTCACAAGTGCTTGGTAATTATTTCCGGCTGCCCTATCTACTTAACCTTAACAATTCCTTCTTGTCACAGAGAGGAAGAAAACATGTTCTTTCACCCAAAGGGGGTAATGGTGGATGGTTCATGACACAATAACACACAAGACAGTGTGTGTGTGTGAGAGAGAGAGAGAGAGAGAGAGGGCACCAAAATAAGATACCAGGGTTTGTTTTCATCCTGGAGCCTGCAGCAGGTACGACAATGTTTTAAAATGTTGCTGCGTTACTTATTTTTCGATCCAAAAGAATGGAAAGATTCTCCAAAAGCAAGAGATAAGAAATAAAAAAAGCTTCAAGGCAGTTTTGGAGAACACACAAGAACGATTAAAATGCTTCGTACACAGTGAAGCACAACGCACTTGGGACTGTGAATTAAGGGAAAGAAATCATGTACAAAAAGTATCTTTTGAGTTGAGGTAAATCAAATTTGCAGTCCAAAACATTTAGCAGTTGGTCCGGTCTGTTCTGTTCTGGGGTATAGATGCATGAAAATCTGTCTCCAAGACGCATTACAAATTATGCCCTTGGGATTAGCAGGCCAGACTATGGTTACGCGTATGTACGTTACATAAACCATAACTGACACATGAGGCCCATGTATGGTAAACTGGTGCAATAATTTGTCCAGATGTAGCAGACCTTAAATCACATCTTAGGCGTGGATGAGCACAAAAGGTCCTTCATGAATGAGGGAGGATGTGTCAAAACAAAAGCTCTGCCAAATCACTGAAAAACACTCTGCTCATTATCTGGCATTGTTTGCAAAAATACGAGTCTAGACTTCTATGATACGTGCATGCATTACACTGAAAGCTAAGAGGGTTATCGGCATAACAGACTCACCCACAATACCCAAATTCACAAAGGGAATGATTGTGGCTGGAATGTGGTGTGTTCCCAGGAAGACTAGAGAGGGCCATCACAAAAGGAAAACCCACACGGTGGGCACTTTTTCTTCTACCATGTACAGGAAGCAAAATGAGAACTATCAAGTTTGACACTATTCACAGGGCCTTCACGGGGCCCTACAATACCTGGCTGGGCAGGCAGAATGCCGGGCTTAAGAAAGGGGGGAAAAAGGCTGGCAAAGTCTCCGTCACGTGAAAGCGTGTCGATATTTCTGACACCTCCAGGCTACGAGCCAAATAAAGAGCATAGAGGCCGCTGGGCCCACCAGAATGCTGAAAGCTGGTACCCCTAATGCTCCAACAGAGACCTGGGATGGAAGATTTCTTTGTAAACAAGACTCAAAGATCTCGATATGCTGAAATGGCAAAAACTGAACGGAAATAATGAGATATGAAAAACAAGAAGAGAAAAAAGAATAGTTGGACAGTTGGGGTGTGAAATGGCTCTAAATTCAAAACACTTGGCGACTAAACTGTACTCCGTCATAACGTTAAATAAAATCATGTGTCGATCATGAAAGTCTTTTTATGTTGGCAAGATGTGATGCCCATAACGATGATAACCCCCTTTCGCGTCACATCAATATTCAAACATGTTCTTCATGTCAGCATGACATTCTGTTCAGGTTGTTTTTCCAGCCTAACCAATAAACAGTGGGGAACACATATTTACCCATGATATCATTACAACGTCAAAGAAATGAATAATTTAACGGCATAGTCGGACAGTTTGTGAAATGTGCTTACTGCCTTTCGAAGCTGGAGTTAGATGAGAAGACGTCTATCTGTTAAATATAAAACTAGAGTCAGGAAACACTTAGCTAAGCTTGGCATAAATACCGTCCAAAAATAAAAAACAAAAAAAAACTTTAGCGCTTTAAAGTTTTTATCGTTCTATCTTGTCTCATATCATTTAAAAATCAATGAAAAGTTGTGGTTTTGTGTCGACCTACTTCTTGGCCGGGAGCAGTGACTTCCTAGAGAGTCTTGTTGTCGCGTTGAGGGTGCCAGGCAACCAGCAAACTGCGTAGTCGTTATTTTTCAAAGTCAAACAATCTATCAAACTGGGTCGATCTCATTTATGCTTGTCAAAAATATTGTAGTCATTACGTCCTTATTCTTAACTCCACCTATAAAGCTGTGATTGGATCGCAGCTGTCTGTGAGCGCCACACCAAACTGAGTCAGTGAAAGAAACTGGAGATGCGTTTGGCTTATTCAATAACTCTAAATGTTCTCCGCTGGCTCTTAAACTGTCTTCCAGCCACAACTGTCCCCATATCATTTAACACGTCTTGTCAGTTTTAGATGATTTGCAGGTGAATGTTGACATTCCCCGCAGTCCAAAAGTGATTTGCCAGTAAAGAAAAAAAAAATATTGCTAAATAATGAAACTCAGACATCACTTTTGGATGCATGTTTGAGAAAATGATTAAGTAATGCAGCACAAATCACATGAATGTTTTTAAACAGACCGTTTTGATGAAAATATCACTTGCACGGGGAGGTTTGAACGGCGTTCATACCGGGGTGCTCAAAGCATCCTGGGGTTTGGCAAAATGTAGACGAGGACTTGAAAAGAGATAAGTATAAGGACCTTGTCTTCTGAACACATTACTGTTCATTCACTTAGTGAAGTGAATAGCTCTGTCTTTTTCCACTCAATCACTCGATACTCCCTTTGTGCTTATTTAGGAAAAAAAGAGGATTATTTTAAATCTAAAAAAACCCATAAAAAGGAAATTCACATCTGTTCTCACAATGATCCTGGGCGGCTCAATTATTAGTTGTGAAACTGATCAACTCTATTAAACCACATCTGAGGGCCATTTTTTCACTATTTTGTAGACAAACTAAAATATTTATTCATAGTAAAAAAAAAAAAAAAGTCATAATGAACAACCACATTGATACTAAAAATCATCAATTGCATACAAGAGTTTTCCAATCGTGAACACATCGGCGCTGGCGGTCCTATTTTTAAGACTTGTTAGGATTTACAAATATAAACTCAGACGGAATGTATTTTCCTGTTAGTACGGTGACCAAACAGACAAACAAATAAACAAAGGATGCCTGTGCATGACTGGTTCAGACAAAACATTTCTAGTAATGGTGGACACCGCGACAGCCATGACACAAGTACGGTCCAGCCTATCACAGCACGAATGCCCGTTTGCCAAAACTGCAGCTCGGCAGCCAGGAGAGGTCACAGGGTCGGCCGAGCTGAATCATGTTGAGTCAGCATGTGGTGAAAGCCCAAACACATCACCCTTAACCCCCCACTGTCCAGCCCACACCCAGACCAAGAGCCTCACTCATCGGCCTCGGCCGGTTCCCACCTTCAGACGTCTTTGAAGTGGAGAAAGCGTGCCAATTACTGATTGGACATAGGAGGCGTCTCTAATAGAAACAAATATTATGTTGCTTGCTCATGTGTGGGAGTGGTTCAACACTGGAGAACAAGAAGCAGCTGGAATGAGGGTCATCTCGAATCTCACATTACACATACCGGTGAGGATCGGAAGGAGAGGATAGAGGAGGGGGGTCATTTATGAATATGCCGGATGCAGACACGTCTGTTTGAGTACGGCATCTCAAAAATAAATCTTTATAAATAACACAAAACTAAGTTATTAAGCAGAAACGATGTGCTCCTTTTCTCTGTTTTACATCGCTGGCACCGGAATATCTTTGAGCTTTGGAAACAGAAGCTCTGGGGACTTGCGATGCAATCTAAATTATTCTTTGAATAGTCAATAGATTAATTGAGAACGGATAATCTGACTCACTAGACAGCCCAGAATCAGTACAAGATGGCACACATTATTGAGCAGTGCACATTCAGGCTGTAAATAATAATGGTTATTTTCATGACCCATTTTTTTCTTTATTAGTTGATTCATTGTTAAGTCCACGGGTTGTCTGAAAATGCCCTTAACAACTTCCCGAAGCCCCCTCGGTGGCGTCATCAAATGTCTTGTTTTGTCTGGCCAACAGTCAAAAACCAACGTGACATTCAGTGCACGTCATAGATGATGTGATTAAGAAAAAGAACACACATTTAACAACAATTACGCTTGTTGTCATGATAAACAGACTAAAGAGACAAAAAGAACTTTAGAAACCAGATGTATGGCCACACCAAAACTAGTTTGTAAAATTTCAAAAACAGCTGCCAGCTCACAATGATGAATAAACGGAAGTGCAGACAAACAGAAGCACCCTTTTTTTTTTTTTTTTTTATCCGCTCTGCAAATATAACACTTAGCAGCTAGACACTTCCTAAAACTACCCAGCGCTGACAGGGCTGAGGAGTCCTCTTAAGAGGCTTAGTCTCTATGGAAGAGAGTGTTAATGAATGAAATACTATTTAGTGGATGATACATAATAAAGCCTCTTGTCTGGCACTCTTCAAAGACCAACATCCTCTGACCCACTACTCCAAACTTGAGCTGCGAGATTTTTTGCATAAGCACGCCGTATGAGAGGGCAACCAGACAAAACAGACACTTAAGTTGTCTATGTGTGAGGGAGGGAGGGAGGAAGGGTGGGAGAGGAGGATGAGAGGGAGAGGAAGGGGGGTGGGGTGGTGAATGTGGTCTGCTCCACTGTAGGTCACTGTGTGTCTGAGGCTAGACAGGCTTAGAGAATATACACCCCTGTACTGCAGACTTAAACTGCTTGTGCTAAATATATCCTCATAGTTTGGACGGCTGGATTTTTATTGCGATTCTGTGTCTTCGTTGTCCTACACGCCGATTGTCTTGCAATTTCAAAATGTGAAAGCAAATAGCTGTTTGAGGTCGCAGTGGTCGAAGGCACTCTGCCCAATGACACTCTGAAACACGCGTTCAATCCTGCGGAAATTGAGATCTCGAGTGTCAAAAGCAAACTGCCGTGTCCAATTGAATGGCCAGAACGGTGCAGTGAGATGATCTTGCGTTAACCAGCTGCCTCTGAGTGTCCTCTGTATCAGAAATGTTTCTGATATCTCTGTATGACAAATCTTGACCGACAGCCTCAGAGTCTTTCGATCTGACTTCAATTTAGGTCTTTCAAAACAACCAACAACCTGCCTTTAGTCTCAACTACAGCAATCAAACCCCACATCTTTTGTCCAGATGTGACATTAGCTGCCAAGCGAGCACTGCACTCTAATTTCGCAAGAAACCAAAGATTTCAAATTAGCAAACTTAACATGCCAAGCATCAAATGGTCCTACCAATTTAATACTCTCTTCCTCTCCCCGTCTTCCTCCCTCCTTCCCCTTCAATTCCCCACACTCTAATAACTGTCCTCCTCTGTCTCGTAAAACCCTAGTGCCTTTAGAGAACTCTATAACAAGGCTTCACAAGCGCTTTAAGATTATGGTGTTGTCTTTATGTGGAGAGAGGGAGCGCACTTGGCCCCAGCTACAGCTGGAGCAGACACTCAGACACTCAGGCATAAGTGGGAGATATTGTATTATCATATATTGAAGCAGCTGCTGAGGTTATAACCGCAGTTGTTTCTGCCGAGGGTTAGAGAGTACGGGACTGACTCTAATTGATGGAGGTCGCAGACATTCCGTGTAAAGCTGCGTATCAGTGGCCAGCCAGCCGGACCCTGGGAGCTGCCCAGCATGCTTAATCAAACAGTAATTACAAACAAAAGCAGGTCGGCATGGGCACTGCAGGGAACACTGGAGCTCCATCACGCAGGTCCTTTTATTTGGCATGATTTCTGAAATTCAGACAACGCCTTCAAAGACTTTGCTCATAAAAAGCTCAAACTTTATGCAGGTTTTTCATTTGTGTGATCGTGAGAGTCACAGTAGGGCTGCAACAAATGATTTCATTTCATCGTTTAATCTGCAGATCAGGGACAAAATAGTTGCTCGGCCCAAAAAGAAAAAGGTCAGAAAATAGTAAAACGATACAGGTGACATAATCATATTGTGTTTTTTGTTTGTCCAACAGTCCAAAACCCAAAGATACTCAATTTAATATCACATGAGACAAACAAAAAGTAGGAAATCTTCACACTCCGGAAGCAAGAACAAGGAAATGTTTGGCATTACAAACAAACATTGACTGAAATTGCCACTTGGGGGCAGTGAACAAAAAAAAAAAAAAGCTGTTTCAATTCAAACCCGATGAGAGCTGTGAAAGTGAACCAACATGTTTGCAAATCGGAAAACCAAAACAATGAGCGAGACGCTTTAAAGCTCAGAAATGTAGCGTTGGGTGACATTGGTTGCTACGAGCGACACCTGTCACATTACACGTGGTCTTTTGATCCATTGTGTTATTAGTTTTAATGATGCATAAGTTATCAAACCGGCATCATTTGTCTGTCTGCAGCCTCCGGCAAATTCTTCACAAATGCCATTAAAAATCCTCTTCCCAGGATGAGTTCATATGTTTGACCTGCACGAGATTCTTGCCCTTCCTCGCCTAAATTTGCCTGTAATGGAGATGGCCAAACAAACTGCAGAGACGCAAGTTCCTGTAAGGTTTGCATTTTTTGGACAGACGAGAACTAAGGACAAGATAATGAGTGTCACACAAACATTCAGACAGAGTTTTTGGAGTGCGTTCAAAATATCATTTGCAAAAATGCAACCTCATCTACACGAGGTTATTCAGAAATGTTCACTACGGAACAAGCGGCACACCACTTTCTCCTCGGGCTGCGAGAGAGAGGGGAGAGAGAGAGAGAGAGAGAGAGAGAGAGAGAGAGAGAGAGAGAGAGAGAGAGAGAGAGAGAGAGGGAGAGGGAGAGACAGCGTGCGAACCCAACATAACCTCTCAGTGGATCGAGACCTTTGTTTGATTGGTCTAACCAGAAAGCAATTCACACTTATTGACAGCCTGATGAATGACTAGCGTGCTGATATACGCTGAATGCCCAAAAGGGAGAGTGCTCTCATTGCCCTCTTCCATGTGAGACGGAGACCACTGTACTGTAAACAGCTGAGGGCCTCTCTTTTTGGCCTGTCTGGGTGAGCATTAGAGTACTTCCCGCCGTCGCCAGCAACAGCAAGCCACAAAGGAACCTCTGTGGCCAACAACACTGAAGTGGCCACTGTCTTTTTCGTGAGTCTCAGGGTGTCTCACAAACTTTTTTCCATGCAAGCTTCTTTTCTTTCACCCCCTCCCCATTTTTCAGAGGCCCTTTTTTTCCTCTCCTCTGCTGTTCCTCTCAGTGGCCCCTACTGAGAGGACAGAGACAGACACTCCGCCCAGCCAAAGGTTTGTCTGCCAGTATGGTCAGCTTGGTCTGGAACAAAAGCACACTGACGCTGCCCACACACAGCAAACCCCCCCCAAACAAGTCCACAACAGACTCCCACATTCTCCCCAAACTCCCTCATTCTCCGTTATCTACTATCTCCTTCGTCCTTTAATGACAAAGCATTCACTTCAAAAGATCCTTCTTTGTTTTGTACAGTTGGTACATTGCTAACCTTGGCCGCTTTGAACGCGTGCTTATTGCTGTTTAGGCTATGCTACAGCACCAAAGACTCTGTCTGATGAAATATAAAGCTAAATACAGCTGTACCGCATACTTAAACATAGAACAGGTCATTCTGAACAATGACTTCATAGTCACCCGTTGACCTGTGAACTAGTTTTGATTATACATTTTTAACTGCTCTAACCTGCTCTTCAAGTGCTTTTGGAGCTCCGCTGTGTGCCCAAACCACACCAGCTGTGTATAGAAAGTCATGAAAAAAAGTCGTAGATGTATTCTGCAAGTGCTAAATGGAGAGAAATAAGCCATTATAGCTTAACAGAGATTTTATTACAGAGTACGTTTACATGCACGTGACTGGGTTTTTGCAATTGCTTTCATCAACATAATGCATATGAGTAACTGAGAAACCTGGTTTCCACAATTGGTGTTGGGGATTAGAGAAACCTGATTCTCCGAGCAAAATCTTCCTGGAGAAAGATGATTTCTCTGCCATGTTTACAGTTATGCAGTGGAGTTTCAGTAATCAGGCAATCATATTATTGATTGTTATTGTTTGCAGAATTTTTTTGATATCCCAAATGCCAAAAAAAAGAGAGACAATACCCATCACAATTTCTAAGATAAAAGATAACGTTTTCTGTTGAACTGCTCCAAAATCCAAAGACATTCAATTTACAATGATGTCAAATTGAGAAAAGCAGCCAAAAAAAAACCCCAAAAAACTGATAATTACCTGCTCCTCATGGCTGATAGAGACAAGATAACTGATAAGAAGGATGAAGCTAAGATGTAGTGAGCAAAGGTTTCCTCTGAGCCCAGCTCAATATATTTTATCATGCATCTCTACTTTGGTGGGGGCTGAAAACCAGGAAGACTGTTTTAAAAGTTTTAAAATTAAAATAATACATATTTTATTGTAAGGTAACGTTAGCAGGCGTTTGTAACCTGACTCATCATCTTTGCTTGAGTCTAGCAGCCTGTGGCTACATTAACCACTACTAGTATAACACACCTGAGTCTCTTATTGAACCATCATTGTAGGTAGTGTAGGTGGAAGGTTTTGACGAGATAGAATAATGTGAATATTCAAAAAATACAATTTGTGTTTCTGCTGCAGCGACCTTGTGAGTCCGACAATATTACAGATGATAAGATGATTAAGATGACCAAGTGAACTCAATAAGAAGAGCACCAAATGTAAGATTAACCCAACAAATGTAAGCTGCCTCAAGGACAATGTGTGTGCACGCTTATTTAAAAGTGTCGAAAACAGTGTGGAAACAAGACAAAACAGAGTTAGATAAAAAAAAAAACTCTAAAGTATGCAAGGTGAGTCATTGCAACCGATGCGATACAACTAAAATGCAAATCAACCTTGTTACAGAAGCCAAAGTGAGAACCCTCAAGCGTTTAAGTGTCAAAGTTTTACGCTTTAAAATAAATCACCAGTGTAACTGAAAATGATAACTGACAGTATTTAATCACCAATAATTTCGGTTCAGACCAGAACAGTGTTGTTCACCACTGGGGCTAAGATACAACACGCTTGTCAAACTAAGCTGGAAATAATTTACATGTGACCTCAACTGATTTATTAATGCTGCTCGGAAAGAGCGTGAATTCAATTGGCAAATCAAAAGCTGCACAAGCTTGAAAATGTTCGTTTTTTTGTTGAAAGTGAATATTAGAAAATCTAACTTTAACTGGTGGATTTGGTCAGTGGAGATAACTCTTTAAAAGTACAATATGCAAATCTTTTAACTATGATTGTATCCTTTGTTGGTCCACACCCCTCAAATTATGTTGTTTGTTTGTTTTTCCTTATAAATCAATGCTGAACTGAGTGGCATCACACACTGTCATATTAAAATAAGTTTTCACTATAAGGTAGTAACTTCTACAATAACTCAAAATCAAAAGTTAGGAGGAGTGCTAAGAGCGGATTAATGGAAGCTGTGAGCGCACACAGAACTAGCAGTGATAACATTTGGCGTTATCATCATATTGTTACAAAAGCCTACTGTCTAATACGAGCTCATTCTGGCAGTGGAATAGAAGAGTTTTTTTAAACATTTTTTCCAGGGAAGTAATTGGAAGACAGCAGATCAGACAAACACCAATCCGCGTGTCACGTTGAACAGGGAGGGATCCTTACCAATTTCTCATCAACTGTAATAAGTTGCGTGTCTTGTCCTGTTTTCTCTGCCAGCCTCGATGTTGATGTGCTTGCAGACCTGAAAACCATTAGGTACACATTATATGCAAAGTATAACCCGCTGAAGTCAGACAAACAACAAAGAGGTCAATTTTACAAACAAGCTACACTGACTATCTTGGAGGAAGTGTTGCGGCGAGGATACAGTGAAAAGGAAGAGACAAGGAGGGAATCCCCCCCGCCACCTATTAGTTCTGTCTGGTGCATCTCTGGCAGACTCTCGCTCTCATCCTAATGACAGGACGTGCTTAATGTTGGCTGTGGTCAACTGTCAGGCGAGGACTGTGTAGCTCTTTGTGAATGTGCAGCCGTGTTCGGTTACAAAACAGCAATGTGCCATCATGGCTCAGCCAGGGAACGACTTCAGATTGTCCAGATTGAATTTTATATTTATTTCAGTTGTATGATTTTTACACTAAGAACACTGTGTCATATTTCAATTAAAGATGACGAAGAAATCAATGGTTTCAAATGTTCAACATAGATGTTGAAAAAAAAAAATCATGTAACTTCATTCTTCTTTCTTTCTAGACCTTATTTTTCCATGTTTTTGTGTCTGAGTGACTAATGGGGACAACAATTTTTGTAATTGGTCCAGTATTGAATGAGAGCGCTGCGTCCTTATGGCCAATAGCACACCATCCACTAAAAGTGCTTGGTTTGGATGTGGATGGGCTCAGAGTGCTATAACGAGTGACGACGTTATGGATAGGACCCTGCAGAAATAGACCTTTTTGTTTAAGAGCAAGATCCTTTCTGTTAAACTAGAAACGACAGTTAGATCTGTGTGCAAAGCTGAAGCTAAAGATCAAAACAGTCATTTATACTCGTAACATTGTTTAACATCACTCGAACTTGACAGAGTTCACTGAGTCCACGTCAATGAAGTCTGGTCCCTTTCAGCACAGTGATATAACTGTTGTTTCTGGTAAAACAAAAAGGTCTATACCTGTAGGGATACTTTCCATAATGTTATTTCAACAATCAGTGGCACGAAAAAGCACTTTAACGGACATACTTTGAAGGTGCAAAACGGCCATAAGGATTATGTTGCAGCTAGTTCCACTTTTGCTGGCCGCAGCGCTCTCGCTCAATACTGGAACAGTTTCAAAAATTCCTGTTCCCTTTAGTCACTTAGATACAAAAACATAGAAAAATAGGGTGCAGGTTGAAAAATACTCAAGTTACCCTTTATGTAATCACTTGAATGAAGCACTGCAGACTGCGCTCACTTGCTTCATGAAACCGATTAATCAATGTATTAAAAACGAATAGATAATTGATTATTAGTTTTCGTAATTTTTCAAGTGAAAGTGCCAAACCTTGGTTGATTTCAGCTTCATAAGTTCAATTTCACTGTATCATAAATTAAATACTTGGACAGAAGTACATCTAAATTTAGAGAGACATTTATAACATTTGACAAAGCACACATTTACATCTACGGTCGACTGATCAGTAAATAATGAATCTTTTTTTTTAGGGCGAGCCTCACTAAAGAATTTTTGTTTCATGAGCCAACTTTCTTAGCCAACAAAATGTCTTAGCAATCAAAGGCAACCATTTCTTATCTTCAGTATCTTTGTTAAATTGTGTTTTAGGTCATAAAATGAAGTCCCAAGTTAACAACTCAACTTTCACTTGGACAACATTGTGTATCTTTTGGGTTAAGCAATGCAATCAAACCTGTCATCTATTATTTAATGACCTCATTTTGTGCATGATGAAGCCAGTGTCTAAAAGCTAAGATGTCCATCACTTGCACTGTGAACGTCTCACATCGTTTCATTCTGTAAAGTAAAACAACACTTAAACCTGCGTTACCTTAACACGCTCTATCTGATGAACAGCATACACTGAAGGCTTAAGCATAAAGCCATGAATATAGATCACGTCAGCTGACACTATGTTATGTCTCCTTGGGTACACGCTTAATTAGAGGTGAGAGATACTGAGAAAATAAAATTCTTGCGTCAGTGCCTCGCTCAAACACGGTTAATCTTATTGCTATAGTGTTTTTTGTCAACATTTCATTAAGATTAAACACTAATTATGTAGACGGCAACTAAAGTCATTCATGAAGCTTGTAAAATGGGTCGAACAAGACCGGAAAATCTGAATTTAACTTCAGATCTCACTGGCAGGAAAACATAACATTGCTGCATAAAAGTATTTCTCACAATGACAGATAAAGTCTGTCATACTGGAAGATCCAGGGGGAAAAGTAGTTGATACAAAGTGGGTAAACCGTCATGATGGATTGATATCATTTGATGAGGTTTACCTCCCACTGCACCCATTTTTTACGGAATGTTTCAAGGTGTAAAAAAAAAACCACCAACTCGTTTACTGCAGCTGATTTCTGGGTGATTGATTGATTGATTAAAAAAACGACAATGTTCATGACATTATAGAAGATTGGATGAGATTTTACTGAATGAATACTGTGGAGGAAAGGGTTCTGGGATAGAATAGCGTGGGGGGCAAGTCAAAAACAAGAGGAAGATCAGATCAGGTCGACTAATTTGTGCAGGAAAAATAAAATCAGATGTAATTTGTGCAGAGATCCAACAGTTTACACACATCTTTCTGCAGCAATTATTATGTGTGTTTAGTGCAATGCAGCTCACAAAGTATAATGAATATTAAATGCAGACTATTAATGTGAAAAGAACAGTGTTTGTCCAGTAATGTAACATTTAAAACCAACTTATAATGCAGATGTCTTTGGATGCTAAATTAGCTGCCTCGCAGCTACAGCTGACTGTGCGGTTAGCTGAGGTGGGTCAGTCAGTGATATTGCCTTTTACAGTGAGGTCTGTTAAATCAAATCAAGTTCCCGTCTCGCCGAGTATTAGTAATGGCATGCAGCAAAATGTCGTGTGATCCAGTGAGCAGCGTTTAATTGCGTTAGCTCTTAAACTGATTTCTAGCTAGACTTGCTAAAATTAGCTAATTAGCTGGCTAGCCGAGTGCCGAAAGGACACTGGATAACATTGACATTAGCTACTAACCTAGACACTTTGAAGCTTAAATATCCGAGCAAGGATGTAGTTAAGTGTGTAAATTCACGTAGCATGTCCAATAAATAACAAAATCCTTTAACAGACTTTATTTAAGATGTGTTCTCTCATGCTGGGTAGCTCACTAGCCTCTGACATGCCAGGTATCCGGCCTCCTTCCTTCGTTTTTAGTCGACTTGGAGTTAAATATTTCAAACAAGAAGAAACTCACAGTATCACGCCTGACGGACAAACTACTAAACAATTAATTTGCAGTTACCTGATGGGATTCAGGGCCAGTTTAGAGGCTGCATTGATGACAGACAGACGTCGCAAGCCGAGCAGTGACATTGAGGCCGCCATGATTGTTGTCAACAATGTCGTACGGCGTCCGCGAAGGAACAAACCGTACGAGCGGAGGTGCAGGTGACGGAGACAGCTGGCCAAAGAGATGGAGGACTGATGCCAGCAACTAAAATTACTTTACAGGGATGTGTTACATAGAGAGAGACATGTCCAGACATATCTAGCGTCTATTTACGCCGCTGATGTTTGTTTCATGTCACAAATAACGATGCTGATGGTGTTAATGGAAAGAAACTCAGCACATCCAGAGGAACTTGCCTTTCCTTTTGGCGTCTAGTAATTGCTGCATACTCATAGAAGCTTATATTTCCCGTCTTTATTTCCTTTCTTCCGTTTTACTTGACAAGATTATAAATATCAAGTGTATTATGTAGCTATCACATTCACATTTGGCTAAACTGTTCTTAAAATATGATCCAATGGTTTATTAAACTTGTTATTTTAGTTTAAATTGATCTAGCTGGGGGAGCTATCCCATAATGTTATGACTGTTTCAATGGGTTTAAACAAGTTTCTAAAACTTCAAATGCATATTCACAGTTTATGGAGTGACTTTCGGGCTAAAACGTAAAAGTTACTTGTGTATTCAGTCAGTGTTTTAATTGAACTTATTTGAGGTATGCATGTAGTTTTCTCTTGAAATATTGTAGCAATGTTTTTTTTTGTTGTTTTTTTTTTTTTTGGCTTATCAAACGACACAAAAATCATATAGAAGTCTAGCCTAATACCCCCAGAGATATAAAATAGATTTGTTGGCAGATAATTGTGTCTTATCTCACAGAGTATATATATTATCCAATTGCCCAACACTATACTGTGTGTAGGTCTAAAGACTTATTTTAGGTCCAACTTCTCCTTTGAGTTAAACACATGTGTTGATGTTTAAAGTTCAGTGATACAGCAGAGTCAGAAGTATAAGGAAAAAAAACTTTTATTGTTTCACTCTTCATATCTGTACAAATACCATCAAACTTTGTATGTACATATGACATTTACATAAAAAATACAAAACTATATATTCATAACAGAATTTTGTATTTCTCTTGTGATGTTTGAAAATAAAAATGCATTCTGAGAAAAAAAAAAAGAAAACAAACAAAAAGAAACAAAGTGATGAAGTCTGATATAGTGTTGAGTACTGCAGTACGTTAGTCCTGTTTCAGCTCTGCGAGAGCAATATGGAGCACGTTGGCAAAAAAAAGACAGCACAAATGTTAATGGCACATTGTTTCCAAAATAATCAAGTATCGTCCAAAACTTACCTCTGCTCTAATGTGGTGAGACAAAGTAAATGCTATTGAATAATGTCTAGAGTTGTCGTCTCCATGTGGAATCAAATCTAAAGGGCTAAAACTGAAGAGTAACCAAAAAATAAGAAAAGAAAAACAAATGGCTCTTTTTTTTTCTCTTCCATTTCATCACTGCTGTGTTGCAAATTTTACAATGCTCTTTTGTAAAACCATTGAGAGAATCCCTTTGGTCAGTTATTATGAGTTGTAAACAAACCAGAAACACTTCTGTACATAAAATGATTGATATATTCCCAATAAATAAACACACAGCCTAAACATGCATTTACGTATGTGTGACATAAACATCTGTGATAGAGATTTAACAGAAACAAGCAGATTTTTACAGCTCAGGGAATGCAATTTACAGCTTGTAGAGGACTTATACTTACACGGTAACAGGACAAATAAATAACACTGCTTCTCTTTGGACAAATATATTTCTTCATGATAAAAAAAGAAAGTAAAAGGGACAACAACAAAAGGGGGAAAATGAGTGGTAACACAATATATCATGGTAGATAGTAAGCCTGACATTGTAAATGTATAAATTATAAAACACAAAATAGTATAAATAAACATCTAGCAGACTGAACTATATGTATACTTCCTTTTTCTTTAAAAAATAAATAAGCATACACATAATGTACAGTATGGACATGATTCCTTGCCCTAGGACTGTTCCCCTAGTGATGGGGGCCTATCCGTCCAGTATAGAAGATATATGGACATAGGCCATGTAGTCTGAGTCCTCATCTTCCTCATCCTCCTCCTGGTCTTCTGTAATGGCTATGTGGGAGAATATATGGTAGCTGTTGTATGAATATGGACCACAAAGGCGCAGAATATCACTGAATATTCTCAAAAAAAAAAAAAAGAAAAATTAAAAAAAGCTCACAGCAAAGCCACTGGCACACAGCCTCCCTTTTCTTTTCTTTCTTTTTTTTTTTGTGTGTGTATATGTTAAGTTTTTTTCTGTGTATGCATCTGTATGTATGTGAGGAAAGGTCTGTGTCACTTGGCATCAACTATTACTGTGGCATCCCCAGTTATGCAACTTTCATTTACATAATCTAGCAAGTCAGGGCTGCAACAAGAGAAAAAAGTGGGGCGGTTTGGAGGTTGGGGTGTAGTGGGGGGTGGGGGGGTGGGGGGGTCACAAGGTAGGTTAGAGGTGGGGTGGCAAGGGAGGGGCTCTAGGGGCACTGATGGTTCCAGTGGCTCGGGTCTCTTTTGGGCAGATTCCTGAAAGCAGACACACATAACACAAAAAAAGTGCTCTTGTGTTCTCTGATTTTCTTTGTTCTGATTATTATTTTAGTTTCTGGCTCAAACAAACAGGGAGGGAGGACTCTGTGTCACAGCCTGGCCTTAGCAAGCAGGTCAGAGATCATCAACACAGTTCTGAGGTATTTTCTTTTTACAGAAGAGATTTACATCGGACACGTAATTTTTAAAAAAGCACACAAGAGCAAGAGTGACAATACAAAAAAAAAAAAAGGAAAAAAAAAAAAGACAGGCAGTCCCTCATCAATCCGAGTGGATTTGTAATTTCTGATACATATTCTGGTAGATAAACACATTCACTGGAAACAGCACAAACAATAAAGGTTAGCTGATAAATGTTAACTTTTTCTTCTAATGATGAGATGAGAAGTAAGAGAGCGCAGGTCTACAAGTTTCGCACGCTTATGCTGCACACTGTGAAGTAGCACATTTATATTTAGCTCATGAGGTGATCATAAAGTTGGTCCCTTGGATTCCATTGCATACCTTAGGCACATCACATTAAGGTACTCAGTCAGGAGAAAGAAACTAACAAGGAGACACTCTTCTTCTTGGAATGTAAATTTGATACTTCCTTGAGGGTATTGTTCAATTTGACAGATTTGTGCACACATGAATGGCTCTACAGAGTAGTCTACATGAATATCAGTGTTAAAATCCTCGTCATTATCACTAACATGGCACCAATGTTACAATCACCTTATGCACATCATATGAGTAAAAGTATTTTGTTCTTATTGACATGTTGGCAGTGTGGTGTATGTCACAAGAGGCAGTGCATTTTGAATTGATTGATTACAGCCAAAAGCAACAAAAAGAAAAATAATACAAAAACACAAATATACCAATAACTTGAAATTAGCAATGTGACCATGGAATTTTACATGCTGTAAAGATATGACCACTGTCATAGAAAATAAACTGATTACAATAAAAAACTGCATGAGATTTAAGGCAACCTGCTCCTGCAGGTCACTGGCATGACCATAAACTTAACTATACTTTTAAATATCAGGATTGTTCCGCTGCAAACAAAATTAGTCTCCTTTATTATTTGTGTTAGTTTAATGGAGTTAGCTTTTCCCAGACTCTTCGATAGAGTCTGCTGATATATACTGATGCTTCTTTCTGTTATTTTGCTTTGCAGAAGAATTTTAAAAAAGTAAAGTAAAAAAGAAGAAGAAAAAAAAAACAGAACACAGGAACAAAAGCCAGCGACAAAGACAACGTCATGCAAGTTCTTCTATTCCCAAGTCCTTTCTGCTTGCTTAAGCTGTGCTTGGTGGTGTGGCTGGGGTGGGAGTTTGGGGAAAGTTGGGGTGGGGGGGCTTTTAGGGGAGGTTTTTGTTTGGGAAGCAACAAGGAATATTGTCTTTTGCTTGGAGAGGGAGGAGGGTGTTTTGTTTAATTTTTTTTTTCATATTTTTTGCTTTTGTTGTTTACTTACAGTTGCAAGATCCTGAGTGCTTGACTTCCAGCAGCACCCCCATAGAACAAGCAGCTTGTTTCATGGCACATTCGCTGGGATATGTGGTATTGTCGCTGGCACACACCGCCTCATCCGTCCTGCTCTCCGGACAGGTCTCATCACACAGCGAGCAGCGGCCCCGGCTCATCCTTGCATCCCAGAGACACTTTTTCCCTGCGCTGCATTGGATGTCCTCACACGACTTGGCCTCTAGAAGGAGAGGGAAGAAATCAGCACAGGGGAAATCTTTGATTAGATGGATTATCATGAATGCTTTTCAAGCGGGATCAGATGGCCTGTGAGTTTTAGGAGAACCAAGCTAGGAATAGAAAGTAAATCCCGTTTTATGGTGTTAGATCTTGGCCGGGAAGAAAAAAGTCATGTTTTAATTAGAATTTTTAAGACTACATGACTTAGATTGACTGCTTTCTGGACAAGAATCCATCTGACTCAAATATTAACTTGAAGCATGCCTTCATGGCCCCCAGCACTTCCCTGTTTCACTCTTTTTCTCCCTCCCCCTCTCCTTCCCCTTTTCCCATATGGGATAGTGCTGCCAACATCAGGAAATAATAAGATGTCTATCATTTCTTGAGCAAACACAAGCAACTACCAAACACACACTCTCTCTCTCTCTCTCTCTCTCTCTCTCTCTCTCTCTCTAAGACCCCCTCCTCAGTGGAATGTTGGCAAAAATGAGCAGTGAATAACTGCAGAGCTGGCCAGGAAGAAAATGCACTCAAACAATATTCAGAGTCATTGGCTGGAGGCACTCTCAAAGTAAAGTCACACACTCTCACGTCTCTTGTTGCAGACTTACTGATGCATTTTCCCTCATATGCCACTCCAATAGATCTGCCGAGGAGACATGTAGCTCTTCTCAGGTGACACGCACTGGCATAGATGATCCCGTCGTTTCCACACAGGTACTGTTCAGGCGACGTCACCTCGGGGCAAATCCGATTACACGTCACACAATATGCGTTATTTGTCTGGTCCACGACGCATGTGGAGCTGCCGGGGCACAAGACGTCACGGCACGTTTCTGCCGAAACAAAGAAATTTGAAGATTTTGTGAAAAATGACACGAAAAATGAGAACAACCCGCTGGTTTCTTGGCACATGCAGCCTTGAGAAACGTGGAAACAGGACAGATTTGAAATAATATTTACTTACTCTTGCACTTTCCCTGGTACTGCACGTCCAGGTCGGGGTGGCCTTTGCATTTAGCCTTCAGCAGTGCGCATTCGTCTTTGTAGGTCTTTCCATCTGAGCCGCAGACCGGTCCCTTCCAGGTGATGTTTGAGCAGTCTGGTGCGCACACGCAGCGCGGCTTACTTCTTCTGTTCATCTTGCACCTCTTCCCAGGCCCACAGTCAACATTATCGCAGGTTTCTAAAATAAAAGGTCTGTGTTATGTGATGCTGGTGAAAATGTTGGCCTTGTGCGTAAAATTACTCTTACGCAGAAAGTACACATTAGAGGGATCATTTACGCACTTCGGTTTGCGTAAATCAGGTCAACACTAGGATTTATGAAACGAAACGACTTAGGATATGTATTATGAGAAAACGAAGGGAAATGAGTGCACCTCCACCTTTGCAAGGTATGCAATTGGGGGCTCCGCCATTGAAGATCATCCACCTAAAGAGCGTGCTATTGGGGACGTCCTCCTCGGTCCAGGACGTCCCCAGTCTTCCACTCCGACAGCACTCCTCCCTGCTCATCCCGGGCATGTAGAGCACCTGGCACCTCCCGTTCTTCCCCTGCTGCAACCAGCAGTTCCCAGCTGTAAACAGACAAACAAAAAAAGCTCGAATGTCGCATGTTGAACGTCTGAAACCGCTGACCCAGACGCACTAGACACACACGCAGCCTGTATTATCTGAGACGCCCCCTCCCCTTTCGCCCTCCCGGCAGTATTTTGTCTGATTTTTTTTTTTTTTTTTTTTTTTCTTGCGAGACTGTTAACAGTTGCCTATCCCATCTGTGACTGACAGCCCTTACAATGCGGCCACAAACCAAAAAAGTAAGAAGAATCTTTACAGGGGGGTTGTTCTTTATTCCGAGAGCCTCCTTGTTATCACTGGTCAGAAAGTGGAGCGTCTAGACAGTGTTAAATAGCAGCCAATCTCCTTCAGAAAACCACGGTCTTTAGCAAGACACACCACCGTCTTCAACGCCTCAGAACAATATCCCAGACATGCACCCACCAGACAACGTCTTGATTATTGACAAACCAGTGAAAAGTTGATTTAAACATGTAGAAATAAAAAAAACAGACTAGTTATCCACAAAACATATCCCTTGCTCCAGACAACAGCAGGATGTCTAAAGCGACACAGACACACATACAAGTGTTTGAACTGGTGTGTTTGTTAAATTGAAGACAGATTTCTATTTGAACTATAAGCTCTCAAACAAAAACTGTCTCCAGTTTTATTTTTTTTTTTGTCATAACCACAGACGTAAAATTGCAAAAATAAAAATCTTTTTTTTTTTTTTGTTTTGTTTGCACACAATGGGTGCGTGCGGGAAATATATAAATAACACGCCCATAAACTCACAGTGGATATTGTGAAGTTTGTTACAGGTTTGACGCCAACATCGTGAGACGCGACACGCTCATACAAAAGTATCAGAATATGCTCAGGTATTATGGAGAGCTGAGGCTGCCACCAACCAACACGGCGTGGCGGCTGAAGTGTGTGCGCCTGGCGAGGGCTGCAAAACTTGCCATATAGTCTCACTTTGAAGTGTCCCATACGGCACCTGTTTTATGGACGCTTTACGCACGCACTGTCTGATGCAGAGAGAGTTTTATCAGCGGGGAAACAATAAAGGAAACTGACTTTGAAAAGTTTCTCCGTTGCAGCAAGTATTCGACACTCGGTCTGACAGCAGTCGAAGTTTTTCAAAAACGGAAAGAATAAAAGAAAGCTGATGAAGAGAGCTTACCTTGAACTTTTTGATGTTCCATGAGGTGACAAAGCCATATGAACAAGAGAAAAATGCCCGGGTGCAGATGGTGTTTCAGCATCCTAAACATGATGGAGAGGCAAAGTGAACTACGTATTTGACACAGGCAGCGCAAAAGTAATCTGCTTACGGTGGCAGTGTTGAATAAGTGTCAGTCTGAGAATGCAGCCTCTCTTTTTAAATCTATAAGGGGTCTGAGGTTGACTCTCTCTGGTGGGCGGTCTCCTCTTCTGTGGGGGTGGGGAGATTTTTTTTTTCTTACCAAAGTTCTTTCAATCCTAATCAGGTGACATCGTTCCAAGCAACTTTCTCTCGCCACAGTAATCAAAGAATATGGAAATATGACTATATTTGTGATAAACTTCAGAAACGTGCAGTCAAAACAAAAAGCAAACAGCAGATCAGACCAAATGTGTCAGCTGATATGAATTTGGTTTTGATGGAGAATATGAATGTTAACGTTTCATTTTAACCCTTTTAGATGTCTCAACACATTATATCGGTGCGTTTTTACGCAGGGCTCCTATAGAAACAGAGCGTCTTTAAATCAGTAACAACAACAACAACAACAACAACAACAACAACAACAATAATAATAATAATAATAATAATAATAATAATAATAATAATAATAATAATAATGGCCATTGTTGCTCATGTATGAAGGCCTTTATTGCTGTATAATCAAACAGGCCCACAGCCAACATACCTATCCGGACATACCATCAGTCCTTCAAATTAAGGGTACTACTTGGTGGTAACTGATATTTTTTCCACCAACTGCAGACAAAAGTGTAAATCTTTTGATGAGAGTTGGCTTTAAGAACATATCCGAGCCCAGACAATAATAGAATTCATAGTAGTCCGCAGCCGCACTGCTAATATTAGAACAGACAGTTGTTTGGGTTTCTCTCGGGGGTCAAGCTTTTAAATATAATCAAACCTGTTTGAGAGGCTTCAGACAGAGGAGCGGGGTGTTGCGTTTCATTGAATGAAACGCACACACACACACACACACCAACTCTCTCTCTCTCTCTCTCTCTCTCTCTCTCTCTCTCTCTCACACACACACACACACACACACACACACACACGCACAGCTCTCCACTCACTGACGCACTAGACTCCCTCAGAAGTCCTTGCGCGACCTCTTCAGCGGAACTCTGGTTACAGCTCTCCAGAGCAAAGAGCAAAGTGTCCGGTGTGTGTGAATCAGACACCAGGGAGTTAATCATCTTTCGTCCAGGAAAAGGACACTGTAATCTTTTCTTTAATTCCAGTCAATTACCACTTATATTTATAAGTATCCAGATATTCAGATATCTTGTATCCAGAAAATATGACAACAATATTCCCATATCCAGACCTGAAAGTGTGACTGAACAGTGTGTACATCTGCCTTCTATTAATGTCTTATGACAAGTACAAGCTGTTTTTACTGTTATAATATGATCATAAAATACTATTAATCATATTTTTCTTCTCATTTTTTGAGGTTCATGTTCCTACTTTTATTATTCTTTTACAACTTTTGAATTTCACAGAATTTACTATGCCAAGATCATCTTCATCAAGTTCTTATAGTATTATTTATGACATGCCCCTTTTTTGTGGTCCAGTGATGAAGTTCTTGCTAAACAGCTGTTTTCAAAAAAGTACCAAAAGAGGAGAAAGACCGGTCACATGTTACCTGCATTAAATTATATAACCAGCAGTCAGTTGAAAGTCTTAAAGATCAAGGATTCAATAACATATTTTAAATGGTGCTAAATACCCAGATTATGAAACTAATATCACCCATTCTGTATTTATGAGCATTAGTTCCTAGTCTTATCACAGTGACAACATGCAGTCACCACATACTGTACTTCTAGTATTGTGGAGTGATTATGCTACTGCAATAAAGGCTGATTACTATGATTTCTAGCTTATGTTGATGATGATGATTATTATTATGTGTGTCAATTAACAATGTAGAATCACGAAATTTCATTTTTTAGTCCAGACTGAACATTTTACCCAGTTTTGAGTTTTCATGAGATGAAAGGCAAGGTGAGATCAGTAAACCTGCCTGAGCGACACATTAAGATGGTCTTATTTAGCTATTTGTAATTTTATCGAGCAGAGTAAACAACTTGGTTATGAAAACTGAAAGATTTGTAGTGAATCAAGAGTCTGATTAATTTCACAACGATCTACTGTGGTCATATTAGTAGATATGGCCATTTAGACCATTTTTATTTGAAACGAGCCAACTCAAAGTTGCATATAAACCGCAAAGTATACCACTTGTTTAATGCACAAGACTAAAAGTGCAAAAGCAGCATTTGTGACTTCTTTCAACAAATCTGAATATGTTCTGGATGTTGAGTTATGTTTGGCAAATCATTCAGTGTCTGGTGTGTGTGATTTGTGAGATCAGAGTCTTTGAAGACTTGAAGCTACCAAAACATTTCCTGACAAGCAAGTACATTTCTGCCCTGCTGTATCAACTTTAAAGTGCTGGCTGTTGTCCTGAAGACATTAATGGCATCAGCAGAGGGGAGACCAGTGCTCCTTGTCCCAGGCTCTGAGCTGAATTTGGTTGAAACAGACTCAAGCAGCTGAACTAAAATCATCACTGTCATAGTATGCGGCATGCCAGCTCATCAGTGATTTGTAAAAGTAAATGAAAACCCTCTTTCTTAAAAGTAGTTACAGTGAAACTAACAAGGATTACAGCCAAGACTTATGTAACACTCAAAGTCCTACAAAGTCCAAAAAAGGCCAGCAGTTATCGAATAATTTGCTATGACATCATTTTTGATTTACAACAACATTGCAGCAATTTGTGAGCAATCCTGCAGGGTCAGTTGTTTGCCTGTAGCTGCCAATCAACTGCAGGAATTCCTAGAGGGATGGATTTACAAAGGTGTTCAAACACTTTCACTGTATCTCATTTCATCAACTATTTCCACATAGCTCCCTGTACACATATACATATAATCCAAAGGCTGTTTCACAACACCGTAGCGAATGAGTAATGGTGTAACAGAGCAGTTCGATCATTTATCAAACTCTATATATCCCCTCCAACAAGAAAAGCTCGAGCCCAGGCTCTCAAAAAATATGCTACTTATTAGAGACAAATAGCATATTCCACCTTGCCAAATCCAAAGAAATGAATGCTAAAAACTCTGCTGGGTGCTGGAGTTGGCCCGTTCGATAGGAAAACAGTCAGAAACACATTCCAGAACAGTCCAGGGATGGAGTAACCTAACAGTGGGAGAACACGACAGTCAAAAATGTGAGAGGAAATTAATCGAGTTTGAGGGAGAATTTCAATTGTACTGATGTTTGGAGGGACGTGGTCCAAGTAAGGTTGCCTGCGAGGTCAGGTTTTCTAAAGGTTTTCCAGTAAGAGAGGAGAGACAACACATGACAAGAGAGGACAGCAATCCAAAATGGGTCATAAATTATGATGTATTAATTGATAGTGGAGTATTCAAGTCATCAACAGAACAGAGTGAGAAAATTAAGACCAGTGCCAACATGTATATCATGCTGCCATCTTGTGGCAAACTTGTGCCAATACATATTTAGCTCCCACAGGATTAGCTTTGATCAAACCTCAAAGGTTCTTACTGCAAGTAAGAAACAAAGGGAGCAGACTGAGTATTTTTGAACCATCTCAGCTGCTTTTCTGAATGCATTGTGTTATTTTGCCCTACAGATGAACAACACTAGAGCTAGTAATCAGCCAATTAATCAGTTAGCTGATCAATAGAAAATTAATGTGCAACTATTTTGATAATCGATTCAACAGTTTGAGCAGAAAAAAAAAAAAATCAAAAACCATTGCTGGTTCAAGCTTTTTTGTCTTATATGACAGTAATGTGAATATTTTTTCAGTTTTTTGGATTGTATGTTGGACAAAGCAAACAATTTGAAAACACCACACTGGAACCTGGGAACTATCTTCTGAAAACCACTAATCAATCTATTAATTGATCAATCGAGAAAATAATCAAGAGATTATTCTTTTTTGAAAATAATGGACATTTGCAGACATAAGAAATACGCTACCGGATATTCATACCTGACAAGATGTGCAAGTGACAAGTGTTGAAAAACAAAATATTATCATCACAAATATCACATATATCAACACAAGTAGCTACTCTATGGACTCATATTGCCATAAATGTTTTCATACAACCAAATATGAAAGATCATATATTTATCTTACAGTATTTACAGTACAAACAGAGTAATGACAGATTTCATCTTTTCCAAGATATCTCTTGTTTCCTGAATCTTAACCACTGGTCTCAAAGGTCCAAGAAAAGTCCTGAGTGCCAGAGGTGCCAGAGAATTTGTCAAAACAAAAGGCATAACTTGATGTCTTTACAGTGTAAAACTCATGACGGCAAAGCCAAAGAAACGCTTTGTGAAATGTTCTGTCATATTTACATTATTCAAAGTCAGTGCATAACAACAAACAGTCAATGTGCAATTCACACAACTCAAAAATAAAGACTCATCTGTAAAACGTTATCCAAAAACTGAACAGCTTCTCTTTGATTAAAATGCCCAACTTCCAGTGATTGAGCTGAAGTCCATTTGCACTTTACAAGAACCAGTGACAAGTACCAGTATCCGCACTGGGAACAATCCAGTGAAGAAAGAAAACTGTTTTCTCCTCAGTTCACAGCACTTCATCGACGTGCGCGTGGCTCTGCCCGTCTTCATCAGCCTCCCTCTGAAGCTGCTGGTATTTTCTTTTGAAAAACCCAAACTAGAAAGAGAGATTCCAGTATTATTACGCACAGTATTATTATGGTACATACTCTACATTCAGATGTATAGTAGGTATCGACATTTCCTTTAAATCTCTTATACAAAGCTGCACATTTCTATGAAAGTACAGACACATGTAAACACTTACCTTCCACAGGAGCCCAACAGCTAGAGCCAACAGCAGCAGTCCAGCAATGACGCTGCCAACTATCACTCCCACTGGAACATCACCTTTCTCTCCAGGTTTACTGATTGTCACCTCCACCTGGACAGCAGGAGGACAGGAGAGGTCATTTTATAGTCGGGTCTTACTTGGACTTACTTGTATGGTAAAAGATATAAACTCTCTTCCACCTTCAATGTCTTTGCATGAGGCAGCAAATCGAAATATTGATATGTGATCTTACTGGAAGCTGTTTGAGGCCGATAATGAGCAGATCAGGGTCGGAGGTCTTGACATCAACACTGGAGGTCAGCACAATGGCTTGATAGGTGGCCTATCATGACAAGTATATAAAATTTAAAGCAATAGAAAATAAATGGTAATAAAAGCAGACAACCAGTATACAAAATTCATTATTTATGTTTACCGAAATAAAGGTGCCGCTCCAGATCCTTGTTTTAACTTTCACAAAGTAGTCGCTCTTAACTTCAGTGTCTTTGAGGATACATGTGATATACTTGCAATTTGCACTCTTGCAGTCCTGTCAGTTAAAACAATTAAACATTAACAAAAAGAGATCAGCAACACAGAATATCAGTTCAAATTCAATTTTAATTTACTGAAACTTCTTTTGCATCTGCTTTATTTCTCAAAACAAACATGTATATTTTGTGACAGATGTTAGTTACAACTTGAGTTGAGCTGTTAAATTTAAAGAGTAAATTCAGAGATATAAAGCACAGTACAATATAAATATAAAATAAACTAAATATTATTCAAAAATACGCAATAGATAAAACATTAAATTCTAAATATCATCTGAATATGTAGTTTGTAGCTTCATAAAAGATAATAAGCTACATGAATGAAGTCACAAATACACAGGATGAAAAATACACACACACACACACACACACACACATACACACACACATACATACATATATATATAGCTTTCTTAGACGCAAGTGGAAATGCTACACATCCTATGAAACATCTAAGGAAGTTGACATACAGTGTCTAAAGAGAAAAAAGAGCTGACTGACCAGTTTATCCATGCCTTGGAGGTTCTCCTCAGAGAAGGATACTACGTGGCTCTTCACACCGATCTTCAATGGATCAACCAGGTTGGTAGGGTCACAGCTGACAGACCCTCCCTGCTAGTGAAGAAAATTTAGCTTTTTTTTATTGATTATCATATTAATTTATTCTTTGATTATCATACTCCAAATCATACAGTAAGAATAAAAAAAATAAATAAATTGACCTACTATGTGATAACTGAGTACTCACTTGTGTTTCCACTTTGGTAACATAGAGGAGCTGGTTTCCACCTTTAGTGGTCATTGGCAGAGCAATGGTCAGATACAGGAGGTTGACAGGGAAGTTACCAGTTGAAACCTGTAAATACAATTTGTTTTGATAAGTTTTTTTTTTTTTTTTTAGAATCAACAGAATGAGAAAATAGAAAATGATATTTTAAGAGAAAGATTCATCAATTGCACCTTCACTGTAAAGTTAAACTCTGGGCCGATGTCATCTAGAGTTTTCACTGTTGTTACCACTGGAGTGGTGGAGTTTGCCACGTAGAAATTTATATTTGTCTCCCTAGAACAAAGAAACCACAAAACTTGATGCATTTGTCATCATTAACTGTAAATCTCACACTGCACGACCAAACTGAAAAACAAAAATTGAAATCACCTAGATAGAACAACCCCTGCATTATACTGAACGGGAATGGTTATGTCCACCTTGTTGTCTGCAGGTCTTTCCTCTTTACCATCACTGTGAAGACGAAAAGGGTCCAGAACAATAAAACATGTCATTCATTTTCATTAAGAGTCATAAATTTAAGTTTCTAATTAATTCAGCATACCTCTTGGCCTCAAATTTCACCACGGCTCGGTTTTGCAGTTGTTCAAAATTGTAATCAAAATTGATCTTAAATTTCATCTGTAATAAAATAACATGATGTTAAGTGGTACTTAGTATAACTAGCCAAACAAAGAGGATTGTACTGACAGTAGAGAAATGGATTTCTTCTCTTGTGCTTACCTCTTCGCCCTTTTTTAATGCTGGGTATCCCACTTGGCAGGTGACAGTTTGAGTTTGTGCTGAGGTACATTTGACTCCATCTGTCTGTAAATGTACACATAATTCAGAATAGTAGATCACTTCTATTGGGCTTCATCACACTGACATGACATAATTAAACATCAGATTATTCAGCAGCACAGAGATTAAAATAAAGAAAACATTCATAGACTTCACACTTTTTGTGTCAATAAATGTAATAAATGTTGGGTTTGTCTGATTGAAATAAATGTATTTATTGATGATGGTGACCATTATATTAAAAATCTAAAAAGTGTATTCAGGGAAGAGTATATTGCCTTTTCACATAAGCATCATGTCAACATAAACAGCCTTCATTTGACTTTTGTCACTCACAGGAGGGAAGACGGACGAGTAGTAGAGGTTGCTGGAGTACGTGGCCAACACCTGTGTGTTGTAAGCATTTTCCTTTTTGTTCTTCACGACAACATCGAATGACAGTTCTTGGTTATTAGCGCTGACCAGAACGGGAGCAGAGCTGCAACACAAGAGCTCAGATTAGTTCGAAGTGATCCTTCCCATATTTTAACTAAAAGATGGGAACTACTGTAAGCTGAGGGTGTTTCTCATTGTTCCGTAAGATTTATAAATACCTAGATGCCGTAACCATCTCCACCTTAAAATGCACAATGCATTGTTTATATAGGAATGGATCACAGTGCCTTCCTCAAGATTAAGAAGCGCAAAAAAGCAGCATGCATCTCAGCCAAGTCTGCAGAAATGAAAATCAATAGCAGCTGCATGTAGTCAAATGTGTCTGAATGTGGGAAAGTACTTTAAAAAGTGTTGTATGGTCTCTGTAAAGGCCTTGTTCATATGCTTTCATCTGTGTTAAGTTAGTGAGCGTGTAGCACCAACACTTTGTTGTTTTTTTCCAAGCTCGCAAGTCTGACCCAACCATTTTATGGGCTATGAAGTTTCTGTATACACTGGAAAACTCTAATTTGTGCAGCTATTAGTAATTAAAACAAACTAATAAAACAGAAAATAGAAAATGGTGTAATGGTTGTTAGGAGTTACCAGGGCATAACATTAAATAGAGAATGAGCCATTTTGCCAAATTTGGTCTGATCTTCTTAACACAAACCTTTCTTCTCTGTTGTATAAATGTATACGCCACTAAAGGCTGCCTTTATGTGGCAGCATAACTATTTCACTGTCATGGTAAAAAAAAAAAAAAACATACAGGTGGGTACATGTCAGTAGGTGAGTTCAGTGCAGCCTCCAGGGGCTGCTATAGAGACCGTCACATAGTCCTGTTTACAGATATGACGCATGGATATATACCACGATGTACCATAACAGCAGAAGTACGTGAGAGAAGCAGTGTCATTGAGAATTAATCATTACAGTCATTGAATAGGCTGTAAAAATCTTTTCCACATCCTCGCTTCACAGGATTAAAGCCCCAGAAAAAAATTCACAACATTAAATATTCATCATTAAGAGGCAAAAGTCAAAAGTTTAAGTTCAGAAAAAACTTTTCGAACTGGTAAAAATGTGTTTATCTTTGTGTAATGTAGGGCAGGTAGTAAGAAGCTGATTGAAAGAATTGGTCTACAAGGCCTTTCAGATTACTTCTCCTCATTTCACAAATGACTCATAATAAAGGAAGACTCGCTCAAGCTTGTTCTGACAGTATTATTTTGACTTTAAGCTTTAAGTCTAAATTAACAACAAATCTCTTTATCCTGAGCATACCATCACATGTCAAGTGAAAACATGAAACAGACGGTTTACTTCAAAACCGTACGCTGTAAATCCTGTACTACACACTGACAAGACAGGTCAGTGATTCTCACCTGGACGCCTTTGTGTCTGTCTTCACACTCAGCACCAGATCACTGACACACACGTCATCAGAGCCGCAGTCTTTTGTGAAGGGTATCTGAAACAATAACAGAGCAGGATGTTGCTTTATTCTACTCTTCTAATTTCTCTTTATGTATAAATTTATTACATTTTTACTGCATTGGATCAACTTTAATCTTGTTGTTGGGAAAACATGGAGTGTGTAAATCTGAGAACTTGCGTGACTTCGTAAAACACTTGAGTTTTAAAAGCCAGTAATCATCCCACGCACACACCATGTCATTTTAAATGACTGTACAGTGCAAACAGCTCTGCAAAATAACATGCATGTCTAACGTCTTCTGTCACCTGATCTGTTTTCTGTAAATCTTTGGAGACCAAAGGCTAAAAAACACAGATTCAGAGATATTAGTCACTTACAAAGAACTCCCAGGCACTTAGAGAAAATGCATCGAGGACAGGGTTCACATTCGCATTCTGCTGCTCAATTTCTACTTTCAGACTAAGGGAATTGACAAAATCGGGTGCCTCCTGTTGAAGAAAACACATATGGACACATCAGATCATTTTCAAAATACTTGCTTATTTTAGAAAAATAATATGAAGTAATCTCTACAAGCCTTATCACATCAAGGCAAAGTTTTTTGTTTTTTTTTACCTGAACATAAACCTGAAAGTCTTTACACAGGGGCGTAGATGATATTTTTGCCTTTTCTGTGAGATAGCGTTCGTTGTTTTTAGTGAAAAGTCCTCTTGACGTCACTCGTGAAGCTTGCAAGTCAGCATCCAGAGTCAACGTGTAGGATATAGCTGAAAGAAGTGAAGACAGAACTTTATATGACAGACTCTCACTCTGACATCTGAGTACAATATGATAAGGATGGGATTTTAATATTTCTGAGAATTAGATAAGAAGACTGATACCACTCAAGTTTACACACTAAATATAAGGCTACAGCCAGCAGCCAGTTAACTTAGCTTAGCATAAAAACTGGAAGCACCTGAAGACAGCTAGCCAGTTTTGTCCAATTTTTTGTGTGAAGCTAAGCTAACTAGCTTCAGATTTACCATACAGACATAGTATTTTCTTATCTAACTATCAGCACAAGGGTTCGAATTCAGTTTAAGTAACAGCTTGAGAACAACAGGTAATCAATTTACCAATGGGTCCAACAGGATTCTTTGGCCTAAATGCAGCATTGAAACAGAGGTTTGTGTTGAAACATGTAAGCTTGCGTCCATTAATGTTGCAGGGTTTGTTGAAAATATTGATTTTACTGGGGTTGAAAGAAGCTTTAGCACTGACAGATGCCACACCTCTGGACCTGAAAAACAAGTGCAACAATTATGAATTATTACTAGCCTTGTTGAATCTATAAATAATGGGTTCATTTACTGAAGTTGCTAATCATTGTGCAATTTACTTTAGTGTACTTTTTATCATTCATAGCTTTTATCATTCCCACATATTGTGATGGTTAAACTTACCAGAGCTGCACCACTTTGCCGTATGCACCAATTGAGATGTCGGGGAGTGAATCATCATTCAGATCCATAAAGCTATCTAGGGATCTTCCAAAATACTGCAACTGAGGATCCAGTTTGGAGCCAGAAATCCTCTAAAAAAGATAATCAGCTTTGCTCTTATTATTTCAGTTTAAATGTTCAGTTTAAAGAACTACATTTGTCATGAAAGACAAAAAATAATTCAGCTAAAACTAACACAAACAACTTCCAAAACAACTTTCTCTCTCAGCTAGATATTTAACACAACAGTTTAGTTTCTCTCCATACCTGTGAGAACTCCTTGTTTAATGTCTTCTTGTCCCCGTTGTAGATGTAGACGACACCTTTTCCTTTGTCCTCTAGCGGGGCTCCAACTACAACATCATTGTAACCGTCAAGGTCTAAGTCAGGAATGGCAGAGATGGCCATCCCAAAACGTGCGTTCTCAGCTGACAACGGACCAATGAGGAATCCCTGCTCGTTCAGTATACCCTACAAAGACAGAGAATGTACTGAATGTGGTCAGTTCCTCTAAATTTAAGAAACTTTATTTTCAGTGCTTTGAGGGCTGTTCTGGATTTTAGAAAATAAATATATATCAGTGCACAGAATATCTTTGCATTTTTAGAGCCAACTCAATGCTAATAGACTTTCTAATCACAAAAGGAAATCTGCAGAGCATTGCTTCGTTTCCTGACTATCTTCATGCCTCAGCGTGATGATCATATCCTTGTTCACTATTCCTCAGAAAAACTAGAGCACACAATGTTGCACTAAAAGTGACATTTTTTTTACCTTTGTGACAGAGAAGAGGTAGACCTTGCCTTCTTCTCTCTTCTGCTCACTCATGAACATCGGTGCACCAACCAGTAGGAGGTCTGTCACCCCGTCTTTATCCACATCCAGGGAGCACAGGACGCTTCCAAAGTATGACCCAATCTAAGAAAAAAGCTAGCAGCTGTTTACCGATGATCAATACATCTGTTTAGGCTACACATTACATGTATACAGTAGGTTTCTGCGGCAAAATGTCAATACCGTATCCTCTAATGCCAGTACCTGTTTCCCTCTTTCTGAATCTATGATAGTAGATTGCTTCTGGGCATTGACAGTGTAGACAATAACTTGTCCAGAGTGGTTGGAGCGAGGTGCACCAGCAACAAAGTATTCTGTAGACCCATCGCTCAGTGTGGTGACAGAGTAACCTGGAAATGACCACAAGTAACACATTTACTGATCAACTGATCACTATATAAAATCTTTTTTTATCCAGCTCATCCATATCATGGTCCTGGGGAGCTGGAGATGATCCATGCTGACGATCACATTCACACCTATGGACAATTTAGAGTCACCAATTAACCTGCATATCTTGAACTATTGGACGAAGCCAGATCTTCTTGAGAGAACCTGGATCATATCTCCAGCCCGAGCTAGCTGGCAGATTTGAACCACAGGCCAGAGGACATCTCCTGCAGTGTTTACATCTCAGTGAACAGCCATCCTACACTCACATTCCTGTATTGTTTCATGCAAAGCTTTCATGCGAAAGTAACAGAATCAAAACTTAATATAGGGTTGGTCAGAGTTAGGAGGAAACTGCAAATACCTACCTAGCAATGAGCTGTGGTTTCTGTCATGAAGTGTTCTCTCAAAGGCTGAGAAAGGGAGAATATCTGCATTTGACCCTTTTTGATGGACGACGGTACCGCTCCAAGCGTAGGCTCCCACTGCTCCCAGCATCATCACACCCTTAGGCAGCACAGGCCAAAGACCAGTCAAAAGATGCCATAGAAATACTACAAAGCATTTACATCTTTGCCCTGACTTGCAGACTTGAAACACAAAGAGCATATAGCGTGAGACATATTTATTGGTTGGTTAAAACTGTGGTCAGACTGTTGCAGTAAACAGTGTTGCTTCTACCCCTTCTGTGAGAACACTGTGTTGGTATCTGTGACCAGCGTTACTGTCACATATTACCCTATATTTTCACTGCTTTGACTGCAAAACTGCTGCTGTCATAACAGCAACATCATTCTGTCTCAAAGAACTACAATGCCTTCCTTTACACTTCCTTTATATTTCCCATAATATCCCATTGCATGGGATGTGTGAGCCCCTAGCCCCTGAGTGTAAAAAACAGGCAATCCTGAACCTACTCTGTCAAAATTATGAGGCGTACACGGCAGGACTCTGTACCTGTTGGCTGGCATAGTGAGCGCTGAATCCAACCTGGGACATCTCCATCTTGAAGTTATCGCCCCCTTTGCCAGTGCCTTGTAGGGACAGAGCATTGTGTGAACGGCAAAATCAAAAACAGAAGAGCAGATCATGAATCGTGTACCTGGATTAGTTTCTTTGCCTATGAATGAACATGCAGTGTCAAGTGAAAAAGTGAAAATAAATAAGCACCTTCGATGTTGAAGATGCGGTTTCCCAACGTTCCAGCAATGGTGGAGAGGGCTGCCTCTTCCGACACATTGAAGAAGTACTTCTCTGTGGGTGAGCTGGCAATGGATTTGATTTCTTTTATCAGGTTCTCTGTGTCGATGTTGTTTCTGATGTAGTAACCCAGAACCTGGAAAAAAAGAGAAAACACCACAAATTCAGGATTGCAAAAGAAAAAAGAGGTCTAGGTAATAAGACCGGCAAATTCTAAAGAATCAGAAACGACAGAAAAATGTACGTTTTGGAACAGGAATTTAACAATGCCCGTTCACATGTACAGTGATAACTATAAAGATAACATAAAGTATAAATTATAACTGTAAGTAGTTGAAAGTACTATATTTGTGGCTCCACCTCAGCATCAACGAACAGTGTGATTAAAAATTTGAGTAGTTAAGTTTAAATCTCTGACTTGGTTTATCAAGACAGAACTATTGATTGCTGAATTAATATTTACTATTACTGTAAGACATGAGGAGAGTAAATGATAGTTGATCACTTACAGCGATACCGAAGCGGGTGATGCCTTGTTTCTCACAATCTTCAATGACTGTTTCTCTGAAAGCATTATCGTGAGACTCCCCATCTGTGACGACAACCAATACCTTGGCAGCACCTGGTCGTCCACCATTGACTTGTCTGAAACCTTGCGCACTAAAGGGAGGGAGCAGACACAGAGGACACTTTTATGTCACGATTTGTGTTTTATCACAAAAAACTGCTGATTAAAATTCTATTAAAATAATTATCCAGTCCTAATCAGGTAATAATAAAACAAGTACAACAAATAAGTAAGCAATCAAACACATAAGTAAATAAATACATAAATGTACACACAGATAAACACATAAAAGGCAACACCAACCTGGCAAACTGGATGGCTTGGAAGGTATTGGTAGAGGAACCATACATTTGTGTGATTCTGGATGCTGCAGCTATCACTTCATCTTTGGTTTTATACTGGTTCAGTCTGAATTCAAACTTGGAATCAACGGCATACTGAATGACACTGACCTGGCATTATAAAAAAACAGCAACAAGACCAAAAATGATCACCTGCTTCATCTCTTGCTTTAATTTCCTGTTAAGGCTGATAAAACATGGTGTCACCTGTGTGCTTTGGGGCCCGATGTCGAGCGCAGGTATTAGATTCTGGAGGAACAAGGTCATTGGACCCCAAGGATAAATGCTGTTGGAGCCATCCAGAACAATCACGATGTCCATAGGACCTCCACATGCTGGGAAGACATGAGAGGAGACGTATAATAATACATCCAAACCTCCAACCTGAGGTTTTTACATTTTAATCATTTTACAGACTTGAAACTTTGTGTGTGTATCAGGTACGTCAGCTGTCACTTCTGTACAAAATCTCATTTTTACTGTGCACATGTCAATAAATATATTTGTTCATTCGAAAGTTTGTCCTGATTGGACCAACACTGGAGACAATAATGCAAACATGACCATGTTTTGCATTAAAGTGGTCACTGATTGTAAGCAAACAAAATAGTACTCAACAGCATCACCACGTACAGATGTAACATCATAACAGATTGTATGTCACTGCGGTGGATTTATATTATTCTGATATGAAGTGAATCCTGTCCTGAAAGATATCTTACTATACACAGCCCAAAATATCCAGAATCATATAAATATGAGAGATCTTACTCTGGACAGCAGGAGAGAAAGCAGATTGAGGCTGAAAGAGTGCGTTCATTTTTGCACATATTCCTGGGTAGAAGTCCTGAGTGCCGCACTGCTGTCCCCAAATAGGGCCGCACATCTGTATAAGACGACCACAGAAGAAGAAGAGAAGAATGCTTGTCACTGCCTTTGAGCACTCCAAGGAAGCTCTGATGTCTGAGTTCAATTATGGATAGCTTTTTATTTGTAAATTCAACTCATATTTAAAATGTAATAAACAAATAATGAAAAAGGGGAAATGCAACATAAATAGTTGTGCAGCAGCTGCACTACTTCCTGCTGCAGTAATCAAAGACCACAAGTACACTTCCTTCCACTTGACTTGACATGGCACATGCTTGTGTCATGCAAGTGTGCTCACCTTGGTTTTGTTTCAAATAGCACTTAAAGGATGCATTACTAATCATGCAACAAAATTGGAGCTATTAAATCAATGCACAAATACAAGAAATATATATTTTTAAGAAATATATTCCATTTTAGGTTAAAAAGCAAACATTTCTTATCTATCCATCTAATACACACAAATGCAAACTTACATACCATCAAGTTATTGACTCCAGGCATCCGGGTAAGAGTCAAGCCCAGGCTCATGTTGACGTTGACATTTTTAACATTTGGAATACTAAGAGAGTCTGTGGATGAACAAATTAGCTCTTACATTAAAGTTCAGATTATAGTTGCGAGACCTGGAATTCACATAATCTTTATAATAACCAGAAGCTCATGGTATGAATAAAATACATAGTTTGCTGCTATCATTCATATCAAAACAGAAAAGTCAAAATGTCTCAAGGATGTTTGAGGGTGACGCATCAGTCAGTTCTGTTTAGGCCTTTTAATGACAGGGCCAATGTTTGGTAGAGAGGTCAAAGGTTAAACAATAAAACACCAAGTCTTACCTTGAAGATTCAGCTTGTCGCAGCTGTTTCTGGACCCTGAGACTGGACATTTGTATACATCCCCCTTCCTGTTTCGACTGAAACCACTCCATGGAGCACCGACCAGGAGCCTCCAGAAAACAACAATATTCATCACTTCCCCAAACATGCACCACAAGATTCATCTCCGAATGTATTTGTGTGTCTGAAGTATTTAAGTATTATTTAGGTTTGCTGCAGTGACTTAAATGTAACACAAAAACACACAAGATAATCATGAATATGAGTCTGTATCACTGAAGCAGTACATTTGTGTGATCTTGTTCTGGGCAAGTGGCAACAATTCCTATGACACAGTGGAATTCACACAGATGATATCCACTTCAAATATATTTATTTGATTATCTCCGACTAACAGCATTCAAGTGCAGCCAAACCGCAATTCTTTATAACTTCACCACAGTGTCATTTTCCATAGTGTCAAAGAAAGCTTTACATAGGGGAGACATATTGTTTTTCTTAAGGTGACAGAAAACAGGATGTATCATTGTTGCATCATCACAAAGGAATATATAGTCAGAGTCCACTATCAGTTGTGGCTCACCTCCTCAGTTACGCAAACGGGACACACTTCCAGACACTGAATTACTCTATGAGACTGTGACTCACTGTGACATCAATGAGATGTCCAGTTACTGTTCTACATGTTACAAATGAGAAGGGAAAATGTAAGAGGCTTTAAACATGGTGGAAATGTTTGTGTAACAGATTGTAGCAGGGTTACAGTTTCTAACATTTTGCAGGAATTTACCCAGGATGGCGTTTTAACTCAGTATCAACTTATCAGTAAATATAATCGTGTTATACTTAGTTTGCCGAGTATAACATGAGTCTACAGACAAGTATACAGCCTTTGACATAAATGCTATCTTTGGTAAAAACCACAAATGTCAACCTCATAGTGTTGCTCAAAGAAGAGTCGAGGGACGGATATCTGCACAGATCTTTGTGCTAATCCATCTAGTAGTTCCTTAGATCATTTCTTCTAGACCAAAGTAGTGGACTGAGGAGTCATACAAGTCACCGACGTTACCATCCTGTGAACCATGCCACTACAAAAACAGGTGGTGGTACAACAGCAATGAGCAGAGGAGTGTTTAACAACACAAACTCTTAAACATTGCAGTGCATCAAGCAAAAACCACAGCAATTTTTAATCCCTTCAGTTACAAACAAAAAGATACAGCTGAACTGAAATGAAGTTTTTATTTTTTATTTATCAGTATCTGTTGACACCAGATCTGGTGTCAACAGTTCAGGCTAGGGCTGGAAGTGTAGGGCCAGAAGAGTTTGTTGTACATTGCAGAGAATAGCTAGATATTTGTGATAAGCAACTGTATCTCTGTACAGGCTGTCAGACTTGTACTGGCAAGGTGTATCTACGAAAGAGACTCACTAAATGTGTATATGCACTTTGTTTGCTCACTAAACTGCTCTCTGCAAAACATTTATATACTCTGGAGATGCCATTATGTTTCTCATCTTGATTGCTATTTCAAATGACCATTAACTAATTTAATGATTTACTGGGTGCCGCCACACTCATTTAGGAGTGACAATGGCCAAGGAAATTACTCTCTTTCTATTGGACAAAAAACATCAACTGATTAAAACAGGACTTAAATTCATACCATTTGCCTTCATGGTTTGTCGCTTGTTGTACTGTGTAGCCAAACTCTTCCAGTGCTGGTCCGCTGAAAATCTTAGCACCTGCCGTGCCGACGTTGAAGGACTGTGAGTGCCAGAGTCTGTCAGCTGGTGGAAAGATGAGGATGCATGATGGTGATAGTTTATACAGTAACAGCACATCAGCTACATCATATAACTCTCTTTATGGGTAATAATGGCTCTGTCAAAGCGGTCATACCTATGATAACTACTACAAATGATGTCATTAAAATTATTTTGACTTGTTGAATTCAAAGTTGTTGACTAAATTGTTATCTTGAGCTTTAATGTGTCATCTGTGTCAACAGTTTCAGACATCCTGACTTCCTCCTTGGTGTGTACAAGGTGGTTTTTGAGGCTGAATCATGGGCATTTAAAAAAAACACATCAGCTTGAGTCATGACAGCAGTGCAATCCAGCAAACAAGTCTCACAGAACATACAGTAGATATGTGACACTATTCACAAAGTGCAGGATTGCATTAATAGATATTGCCCGCCTGGAACAAGCGTGTTTTTCCACAGACACAATCCATCTTCAAACACGCACCCCTAAACCCCCTCAGGACAGGAATTTGCTTGACTAGAGTGAGTCTTGCTTCAGAAACACAAGCCCATACAGGCAGAGCTCAGCAATCAGCCTGCCTTCCCTTCAATCAGCAGGCAGCAGGAATGTGAATGGGTTCTGGACTCAGGAGACCTTCACTAGCACGGGCTCCTGCCACGCCTGTTTACCTGCAGCACAAAGTAGCACTTTGCTTCCTTTTGGTGCTCTGCAAAGCCCATAGTATTAATATTTCCTTTCAGTTAATAAATAAAGAATGTGCAAATAGGAAAATGATTAAAAGTGTCTCGTCTGGCTGCTTCTTGAAAGCTTCAACAGGTTATAAAGCAGACAAGAAACGTGATGTGACTTGTCTCCACTATTTAAGTCATGGTGCACAGTAAAAAAAAAAAAAGCAAATCTGGTCTTATTCAATCCATGTGGGTTGACTATGGATCATGCTTTTGATAGCAGAGGGCGAAACGCTGCAGGGTGTGAAATCTAATTCAAAACAAAAGCACTTCCCAGCAGATTCATTCAGTAAAAGAGACTGCACACTGAGCGTGCAACCCCCTGCTGCTCTTCAGATGTGTTTAACGTGTATGAAAACAATTTTTAAAAAAAAGCACATCCAAAGTCGTAACGATTAATAAACACTGCTGACTCAAACCGATTTAAAACCTCTCGCCGTTCGTGGCGAAAACATATCTTCTTTTTTTTTTTTTTTTAGATCGTTTTATTCTTTGGTCGAGAGGACTAAGAGTAGAGGTTCAAAGTCCAAAAACAAGTTCAGTACTTACTGATAACAGCTATAAAGAGGAAGATATTCCCGCAGGAGAACTCCATCGTCGTCTTTATTCCATTAGTGATTAAATGAAGCCACCGCACTTGACAAAGTTAGGCTTGGAGAGTCAGCGGTGACGCGCCGGATAGGCTTTCTAAATAAGGACTTGAGCTCTCCCTCCGTTACCTGCCAACACAAACTTTGAACCCACTGTTTTCAAATGGGTGTGATGCGAAATGTGCAATAAAGTCTGACTGACTAAAGGTAGCTTGGACACTGTAGTGCAGCTTGAAACCTGGTTATGAATCAGCAAGAAGAACGCAAGATGGACGCCATAAAGTCTTTTGATGCGTTAAAGTTGAATTCAAGTGGTGAGTGTCTTCAAATTTAGGTTTGGAGCAAATGACAATAATGTCACTCTTCAAAACAAGTCCGCAACCATCAGCCTTCATTTAAATTCTCTTTTAATCGTCGTGCCAGAGCCACATCACGAGTGGACAAACAGCACTTAAATCAACAGACGTCAAATTAAATAAATAAATAGAAACATCATCAATACTCTCATGAACCCTGTAATTTCTGTGGAGAGTTATGGCTGAGACAAGAATATCTGAAGAAATTTAAAACATCTAGAATCTATAAACTGAAGCCCAAACAATAGACAGTCTATAATGAGATCTATGGCCAAAGCATTCTTTCCTTTCATGAAAAACGGTGATGTAAGACCGTCTGCTGGATCATGTGTTAGAGACTGTAAAGTTACAGGGCAGGATGGTGAAACATTTGAAAGACATTTAATTTTCAATGAGTGGTTTCATTCCAAAACGCTGTTTTGGAAAGAATGTTAGTTGCTGCTTGTTGCTTAACACCAGATAATTACACCAACTGATGTTATGTTGTGAGACGTCAGTGTGATACCAATCTCAATGTCACTATTCCAGAGGAAGCTGATTTTGCACAATAAGTTAGTTGGAAGTGGTCAGTCTCTGACTGTCTCCTGTGGCTCTGCAGGAAGTCTGAGAAAACAACCCTGATGACATCATCTCGGCTACAGATCTTTAACAGAAAGCCTGCATTGTGAACCGGGGTTGTGGAATTTGAAAGATGTGGGCATTTTCCGGGGCAGGGAGAGTCAAATTAAATGATACTTCTGGTTACATTATGGAAAATGTATGATCCAGTGTGCTTCGTTTTTGGTCATTTTCGTCGCTGAGAGTCAAGCCTGCCTCTTGCAGGAATGCTGTGATCACACCTGGATGCAGCCTAGTATAACCTCAGTCTGATCTGTTGGCCAATGAGCAGCTGGGAGTGAAAGGTCTTGCTCAAGAGCACCTCAGTGGTAATGAGGAAGGGGAAAGAAACACTCTTTTACCTTCCCCACCCAGGTGTATTGGCCAGACCTTCCAGTCAAAACTCCTTTAAACCACCACTTTATTATCTTGTGAATTCGCAAAATGTAAAAAAAAAAAAAGTACTAAATCAAAAAAGCACCTCTTTAACCAATTTTATCAGACAACACTCACAGTTACAATTAAGCCATTTAGCTATCAAACGCAGGGTGGTCTTGCTTTGAAAGGCTGCTGTTGTCCTAACAAAATGACACTTACTAATCACAGTCTAATTACCTCCCACAGCAGCAGTTCTCGAAGTTCTTTGACAGAATTCATATCAAATGTGGGGTCCAGGAGTAGACAAATGACTTAATTATTTTGTCTAATTAGATAACTCTTATTTCATATAGTAAGGTTACAGTAGTAGTATACAGTGCTTCTCTGTTGCCGGCATTGTTGACGCCAATGAACTTACTGCCTCATAAAAAAAAAAGATGAGTTGGACATCATAAGCTATCTCCACCCTTCCAAGTAGGTCATGGTAAAACCTTAAATCACATTTATGAACATAGGCGGGCCCTATAAATTGTCAAACTTTAGGCTTTCATATTAAACAACCACAAAAATTCATTAAGGGCTCTCACTCTAGTCTTCAAAATGAATTTAATATAAACTCTGAAGAGACTTGTTCACATGTTAAAAAAAACATTGCTTGGATTCCTCGTGCCACTGAAGCTTAACTTGCTGGCTGATCTCTTCAGTGATTTCAGGGGAATTTCAGCTGAAACACACTAACTGTAATGATCTGTATCAGACTTCAGTGTCCAGGCACGCTGTAATCTTTGGGGAGGCAGGAGGTAGACTCCCTGACCGTCAGCTGTGTGATTCAGCTTAAGTTGATTCAGTAGGTTTGGGCAGGCTTGACGAAACAATGACCAACTTTATTCAGTGTCACCCGTACACCCACTCCTCTTTTTATGTAGTCATGATTCGTGTGTAAGTCATCCGGTGAGCTGGAGCACCTTGAGAATTCAAAATGAGCAAGTTCAAGCATTTGTGTGGTAAAGAAGAGGAGTTCCTGGAAAATGTTTGGCCTTCGTTACTGATATTTGTGTTGACAAAGCTTGCTTTGAGAAACTGAATCATGTACTTCACACACAAGTGGGAAAAGTAATAACACAAGCAAAATACATCTGTTAAATCCTACATCCCTTTATCTGGATAGATTCAGTCCTGAGAGTTTTAGGCAGCATAAGATGTTAAAGCATGTTGAACAATCTAAGGAAGAAAAAAGGAAGGAATCTAAGGAAGAGGCCTGTGGCCCCTTTTCCTGTCAGACCCTTACATAATGGAGCAATGTGGGCATATCATTACAAATCCATGAACCCAGGAATCATGAATCATTGGAAGTTAGTCTGGATGCCATGTTTATTTATATCACAGGAAAGACTTTTGTTATTATATAAAGAAGGGGGATTTCTCACTTGCCTCTGTTGGCATCTAAGTAGTTTTGGTTTTCCTGTATTTCTCCAAGACAAAAGATGTGAAATGGATTTTCCCTATTACTTTGGATGCATAAAAAGACGTTTCATCTGAATGTTTTTTTTGTTTTGTGGAGTTTCTTTTGTAAATTTGTTTCCACACTACAGTAAATTGGATCAACACCTCTTTGGCACAGTCAAGTTCATAAAGGTGTTGTTCATTGCAGGGCTGTGGCATTATATTTGACAGATATTCATGTTAATGTCCACTCTCTGTACTGAATGTTGCAGTATTTTTCAGATATACCATTTACTGTGGACAGAGCAAATATAATGGCCAATGCAAATATTGAAGATGCGCTTTTATAAATACTAAACCAAATTTCTTTCATTTCCCCAAACCAAAAACATTCAAGCATTGCATTCATTGCCTCACTAATAATAATCTCAAGCACTTCCTCTGTCTCAAGCTCTATCTCAACAACACGCATTAATCTACAAACTTTATAAAAATTGTCACAGAGTTTGTCACAAGAGTGCTGACAGACGAGTGAAGCATCTCAAAATTCAGTCTTAAGGACTGAAAAAGAGCTCATGAGAATTGACAAGGTCAACAACAGAATGACTAATGGTGCAGCAGTGTCTTCAAGAACTGTGCGTCAGAAACTGGGTGAAGAACGACTTGTTGGCAGCATAGCAACAAAGAAACCATTACTGAAAGAGAAACAGAGTGAAACACCTGGAATGTGCAAAGGAACACAAGAAATGGAGGGAGATTGTGGACTGATGAGTCCAAGTTTGAACAGTTTGGCAACAAGTGAAAAGTGTATGTTGGATGGAGGGAGGGGGAGAGGTATAAAAACTGAGTATCTTTTGCCAATATCTAAACATGGAGGGGGTACTATTATGGTGTGGGGTGCCATTTCAGCCTCAGGAACAGGTGACTTGGATGGATGGCATGGATAAGAAAGTATACCACAATATTCTGGTGAGACACAGAATACCATCTGAGAGTTATTTTATTAGGCCAGGATTTATTTTCCAAGAGGACAATGACCATAAACATTCGTCTGAACTACCTTTGACAGAAGGAATCTACTGAAACATGAAAATGATGGACTGGTCCCCTCAGAGTTCAGACCTCAACCCCATAGAGCAAATTTGGGGCGAGTTGGAAAATAAACTGGATAGATCTACTGTACATTCAAAGGAAAGCCTTTGGCTTGGGTTGCAGAAGGCATGGGATAACATTAGTGTTGAAGTTCTTAGGAAATAAATTGACACAATGTCAGAGAGATGTGCTGCTTTAATTGCTGCAAAAGGTGGACATACTAAATATTAAAGTTAAAAGTGGATACAATCAGTAGGACTTACTTCATCTGATATTTGCTGTGCTCAGAGTAACCATCTGCAAGTTTCATGAACATTATGAAATGAAATCATGTTTTGGATGCAAAAAAAGGTCAATATTTTCTGATCTGCCAGGTGTTCTAATAATTTTGGCCACCACTCTCTATATATACACACATATATATGCAGAGACATGGCTAGAGTATAGCAGTTACACAGTTCTGGATGAGTGGATTGTAGCATGGAGCTAATCCCTCTTTCACACCCATCTGCTGACCAATGGGAATCTAAGGCCCCTGATTTTCCCTGTTGCATTGTGAGCCAGACAGTCACATCCAGCAGGCTCAGAGGGGCTCACGAGTCAATGACTGCACACAGACACGGTGGAAATGTGACTCGTTACTGTCCAGTCACATGACCAGAAAAGATTCTTTTAACAAATTCTTACAGGTGTCTTTTCCAACAGTCCTCAAGAGACGCACAAAAAAATGAAGAATGCGGCATCAGCTGAGTTGGCGACACGTGGTTTGCAGATAAAGATATCAGCAATGCGCTTCCTCAGTATCTTCATGGATGACACACATTCAAAATGCACTCAAGGGAAAATGAACATCGCTCTTGTTTACAGCAGAACTACATGCAAGGATCATTCCTTGGTTTAGATAAGTGCCACAGCTCCTTGTTGGTGATAAATTGGAGACAGACCTTGAGAACAGCCTTTCCTCAACAGTAGTCAGTAGTCACAGGCAGATGCTAACAATTTACTTGAACTCACTGCAAGCCATTGTGCTCTAAAGTGCAGTATGCTAAGAACATGATATCTAACATTAAAAATATGATAGGGGAACCACATTAAAGCATGCTACCTAGCTTTGAATGACTTTTATTTCTAACACCCGGTGTGTGAGAAGGGGTGACATGCAACAAAGGTCACAAGCACAGCTGGAACCAGGATTGTTGTGGTTATATGGCATGTATCTTGGGTCTCCATAATGGCCGAGTCGACTGGACCCCTGACAGACATGAAAGAAGTATTTACTGTGTCAAGAGAGCAGAATGTAACGTTCTGAGATGTGAGTCTTACAATTTCAACATAATGCCTGGTGCTGAGAGCTACAAAGCACAAAAGAGCAATTTCATTGGAGCAAGAAAAATAACTGTGGTGTGTCCTTGAGGTTAAGGGAATGTTATGGTATGACTGCTTGTCATTTTCTTCTGAACTCAGCCGACCACTAAGAATTTTTAAGGCCATTCTGAACACACATGACAAATTTCTAATAAGACAACAAAGATACTGTTTATCTTTTCTTTATATGGAAAAGGTATCTGTATTTACCAAGGAAAGTGGTGTGATGATTAACTATGGTGGCAATAAAGACTGGGAGACTGTCATCATCTTTAATGTTTGGACTCTCAGCGGTTCACCATCCTTTTTTCTTTGCTACAACAGACCTATGATGTGATTGTTTTAGTTAAAATCGTGTAAAGTATAGTGCTGCTTAACCCCTCACGGTATAACAACGTAATAATACTTCATTCAAAGTCCTTCAGACCTTTACTTGATAAGATACTAACAAAGCTAAATAGTTGTTAAGTACCAAATGTCTGACTTAAATCATTGATGCTGCTGATTTTCAGAACATTACTCAACTTGCTCACCAGGTGGTGGCAAAAGCTTAAATATAATCTACAGACAGACAGACAGACGTCATGATCTTCCATTATAACTGATGTTGATTTGCTGGAACTTTTATTACATTACCAGTTACCATAGTCATTTTATTCTGCAGTTTAATCCTTTCTATGATTAAAAAAAAAAGTCTTTGCAAGCCGGAAAATTACATTTTATTTAAACACTGCCCACTATACCTACTATATATGCTCAAGTTGAACAGCTACAAATGGTACAGTTAAGTAAAAAACAAAATAGCATGTGGAATTAAGAAAATAATTTAGTAACATAAATGATTACAGTGATGTATGTACACTGAATGTACACTGATTGCAGGCACAAGGTCACCAACCATGTCATCAACATAAATTTAAGACTTATTGGTTTCAATAAAAAGGTCTCACTAAAAGAATTTAGTGTAGTACTGGATTATTTTACATTATTAGTCTATAACGCTGTTATTTCATGTGTCTCTCCCTGAAAACTGTGATTCATATTGTATGGGATCATAAAAAAAGAGGTGACAGATTCATCACCTTAAGCTACTAAATTGTATTGTTTGTGGGTTTTGTTTTGTTATCATTTCTGATGAACAATAAAACACATAATGTATGAATCATCGTCTAACAGGCCTGTTTGACGATATGAGACTTGTGAATTACATCACCCTTCTATTTCCATGTACTAGTTAACTGTAAATCAGAGTCTCTGCACAAACTTTCCAAAGAACTATAAATTCTAACTCTAATATAATATTATCAGACTGACACTTTAACAGTGTGATGTTTATTCATGTATTCTCAGGACGAAGAATACATTGTGAAATATTCAAATTTTAGTGCTTGACTGAAAAAATAAGATGCAACCTGATTACAAGTGAGGTGAGGTGATGTTTGTGTGGGCCAGATTTGTACAAATGCAACACGACCGATAAAAGTGTTGCACAGACATAAAGTCACCAGATGATGGCAGAGTTTCTTCATCGGTTCGTTTCTAGCTTGGAAATAGTTCTGTACTCAATACACAGCAAAGAGAAGTGGAGCAGGACTCTTCAGATTATTTTATTTGCCTTTTCCGGCAAAAAATTCATTCAACCCTATATGCTGTTTTGTCAAAAAAAATATTATTTTCTTAACAAAATATGACTGTACTGCGTACTATTGTTTTTGTATACCTAAGACAGCAGTAACTCAGTCACATCTCTGTAGCCAAACATTAGTGTGGCCCTCACTGTATATATATACTTTAACTTCAAAAAGGCTCAAACACAAATCAATCAAATAAAATCTCACATTATAAAGAATTTATTGCAGGCAAACAACACCATAAATAATATTTACAAACTATAAAACAACATTCCTTTTTATGGGTTCTTGCTGGTAAACAGTCTGTCAGTCTTGGATAAGAATGAATCCTTTTTGCAGTTATGACAAACTGATCACTGCTAACTGCAAAACGTGTTGTAAATATTTAAAGCTACATTCAGAAAACAACTGAATTTAGATGCACCGCATTCTCACTTACTCAATTTTGTTTGGCTTTAACCACAACAACAGATTAAAAAAAGGGGGCTTTGCCTATATCCACTTTCCAGTTTGTGGCTGAATTTACAGAAAGTATTGTATCTACCAAACTGCACAGCCTTTCACAGGATTCCTGACCACTTAAGTTAACTACAGTCAGATTAACAGTTGAATAGCTTTAAATATAGTGCTCAATATTGGCAACCTGACAAGAGACACAAGTCCAAAACGGTGGTGATCAAAGCCACCACACCCATCTATAATGCTTTTTACATAAGGGTTATGCATTTCTGATGAATAATTAAGTTTTTGGCCTGCAGGTTATGCATGGGACATTAATTAATATTCAACAAATTATGCACACATCTTATCTGCCTTTAAGAAATGAACTCTAAGAAAATCCACAGCACACCGTTTCCCTCTTGGCTTTCAGTGTAGGCATGAAGGAAAGAAGTCTCTGAAAGAAATCAAAACAAGAAAAAGAGAGCTTCCATATCCAAAAATATCTTAATACCTTAACATTCCAAACGAGTTGATTGTCCCCACTTTCTAATCAACACTGACTGAAAAAAGTGTCAGAAGTGCAACTATTGACAGCTGTTTTTGTTAAAATGCTTGTTTGCAGTAAAATAAATGTTTAAACCTATCTGGTGCTAGTTTTCTTTGCGTTTCAACATTCCAGAAAGTTGAGTGGGAAAAGTACAGTATGTGCCTGTTGAGTTTCACAGATTCTCACTCTTGTATCATTGTTGTCGTTTCCTCTCGGATTCTAAACAAAAACTCTCGAAAGCTTCTTCTATCTCAGGCCCCATCTCGTCTTCAGAGTCGTCATCGTCGTCGTATCTGTGAACAGAACAGAACGAGTGAGCCAGAGCGACAGCCTTTACTTTGCAGATCTTTAAGACACACGTGTTCCTGAATGTGTCGATGGTATCGTGTAACTGATATTCACAAGACCGAAAATATGTGCACTTAACTGCCATTTACACGACACACAAAAAACACAAGCTTACAGAGCACACACACACACAATTTGGAGAGAGAGGACAGGAGCGAGCTAAGCCCTCTTTCAGACCCAACTGCTGACTACACTGAATCTGAAGCCATGGTTGAACCTGTTGCATTGTGGGCCAGTCAAACACATTCGCCAAGCTCAGGGGCCCACAAGTCAGTGGTCGTCATATGATCTGCCATAATGCAGTCACGTGACAGAAGATGTGCCAGCACAGTGGTACTGTAAAACAGATGTGAGTCTAAATAAAACTATGAACTAGTGATGAATAAACCAGATAATTACTATAACATGAGTCAAAAAATTTCATCGTCAAAATACAATATGAGGAGTGAAATCTTTTGACTACACCCTTTACTTGTTGGAGGAATTATTCTGAAGGTCATGCAGGTCAGTGTACCACCTGAAGCGCCACTGAATGTACAAAGCACATAAAGATACTGAACTGAACACACATCGTTGCTGCCTGCTCAATGTTTTTCCACTATACGACCAATGTAAAGAAACAACACAAAGATGTGACTTGCATTGATTAGAGATATTTTGATTGTGTGGTAGTAGTAATGACCTAAAAGAAAGGCATGTACGACTGTTGTACTTACATTTCATTTCCATTTTCTCCATAAATATCATGGAAATAGTGCTGCCTGTCCATGATCTCTTGGTATTTCTCAGCATATTCTGTGAAAGCAGGGAGGCCGACAGTCAATCACAAAACCTATTTAAAAAGGACACTTAGCAGAGGAGAGTAAGTAAGTGTATGAGTGCAGAAACATCCATTTTCTCTGATTTCCTTACCAGCATACTAACACTAATGTTTAAAAGAAACAGCAGCCGTGTAATTGGGGGAAGTTGGACACATTTTAATATACTTAAAGAACACTTGAGAAACACTGATCAACCACCTTTCTTATTAACATAACATTCTGTCTGCATAACACACCCCTAAAATTAAAAGGTGTGCGTCTTACAGTAAACTTTATAACACTGATTCATTCTTCCACATCACAGCTCCACTGTTTTATATAGATAGACAAAATTATTAAAATGATAAATGATAAATGAATCAATGAATGACAAAATGTTAAGCCATCCTTTTTTGTTTTGAATAAAGTATAGCAAAACCCACTTTATGTTTCTCTAGTGTCTGCCTAGATGGCTTTTTTCATATTTACTACAGACACTTGGCAATGATCTGGCATATACAGCGGGTACGTTTCCGTACCCGCTGTATATGCTGATGAAGATCAGAAGAAATGGACAGCATGTGAGTTAAATATGAGTGTCACAGCAAAGGGTCTGAATACTTATGACCATGTGATATTTCAGTTTTTCTGTTTTAATAAATTTGCAAAAATTTCTACATTTCTGTTTTTTTTTCTGTCAAGATGGGGTGCTGAGTGTACATTAATGAGAAATAAAATGAACTTTTTTGATTTTAGCAAATGGCTGCAATGAAACAAAGAGTGAAAAATTTAAAGGGGTCTAAATACTTTCCGTACCCACTGTAACTGGTCTGGCCTGTGAGTGACAGAACGGAGCTGATAGACTATATTGCTGTCTCCTGATCTATCACGCACATGTTTACATAGCCTCACCTGGGTCTGCTGCTGTAAAAGGAGTTCCATCTTCTGTGTAGAACGTGGGTTCGTTCTGAGAGGAAAAAGACAAATCCATGACAAACAGAAATACAGAAAACAGCTTCAAATAAAGGAAGAAAGGGTAGTATGGTACAGCTGACACTCACCATGAAGTAGTTGGGGTCGTTGTCTGGCGTGGCGTTGCTGGCTGCTGCAGCAGCACGGACTCTACCCCAATCACTAGATCTCAACTCCACGAGTTTCAAAAGCATCTGTCTGACATCCCTGAGGAGAAAATATATCAGAGCACTTTACTCAGGGTGTCTTCGTGGTACATGTTCCTGATGATTTTGTTTTAATTGTTTATAAACCTCTGCAACTGAAATCCCCTATAAACAGTATATATACACTTGAAGAATTTTTGGTGAAATATATTCTTCTAAAGACTTTGATGATGGATAGTTGTCTCTAAAACCACCACCTGGAACAGACATCATAAGGTACAACTATGTTGGCAGACACCTCTGTAAATATCTCAAATATCCATTTGCAGTATTTCAGATGCAGAAGCTTTTTAAATCTAAGGTTACTTAGAGTAGCAGCTGCACATAAAAAAAACATATTGATATACACACCTGCTGCAGGTGGCATCCAGCAGAATATCTTCTATTCTTTTGATCAGTTCTTCCATGTGTCGTTTTCCGCTCTCTTTCCACGCATCATCCAAAACAGAGCCTGTCAGCTGTAAATTAAAAACACATTCTCATTACCTCCCTAAACAACAGAACTACCTGTACATCTATAAATGTTTCTAATTAAGATTTAAAACCTTGAGCAGTTTGACAGCACAGATGAGATTTGCATCCACGGGATGGCTGAACAGACTGTTCATCAGGTCATTCAGTGCAGACAGAAGGATATCTGCTCGATTTGGAGGTCCTTTTCCACTCTTAACCTAAACCAGAAAAAAATGAAAACAATGAAACAATGAAAAGGTCGAAAGCATGCCGAGTAGTATTCTGGCATTGGTAGTTTATGAAACCAACGTGTAAGTCACCTCTCATCTGAGATCTATAATAAATATGAAAAGGTGGACTGCTTGTGAACGACAGTTTAGCCGGTTTGTTTTTTATGAACAGAAATGGGTCTGTTGAATTAGCACGCACGCTTAGTAAGTTCAGCATAGTACTTTCCTCAGTGCCACTAAGACTAAAAGCTAAATGCGGGGTAAAGTATGGTCAGAATAAAGATGTAATTATGTGATTCAAAAAGTCAATATTGATTTTAAATGATGATTAAATAAATGCATTTATACATCTTTAGGAAAGATAATATAAAGCTAGCCGAAAGACAACATCCTACCTCCAGGTTAAGATAGAGCTCTCCCAGAAAGAGCACAAAGGAGTGGAGTTTCTTCTGAGTCTCCCCATCTCCTCGGACAGCTACATCCCTCTGTTGAAACTCTGTTTGACATCTACAGAGAACAACATTCTTCCTTTTAATGTCAATACAATGACAAGTCAATATCAATAAGTCAGACTGTAGCACTAAATCACAACACTTGTGTGATACAAATCACCTTTTCAGGAGCAGCTGACGAAAGTTGCCACTTGGTGGACTGGTCGTTAGGTGATGGGACAAGTAGTTACAGAGCCTGGCACCAGTGTAAGCGAAATTTGGAATGGTAGTAGACTGCAATGAAAAGCAATACACACAGGGGTAAGAAAACATGCATGCATGTTTATATTCATTGTGTAAGCTGTGTTTAGACAGGTTGGGTTTGATCATGCTATCAAATATTTATTCAGAATAAGGGCTGAATATGTCTCTACAAACCTGCGTGTAGATCAGTTCCACCAACTCAACCAACAACTCTTCAGTAGTAACCCAGGAATTGAGCACGCTAGTCATGTATTCAATATCCGAATCAAACGACCCAGGTGAGGAGCTCAGGTGGCCAAGGAAGTCTGTGACCATATCAGCCAGGGTTGGCTCACCGTAATAGCTTCCACTGTCATCATAAAAAGCGGGTTCCTAAACAGAAATCATAACAAAAACATTCAAAACAAACCGAGAAAACAGAATAGTAATAGTATCAGCACCATCAACATCAAAGGCAGTGATGTTGATGGTGTAATAATTCCTTTTACCTCATATGAGGTCATTCCAGAGGGGACAAACTCGGGAGCATTGGCTGAAAGTTTTGATGACTTGACCACAGAATCCACTTCACTGCACGTCCTGGAGGCAGACGTACTGTTGGCATTTGCACTTTGTTGGGGTCTTTTAAAATCTGAAAGAGTTAAGAAGAAAGATCAGATCTTTGTTATATGTGACACTACTTATCATACATGGGCAAATTCTTTTTCTGTGTTCATTCCATCTATTCATTCAAAAACAATCTTTAAAAAAGGAGTTATTTCCTAAAACAGCTGAGCACTGGCTTATAACAAATGTTCCTCAAACAGGAGCACGTTGTGCTTTTGTTTGCATTTTCAGCCACAGATGTGGTGAACTAGCAGCACCAGTATTTATGACAAAAGGATGCTGTGGTCACTACACTCTATGGCACAGAGGAATAAGCTACATCAGACTTTGGATATACAGGCAATACCTGTTAATATGACTGATTCTCTGTTGGTTGTAGTCTTAAAAATTAGGACTACATTTTATTTCAGAGAGACATTGTGTTGCAGTGTGGCTACAAAATCTAACATACAGTGTAAAACAACAACCAACTAAAGCATAGTACTACACAGCACTGATCCGCAGTGATTATGACCAATATTACCAAAATTTAACACAAGGAAGTGATGTTAGTTGACTGGAAAGGCGTACTATGGCACAGAACAACACACAATACTTAACTACCAACTATTGGATTGTTGGATTCACGGGTGTGTGTTACAGTAGGTGATGGCTGAGGGGATAACTTTTACAATAGTGATCCCTAGGACGTCAACCTGATGGAAGGACCAGAAGCTGACGGGTCAAGCGGTGTTGTGCACAAACACACATCATGCCACACCACACCTCCAACTCCCAGACTTTTGTTTTCAGGTCATACTGCAGGGGCAGCTGAACGACAGTACGACCACCAACCTAATGAAGCAATGTATTATGTTGTTGGTTGGCTATTAACCTAGAAATTCATACTGGACCATGATGGCTACACTGTTGTTATGGAGTGTTTAATACATGATTACATCTTGAGGTTAGCTTTTTATGCTATGTAGCAATGTTTGTTTTGATCATATTTTTTATTTCGTAACTCATATTTTGGTTTAATAACGTTAGACTCACTCTAACAGGGTTTTACTGACACATTTACACTGTTACACTGTACACTAGCTCCCCGCTACTTAAGTAACCTACTGTCAGCTACTGACTCAGACTTAAAGAGGAACTCCTTCTTCCTCTTAGCTCTGCGTTGCTAACTTAACATGTTATCACGGAGCGAGTGACAGCTCTATAAACTCAAGGTTTGTCTGTGTAAGACAGCCTTAACTGTGGCGCGTCGCTGGTCAACTATGTGATATCTGAGTGGGAGCTTTATTTAGATGCTGCGTTACCTCACATGAAACAACAATCCAACAGGTGCATGTCGCAACGCCAAAATGCTAACGTTAGCTAACGTTAACGGTATTTAGCATCCACCTAGCTAATGACAGCGACTAGCTCAGCTTCCTCGGCTTCTCCCGGGAGCCGCCAGCCAGAGGAAAATATGTGGCTACTGTTAACACTAGGTAAACACAGTTTGGGTCGTCAGTGATCGCGTGATTTAACAGTTTCACGAAAACGAATCTGAAAGTACCCATTAGCCATGTTAGCTCAGCTATCGTTGACGTTAGCTCCCTACCTCCAGCACCCATGTCGCTGGCTGTGCTAATGTTGTTCTCGGCAAAAGGCGGGGATGTTCGCGGCTGTCTCAACGGCTCCCTTTGGTTAAAAATCGCGGTCTGTGTGTCACCATCAGCGGCGGCACCCATGAGCCAGGAGTCTCCTGGAAGATTTCGGTATCTCCCCGCTCCGGGAGCTCGGTCGAAATTGTCGTTCATGCTGGTTTGTCAGCCTCGACTCTCAGAGGAGCATCAGAAGTGCTGTTCCCCGCGCCAACGGCTTTTTTTGTTTGTCTCCGTAGTAACAATTGCTTGTGTTTCCTCACAGCACAACACGTCCTATCTCTCTTTCATGGTGCCTTTTTCTCTATCGTACAGTATCACGGTGGTATATACACAACTTTTTTTTGGCCACTTCCTTTAACAACAAACTCGTTGCCACCTGATTATCCTTCACAATCTTTGATATTTAAAAAAAAATTGTTCCATCTAGTGGCGTGGAGCGGAAGCGGACGATATAGCATGATACAGCCTCAAATAAATGGAGGAATACCACAATATAATAATTTTATTTAATACATCTTTGGGAAAGCAGGTAAGGGTCTTTAGATAGATAGATAGATAGATAGATAGATAGATAGATAGATAGATAGATAGATAGATAGATAGATAGATGTTTTAGTATAAATTTCAAAAATGAAAGAACAAATCTGGGAGGAAGAAAATAGATAGATATTTTGATAATGGACATATCATCACTCATTCTCTGAATAACAATTCATAATGCACGTTTTATTGCACAAATTTATTGTGCAGACTTATACACTGATTGAGTCAGAGCAAGTTATCTATTATTCTTATTATGTCCATAGTCCAAATATATACCTTTTTTTTCCTTCTCTCTGATTTGTTCTTCCATTTTTGGAATTTATTGTAAAATAAAATAATAAAAAAAAAAAACAGTTATGTGTGTTTATAATGATAATTTTATACAATTGATAATTGGATTAGTATTATGGATTCTTACACATGTAATTAGCATTTTTCTGATGGAGTTGTTGATGCAGTGCAAATTTTAATCATTCAGTTGTTTATCACAAGATGATATGTAAAATGCAGTGGAGGAAAAAGTGAAGTATTTCTTTCCTTGATTTGGTTTCAAGAGTAATTTAATATAAGATGGGGAGCAAAATCCCTTAAATTTTATTTATCAATTCAACTGTTCAGGTAAATTCATGCTTTTTATCTGTGTATCTTATGTTCTGTGCTAAATGCTGTTTTAGAAGAATCTCCACAATTCTAGGAATGGTGGAGAGACACTAAATTCTTAATTTGAATTCAATCTAACTCGTTTTGCCTTTAGAGAAAAAAATCGAAAACCGATTGTGAAAATTCTGTTTTTAACTTTTGCTTAGGTTGTCTAAAATCCTCAAATTTCCAGAAAACGTATTGAGGACATGACCTCTGTGTCTGCAGTGTTAGCTCCTGCCCTGTTTGTGGGTTTAGGCAGTGGTTGTCTGCACAAAATGAGGACATAATGATGGACCTGTTAAAGGGTATGTGGTATCCAACCAAGGGTTGGATAATTACATTTAAACGATATATCAAACACACATTCATGCATCACAGAGGAGATTCTGGACCTGTGCAACCCCTCAGAAGTGCCTCTCTCCCTGAGCTCACTCAGTAGCTGCCCACTACAAACATGTGTTGCACCAGACCTCTCAGTGTAAGTATTCATTAGTTGTTTTAGCCTCCAGTCATTTTCCACTTGTTTCCCAAAGCTGGCTCACATTATGCCACAGAGAATTCCCGTGCCAGAAATGTGTAGACCCACTTTGATAAAAGATTGCTGCCCCTATTTTCTGTTATTGCTGTTTTTCCCCCCATGCCAGTGTCTTGGAGGAAGTTCAAACATTCACAAGTCTTGGGAATGCACAAGATGACAAATAGGACTGGATTTTGGGGGAGATCACTCGCATACTCATCCCCACAAAATTTAAATGCAAACAAAGTGCAGTTTCATGAGTCATCAGTACACATTATCCAGGTTATATGTTGATTTATTGACTGCAACATTAGGTCACATACAGAGTGACAAATTAAGAAAAATACAGTACTACTGTATGTGGTGTAATTTCCTAGCAGAGATTAACCATCCTATCGTGTACTCAAAACACTTCTGAAACACTTGCAGTCTAAAGAAAGGCTTCTAAATTATTTCATTTTAATTCATTCATAAACTGCACCCAACACCCCTCAGCTGAACTTCCCGATCTTAGGCAACATCTAAAGGTTTATCCTCTTGTGAATCCGACCTGTGGCTTAGTGTTAGGGTTAAGGTTAGGGCAAAACAGCTGCACTATTTTGCACAAATGACTTGAGAGAGCAGAAAAAATGCAATAGACAGTGCCGTGTATGGTGCAGAGATGGTCATGAAATAATATTCCATATGTTGCCTTGACTGTCATGGTGGAATGCACAGCAGCCTTCCTCAGTATTAATCATTCGTTGCAGAGATTCCTTAAATAACCCTTAAAGGGCAATATACTATCACTGAGAGCAAATGCTTTCCTGTCCTCTGGATTCTGCCTTTGTTGTTTTTGCTCTCTCCAATCTGGAGTCGCAGTCATGGGCCAACTTGGATGAATTTTAGAGTCTCTTGCAGTCCATCTCTCACCTTCCTGTCTTCGTCTGCTCTCCTAATTTTTCATGCCTTTGCTGAGATGGATGTTCAGAGAGGCGGGATAAGAGAACATGAGGCCCGGAAGCCTGTGGTGTTAATGTTCTCCCCGTGGCCTTTTGATCTGGCATCAAGGCAGCTGCCATTGATTAGTGTGTTTGTGGATGATTACTGAGGGAAGTGGGTGGTCAGACACAGGTCACAGCTCTCCTTCTCTCTTGTTCACATTTCTGCATCTATAGACACACACACACACATTCAGATCCACTTCCAAGGCCTAAGTAGTGATGCAGACCAACATGGCAAAGCTGTTGTCATATTTTCGCTAGTATTATCAGCAGGTGCTTTAGCAGTTAGCTTCAATATTCAAGCCCCGCTGCATTTGGGGAATGTTGTAGCCCCGCAGTAATGAGGTGATATTAGGAAATGATGTCACCATCAACAAGCCATACAAGTTACCTCCCTCCCATTTTGTTGTGGTTGGTCTGTATGTTTCCCGTTTGTTTGGGAACTAATCATTAGTGCAATGGTTGCCACATGGAATATCTGGCTAGGCATTAATAGTTGCCTTTTGTCCCTTCCTACCTCAGAGGGCCAGATAAGAATAGACTTACAATGACCCCAACATTCACCAGTGTTTCTCACTATACTTGCGAGAAAAGTTTTTGCTTTATAGAGGAAGTAAGATGACTGCATTGCAGAGGAGAAAATGGTATTTTATTTTCACATAATAGAGACCCTATAAAAACTAAAGAATGCAAAGGAATGTTGCCTTGTAAGTGTTCCCCTCCAGTTAAATATTTCACAAAATAAATAAATCATTACAATACAGTCAAAACACAGTGGTTAAGTATCAAACATTTGCTTTAAATGTGTTGTATCCTCTATTATTTAATGCTGTCGTGAAAAAACTGACCGATCGTTTCCCTCATCTTATCCATGTCCTATCTCTCTCCTTTATGTTTCAGATTATCTAGTGTCTCACAGGAGAATATGGAATATAAATAACATATTGAGATACTTCTGCATCTACCACGGTTCATTAGCTGGGACAGTATCTCCCGTGTTGTCCACATTACACACAAACTCCAGTTGCAAACTGTTTGGCACAGAAAAAAAAAGGATAAATATTGCATCCCGTGCCACAGAAAACACAGATCATCTCCTCCCACCAAATAAAGTACATGAGCTCAGTCAAAGTCAGGAGCAGAGACGATATTATTGTGTAACAGTGTTAGTGCCTTGTTTCCAATTGAGAGATTTCTCAGTGAATGTCTTAATTTTACAGCTTTTTTTTTCAGTATTAAAAACCTCTCAGTCCAGTGCTGCATATGCTCCTTCTCCAGTTGAGTTCTTCACTTCACACCACAATTGGGAGGAAGTGGGTGGCCATGTTCTTCCTGCGGGTTTTCTTCCCTCTCAGTGGCTTCCCATGGACATTCAAACCCACAAACATCTGCCGCTTCTTGTTCCTCCACTTTGAAGATGCGTACGTGTTGTAGCCATTCTCCTCAATCCGCTCCTTCAGGGTGCAGTCGACACCGAACTCTCTCTGGAAAAACAGTAGGTATCATGTTTCAGTGTTATAACCCCGACATGTGAGGTTAAGGCAAAACACAAATCATTTTCTTGTGCAAATCCATTGTGGTTGCACATGGTACCTTGTTTATTTACTACTCCTGAATCTACATTGCTTATTTTGCTTTGTGTGCTTATGTGCAGAAACTATTGTGCATTTTGAAAATTGCACAGTTCTCATGGAGGTTCACGTGTCTGCACTGGTCTGCTTGTGATTCAGAGTTGACCCAGCAGTTAAATAAGTAAAGATAAAGACAAGACTTTGACACAAGAATCTAAGACTATCTCTGTCTCTTGAGCATCCAGATTGACCCCTGACTCGGGTACTAACCGCTCCGTACAGTTCTCCCTTCCTGCTGATAGCCAGATAGTAGTTGCTGTTCAGCCCTTTGATAGCCACCACTCCCACGTCCACCGATGTGATTTCCAGAATACCTAGGATTCAGCAAAAAACACAGTTATATCAATATGTGTCAATAATCAAAGGAAGTATAAGACTCATATGTCTTTTGAGCGTGTCAAATGTCATACGTTCTTGTGCTCAGACAAAGGTAAAACTCAGATAATGCCGGAAGTAAAGGTGATAAAAAATATTTTCTGACCCATAGTTGCTCTACATAAGAGTATAGGAAATACTCTGGCAGCAGTCAAAGGCCAGCCTCTTGAGAAGACAAATCCATACATTTTTACAGCGAGTTACTAATGGATAACAATGTATTCATGCTCGTTTCTGGACGTTTACACGTGGGAACACACAGTGTGGGAATTCTGTGTAAGGGCACAATTATTCTTTGAGCACATTTATCATTTCAGTGATATTATAAAGTTGCTTTACAACCTACACCTGTGTAACAGGTTCCAGCTGTGCAGGCCATTTAGTTTGAAAATTAATGGGTGGATACCACAGAGATTCTCAGGTTGTTTATGTTCTGTTTTGTATTTAGGTTTCCAAGTCCCTATACAAGTAATTCAGGTTTCTCATAGGCTATTAGAGGGGCTAATTTATACCCCAGTTAACAAGGGCATGCTTTTGCCGCAGACAGCTGTGGTTATTTGTGTGGTCTCAGTATCAGAGGTCAGAGAGATATAACTTCCTAATGTGTCCTTTGACCACAGAACCCACTTGTCTCGTCTTATGCCGGTGTACGTGTGTGAGTGAACCTCCCCGGGTTCCCATGGTATGTTTGATTTCATGCCTCCCTCCCTAACTTCCTTTCCCCACTTCCTGTGAGCTGTCTTTATTTTATCCTGATAAGCACACACATGTGTACGCACACACTTTCAGACACACACTTCAGCGTGGGGGTGTGAACTCCAGAGAGTCAACGACAACCTTTGATCAGATCAGCAGCCCCTCCTCTGTCTGATGACTGTTTGTGTGGCAGCCTGCTCCACTGTCAGACCCACTCTCCGGTGGCTGGGGGGCCTCTGAAGCTGCCAGCCTCGTACATGAGTGGACAGTGGAGGATGCAGGTGTGCACCCAAAGAACAATCCCTCTCATAAAAATACAGCAGTTTTTTTCCTCGTCCGTGAGGTCTTGACTGTATCAATTTCTAGTTCAAACAGTGGCACCTCGGGGCAATGAGGTCTGGAGCAGCAAGGCAGTGGTGGGGACTGTGACACAACGGCCATTGAAGATCTGAGAGGAGCTGGTTTCTGTATGGGATCGGGTGTCGGGTATGGAGTGAGGCTGTAAGACAATCTATGGCAGTCTCTGGCTGCTCTGTAAACATGGGAGGGATGAAAGGAAGGAGAACAGAGGAGGACAGAGGAGCCATGACAGTGAGACTGGGGGTGGAGTGAGGATTAGTAAGGCTGTAATGATCACTGATCAAAGTCAGCCACCGGAGGCAGGGGCGAGACAGATTGTATATACACACACATACACACATGCACTAATGCACTCGCATTTACACACATACACACATAGTTTATATTGTAGCAGGTGAATGTGCACTTGCACATAACTTGCACATTCAACTTGGCTATGAAACTATAAAAATCTCCATTCGCTGTTCTCCACTGAATGCTTAGTTTGACCCACAAATGGAGAGTAATGAACTTATGGCTGCAAGTTATTGGAAAGTACAGTGAGAGAAAACACGCTCTTCATTTAACTTCGCCCAGATTACAACACTAAGCCTTAAATGTGACAACAGCGCTCTGTGTGAGGCAAATTTTACAAACCACACATGTAAAATGTATAGTCAGCCAGCCAGATTCAGCTGTTTACGTGGGGAGACAGCAGTTTTCCTTTTGCATGCTGGTTGCTTTTTCCTAATGTGTGGCTTATTTGATACGCTCTGTTTGGAGTTACAACAGTAAATGGTGCATTGGTTATGGAATGGAGGTGCACAATGCCAGTGAGAATTAAAGGTGGTTTTTCCACAGTGGGATGCCAAAAAAAAAAAAAAAAAAAAAAAAAGATGTGCTTTGCAGCTTGTATTGTTATTCTTTCTCACTCTTTCTTTGCTAGTTTTTTTTTCTAAATTAATGTTCAGTCACTGCACAAAATAACATTTGGGCAGGATGTAAATTTTGATTGGTACCATTCCTTTGCAGACAAATGGTGTGGAGTGAGGCATAATCAGGATATATAGTAATAACACTTGATAAGGACCACACTGAGTGTATTTACATAGAAGGGATATCCATCCTCTTCCCCGCCGCAGAGAAAACCTATACATCTCTCTCCTTGAACATCCATAAGAGCACCATCTGTTTTTTTCCCACGCAAAAGGCCACTGCTTTGATTAAAGGAGATGAATGTGCACAAAGACACACATACTTACGCACACATTCACATATGCCATATACACACACTTCTTGAGCCATGTCAAAAAGCATCTTGCACACATGGTTTGGTCCCTAGAGCACAGAAACACAAATGGCGGCTTGACACAAATACACATTTGCACAGATCTTGACAGGCTCGCTCTCTAACACCATCACAGCCGTGGATAATTAACTAAAACTCTGAGATTTTGCTTCGGTCTTATTTAGCAATATATCGCTAGTCACTCAGAGCTGCAAGTTGTCTATAAATTTAAGAGAACTCAGCTGTGACTCATAGATATTTTAATTACGTACTTAGGCCATGCAGATAGCTACTTAGCTGACTTTAACATAATCTCCCTCCCTTTTTCTCTGCCTCTCTGTAACCTCAGCACAGGCTCCCAGCGGGTTGGAAAGCCATGTGGGACAGTTTTGCGCTGGCATCCCCATAAATCTGTGGGAGGCTGGATACTGGCTCTTTAACAGACAGTGAGCCGGGTCCTTGCAGGGCCACAGGCAGCACCCAAAACCAAAGCCTTCACATCCCAAACACCTCTTACTAAAATATGCTAAATATTTAAATTTGTCTGTCGGAAAAAAAAAAAAAAAAATCTGAACGCAGTGTGTCTTTGCCTTGCAACTTCTGGTTTAGGAAGAGGCAAGCTGTCCTCCACTCAATGCAAAAAAAAAAAAAAAAAAATGTCACTTCAAGGGACCATCGAGGGTCTACAAAGGACGTCAGCCCTGGGATCATGTCTAGCCCCAGGGGCCAGAGCAAAGACTGAGGCTGCTGTTGTGTAGTATCCTTTACCGTGAGAACCTGATATGAGGGCACATAATCCACACACAGTGTCCCCAGACCCCCTCAGGACACAGCTTTTTGATGGCACCACCATTGATACTGAAGACGCGCGGCTTTGATGTGGCCACAATGATGTTCAGCCATGTCATTCATGAACTTGTACCTCTAGAGAGTCCCCTGTGCTCCCTTTCACCGGCCTTCCCATTGCGCAATCTGCACTAACTCAAACTGGCTTTTGAAAGAGATACATGAAACAAGCCCCTAAAAATGAGTTCTTGTAAGTCAATAAAAAAAGACGACAGAGGGGTAAGTCGTCTCTCAAACATACATAAAATTTAGGATAAATTCACACGCCGCTGTTGATAAACTGAGTGAGGACTTCCTTGTGCTGTTTCCGTTTTACAATTCAAAAGAGACACTGAAAGCAGCAGTAAAGGCATCACGATGTAATACGGTCAGTAAATAAAGTTGCCTCTGTCGTGACCTTGTCAAAACAAACATCTCCCCTGACATTCTGCCATTTCCCCCAAGTCACTTTGATTGAATGTGTGGTTTAGCTCTCCCAAGAGGAACATTAAAGGCTTCCATATACACTCACTAAGGGGTTGGGGGACATAGGAGAGGGAGAAAAAGAGCATGTGAGAAGGACAGCGGTGTGTGTGTGTGTGTGTCAGTAATAATAAGCCAGCACATGTGTCGTCGTTGGCTGCTATATGATCACACACCCACTGGAGCATGTGAGTGCCCGCTGGCTGATAGGTACACACACGTAGCTCAGTGGGAAAGCTGGGAAACTAATGAGAATGCAATTTTCCTGACTGATATGCCGAAACATACAACATGTAATCACTTTAAAGACGTGTTTCTTTTCGAGTGAACACGTCAAACTGTTTTAAACAAATGTCTGATCTGTGACTGAGGGTATGTAATTTGCTCAACGCTGGCTGGCAGGCGAACAATCTGAGTGGGAGAGTGAAAGAGACAGACACACAGAGAGGCAGAAAGAATCTAAAAGCATCAATGAGACTGACAACCATATCCTCCACCCCTCCCCAAAGCCCTGCTTCTTCTGTGGTTGTTATCAGTGCTGTTTACCCTGGGCTGTGAAGACTGCCTGATAATGGCTGGGTTATCTGCCCCTGCTTCTTTTTAAGCCATCTGAGCTACCATTATTGTGCTGAGTGTTTGGACAGGAGAGATATCAGTGGGATGTCTGGTTTAAAACAAAAAGACGACACTAATCAGGGATTGCTTCACCCAAACTACCAGCCATTGGGCAAGCTGGCAGCCTTCGAAAATGAACAAATACATTTTTTATTTAAATTCAGTGGTTTGCATCAAGTTGTTTGTTAATTTATTCAATTTACATATTTGTTTATGTTACGTAACTTTTAGGGGGGTGAGAAGGTTTTTTTTTCTCAAAGAATGAACACCTGATTTTTCAAATTGGGTATAAACAAACATTTAAGAGGATTTCTTGTTGCCAGAAATGTCCCTGACTAAAAGCAGTCAACAGGTGCTTTTTGTTATGTGTAATACGTCAATGTCTCAAAATCCAAACAAGTTCAGAAGTTTTGGTTGCAGAGGTTGACAGCATTTACGTTACACTGGCAAAGTTAAAATTGACACGTTTTAACCAAATGAGCCTTGGCTCAAGTCACTTTTGACATTTTCTACCCCCACTGAGACTCGGATCACCTTTGGGGTCTGATTGGCTCTTTTTTTGTCTGCTTTTGTAAGTTAGCTAGTTACTTACTGAGGGGGTCGTCCTTGCTCTTGGTTCCATTGACCTTTCCATTCTTATCGATCCTCAGGAAAAACTTCTGGAAAGAGAACAGCTTCCTCCTCCGTATGTCCCCCTGGAGATGACTGTAGCTGCGCACATGCCTACCCTGCGGTCCCCCAGTCCGACCCAGGGGGCCCCCAGTGGCCCTCGGCCTGGAGACGACCTCAGTCTCAGAAATGTTCAGTGGGGCCCTCAGAGTTTGCGGGTTGGTGAGCCTCAGTCTGTCTCTACGGAGCTGATGGCAGGCCGCCCCAGGTAGGCAGAAAAAGAAAACCACCAGGGCAACCAGAAGAGGCAAAGACAGGGAGGAAAGCAGTGTTGATGACCTTAGTCTGGAGCTGGTCCCAGAACCAGAACGAGCCCCTAACCCAGCCCTGGAGCAGGACGAGGCAGAGGCAGCCTTACTCCCTCCAGCAGCCCATCTGATCATGGTAGTGTGCTGTGTGGAGGACTAGAGGCATGGTCCCCCTGCAGAGTCCAAATTATTTAGCACCTGTATGAATTTTGTAGATTTCCCTCTGAATTATTTTTGACTGTTCAACAAGTCACAGTGTTTCACACTGATATTCCACCAAGTTCTCTTGTCCTCTGTTAAAAAGGTTTTGGGCAGATGATCAGAAAATCTGCAGTCCAAGTGTGTTTTGGAAAATAAATACAGTCTGAGTGAACAAAGATTACGTAAAAAAAAAAAACAAAAAAAAAAAAACAAATACACCAATTACTATGTGTGTGTATTCCAGTAACAAACCTGTTTTTCCACTTTCTTTCCTTTTTCTAATTATTTCTAAATTGTGAAATTTTGACTAATATTCTTGGCTGCTCCAGTAGGACCTTTGTATTTCCAGGCAGTTGCTCAATTTAAGAAAAAAGAAAGGAAAAGAGAAAGAAAATCCAAAAAATAGAAAGTTCACTGATATCCAGGTAGAAACTTTGCCATGTGTAAAACTCCTTAGTTCCAGTGAAATAAAAAAACGGTGCACCACACAATCTACCTGTCCGATAGCTGCTACGCTCCACATGTGAAGGAAAGCACTTTCAGATTTCACTCTGAGGAGCAAAAACAGGATTCAAGACTTAAAGAGGAACGTTGGTCAATCCAGGCGCATGTCAGATAATCCATCTGTCTTCTGTTGCCCTGCTCCTCTCGCTCTCTCCTCATCTCTCTCTCTCTCTCTCTCTTTACTCCCAAATGACTCCACCTTCATACAGCATCGAGGTAACGGTCTGGGGAGGTCTCTCTCCCTCGTCTGAGGGTTGAGTCAGAGTTGTTCACCTCCTCTCTGTTAGCTCCTTGATATGAGGATTCCTGGTGTGATCTCCTTACCTGAAGGGTGATCACAGAAAATGACTGTGTGTTGTGTTGTGTTGTGTTGTGTGTAGCTGTGTGACTCTGTTAGTTATTTGATCCCTCCCTCCTTTACTCAACTTCCCCTCTCACATATGGGAGCAAGTACTGCTCTGCATGTGTGTGTGTGTGTGTGTGTGTGTGTGTGTGTGTGTGTGTGTGTGTGTGTGTGCGCATGCCTACATACAAGCAAATCTAACTTGTGAGAGTGGGTGATAGCACAGTTTAGCTGAGTAAATGCAGCAGAACAGAAAGAAGCAGTCTGGTAGTTTTGGATCAGTCCCTATAGCGTACAGATTGTGCTGATGATCGCTTTATTGGTTAATCAAAGAGTGTACTTGCTTTTACTGTGTACAGCTGCAAAAAAAAAGTTGTATTTTCCACTCAGCATGTCTTTTTTTTTTTCTTATCCAGTACATACATGTGCCCGTATGGCAGATGAGTGTGAAGGGGATAAGTATCACAAATTGAAATGCAACCACTTATTACTCATTAGGATGTGATAATCCTGACAAGTGGCCACCCTCCTTTATCTCCTTTATATTAAGTTACTATTGCCGGTTCCAGTCTGGATGCTGGCTTATCACACCCATCTTGCTAAGGCCTCTCTCTTTCCCTCAAGGCACTTTATCGTAGTGTGTTATTTCTCCTGCGGCGCTGTAATGCAATGAAGCTCTCAAGTTTCACTCACCAGACCTGAGCCTTCCTCTGTGACTCAGGTGTCTGAGTGGCCCTCGGCCAATGAGACTCTCTTTTACTGACCATGCATCATTTGGTCCTCAAGGCAAGGCAGGCACAGGATGAACAATGTCATAGCGGACTAGACAGCAATATACAGTGTGTGCAGTGAGTGTGCAAAATATTACGGAGATCAGTTTTTACGAAGCTGAGGTAAATAAATCGTTATCTCTTATTGGTTTTATTGATATTTAGTTACACATGAGGTGAAGCGGAGTTAGAGGAAACAGTTTGTGATTTTTCTAGCAGTCCACTGGGATAAACAAAAGTTGTGCTGGCGGTCTTATCTATTCCCCCTGACTTTATTGTCAGGGTCTGTCCTGTTCTTCGCTTTTCTTCCCTTAAGTCCTAGTTCTTAGTGCACGCTTTAATGTCTGTCAACGATCTATGGCCAGAGCAGTCTGGTCTTGGCATGGCTTTATCTGGGGATACAAACAAAGCAATCTTATCAGCACTTCCTTTGTGGTGTCCCTTCCCACTGTGATAACCTGAATCAGTGCACAGGAAACAGAGCTGGGAGGAGCAGGCCTTATTTATATTGATTATTGTTGCAGCAATAATAGTGGAGCAATAGTTTTCTGGATTTACTTGCATCACTTAAAATGGCCTCCTCCTAATATAAATGGTAAATAGACTATGAATTACTGAATAAGAATGTGCATTTCTTCGACTTTAGGTTTAAAACTTCTTTTTGACACGTTGCCGTTCAGTAAGAACTTTTTTCCCACTGAGGTTAAATACTTTCAAATTCCAGTGACTTAGTGACCAAGTGATCATAGGTCAAGATCTTCATAAAGCAAATTTATAAAACAGGTTTAAGAAATACATTTTGGTATAAATAGTACATTAAATACCTTGTTACAGTGGAGAGTTTGCATTCTTTCACTGTGTTCAGTGGACAGTCGTATCCAAAGTATGTACTTGCATAAGCAGTATGAGCTAAATTACTTGAACATTCCTGAACTGACAGCTTGGAGCAGCGTGTTGCACACTTTAATACATCAGGATTGCATTTGAAATGATATCACATTGAAGGCATGTGTCAGATTCTCAGATCAGGGTTCAGAGACTGAAGAGTCTAAACTGTCTTCTTTCCACTAAGACAGTAATGTCCTCTGTAGGTGCCTCAGAGATGCTGAAAGACTCGCGCGATTTGCGGGATTTCTTTGGAAGCCAAGGAGCAAATTCTTTGTAAACGTAACCATGCCTGTGTTTTTTCTCCTAAACGCAATATAAGTGAGATTTGCAGGCTCTGGAGATGGTCTCATCTTTCTCCCTGTGCTACAGCTTTAGCATTTAGTGTATCTTTATAGATCTATCTCCCTGAATTGCATTTTAAAGTTCAAAACAATAGGCAATAGAACAGGCAAATGTGCTACTGATCCCTCCCTACAGGCTGCGGCTCTAGCTGGGTTCTTATGCTCAAAATTCTCAAAAACAAAAACATAATTACAATAAAGGCAATGAAAAGTTAAATACAGGAAATTTATACGCATCAGTGAAGATTTTATTTCACGCAGCACCAATTGCCAAAAAGGAAAATGAATCAAGGTGAAACAAACGCAGAAATTCCTTTTATTCCTTTAGGGCGTAATGTTAGTGAGTTTCACAAAACAAACTCCACTTTTTTTTTTTCAAAGAAGCTGTATTCAGATTAGCAAGCTGCTACAGTCATAACTCAATATTTGTGTGATGACACTTTTTATTTTTTATTTTAATCACATTCGAACAAAGGAACAAGGTGAAACACACAGGATCTTAACTACTTACACCTAGTCTGATTGTTTTAACACTGATTACTTCCAAAACTAAATACACATTTTTTGTCAAATCAGAATTGATTTCTCTCCAGGCCTCTGCACACAGGAAATATTGGATTGTTACTGAATTTTTTATTTATTTTCAAATATAAGTCATGTTGCATGCAGAATCTCATATCTGAAGCTCTCATTTAAGTGTAACTACTAAGTGAATCCATATCCAACTCAGTTTTGGTCTTGCTTAATCCTGATTCATGTGGCAGCAGGTGGATCCTGCACTGAGTGCCATGCAATCTGTTGTTCTGACTGTTCAACACAGTGTAACACATTAGCAAGTTGAACTGTGGAAATTCACCTTATTCATGTCATGTGTCTCTGATTTTGCTTGGCCTCATTGTGAGTATATTGGCTCCTCCCTTTTTGGTACACTATCATTAAGCAGATGTTTTACGAAGAAAAGCACCTCACTCCAAGTTACTTAAGCTCAAATCCATATGTGGTCTATGAGGGAGTCAAACGCACAACTCACAAACAACCAAACTGACCTATGGGAACCATGTGTGTGTCTGTCTGCGTTCCCTGGGGCCCACTCTGTGTGTGCTGGGTCAGAGGAGGCCGAGGCTTTAATAAAGAAACAGGCCTGGTACAGGGATGCCAGTCTGACCGCCTGGGGACATCCAACCTGATGGGGTCCAGATGAGAGCCACCAGACTGGACTTCTTCCTCCAAACCAACAGCCAGTTGGTGCACAGATTACGTTCCACTGCCTTCTTCCTTGAGCCTCTCGTTTGGTTTACTCTTGGATTTAAGGGGTAAACTGCCAGATTAAAGTGGCATTTTCCCTTAATGTTAGTTTAAAGCTTTTCATATATCACAGGAAGATGTGTTACCTCATGCTCCAAAGACAAAACTTGCAAACATATGGCTCGGCTCATTCTGTTAGTCATCAAATGTAAATATTTAATATGTTCCTGGCCGTAGTGTTGGGGGTGTCTGGTAACCTACAAGATGAGGTTGCTGTTTCCTGCTTTACGGTGATCAATAGATGTTTGTCATGTTATCTTCCACGTCCTGAACAGGCACTTACATCATCCTCCAGTGTCAGTTTCAGCAGGGCAGAGGAATTTACTTACAGGTCAGACACTGGATCAGCTGAACGGTCCTCTGTCTTACTCAGGGCAATATGAGGTGACACTGCAGTAAATTTTACAACCAAATGCTTCATTTGTATAAGGCAATGTGATCATAACTGAACGTTAAAACTTGATATATACACAGAGAGAATATGTCAATCAATGTGAAAAATCAATGATCAGAACTGCTTTATGGCAATAGTGGATTTTTAATATTTCTTGACCTTGTCTGTATTGTCATATATGTAATTTGCTAGATTAGTAGAAATTCATGTCTGTTTTTTTTTTTTCACAATTTCTTATCTGGTTTTCTAGAAAATGCATATCATGATATACATATTGATATTTCGATATAAAAATAACACAGTGTGATATAAGGTTTGCATTCATATCATCCATTCCTAATAATAAGCATCAGATATCTGTCCTATCAGACGAGTGTCATATTTTGTATTTTCCACTTACCTGCCCATCAGACATGCCCTAACCATTATTACAATATGTCCCTAAGCTTGGAGCCAACATCTGTTTGCTACTGTTGGCTGTGTGCAGAGAAAATAAACATTCGACTATTGGATCCAAAACCACAATTGTTTGGCTTTAGAACACTTAAATTCTGTTGCACAAGCTGTTAAAAGTAATTTTATGGCCATTTTTTTTTTTTTTTTTTGCCTTTTTCAGAGAACAACCAGTCAATAGCCACTTATGTTGTTTTGAAAACACCTTTGTGATGTTTTGATGAGTAAAGATTATGACATTTTAGCATTTGAATGTACTTAATAATTAAAATATAAAATATATATATATTTACAATATTGCCTCAAAGAAGTCGAAAGTCAGAATATTTTGATTTTTTTCAGCATTTCCTAATTTTCTTTCTATTGTGCAACTCTGCAAAGACAATGACATAATAGAATGAGATGTGGTTAGGTAATACAACTGGATGGTGTTTGCTTCGTCATGATAACACACACGCACACAGACACACGCACACACACACGTACACTGCTGGTTTTTAGGACATCATGCTCCACACTGACCTAGTATTGTGTTACTCCTTCCATTACTGCTGACTAACTCTTGGTCTCTGACTTGAATGATAGCAGCATGGTGCATGGAGCGGGCCAACGTCCGTCCGTGTCAAGTTATCTGGCACAGAGGAACCTGGGCCAGCTAAACCCGATCTCTGAAACAGAGCCTGGTGCTGCTGATTGTGATGTTACACATCCAACAGCATCTGGCACTCTCAGGCGAGAATGACCTTGTTGTCATGAAAGGTCATAATGTCTATGATGCAAAGACAGGTATGGTATGCTAGCTAACATGGTGTTTTCATACTCTTTTTTAAAAAATTGTTTAATTTACACTGTTTGCATGTTATAATATCAACTTCATTTTATACCAGGAAGTTTGTGGTTTCAAACATGAACAGGATAATCAGACATAAATAAATCAGACAGAATAGCCACGCATCATACCAATTAAAAATATTCAAAGGAAGTTTTATTTATGTGTCAGTTACAAAGCACTTTTGTCACAAACATCTTTGATCATCACATTTATTGATGGAGACATCATGTGAAGTACAAATAAGTCAAGGTGATGTACCATATGATGACAGGGGTAATACCTCCACATCATACAAACAAAGTGGCCATCTTTAGAGGGACCTGAGAGGGATGACCTGCAACACCTCTTTCTCATCGGTCAGTCTCACACCAGAGGAGGAGCACCACAGGTTCGACCGCAGAACTGTGCCGGTTCTACAGCTGATTTAATTATTTAATTACTGACAAACGTGACAACGATTGAAACAAACTAAAGCAGGAACTTGTACCCAGAATTATGTAAACACACAGTGCTAGCTCTGAGAACAAAACCACATTTCAAGCAGGAAAAAGCAAAATATATGAGTAAAAAAAAACTGAGATTAGCATTACTATTAACAATTTAATGAAGAGGTCACAAGAAATATTTATTTACATTCTGGTTGTACCAGTTCACTCTGAAATAAAAATATAACTGCTATATTGGCTGAATCATCAGCACCTCGATTATGAAAGCACCTTTGACCCAGAGAGATCAGTACTCTAGGTCATAACTGAATATTTTTACTGAAATGTTTTTGTTTGTTTGCTGCATTATTCTTTTTGTACCAATTAAAGCAGATTTATTTTATGTCAGATTTAAGCTTCAGGAAATATTAATATATTCCCCAAAGTTCTTTAATAAAATAAATATCTCAATTCTGATGAGAATTTCTGCTCTTCTCGACATGGCTCGATGAACATTAAGCTCACTTTTGTAACAGATCAAAAGTGCGATCACTGTCAGTGTTTTGTTCTCTTGTTCACTTTTAGGAAAAAAAAAAAAAAAGAAGAAGTAAAAAAACATAACCTTATTCGACCCAGGTGCGTTTGTGTTGGTTTAGATGTGCTTGCTGTAGTGTTGCAGCACTTTGGTTTGGACGTGTCAGTCTGTGGATGGAATGGCTTAATGCATGAGGATACAGTAAGTATTACTGTAGTTGCGACGAGTCCATTGTAATGTATGTGAGTGTGTAACCCCGGCTATGACCCGCAGGTGACACAACACTGTCTTTGGACCGACCTGAGAGAGCAGCGACCCAACAGCTTCAGCTTGTCACAGAAGCGAGAGGACATTGTGTTCTTCCTGCAAACTGGACCTGCACAAGAAAGACTCATGAAACACTGCAGCATAGATAATAAGTAAGTAGTAAAGTTTATTTAGAGAGATTTGTTGCAAAAAAAAGATGTACTGTAATGTCACGGTCGAATGTGTGTTGTGTACAAACCTGTGCTGATCTTGCATTCCTGCATATTGCACTTCCTGAGTGTTTCTGGTTTAGAAATCTTCTCACAGAGGCTGTTTGGCATTACAGCTAAATCCTGCTCACTCACACAGTTTGCTTCTCGCTGCTGCTGACCCCCACCACACGTCACAGAGCACTGCGAAGTCACAAAGAGTCAACATTTAGTCCACTTCTATGGCACTCACAACTGCCAGCCTAATTATTTATTGCAAACAATATTACAAATGCCGTCAATGCCTCGAGGAAATCTCGATCATGTGTGGCTGACCTCCTCCCAGTCTTCAGCCTTCCAATGAGTGCAAGGCTTTAGATTGCACGCCTCTGTGCTGTTTGGCCTCAGCGCGGTGCTACAGCGATGAGGTGCAGGACAGTACACCAGCCGCTCCCTGAGGCCTTCGCCACAGCTGCCTGAGCACTGATGAAAATACAAGGATTTAGCAGGTGTATGCTTTTTGCGGAAATTATAACACAATTATTTATTATTAGTTATCAAAAGGTTGCATTAATTAACCGATTTTGCATTCAACATTCAACAGCTATGGCCTATGATAATTACAAAAATACCAGCAAACTTTTAAGGATGTATATCTTTAATATGTAGCACACAGAGATTTGATGTGTGTAATGCTCATACCGGTCCCCATGGTGATATACTCCAGGTCATACAGGGCTTGTGGGGGCAAGTCAAGGTGCTGACGGGTCTGCTGGATGCAGCTTGACAGTGGAAAGGTCTGAGGGGACGTTTACTCTGAGAGTCTACACACTGGACATCACGGTATCTCCTTCCCGCTACAGCACAGCTATCTGGACACTGTGGAAAATATCACAGTTGGCAAGTAAAAACCGTCATTTGGAGACAGCTAATACGTGGAATTATAATTAAGTAATTAACAAGTAATAAATGTAATTATCAGATTCAGGTACTGGAGGAAATCTAACGTTACTCACCTTGCTCCAGCTGCCACTTTGCCAGGTGGCACAGGGCTGCAGGTGACATGTGCGTGCAGGCTCAGGTCTCTTCATGCTGGCACAGTCCTCATCATTTTGGGAGCTGCACACGACTGTCCTCCATATCGCTCCAATCCCACATGTTGTTGAACACTGGAGTAGGAGGGGTATTTGTCATTAAAACCTGGCTTGGGTATATGTTTGTACTTGAGTGACAGACTGATTGAAGTGACATGTGTGGCAATAATGTTTTAAAGTAAAACACTTTGGGAATGTCAAAAACAACAACCAGAAATTGAAATGAACCGCACCTGTGGTTTTGCATGTTTTAGCCTGAAAAAAAGCAAATCTTCTAACTATTTGATTTATGGCTCCCGACCACTAGACCAAACTAAACCACAAAACTAACCCTTTTTGTGAATTCAAGGATAATCCAACATCAAAGCCAGCTGCCAAACAGCTATGATACTTTTCACATACTATATATCATACTTTAAACATCCACATTCTCGATTAAAATGTAAGTTTAATTGAGGGAGTTTTCTGTCCCTCCTAACAAGTTAATGTCCATGCAAGAAAAATTACTCAGAATTAAAAAATGAAGACAACAAAATGTTCATTGTGAAAGATAGATTTCAAGTCACTTTCAAACTCATTTTCCATTTTACAGCAGTGGTACCATACCTGGAATAAAAAGTTAGAAATGGGCCAGCAGACAATATAGTTATAAAATGTTTGCACCCACCTCGCTCCAGTTTCCTACAACCCAGAATATATCCATGCTGATAGGCTGTTTGACCATCAGGTTTCTTTGGTCACCGGTGGAGCTGCTCAAGGGATTTTCTAGTTGCTGGTTATGGCTCTTGGAGCGACTGCCTTTAGACCAGGTAGAGGGCTTTTTACCTCGAGAGACAGAGCTGTTTTTCTTGGGTGTCACAGCAGGCTTCTTTAGTTTAACAATCTTCACTGTGGATTGGGGTGATGCTGCAGTGGTGAATGGTTTTCTTGCGGTTGTGGAAGGAGCACGCGTCGTGTGGACTCCGGCTTTCGATGGGACTGAATGGTTCTTGTATATGGGAGTGGTGAGGGGAACCCTGTTCGTCCAGTGGCTGTATGCATTGATACGAGGGGTGGTGTGGGGGTTGGTGAAGGGGTAGTGGTGAGTGGTCTTTGCCCATGTTTTAGTACTTGTGTGTGGGGTGGAGTAGGTGGTGCTGGGTACTTTGGTTGTGTGCATGGTAGGTGGACTTGTTTGTGAAGTGGTTGTTATGAGTGTACGCAGTGTTGGTGTTGTTGATTTAAGAGGGTTTTTGAGTGATGTAGATGTGGTAACATCCAGGTCAATAATCCCGTCCTCCTCCATCGTCCTGTCCTCAACAACATAATCATATCCTGGAGTATACATCACCACATTTGGCGTACTTCCATCCTCTCCCTCCTCCCTCTCTTCTACCTTTTCCTTTTCCACAACAGTTGCTTTCTTGTTCTTTTTAGTGGAATTGGCTTTGGATGGGAAACCTTTTCCTCTCTTATCATTATTTTTCTTCACTTTAACATTGAACTCATCATCATCTGTGTCTATGATTTCAGGGATTGTGATTTTAGGGGTTGAAAGGGATGTGGTGGTCAGGATGAAAGCAGTTGGTGTTGTTTTCTTCCTCACAGTGACAGAAACTGTGGGTCCTGCTGTGGTGGTGGTGTTCATGGGAGCCCAGGTGGTTGTACCTGGATGCCTGGTGGGGTGGCTCTTAGGTGGATTGATGCGACGGTACTTAGGGGGAGGCCCGGGTCTTCTACGAAGACCTGAGTTAGGGCAGCTCTGTAGGGCACACAGTGATCTGGTCCGAGGTTTGGTTGAGAGGTCGCAGGTCTTCTGGGGTGCTAATGTACAGGTGACTGTACGTGAGCGAACTCCTCCTCCACATGTGACTGGGCACTGCACGGGTGGAAGAACACAAACGATCAGTTAAATCAGAGAAGTCACAAATAGAAAGGTTCAAGAGAAATAAAGCAACTGAGAAGCAAGAAAAATGAATGACAAAAGAGTAAAACATACTTCTTCCCAGTTACCGACAGCCCAGTCCTGTCCACAGTGCACATCTCTGTTGCACGGGACTACAGGCTTGGGCTTAAGGAGATGCTTGCACTCGACAGGGTGGAGCACCCTTTCCTCTCCTGACACAGTACGAACACAGAGCACTGTTCGCTTCCGTATCCCTTCTGATCCGCAGGTGGCTGTACACTGCTGCCAGCCGCCCACCCACCACCTGAGGACGAGGGGAAGGAAAGGAAGAGAGAGACTGCTGATTGAAGTGATTTGATGGGATTCAAAAAGTAAATGTGGAGCACATGATAAATGGACAATGATGTCAGACTGAACAGGACTGGGTATTGTCTGAAAATGTTTGATACCATTGCCAGTACGTGACCTGAGTTTAGGTCCTAAAACTAAAACAATAAAATAAGTTAATTCAGGAGCTATGTGATCAAAGAATAAGTAAAGACTATAAATCTAACTAGGCCACTGATTGATTGAATTTTGCTGTTTGTCATTACAATGAAACCCTGAGGTAAAGGGAAAGAACGCAGTGTCACTCGACTGAAACATCTAGATTAGGCAGTGTAATGACTGCCTAACTGAAACCACAGTACAAAATGTTTCGAGGCCATAGTGCTGACAGAAAAAAAAAAAGTTTTGTTGGAGATTTGTTGGAGAGTAAGGACCTTGCAGGACAATCCATAGTCTTGCATTTTCGGTGTCTGTCTTCTGGACGATTCTCTGGGTCACACAGTGCCTCGTCCACTACACCCTCGTCCATCTCAAAACACCGCACAGGTTGGTGCTGCTCACCTAAAACAGGCAGGAAATGATAACTCAAATCCTCAAACTACCACAAAACTGCATAATAATACTTTTCAGTGTTGAACACCAACCTAAGCCACAGGTGGTGCTACAGTCTGTCCATGCTCCATATCTCCACCTGTAAATCGGTTCGATGACCTCATTTCCTGTCATTTTGGTCTTTTTGATGATGTACTCATACTTAATACCTGGGTTCTTCTCCTGAAACAACAACTGAAGAACCACATAAATTACAGTTAGTTCATAGAAATTCACGACTCACCAGAGAGTGAACATAAAAATATTTTACATACTTAAAGATTTTTCATTTTTATTACAGTATCTGGTGTCTTTGAACTTTAAGTCTTTTTTGAGAGAACAGTTGGTTAGAGAACTCTTATCCTCCTTTGTATGCTCTGATTGGTTGGTTATCCTTGAAGCCTGTCTGTCTCTATCTCTTATTGGCTGAAATCACTCAATTTAGACAGTGGGAAAAATTCGAATTGCTTCTCTCCGTCTCAGAATACTGAAATATTTAAAAACACTGTAAATGAATACCCTGCTCTCCCTTCAAACACATGCAGCATCTGTAGTATGATAGCCTACCTGTAGCATGACTGGCTGTTTGGTGGGTCCAGGAGCGGTGAGGTTCTCCATGTTCCCGCTGCGTTCATAGTAGAACGTCGTCCCACCGGCCTCGTACTCCCCATTCCACTGGATGATGAAGTTGCCGTTGAGGAAGTACTCCTCTGACGCCTCGCTCCTCAGTGCCAGGAAGTTACCTGCCTCCTCCACTTCCTTTACCAGGATGTCCCGCGCCCCCTCAGGTATCACACCCACGTCCGTATACCCTGGGAGAGTCGGGAGGGGAGTCAGAGTCACAGCAAGGTAATGGATGGCCCACCATGGCTGCTACCACACTCACATCCAGACTACCAGACAGTCTCTCTCTGATCTTTAATAGAGGGTGGGCTCAGTCGGTGGGGGTGGCTGGCATGTGTGTGTGTGAGTGTACGTGTGCGTATTCGGCGTGGGGGGCACTGCCCTGTCTCTGTTTTTTATTGTGTTTGGATGAGGGGGTGGGGGTTGGATTGGGCAGGACGAAAGCAGCTATGAGTAGGTCTCTGGAGTTTAATGATGTTTGTGGGAAGGTGTGTGTGTTTCTGTGTTTGTGCAAAAGAGGGGGAGGTTTGCCCTTGGTCTAAGCCTTTTGAAGTCTTACACATCTGGGCTGGTTATCTGGAAAGGATGCTGTGTGCGGCAAACACACACACAGACAGAGGGAACGAGAGAAGGAATGACGGCGGGACGTTTTTATTGTTTTATTGCCTCTTTTACTATTAATCTGTCTTTGCCATTTGTTGATTCTGCGTGAGTTATAGTTTTCAAGGCACCGCATTATCAGATCATAACACGTCTCTCTTTGGCCAAATGCAAACATGGGTCTGCAGACACACACACACACACATACACACACATAACATCAGCCAAGTATAGCAGGACAAACAGCTGCACAGTGTGGACAAGAAGGCTGCCATGACAACAAAGAAACAACACAATGGCGTAATGCTAATGAACTGTCCTGAAATGACTTTCTGCCTGTAGGCATAAATTTGAATTGTGCACTTTTTTCACACTCTTCTGGTGCATACATCAAAGCTTTTCCTCATTATTAGGTTGCCTGTTTTGCGTTACTACAATTTAATAATTGTATAAATTCTTATGTCTAGATAATTCAATTTGTTTCCAGCTGCTCAAATATCCTTTGTGTTCAACTCACCAAAGCCTTCTCCTTCATCAAACGACTTATAGACCGTCTCACAGCTTGTGCCATCGCCCAAACAGACTCCACAACGGTCCTCCACTGCGTTTGAGTCAATGCCAAAGTCACAGCCTACCTCCTACAGACAAAACACACGCAAACACATAAAAAAATCCAACCACAGACGCATTTCAGACACACGTCACTTAAGATGATAAGTTTGGACAGAGAAACTCTTCCCTCTATTATACTGTAGTTACACTGCAGCTAGTCTCATATATCATGCTCCACTATAACCACCCCCAGTCTCTTTTAATCTCTTACCCAGCCACACTACCTTGCACACTCCGTTAACACAGATGCTCCTGGAGTTGTTGTTCATGAAGCACGGCGTTCCGTCTGTGACAGCGTCAAGCATCTTCTCCGAAAAATACTCACTGACTGGCCGACAGTGCAGCTCACAGGGATGTACTGCAGATGGTTGAGGGTTGGGGAAGAGAGGAGTTTAATTTATTTCCATAGCCATGAAATTCTGAGTCTAGTCAACTAATCTCAGCTATCGGGGATGAATGATGAAGCATACATTAAATTGATGACAGGGCGTCATGAACCCGATAAAATAACATTTATTATGTATAAACAGATTTGAAAATGTAAGACTGTACAAAAAGAATACACTAAACTGTACTGAACACTGTTTTCCCTTGCTGAGAAGCAGTCCATGCATCAGTGAGGGCTTTCCAGTGTAAATGCTGCCCCCTGTTGGGTGACATAGACAATCACATCTACACATCTTCTGTATGCAAAAAAGGGCTGCTAGCATATGTTTGTCTGTCTATCTGTAGTATCTGATTGTATAATTGTGTCTTTCATCTCTTACATGGGTTTGCCACAGGAATCCACTGGTAGAGCTCGTTGTGGTAGGGCACAGTGTCAAACTCACTGCACAGCATCTCTCGAAAGGTCGGTGTATTCTTTTGACAGGGTTTTGTGTTACAGGTCCGATAACGCTTCCTTTCCCCAGTGCAGTACTTGCCCCCGAACTCTGGTCTGTGGAAAACAGATGCACACTTTGAATCAGCCATACGATCGGTATCTCTGTTGTAGAAGACATGCCAATGAACCGCAAGAAAGGTTTATGGTATGAGGCAGATGAGTTGTGGTCAGGGGCAGGTGCATTAGTTCTTACTTAGGGTTGTTACATTCCCTTTCTGCTGACTGAACTCCAGTCCCACAGGTCCTAGAACAGTAAGACCAGGTACTCCACTGTCCCCAGCCTCCATTCACCGTCTCTGGGAGTTTACCCACAATTACACACTCTCCTGAGATACACCACTGAAGGGACAAAATGCTGGTTAGATCACTCAAATGACACTTGTAATATAACACATTTAATAGTCGAGGCTCTGCGCCAGTACCACCCTCATATCCGTAGAGCTAACCATCTCCATCCCCAGGCTAATGAAATCCAAACCCCAACGAGACAAAGAAACTGCCACCGCCCACCTTCTCTGGTCCACATCGAGTGCCGTCTATGGGTGAGTCCAATTTGGAGCGACATGAGCCGTTCACAGAGCACCAAAGGATCTGGCAAACGTTCTGAAAGAAAGACATAATCCAAAAACAATGAGGGAAAAAAAAAACTTGTCTACAAGATTTCTGACATTCAGGTGCATAATACTTACATCAACCTCATGGCAGAAAGTAGCGTTTGGGCCATACTGGAGCTGGCACTGATGGTGTGTGGTGTAGCGGACACCGAGGCGAGCCAGTGGGGTGGTCAGGTCCCTCTTGGAAGGACGATCATCCAGACAGAAACCCCAGCCACGACTAAGATACACACACAAAGATATGACAGTTCATCTGTGACCTTTTGAAAGAAGTGAAAAAAAAAAGAAAAAGGCAACAAGGCGTGGTGTTTGAGAGACACAGCTGACAGAGCAAGAGAAAGACTTCAGCAGGGGGATAGTTTGTTTAAGAGTAATCCTTGCTCGTGGCTTCTAACATGCTTTTGCATTTGTACATTTGTAAAATGATAAAAAAAAAAAAGTGTGCTATGTCAACATGAACACTACTCACCACTTGTGAAATAAATTCGGTGGTGGAAAAACACCACCGGAGAACCAGAAACATTCGTTATAGGAGAACGTGCCGACTTAAAGGTCAACAAAAATGAACTGTGACCTCTGACTTTGCAGGAGCTTAAGGTGAAATGTTGTTATCAAAAAGGAATTATTGAATTGACACAGATTTCGACAGAAAATAACAAGGGTCAAAGCAAACAGGGTGTGACCACCCTCTAATGTTCCTTTAGGCTCCTCTCGCTTTTCTTTGCCTTGCTGGATTTTCTGGCTTCAACTGAAGTGTGCTTGTTCAGCGTATTTGCACTTATTGTTTCTGTTGCTCTTTGAAATAACTTGGTCTATGATGGTTTGCAACACATCGGTGCTTGTATAACTTAGATTTGTTCCAACACACACCCACAGCAGTTTCTGGATCATTATCACTGCCTACATGCAAATCTGCACCACCATCCAGGAAGAGTCACTGTGGTTTGGAATGACTCTTCTTTTTACCAGAATTTCACAATCTTGGCATTTCACACAAGTGTTCCCCTCAAAGAAAAATCGTAATAAAATTAAGGAAATCATGTTATTTTATATGATTAATGGCTTCAGAGGAAAGTATGAATTCAGCCTTACTCAAGAAAGCGTGTGATGTATTCTTTGGAGCAGGAAGACCAAGTGAGAGGCGAGCTGTCATACATCAGCTGTCTGGACATGATGAACGGGTGCCTCCCCTCCAGCTCACAGTCATTACCCTGGCCGTCATGATGGATCCCAAAGCTATGTTTCAACATGACCAGCACAACCAATTATGATATTATCAAAACACAAAGAAATGTTTTACAGGAAAAGTGTTCATGCTCTGACTGCCATGGTGGAGATCTTCAGCTCTTAATTAATGCAAAAAAAAAAAAAAAACTTTAATAACTTTTATTTGTTTTTGTCTTAAATCATATGCTGTCAGTACAAAATACATTCATTTCTTGTCCAAACAGAATTTTGTGATTATGGTAGATCATGTACACATTATATTAGCAACACATGGTGTGCGACATGAATGAAGCTTGCAGAAAGTTCAATCGGGAAAAGCACTTTTTAATAATTTGCTTGTTTTTCTGCGTTAATTACTGAATCTAAGCCATATGCCTCTTTCATATATTTTCCTTCTGCTCTCAATTAAAAATTCAAAGGATGTCAGTCATACAGTCCTCATCATTATACGTTGATTAAAACAGAGTCTGTACCAACTCACGCTTCATCAGCAATAGTTGATATTCACAAATATATTCATAAATTGATGTCTTCCGATCGAACTGACACTGAAGCTACAACTCAACAATGCTCTGGGGTAGGAAAATGGGATTACGTCAAATATTTAGGTTTCTGTGTCACGGTAATCCAAAGCTGAAAATAAATCCAACTTCTCTGTGACTTACTAAATGATCTACACCCACACCACATCAATCTTCTCAGGTATCAGTCTTTCTTCATGTCTGGTTACGAGATACTAGTCATTATTTGCATACAACCTATTCACTAATGGGCTAAGGCACTGATGCTAGGAGATTTAATAACACAGCCATATATTCTTCTACAGTAAGGCATGATGGGAACAAGATGCTTTCTTTGTCATATGGCTCATTGTTATTATACTTAATCATTCATAACAATTACAAATCCACACACACACAGACCTGTGGCCCATCTCATGAGCGACTGTGAAGGCGACAGGTAGGCCTGAATCCTCATTGATGTTGCAGCTGCGGTGCGGTTGACACATCCCAGACAGATGAGACAGACCCAGGGTCTCACAGGGCTCATTCATTCCAGCACAGATGTCTTTCCTTGGTGGGGGGGCACATTGGCAAATTGTGTTTATACATGCCACATTTCCATTTAATTTAAGTTACTTATTGAAAGTGCTGACAAATTCTTATGTGTGTCTCACTTGCCTGGTAACCAACACAGCCACATCATGATGAGCTGGGTGTGTGTCACTCTGTGGATTCAGGTTTTTCTGCCAAGCACAGAAACTGGCCAGAGTTGTGTCTGCATGGTGAACAATCTTCAACCCTTTCTGCAACAAACAGCGGAGACAGAAACATCATTCTGTACATTTTTGGCATCATTTGGATTATTTACATTCTGTCATTTAAGAAGAGCTTCAGATTTGTTTTGGCCCTGAAGTAAAATATTTGTTTTCATTCTTTCATGGGGACTTTAGAGCGTAGTGTTAAGTTACAGTGCAGTAAACTGCAGCTGTAGAGTAGGGCCACGATGGACATGATTTTAGTAGAACACGTTTGTGTTTTCTTTCAATGCAGATGTTAACTATACTAGTGATGACAATTTTAAAGTTCTGCAAATAGGGCTTTCTGTGTGAGGAAAAGACCTTTTATTTAGTTACAAATAAGATTTGGATTGTTTTCATGGTCGGTTTTGTTTGTCACACTTTCAGCTGTATGCAGATGTCTGATGTAAATCACGGTGACCACATAATGTTCAGTGGGGCCTGAATCTTTATCTGGATACTCAAGACGTTTGAACCACGGCCAAGTGAATGTGAGTCTCTCAGTTTACTTCACCTACTAACAACCCCAGTGAGGAATGCCTCATAGATGTACTGTATGTGTGCTGTTCTTGTTCCAACTTTTATATACGTGTTGCCAAAGCAAGACTCGAATTAAAGTTTATTGAGAAAACTTTCAGGTGAGTGTTACCTCCTCTCCCTGCAGTAGAATGAGACGAACCAGGATGACGTGAATGGCATTCCCAATGCTGGCATCATGAAAGATTCCAGCCACCTGACAACAAAGAAATCTTTCACGACTTAAAGTATTTAAACACTTCTGGACAGATACTTTTAGAACAAATGTAAAGAGTGAAATAAAAAATTTAATTCCAACTCCTAACCATGTTCATGATGGTGAAGATGTAGGACTCCACATTATCGCTGCCGTGGTATTCTATGAGTTTGGAGTCAGCCACCACCATCGTCTCCACCCACCGCTCTCTGCTGACTGAGCGCTGCGAGCGAGAACGAGCCTGATCCTCCCCCTTCTGCTGCTCCCTCTCCCATTCTTCCCTCTCCCTCTCCACCTGGACAAAGTCGCTTGGAGCATCTACAGCATGGATAATTGAAGACATCACTTGCAGTACACTTGTGGTTTATCCTTGCTTGACACAGAAGAATACTCACTTGTGTACAGTTACACAAGCATCTGCAGTATTATATAGATACACACATTCAGACACACACCTTGAACTCCACATGGGCTGGGTGTTTCTTTGGACTCAACACTGCGTTTTTTTCTATGACTTTCTGCAGCAACTCTTGGATAGACAACGTGAGGCTCTGGAGTCCCTGCAGGATCATCAGGAGATTTCTGGACAGGTTCAATAAAATAGTGTCCTTCTGGCAGGGAGAAGAAGCCTCTCTAAGGAAAATAGAAATTACACACAATCTTATTATTATGCACTGATTTGATTGACTGAATTCCTGTGCACTGAAAAAGACGTCCATGTCCAAATCTGAAAAACAAGACCAATCTACATCATCTTACTTATTATGGACATGACATTTCAGTCTAAGCTCATGCATTCTCCGACAGTGACTACAACAGAGGTACTACAAAAGGTACAGCCTAGTAATTATCATGCCTCTGCGATGCAATATTTATGAGTGCAACAACAAATCACCAAAATTGTAGAGTTTCAATACTTCCCACACTTAAAAGGTGAGAGGTAAGACTTTCTCTTGAGAGGCCTGCACAAAAGGTCATTCCTCAGTAATTTCCATCATTAGTCACCAGGTCTTTATATGAACCTTTCTCCTTCCCCGAGGCACATTCTCTGTCTGCTGCAGAAGCAGTACAGCCTTTTTTTCCCCCTTAAGTATGCCATGCATGTTCTTACTGGTGCGGACTATTTACCTGATGATCGTTGAGGTCTGCTGGTGAACACACACATAGACAATACACCGAAACACGCCCTCACACACACAAATACACCTACATGGAAACATACATGCTTGCAAACACACAAAAGAGGCTTCTGTCAAATCTCTCTGACTTTTCCTTGTAAACACACGCACCTCCAGCTCACTGTTTGTGAGTGCCATTCATTAAGGTGATTGTGTGTCCGTGAAACGTGTGTGTGTGTGTGTGTATGTGTATGTGTGGGTTTTGTGTCAAGCTGAGTCCAAACAAGCCCAGACTGTTCCAGGATGAACGCCTCCCTCTCCCCTTAAACCAACTCGCAAAAGACAGAATGAGAGCAGGATGCATAATTCTTTCAATAGTCAAACAGATAAGTACAACTGAGTGAAAGAATTTTTATTAGATCTACCTCCTTTGCTTAGGCTGTAATCATTGCTTAATATTAAAATGTTTATGCATGTGAATAATTGCACGCCATTTTCTCACTCGACTGAGAAAAATCAAAACAGGAAAATCAAGAATTCTTAGAATAATAGTGCTGAATCGGATTCTTGGCTGTCTTGTCTGTGTTTGAAGAGCCAAAGGCAGATGTAAAAAATTAGGCCATGCAGCACTTACAGTTTGGCCAGTCGTGCTTCCAAGGGTCTACCCCGCAGTTTGCTGCAGTTACGCGATGTTCAGCTTTCTAGGTCATCCTGACAAGTTTATATGTGTTTCTTGGGACATGTGTTTAAACCACATTCATTCAGCAGTCTGCAGAGTGCTGACTGGGTATCCTGTTTCACCACTCGGGGGGTTCAGAAAGTACAAAACCAGAGGAGCGCTCCCTTTTGAAAGACTATATTACTCCACCTGTTACACTGAACCCAGTAAAATTAGATCCACAAACTGGAAGAGAAACTTTGTAAGAAACATCTAAGCTGATCAGGCTTGTTATTCCATGTGAAACCACCAGAAGAACAACAATAACGTTGCAAATGATAAACAAAAATCCTCTGTATATGTCTGAGGTTTAGTTACTTTTTTTTCCAAACTCAAATTAAAGAATTGAAAAAGGGTTTTCCACTGACTCAGAGCGTGGCCTTCAGCCAGGGGTCCCTGTGCGGTTGTGGAGTCACCCACAAAACATTCAGGCTGATATGTCTGCAGTCAGCTGGGAAAGCCTCTCACAGGCCGTGTGCAGAAAACACTCGTTTAACCTCTGCTCCGCGTTTCTTACTCTTCGACGTGACTTTATCAGAAATGTATTTTTGCATTTGCATCATCTCACTGCTGCACAAAACACATGCAGAAACGCATGATACATATAAGAGTTGTCTTCATTATCATGCCTCCTTGTTGTCTCGTATATGTTTTTCCTTCCAAGTGAGTCCCAGCAGAAAAAAAGCAGGTGGTGGAGATCAACCAGGAAGGAATGCTACAGAGAGGCCCATCCAAACATTCAGACCATTGCTCTGCATGATCTGTATTATCTGCACACCAAATGCAGTCCTACTGTGCAGTCTGCAAGGCCTCGCTTGTATGGTGTGGTTATGGTGTTACTTGTGATCCTTAAATTACCATCTACAGATCCTGTGTGATGTCTGCGCTCAACAAAGAAAGAGACAAGCTTGAAAAGATACCAACTAGGACTTTGTTTTCCGTTTTGACAAAAACAGGGGATTATTCTGGAACAGTTTTTGGCCTTTTTTTTTTTTTTGCCCTGCCAGCTAAAACAACGTTGCACTGGATTTCCCTTTACACTTTCGCCACCTCTTCTCCCTCTGCCACCTCCTGCCCTTCTCCTCCTCTTCTCCATTAATCCCCCTCCTCTGACCTAGAGGAAGCATGTTTGGGTGTGAGGTGCCAGAGCCAGGGGAGGTTACCATAACACGGGTCTGTGTTCTAAATACATCGGCCATGTGGAACTGCTTTACTAGTGTTTCCTGCTTCTGTGGGTTTTGTAGTGTTGGCCAAGTGGGTCTGGAATAAAGTCTCTGCTGTTACACAGCCTGTGGCCTCTGCAGTGATTAGTGGGACACAAGGAGAGGTGGGGGCGGATGGTGCTTATTACTGCAATATGATTAATCACAACAATTTACTACCAAACAAAGTTGCACTTATCCTTAGACAGCTGTTTTCTTGATAATTACAGGTTTCGCTACACTTATATACCTTCCGTTGTTTTTATTTTTTCACTTCAAAAGATAATTCTGCCTGTGAGCTCATTTCTGCCCCAGAGGTCAAAGACATTATCATTTTTCATCTGAATAGTGCGAAACATGCATTTAAGTGAGGGAAATATTTACATAATCGGTCTGAACTTGCATGTTCTTGCTTTGTGCTGTGCCTCGGGGATTAGTGTGAAGCCTCCATATAGGAAGCTCCAGCATTGCTTGTATTCAGTGTTTTCCCACAGAAACAAAAAAGGACAGTGATAGCCACCAATGTTTCACATGTAAAGTGAAAACTAAATGTGAAGGGGGACCTGAACTTTGTATAGACATGACCACCTGTAAAGTGAATATGGCTCACAGCAAGTATGCCAAATCTTGGTATGTAAATCAGAGATACAGTCATTTGGGGGAGTCCGAAACTCAGAAATACCTTAGGACACATCTTTTTTTATTATTTATTTATGTTTTATATATATTTTATTTGGTGTAGTCTGAATTATGTTGAACAGCAATACTGGGCTATCTTGGTTCAATTGTCGAGTGTTTTGTGATCAAATAATATAATCACGATCCCGTAGGCATCCAGGAACTGAGCAAAAACTAAGAAGTAAACTAAGTAAAAAAGCCTTTTTCCATGCTATTTCTTTTGCTACTTGGTCTGCTTTTTCAAGCAAAATGCCAAAAATTCTCTGGTTCTCAAATGAGAAGATTTGCTACTTTTTTCCCCCTTTTTCTGAAAACAAGCAATTTGACATCATCCCCACAGGATCTAGGACATTTTGAGGGGCATTTTTCATTTCATTAAAAAAAAAAAAATTCATAGACTAATCAAGGATTACACAACATTACTGACAACAATGAGGAGTCAAACCAATGGTAAATGTTTGACGTGTCTTTTGTTATTTCATGTTAACTTAATTCTTGCACAACATAAATGATTATCATGACTTTATATGTTGAAACAGTCCATCTTTCCTTGCATGATCTCCACAGGAGCTGGCAGGGTTTCCCTCCCACATCTGTCTGCCTGAGTCTTGCTCTTTAGTGGTCTCTCTCTGTGGTTTTAGCTGCTATAAACCTTCTTCCACTGCACAGAAAATCAGTGTAATAGATCGTAGTGGTTTCCCTGGTAGGTTTGGAGAGAAGGGACTAACTGGAGCATTCAGGATTGCAGGAAACTACTCCTAATGTGGTAGGTTGACGATAATTGGAATCTAGAGTGACATATAACACGTTTCACATGAAGTGCATTTACAAGATTTGACAGGAAGAGGCAGTGCAACCCACACAAACATAACAGAGAGGCAGGAGGCAAGACCCTGCAGGATAGGCATTCCTGCTGTGAGACAATCAAACACGAACACAGAAACATTCTTCATGACTAAAACTGACACATCCCATCATTATCAGAGGCGGGAAGTTCTTCCTTTTCCATATCCTCTTCCAATTTGGTTGTTTCAAGATATTGGTGTAAATTAATGAATCTGTTTTTATTGACACAAACCTTCACAAAAATACTGAAGAGGTGTCTTTTGTAAATTATTTTCTGAATAAAGGCCTTAAAAACTCAAATTCTCAACAGGGAGCACAGCATAGATTTCTCCAGAAATATTTCATATGGTGGATATATCTTTTCATAATTAAAATTCTTCAGTCTTTCTGCTGTCCAGCTGTCTTCTCTCCTTTGTGGTTGAACTACTTTTTGATTAGAAACACTAGCACAAGTTAAAAAAAGGAGCACACATTCTTTGAACAAAAAGTATGGCTCTATTTCCTGTCTCTCCATCTGTCAAATCTGATTGTCCAAGTCTATAAAAATCTGCCAAAATCTATGACTGAAGCCCTCTTTCAGCGTAGAACAAAGTAACAGTGAACGTCTAAAGGGTGGGGGTTGCAGAAAGAGTTACTACAGGAACCGACATTGATGTGAATGAATGAATGAGTGAGTGAGAGTGAGAGTGAGAGTGTAGAGGAAAACATCTGAGAGACAAAGAAGACAGAAAGGGTCTCATGGCTGGCCGAGAAGCAGCAGCCGTCAGCGGGTCTGCAACACACTCGTTCTGCAAATAGTGTCAGGAAGTCTTTGAAGGGCAAACTAACACACAGGGCATGGTCAGATGGAAGGGTTTGCTCAACAGTCTATGACTGCCTACACCACATACCAGCTTCCCCAGAGTGATGCCCCCCTTTTTTCCCAAAAGCAACTAAAGAGATTTGATCTTTAGTGCAGGAAGACGCTGCAGAAGACTTAATTTAATGAATGAAGAGGAGGTTTAAATCCACTTCTTTGCCCTGTTATGCATGCAAAACAACACGATTCCTTACCAGTCCTTTGCAGGTGCTGATGGCAGCAATTCCTCGCACATCAGAGGCTTCCACTGTGCCAAGAAGGTGACAGGAATTCCCCTCAGAGAGACGATGCTCAGTCTTGTTGGCACTGCCATTCCTCCTCTCCAGGATGTAGTCACTTGAGACGAGGTGATTGTTTTTGGTCAAATTGAACATTAAAGCCCGACCCTTGTAGTTGACCTTGTAGTAAACCTGTCCCTCCAAACCGAGGGGTCGCAAGTCACGCCTGACTCGCTCACCCTTGAAGTGGTGAGACACGGAGTGGGAGATGAGCTCTCCATCAGCGGTGGTTTTCACTGGGTGAACGAGGGACAGATCAGACTGGGGTAACTGACCTGCAGAACAGAGATGAAGAAAATACAAACGTTTTACCTTTGGTGCATGTTGACATCGACATGCACTTAACCACACGCACGTTTCCACTCATGCACTCACATGCACCGAAGTGCAACTTCTGCAGCACACTGACCTTGCTCTGCAAAGAATGAGAGGAGTCTGCCAGAGTCGGAGAGCTCTTCGTGGCTGGCTGCCAGGATTAAAACAAAGTGTAGCAGAAAAAGAACCGTGCACTCCTGCGGACATCGCATATTTCATGTAACCAAACTCAAAGCACTGCAAAAGAGTCCAGGACATTGGGGTTCCAGTGGCGTGACAAGCGACCACTTCGATCCTGCGCTGCACTTTGTCATGACATGGACAAGCTCAGAAATCTGAAGGGAAACATGCATCGAGCTAGACTGGGAGCCAGATCATGGTTTAAAGAGGGAGAAAGCTCCAACTCTGCGGAGGAAGGAGGGGAGGAGTGTTCTTTGGGCTAGTGTCTACTTTCCTTGTGAGGAGCGAGGAGCGAGGGGGAGCGGAGAAGGATCACTGCTGCAGAGGAAGAAGCTTCGTTGGCTTGAATAAACCAGCCGTCCTGTGTGTGTCCAGACTTGTCATTAAATCCTGAACCAACGCGAGACAACGCATTGCGTCTCCAGAGAAGAGAAAAAAAAATGCTTGAACAAATTATTAATTAATAATCAATCAGTCTGTAAATATAGCATCAAAACAAAACACCAGATTTGCTCCAACTCCAACAATCGAAGTTGGTGTTGATGCAACACCTTACCAGTATTCAACATAAGCAGTAAGCCCTCAGTGTTAAAGTATGGTGCTGAAAATAAACAGATAGGACTTTACTACTACGTATAACACACAGATATGAACGTCCTCAGTCCTTATGTTAGGCTCAGATTACACATTTTATAGCAGCTATTAAGACTACTCAAAAATGAATGGAAACACTGCTGTGTAATGTGTGCAGATAGTGTGTAAAATCACACTGCTGTTCAGCTGAGGTACAGTTATGTAATTGTCTACCTACCTATCAGTCCTTCATGATAAAATATTATGTATATGAGAAGGCATAGACATGTACTCCAAACCTACTTAATTATATCTATGTGCATTTGTATTTTTTTTTAATTGCATGCTGTGCTGTCTGTGTCATCTTTGCAGAAAAAAGGGTCTAAAAGTCAAACAAAAGACACATCCTGTGCAAACACATTCATTCTTTACTTTTATTTGAGGGTAAGGAACAAATATTTGTTCATTCCATATTGCTGCTGCAGCTTTTGAGCACTGACTTATATACGGGCATGTTTGGCTCCTTCCAGCTTCCACTGAGTTCCACTGTAAAAGTACTCAAGTGAAAATCCACAAGAGAGATGTTTGTGTTGCACTGAGGACTAACCCTCTGTAGGACATTATTATAAGTCCCTGTGAACTATACTGTAGCTCAGGGTAAAATGCTTTTCTGGGGCGTATCCTCTGAAGACCCCTCTCAGTAAATACTGCTGTCGTTCAGTTGTCTAATATTCATCCCTGGAGCAGATTTACGTGTGACTAAATGGCTACGGAGACTTGACACATTCCCACCTGCTTTGTCTTGGTCCATGGGAGACAAAGGGGAGGCAGACAGTGCAGTGCAGTGAGTCTATACAAAAGAATCTAGTATATAGGCATATGGGGTCATGGACCACCAACAACTCTGCAGAGTTGTTCCAATCTTGGCAAAGGCCCAAATATGAGTCAAGGAAGATTTGAATAAGTTATTTTGAAGTCCCGCAGCTTTGGCTGCAGATAAGACACAAACACATTTTGGAGTAGCAAGATTATAATTTTGGAAAGTTCGGTGCCCCACTAAAAATAACTACGCAAACCACTGATAGCATACAGTTCCCCAGTACAGTATGGCCCATTAGTCATACTAAAGAGCTAAAGTTACCCTAACATGACCCATTAAAATCAGCATGCAAAAAAATAAGTAGTGAGCTCTTTATGTTGAGGTTTTAAGATAAAAAAAAAAAAAGCTATTTTAGAGCAAATAAGAGCTGCCTTACTGGAACCAACACACCCCTAAAATTAAAGGACAAATGTGTGCTGTGTTGTTGGTTAGTGCTTTGCTACTCAAGGAATGTCTACCTGCCATTCTGGGCAATTTGCCTGATTTATGAGGAACTTTACTGCTCACAACCGTCTCAGTAAATCAAAGTGATCACACATTTTTAGATGAGAAGATCGCTTTTTAGACATAAATTGCATCATCTTATGGCATGTATTGTTGTGGCGGGCAGCCAGTTTTCGTTGCATCTTTGCACGATCTGTATCCAGATTGTGGTCCAGTCCAGAAAGCTCTCTGGATTAGGTTAAATCCCAGAATGAATCGCCGTCTTATCATTCCCAGAGACATTACCCAAAGTGACCCCCTGAAGTCCCCTGTTACTGTAATGTGCAACAGACTGTGAAATGTCTGAACCTGGGAAATAATCAAGACCTTTTGTTAGTCTTAGGTAGGTGGGAGAGACAGAGAGAGAGAGAGGGAGGCTTTTATATAGAGACAGTTTGTAGCCACATTCCTCTTAAAGGCTTCCCTGTGTTGATGTGAGTAACATGTCTGACAGGTTTGGGTCATTTTATGACAGGCGTATTGCTGTTTCTCAAAATGTATCAAATCTCGCATTTAAATATTTTAGCAGCTGGGTTAGTGGTTGATGCTCTACACGGACAGAGGAACAGGAAATTATTATATGACTTCAAAAAAAGTTAAATTATATCAGTGAAATGAAGTTGATTCTCCAATGTAACTCACAATATGAAGCTGTCCAGTTCAGATCAGTCCAGAGTTACTTTTACTTTTCCTTTAGCCACATGCTGTGGTCTTATCATTTATTCAAAACAAATCGCTGTCATGGCAAACCAAGTGAGTGGATCTGGTTATGAAAGTTGTGCCTGTTATGAAAGTTAAGGATAAATCAATAAGCTTATTTTTTGTTTTTTATCTGACGGCATTTTATCTTTGCAAGCTTTATCCCATCAGGTAATCTCATCAAGATGACATCAAGAGCTCTTTTGTAAGAGAGATCTGAGAACAGCAGAAGAAAAAGAAGTGCCACACACAGACACACACACACAAACAGCTTTAGAAACAATCACAAACATCTCTAAGGTCCCAAATTAAACGTTTAGATAAAGGGATGAGAGACTTTCAAGTTTCTTTGTGCTTTGTTACTCTTTCAGGAAATATTGTGCAAACCACTGGGGGAAAAAAAGCCTTCCCATGGTCAGTATTTACTCATGGGGTTAGGGTTACACATTTTAGAAGGACGGTAGCCAAATCTGTTTCATTGTCCAGCGCCTGTACTCCCCTTTCTGCCCACAGGGGGCGCTGATGGACTCTGCCCTGTGAACTTTGTTCCAGTATATGGGCGTGTTTGCTCTGTGCTCTCAGAGCCTTGAGTTACTCTTCAGGAAGAAAGGGTATGGAAGTTTGACAGGTAAGATGAGCTCGTATAACTCCAAAAAAAATAATGCTTGTGGTAGCTGTAGAAAAGCAGAAATCACGCAGTCGTGTAGCCTAAATATAGAAGAGCCGAGAGTCATAGTTTAGTTATTCATGTATTTATTTATATTGGCAGGAATACGCGAGATGTGATCGCCGGTGTCTGTGTGCGCCCTGTCAGTGTGTGTTCCTGCTCATGCTTCCCTCCTGATTAACACTGTTTATGTGGCTCTCCTTGTCAGTGTGCTTGTTGTTGACCTTCATGTGATTGTGTCTGACACGGCACGGATCTATTTTGTTTGCATTACTTTGGTGACATTTAATGTGTAAACAACACTTCTTCTTCCCCCACATACAGGACTGCACTACGTCTGAGCCACGGGGCTGCTCTTGTACACCTCAGGGAATAAGGTGGAGATGGAGGAATTCTGGGAAGGGGCCCTTTGGGCACTGAAGATCTGGTTGTCCCTGATTATCAGCTTGATCATGATCCCAGCTATGTTTGGCTTCTCGCTGGGCATCTCCGAGACCTACATGACCATCCTAGTCAAAACCTTAGAGGTACTGTTGTTTGCCAATGCAGATTTTCTCATCCACCTGCTCCACATAAGACGTAGCCATCAATGTGTCCTGTCTGTCCTCCTCCACAGTGGGCCACTCTGAAGATACAGAAGGCAAACACAGATGAGCGTACACTCAAAGCCTCTCCATCTAATGGTGAGTAGAAAACTGTGTGTCTGGAAGGTTGATCAACATACTAGATTACGGGTAACAGCACTTGTAACGTAAAATTGGTCTCATATCCTTTATTGTGAAAGATGTGGTGTGGTGACAGATATTTTATGCGCTGCAATGCTGGATTTCATAAGATACTTTATGACAAGTCTGGGCAAGCATGTTGCAATGTTGTTGCCCAGCTTTGAGAGAGGAATTGATTTACCTGTGCAGTTCAGAATGCCTTTTGTTACAGATATATTTCTTATGTGACGGTAGCTCTGTGACTCTTGGCAGGTTTAAATGGTTTTATTTTGGGCTGCAGGACTGTCTGTCTGTCACTCTGACTGTGGTAACTTGAGATCTTTTGCAAGTGGCATGAAGGTGAAGTTGCTTTGGGAACTCTGCTTATCTCACAAGAGGCGATTACTCAACTCTTTTATCAGCTGCACAGGGTGGTATCCCCCCTCCTGCTGTAATACACTGAGACGTTTGTTATGTCAGCAGAATGTAGCCTCTGCTGACAAGTCCAACATATGTCAGTGTCACATTTGTAAATCTGGATGATGAATAAGAGAAGTGAAAGTGCTTCATGAGAAGAAATGAAGCAGACTGAAAGCTTTGATTGAATATTGAATTCAGGGTTTGTTACTCCAGCTTTTGGACTTTGCTCACTGGGTTATCAGATAATGTGGAAACTGAGCTGAGGTTAACTATTCAACTTTCATTACTTGAGACTGTCCTCTGAACAGCTTTGTTCTCCTGTTGTCATTAATAATATGTATTTCAGGTCACAAGGTGAAAGGCCATGGTTTAGGTGGGTTGTTGAAATATATTGTTGTGTATGGTTTTCTTGGATGAGAAGCATATATCATCTGGGCTCACTGCAGAGCCAGTTTTTCATGTAGCTTGTTCTGCCAAATGACACGTTGTACATTCCCAGATGATGCAGAGTTGCTGTGGATGTTTTTATGCTTGGATTTATCTTAATCATTTTGTTTATTTTTATATATTTCTTGCCAAGTACCAAATGAAACACCCTTCCAAGAAACACATTTTCAAATGAACTTTGATTTTTTTTTTTTTTCTTCTGTTGACCTGAATCATTTCATGCTCTAACACTATCAGCGCAATCTGTAAAGATAAAGCAAGGCTGTCTTACCGGCTAGATTGCCTCTAAGATAATCATTTCTATCAGATGATTCACTTTGACTCTGTGTGTGTGTGTGTGTGTGTGTGTGTGTGTGTGTGTGTTAGGTCTCATCCAGAGGGAAGACGGCTCTATGGAGAAAGAGTTAGAGGAGCTTAGACGCAGTCGCCCCAAACCACCAGTGGGCGGTGATTTTACACTTAGTGACTGTTTCTATTTTACCCGGAGAGGAATTGAGAGCATAGTAGAGGATGAGGTACATTTTAACTTTATTAGCAAGTACACACTTTGTTATGCAACTGTTAAAAAGTCATTTGTAATCCCTGGTTTACATGTCAGATTTTAGATAATCTAGTCTGGTTAAACTCGTCTGATTTTTAAATTCATTCATATGTAAATGTAGGTGACCCAGCGGTTCAGTTCAGAGGAGCTGGTTTCCTGGAACTTGCTGACTCGCACCAACAATGACTTCCAGTACATCAGTCTGAAGCTGACGCTGGTCTACGGCATCGGCATCTTTGTGAGATACTGCATCCTCGCCCCTCTCAGGTACACAAATACTACATAGAGTCTGCTTACCGTGAATTTAGGCAGCAGTGACACAAATGGAAGGGTAATAGATTTTACCCTCCAGGCAAAAACAATGTCAGAGCTCCATGGCTGGAGTTTTAGAACCGTCTGTGCTTGTAAAGATCATGTATGAACTCACATTAAAGTCAACTGAAACGTGAAGGGCAAAAATGTATTTCTTTTTTTTTGTTTTGTTTAAAGCTCGACAAGCTTCTTTTTTATTATCTGTGGGAGTTTTTATTATTTCTGTTTGAAAATTGAGGAATAATTATGTTCCACTTTCTCCAGGATATTGCTTGCATGCATTGGCCTCACGTGGTTGGTCATAGGAACATCTGCAGTTGGATTACTTCCAAACTCAAGGTGACTACAAACCAGCCATTACTAGTCATATTCAACATCTACTTTTTTCTCATGTAAATGGTTCTCTCATCATTTGTTTTTTTGTTTTTTTTTTTAGGATGAAGTTCTGGCTCAGTGAATGGGTCCATGTGATGTGCTATAGGATCTGTGCTCGAGGACTCTCCGCCGCCATCCGCTATCACAACAGGTGAGTGAGCGTCCTCACCACGTAATTTTCTAACAAAGATCAGGAATGTCTTCTAACACTGACTCCATGTCTTCATCTTATGACAACAGGGAAAATAAACCCAAAAAAGGTGGAATCTGTGTCGCCAATCACACCTCTCCTATCGACATTGTGATTCTTTGCAACGATGGCTGTTATGCAATGGTACAGCCGCAACTTCCTTTATTTTCACATCTACACGCTGATCCTGTAGGTGCCTTTTCATAATTAATTTAATGTGTTTGTCAGGTGGGTCAGGTACATGGAGGTTTAATGGGAGTCATCCAGAGAGCCATGGTGAGGTCCTGTCCTCATGTCTGGTTCGAGAGGGCAGAGATGAAAGATCGCCACCTAGTGACCAAAAGGTTAGTTTTCCACTCCTCAACTCCAGCATGTCTTCTCAGGCTTGTCTTGCATGTCTTTCTCGCCTGTATTTTTCTCTCTGTGGCTACTCTGGTGCTAGGAGAGGCTGGCATTTTCCTGGCAGTAAAGTCATCTGGTAGTTCTGTATCTCTCATTATCCAAACAAGAGCATGTTTTTGGAAAGTTGCTACCGAACAGTGACTCATACAGTTTGGATTCCAGTATCTCATTATATCACATCTTCACCCCAGACGCACCAGACACCAGATGTTTGATGTATTGTCCCAAATGTGAAAAAAAAAACTCTTCAAAGGTGCAATATGTAGATATTTATACAGCCAGGAAATGGTTTCCATTACCTCTTTGTGTTGCTTCCAGGTTGAGGGATCATGTGAATGACAAGACAAAGCTTCCCATATTGATATTTCCAGAGGGTAAGTGTGACCACGTAGACAGATAAAGTTACTCTATCCACGCCACTTTTATGTTTGTCTTTGTATCATCAAAGATAAGACTCAGTGAGTTTGTTGTTTTAGCTCAGTGCCTGGTGGCGGTCTGACCCCAGAGCTGTGACAAATGAGCAGCTATTTTCTGTGGCTTTGGACAGAGCTCACACGACTCTGTCCCCCTTTAATCTCCTGATGTCTGGTTTCCACAGGAACCTGTGTCAACAACACATCTGTCATGATGTTTAAAAAGGGAAGTTTTGAAATTGGAGCAACCATATACCCAGTAGCCATTAAGGTCAGTCAAACTCCATCCCTCATTCATATTTTTTCCTGCATTACTACAGTTCCTCACTGCACTTCTGTGTGTTTTTGCTCTTTTCTTAGTATGACCCAAAGTTTGGAGATGCTTTCTGGAACAGCTCCAAGTACAGCATGGTCAACTACCTGCTGAGGATGATGACCAGCTGGGCCCTCGTCTGTAACGTCTGGTACCTGCCAGCCATGCACCAAAAGGTGTGTATGACGTGCTGAAGCCTGTGAGCACACACATGAATAAAGCAACCAGTCAGTATATGCACACACACACACACACACACACACACAGACAAACATCAGGCTGAGTTTGTTTTTTTTGTTTGTTTTTTTTATTTAAAAATGGCAGGAAGGGGAAGATGCTGTGCAGTTTGCCAACAGAGTTAAGTCAGCCATCGCTCACCAGGGAGGGCTGGTAGATCTACAGTGGTAAGATTCACTTCACATCACTTTCCCCAATTGCTATTTAATTGTTCTGGAGTATTTTTCTTCTCCTTTTACCTGGAAACAAACTGAGATGTGTTCTTTGAGCTTTATTTGTGACTAAGACGCCAACTTTTAGTGTTTTAACACACATGTAATTGTACCATTATATTAGAGCTGGTGGGTGAATACACCTAGTACTGTAGGTTTTTGTAAATGTTTCCAAAGGAATGACATTTTTTAAATCCTCAGAGGAACATGGTAGCCTTTAAATGTCCAGTGTGTTAGGATGGATTTAGGGGGCTTTGTGGGAGAAATTGAGCTTAATATGTATAAATATTTTTTAATTAGTGTATAATCACCTCAAAATAAAAGAATCATCATGTTTTTACCACCATACAGACAAACGGACAAACTAAACACTGGCTCTTTTAACATTTTTTGCACATTTAGCAGCCACCATAGTTTCCCCTTCACACAAGGAAGGAGAAGGTGCGGCTTGCAATCAGCAACTACGCCACTAGATGTCATTAAATCCTGACTTAGCGTTAACTGAATGTCAAACATGAAAAACACTACAAAAATAGTCAGTTTTTAGCTTGACAGTGATATTTATTGACATTGAACAGTGGTTAAATGATTAGCATCACCCTCAGACTCAACCTCCACCTGTGTGTCTCTGTAGGGATGGAGGCCTGAAGAGAGCAAAAGTGAAGGAGTCGTTTAAAGAGCAGCAGCAGAAGCAGTACAGCAGCATGGTGGTGGGAGACGACAGCAGCGGCAACAGTGACTGAGACCCCCAAAACAGTACGCTGCACAAATCCCTGTCTTTGGAGTATACACACTGGATGCAGGCCTCTCTCCTCTGATATATTATCATTAGCTGGATCGGACAGGGAATACTAAGGCCAAGTGGCCTTAAACACACTGTGAAGCTGTAGGTAGGTGTAGTTAAAAGGAGTCTTGAGGTTTCACAGAAAACACAAGTGCAATATTGAACTTTATGAGAAGCGGGGCTCTCTGTTTTTACTGCTGCTGAAGATACTTTAGCTTGTGATTAAATAATAATGCTCTGAATGAAATGTGCGTTTGCAGACAAGCCAGTGCATTTATGAATGTGTCTGCTCACAGTGAGTCGACTCATTCACGTGCTGTTCAGTGTGTTTTTTTTTTTTTTTTTTAATGAATTTTAGTTTACAATTTCGATACTTATGGTGTGATATGTAATGGTAACAAAAATGCAGAGGTAGTTGTACTTTTTTAAACATCATCTGACATATTATTTAATGCTGCATTCAAAGATAATAATACTGAAATAATTCTGATTTCTGCATTTAAATACTGTTTTTTTTTTTTTTTAAATTTAGATGTTGCAATGATATACTGCAACTTATTTAACACTGATAAGCACCCGTAAAACAGTTTTTAGACACCGAGTTTAAACACTCTTCTGTTATTTAATTTAACACTGGTAGAAAAGGTAACTTGCACAGTGCTTTTGGTAACCTTCACCCCTTTTTCACAGCAAAGGTAAAGCAAGGACATAAGAGACACAAGGGTTTGGCACTTAAATAATACATGATCACATTGAGTGTGAAAGCTGAGTACATTAAACATCCACACGACATGTAACACCCTTAAAGGAGAACACACATTACAGATTTTTTGGATCCCTTTCCACTGGTTGGTTTTCCTGAAGTGGGATCGTCACTGGTGTCATTTTCCAGTGGGTTTTCTTCTTTGGCCCCTTAAAGCAAATTAAAGAGGGATTTCACACACTTTAACTGTGTCAGTGTTGTTGCTATCCTGATGTTACTTTTGTTTGAAACTGTCAGAGTTCTCACCCTCATTCTGATCACTCTGATCTGTGTTGTTCGGCGCCCCCTGTGTGAACACAAACGTCACTTCATCACATGATCCACAGTCACATCACCACATTGTGTCTGCTAGCCTCTAAACCAATCGGGACAGTGCTTACCTGCAACAAGTGACTTTTGTTTTTCTTTTTCTGTTCCTGATATCTGCAGATATTATCAACAGTGAAGAGAAGTTTACATGCGATTGTCAAGACGCTTAGTTAAGCCAGATTTATCTACACTAAGTGGACAACAGCCAGTGTGTCACAGCTTTGTTTAAAATGTGACTTCCTCTCTCTTTCTTTTAGTGAACTGACCAGGACAAACTGATGGTCCAGTGAAATATTTATGAGCGAGATTAGTGCCTCACATCTGTGTCTCCCTCTGCACAGTTCAAATGACAAACGGGTCGCTATTGGTTCAGACAGGCAGCGTTTAGATTAGGCTGCTTTTATCTCTTAGCAATAAAAGACAATAAAGCTGCTTTGTGGCAACTCCTGTGTTTCTGTTTTATATGGTTTGTAAGTTCAGGGCAGTTCTGGCTCCAACAATCATGCTGTCTTGTGTTTCTTGGAGGCTATGATTTTAATTTTAGCTAACTAATTAGTTATGTTAGTTTCTGTAATTTATGTGTAGCCATTATTTAAATAGCTGCTGGAAAAACTGGGGAATTAGCTGTGGGTAACATTAGCCTGTGATCACAGACAAAATAATATAACGTCTCTCTCTCTCTTTATAGCAAAGATGTTACTTAACTATCAATCAGTTCAAAACAATGTGCATCTTCTTCTGTTAAGTTCAATGTACACACAGGCAGTAATCTACTCACCGTTGCAGATAGGAGTCACAATTCCTGTTGGGAGGTTTGGTCCTCCTCTTCAGTCCATCTCTTGTCCATGTTGCGCTTGCATCTACTCCTACATCCACCCTGCCTGCAGCTCCAGATGCAATAGGCATCTCTGCCAGTAGGACTACAGATTTCAGAAATCAAAAATAAATTCACAGTAAATTGGACGCATCTCTGCCAGTTGAAAACGTGCTGAGAGTTGGAGCTCGCCTTGCAGAGTTTCACAAACCCCTCGTCCTCTTGTTGTTGACTGGGTGTTTTCTGTGTGAGCAGGAAAATGTGGCCTTGGCGTTTGTTGTTGTATCCATGGTAACAGTGTCCAAAGAAAATTAAACAGCTCTGTGGTGAGGCCTCTGTGAATGTGAGCCACAGATATCTTCTTTACTTTTCTATAAAATATTTATTTGAAATAGATAAATGTTCCTATATGCCTATACATGTTGTCTGTATCACAAAGCAAGAAAAACAGATTTAATCTTAGTTTGGTGTTTTAAAGTTTCCCCACTTGGGCCTAAAAAGGTTTTATCATGGTTGTTCTCAATATACAGATGTACAAAAATCACCAGTATTGAATTTTGTATGAAACCATTAACCATTAATTCTCTCCGGTCTTTATTTAATTTTGCTTTACTTTCAATATAAACTTGTATGGTGTAGCTATATAGTCAAGTTACATATTTCTTGATGAGTTAAGTTAAATGTTATTTTATGGAATAATCAAGGACAGGACATTTCCTGCGTGTGATGTTCAGATCTTTTATTTTGCAAATCAAATCACAGCAATGGGAAGGAGTTTATATTTGATATTCAGTGGTTGCTTAACAAAATGAGAATTTGTAATCAACAAAGAAGCATTTGGCATCCCAACACTACATAGAAACAAATTAGACAATTTTAAATACCAACAGAACATCAGCATTTATGACCATTCAACGACATTATTCCATCAGTCATTCATGTTTGGACAGCGTAAAAACAGTTATTAACCTGTTTAGATATAGAGCCCTATTTAGGATTCTTCCTTCTCGTCTCCATGCGTGATGATGTAGCAGAGTGACTTGTAGTCGATGTTGCCGGTGGGGTCAATGGGAGCAAGAGCAAAGGCCTGATCCACCTAAAGGATTATGAAGTGACAATTTGCCTGGTGATTATCTTGAAGAATAGATTTTGAGTCTGTCACTATAAAAACAGAAAATACGAACCTCCTCTGCTGTGAATTTATCAGCTTGGTTCATCAGTAATCGTCTAAACCTGGATCCACAAGACAGACATAAGCGTAAAAGGAGAGATTAAATAAAATACCGTAATGTTACAGGTCATAAGAATAATGTGAAAGCTCATTAATAACATTTGTCTTACTCATCCTTATTGACAAAGCCTGTCCCATTGGGGTCAAAAAGTTTGAAGGCAGCAAGTATGGTGTCTTCAGGATCGGTACCTGGATGAAAACAGTGCATCGTCAAGCATCTTCTAAAAGTTCATCAAAGAAAAATGTAAAGATTTGTTTGAACGTCTGTGAAAGTTTCTCACCATTCAGTTTCTCCCCGAAAAGACTCAGAAACACTGTGAAGTTGATGGGACCTTTCCCCTCATTCAACATCTCATCCAGTTCCTCATCTTTGACATTAAGCTTCCCTGGTACACACACGCACACACACACAGATCGATAGCATCAATACAGCGTACACTTTTTATTTTTAGGTATAAGTTAATAAATAGATAAAGAGATTAAAAAAATAATAAATAAATAAAAATACCCAGCTGTCCATAGGTCTCCTTCAGGTCCTGTTTTTTGATAACACCATCTCTGTCTTGGTCAATGCAGCCAAATGCCTGTAGGATAAAGCACAAACAATAATGATGGCGAATTAAAATAGCATATTAATTTAAAATGTTTTTTCTTTTGAGTTTTTCACAAGTGCATTGACAGTTTTGCTCTTAATGTGTGTTTCACTAAATTGCATTTAGTGCATCTACAAGAGAAGTTCTCTATTACTTTTCATTATTCTTGTGCTGCATTGATCATGTTGGCCATGTTGTACAAGTAGTTGTTTTCTAAAAATAGGTTAATTATGACAGATAAAATACTGGTATCAAAATTTATTTTTATTTTTTATCTCTCTTGCATGAAACAAAATATTTTGCAATGAGCACATACTTCTCATCCATACAGTTTGTTTTACAAGGCAGCTCCAGTTATTCCAATAGTTAACTAACAAAGATTTGAATTCAACTCCTTGAATTCAACAATCACAGCTTCTTATGCAAAGAAACGTTTTAAAGAGAACTGTGTTGAGGCAGGAGAAGACCCCGTACTGTACCTCCTTGAACTCCTGAATTTGGGACTGCTCAAACATGGAGAAGACATTGGAGCAAGACTTCTGTCCTCCCCTCTGTCTCTTATTGGAGGCTTTCTTACTCGCCTGAAAACACAAACACAAACTCATATAATATTTTCTTTACTGCATACTCTATGTGATTGCATACAAATCATTCAAAAGTATACAAAAATACAAATTGACCTAAATACAAAACAATAATAGGTTTCCAAAATTATGTTTTCTTTTTTTTTAAAAAAGAAAGTATTAAAAGTACACTGAGTGACTTACCATGTCTGTGTGATCGTACGTGGAGTCCCAGCCGAGGTGTGATGCTGGGGTGGGTTTTATGTATGACCCATCTTATCTTCTGCCCTCCTATAATAGCCTGTGTTGGGCAGCACAGTCCCTTACATGGTCACAGCTGCTCTCTGTGTGTCACTGAAGTGACCTGATAAGAGGTGAAGCAGCCTGGATTCCTCTGGGCTGGAAAAAAGAGATATGAAGAGTAGAGACGGAGAGAGGAGACAGGGGAAAGTGACCTCTGACGTTTAATAGTCACTCAGTCAAATAAAGTTGATCTCCAGAGGTCAAATTGAGCTCTAAAGGTAACTTAAATGTATGTTTTATCTGTACTATCATTCAGACTCTAGTAGTAACATTGTTTGAGGATATACAGTTGAGCCTGATTTTTGCAGCTAGTACATTATCTAGGTTTAAGTTATAAGTTATAAAGCTTATCTTAATTTGGACAGCTAAGATCCTCTGCAAGCTAAATTAAAAACGCCCTCCTCAGTGAATTACTGGTGAGAACAGAAGTATGTGGCAAGTCCAACAATTTCAATTAGAGATGTGTTTGATCATTTATGACTTGGTGAATGTTGAGGATATGTTGTAGTTACTAAATGATGGGGTAATGGACCAAATCACATCTTATGGAATCCATACTTTCTAGCAGCACCACTGGTTTCATAACATAATGTAATAATAATCAGTGATCTTATTCTATTTTTTATATATCAATAATTACCCCATTAATAATCATGTACATTGATTTTATTTGTACGAATGGATTAATGCATAAATAAATGTTATGGATCCATTTCATAGTGTTGTTGTAATGAAAGCACAAAATCTAGTGAAATAAGTGTAGCTTTTACAGAAAATCATTTATCCATGTAACATTAATAGGTTTATTAGAGCTATATTTTCTATCTTGTCACTGTGGTAAAGGTGTTCTACATTACTTGGAAGTCATTACATCAGTGTTGTATTGATGTGTTTAAATGACACTGAAGTCCATATAACCTAAAAAACATTTGATGATCCAGCTGCAGCGTTAAGTCAGTCATGTGTGTAGATAATAATAAAAAGAACAATAGCATGCATTTAAAGAACAATAGTTTATTTTATTTACAGTTAATGTTATTCACATCCATCACATTTTTATCGTGCCATATGAAAAACTACAACCTACTGGCTAACATACATAAGGTTGTAACCCTATAATTTAAATATACAAAGAAAGAAATATTTTATTGTTTACATACAGGAATTACTACACAACAAAGCAATACATTTGATTTAGTCCTAGTTTACAACATCATTTACAAAAACAGTTCTTGTGTCGTACATCAACCAGTTTACACTGGTATTATAATGCACTGTCATTAATAATACATCAGCCATTTTTGAAATGGCCCAGTCTGTCAGAGTAAACCAATACTTAAAGTTCAGAAATATTCATATTGTTACAAGTTGGTCTAATACTATCAAATATATATAATACACGTTGTTTGCTGCTTTCTTTTCTGTACATCTTCCAGCAGTGATATCCACTTTCCTGACCTTTGCATCTCTCCAAGCCTGAAAAAGGCTAGCACTCCCAACTGTAGACGAAATGTCACCAGTGTCCTCAGATTCAGAGTTCACGCTTATTTCATTGCTGTCCTGCTGGGAGACAGATGAGTGCACACCTCCCTTTACTGATTCAGCATGCATGCAGCCATCTTACAGGCCACTGCTGAGATAAGAGCAGCTCCACGGCCGCTCCCCTCCTCTGACTGGATGAAGTTGATCTCACAGTGAGGTGTAAGGTCCCTGACGATTTTGTGGAACCTGTCACGGAAACTGAGATGAAGAAACAACAACGTTAGTGTTGGCAGAGTCCCTTTAAGTTACTTTACTTTTAGTTACTTTAATATGTTTTAATATAGGAAACAAAAAACACAGCAAGATTTAGTCTTTTAGGGCTGGATCATACAGTTGCTAAATACTGGTGCTGTGCTATTTGATTCTTGGGATTCGTGGGCTTTCATTTTAGAAAGGTAAATCTAGTCATACAATCACCATCTTTCCTTGCTTTAATGTATTCCGAAAACTATCATAATTAAAAGTTTAGATAGACATAGAAATAGAGGATTCCTCACCATGGGTGTAGCTTGTAGACAGATCCATCAACACCCACTGTGATCTCCAGGGCTTCCTGGCTGCGTCGCTCCCGCATCCGGTTGATCACTCCAGCGAGTCCTGCGCCACACATATGAGCAGAGCGAGTGGAAACACTCTCACAGACCAGACGCACAATGTCACAGTCCAGCTCTGACGGCAGAACACCGAGCGAAGACAGGATGTTGTAGATTTGTTTTCTGTCCCCAGAGTCACTGAAAGAAAATGGCAAAAGACAAAATTAAAAAGAGCAACAAAAAAAAGTTTCTAATTGCATATTATGTCTAATTATGAGTTTTCATTTATATCGCTCATTGTTACATCCCACATTTATTCTGTTTTCCAAAAAGTTCCATTATGTTCATACATTTTTTATACACTTAATATTCAAAAATTAAACCAAGCTTCTACAAATACTACAGTACAGTAGGTGACAGCTGTAAGTGAAGAAAACCAACAGACCGATCTAATTACTACCCTCCATCATCACTGTTATGTAAGCTTATGTCATCAGCATATGGTTATACAACACATTTTCTCTCTTCACTTATACAAATGCAATGATTGCCCACACTATACCATCAGGTTTTATCTTTTGTAGATAATATCTGTATAGATAATATTCATTGTTAAAACATTTAAAAACATTAGTTGTCTTAAGCTGGTGGATAAGTGCAGCCAGGTTATGATTCACTGATTCTCACCTCTCCACCTGTGAGACATAGCGTGTCTCAAAGCTGCCACGTGTCTTCAGCGTCTCTGAGGCTTCACCATTGAACAGCAGGTCTTCATTCACCAGCTTCATCAGAACAAGCCTGACCAGCTCACCCATATACTTCCCGCTGATCAGCTTCTCATAACTACAGGAGGCAAGAACACGAGAAGAGACAAGTAACTTTAATAAACGAGTAATATTGACAGGAAGGATGGGAAAAATTAACTTCAGAGAGAATGTTGAAATGGTGTAGGAAACAGGTACTGTACAAAACACACAAGCAAACAAACTTTCGTTCTGTACACTGGTTGAGGAAGGATGAGGATGCCAACGTCAGTGCTAAAGTGGCTGAATGAGGCTGGGCTCAGCAGTTGTCTATGTGAAGGGGGCTGCCAGTACCAAGGTAAACAGCCATTAGGCCAACAGGCACTATGGCAAGCAGCGGAGAGGGATCATTAATCTGACACCCCCATCCGTTTACTGGCCGCTGACGTATGAGGGCTCTTGCCATTTACAAACATCCTCGGTAAAAACAGCGGGTAGCTTAGCAACTACACAGACACCTCAGATGAGAGTCTGGTGAGTATTGCCACAGAAGGATGAATAATTGAGGAAAACAATAAGAGAATGAGTGTGTTGCACGTTTTCAACTTCAATATGAATCTCTCACTCCAAACATCTTCACTGACACATCACTCTGAACACGAATGTACACCTGAGTGCATGTGCATACAGCAGATGAACTGCATGTGAATGCATGACTTACAGCTGATGCCCGGGGTTAATCGAGGACTCGTCCACCACTCTGTCATACTCCAGTCGGAACTCCTCCAGCTCTCCGTTGTCTCCAAACGCTCCCCACTCTGTGTTCACACACATCCGGCCCTTCTCCCCTTCTACCAGCTCCACAGTCCTCATCTCCTCCATGTAGCATGCATTACAACCAGTACCTGGTAAAAAAAAAAACAACAACCACAAAAAAAACATTAGATGTTCTGGAGCCTGTATGTCTCAGTGTGTTTATGAGTGTTTATCAGTAGTGCATTCATGCTTGTGTGTGTTTATAACTACTTACCAACAATCATTCCCACTTCGCAGCTGCGATCCTCATAATAGCAGGAAATCATGGTGGCTACTGTGTCATTCACCATGGCAACCACATCCATCTCAAAGTCCTACGTGACAACACCAAATCACAGTGCATTTGGAGTCAGTCAGCTGTGTGTTAGAAATCATTAAGCTTTTTGTGTGTTTATTAAGATAGTAGATAATTATAATATACAGCAACTCACCCCTCGTCTCTTGATAGCGTCTCTGAGTAAACCCACAACATTGTTCCCTTCTGCCCCAGATGCCTTGAAGCCTTTGGTCCAGTTAAGCAGGATACCCTGTGTACAGAAAAAAAAACAAAACTTTATAATACAAAATATATGGGGGTGGAGTGATGGAGGTTACTGTTACCCATCTTAGTATTGTTTCAAGGTATGTATAAGACAACATCCTACCTTGTCAATGTCCTCATGTCGTACAGGAAAGGAAAAGGTGAAACCCAGAGGAAGCTTCTTGTGCTTGATGTGATGTTTGTCCAAAAAGTCTGACATACACTCTGCTATGTAGTCAAACAGCTGCAGAAAAAGAGAAAGAGTGGATATGTGATGTGAGGGGAAAACACCAATTTTTAAGTAAAAACTAGGCATTTACAGAAGACCACAGAAAAATGTTTGGCACTATTTCACTTATTGATAATACAGAAGAATTGCTATATAAATACTAGAGTCACTAACCATTTCAGCAGTGCCTGTCATGGCATCCTCAGGAATAGAGTACATCTGGTTCTTGGTCTCCACCTTAAAGCTCCTCTCCTCATCTTCACCCACCTTCACCAACATCACACGGAAGTTTGTACCCCCAAGATCCAAAGCCAGGAAATCACCCACCTCTGTCAGAGTACACAGTACATCTGAATACACATACTGGCTTCACTGGTTTTATGATTTGTTTTAACTACAAAAAAAAAGTGTTAGTATTGAAGAGTGAGCATCTACCTGATCCCTCAGGGGTGGAGCAGACGTAAGTTGGAAGCATTTTGACACTGGCCTCTTCATGCGTTTCCACACGCAGTCCTCTCTCCATCTCACACTGCATCCTCTTCATGACCTCTTTTAATTCTTCCTTATTCAGCCTGAACTCTGACAGGATCTGCTCTACCTGCAACAAGAGGAGAGAATAGTGGGTTAGCAGCAGCACACAGACCAATTACCTATTTATTTTATTGTAGACTGTATGCACTGGAACCATGCTTGAAAACCACACTTTTCATTTTTGAAAAAAAATAGAAGTAAAGAAGAATAGATAAATCTATAAAAATGAGATAAAGTGCAGAGGACTCTAAGTCCTGCTAAAGTACAGGACAACGTAGCATCTGAACATCTCAGCCAAGCTCCTCACAGAATTTCTTCTGAAACAGTCACATGGGATAAAATCACAAAGCAATACTAAAGTAAAAAATGACTTAAACTCTTATCAAACAGAAAAGTGACTCTTACCATGAAGATCTTATCAACCACAGAGCTGTAGCTACAAGGCATCTTCACCATCTGGTCAAGTTGAGAGCTGACACAAGGCATGTTCGCAGGTTTAATTGAATGATCTTCTGTGTGTGTTCCTAGGTGTGTTTTAAGTGTATGTCTAGCCTGTGTGTGTGTGCAGAGTCAGTGAAGTGTGAGTACCACTGAATGAGAACCTCAGCTGTTTTTATGCTCAAGTGATGTGGGCTGACCACACCAGATGCAAAAAAGCCCACCCCCTATCCGTATCTCACCCCATCTGGCAATCGGGGGATCAAACACATACACGTGTGCACACACACATACACGTGTGGACATACACACACACGCTGTGTGAGCTGAGCCAAAAATCTGTGTAACCCAATTTATTGCAAAATCGGGATTAAGCTCTATGGACAGTTGTTTTATTGCATAGAGGCAAATTCAAACATATCATAGTTTGAATTGACCATTTCAGTGGATTTATATTACATATACTCATATATACTTACTGTAATACTAATAATACTTAATAATAACTTAATAATAACTTAATAATACTATAATATATTTTAATATATATAATACACTGTTGCACATAAAATTGAACAAAATATTTTTGCATCTTTTCATGAAATGATTGTGACAATATGATTTAATCTTGATAGATAAATATAAATAGTATAATGTATAAATAGGAATAAAAAGAGGAATTTGTCTGAAAACAAAATTATTATTGTAATAATAATAATAGTAATAATACTAATGGTTATTATTATTATTATTATTATTATTATTATTATTATGCTTGAGTAATCTGTTGTATGACGTTTGTCTGTAATTCAGACTGCTGCTATCTTTGCCAGACTCCTTGTTATTATAAGAACAAATGAAAAAAAACAACAAAAAAAAAACAAAAATCATCTCATCTCACAATGATCGCAGTAGTTTGTCAGTTACTGTGAGGGTATATAAACTGTCTAGATGGCCTTTAAAGCAAAAAAAATATTGAACAAAATTTTCCTAATTTCATGTGGCAGGCTGTCACCTAGAACCTAGAGATCGCCCACACGACCGAGATTTTACAACATAACAAATCAAGTAAATTTGAACATGAACCCTTTGATCTGAACTTGTGTTAGTTTAGAAAAAGCAATGTGCAAGGTCACAGGGTTGCTCCATGAGGGAACTTCAGAGAGAGATATACATCTATTTGTAAAATTAGAAACATGTCTAAAATTAGCAACAGTGAGGGATGAACGACCTCTAAAAGCTAACAATAGTACGCTGCAGGTGAAGGCCTCCGGTGCTTATCAGCTCCAATAGTTTACCTGGTTAGAAGTCAGAGCTTTTTTTAGCTCTGACCTCTCACTGTGAGGTAACTGCGACCCTCTCCCCCAGTGCCCTGGCTGTAGGATTTCTACAGCCACACTGACCTTAAAACATACATATGAGAAATAGCATGTAATACACCTCTTAAAATTTGCTTTGTTTGAGTGTGCTCTTAAATTCTTCCATCATTTTTGACAACATTAAGTATCTTCAAGTTATTTAAATAAAGCTGGGTGACACTGATGCAACATTACACCAAATATTCTTGATGCCTTATCCATCGCTTTATACACAGAGCTGAGATCCATACTGCAGCCATGGGGCTATTTTACTAACAAACACAATAGCTTGTGCTTACTTACTTACTTTTTAATGTATTTACTCGATTAGTTATTAGTTATTTAACTGATTAGTTAAATAACTAATAGTACTAATAGTACTCCAATACCATTATTCAGCAATAGTGTGCGTGACTTATGCTTTGCTTTGATAGATAGATAGATAGATAGATAGATAGATAGATAGATAGATAGATAGATAGATAGATAGATAGATAGATAGATAGATAGATAGATAGATAGATAGATACTTTTTACCTTATCCATCGTATAACGACGAGGATTAAAGTGTCCTGCCAACCATCAGTGCTCTGGAGCGGAGGTTCACAGAAGTTTCTGCTGTTATAATGTTACTTGGTCCGCATATGACGCGTAAGAGATATATCTTGATGGGAAGCTGCACAAACGTTATATTATATTCCCAACACGTTTGGTCTACATCATGTTCGGCAGCAGGTCTCGAACAGGTTTACATATCTGCAGTATTTCCCAGGCCTAGAACTGTGAAATTCAAAGTTTTGGAAAGCAGGCAAAAGTCTCAAACAGCCTGTAGACTGTTCTTCATTCTTGCTGTGAACCGGTCGATCCGCATCCGAGCACTGGATGTGCCATCAGCTCCATCCAATCCTTCATTCAATCATTACATTTTACGGTAAATAAAGAACAATATTAAGAAAACCTCCTGTATGTAACTGTCAGTCTTAGTGACCGTGTTAGGCTACGTCAGTATCTGAAGACAAAACCAGTTCCAGGAAATAAAAATCATTTCTTCCCCTGGTGCACCTGACCTGTCAACAGATGCACCTGAAAGCTTAGTGGTTTCCATGCCAAAACGATTTCAATGTGTTGCCTTGGAAATGAAATCCGGGCACACTTCTGCCATGGAAAACACTTACCACTGAGTTAAGTGGCCAGGACGAAATTGTTAAATGGAGCAAGATTACCAGTAAAAACATCAATTGAGAGTGCGCCATGTTTTTGGTAGACAAAGGCCACCAAGCTGTTTAAAACTTTAAGACACATTATTATTATTGTCATTTTTATAGTAGTAGTAGCAGTAGTAGCGGACTATTGATGGGCTATTTGATCTATCTGCTAATACCAATTAATACTAAAAACCAATTAAAGCTGAAATGAAATTCAAAATGTCGTTTTTTGTATCCTGTGTATTTTTCCAAAATAATTCCGAGACTGACTATAATGAGACAATTATATTGCTTTCAATATTATTTTAAATATTAAGATGAGGGATCGCTGTAGCCAACAGTTACTAACTTCCCACACAGGTTTGACGGTTTAATGGTTTCATGGTTTAATTAATTAGACGTCCTTTAACTTTATCTTCAAACGGAACACCAGCGGCGTGTTTGTTTCCACCGGAGCCACTATCCCGTTGGACCGTTTGAGGATCGTGACGTGGTGAACTGCACCTTGAAAACTACAATTAGCGTCAATAACATTGTGACTAGACCGCCGGACGTCTGTCATACACATGTACAAGTCTTAGTTTATGCTGGATACGAAGGTTTATTCGGTTGTTTCACCGGGAATCGAGCAGTTTGGTGTTCATTGTGTGTGGTAAGTTGACGGAGGCCTCACGTAAGTTAAACCAGATAGCACCCGGAGCTAGCAGTACGCTAGACTTGGTTTCAGACATGTAGCTGTTTTAATCTGCGTGTAACGATCAGCTGCCCATGCTAAGTTTGTACCACTCACAGTCAGTTCACCAAAGTGTCTTTGCCTAGAGACAAACGTTTATTTAACCCGGGAACAGATAATATTCGGTTAGCTCGGTAGCTAATAATAAGGCGGCTGCTCTCACTTGTAAGCTAGCCAGCTGAACTTCGCTCAACTTTCTGTAGCCGCGTTATTGTTAGCATGGACGCTAGCCGCCTGAGCTGGATAATGCTCTCATGTGACTGTGCTTTTCCAAACTAGATTATCAGGGCAGTGTGTGAGAGTGTTTTCTGTGACTGACTGACCAGAACGGATCCGGCGGCAGCATGAAGCTCTACAGCCTCAGCGTCATCCACAAAGGAGCGACCAAAGCCAACCTCCTCAAGGCGGCCTATGACCTCTCCTCCTTCAGCTTCTTCCAGCGCTCCAGGTGGGTCTGACTCATCCAGACCAGCATCTGCTTGATTAAACAGTTTAAATCCTCATTTGCCTTTTTTTAGTCCTCATTTAAATTGTGTGTAAATTGCAGAGTATACAAATAGTAACAGTGCTCTGTCGTATGCTGTTGATTTTACAGCTTATTTGACAACAAGGATTACAAGCCTTCAGTATAAATGATGTTAACTATGCTTGGATACTTTTCCACCAGTGACATTGTTTATTGTTTTTTTAGTATTCAAGAGTTCATGACCTTCACCAGTGCCTTGATCGTTGAACGGACATCACAAGGAAGCCGTGCCTCTGTCAAAGAACAAGGTAAAGATGAGCAGCGTCAGCCCGGCTTGTCAGAAAATGTCATTTTTGTTAACTCGTCACATTATATTTGCTCTTAATTTCAAGCATATGCTGCTCTTCCGTTCTGCAGTTGGTCGTATGTCGGTCATGCGAACGCTCATGGCTGAAATGCTGAGTTGATAACCACTGTGTGTGACCGCTTAGTAAGATCATGGTTGTTGGTTAGTGAAGCCGTATAATAAAGAGATATCCTGGGTATGTTGAGCTTGTTTTGTCTTACAGGACCCTGGTGGCAGAGTGGTTAAGATAAAGATAAAACAGGTTACGCTGCTACCTGATCTGCTCTAACTATCATCACCATTTTAACTACCACGGCATGAAACAAGCTGAATGTGTAATGACAAAGTCGAAGCACAGCTGCGGTGCATAAAGACTGCGTGTCAGTCAACAGATGGAGAACACTGTGCTTCAACATTTATTTGAAAGTCTATCAGTTTTACTTCTGCTTTTCTTAACAAAGTGTGCCCGCTGGCTCTGCGTTGATCTGTACCATAAGACTAGGCAATTTTTAATCACACTTCTATTTCTCTTTTCTTTTCAGAGTACCTCTGCCATGTGTATGTAAGAAACGACAACCTGAGTGCTGTGGTCATTGCAGATACTGAATACCCACAGAGAGTCTGTTTCACATTGCTAGACAAGGTGGGCACAAAAACTTGCAAATACAGACGCATAACTACTGCACTTTGCTGTCGACTTCAACAATGAGATTGCTGTGTCTGTTTTTTTTTTTTTTAGGTATTAGAGGAGTTCTCTAGACAAGTGGACAGTATAGACTGGCCATCTGGTAGTCCTGAAACCATAAACTACAAAGCCCTGGATATTCACCTTTCTAAATACCAGGTCGGGTTTTAAATACATTTATGAGGAATTATGTCAAAGGAATCACTGACTGTCTGCTGTAATGAGAGATGCTCTGAAGTAAATGTTAAACTATTGTTTAACAGTATTGTCGTCTGCATCTAAAACAAACCTTACAAAGTTACAAGTTGCTCAAATGAGGGCAGCTAGATTTGTTCTGGGCTGCTGTGTTAGAACCAGCACTGGGAAGTTGCACTCCAGCGTCTTTTGGCTCTCCATTGAGCAAAGGATTTCCCCAAGAATGGCCACATTGTTCAGCTGCACCATTAATTCAAAAGTGCCAACATTTCTATTTGAATAAGTAACTGTAATAACACACACAGTCACAGCAGCAGCAGATTAGCCTGTACAGGTGATATTGTGGTACTAAACCCAAGTACCAATGCATTGATTTAAAAATTTACAGAACTATAAGAAGCTAACCCTTAACATCTGCCTGATCAAAAATAATTCATCTTTTGCATTGTGTATATATTTTCTTTTTTTAAATTAGTAAACTATCTAGAAGTTTTAAAAATATATCTAAAGTTATGCACAGTTGATGTTTATTATATAATGTGTCATGTATTGTATGTTTGGTGTTGACCCCAGGAAGATTAACTGTCTGTCATGGCATCAGCCAGTGAGGATTCTTTTAAATAAACAAAAGACGGATGCATTAGGATTAAATTCGTGAATCTGTTTGTGGTTGGTCGAAGAGCTTGTTCATGAAAACCTGCAGAATGATCAGTATGCGATGGCAGTGTACCTAACAACTTGTTGTTTTTCCCCACCAGAACCCCAGAGAAGCAGATGCAATGACTAAAGTTCAGGCAGAACTGGATGAGACAAAGATCATTTTGGTAAATATGTACACAATAGAAGTTCTTTTTTCTCCATTATAGCATAACACACATGTAGGCTGTGGAAAGCACACACACACATACTAGTCGTAAAAGTCCTAAACTGTCTTTTCAGGGTCCCACAAATGCATCTATAAACCATTGTGTTTATCTGCGCATCAGCTTTTTGACCAAATTGAAGTTCTGTGTTTCGAGTCCTCCAGTTAAATTCTACACTGCAGACTATTTCATAAACAAATGTTTTGTTTCTGTAGCACAACACCATGGAAAGTCTGTTGGAGAGAGGAGAGAAACTGGATGATCTTGTGGCAAAGTCCGAGCACCTGGGAAACCAGTCCAAAGCCTTCTACAAGACTGTAAGTACTCACGACTCGCCTCATCGACTTTAGACTGACGGACTAATGGCCATTCACTGATTTAGATGCCTGACTGTGTGCGTGTGTGTTCATGTTTAACCTGCAGGCACGGAAACAGAACTCATGCTGTGAAATCATGTGATGTCGCTGCCTCGTCCTCTTGGACACGCCTCTCTCTGCCTTTCTGCTTTTCCTACAACTCCCATCATGCACCTGCCACCAGCTCTCGACACAATGGACAGAACGGGCGCTGTCTAAACCGGGATGGGACACCAGGACAAGAGCAAGAAAGGGTGGATGGTGGCAGCCAGTTGAACCATGACCTTTTCCGGATTGTGGCTGATGGGGGCTGAAGGAGTGATGGGGTTTGGTCGGGGGAAGAAGTAACATTTGAATTATTTTTAACCTTCTCAAAGGGTAAACATCTGTGTGGTGTTTCAATACCAGCTGAGGACATAATAGTGTGACGTGTATTGGTGATGTATTGTTGAATTGTCTTCAAACCATTTAATGTTACTCAGATTCAATCAAATCTTAATAGTTTGATTTCAGAGAGTATTAACCACAGATGTGCTTCTGCTTCAAGGCAACTCTGACAATCTCGCAGTCTTGTGAATTCATAAAATACGTCACCATTTCGGTTCACGTCTTCTGTTTTTCTTGCAGGCAAAACTTTAGTTGCCCACTAGGTGGCCCTCTTAATTACTTTATCACTTCAGTGAGCCTCAATGTTGAAGTCATTCTAAAAACTCTAATGTGAGCCGAGACAGCAAGTGGCTGCTTGGACATGTGATATCAAAATCTCACAGAATTTTACGGTGAATTTGAAAGATTTTTCTTAGACTGGATTATCAGACCGGTTACTTCTTTTGCTTTTTTTTTTTTTTTTTGTCTCATAGTGTTAAATGAGATCTTAAACATTCCCGCTTTGTGTGAGTGTGTTATTGAGTGATGGTGGCATCTTAAAGCTAATGATAAGTGGGAGAATAGATGTAAAATGTACAAAGATGTTTCTTCATAGACACAGCCTTATTTGCAACGTGACCCCACCCTGTCCTATTTAAACCTTCTTTCACTTTGTGTACTGTAGCTTTTCAAACTGCTAGCCGACACACACACTCGACACTTAAGCAGGTTTTTAAAGTTCAAAAAGCCCACTAGGGCCTCTGCGGTCCGGGGCTCGTCTGTACTTCTCAAACCTGGAATCACTGACATTTTGCCATCATTTATTGTGACTGAGGTGATTACAGGAATCCTCGGGTGCTGTTGCATTCCCTGGCCTCAAGTCTCTCGTAAAAAGGGTGTAATGTGTGAGGAGAACAAACGTATGTTGAGTGATTATAAACTTGGTGATCTCATATCCCAGTCTTATTTTAAGACACTCCACGGCTGACATTTTTTTCTCACTGTCAGCAGTTTGCTTTCTGTTTAGGTCTGATTGGGTAGATTTATTTTTTTTTCTTCAGGAACTGCTGATCAGTTTGAGATAAAGAGATGCCTTCGGTTGTGTATTTTACACGTTTCTTTGCTCGCTTTCTGCCGTATGCGTGTATGATTTGCTGATATACAACATCTGCAGGCTGCGTCGATGTTGAGTGCCTGTGTGTGAGGAGTGTTTGTGTGTGTGTGTGTGTGTGTGTGTGAGAGAGAGAGCGCTGAAATGCTCTTTCTGCTTTTACAGTGTAAACTTTGTGCAATATCTCTGCAGACTGTTGGCGTGTGTCTCTCTTTAAAGTAGAGAGAATAACTTTAACTATTTCTCCTGGAGGACAGTAAATTGACTTTGTATATGCTATTCTTATGACTAATTCCCATGTGAAGCGTGTCCGGGGTTGTTTTTGACATGTTTGTTTTAATTTCTTCTTTTTCAATTCTCCAAATTAATGTGCTGAATTTAAAACTCTTGTGAAATCTATGGAGTTATGCTGTATCTATCTGCAGGTCATGTCTCACTGACCAGTGTGTTAAACAGTCTGCATTAAACGTTTTGATCCAGGTGTGGTTTGCAAATTTAAAACACAAACTTCAGATAATAATAAACTTCTGTTCTGTATGTATGAACATTTTGTCTCTGATTTGTTCAAACACTGATTGTTTACAGAACATATAATCTTACTTAGATAAACAAAATAATGGCTTCTGGTGGCATTTTCAGGCTTTGATGTGGAAACTATTTAATTTTCCAAGACACTGAGGTGTTTCAGGAAATCCTGTAAAACAGTGTAAAGGTAAACTTCTCCTTATCTTTAATTTCCTTTTAATCAGCAAACTGGGAGCTGTGCGGCCTCTCATGTCTGCCTTTCTTCAGGAAGGTCAGCTGAGAAGCTGATGTACTCTTAAGGGGTTGTAGGAAATGTCAAATCTTAATTAAATCCACGAAGACATGAGTGTACTTGCGTGAAATATGTATGTATGTATTATCACAAAGGAGGTGTTTAGCTTCAAAAAATTCCATCTGTAAACCTACAGCAACTATTGTTCATTTTTTAGCATTATTTTGTGTAGTATGACTGAAACATTAAAAAAAAAAAATACTATAGTTTACACAGCTTTAAATCAACATTTCAATACCCAGCCTCCAATTTAAACCCGTAGTGCAACATGGGCCGAGGTTAAACCGTAAAATACGTGCTTCAAAAGAAGGGCGTGAACGCAGCACCAGAGGCGCGTCTGAGCGCACAGCTGAGGTGAGAAGAAAACAGCATGAACTGATGAAGTCAGACCGCACAGCCTCAAAAATGTGGACGGAGGTGAAAAACAAGAGCGGGGCAGACACCAGCAACGGGACCAACTCGAAGGTAAGAAGTTAGAAGAGTGAACAGACGCTTTTTTGCTCTTTCTAAAGTATCGCGATGGACCAAAAAACAAGTCTGTTGATCCAAGAGTGAGCCTCTCTCCTCCGTCCTACTTTACGCGACACACTGTGCGACTGATTTACTTGTTTACAAGCCTTCAGTGAGGAGCATTTCATGTATCACCACGAACCCAAAGCTGTGTTATCACCCTGTTACAGGACTCCAGGTTGTCTTGAAATGTTTTGGAAATATGTGGGGGTACATGTACGTTCTTATCTCGCATGCTTGTCTTATCTTTGTGCCTGTCGTTGCCTGAAGCGCTCTGATTTTCCACATTGCAAGACTTCCTGCACAAAGTTTCCTACCTCTGCTGAGGGCAGCGTGACTTGTTGCCTGCACCACGTTTTCCCTCCTGTCTTTCTCTCTTTGTATCGCTCTGTGCCCCCAAACAACAAGACGAGGATCTGATCTGTAGTGGCAGCGTGTCCTGTGACTGACCTGACAGTGCCATATGCTCTACAACTATTCAAACACAAATGTTTTGCTGCATTTTCAGATGGTTGACCCAGATCTTCTTACATGGCAACTTTTACACACAGTTCAACAGAGAAATGGTGAGCTTAATCTCTTCTTCTTCTTCTTCTTCTTCTTCTGGTGTAGTCATAAGCTCATCAGAGAGGTCCAAACTGAGTATCTGCATCCATAGTATGTGTGATATTGCAACTATTTTAAGGGCCTTAACTTTGATTACCTCAGATTTTAGTTTCAGATAAACAGGTGAATCAACTTTAGGTGAATTGTAATTAGTAGTATGTCATCTTTCGACGTCTGCCAATCAAAACTATTTTGAGATCAAAGCAACACACACACACACAAATAGCAACATTTCAAAGAAGCCCAGTAGTTCCTGCACAAAGTGAAAGTGCAGTGGTCACCAAGATGCAAATTATTCAATGTGGCAAGAGGTAACTCATGAAAACATACCATGAACCACAGGTCAGTGCTCACAGACTGAACTACTAACTGTGTCTGAAGAAACAGGTGTTGTGTGAATGTGTTAGATGCGCAGAAAACGCGCTACATTAGTTTAAAAGGGAAAAAGGAGAGTTATGAAACTTCATGACAAACAGGTCAGTGCCTGCTGACAAAGAAGTGTCTGTAGTGCAGTGTACTGCAGTCCTGTGCAGGACTAATATTCAAAAATGACCACAGATTTGAATCAGCAACTCTTGAGAGACACAGTGTCAACAAACACTGCACATCATTAGCTAAAGTTGTCTTACAATAAAAAAAAATATATATATAGTCAAATGTTTCTATTTTGTTTCCCCATGAAGGCTCAACTGCAGAAGCCACTCGTGCTTCTAGCACAGAGGAGTCTATATCGAGGAGCAATGGAATCATACCCGGTAAGTCCGGCTTTGACCAAAATTTTAAGTCTTATCAGACTCTAAGACCTGTTTCAAAGAAAAACAAGATGTAGCACCCCAAGCTACCAACAGCTGTCTGTTTGACTCATAGAGTCAAGAACCACAAAAAAAAAAAAAAAAAAAAAAAGAATTAGGTTAACAACCAAGAAAAAAAACTTTAAAAACAGAAACATTTTATTTGGCAGTTTTTTTGGAGTATGACTGCACAGAAATGGGCCTCTTGTCATTTTAATCAAATTGCTTGTGGTTATTTTTATTGGCTGCTCCAGAAACCAAAAATAAAAAAAAAAATAACACTTTCATAACTCACACTTCTGTCTCTGTGGACATGTGTATATGCAGTGTTTTGGTCACTTCCCTGTTCCCCTTCCTGCTTATTGTATGAACCTTGTACTAGATAACTTTTGCACTTTAGTGACCCCTTGTGTTTCCCCGCTTTTCTATGCATTGGAAAGGTATAGACTACCATGTGACCCTGTTAATATGTATAGAAAGTGTTTCACTGTGAAAGAAACCAGACGTGAGCGAACATTTCTGAGGGTTGAAGTTGAAAGTGGTGCTGCTGTGCAACCCTGTGTTCTACCTCTTAAAATGTTAAAACATTTTATGCAATCTTGATGTGTGTTTTGAAGCACATTTCATCACTAGTCAGGATAAAGTTTTGGCTTTCAGTGTCAGTTCATCAGAACCTGACTACACATTTGGAAAGGGCAGTGAAATTCCTCTGGTCTCAGCAGTGGTCAGCAGTATTATGAATGCAGGATATTAGTCGGCAGACATTTATGCCAGCCTATGATAGGAACGGAGAAAATCCCAAAGCACTCAAAGGGCACTTCAACTGTAGAACTGGATAGTAAAATCAGTGTGAATATGCATATGAGCATACACTGTCCTGCTAATACATGAGGATACATGCATGCAATAAGTGTACCATGATTCACTGTATGCATAGTTGTGTTTTTTAACATGCAATTAAATATATGTTTGTATGCTTTTAGGTGCAATTGCAGCCACCGTGTTCATTGCCTTTTTACTTGCTCTCTACGCTGTCCTCTGGAAATGCATGGTGTCACCGCCACAACGGTAAAGAACAGACACAAGCCCTAACTCGATTTTGCTGGAGCTACAATTGGATTTTGTTGACACAGCGATCTTGCAAACTGCCATGTGTTCACCTGCCTTTTAGTGTCACATGTCTGAACTTTGTTTCCCCCCCCACCACCCGCTCATCAAAGGAAGACAAATCACCTCACATGATTGGCATTTTTTCCACTTCATATAAAATTGTGTTGCTGTTTTTATTGCGGTTGTCATGTAAACACACTTTTCTGTTGTCTTTCAGAAAGCACAGCAAGGTGAGGGTAAGAGTACAACAGAGGAATTCTGTGTGAAGACTGGCTTCTGTCCAGCAAGTCATTATGGATCTTAATGGTGCGGACTAAAAACGGAGAACCCGAGAATACGCCCCAGATCAAGATCCTTCCATTGATCCAACAATAAAGAAACTGACTCAACTGCGTGGATGTGTCACCAGTTTTACTGTGTGCTGGTGGCTCGTGTTGACTCAAAACTAAATGTTGATGTGAAACACTTTATTTGGCAGGTCATATTGTGCTGCTGTTTCAGTTTTTTTTTTCCCCCTGTGAACTCTGCACTACTGAGAGGCGAGGCCACAACTCACTCCAATGACCAATAAGCTATGTGTACTTGTATGTGTGTCTGAGAGGGAGATGGGCATGTTTTATACTGGCACCAAATGGAACGTCACCCTTTAGACATGTCCTTTATTCTGGAATAGTATTTCTTAATATTTATGCAATGACACAATGGCATCAGTCAGTTTTATTTACATCCATTTTAATCTGTTTTTCTTCCTTAAAGATTTGTTGGGAAAAAAGCTGCTAGGATGTTCAGGACAAATAGCCAATCACAGCTCAACATTCTGGTGTGGAAATCTAGAAAGGTCATTTTAATTTTGTTTGTATATTTATCCTTTGTTGTCTTCTATAAAATCCACGACTTATTCACTTTATTTCACTCAGGATGTTGTAACTACTGTATGACATTTGACTCTATATAATTAAATATGATGTGATTCTTTTAGTGGAATGTGAATATAAATAAATGACAACCAAACTGCGACTCTGCGTCACTGATTTTAAGTTTGTTTGTTTTTTTCTGATTTGTGTGTATCTGATTTGTGTATATCAGGTCACATTCATACAAGCTGCTCAATCCCAGAATCTATGCTGTCAATATGGCATCAGAACTGTCAAACCGGTCCTTTATGTGCCAAACATGTATGTGAATGCATGCCAGTAGCTGCTGATCCACCCTGCTTAATTGTTGCATGCTATTTAACTAGCTGGCTTTGCTACACCAGAGATCTGGCACTTTGTTGTTTCCAGAACCAGTTCTGCAACTTATAGAATACACAGAGTGGAGTTAATTGAACCAAGTATTGAGCAGAGAAAATGCGTTACGGTAACTGGGAAGAGTGTTGAAGGAAATTCAGCTGAATTCTCAAGAGCAGAGGTACTGTAACTTATGACTGATTCAAAACTGATAAAGTACAGATCAAGTGACCTGTGCAGTCAACATCGAGGCAGCTATGCGGGTAGTTTTGCTTGGACTTGTTAGCTGCATTTGGCAAAAGATGATATCACATATGGTGTGGAAATTGTGATTAAATCACTGAAGATGTGCTGTAGCCTAAATTTAATATTATTAACTTTTTAACTTATTAACTTTTCATTAACTTAAATAAGACACAATTTGTTTAAGATCAACGATTGGTTATAAATGATATTCTAAATAAAATGACCTGTCAAAATGTGATTTTTGCAGTAGCACACCAGATAAATTCACTTCCTCTGAAATGACATTATTAGTTATAACAAAACTAGGTTTCGATATGAGTCATCCGCTTTACAGTAAAAACAGGTTTCTTAGTCTTTCGTCACTGCTTCGAGTTTTACCAAAAATAGAGATCACATCTTCTTTAATCAGCAGTTTATGATGTTCAGAAATACATCTTCATAATATCATACAAGTAATAAAAGCATTTTTTTAAAGATATTTTTGGGCCCTTTTCAAGCTTCATTGTACAGATGCAGCTGAAGACAGGAATGTCAGGAGAGAGAGAGAGATGGGGAATGACACGCAGCAAGGACGGAGCCCCTCCACATGGGGCTGCTCTATCAACTGAGCTAAACAACAACCCAGCATTTTTTTTAATGCACATTTGGCAGCCTCATCAGCACTAGCAGTTGCATCGTGCAGATAACATCTGTAGTTGCTTCACAGTTTACAGAGTTCGTCTTGTGCTGGAGTGTGTAGAGGGCCAGATTATTTTTTACTGGCTTCTAAGGAGTTCGAAATACTTTCAGATAGATATAAAAAGGACTGAGATGAAATACTCTTTAGTTTACCTGCTCTATACACAGTATCAGAAACTCTGCAAGCTACATTTTTCAAAATCACAAATCACATGCATATAGTAGATTAAAATTTAGATTCCTGCAGACTCTCAGAAGGTGCATCGATCTCACTGAGCATGACTTCTTCTGTCTCGCACAAGTCCTCCATGGTTTGAAAATAAGTCTTGTTGGTGACGTATGCGATTTGTTGAAAGGCTGGTTCATCCCCAACTGACTGTACACAGTAGTCTTCTTGAAACGACACACAGGCCAGTGACAAGACCAAACGAGAGGGCTGGGAACCAGGCAGTGTGTCCAAGGGTTTGGGATCACTCAATGTTGTTTCATTCAAAGGTCTGGTATTCAGACACTCAATGTCACAGGTGCTGCATTCCTTCACCTCCTGAGACTGCAGCCACACAGTGGTCTGTACAAACACACAGAGGGAATAATAACAATGTAAACTAGATTCAAGTAACTTAGATAATAGGAAAGTCCACATCTAGACACAAATAGATCTTGTTTGATAATGTGGTTGCCACAAGGGGGATCCTGTGTTTTATTTTGCTGTATTTGTGTTGTGTTTTCTTGAGTCAGACTCAGAGAAAAATGTTTGAAATTATTTCTGTTGAATTGTTTTTTGGAGGTGGAGTATAAAATGCTATCATGAACACAACATTATTTTTTTGTGGCAACAAATTCTACGATAGTTGCTTTGAAAGCCAATAAATGTTTTCTCATTATTTGAATTCACCTGCAAAACACACACACTCACTCACCAGGAAATCTGTTCTTGTATATATATACAGTATACAGTATTATATGTAATGAATAAAGTGACTGAAATAAGCCAAGTATTATTGTAAAAAAATACAAAAAGAAATAAGTTGCCTCAATATGTATAACTTAAAAGTGCCAAATCACATCTATTTTCTCTGTAGTGTTGTAGTATTCAAGATCTTAACCGCATTTTTATGCAGCCTTGTCTCGGTTTAAAGACCACAAATGTGGGGATATCAAAAGGGTTCATCTGCAAAACAGCATCCACGAGAAAACACACAGAATGTCAATTGCCATGCAACACTTGCTGAGATGGCCTTACCTAAAGTGATGTGGCAAATATTAGCTACCTAAGGAGGCCACATTGTAGTTTTTCCCTCTCTGTTCATGATTGGACCATTAAAATGTTTTGTCCGTACCTCATACAGGAAGTCGTCTAACTCCGGAGTTTTGATATTCATGCCAGTAGGATAAGAAAAAAAAAACGTCAGCCCACTCTTAAGCCTGGAGGAGAAACAGAAAATGAAGTCAGGTCGTCTTCTGCGGGAATAAATATTTAATACAAGATTTAAAGATAAGTTACTTACGATTTTCTTTGATACCACAGGGGAACAGAACAGCACAGCAGTAACAAGATGGGAGTCACTATCTTGGCCAAATGAGCAGAGTCTACCGGAGGAAACAGAAGATGAGCTCTTTAGATAATCAGCTAGTAAAATTCAAGCCTGCCTGTGTCCTGGAATTATAGAATTTTAAGAGATAAACAATTAAAAATTAACTGATAATGTTGACTACCATTATGACTGCATGGAATATCATGGAGCTCACAGTTCATTTTGGTCCTCATGGTGATACTGGCTGTTTGCCCAGGCCCCTCTTTAGTTAGAGCGCTCACAACGAAAGAATACTCTTGGTCTGGCTGCAGACCCTCTATGGTCACAGACTTCCTCCGAGGGTCTTCCACCAACACATTGAACAGATCTGGATGTGCACAAGATTATAAATGCTTTGTTTCTTCATAATGTAAGAGTGAGTCAAACCAGTGTTTGACTGTTTCTAATAACCAAATAAATTATTATCATACTTTGTCTTAAAAGAGATAAAAGAGATCTCACTTGTAGTGTGTTCTGGCAGCATATCAGATTCTTCTTCCTGCACTATAACCAGGTAACCAGTAATGAATGCTGGATGAGCCGGGTCATCCTCATTGTAATGCCATTCCAGTGTCACTGATGAGGAAGTACACTGAACAGGCTCAACCAGACTCGGGGACAGTACAGATTCTGAGAAAAGGAGGTGGTTTTGTGGAAGACAGAGCTAGAGTTAATTCAAACAAAAGACAACTTCTTGTGAACTTGTGAACCTACAGCGACCTTTTTATCTGATGCCCACATTTTTGTGCTGATGTCAGAAAGTGGCTGTAATTTCTTTTCTTTTTTTCTTTTCTTTTTCTTTCTTTTTCTTTTTTTTTTTTTTTTTACTTATTTGGTGGTTAAATTGTATCTCAGTGTTAAATAAATACATTTTTATTATTTGTATTTATATTATTATTATTTGGTTTGTTTGCAATAAAATGTCCACATATTTTGGCATCATTGGCACAAGTCTGGTTCATCAGAAGTGTTTATTGACTCTTTATTATAGCTCAACCTTGCATATTGAAATATTTAGCAGCTATTTATCCCAGTCATCTTCGTGAGCTTTATATTTTACACATTAAAGGTCCAGTGTGTAGGATTTAGTGGCACCTAGCGGTGAATTTGCAGACTGCAACCACATGAATACTCTCCCACGTCTCTCTCTCCTTCCATGCATGGGCAGAAAAAGTTGCATAAAAAGCAAAAGGTCATATCTAGATCAGAGTTTGGTTTGTTAGTTCTGGGCTACTGTAGAAAAACGACGGTTCAAAATGGCAGACTCCACGGAAGAGGACTCTCAATGTAGAGTATAATAAGGGGCTCATTTAAGTAAACGAAAACACAGCGATTCGTATCTTCAGGTGATTGTATACTAATGGAAACATCAAAATGAATACTGTATTCAATTTCTACAAATACATTTTTATAAATTAAAAATTACACACTGGACCTTTAACCAGTAGGACTTAACACAGAGCCCCTCTTAAGTCCAACTTAAGTTTTTAACTTAATAATAAATAAATACACACGCTCACACATAAACCAGACATTCTCACTACATTTGATCAGTTTTTTTTTTGTTTTGCTTGATTTATGTTGTTTACTTTATGTATGTTTGTTTTTTGTTTACTCTTCATGACTTTTGTCTCTGATTCAGATGAGGTCCCTTTATGAGCTTCCAGTGGTTTTTAAATCTCATCTACACAATCCAATGCCTCTTTTCTCTCACCCTTGTTGTCTTGTTTCTGCTGTTTTGTTTTATTGTGCAAATAAATAAATAAATAAATAAGGGTTTACGTTTTTAGAACATTAAATCTGCTGTTCTGCTCACAGACATCAGTGAGTGGATATACAGTAGTTTGTATTGCTCTCTATATCTGACAAACAGGAAAGATGGTGTATTGCATAAAGATAACATATCGAGGATGTCCTCATTGATCAAGACATCCTGTGTCAAAACTTTACCGTTCCACGCCTCATTAAAAGTTTCATTTTTAACCAAGATATTATCTCTCCTGCAGTGTGTCTCACTGGCCTGCCTGTTCACTTGACATATTTTAAACTCATCTACGATGTGCCTTAGGCATTTGAGACCGGCAACCGCCTAATTGACCTCATGAGGAAATATTGTTGTCAAATGTACAGTACTGTTGGACCTGGACATGCTTTTTTTTTCTATATTTTTTGCTACTTTCTACATTGTAAATTATTACATAAGACATCAAAACTATGACATAACACATACGGAATTATGTGGTAGACAAAAAAAGTGGTAGGTGGTTTAAAAAGTGGTTTAAAGCATTCATCTGGAATCCCTTAAAAAGTAACAGGTGTGCCAGGTCAAAAGTTGACTGTCATTTGTATATTTCACATGTAGTGTTGATGTACAGTAAATAGGCCTGTTTGATCACTGCAGTAATTCAAATCATGGCGCTGCTCAATTAAGTAACAAGAAACAACAGTCCATCATTACTTTAAGATATGAAGGTCAGTCAATCCAGAAAATTTCAGAAACTTTGGAAGAGGGGTGGAAGACCAAGAGCTATCTCTGCTGCAGAGGATAAATTCATTAGAGTTACCAGACAGAAAGAATCAGAAATCACTGATTAACAGCACCTCAGATTAGAGCCCACATAAATGCTTCACAGAGTTCAAGTAGCAAACACATCTGAACATCAGCTGCTCAGAGGAGACTGAATCAGAACTTGATGGAAAAGAAACTACTAGTGAGGAAGAACAACAAGAAGAAGAGAATTGCTTGGGCCAAGAAATACAATGAATGGACATTAGACCAGTCCAAATCTGTACTTTTATCTGAAGTCCAAATTTGACATTTTTCATTCTAACCGTGTCTTTGTAAAACACAGAGAAAGTGAGCGGATGCTATCTGCATGTGTGGTTCCCACCGTGAAGCATGGAGCCTCCCCCATACTTCAAGTGCGATGGTGTGGAGGTACTTTACTGGTGACACTGTTGGCAATTTATTCAAAATTCAAGCCATTATTAACCATTGCATTCTGCAGCAACATGGCATCATATTTGGACAGGGCGACAACCCAAAACACACCTCCAGGCTATGTAAGGGCTATATATTCCAAGAAGGTGTTGCATCAGGTGATTGGCTTCCACAATCACCTGACCTAAACCCAGCTGAGATGGTGTGGGATTAATTGGACCACGGAATCAAGGAAAAGCAGCCAACAATGTCTCAGCACATATGCTGTGTTCCAAATTATTATGCATATCCTGTTTTTGTTATTTTTTTCCTCAATGATCTATATGATTGGCAGTCAATAGGATTTTCTATCCCTCAACAATCATATCGTAATCTGGATTTTATTAAACAAAATTACTAATGATAGCATTGGCATTTTTTACAACTCAATGCTGTGTTCCAAGTTTTTATACAAAACAGAGTTTTAAAACACTCAGCAGTTTCTAAAGGATTGAAAACAGAAATCTGTTGTATTTTTTGCATTAGGGGGTAATTTCTCTCAAATCAAAGCTATTTCAGTCATAAACAAACAATTTACAGATCAAGTTACATAATAACATAATAATACAAGCCCTTCTTTGACATCACCTTAACAGCTCATTGAATTTGTAAGTCCATGTACAGTTTTTGCCTGTTTTTCCTTTGAGGATGCCAGAGATGCACCTTAAAGGGGCCTACCAACTCATCTCCTATGATTCCAGCCCAAAACATCACTCCAACACCTCCTTGCTGACGTTGCAGCCTCGTTGAGACATGGTGGCCATCCACTAACCATCCAGAACTACATCCATCTGGACCATCCAGTGTAGCACGGTATTGATCAGTGAATAAAACTATTGAAAATTAGTCATCATGTATTTCTGAGCCCAATGAGGTTGTTTTTCCTCATGGGAATTGTTTAAGGGTGGCCAAAATACAGCTTTATGCACATCTGCAAGCCTCTGGAGTATCCTGCACCGAGAGGTTTTGGGGACTCTTGAGGCACCAGCAGCTTCAAATTCCTGTTTGCTACTCATCAGTGGCTTTTTCACACTCATGCTCTCTTAATACGATAAATTTGCCTTACACAAACCTTTCCTTAATGCGCATTTATCTGAACTAACACATCTGCACTCTGAATCAGATACAAACTTTCTCACGGTATGATGATCTCTCTTTATTTTTTGTGAAATAGCCTATGTTGTCATACCTTTTGCAAGACGCTGCACTATTTTACATGTTTTATCTGCAGAAAGATCTTTCTTTTTTTCCCATGTTGCATGAAATCTGCTTATTAATGTGGAACAACCGCCTTTAGTAGTTTCCTGTTAATTAGGCTCACTTTGCAAACAAATTACCAAACCTGTCTGAGAATGACGTCAGAGTCATATAAACAGACGGGGAAGACACACAACTGAAAACGTTCATTGAAAAACTAAAAATCAAGTGTTTGTTTAATTGAAATTGTATTTGCATAATAATTTGGAACACGGTGTATGGGAACCCCTTCATGTTGGACCACCTCATGAAGCTGATCAAGAGAATATCAAGAGTGTGCAAAGCTGTCATCAGAGCAACTACTTGCATTTACTACAGCCACTCGCTGCTTTGAATAATCTAAAATATATTACCCCATGATTCCCTATATGTTATTTCATGTTTTAATCAATCTGCAACATAGAAAGCAGTAAGAATAAATTAAAACCACTGAACGAGAAGGTGGGTCCAAAATTCTCACTAGTACTGTACATAAATAGAACAACACAGACACATACTGCACATATTTCCAGTACAGCTCATTAATCAGTAATACAACTTACTGAGCTCTCGTGAGTATCCAGTCTGTGTCTCCAGCAGTCTGTATCCATTTCCTGTGCATCCATAGATATTAAATGTATACCTGCAACCTTCTTTGAAATCTCCTGCAAAATGAAAGCCAAAATAAGAAACACTTTAAGGATGCACATATGGTGACTACTAAAGAAAGGGAAAAAAAACTTACTAGCATGTAGGAACAATGTGTTGTTTCCCTCTGGCACCTTAATCCATTGCAGAGTACAAGGCACTACATTTCCCAGAATGCACCACTCCACAGTATAGCCACAGGTGGCAGTGTCCTGCTTATCCCAGGACAGATTAAAACCAGCAGCAGCAGTGTTACTGCTCAACCGCTTTTCTACTGGGAGGTTTTCTGGACAGAGACACACATTTCAGACGACCGTGGTGTTGCAACCAGAAAAGCAAAAAAAAAAAAAAAAGTGATATGAACAAAAAATCAAATGATCATTAGAACAGAAATCCATCCATCTGAGAGCAAGATAGACACACAGAAAATTTGTTGTTGGAAGAGGTGACATTTTCAGGAAAGTTAGTATTATACTTTAGGGGTGTCGTCACGTAGCTGATTCCACACATGTTGCTCACCTCCATCGTCCCTCTGTGGGATGGTGATGTGAGCAGGGATAGAGAGGCCAGTGTGGAGAACAGCCTGGATAGTGACGTCATACTGTCCTGGACCAATAAAGATATTTGCCTGGGTTTGTCTTGTGTTATTCCTCAATGTCCAGTTTTGGTCTTCACGCCACCACTGAACTACGTAGCCTTGAATGTTCAAAACTGTCGCTGAGCCAGGAGCGTACTAAGAAGGAAGGTGGTCATAAAAGTTGGAAAAAGCTCATGCAGTAGTTGCATATATTCCCTTAACTGAATCAAACAAAAAGATTGTGTGCTATCACAACAATATTTTTGCCAAAGTAAAACAATTGGAGGAAAACAGTCTTACTGGAGTCCACAGTAGAGTAACTTGGCGGCTGTTCAGGTCAGAGAGCTGATTTATTTGCCTCCATATATCCAAAGTCACCAACACATCTGAGAAAAGCACATGAAGTGGAGTTTTACTGTATATGTTGGCTGAACTCTTCTTTACCTGCTTAAAATAAAGTATATATAAAGAAAAGGACGTGTGAGAGGAAACTTTTTGGTGGTTGTGTTGTCAAAGTTCATATTATGCCACCATGACGTTCTGGGTTTATGAATGTTGACGGGTAATCTAATGTAATCTTGCCCTGACGTGTGATGATTTTTTTTGCTCTTAACTTGGTCTGAGTGTGGTCTTGACTGAAGCTTCATTGGAAATAGACTTGATCACACCCTGTATACACCATACTATCCTGGTAATACTTACCAGTTGCAAAGGATTTGGGCTGAGTCCATTCTCCCCAGAGCTTGCCATTGACAGAGCAGCGCACCCTGACAGAGTAGTAAGTGTTGGGAAGCAGATGTTCCAGTTTAGTTTTGCAGAGCCCACTCACACTATTGCAACTCAGCTGTTACAAACACACAGATGGAAGGTAAACAAACAAACAAATAAATAAATAAAATGTCCAACTTTCAATTCTGCAGCATGACTGTTTTACTTAAACAGGACTAAAGTCACCTCTGCAGAGCTGCCGGGGTCTGTAGCAACCTGACAGAGGAGGTTCAGTTGAGTCAAGTTCCCCTTTATGATCCAGATCACAGTGACATCTGTCACGCCAGGGTTCAGTCTATCCAGTTCCACAACAGGAAACACTAAAGACAACACACACATGAAATCCACGTATTTGACAAACACTGTATTATCAGAGACACATTACAAAGGAAATGTTAAATTCATTTTCATGCTGCCTGAGTCTTTAGAAACACAGTGCTATAGCAACAATATTGTGTGAACTCTGACCCCGGTCAGAGATGTTGAAGCTATAGCAAGCTGTCTCCTCTCCCAGCTGGTCCTTCACCACCAGGCTGATGTTGTATTCTTCCAACTGTGGGACGGCGGGGAAAGTACAAGACGACTGGTCACAGCTGACGGGAGCCTGGACTGAGTTTCTGTATTTTAGAGAACAAAGAAGGGACATCCAGTAATAGTCTGTTTGGAAAGAACAAAGAAGCTTTTCTGCCCTGTAACCCGCTTTACTTAAAGTGTTGTCAAGCCTAGTTTGAAGTACATGGAAGCAGCTGCAAATTAATTAAACATAATGCACAATAAGCCTGACAGTGAGGCTGAGGAGCTAATTACAAACAGATTGACACAGAAATGTGTTCTACCAAACTGAGCTCTAACATGTGACACGAGAAAATGAACACATGAAAGTATAAAAGACGGAGCTGTACATAAAGGATCAGCATTTACATAAACACTTCCATCTACTGTATGCCAACATGTTGAATGTTTGGTTAATGTGCGCTCTTACTCTACGTGGAGAATATGTGTTTGCTTGTTGCGATCGTGCGGGTATCGTTCTCTGCCTGCAGACCAGGTGCAAGTGACAGTTATCATGTCTGAAGTCACACAGCTGAGGTTTCTAGGCTTCTGGGGAGGAACTACAGCACGTACACACACACACACACACACATATATATGTATACAAATGTTCTTGGGGGAAAAAAAAAATAGGATGTATATCAAAACAATAACAATGCAAACTTACAACTGATGAAGTTCCAGGCATGACTGCTCTTGCCTGTTGCATCTTTGCAGATGAGTGTAAGACGTTTGATAACATTTTTTGGGATGGTCAGGTTGTTCACAGCAATAGCCTTGACTCTGTCTCCAACGCTAATAAGAGGGTATTTGTTGTTGTTTAAGGTAACACTGGTAATATTGACTCCTTTTGGGGGAACACAGCAGAACATAGCATTGGCGCCCTCTCTCATCATCCGCTCTTCTGGGAATATCTTGGTCCTACCATTTGCCGGGGTTCCTACAGGTCAAAGAATATAACACAGTATCATGAGGATCTTTCCAGTAGTGTATACAAGCAGAGTTACTATGAAAAATATCTATAATATGTTATATATAATAAGTTTTATGTGCCACTGAACTCTCATTTAAATTAGCTGTCAGTAGAAGACAAACTGTATCATTTAAACAAAAAGAGAGAATATTATGTTGCCTCCTCAAATTAAATCATCATGCATGCATTTAAGCAGGTTGTGCATTGCAACAGACATTTGCAATGACTGCAATGCTTGAACATCACTTGAAAAATAGTGCTTATTTGATGTCATGATCTTATCAGTGAAACAGTGCACACATGAAACTGTGAGCCTGGAAGGGACATGCAGAAAAAAAAAACAGTGTAGGCGTACATTTGCGTTATCTAGATCTCACAAAGTTTGCGTTATCTCGCAAAGTTTTGCGATATTTCACAAGATCTCGTGAGACCTGGTCTGGTTGCCGGTCTGTTTTTAGTGTGTTAGCTGCTCATTGATCGCTGCAGCGGCAGCTAGAAGTGGCACTTCCGGAGGCTGCCACTGGCCTGCCAAGGTAGTTGCTGGAGTCTGGGGGCAGTCGACTCACCAGTGTTGTATTAAACTCATTGGAAGTAGCATTTCCATTACGTGATTTCTGCATTCATTTGCAAGGTTTTCTTAATGAATCTCTCTAAAAACCGCTGCCACAGTCTGCCACTGCAGCTGCCACTGACCTGCCACCTATATAATGATAGATAAGAGTTTCAATTGCCCGGTTCCAGAACAAAATGATGAGCCCCTTTCGACACATTGCGAGTTGCGCTTTCCGATTTGCTCGACCCAATAAAAAGTAGCTGGCTGTATATTTCCTTTCCAGCAACAGATTGCTGCAGAATGACTAAAGGCACTTGCAGAGCGGCACAGCGGCACGTCAGAGGCAGTTGATTGAGACAGATGTTGAGAGATTAATTAAATAAATGCAAATAAAATAAAAAAAATAAAAAATAAAAACAGATGTCCATAACAGCAGCAGTTGCTGTGGCAGTAACTGCCCCAGTCTCCAGCAACTGCCAGGGCAGCGGCACTTACCTGCCCTGACCTGCTGTGGCAGCTGCCAGTGTAAGCCTCAGCTGCCCCGCACAGCGGCAGCGGTTGAGAGATTAATTAAGAAAACCTTGCAAATTAATGCAGAGATCACGTAATGGAAATGCTACTACCAGTGAGTCAAATACAACACCGACGGCTGTTTTATAAGATAAAAACTAAAAACAAATGCCCATAACAGCAGCGGTTGCTGCGGACGCCGCCAAGGCAGTGGCAGCTGCCGGTGGCAGCCTCAGCTGCAAAACTTTGCGGGATAACGCAAAACTACACCGCCACTGATTTTTTTTTTTCTCCATGTCCCTTTCAGGCTTCCGTATTTTTATTTTTATTTTTAAGTTTGGCTCGGTTTTACTCGACTTGTAAATTGACAAATAAGAGTCAAAGTAGTGTAACATCATCTCACCATTGTTTGTCATCCAGTTGCTCCAGGGACTCGGGACGGAGTGATTGTAGAAATGTCGCATCCTGACTGAGTGATCGACACACTCCAGAGGCAGATCAGAGGTCCACGTCCATGTGTAGACATTTGAACCCACCGGAATGAAACTTACGTTTCTCTAGATTAACAAAAACAGGAATGTGAACAGGAGTATTATCCATAATAACATCGCTATATTAAATGCAGTTAAAAGAGTGATCATCAGTAACATATAAGTAGTGACGCAGCTATAAGGAGTCTCGAAACAGCACCAAATCCAGACAGCTGTACTCACGTTGTAAATGATGGTGCGGTTATCAGTGCGGCCGATCTGGATCTCATAAATATCGCCCACTAAGCTACTGCGGTTTACCAGCCAGTTTACCAAGAGGAGCTGCTTGCCCCTGATAGCCTGCAGATTGATGCTTGGCTTTGGTGGCTGCCAAACTGCAACACAATGTAACTCAATGCATGTAAATACACGTGTCATATTTAGAGAGCTTTGAGAATTTAAGTACATCAAACTCACCACTGTCTGAGCAGAATCCACTGTCAACCTCAGAAAACATTAGATATAAACCCAGCAGGTTAATGATGGATGCTCTGAAACTTCTGATCATTTTGAGAAAAGTGAAACCAAAGTGAAAGGCTGGATATTCACTGCACGCAGCAAACGCCTTTTGGATTGTGTAATAACTCTTGAGAGGTGTGAAAATAATGAACCGTTGTCAAAATACACTACCAACAAAGTTGTTTGTTGCCACAATAGTTTTATGTACAGCACAAGATTAATATGGCACAACACAGTTCTGACTACAGAGATTACAAGAGAACACATATCAAACAAAATATCATTAATGTCGACAGTGCATGAAGCAAATTTACATACAATAAATTATCAGAAAAGCACGTGAACAGAAAACATATATCCATTCTTTACAGAAATCACTTACAGTATCAGAAGATTTTTTTGGCACTTAAGTGAGAAAAACAATAATAGGATTTTCTTTTTCCAACATAGTGTGCATAGGTAGCCTTTCCATAAAACTATACATATATTTAATATTTATACAATAATGTCAGTATATTTCTATGCTTCTTTAGATGCTTACAATCCCTTATAAATATTATTAAAGATCACATGGATAAATAATAAAAGCAATCTATACATAGTTTGGGGAAGGGCTCATTTGGCCCCTGAAATATTTTCATTTTCTTCTAAGTGCTCATGGGAAAATAACAGCAATACTTCTGTACTTTCAGTCCCAGTATTTGGGGCACAAAGATACTTCTGCCATCAAACAAGTGCAACAGATACTAAAAAGAATTGAATCTGAAGTAAAAACACGGGGAGTATAAACGCTGATTTACGAATAATTTGTTCGCTAAAAGGCACAATGGTTTCATCGTGCAGGAAGAGAATGATTAATGGCTGCCACATACACTGATAAAGGCACATATACTATGTCTGTGTATACTTCCTCCCTGCAGCTGTTCCTTTGTTTGAATATTACGTTTTTTAAAAAAAGAAAATCAATTTGTATCCATCACATTTACATCGGTGCAAAGGTACACATACACAAACACATGTAAGCAACAGATATATCATTGTCGGTCCAGTTATATTTCAGGCAGCTTGCAGCGCTCATTTGTCGCTCATGATTCTCAGAGATAAACAATGTTCTCCTCCCCTGCCTCCTCCCCGTTCTGTCCTTCTAGAGAAAGGTAAGCCTGTGGCGGAAGCAGGGGGGTAAGAGAGGGAGACGAGGAGTAGTCTTCCTCATAAAGTCTGTGACCTGTGACCTCTGATCTCCAGGGACCCAGGGATTGCCTGTCCAACAGTGGGCTGAAGTCTGCTGGAAGGAGAACAACAGTAATGCTTAAAGCCTATATGATGGACATATACAGTGCAGTACACTACATGACAAATGGCTTCATGTCTTTGCTGTCCAGAACTACATACATGGGAAAGAATACAGTCACACTTACTGTTGTTGGTCCTTTGTGGCTGTGCAGTGACCCTGCTGCTGAAGGGGTGTATGGAGTCATTCGGGGGCCGTGGGCAGCCATGGTTGTTACTGTAGTTTGGGTAAGTGACACCGTCAGGAGGCTGTTTGCTGTGTGCCTGGCTCAGAAGGGTGTTGAGGCTGTTGTAGAGGCTGGCACTGAGGCCAAGGTTGGCGGTGTAGGCGGAGCTGTGCAGAGGTCCGTCGTGGTTCTTTCTCGGTGCAGAGAACAGACACTGGTGCTGGTTGTTGTTGGCAGGCTGGTGGACGTGGTTCTGCTGCAGGGAGGCAAATAAAGCCGCCTCGTTCTCGTACACCGAGCAGTTACCATCCAGGCTACCTGAGCGGCTGTGGCTGGACACCTGGGACATTAATACAACAAAGAAAGGAAAAAGCAGAGGTGATGTTTTCATCTCCACATCACCCATTCCCCTTCTCCCTTCTTCATTTGAGTACCTTCACCATTGTGCCTTTCCTCTCACTTCGCCTGTCTTACCTTGTAACCATCCAGTGGTATCGTGACAGGCAGGCTACTCTGGCGGTTGTGTCTCCAGCTCTGCAGCAGCCTCTGCTGGGCTTCGATCTTCTCCTTCTCCCTCTCCACACTCCTCTGACCCTCCCTCAGTCGGTCCAGATTTTGCTGATACTCCAGCAGCTGGGCCTCCAGCTCCTCGCGTTCACAGCGCAGACGCTCGGCCTCCAGGAGGCACTGCTGCTCCCGCTGCTCCAGCACACTCTCCTGCTCACTCTAAAAGAGTGAGAGAGTTTCTCTGTTACTGTTAATGTGTTTGAGACTTTATAGTGACATTAGTCACCCTCTCGCCCCGTGTTGGATTTAGTGGCATCTAGCAGTGAAGTTGCACACTGTAATCCTCTGGCCTCACTCCCTCCTTTCTGGCGTAAAGGAGAAACTACTGTGGCCACCAAATGCACAAAAAATGCGATCTAGAGTTAGTGTTATGGAATTTTCTATCCTTAGGCTACACAAGGTCACGTGTGGGCCTTGTTTGGCTTTGTCTGGGAACAGTAGGTGCCAGTCTATCTCAACACTGTGAAGAAAGGGTCGAAGAAACCTATTGCTGCCTGCTTAGACATAATAGATGGCCTCCCATTGATGTTCCTATTGACGTAAACAGACATCTGTGTCTCCAGACTAGAATATGTTGACAAAGACACCGTTCTTGGTAAATACGTTCTCTTTGTCTCATTTGGGGCGTATAGTATTTGTGGTGTTGTCTTGTGGTTTAAAGTCTAACCACCAGCCCGACTTTGGCAGAATGTGAGACCGACTCAGGCACTTTTGATGCACCACGAGAGTGTCTCTAATTCTCCTTGATCAAGTGTCAATAAATAATACAGCACAAGACATCAGAGGCTCCTGAACATTTTCTTCCTTCCTGACCTCAACATTGACCTTTGGCTTCAGCAATTTCTCCACAACAGTGTTTAGTTTGTCCATTCTGGGCTACTGTAGAAACATGGCCATTTAACATAGTGGTCTCTGTGGAAGACGACCCACAGTATTTGTAGATAAAGGCTCATTCTAAGGTGACAAAAACATAATTCCTTTTTCAGGTGATTACACTGTTAGCACCTAAATCTTACACAGTGGACCTTTAAAGGATCAATCCACCCAAAAACAATTTAACAGCTTTTGGTGATTTGTAATAAAAGCACCATGAATTGAGTTTGGTTGAGTGTGGTGTATTTTACTCTGTCTCATTTGTTATTTGCACAATAGAAATCCTCATGCACTATTAAAAATACTACAAAATGTGACTGCTTCTCATTTTTACTATGGTAATATCTAGAAGTGGTTATGGTACACCTCCACCGTGAGATGATCACAAAAAGAACAAGACCTTCTTTCTAAACACACACATTTACACTGACATTAGATGAGAGGAGACTTCAATTGACCCACCAACAGTATGCTTAAAACATCAGAATATATTGCTGCCACATGTTGTGAATTTATATGTTGAAACAGATTAGCTATAGGCAGGAACTCTCATCTGGGTTAAAAGGAAAAAGGAAGTTACAACATTTCACCGCAAAATTTCTTTACTGCACATGAAGTACTGTGTACATTAAAAATGATCTGAACAGGGATAGGTGGGCTCAGAGTTAACAGGTTCTGCTTATACAGTATGTGGCAGTCTTCGCTCTTTATTTTCAGGAAATTAGATTAAAATTTGATCAGATTTGTGTCTCACAGGTTTAAAACTGCCATGGGGGGGAAGTCAGTCAAATGTAAATGGGTACATGCAACTCAGATCATCAGCATGAGGCTTACCTGTTGTTTCTCTCTGGCCAGGCACTCTTTGTCCCAGCGCTGCTGCTCCTGTTTCAGCCTCACATGAAGTTTCTGCACCTCATCCACCTCTTCTTTCTTCCTCTCTAAACCCTTCTTTTCTACTTCCTCTTTCTTCTTGTCAATACTCCTGTGCTTCTCCTGCTCCTGCATAGCAACAGAGACCAGTTTAATATTGTTATGCCTCATTATTTCGAAAAGAAGTCACTCAGCTCTAGTTTAACTTCATCAAAACAATGATACACTGGCATCGGCCTACACGTTGCAAAGATATTTAATTTGACATCAATATTATGTGACTAATACCAGACTGTTTTGGAGAGAAGTGAGGGTCCGGAGCTGAGGTCTTTCTCCGTCCTGGAGAAGGAGTTTCTGGACTTCATGGCAGCTGTCCTGGAGGGTTACCACAGCCTGAAAACACAAGGATCAAACTCCAGTCACTACATGTGTATAATAACCATTGTCAGTTTAGAGCTGTGGTAGTTTTTGATCAACCAGTCTGTATCTTTCTAAGCTATTTTAAGTCATAAATAAGCCATTAGAACCAACTTAATAATTGACATTCAAAGGACTATAAATAGAAGATTTTCCAGATTTATTACACATTTTCTGACGAGCTAAATGACAACCCAAGTGTTTTGTTCTTTAGTACATTTTAAGAGAGATTTTATAGGACCCAAAACTGTCTATCAGACACCAAGTCTAATCCATGCCATTCAGTCATATTTATTATCATTTTGTATTTACTTACAATAGATACTTAATGCTACATAAACATACACTTGTGCATTCAGTCACAGATACTAACACTTGTTTCTTCTCTCACCTGCAGGCTATAGAGAAGCTGAGTCAGACTCTGGACACTCTCTGCCACCTACAGAAAACTGTGTTATTACAGGGGAACAGTAATGCATCTTTATTTTATGAACAGCCATTACTCATAGGAAATTACAGTAGTTGAACCTTTAACAACGTAGCTTTGGTGTCTCCTCTTCTCAGCTCGACAGCAGAGCTCCACAACACGCTGTCCAGCCCTGTCAATTCGTTGTCTGATCCAAGAGAGGTGGAGCTCATACTGAGCGTGCTCAGATAATCTGCTGTGGCCCCAAAGAAAAGAAGAAAGGCCCAGATAAATGTCACTGCCTGCACATACAGTATTAGGTGATATGAATTCCCCCACATGGGTCAAGCAGTACTGATCTAAAATGATCTAACTAACTCAAGGAAAAACATCACAAAATGACTGAAACAAGGGTTTCAGCGTATATCTGTAACTCACGCTCAGAGGGAGACTCCTGGACGCTGCTGCCGTGGCTGTTATAACTGCAGCCCTCTGGTCCTCGGACAGGAGAGGTTTGACTTTGTACAGAAAGGCCGTCTCGGGCCTGCAGAATGGCGATCAGGTTCTCTGCTGCAGAAGAAACAATTATCTGTCACTGTCATTATTCTGTGAATGAGCCTGCCATGACAACAACAGAAAACAACAGTACACTGTATCACATTTCTTAAATTCACTTTCACTTTTATATTGTTTTCCGAAGACATTATATACAGATCTTTTACGCTATATATATCATTCTGATGTATTAATACACAACAAATGTTCTATTATCTATTTGTTACAATGCAGTAGATCTATTATTGCAACTTCTTATTTCATCTATTAAAGCCTGGCACACAGTAGTTTTCTCTTATTTTGGCAGGTTCGAGTTCAGGTTGAGTTTGGGCTGAGCTGCGTCCTCAAACTAAATCTAAAGTCAGAGTAATAAATCTGCAAGTTGTCCAGACACAAGGGACCTTTTTTTGTAGCAGACATTTTAGCTTTGCCATAACAGGAAACACATAATAAAATGATCTAATAAAATAAATGACTGCATCAATTAGATGAAGTGTCCCAATATTTATTCACATAAGCACGGCTCTGTACATGGCAAGACTAAAGCTGGGATACAGCCAATTTTTAAATGTTTCTAATAATAGCCAAATGTCAGCTGGGATTGGCTGCAGCCCGCAGCGACCATGTAAAGAATAAGCAGTTGTAGGTAATGAATGGATGGATGGACGGATGGATTGATAATAATAGCTGCGCTTTTTCTGCTACGACCTGTCAAAATGTCTACTGTGAAAAATGTCTACAGGATCAGTATAACTAACAGGGAGATGTCAGTAACACATGGCCTGCACAGAGCAACAGAATACTGAAAAGAGCCAAAATAAGTAAAAACAGCAGTGTTACTGTATGGTGGCTGTATACAAGGGGATTTAAAAGATGTATGCAGTTTAAAGATGAATACAAAGAGGAAGCCCTCTGTCTAAAATGTTGCAGTGTTAGATGAATTGTTTCCCATACATAGATTTTACTTAAGCTGCCCACAGAACCAGATTTGCCACCGATTTTGCATGTTTAAGTCTGGAAGTACAGTTGAAAGTGTATTCATGAAGGTTAGTCATAATTATCAGCCATCATTAAGCCAGTTAATCATGTTCTCATCCTGATGCATGACTGCAGCACAATGCACCATTTAATAGCAACTGAGCAGCTTTTCTCTTTACCCTCTCTGAGTGCAGCTGTGAGCAATGAGGAGGCCTGTTGTGGCGTCTCACTGTCTGTGTCTGGTTGTACCAGCAGGTGGCGATGTGGTGCAGGTTCTGGTGAGTGGAGTGTTAACTCTGTTAGCTCAGCGTAAAGCTGTAACTTCTCCTCCAGGCTCTTGCAGATTCGCTGGTCCTGATCCAACAGTGTCTCTACACAAAACAAACAAAGATTATGACTTGTTGACGATGATGGTGATGAACAGATATAAAGTGCACACAAATACAAATGTTTTCCTACCTTGAAACTTGGTGATCTTTTGAGCTCTCACTTCTGCTGCTCGCCTTGCCTCCTCTGTCTCAGGACTTCGCTCCTCCTCCTCCTCTTCCTCCGGACAACTGCCAGGCGGACAGGTATGTTAAATAATGAGTAACGCACACATACACACATTAACTGGGCAAACACTGTTGACTTGACACTCATACACACACATACACACACCTCTCTGCAGCTTGCCGTATGTGTTTCATCCATGCATTCCTCTCATCTCTGCTGGCTGTGTGAACTTCATACATCTCTGGTCCTACTGAGGAGGCAGAGATAAGGAACATGCCTCTCTCCTCATTGGCTACTTCTCTAACAATTAGCTTCTGTAGAGGGATTACAGGGGGCTTCTGGTCCTAAAAAGAAACAGATAAAATCCATTAAAAAAATGGACAGACAGCCCGACGAGGTGTCTCTGATTTTAAAGCATTCTTCCAGTCAAGACTTACCACAGCAGCAAATATAAAGCGCTGATCTTTCTCTTGTAGGAAAACCAGAACGTCTGTGAGCAGGAGAACCAAAGTATCTGAAAACAAAAGAATAAAGTTATAGATTGGTTGTCTGTTACACTCAAAATATCTTGTGGTACTGATCTAATACACACCTTTTAGACGTCCCGTGGCAGTCTTCCAGTAGACCAGCCCTTTATGCTGCAGATCCCTGTGTTTGCTATGCAGGTCCTGTTTGCGAAACACCTTGCCGTTCTTTAGCTTGGCGAAGCTCTTGTTCTCCAGACGAGCCAGCACTTCCTGCAACTCCTGACACTTCTCATACTTACTAACAGTCAAGTCCACTGCAGCGATGATGTCGCGAATCTGAGCCAGGGCACTTGACAGGTCAGAGTGTTCCTGACTCCCCTCTGTGGGGACAAAAAGGTCACATAAGAATATTTTACCCTTTAGTAAACATTTTGGCTCGACATATTTCAAAGCAGTAGTATTTAGCACAAAGAAGAATGTAAATTAGTTGGAGCTGACGTACCCTGAGTGTACTGTAATATCCTCTCCAGCAGCACTGGATATTTGGTGATGCGCTGAGTGACCAGCAGGATGAATTCTGGCACCTCTCTCCGTCTGACTAAAGAGTTATTGCTCTGTTGCTGTGGGGAGAGAGGTAAACACCGAAATCATCAGTCGAATCATTTTACTGTAAAACATTTATTTAAAACATACACAAGAGGTCTGGTTGCAGCAGCTTACTTTGACGAAGTTTTGGAGTTTTTTGTTTTGTTGCTGCAGCTCTTTGAAGACGTTGACAGCTTCGGTGTGATGGCTGCAGAACTCTCCGTATACCTGCTTCATCTTCTCTGCATTGTCGTCTGAGAACTGAGAAAAAAGCCATGAGAGTCTCACTTTAGACAAGTATCAGTGTGTTTGTTTTTGTTTATGAACGCATCTTCACCAACCTGCTGAAGCAGTACATCTCCAATCTGTCGGATGAGGTAATTTCGAGGGTTGTCAGGTTGCATTGCAGCCTGTCTGCGTTCTTGCAGTGCTCCGAAGAGGTTTCTGTGAAAGAGCAGCAGGGGGTCCAAGCAGGGGAAGATCCGGGCCACAGATTCCCAGTCGAGCTGCAGCTCCTCCAGCATGCCCCTCCTGAACACCTCCGACATGACCGTCAGGGTTTGAATGTGGTGCAGCTCTGTCTGCATCAGCTCTACATGGGGGCAGTGAGAGTGGATTATGGGCACTGACATGAATGTGCATGTTTAGGAGGTGCATGTGGCTGAAATAATCGCATTGATTGGAACAAACCTCTGTAAACAATGGGATTTTCTGCCAAACTAATGTTTGGCTGAATCCCAGAATTAGGGTCAGTAACTAATTTCCTCCAAAAAACAAGAAGACATTTGTGTAATAAATATGTTTAGTGGTCCTCGAATTCGGCTGTTTGCACGGTGTACACCAATTTGTTGCCAATTATCAGAGTTTTTTAAGTGATGTAGATCAATTCCAAGCCAAGTCTCAAGTCTGTACTTCTGCCAAAAAGCTAGTAGCTTTGCAGAAGTGTGATGTGTCTTTGCTGCACCCACTGAGGTCTGACTCAACCATATGCATAAGGGCTCATGCAAAACACTGCATTAAGAAGAATTGTCCCACCATAAATAACATCCTGTCGTTTAATGGTGCGCCTGTCGTGTTGCCTGCAAAACTCCGGACTGACCGCCAGACTCCACGACTCCACCTCCAGTCCCAGCAGGTCAGCTGACAGGTCACTCAGTAGAGAAGCATCAACAGCATCTGCAGGAACAATAACACAATCCAATCTACCTCCATTCTCTACGTTATGTGCTTGTAGGTGTGACAGATTATGACCCGAGCTTGTCTTTCTCACCTTGTGCGGTGATTGGTGGCTCTGTCGATGGGGGAGTCGCTGTGACTGGAGTTCCCTCATCAGACAATGAGCTGTTAGTGCAAGCTGTCACACTGCACTCACTGTCGCCTCCTGCTGCATCACTCAGCCGTCTGTGCAGACACAAAATAGGTGTTTGGAGTGTTTGAATGGGGGTACATGACTATGAACTGAGGTTTTTGTTAGTTAGGGTTAGCACCGCCTTAAAGCAAGTTCACTACCCAACTCGTTTAATGGAAAAATTAAAGAATATATATGTTTAAAAATACACAAATAAAAAAGTTAAGCTGTAGTTATAAATGTTTTTTTTTGTTATATAACAAATTATAATATCATTCTCATGTATTAGTTGATGTACCCTACCTGCTGTCTATAGAGATGGAGAGACTTTTGGAGAGAGGGGCAACTGTTTCTCTCTTCTCTCTGGCCATCGTGGGAAGTGAAGTGGAAGAAGAGAAAACACAGGCTGGGGAGTTGTCTTTTACAGAGTCTGGAGGAAAGATCACAAAGAACAGGTCACACCTTGGAAGCTTTCCCTTTCAAAATTAAAAAAATAAACACTTTAAATGTCTGGTTTGTGTTCAGATGTTCTGTTTATAACCACGTAGTCACTGATTGTTACAGTAACTGGATTACGAAGCTGTGAGGAGGTCTGTATTTCCTATCCTTTATTGTTTAACTGGGCATTAAGCCTAGAGTTGTGAAGACATGTTCAAGTAATTGGAGATGAATATGTTTGACCTTGACACCTTTATCGGACATCAAACACTCTGTGATGACACACGACCTCACATCAAGAAATGAAATGAAATCCTGTCAATGCAAGAGAAACACTCAACCCCTGTGCTCATGCACACACACACACGTAAACACAATCCAGGCCAGATCCCCCACTGAGATGGATTAAAATTTAACTTTTTTTTTTTTTTTTTTTTACCAGGGAAAGAACAACAGGGAAGAAGAGAGTGTGTGGGGGGGATGAGGAGCATTGCCTTTCTCAGTCTACTACAAGAGGAACAAGGGAGGACAGGTAAGAAGTTAATCAAAGACCAAGGGAGGACACTTTGGGAGTGTGGGGGGAAAGAGGGACATGCTGTAATTTCTGACTCACTCTGTGGGAGAGACAAGGTCTTGCTTTTTATCAGCAGTGCATTCCTCTCCTGTGGCTTCTGTGGAAACACATAATCATATTGACATCAACAGCTGTAAATCATTTTTGTTTGTGCTTTAAATAGCAGGTTATTGTGGCCCTGACACAACAAATTCGGTCAATACTCGAGACACTTTATGCCAAAACAAAAACATTTAAGACACCCCCCGCACAGATATGATTGTTACACATCATCACACATTCCAGGAGTTCCTTTGTCACTAAGTGTTGGAATTCACTCATTCTGTTGTACCCGCTTCCTCTCAACCTGCCTTTGCCACAGTAACTAATTTATATCCTTCTTTGGTATTTTGCCTTTATTACACGACAAAGTGTGACAGGAAACACGGGAAGGGATGGAGGGAATGACCGACAACAAAAGCTGGATTTGAACTGGGGATGTTGCCACCACACAGCACAGCACAGCACATCAGACCACAGACCTGACAGTTACATATTTCTAACATTTCCCAAGAAGGATTTCGAAACCTCATGAGCTCATTTGTCTCCTTACTGGATTCAGAGCATTGAGGGGACAGTTAAACAAAACCAAAAGCTGCAGCATAGTGACAACATGAGAGTGACAGATTTTCAGTTCAGAAAGTGTGACTGAAGGCAACCTGTGAGTTGTTGAGTTTGTGCGTCACATTTGCAACACACAAAATGTGTTTTAGTGAGAATTACTGAATGTAAACGTAACTTTTGTATTTTACAAGAACACTCTGCAGGACGCCTTTAATTCAGAGTACAACACGTCTGTCTAGTGAGGCAGTAAATGGTTCTCCAGAAATGAGGTATTACACATCTGAAGGATTTCCAAAAGACATTTTTTTAAACAATGTTCAAAATTAAAGCAGGAGACACCAAAATGTTCAGTCAATCAAGCTCAAATAATGCTAGATCCTACATTTCCCATAATGCCATTATAGCATTGGATCCTTCCTTTCTCTTACAATTTTTTAAACAACAATGTCTAATAATATGTTAATGTCTCAAACTGACAAATTTCCTCCAGAGTTCCAGAAAACATTATTCACCTGTTTTCACAGAATAGTTCCAACTATGACTCATATGTGTAAAATTAGTGGAATTTCCCTTTAATGGTACGAAAATATGTTCTCATAAAATTAAGCAACATCGATAAATAGAATCAAATAAATTGAGGCACAATCTGACTGTTGAAATACTGTTGACGTACCCCAGCCCTCCCAGTTATCTGAAATCATTCATTATCTTGCTTAGTTTTGAGGTCAAATGAGGTGTGTGGTGTTTGTGGTTACCTTTCCACAGGCTGCGACAGACTCTCGACAGTTTTTATGGACATTCAGGAAACAGTCTGCAGACAAAGGCAGATGAAATATCAGTTAATTTCATCAGTTAAATGATAATAAACAAAATTATCACGTCTCTGGATTCAATGTCCAGATGGCTGTCACGCTGCCCTGCTCCTTGTGATAGATGTTGACTTTGGGAGAGGAAGAAAACTACTAAACAAAACATCAAGGCAACACGTGCAAGGAGATTTACACAAACCCTAAACAGTTCAGCCACCACAGACATAAAACAACAACAGTACTGACAGTACAGCACTTACTAGAGCACTGCAACAGCTCCTTCCCAGAAACAGACTTATCACAGGCCACACAGAGAGCGGGACCAGATGGAGACACTGGAACAAACTGGTGTCCATTAGCGGCTCCTGACTTCTCCTTTCCCTCCTTCACCTCTTTCCCCTTCACCTGAAACATGAGTCGTAAACATTTTAAACTCAGCTGACATTTACTGCAGTTAATTTCACAATATCATGTAAGTACAAATAACACGACTCTGAGCAGCAGGCAGAAAGAGGTCGTCGTCTTGCTGAAACACACCTGTTAAAGTGGAGCTAGTTGAGATAAAGGGGCCCCTGAGTAAGCTTTTCTGTTTACTGTGTTAAGGTCCATGGAGACTTCCTGCTGTTGTGGTGCTTCATGCTTTGGGGGGGGGGGGGGGCATTTGGGGGATTCCTTTGTGTATGTGTGTGATAGTGTAATGTTTATTTTCTCATGAAACTTTACAAGGAAGTCTAAGAGAGCATGTTTGTTTTTTTAACTCTTCATGTGCATCATTTGTCTGTACACGCATGGATGTTCTTGAGCACATGTGCACGTGTTTGTAATATTGAAAGTATACTATGGAATGTGTTTTGGTTCCTCACGCTGTGTGGAGGGGGGGTCTACACATTATGTAAGAGGATATTTTCACTGTGTCCCGTTGCTAAGACCTGAGGAGAGGGAATTTTCTCCCTCACCAAATAAAGGCATGGTGCACAGACAATGGCTCTCCAGTACAGGAATCCTGCCCTGGCCTGTCTAAGAGGTGGTAAACCTTTTACTGCACTAGTTTGGGAGGCCTTTCAGCTCTGGCCTTTTTTTTAAAAAATAAAAAAAAACAAAGTTCAACTATAGGGATCTCTTAGCTATGTAGGTAAAATCTTAGTCAGCAGGAATCATATTTTCCACTGCGTTGCCTCACCTTGGTCTTGTTGCGAGTGCTGGACATCCTGCTCTTGAGGAAGCTAAAGGTCCGGCTGACTTTGTACTTCTCTGACTCGACTTTAGACGGGATTATGTATTTGTCCCACTCCTCGTCCTCGATCCTGTTTCAGCGTGAACATTTCAGTCAACAATTAATCACAGCTTCTCCATTTAAATTGGCCCGTGGAGGACTGCAGCATTCAAGCTAAACATGCAGACTCTTTATGAAACAAATCATTATTTTACTACTTTTAATATACTGAGAGGAGTTGCACAATCAGATGCACTGGTGTCATGCTGGAATGAAAGAATGTCCAGACAGTCTTCCAGGACCCCAGGTCTACAGACTATTACTCTTAACAACATGCTTGGCATGCTTGGAAGTCACTATGGACTCTAGTGGATACTATTTATAGAGTGACCTTGCCAAGATGCAATTAATAACATGTCAACTACTGACAGTAACTATGTTGGTTACGTTACACAATCTAGGTGAAAGGCAACAATGACAGAATGTAAACATGCAATGTCACAGCACACTTATACTGTATCCTGACACAGTATAGGTGTTAATGTGATCTATTTGTCAGGGTTCATACATGACCAAATACAGCTGCAAGGAATCCACGTGGTTAATGGATGAGTTGGGGAATGGTTTTTACGGCGGGGGTTAGAATGAGTTAAGCCACTCATGCATGACTGTGAGGTCATTTTGGTGAAAACATACTCTTTGAGGAACTCAGTGAGGGTGAGATGTTGGAGTGATGCGCTGCTCTCCTCCTCTGCTGACTGGGCCCGCTTACGGAAACCCAAAACCCTGCATGGATATAACACACCTCAGACTCATCCGGAGACTCAGTATGTTAATAACGTGTTCACAGATCATCTAAGATTAGAGTCTACAAACACGATTTGAGCCTAAGACAGAAAACTGTGGGTTTTACACATGGACAGTCACATGGATGTTTGACTGGCTGTTAATAAAATATAATGTATTAGCCAATGCTTAAAGTCGAGACAACATCCACATTTTGTTAATACTGGATGGATACTGATATACAAATATGGTCAGTGACACTGTCCAGGCTGGTGTTGTGAATATTGTAGTATTAAAATGATCTATACTAATACAATAATCTAACATGATAATCTAATTGCCCAATATGATATTGTGTTGATATATGTTTCCTCTGTTAGCAATGCATGGTTATTAGCAAACAAAATGTATTAGCGCATGATACATTTATGAGGTAGTGAGAGTGAGATGAAATCAGCTATACAATGAATATGGATCATGGCATTTATGAAATTAATGATGAAAATAAGCAAAATGTGTCACATAGTAGCAGTGTAAAGCAAATGTTACAATCAATGTCCAGAATATATATATGATACAATATGTACAAGCAACAGGTTATTTATCACTGATGGGTTCTAAACATTAGCTTGATGTTTCTGAGGTCTGGAGTTCAGGAAAGTCCTGAGTTTTGTTGTTTACTCAAGGTTATTTTGAGGTTGCCATCAGAGCTGGCCCTAGTCTTGCAACAGGAAGTATGTCACATCCTGCACACTCAAACCCCAACCACAGATTTTATACTGGAGATACCCATACACACATGCAGGCCCATCTAAGCCAATCTTTAACTCACTGATGCCTAAAAAAAAGGGAGGAATATGTGAGCAATGGGTGCTGAGCACGGATAAATGTGTTGTTCCTGAGTTCAAGAAATGACAATGTGATTTTACCTCTTTTCTCTGGAAGTATCAGTCAGGCTAAATGCTTTCTGCTCTGTAAAACAGAATAACAAGGACAGGAAAAATGAGTAAGCAAGAAGTACGTGTCAGAAGTGAAGGCATTATTACGGATTATAAGTGAATCAGCCGAGGGCGATAAAAACCATTATCCCTGATCAGAACTGAGTTAGAAAAACAAACACAAGAACTCCAGAAACAACCTGGATCCAAAAGACACCTACAGAGTTAGAACAAACAAAGGACAAGAGTTTCGCCTGGAAAACCAGATGACACAGAAGATGGAAAATAAAACCAAGAGGGAAACAAAGTATGTACCCAAATTGAAGCAAAACAGAACCCTCAGGGTAGAAACAAGTCCGCCTTCAGATGATCTATGAGCGTTACATCGAGAGTATTTTTTCCAAAGCCTCAGGATATTAAAAAATACACAGCCTTAAAGATTCAGACCTCTGCTTGTCAGTCATTATATAAATGAATGTTTGGATGACTATTGTTTTATTGCTACGAAAAAAAAAGTCTTGACATCAAGCTTTGGAGAAAGTCTGCTCTTGATCTCCAAGTGATTCAGAATAATAATGTTCTCTCTGAGACAGCGGTTTGCGCATTGCACATTATGAGTGCTGCACTCGCCACCAAAAACAAAATGTTACCACAGATATAGGGCTTCACAATTTGAGCCACAATTAGAAACATCATTGTTTTGCAGAACTGTGTGATCAAAATATCTGGGGAAATCATTTTACAGTAAAATGATTTGGTTTGTCCCTAAAGGGAAGTCATTTTCAATCATTTTACTTCACTTTTTCCAGCCTGTAGAAATAGAATTTTAAATTACACTGGGTCATGAAAAGTTTTAAAAATACCACATATGCCTTTTAATTGTGATAACCACCAGCTTACCCCACGGTTCGAAAGAAAGAGCGAAAGGCGCACCGAAAATGTATTCTCAGGCCAACCAGCAGTTAAGAAGATACTGTTCTTGTACTTACTAACTTGGTTGAGACGGGAGAGGGATTTAGAGAGAGATAACGCTTGAAGTAGAGAACGACTGCCGCCACTGAATGCACCATCTACACAGGACAAAGCATGGCCTTAATGCTGTGCACTCACATGTGCTCATAAACAGATGAGCAGCGGAATGGTATCAAAGCGGAGCTGACACTCTAACACACAGGTTAGAGGTTCAGCTGATTTATGACACCTGTCTGGTCCCCCCCCCCCTATTAGACATGTGGCACATGTGTCCATTCAGCTGGCTCCTGGGAAAAGAAAGGTCACAGAGCAAAGGGGTCAAAGTTCACTCACCTTCTGCCAGGTCACTGATGGCTGCGTCTCGGTTTAGCAGCGGCCGTGACGGCTTCGCTTTGGGGGATGAGTAGGAGTAAGAGCGCAGACGAACCTCTGCTTCATCTGGGTTCTGGGTGAGAAAGCAGATCAGAAGGGACGGATCAGGCAGAGCAGACGACAGAGAAGATGACTTAGTCTGAGTCTGAGCTTATCAACTGGTGAATGTAAGCGAGGATGAGTCTGTTGCGGTGCTCTCCCATTTTACTGTGCTTGTACTGCATGTTTACTATAAAACCTGCTGCCAGAGATATTTCATGACTGAATGAAAGAATGATACAATAGGTCCACTCAGACACAGCTGACCTGCTCATCTATCAGCTGAGGATTAAAGTGTGTATTTACTGTTTACAAACTGTGCCTATTTATAGAAGTAGGCATTCAGTAAGAGTCTCTTGTCTTGAGAGAATTGGTCATAAAAATAGTTTTAATTGATTGTTTGGAATGAAGAAGTGAGAGAACCAGGCCATGCATGGAAAAAAAAACACTGGGTAATTAATAAAACACATTTAATAAGGGTGTACCTTGGTGGACGGGTACGTGCTGTCAGAGTGTGTGCGGTTAAAGTCTGGTGATGTGTCAAAAGAGTCCCTCTCCTCTCCTGAGCTGGATCGCAGGATCGACTGCTGTTTTAAAGACGAGCAGGGGTACGAATGTCCCAGTATGTCCTCTTCTCCACTGTCACACTCGAGACTAGGACTATTTAGACCAACACATAAGCACAGAAACAGGTTTTAAAAAATCCAGCCGACTGTAAAGAATGTAAATACGATTACGATGCCTCCAACTGGTCTATTGGGGAGCCGTCAGATTTATATCCTAAGTTACAAGATAATGAGCTTACTCTGTGTCTGTGATGACCTCAACCATTTTGTACAGATAAGTGCATATGATCTTGATCTTAAAGATGACCGTGGACAGTCACTGTGACCAAATTCAGGCTATATTCAGGCTTTAAACTGCGCAGTATTTTGCCGGCATCAGTGGTCACAGCTCCTGCAGCTCTGAGGAAACTGGAAGGAATGTTCAGTAACTTCGACACACAAACAGCTCAATTGTGTCCACACTTCCTGTCACTTTCCGCACCTTCGCTGACTACAATCACTGCGTCAAGTATCAAGAAATGCTGTTGCTGAAATTCCAAACAGATGGTGCTTAGTGAGTATCTTAGTCAGGATTACACACAGGAATGTTTTCGATTCTTATCAACAAGCTCACACAGCAAGTCTCTAGATGAGTGCATGAAGTGTTTACTCTCTCACTTTAACAGAAAAAACTCAATCAGCTGAGGCAGTCACATTTAAAGTTCTGCAATTAAATACAAAAGTCCACACTTTGAGTGTCTATTTTTTTGTTCAAAAATTAATAACAATATTGTCATACCTCAGTCCCCGGCTCGTCTCTGTTAAGCTGCATCCTCTGTGATTCAAAGCAGGAGAAACTGGCAGGCACGAGTGCGCCTGACGCCTATGTGCTCCCTCGAACAAACGGAAGGGGGAAGCCAGCGGGGAGGAAGGAAAAGACGGGGAGGAAGCAAAGGGAGAGGGGGGAGAGACGCGAGATGACGGCTCCCTGTGATTCTCCAGGCTGGGGCCTCGGGTTCCCCTCTCCCCGTTGCGCGGTGAGGATGGGTGCCGGTCCTGGGAGCAGTTCCTTGAGTCAGGAGGAGTCATGGAGAAGGAGTCCCAGCGTGGGCTGCCAACATAGGGCTCAGGGCTCACCTCATCCTCCCCTGGAGAGCGGTATTTAATGTCAGCGCCATCCACCTGGAACAGAAAAGCGAGAAACTGAAGGAACCATTCCACAGGCTGATATGTAGCTCTATTATTACTTATACAACATATAAACCAAGTCTGTTTTTGGCTTAAAGTTATAAACTATATAACTGATTTACATTAGATGTTATTACTTACGCTGCAAAGAAAGAATCACTCATTTCAGCCTGACTCACCTGGTCTACCAGCATGGTGTTAGCGTATACTCGGTCTTTGCCATGTATCATCGCTGACAGTCTGGCAGCTGCCGCCAGAGTCGGGGACGAGGCCTGGCTCTCCCTTATGGACTGATTTTTCTCTACAGAGAGGCAGGAGGGTGGTCACAGGGAGAGAGAAAGAGAGAGAGAGAGAGGGGATTTTTCAATATTACATTTGGTTTCCACAGCAACACAAAATAACTTCTCACAAACACGGGAAGTGACATAGACATCCTGGGCAGCCGCATGTCATTGTTCAGGACCAAGAGTCTCTGTATGAAATGTGTGTGTGTGTGTGTGTGTGTGTGTGTGTGTGTGTGTGTGTGTGTGTCTGTCTGGCTCTTTGCACACCCATGTGAATGAGTGTGCATGGAGTTGTGATTGGGCATCTGTAGGCATGTTTCTTCCCCACCCTGCCTTCAATGCAGCGGGTGAGTGGAAATAACTCCCGGTGAGCACACAGTAGCATTGAGAGGAACCCTTTCCACACAGTAGAGTCACTGTGAGCAGCAGCCTGGCTTCGCTGGTTAACAGGGGAAACACTCCTGCTCTCAAAACACACACAGCTCCCTCTGGGATGTTGCTCTACGCACAAAACACAGCCTCTCCACACAACACAATTTCTTGGAAAGTATTTCAGTTTAGAAAACAACCTACAGGCTGAATGTTATGAGCCACAGTGCTCACTACAACAAACCTTTGATGAGACATTCATATTGTTCAAGCTTATTTGCACAACGTAATGAAATATAATGAAATATACAATGTGTGTATGTGAGAAGGAAGCAATATACTAAATGTCCAGCCGATAACATGTAAATGTAGAAGTCAGTGTAGATTTAAGCATGCACAAAAACATTAAAATAAAGACCGCACACACATTTTGTGATGCACACACAGTATATACTGCATTCCTGTGCACCATATACACTATATGTATAGGTACATATGATATGCATAATTTGTTCAATTGAATGTTGCGCTGCCCTGAATAAAATAAAAGAAACAAAGGTGAATTTAATATATAACTCCTAATGATCGAGGTTTGGGATCATGTGACATGATCAGAAGGTCCATATCAGCAACTAAAGGTTTGATTATTTGTCAATTGATGTTTACATGTTGTTTTTTTTTTTTAAAGTAAAAGTTGTTTAAATGCTCAATAACAATCGAAATTTGAACATGTACATTTCCATGACAAGTCAGCAAAATCCATCTGCTGATGAAGATCATGTGACATAGAAAATGCCAAAAACAAAGGAGGTATCTTGAGGTGAGATTATTTTGTGACCGGCTGTTTTCAGGCTCAAGAATGAACTTTGAAACTCAAACGCTTAGGGCAACTCAGGAGGTTGAGTGGGGCATCCACTAATCTATGGGATAGGAGTTCAATCCCTCCTCCTGTCTACATGTCCTTGTGACCTTGGGCAAGACACTGAACCCTAAGTTGCTACCGATGGTGCAGGGGCTTGCATGGCAGCACCATCATCACTGGCGTATGAGTGTGTGTGGATGAGAGGCCAACTGTAATGCCCTTTAAGTTTGGAAAGCACCATATAAGTGCAGTCAAGGTTCCAGATACACAGCAGTTTAGAGTTTTCTGTCTCAACACCACACACACACACTGACCGATTTTACATCACTGAATGTCATGATTCATTCAGTCAAACATGAACATGGATTCTGGTTATCAGGATCATGATCACTGTATCACTGATACTAATCTACCATCAGTGGAGAAAATAGCTTCAATTCCTCACTGTATGATTGCCAAACAGTAATACAAAATACAATCTGTATAGATAGGTACAATCCAGTCCAGAAAGAAGCCCTTTATCTTTGATTCTGAGGAACTGACACCAATATTAAAAGCTTACTTTTGATCATCAGAAATTTGCACAACAAGCAACAGGGAACTTTTTTTTATAAAACTACCAAGTCACCCTCTGTGGGACTTCCAGGTTAAAGCAAAGAAATAGACTGTGGTTACTTCAGCTGAAAGTATATCAGCATAATACATCTTAAGTGCAGCAATAAAAAGGAGATTTCACAATCTGTGAACCATTTGCTGAGAAAAAAATAACTTCTAACAACATTAGCAACCGGCACTAACAGCGCAGGATGCATCACGTAAACCAGAAGAGGCAGCCTCATTAGCTCAGCTATATTATTACTGTCCTAATGACAGTCTCACCTTACACTGGTCAAAGCCTTGCCTGCAACAATGTCAGCGGTCCAAAAACATGTTTTTGGCATCACTGTTTCCACCTAAACTTCTCAAACAGATATTAAACGCAGACTTAACAGTCCTCTTTAAAAAAAAAAAAGAAAATCAAAAGCAATCCATAGTTTATCCATAGTTTCCAAGCTGCCAGCACCACAGAGCAGGAGAAGAGAGGGCCAACATTTGTAGCAGAGAATAAATCAGACCAACAATTGGCTGTGCTTCCTGTAGGCGGTGAGTCCAATAAATCTGAGAGGCAACAGGGGGACATTGATGAGGACACCAGATGATCCCTGTTCCATCCAAACATAAAGATACAGATTCAAGTTTAACCACCGCATGCACAGAGTTCAAACTGCATCATATCTCCCAGAACTTAAATGTCCTTTTTTTTTTTACTACAGCCTGAAATCATCAGAAAATGGCAAAACATAAACATTATAACCTCTTCTGTTGTCAAAAAAAAAAAAACGTCTGGATCCACTCAGTTCCACATGAAGACAGTATACTGCATCCAGACCTCAATCCAAATCCATCATACCTGCACAAAGTCATGTTAGACCTTCTACTCTGTATCGTAGGATTAGTTTTAGTGCAGGGTCAGATCCCGAATGAGGGTCAAACCACTGTTTGAAAGTTGATACTGTTTCATATAAGCCCACTTAAGGAGTTTGACAGACAGAACTAATAGTCAAGGTTCTGGGCCAGGTCCAAAGCCACAGCTGGCTACCACGGGCCCGATCATTCACACACCTCTGACCCATAAATATCGCCTCAGTGAACATTACTGTCAGGCGCTGCGATCTGTGTTTAACATTAGTTAACTCTGGGAATAACAGAGGAGCAGGCAGTTCGTTTTACTAACAAGTTGGTGCTGCGCAAGATCAATCTTTCTGCCGGAGAAGGTGTTTTTATCGTTGAGGTCGAGATCGCTGTCCGCAGGTTGCCATTTCAGAAGATTTTTAGGATCGCAGAGAAGTGCGTGGGGCTATTTGTATAAGATTTTGCTCACAGAAGGTATATTTGGATGTGATGTGATATTCAGAGCATGTCCCTGAGCGAGAGCCAACCCTATACAGTAGCAGTGCCTGGAGCAGCGGGAGAGAGAAAAAGAGAGAGCTCGAGCTTTACAGAGACGCAGACAAAGACCGCAGTCACTGCAAGGTTTCCAGACCAGGGCAGTTAAACACAGAGAGTGACCCTTCAACCCATGCACACCCCTGGGAGAGAGAGATCGAGGAAGGCAGGATGGTGGTGGGAGCGGGGGGGCTGGTTACAAGGACTCTTTCTCAAGGTTTTCTCTCTTTGGAAGCTGCTGGTGTGCTAAAAATGGCAAAAACAAAAAGTTCAAGATAAACAGAGAATCACGATTGTTAACTGTGTAAACATCTAGGCTTGTTTAGTATGAGTATTAATGGATTATTTGTCCAAGCTGTCTATTCTTTTATGACATAAGTCCTTTTTAAGCACCGCACTAAACATTTTTCACTTTGGAGAGAGCTGGGAGAAATTAGAAGCAGAGTAAAACAACAAGCCAAGTTTAGAAGAATCACAACAGAGGGTATTATTACGTCACACAAGGAGAGAGGTAATTGTTTGACTTCAGTGCTCAGAGAGGGCCGTTTAAATCATTAAAACAAGTGTCCACCAAAATCCACAAACCCGAGTTATGACACCTGCGGTCAAACATCCCGGTCCAAGCATCACATGGTGCGTTCTCACTGTGTTTACATTTCAGTGCGTCACCTGGCCAATGAGATCCAGGAAGAGGTAAACTCGGAGTGAGTGCCGATCAGCACTCGGAGTGAAGAAATAAACTTGTGGCTCTGCACACCTGAAATCACATTTCACTTTGCAGGTGCATTATTACACCAGAGCTGTTTCACTTCAGATTTTGACTTCTGAAAATGTCTAAATCCAATCTGAGAATATATGGTCAGTTTAAAAAGGTTTATACAGCGTCGCTGTTTCTCCTCTGCAGCCCAATAACACAGACAAGCCAGTGTGTATAAAAATTTACAGATGTCAATCACAATTAAGAAGTAATAACAGGGATAATCTTGCAGAGGTTTATGATGAAAGATGAGGAAAAGAGCACTGGAGTTGAGCCATGACACAGACATGGCAGTAACTTGATCTTCCTCTGTGTCTCTCTCTTACTCTCACTCTTCCCAAAAAACACACACATTCACTTAAACTGTTTGACCATGTAGGTTGAATTTTACACTATTTTAAGCATTTTCCTCAGCTCTCCCTTGACTAATGGTGAAGCAACAAGCTGGTATGCCAAGTTTAAGCTCCAGAATTCACTTGATTAAGTGCGGATTCTCATAAAATGTCAATAAACTGTGTAAAACACTCAACTTGAGCTCCAAGGACACTTCAGTGACACATAAACAAAACCAGATTATGGCTATCGACTGCAGGTGCCTTAACACTGGTATATGAAGGCTCCACTTTTGCACTTCACGGACCTCAGCAGTCACACGAGGTTCATTCATGCACACGACAGTGTGGCCCAAAGGATGTCAAAAGCCCCAAACTTCTCAATCAGCCTCGAGTAGACGTCTGACATTCCCCAACATACTGTCAGGTATCAGGTTACATCACTGGCAAACATGCAGTTATCTCACTCTGATTGACTCGCTGCTGCAGAGGAGGCCTGTGAATAAGCATGTGTAATGGGAACAGTCTAATTTTAACTGTATTGTTCCACAGTGAGCAGTGAGACGTGTCTGCCAGGAGGGCATCTGTAACACTAGTCTGTGTGTACAAGTTCTTTCTCCACATGCACTGAATGTCAGTCACACGGTTAACAGAAACTTTGTCTATAACTCTATATTTGACTATCTGTGACATTAAAAGTGACCTTATTGACTTTAATCTATAATCAGTCCAGTCAGTGTTACCTTTTTTGCCTGTCTTCCTGCGCATCCTCATCTTTGGAAACGAGGGCCATGAGTAGTTGAAAGGAGAGTCAGAGTCAGAATCCATGATTTGTAGTCTTCAAGAAACTCTTCATCCAAACAGCTCAATGTGTTTGATAAATAAATGAACGGAGCCTCAGTTTACATCCATTTTCCCAATGGCTGAACAGACTGCGAAAAGCAGCGGCATTCACTCTCCTTTTTCCAGAGCCTTGCTGTAGACACTCTTGACACTTCGGGATTGAGCCAGCATGTTCCCCTCTGTCTCCCCCAGCCACCCCTCCCCCTAAAATTCACCCCTTCCCCCTCCACAACTCTGCACCAACTGTCCGACAGAGCCGGCACCGAACCCTGTCCTCTCCCTCGGCTTCTTTTCTTGAGTTGAGTTTCCTCCCTATCTACCACTTTCCCCTGTTTTTTTTCTGACTGCTCTTCTCAAATCTGTGCCATCCACTTGGTCTCCAAGTTTTTCCTCTGTCCCCCCCTCAGTCACTCATCTACCACGCAGAGTACGGAGGGAGAGGGGAGAGAGATCAACACATGCTGACAGGAGCAGGGGGAGGAGTATATTGACGGCCGGAAAGAATGACTGAAGGAGGGAGAGAAACAGAAAGAGACAAAGTCAAACATAGGAGTGACTTCAGAACCTACAACGAAGACAAACATGAGGGCAGACAGCCTAGTGGAGGTGAGTCTCAGACATGGGAGAAATCATTAACCCTGTGAGTTCATGATTGTCTCAGAGATATTTCAGGCTGCAGAGCTGAACAGTCCACACACTGAAACCATTCACCCCAAATATGCCTGATGCCACGTCTGAAGAGAGTCCCTCTCGAACGCTCTGTTCTCCCTGTCTGCTTCTCTATATTTTAGCATGTCAAAGACAAGCTGAGGGGGAAAAGGGTTTTGAGCGTAAGGGAGGGAGGGGGGGGGACTGCCAGGTCAGCAGCCTCACCATGGAGACAGCAGTGAGAGCCGCTGCTGTTTTCTTCTTCCATGCCATTTTTTCCCCCCCGTTTCCTCCTCTTGCCAACTTGCAGGAGTACAGTGCTCCATTTGCAGCAGCAAGGATACAAGTACGTTTTGCTGGGGGTGGTAAAAGCGAGAGAATGGGATGGTGAAGGACGTTTAAGAGACAAATCAGACAAAAGCACACTGGAGAGAGGCCAAACATGGGTTTATAAATGCACATAAATGAAGGAATGTGATAAAAGAAAAAGAGAAAAAGAAAAGGGGATGAGAAAGGTTTTATAGGCAGAATATGTGCAGAGGAGCTACACTGAGACTATAGAAAGTAGTTTCTGTGAGTGTGCACGGGGAGGGGTGATGGAGGGTGTTGGCACTGTACTGGTGAACATTAATGCTGTCTTTGTGGGGTCTGTGTGAGGTTTAATCCTTTTTTCCGTTCTCCAATTAGATCCCTCAGCCGGGGTCGGAGACTCTTGTTAGCGTTCCTGGCGTTGCGCTCATCGTCTGTTGTCACTCTGCCAAACTATCCATATCATAAATCCCTCCTTCTCCCCCATTACACACACACACGTACTCACAGTCACAGACACACACCATTCTCATACTGCTCCACTCTCCTCTCCCTGGGGATCTCAACAAGCTGCTGGAAAACTGCATTCAGCAAAGCCCTGGCAACCCCCATTCAGCCACAAACACCCTCTTTTTCACTTCCCCATACCCCTTGCCCCCTTCGAAGTGCTCTTCTCCACTGCATTCTCTCTCTCAAACACACTAGTGCACACACACACACAGACACACACACACACACGGTCCTCCTTGTCTTCTTCAGCTGTGGAGAGCAGAGCTCCTCAGGATAAGGTGGCCTTTGCTGTTTGTTCACTAAACTCACATTAAAATGCTGACCTGGAAGGGTGGGACCCAGGGAGGAAAGGGTGCATGTGTCTGTTTGTGTGTGTGTGTGTGTGTGTGTGTATGTAGGTATTTGGGTGCAAGTGTGTGTTTAGGGTGGGGTATTTGAATTTTGGGGGCATTAGGAGGGCAGAGGTGGGGGAAAGAGGAGGGGGTCGGAAATGACTGAAGACGAGAAAGAAAACTTTTTTTTTCTTTTAAGGTTTGAACTATTATACTGACATTGCAAACTTTGTACAACCTTGCTGTGGCAATACTGTATTTCATTCCAGCCATGCCAATAAAGTTACAGTAATCTGAAGTGCAGAGAGGAAAGAGCTGACATCAAGAAGACAGTGGGAACATGACAGCTACGCTCAAAATTCCTCATCCCTTCCTGAAGCTCCGGGTACAGAAGTTGTGTCTGTCTATGTGATGACGCATTAGCTGAAGTCGAGTGGTCGTATCGCATGTGATAAAAACAGGACAGGAATCCCGTAATGTGCTTCACTTCTTTGTTAAAAAAATAAAAACCTGCCAGTCACTTGTAATGCCAGACAGCTCAAGAATCTGTAATGAGGAACTGAAATTCCTCAAGAGTCAAATAAGCATTGCAATCCTGGAAGAATTTGATGTATAAACCTGAGTCATTTTCAGTCTGAGCTGTTTTTTTTTTATTCAAACATAGCATTGAGAAGAAACTTGGATCAAACAGGACCAATGTTATTCATCTGAACCACAAAAAGCATTTGTAGGGATCAATCGAGGTCACAGGCAGGGAGTCTTCAAAGCTAAAACTAAACAGAAAATATGACGGCCCTTAGCCAGTCAACAAATACACACGCTCACAAATACACATATGCATACAGTGTACAAAATCGCTAAACCATATAGCATGGAAAACAACACCAGCCACAGGAAGTTAGGATTTCAAATGTCCAGTGCCAAGTGTTATAAAGCCTGAAGCCTCAGTTTGTAACCACAGCATTCTTACACTGAGGCATCAGTCTGCTCTGCAGCAAGACAGCCAATTATTAACCCGCAGGATGTTCCCACTCGCAAATCCTTCCCTTCCCGTCCAGAGGCAGATCAGAGTGAAAACACCTTCAGCCACCTAGTTAAGATTCATTTCTGTTCCCCTGTCACTGCTGGCAGGAATAAGATGACACATGATTTGCTACGGCAGACTTCCTCTGCATGTCGTATTAAAAAGAATCCTTCTCGGTGCCACAATCACTGCAAACACAGAGTGACAAGACTCCAGAAACTCCAGAGAGAGGGGGGCGAGACAAGCCAAGGGGCTGAAATGTGATCCTATAGTCCATGGGGATGGTAGACAGCCATAGCTGAGGATTAGAGTTGAGTTCCAAGTTCTGTTCAGGAAAGGAAATGTTTCCTGCAGTTGGACTCACTTAATGATTAGAAGCTACTTGGATAACGTCTTATGAATGTAACGCCACCTAAAACAACAGCAATGGGTTTCAGTCTGGACAAAACATGATCTACAGCTGAGGAACCACAAACACCAAAATCAAAACCATATCTAAAAAAAGGCTTCTGAGAAAGTAAGCTTGCTTGGGAGGAAGTTTAAAAATAAAGAATAAAAATCCTTACCAGAGTCAGGCTGCGGTGGATCGTCCTCTTCATCCTCCCCATTCAGGCAAAACATCAGCGGCTCCTCGTAGTCCTGAGTGAAGAAACAGGGAACCGTTCACCAAACAACTGTGAGACTTTCTCTTCAGGCTACCAGCATACCACAGAAACTAAGTACAAAAACACAAGTGTTAGGTGTGTTACAGAAAGCAGAAAGTAACCATCTGTATCACCTAAAACAAGTCCTATCGGATGACCAGAATCATGCGCACACGCAACACCTCAAAACATGAAGCACACACTTGACCACTCACAAAGTCAGCTATTCAGTGGTGCGTGCAAGGTGCCAACTCCAACACCTTGACAATAAAAGTTAAACAATGTGGTGCATTGAAGGGCAGCCATGGCCTTTTTTGAACCCTGACCACAGTTTGCCACTGGCTGATGCAGATGTTCAAGGAGACCGAATGTAGCTTTGAGAGCTTTAATATTTGAAATAAGATATATTTTTTGGCCTTTTTCAAGCTTTATTTTTTGAGGAGAAGAGTGACAATGCGGGGGAGAGAGAGAGATGGGGAATGACATGCAGCAAAGGGCCACAGAACCCTGGACCGCTGCTGAGCCTTCGTACATGGGGCAGATGCTCTACCAACTGAGCTAATCAACACCCTGAAAGGAGATATTTTTAAGTAACACATGTTGAACAACAGCAAAGTCTGGAACATTTGCAAAGGAACTTTTGTTCATGTTTAATCACATAAAGCTCTTTAGTCTTGTGTTCTACGGAGATTTACAGTATGAGTGAAATATATTATGGTCATCGTTGTCCACAGCTCGCTGCGCATGTACATTTTTATCATAAAAAAAATACATCAAATACTCACATTTTCCTGTACAGCAGAGGTTCCTCCATTGATATCAGAATACAGTGCTGAAAGAAGAGGAAACGTACTCAGACGTAGCCATACAGCAGCCATTAAACTTCAAAAGAGGCTCAAGTAAGCACAGATGTTCGTCAGTTTTAACGATGTATGTACCATGTAAAGTCTTATTTTTCTTTTCTTTTCATAACCTGGGGAGATTCTTTACTGTGTGGCCTTCATCTCCTTCCTTTTCATTGAACTACCACGTGCATCCCAGATCAAAGGAGGTGGTGTGTATGATCGCTTACCAGAAACAAAGCAGCGACATGCAGAAATTAGTGTTCAAGTGGGGTTGATATGAGCCCTGGAGTCACATAAATATATAGAGGCAGGAAATGTAGGGGAAGGAAGCGGCGGTGACCCATAAAGGATAAAAGATTGTGAGAGAAAGTCAGAGACAAATGCACAAAACAATAAAAAAAAAAGGCGAAACTAAGAAAGGACATTGTGTAAAAATAAAGAACAACCTTATTTTGACAAAAGTCTCTAAGATTTGCCTCAGCATGACGCCATGAAACACATTCACTTAAGTCTGATACAGTGATGCCAGCTGGCTCTGCACACACAGCAAGAGCAAGAGACAGCAAGAGAGAGACAGAGACAGAGGGTAAAAGGATGCAATCGTGTAAAAAAAAAAAAGTGTGACCTTCTAAATCTCATCCTGGTAACTCTCTAGATTTTTTATTTACAGTTTCACTGCCTGTCTTAGATATACAACATACCCATGAAAACACAGACAGAAATAAAAACATAGCACAATTTATGTTTGCTGTCATCATTGATTAACTGCACAAAGAAAACGCCCAGAGCCAAAGGTGACATCTTCAAATTGCCAGTTGGTTTTGTTGTTTGAGTGAGTTGCTAAATAGATATTAAATTTGCAATAATATAAAGCAGAGTCTGCTTCCTGGTTTCATCGTCATCGTCGTCTCTTTTCCCTTCCCTCTTTTTTTTTCCACACTTGCAATACCTCAAAACCTCACAGGAGGGCAGTCAATGTCTATTCATATTGTAGCCTGACTCAAGCCACAGTATCTCCAACCTGATAAACCACCAGAACAAAAAACAAAACACTAAAACATAAAAGAGAAGAGTTAAGACTGGATGGTTTAGTTTAACCAGGCCTCTTAAATCCTGCAAAAAGCCAACAGATTAAGGAGAGTATGATACCGTTCTCCGTAGGATCATCCACCAGTTCTTCCTTCTCTAAGATTGTCTCCACATGTTCCCTTCGTAGTGCTTTGATCTGTGGGAGGAAAGGTAATATTTTAGTAAGAGGACGCAGCAGACCAGGGATGGACTGATTCTGACTCCATGCGTATTTAATATGTGAAATCACACAATTTTCTACTGGCTTTATTTTGATTTGCCTTTCAGGTTATTTTCAAAGACCCAAGAAACATCATTAATCATTAATTAAATTACAGATTTGTCTTAATCCTGTGTTTATGTATTATTACCAGCACGAGACAAAATGGATAACCCAGATTCACCTCTCTGAGGAAGTCATCATCTCTGAGGCGGTCTCTGAGAAGCAGGATGTCAGCATGCCGGCTCTCCTCCGAACTCCACCTCAGGTTTTGTCGTACAGTCAGAGTGAGGTTCCCCGTATCGTGACAGAACCTTAGCAAGCGGGACCGGTCTGCCCACACCTGGGACAGACCTGCTGGAGGTGTTGCTAGAGGGTTGGGTGGGCTGCAGCACAACAGGTGGTTTAGTTTAATAACACACACACAAAAACACATTATGGATGATATTCTTAGAATACTGTTTTTATCAGAAAAAAGGTGGATAGAAAGACTTTCCAAGCCATTAAGTAATAAAATATCTAAAAGTACTATCAGTCGGAGCAGGTGATGACAGGCTGAGTTAACAGGCCTATAATCTGTACTAAAGATTTATGGATGCAGATTGAGTACAAAACATTCCTGAGTTTGACAGGTAATACTAACAGGTGTTTAACATTTTATCTCTTCATAAAATCTATGTCAACCAGTATATTTACAATATTTCAGAAATCTAAAGAATGCAAATTATTGGAGGTAATAGCTGGGCAGCACGGTGGTCCAGTGGTTAGCAAGAAGCTTCTGGGTTTCAAACCTGCAGGCCAGCAGAGAGCTTTCTGTGTAGAGTTTAGATGTTCTCTGTGCCTTTGTGAGTTTTCTCCCACAGCCCAAAGACAGACAAGCAGGTTATGCTCAACTTATGACTCTAAACTGCCCGTAGGTGCTAACGTGAGCATGAATGGTTGTCTGTTCCTGTATGAGTTAGCCTTGTGATTGACTGGCAACCTGTCCAGAGTGTACCCGCCTCCCACGTACTGTCAGCTGGGATTGGCTCCAGCCCTCTGTGACCCTCTAAAAAGGAAAGTTGGTTCCAGCTAACGGATGCATGTGGTAAAGCTGGGTTATTTGTACATTCGAAGGCACTTCAAACCTTACTGTGTGTGGGAAAGCTCCGCACTGAACGCATAATGTTACAGCAAAACAGTGATTCAATTGTTAGTGTCTTTTCCTAAAGTGCCCTATTGGAGCTGATAATCTTACTGTGTGAGCAGCTCCAGGAGCTCGGTGTTGCCTGCTGTCTGTGCCAGCTGCAGCGGCGTGACTCCCTCTTCGTTTGGCAGACTGACAGCCATCAGACCCCCTGGCTGACAAAGCAGCAGCTCTGCCAACCAATACAGACCCCATCGCACTGCCAGGTGGAGGGGAGATTCTCTGAGACTGTGCTCTGGAGATAAGAAAAAAATATATAATAACATAAAAGATCAAACTGCAGAGATAAAGGTAGGCAATGGGATCTAAGACAGCTGCTGAATGGAAGAGGGAGGTGAGATTAACAGTGAGGATAGAAAAAAAAAACTATGTGAGGAAAATAGGAGGAAACTAACGTGTCAAGAATCTCTTCTCGATATCCACCTCCCCATGATAATTAACCTAAATGTCAATGATTGATTTCTTCTCTTGGACAGCACTGGATCCCTCTGCTCCACTAACCCATTTTAAGGTAATAAAAGCTTCTGAACAAAGTGGCAACAGTTTCTTATTTCTGTGTCTGCCACTCAGTGCAGTCCAACAAGATCTGTATCCAGGTAACTGGCTTGTATCAAATAGGCTACAGTCGAGCAACTGGCAAGCTTGGAAATGCAAATGTTGTATTTTTAAAAATGCAGCATGAATTCATCTATAAATAATTGTAAGCTCTGAAAGCTCTCCAAAAGGAAAAAAGAGACAATGATAATGCAAACTCAATTTAGTGAAACACTTTTTTGACTGTAACCACTGTTCCCGTCTGCTCATGTGGTTTTGTTTTATTTGGGATCATGATTTTTGGGACCTCCACCCATAATATTGCAGCATTTGTGACTAATACATCAGCAGTTTAGACTATTACTATAATAAGTGAAAATTATACAGGCAACTGCAGACGTGAGTCACCTTAACTTGAATAACAGTAAGCAGTGTGTGACAGCTTTCACCATTTTTTTTTCAAGGTGACACGAGGCAACTTACAGAGGTACTAAGATACGAGACAGATGGCGTCTGAAATGATACATGATCAGTCACAAATGCTACAAAAAAGATCGTGGTGAATCACAGGGAAAATGCACTCATCAGACGGTCTACACTGAACACTGAAGATTTAGTTTTGGGGATTTTTGTGTGACAGCTAAAGAGGGGCCGGAAGGTAGGGAGAGGGGGGGGTGCCTTTGTACATGGGGTGCATGCTCTACCAGGTGAGCGACACTGCACTGAAATGAAAGAATAAATGGGCCTTTTCTTGTGACATCATAAACTACAGCCTTAAATATGACCTTTAAACACAATTAACAACTTAAACAGTCAGAAAACTTTTCTAACATTTATAACAATTTGCCTTTCAGTGCATTTTTTACATGTTAGGGTTGATATGGGATCTTTCAAATAGAAACTAAATGGTAAGTTATTTTATTTTATTTATTCAAAAATTCAAAACATTTTTGTCCTGTTTTCCTTTGTTTTATAGTGGTCAGTAGAAAGTGTGTGTAGAAAGGAAACATAAGGATGACAGGTGATAAAACGTGACATTTTCTTCCACATACTGTAGTATTGTACCGATCGAAAGTGGTGCAGAAATACTTTAACTGACTTTTACAAGAGATTCAATTTTCTCTTCAAACTGAGGTTACGTAACAGGAACTGGTAAAACCAAACCCAGATTTAAAGATCTAAAAAGGTCCACTTCACTTCTAAAAAATTCAGTTGCTCGATTTTCTCAAGAAGCAAGAAGTAGCGTGCATCCAAAACTCATCGGGGTGCAGGCCTTGTTGAGCTATAAAGACAGATTTCACAAGATAACACTTTTTCCAGCTGAATGTCAAAATTATGATGCTCAATTTTTTATAGCTACACTCCAGTCCAGAAAGCACATAATAATTCCAAGAGCCAACAAAGTCTCTTGATTTTGTGCCCCAATGAAGTTTTTCCATTGCCTTTAAAAAATGCCCCATAAACATATGGTAGCCACCAAATTAAAGTTAAGGATTGATAATTCAGTCGCATGCAACATTTGCAATACGGTGATGTCATAAGCAGTTTTATCAAATTAACTGCAGACATTTAGAGGGAGACGCTGCGATGAAACAGACTGCCATAACTATATTAACGCTAAATCTAGTTTGTTATTTATGTAGGTGGTCCTACACAAACACTCGGATCATACAAACAGATAGTGGCATTTAGTAAATATGGTGGTCAGCACACACACACACACACACACATGAACACAATTGCCCTCAGATTTATTGAACTCTGCCTCGGGCTACTTCCAGATGGAAAGGCTCTATTAACCACATTACATGCTGCTTAATTGGCTTTGATGAATTCAACAGAAGCTCACATGTGACCATGTTCACTTCCGATTTGAGCCGAGCGAGCATGGAAAATGGGAATGATGGCAGAGGAGAAGGGGAGTGAAGGGAAGCGGAGTTGAACAGTTCACCTTCCCTGGAGAGCACCGAGTCCAAGTTTCCACCACAATGCCGAGAGATGAGGTTATAACTGTGACTGACTGATCTCTGCTCACTAACTGCACTTCAGGAATTTTTGTTCATGAACTGACATGTAAATAATAACGTAATAAATCACTCTATAGACAAAACTGTGTCATTCCCTAACCTTCCTCATCTGTCAGTTTGTCTAAATCTAATGTAAGCTTTTAAACATTTAAGAATGCTTCAGAAGCTGTGATAATAAAAACCAAATACAATGTGCTTTCAATCAACATATCTGTGCAAGAATGCCCGTTCAGCACGATACCATAATCCCGCTCTCACCGTCTCCACTTTGGCTTCCCAGTACATTCCAGTTTTGGGGGATATCCAGGTTGGCCATGGCCAGGGCCACACGACGATCCATGGCCCAGCGAGAGCTTTCCTGGCCCATGTTGAAGAGGCTGCTCAGCTCCTTGTGATCCGTGGAAGTCAGACAATGTCCATGGATTACCAGGTGCTCTGCCAGGTCCTGAGAAGAAAGCCGTCAGGAATAAGATACAATCTGTGATAACTGGTACACACTGCACAAAAAAAACAGTGAAAACTACCAGTGCAACTGAGGTGACATAAGTTTACATCTGTTTGGAGAATCAGGTGAGTGATTCACTTCACATTAATGTAACAGTGTATGTAATAATTGCATCCTTACTTAATATTACAAACTTTGTCGTGCTAGTATGGACATTTATTTGCACATCAGGAATATCTGTACAAGAATCTGTGTGATTTGTACCTCAGAGATGCACAAACTTGTATGCAATGTATAGGATCATGCAGTATGTGTCCGTTCCCTACCTGAGCATCATCTTGGACGTACTCCAATGAAGCCCCGCCCACCCAGGTGAGGGGTGTGGTTGCAGAGCACAGGTAGGCCTGGACCGAGACCACCTCAGCCAGGTTATGTCCTAAAGAGGGAGGCAATCAGAAAAAACAGACTCCACACCAGACAGATACACTACGTATCCATTATTCTATCTCATTTCCATCCTAATTATATAGACTCTGCCTGCAACTGCATTCTCAAGCAATGAAAATAGAAAAAATGCACAAGTTAAAATGTGCACAGCGATTCATTACATAACTCAAACCGCTTTTGGGTGTAAAGAAACTAAAATACCAAAAATATTTATAGTATAGATAGTAAAATATTTATCGTCTTAATGATTTAAATTATACATATTATGTAAGTGACAAGCTAAAAACACAAAACCACTGGTATGAGCCTCAGATATATTAAAACTTATTTTATTATTTAGCTTTTAAAGGAGAAGGAGACCTGGTTTCAATAGTCCAGCTATTGTAGAGAGTTACAAGTCTGCAAGACTGCCTGCTGTCTGTGTCAGCCTACACAGAGTCTCAGTAATGTTGACATATTGTTTATGGAGCTGTTTCCCTCCTGAGAGGAAGCTGATAAGATTCTGTGTCCTTCCAGACCACTAGTCACAACCTGTGTGTGTGTGTGTGTGTGTGCGTATGTGTGTGTGTGTGTGTGTGTGTGTGTGTGTGAAGATTCAAATAGTGATATAGCCTACTGTTCCTGAGTATATCACAGACAGGGGTGGAAAACTTGGGATTGTCACGATGTGCAGTTTTTTGTCTGAACATGGCTTTCTAACATAGACATGAAGATTTACATACACATCACATAGACATACACATGCACATACCTGGCACTATAAAGCAGAGCATGACATCACTCTGGGCCCTGGTTACATGGACCAATGTGGATCCTTCCAAAACAATGTAGACCTCTGCATCCTCTGGCACCGAGTCTAAACCCTCCAGCAATGCAAATACCTTCGCCTGGCCCTGAGATAAAGAAAGGTGAGAGAGTTTGAGAGAGGAACTAAAGAAGAATATGCTAGAGAGCAGCAAATATTTCTATTCCTAAAGATGTTACAGGCTAATTTCAGAAAAAGACTCTTTTTTGATGCAGTGTTCTACATTTCTGTAAAGTACACCAAATCCCTTGACAGCATACCTCTTGAGGGTACAATAAAACATTCCCCCCTCAATAAAAACAGGAATGTCTTAGTGTCTACTGCAAAGACCTGCCCTGATCCCAACAGGCCAGAACACTTTAGACTTCTGATCTGAGGCAGAAGAAGGTGAAATAGGTCAGAATAGTCACACTGATATGTACACTGATTGGCAGCCTTTAAAAATGTGCAGGTCAGATGTGGCATGTTAAATATCACCCTCTCTTGACTGTAAATCCTCACTAAGAGGAGCCGATAGAGTACCTGAGTTTTGATTCTGGGACCAGAATGAGGATGACATACTTAAATGTAGCCGTACGTGAATTTCACCTAAATAAATTAAAAAGATTACCAAATCTAACGAGACATTCACCCCCGCTTTTAATATACTCTGGGCTTCAGGCATATTTTAATTGTTAATAGAAAAAGGATTGAGGACACACAGCTATAGAAATATGCATTAAAAAACACCAGGGAGAACCACAAAACTACAGAACTTGGGGAGAATGGAATTGGCACATAGGTATCATTTTTAGGGATATTAGTCACAACAACAGTAACAGCATTTTAAATAGAAACCCCCCCACAAAGTATGCAGTGAGGCAAGTTGCAAATACAACACTAACATATTATCACCTTATGAAGTTGACATGTTGAACTTGGTAGCAAACAGCTGCCTATTTACACAACTGCAGCAGATGTAAGGAACATTAGCACTCATTTAGAGTCTTCCATCTGTTGAATGTAATCCAATATGTGCTCTCTTTTTGCTCTGTTTTGGTCTCCTGAGGGAAATATTAGGCTCTTAAGCAGCTAAATGCTTCACTATGTTTACAAGCCAGTCGCTGACACAGCCAGTCTGCTGTTTGGTGCTGAGAAGGTAGAGTACCATAGGGGTTATAGCAGTTTTTTGGGTTGAAAAGCACGGTTTAGTGAGAGCTGTGAGACTCAACTGAGTTGTAAAACCAAAACAATTATCTTTCTGAGGCTCAAAAGCTTCGTAGAGTTAAGAAACTTCATCAATCTATTACCTATGTCACTATGAGCAACAACTTTGACACTAGAAAAGAGTCATTTAACCCATTGTTTATAAAAAAAAAATATTGATGCAGCTTCAAACATTTCTGGGCCTGTGCTCTTTGTTTGGTTCTGAACTTTTTTACTGTGGATAAATGGCAGTTTCTGGAGATCTACTGCAACTGAGATTGATAACTGAACTTTTAAATATCAAGACAAAGCATCTGCTTTTAGTTTCAGTCCTTCAGAATGAATGAATAAAATCTTCCATTAGCCTGCTTTTTAGAGCCGCTGCTTTCTACCAACATCCAAAAAGAAATCTATTGTATGAGATATCAATTTGTACACCTACAGTGGCCTCGATAGACCAGACAGCAATGCAGCCACAAGAAACACTGTGCAGGTTATTCTGGGAAACATATCAAACGACTGACTGAGGTAGGAGTAGAGGAGACAGGTTGAAGGAAAGAAGGTGCAGCAAAAATGTGAAATATAATGCTTAACTTGAAAAACAATGAACATCACAGATTAGTGCTGGATGCTATAAGAGTTTGAGAGTGAGCACGTTTTTAAAGCAATCTCTCTCTCTCTCTATTTTTCTCATGAGAGTTTATCTATTAGCCTTGCATCACCTCAGCAGCTGACCTGATTTCTCACACTGTAAAACTGAGAGGCTTCTCTCTTTACTTCTCTCGCCATCTCATAGAGACACTGTGAGTAATCCTGCCTCCATGTCTCTCCGTCTCACCTAATCCCACCTTCAGGTTCACACTCCATTTCTTTATCCCTAGTCGTCTATCCAGTGGCAGAGAGGACATGTGGTTCACTGTGTTCACAGCTTCTTCTAGGCCCTCATTAAGACTCCTCACTGCCGTGTGATTGGTCATATGTTGGCCACTAATGATGCTGTGTCCACTGCATTAATTACTGGCCATAACACAGGGGGGGCTACCAAAGGCAGAGTATGAACGGATAGGAACTTACTTTGAAACTAGGGATTAGGGATATGGTATAGTTTTGTCCTCCATGTGTAGATGCGTGCACATACACCAGAGGATGAAGCCTACTTAACTTTTCCTTTTCGTGTGGTTAACGTTTTAGTTTTTTAGTGAAATGTCTCGACAAATATTAGATAGGTAGCCTTAGATGCATTCTGGTGTAGATATGCTGTAAATAGTCCGAATGCCTTCGGTGAACCTCTGTCTTTTCATTAGTTTCCAGTTATCTAGTAAAGCATCTCAGCATCTGCTGGCACAACATTTTGTACTGACGTTCATCGTTCCCAGATCCTAATGACTTAAGTGAATCCTTGAATTTCCCTTCTAGTGCTAGCAGCTGTTTAATACGTGTTTTTGAGTGAAATATCACAACAACCTATTCTATTGCATGGATCGTCATGAAACTTGGTGCAGACATTCATGTCCACCTCAGAAAGAAACGTAATAACTGGTGTTAACTTTTTGTTGCAGATAGTAAATGTTTGCATGATAAGTAACATGGTTAGCAGTACATCAGCACATTAGCATTGTCATTGTGGATCTTTGCATGCTGATGTTAGCATTTTGCTCCAAGTTAAAACGAATTCTTCCATAAATGTATTCATTCATCAACTCTTCCGGGCCCACTCTTTAGAAAACAGGCACAGCATTTGAAGAGAAGGTGTTTCATGACATGAAATGGGCAGGATGCTTCCACATTAAAGGTTGCCTAATCTTAAGTAACCTTTAGTAAAAGGAAAAGGGCATTAAAACGTGTCAAATTAGAAAGGATTCAATTGACTGAATACAGTGTGAGCAATATACTCCCTCTTTGATCTGCAGAGAATCATTTGTTCTCATTGATTGTGTACATAAGAGTCCAAACTGAAACCAGTGAAACAATATTGGACCTCAGTCCTGTTTGACTAAAGCTTAACCTCACAGACAACAGATTCATTCAAAGGTTTCACACAACCAGAGACACCACAAATCAAAGTGATTGCAAATACAAGTGGAGTACAGTAAAAAAAAAAAAAAAACACGCTTTGAATGAATCACAGAGTTACTGATTTGCTAGTTATACACACAAATGACAGGCTGCTTTTGTCACAGTTGTGCTGATGAATAAGATTATTTTCTTCCTCAGAAACTATGATTCAGTCCTCAAATAAACAACAAAACCCAGAAATGTTTCATTCAAAGACCAATGAAGTCCTTGTTTGATCAAAGTCGAAAAAAAACATCAGTCTCCTGTCATCATGGCGCCCTCGTCGACCCGACTGCCAGTCCCATTTTAAAAAATCATAGATGGAGTAACTTGTGTACTGTACAAAAACACAGTTGTATCCTTTCAGCTGTGGCATTTGATTCATTTTCATTGAACATAATGTTTGGTCATGAGTACAAAAAACCTCTGCCAGACTTTTGGTTTTTATAAATGAGGCTGCTGATCTCTCACTGCGTTTCAAACTCAATTTGTAGAGATTTTCCAGACGGATAAGTAACTCTTGAAATTCATTAGAGAAGCTGGCCTCAAACTTGACTGTGAACTGGAGCACATACTCACATACAGAGGCACTTTCCTCCTGCTCAGCTCCATCTGCACAGCGACTGCAGGCAAACACGGACATTAAACAGACAGTTAAGAAACAAAAGGGAAAGTCTCCGTGGAGCCATGTGACTCCTCATTACATCTTTGGTTGTTTTGGTTATTCCGCCTGCTCCTCTGATCCTGAAGAGATTATCAAACCATATCTGTGCCAAACAGGGTGTCTCTGATGAGACAGGATCATCTTTTGATCTCGAGTATGCGAATAATGATTTTAATGATACTTTCTACCTCGCTGTGTGTATTAGAGACAGTACCAAAACACCAAATATGCCCAAATAATGATGATATGCATGCAGTGTGTGTGCGTGTGTGTGTGTGTGTTAAAGTAGGAAATCGATTGAGTTTGAGTGCAGCAGGATTCAGATCTGTTCTTTATCAGTGGTCACTTTCCTAAACTGGACACAACAGCCATAAACCCAGAAACTCATCATATATTTATATAAATTATAGATTTAATAACTCCCAAATGTTACACTGAGCAAAGGTAAAGCATGAACAAACCCATTGGAAAGACTGCTCATCATATCTGCTGTATTAATGACACTGTATTGCACATTAATTATTAAACACCACAAACAACAGTCTGACGTTTATGTGGCTTTTCCAAATGACTCAAATGAATTCAAATAATAATTTCATGTTGACCTATTTAGCTGCAGAATACATTTGAGGCTTTTAACAGTGCTGTGTTTCACCATTGTAACAGGGCTGACATATTAGCAAAGCTTGGAAAACATCATTGGAAACAGACACGCTGAAGAAAGTCAACAGCTGGTAGAAAGGGCTGTTAAACATTATTCATGCACCTACCTTGACAGGAGTCCAAACTCCGACAGAAGAAAGCTGACAGTCCGCTTAAATTCAGCACACACACGCACACGCGAAAAGAAACACCTAACTCATCCTCCTACAGCTAACTGCTAATTCAAGTGTCGGTGTTAAAGCTACAAGTTGAGAGAAATGGCGTTCAGTCGGTGCAGCCGCTGTTTCCAGTCTGAGCTGCAGCCTCCACTGACACAGCATCCTCCTCTCTGTCACTGTTGATGCTTTCTGTCTTCCGTCTGGTGAAATGCAAATTCCTCCTTATGTATGTGAAAGTTAACTGTTTCTTTGAGGTTACAGCGACCTCTAATGGAAGGCGATAAACCAGTGAATAGGGCGATAGGACCTGCGTGTATCACATGCAGTGGAGACCGTTTGAACACAATGATTAGCCATTTTCAATGTTACAAAGGTTTATTTTTATCTGCTTATAAAACATTTGTCAAAGGCCAAATATTATGAAAACACAAAGCAGACATTCACTGTGAAATCATTCAAACGCATACCACGTTTACAACTGAAAGCGTAATTAACAAGACTTCCAATAAAAACACTTTACATTCACACGCATTCACACACACACACAGACACACTCTTCATACAATAACTGCATGTTCTTTGCTGCCTGTCGTGTTTTCAGTCACGCTGAGTTAAAACACCAGAGTGACACCATGAGTTTTGTCAGTCTCTCAAAATCTGTAGGACACCAAAATGTTCCCGCTTGGTGTCTGTGACATGTATTCATGTCGGGAAATTTGAGTCGGATGTTTCAAAAAGAGGTTTTAGAGTTGGAAAGGCACCAGTCTAAAAGCAGTTGTAGCTCCGAGGAGCCTCAGGTGGCTTGAAGCTGCTGTCTTGAGGTACTCGCTTCTCCTTGACCCAGCCCATTAGACCTGCTGATGCCAGAGCAGGGCACCTCCTTCCTGGGGATGGAGGAGGCGAACATTGTGTCCAACATGCCCAGCACCTCCAGGAGGTCCTTCTGGTAGTCGATCTCTCTCTCAACCAGGTCCTGCAGACGCAGCAGCTGGCGATCCACGACTGGTGACTGGCCGACTACTGACCGATAGATGTCCAGGATCATCTCAGCTGTTGTTACTAGGACAGGAGCAAACCTGGGGTCAACCAAGTTCCTGAAGAAGAAATGGAAAAAGGTTTAAGTTTTTATCCTGCTAAATATTTTTGCACCATTTTATGTACAGGCACATCATGTCTATGCTAAAGTCTACTTAGGTAGTGAAGTGTCGTACCCGATAAGAAAGTTGAGCAAGCGAGAGAGACTTTGTTCATCTCTTCCTGCCAGAGCATTCTTCAATGTTCCTCTTCGATCCAGCTCCTTTATAACAGCTACTGTGATCTCTGGCTTTCTCCGTCTTATCCATGTCTAGAATCAAAATGTAATATACTTTATTAATAAAAGTAAAATCATAACACCCTTTTGAACCTCAAGAAATATGACTGATTTCTCCTTGTTGCTAAGGTTATATATACATATGAAATGTCTACCTCCAGAGCTGTATCCAAAGCCTTCGATACGTTAAATTTCTTGAGCTGCTTGTCATATTTGGCCAAATGCTGTTTGACTGGCTTACTGACGAGAAAATCATCCTGAAAAAAAAGATGGTGAGATAGTTAGAAATAGGATGACAGCCTCATTGTTGTGACTGTAAAAATTAGTCTTATACTGTGTTTCAAATAATAAATCATATCAATCATACATGAGTTCCTACTGCTGACATGTTCTGCTTTTCACTTCTCTTATATGACTTTGTTACTAAAGATGGGTAAGGTAACGTCCACGTTAATGTGTAAATAGGAGAAGTCTAGAGCAAGGGTCAGGGTCAGATCAGAGAGATTACATTTAAATTGGGGAAATGATAAGTATTAAAAGGAAATTAAGAAGACTTAAGATGCCATCTGTATCTTATAACACTCATAAGCCTCATATAATAAGTTAGTGTGCAGCAATAAAAAGGAATTAGCTATTATCAGAGAGTTTGGAGAGTTATTATCAGAGAGTTTCAGACTTGACTTCAGCTACTGTATGTTACTAAATGTACATACCTGTTTAGGGACATAGTTCTTCCCCTTCACAAAAACACGATATGATGGTTTCCGCCTCTGTTGGCCGGAGGTTTCCTTCGACTCTTCAAGGCTTTTCCTGTGTTTGACACTCAGAATACCATTGGTCATACCCACGACGATGGACTCATCATCAGGCTGAGGAGAAAGACACATTCTAGTTTTAGAGTCAAGAACTCAGGCTCTCTTTTGTTACATAGCTCTTAAATATATGAATATTTATTTGACTTTTTGGCATGGACCTTGGCTTTAGTCTGTGGTGGTTACTGACAAACTAAATCCAAAAGAACAAAGTAAAAAAAAAATGCCTCGTCAGTTCACTCTCTGAGGTTGCACATTGTGTTCTGGAAACCCTACACCCTCATGCCAACACTAAGAGGAGAGGATGTACCGTTTCATCTCATTTCGATTGAGATTTCTGGCAACACTAGACATTTCTGTCGGCTGGTGCAGAAACTGAATCTATCACTTTGCGGTCTCAGAATGGGTCTCTCAAACGTGACTCCCTCTGAGGGGGCATCTCAGACACAAGCTACCATCAGCTTAATCAGAGTTTATCCCGTCTTTGGTGACTGTAATCAACTAATCATACATTTTTCCTTCACTTGTTTGGATACACTTTTCTATATTTAATTCACCTTCAAACATGAAAAACTAACAATAAAACATGATCAATGTAATTTCTTACAGCTAAACCCAGACTGAGGATGGAGGCTGCATAGTCAAAGTTGTGGACCACTTTATAGTTGGTTGTGTTGTACACCTTCACATGCCTGAAAGACAAACAGGAGTTCTGTGTTAGATAAGGTTCATAACAAATACAGCTGCCTTTTCCTTTGCCTGCTGTGTCAGACATGCATACTGTACATACACCTGTCCCCGTACCTGTCCAAAGAAGCTGACAGTAGTCTCTGTCCATTGCTGCCGAGAGACAAACAGGTGACAGTTTTGTGATGGTTCTTCAATGACACCAGAGGCTGCCCTCCTTTTAGCAGATCCCACACTTTCACGTAGCGACCACCTAAAGAAAGGGATAGAGAAACTTTTTAAATGCACTGGATAAACCTCTGTACATATAATGTAGTTATGTCTTGCACAACAACCCATTTCCACTTGAACAAGGCTGACTTAATTTTCTGAACACCCTGACTGAACTTGATGATTATGCTGCTAGCTACCTGCAGAGACTAAAAGTCCCTCAGAAGGATAGAGAAGCAGATTCTCCACTGGATGGCCGTGGTCCATGGTCATCACACTCTTATCCAATCTGGCATCAAACATTTTCAACGTGTGGTCATAAGATCCTAGGAAAGAAAAAACAAAAGTGAGTGTTAGGAAATAAAACAGCAGTCAAAAGCCAAAAGTTGGGAGAAACTGGCTGTTCCTGTTAAACTGGTTTAAAAAAAAAAGACACTGTGACAGATGAAGTCCATCATATAGTGTCTACCTGCTAAAAAACATGTCAAAATATATAGATAATTCTGTATGAACCGAAACACCAATTTCCTGCCCTCCCTTTAACTTTTCCTTCACATACTAAAAAAAAAAAAAAAAAAAAAAAGTAGCTTCCATCTCACCAGTAATGAAGAAATCTCTGTTGAGTTTGCTTGTGACACCACAGCGAATGTAATCTGTGTGTTCTTGGTAGGTGTTGAGCTCAGTGGCATTTGGGACATCCCAAAGTCGACAGGTGTAGTCATCCGAACCTGTGAGGATCTGGTAACCGTCTGAGGTGAAGTCTGTGACGTGGACAGCCCTGAGCAGAAGGAAAATGAAAAGCACATCAGTTCACTTTCACGGCTGGACGTTTATAAATCAGTGACGCAGTTTACTGGTTGTCAGAATGCTTGAGATCATCATGAAATTCAGTCGATGGATCACTCAAGAAATCATCATTCAACCTTTATAACACAAGAACTCTACAAGACACAATCAGCTAGTCAAAAGCCTTTTGTGTGCCTGAACAGCTTAGAGTGATGGGTGGATGTGCTTTTTGGTTTTCATACTGTAAATATGAAAACAATATTATGCTGATAGTGATCCATGCAGTGTGTGGACTTTTTAAGCTGTCAGGGACTGGTTCTGCCATTTTATTGAAGATTTGAAAACTCAAATTGTATTATGCGGTAGGAATTAGGCTACAAGTCAGTAAGCTCAATAAAATTGTCGCATTTTTAATCTTATCACAGGATTATTGATCTGCCTTGAATCCTTTAAGTATTCTGTATTGAAAACTACCCCTACAGGCCAGAAATCCTTACTTGAGCATGAAAAAAAACAAAATTGTACTTGATGGAGTGGACAGAGGACATGTTCTCACCCCACGAGCCACATGTGACACATTTCCCTTCCACAGGGACTCCACCTAACTTTTCCTTAAAATGTAGCAGGATTCATCCTCTTTTTACTCTGAACCGCACATCTAAAACACTATCAGACAGTGACATGTGGGATACTTACTTTGTGTGCCCTTTGAACATCCTGAGTGCCACCTTGCCGCTGACATCAAACAGCCGGACCACAGAGTCCTCACATCCCGCAACAAGCAGCTGACCATCTGACCGGAACCTCCCACTGTATGCAGTGTCTTTAAACCGTGTAAATGTCTTCACAGGCTCTTGGGAGAACGGCCCGTAAATGTGGACCTGTAGACAAAAAAAACAGTGTTAGAATGCCAAGAAATCTCAAGCAAATGTTGTACACTCAGTACTTTATTTAGATTTCTGATTTCTAAACACAATTAAGCTGAATTCATAGAGCAGAAGCCAACATACTCTTGTGAATGCTGTCACAGCAAAGTTATGCGGAGCCACTGGGGAGAAGTCTATGTTTGTGATTGCTCCAAATTCTTTTATCTGGACCGGAGCCTGTGAGGAGTGAAACAAAGATGCATTATTAAGATTAAGAAACAAAACTACGGATAAACTTTTCTTGCTCCAATAATATTAAAGACAGGTTATAGTACAACAGACTCACCTTGTAGTTTTTCCAGTACAATGTGTCTTGTGTGACTTTCTCTCCAAGTTTTGGATAGACTTGGATTTTCGTAGGTTTAAATGAAGCCATTTCTGTGCTGATCACGGAAATACTCTTAGTCTAGTGAGATACAGAAAAAAAACATGGATGTTAACATATAACAAGGGCGGTTAGTTAACCTCTAAAACTGCCACTGACCTGCTTGTCAGTACTTTTATTCAAACTCATGCTGTGCTGCCCAACAACGTTGAAAACCCACAAAATAGTATTTTAAATCTAGTGGAGATGCAAAAGTTTATAAAGATATCAAACATGTCAGGCTGAATCTGAAGGGATTTGAATGAAATGACGCGCCATACATCTATAATACTTTAATCTGATAAATTGGTGCAGCCATAAAAAACACAGTCTGATAGTATGGTGATAATTTCACTCCGTGTAAACGAGCTGTAGCTTCAACAAAGAACTGGAACGAGCTTAGACAAAACATGATACTGTCAGACAGGGTGAACTAAGGTGTTGTTTACAATCTTAAGGCTGGTTAAGGGAAATTAAACGTGGTAAACCGGACTGTTAGGACTTAATTAGATTCGCCAAAATTGTATTAACATGAACACAACAAGCAAAAAATGAAGGCAATAAAGTTCACACTGACACGTTTCACCAAACAGCATCACGTCCCATTAAACTGAGCGACTCTTGAAGGCTAAGCTAACGAGTTCACTGTTTCGAGGCAGCTGGTTTCTCGGTGAGTGAGACTAAAATACAGTTTTTGAAAAAATATATGTCTACAGTCACTATTTTCTTGATGGATAAAACCACACTTAATGTTGCTGGTCTGAAAACAAAAGCGGATAATTAGACGGATACCTGAGCCAACGTGCTCAGTGCAGCACGCTGCGCTTCAGCCGGCTAAAATACATTCAGGTTATTCTCACCTTTGGCAGAAAACGTCCAGGAGCGAAGACGTATTTATTTATTTTTTTAATATGACGTGTAGAAATTAGATGACACTGATGTTAGTTTTCCAAGTAAACCAAAAGTTTCTCATTTTAAGGAGTTATCACGTTGCCTCTCGAGGCACTGGAGGACGCCATGATTACAAACGTGACCACTTCCGTCATGAATAAAGGCATATCTTTATTGTTCACAGTTTACTCAAACGCTTTCCCCATATTTTGAATATTTTTTTAAATGGCACCGAAAATGTCCCTAGTGTTTTAATTTTAAACAGGCCTACGGATTAACAATAAATAAATGTAATTAAACAATTGTCATTTTCAAACTAAATATATTATATATTTTCAGTGGGATCTGAAATGAATCTTTTTTTTTCTTTTTTTTTTTTTTTTTACTGATTTTACCTCTTAAGATTATGATGTTTAATGTCTTAAATCGTATTTTTATTATTAAAAATAAAAAACTGCGGCCACATCCGGAAAATTATCGATCTCACTGCGTCACTTCCGGCCTTCACTCTTTTTCTCCGATCCTGTACCGTCTGTGTGGCCCGCGTGTTTACACACTCCCAGGTCAGTTCACCTCTCTGTAGCCTTTTAAGCTCCCTCAGCCTCATATAATGTTTACTCTGAAAAGAAGGAACAGTTCCCTGTGCCACACTGCTTGTTAAAATGCGACGAAAAGGTGAATTATACTTGAATGTCAGCATGAATTTGAAGAGGCCCAAGCGAGCTGTTTAGCTTGGCTCGCTAACTAGCCGGCAGTTGTCATATATTCATAATAAGTGTGCTTAAGTTTCCCAGTCTCAAGGCTGAAAGATCAAACATGAGCTTACATCACACTTTCTCAGTTTTGCTATAAAAATGAGCTGTTACTGGTTCACCTAAGTCATTTCTCCTTGCTTTGGGGAACGTTCCCAGCCCAACTAGGAACTGGGGCATTAACTTGACCGCCTACATGCTACCTACATGACACATGCATGACTAAAATGTATGCAGCTATTCTTGGGCTTAATGGACAGCTGGGCATTCTTGTTAATTTGTTGTGCCAAACGGTAAAACTACATGGAGGGAGATTTAGGGGAGTTTTGGGTTTGACACTTCTAGAGAACTGTTCACACATTATGTGCTAATAGTCACTAACTAATAGTCACACTTGTGAAATATATAATACATTAAACTTATTAATCTTTCCCCGGTTCTCATCTCAAGACCAGACTGTTAATGTACAATGACACGAGTGTAATGATTTCACATGTCAAGTGAGCTTTTGTTTTGTACAAATAACTGAAATTATGTGAGCGGGTATTAATGTTATTAATGATTCTCCTGTGTCTTGTGTCAGATGAAGGAGTCGATAATGAACCAGGAGAAGCTTGCCAAACTGCAGGCGCAGGTCCGCATAGGCGGCAAAGTGAGTTGAAGTACATACTAGCAAATGACTTGGGAGTAAATGTTTTATTAATAATATAATAATAATGTATTAATAATATACATTATTCTTCATTGTTGTGCACTGTAGGGATCAGCCCGCAGGAAGAAGAAGGTGGTGCACAGAACAGCTACAGCAGATGACAAGAAGCTGCAGTTCTCCCTCAAGAAACTGGGAGTCAACAACATCTCTGGCATCGAGGAGGTATAACGAATTCTTTCTGAAATGCACAGCGATAAGTAAACATAGGCCTTCTCCATGACACTGATGCTCACTGAGGTTCTCCATTTTATAAAAGAGTAATAAATATACCATGATACAGGAAATTAAATCTGACATAAATGGGACTGAAATTAATGGAGAAAAAAAACAGATTCTCATCACATAAATCTCCTTAATTGCTGTATTTTACAAACAATTAGTTAAATAAATAATTGGCAAAGAAAAGATGGCAATATAAGTGTATGTTATGATGGTTCAGTTGATCATCGTGGTAAATTTAATTACAGTCCAAAGGAAGTCCTTTTGTCTCTTTGCTTATCGCTTACAAGGATTGGTCCAAATGTAATTGGACTTTAAAAGAGCATGTTTTTAAAGTGAATGTTTTTAATCTATTCACTGTTTGACAAAGTCTTACCAGCTATTTTTTCGTCCTCTTTGACAATTCCTTTTATCTTCTACTCTAGGTGAACATGTTCACAAACCAGGGAACAGTGATCCACTTCAATAACCCAAAGGTTCAGGCCTCCTTGGCAGCCAACACTTTTACAATCACAGGGCACGCTGAGAACAAGCAGCTCACAGAGATGCTCCCAGGAATCTTAAACCAGCTGGGAGCCGACAGTCTTACCAGCCTCAGGAGATTAGCAGAGACCCTGCCCAAACCAGGTACCTACAACACTAATCTGTTCATATGTATCAGTAGTTTTGTGTGCTCTTTATAACATGCTATTTTTTTCTTCTTCCTTCTCATAGCCGGAGACAACAAAGCCCCCATGGTTGCTGCTGAGGAGGAGGACGATGAGGTTCCAGGTAAGTACATTTGCACACCCTTTTTTAAAACAAAGATTTGCATTAAGGCTGCAGTGTACTGTGGCATCAATATAACCACATTAGTAACAGTTCAGAACAAGCTGTACTAGATGTTTGTCTTATTGTATGGAACATGTATAATCGTATTAGAACTTAAAAGAACTTATGGATTAATTTAGGAGGTTTATTTTTGATTCTATTCGTATCTAGTCACGTTTTATTTGTAGGCCAAATAAATCTTATGCTTATTGAGATATTTTCCTATCTTTATCTGCCCCTTACACTTCTTTACCCTTCTGTCTCTGTTTTTAGATCTTGTTGAAAACTTTGACGAGGCTTCAAAGGACGAGGCAAACTAACTAACATCAATGAAAATTTCAACGCTCCTTCTAACTCACCGTACTTTGACAGCAGCATTTTGTAATTGTTAATCTATGTGGCTCTACGGCTACAAACAAAAGTTGCTTTTTAATTGTGACCTCGACAATTGGGCTAAAATGAGTAAAAATACTACTTTTTATGGCAACTGTTACCTACCCTTTGTTTGATTTGCCTCGTTCAGTACAAGTGAAACTATTTAATTCAGTGGAACGTGCAAACCTTTCTCTTTCTAGCGCTGCCTCTCCTGCATTGTGATTGCCACACATCAAAAATGTATTGATGGAACTGATGTAATAAAGATTACATTTAAATGTATCAATTTGTTTTTTTTGTTTTTTTTTAACGTTCCACCTGTTCTTTGCAAATTTTAATGAAAAGGCATGTTTACTTTGATTTTATTACATTGAAACTCGTGGTCCCAGTTTTCTAAATTCTTACAGACGATTTGTTTATGGAAATCATTCCTAAAAGGAATATAACAGAAAATATTGAGTTTGTTATCACTGACTGTGCAGCAATAGCAGAGGCCTACACTTGGGCACAGCAGCTCTGCTTTTTGCAAGTAGATACAAGACACTTACAGACACTTAACTCTTATTTACATACTGTATATCAAATATTACATGTGTAAGAATGTTCAGAATGGCAGTATCTGTGGGTTTCATGCATAAAATGGTCCAAAAAGGTTTTCTGAATCAGGACCACAAAAGAAGCCATATACACAGAGATACTCTGTACACAGTATATGCCATTAATTAAATGTGTTTTTGTAGGGTGGAATGTGAGACTGCCTTTGAGCCCATTTTTGGGCGGCCTTGATGTTGTTTCCCATTTGTTATCTGGACCGAAGTGACCTCAGTGTTTGTCATGATGATAATGTGTGAACTAAAACCGCAAGTAATGTGAATTATGTGGGATTTTGTGGTCTTGATCAAATTCATCTGACTTAATGGAGAAAAATATGTTATGTGACTCAAAGGGATCTTTGGTAACAATTCTTTTAGTCCACCTACAGATAGTTTTTTTTTTTCTGTAGATAACAGATTCTCTAAAGATCATCATCGTCACGATTCATGGACATATCCTAACTCAACATCTTTTATGCCTAAATCTAACCATGACAACAGTGGTGTCATAACAGAAAATGGTTAATTGGATCTCACCCAGTAAGTTTTGAAATGAAAAAGAAATACAAAACATACCAAAATATCATTCACCCAGTCTTTGAATTTCAAAATTCAAATCACTTTGAATAACTTTTGAGACTTGTTTCAGAGACTCATTTCAGTGAACATGGGAGTGCTTCATGAAAACATTTTGCTAAATTGAAGCTGAATAATTACAGGATATAAACACACATGAACACAATCAAATTGGAAGCTCAGTGGTAGAAAAATATATTTAATATGCTTACCACCATTGTAGCATTGACAATCCACATGTAGTATCTGTAAGACACATTATGTCCCTCATACATAGATCAACTTGTATATTTACCTGCCCTGCATTCATTTGTATGACTACGATAATTTATTTGAATGTGAACATTTCAAATGGCTGGACCTTTTGTATACATAGATTATTATCAATAATGCACCACAGTGACTGTAGTTAAATAAATACACACAGGGTGTCAGAGGTTATTCAAGAATAACGCTATTTAATATTTAAGGAACTGAAAGCTGAAGCTGAAACCATCTATTTCTGTTCAAGTGACCTAATGGTTTCGAAGAATGTTAAGCCTCAGTTATGTGTTAAAATATACATGTCATAGTTTAGAAGGTAGATTAAATATATAGTCTTAATGTACTCACCTTCCAAATTTTTGAAAGGACAAAGAAGGATTAAAACACCAAATAACATTCCAGCCTTGCCCTTTAGCAAGGCATTGTTTACTATGGAAGTACTTCATATACAGATTAACATGACTGATCAGTATCAGATGGTTTACATGACATTTGGCAGAAAAAATGGATTGTCCCCACACATGACTGAAGTCATGGACAGGAAAAATAGTGCCTCTGTGAAGCTTTGCGCGTTAGGCTCTCAAACATTCGCAGAATTAAAGGTCCTCATAATGATGGTATGATTTTTTTTTTTTTTAGGGTTTTTTTTTTAGGGTTTTTTTTTTCAGGCTTGTTTATCAGATATGCCAGATGTAATATTTCAGCTTAAAGGCTAAGGGCAACCCCCACCCCACTGCATGATGCACACCCACACCCACACACTTCTTATCATCTATCAGTCCCATTCGAAACTCAGACACTATCTATTCACGAATTTGACATGCAAAACGGTATCGAGGAAATTCACTACTGCGCTTTCAGCCTCCAGAGGTGTCATGATGGTAATGACGATGCATGCTGTATATAAAAATGATGCTCAGTGGACAGTTTGAGCATACAATCATCAGGATTGCAACGAGTGAACTTCTGCTCTTGATTTTTTCATAGCATCACTTCATCCAAATGGTAAGAAACAACTACTGGGAGTCAATGCAAGGAGTTAGATGCTTGAATAGATGACAGAATAGGGAGTAAATTACAAACTTTTTCTATTTTGGTAATTTTTACATGATCAGAAACATCTGCCAGTTCAAATGTACCAAGGACAGATTTTATTTTGCTTCTTATTTGAAGATGAAATATATAATATTCACTAGCAAATCCAGAGTTTTAATGCAAATAATGATTCATTTTCTTGTGTTTTCATACATTCATTCAGAGGACTTTGTGGATATTTGGGCTTCTGTTCATCAGCCTCACAGAAGCACATGGACTCGAAGACTTTCCAAAAAACTGCAAGTCTTAAAATATATTTTTTTCTACTAATACTAATACTAATTCTTCCACATCTTGATCGACAATGCTTTTGTACATGTGTATGTCTCTATGTGGACTAACGTGTGTACCTGTCTGTTTGCATGTTTGTGTAGTTGTGGTGGCAAAAAAGGGTGATAAAAATCCAGTCACACTGCCCTGCACTACAGAGACCGATGGACCAGTCACATGGAGGTTTGACAATGATGAGGTTGATATCGAGGACAACATCCAGACGAATGGTAAAAACCTGGACGTGTCTGGAGTAGATGATATCATGCTGGGAGAATACAGCTGCTGGAGAGGAAATCAGATATTATCATCAACCCATCTGCTGATGGAGATTGTTGAAGGCGAGAAGTTTGGTAAGATATTTTAATAATTTTTAATATTTAATAATTTATCTATTTTAAAGAAAATTTATTCTACTGTTTGTACACTATATATGGTGGGAACCTTTCAAATAGGTAAGTCTTGAAAACTCCTCGCATGTCTGCCTGGGTCTAATATTTCTCTCTTTAAAGGACAACACTCAAAGTTAACACATACTAACCGATCTGTGATGGAACATTAATGTCCCACGTTTAGTTATATTTTTTCCAATATCTTTTGGAGTGAAAAAAATCCAAACTTGCTTAATTAAAACTTGTACTCACCCACATCATGTATCTTTATAGATTCTCTCATCAAATGCCGGGCAAAGTCTTATGATTGTAAATTCACCTGCAAGTGGATGAACAATAGATACACAGCAGTGCGCCTTGGACTAGGACCTGACTGGTATGGGGAAAAAAATCAGTAAAGAGGCCAAAATTATCTGCATAATGGGGTATAAAGTTTCAATTTTACTGTTTTTCTCTGTAGCAGGGAAGGTGGGAAGTCATGTCACTGGGTCAGCAGTGATGGTGTTTGGCAGGACGGGGGATTCCAGTTTGAGTTGTCCCACACCCTCTCACCCTACACCGAGGAAAGCACCAAGCTTGAACTCACCGCTGAGGCCATCAGTGACCATCATTTCATCAGGAAAACTGGGAGATTTTATCTCAGAGACATTGGTAAGTGGAGTGAAACTGAGCTACATTAAATGCATTCAACAAAAGATTATCAAGATTCAAACACTAGACAGCATCTTTTGCAAAATGACTTCACAAAGCCCCAAAAATAAATATGAGGAAATTAAATTATTTGGAAACTTGAAAGATAAAATCAGTGAATCCTTTTTGTAAATACATTTAATTATTTCTGCCAAATATTTGTTAATTTACATATATACTATAATCATTCCTCACTGATACTGATATTTTTATTTTCTTTTTAAATATTTTTACTGTCCTTTTTCTTCTGTCCAGTTCAACCCGATAGTCCCCAGATTGTCAAGTGTCAGGAGGTGGATCAGGATCTGAACGTGACTATTGATCCACCGGCCAGCTGGTCGACTCCTCACAGCTTCTTCAGTCTGGCGCACGAGATTGAATACATGTTGAAAGACGATGGCGAGGTAAACACAAGCTTGCACTGAAACTAATTCTAAAGACCTCTCCATTTCTGTCATTCTGTCCATTGTATTTGGTTTTCTTACTTACTTTCTTACGACCTGTCTCACTTTAGACTAGACGTTCTCTCTCTGCTCTGATACCGAAGAGGATCAGCAAGCTGAGGGTTCGCTCCAGAGACTCTCTGGTGCAGTCTGCCTGGAGCCAGTGGACTCCTTGGAAAAATGTAACCTATTGATAATATTTAAAGCCAAAACTATCTGCTCCTGCTCTTTCTTTGTTCTAACAAGTCCTCTGACGTGTCTCTCACCAACTGTTTTATGTGTTTCGAGCTGTCACAGACTCACTCACCTGAAGCTCAGTTTTGTTTGATCAGTACTTTATTAATTAATTAATTTATTTATTTTATGACTCAATTTAAATTATTTATTTGTGTGTATATTTATTATTTATTTTACATCACACACACATAAAGTAAAGCTAACATCATCATGGACATACTGTGAAATGAGAAAATAATTTAAAGTCTTTCTTGATAGCAAAAGCACTACTTTTGGGGTCCTTGTGAGAACTAATGGATGTCCCTAGGAAATGCAGACACTAGACACTGTTATATCCCAATTACAACACAGACAAAAATATATTAATCACTTAGTCTTTCTCAGTTTTGTCTATTTGAGGATCCTTGACATCACATAGATCATCTCATATGAATCTCATCCAACTGGGGGAGTTCACCTCAGTCTGGCCTTTGCAAGGACATTGACACCTTGTTTCTTGTCACTGTTATTTCTGTAAATGTGTTGGCGTTTCTGTGTTTTTTGGTGGTTTGGTGCTGTGCAAAACAAGTGGCTATTAAAAGAGCTTTGTTCTTCCTTCTTTATATATGTTCCTTCTTTTTTTTTTCTCATGTCATGTTACAGTGACTGCAGTGTCAACCCACGTCTGTGCTTGATGTGGACAAATTATTAGAAACATTAGTCACTGGGTGTGTGAATATGAGTGTGTGTGTGTGAACTATATGTTCTTTGACTAGATTTAATTTATGAGGTCACTTATTATAAATACTGGAGCTTCTCTTGAAGAAGTAGTTTAAGAAAGAAAAGATATACAAAATATGATTGACAGAAACAAAACTAGATGCTGGGTCTTTGTAACCACTATACATCATATTATAATGGGTTTCTTTCATAATAATGTCTATTTATTTATTAGCTCTTTATATATTTTTTTTATTAACTGTTATATCAGCTGTTAGTTGATAATGAATGAATAGTACTGTAGTTTTTCCACCATTAATACTTTTTATTTCATTCAGTTCTTTCCCCTAGTTTAGGTAGTAAACCTTACAGTTACAGTCTGGCATCTATTAAATAGAACAATTCAACATTTCTTTTAAAGAAGAAGAGAGCAAAGACAGTAAAGGCTAACAATGAGACACTCTTTCTCAGTGACTGTCAGCTACAATTTAATGCTAATATATATTTAAAAATTTTTACATGTTAATATCACAATTATTCAGTGATAAGCTTGTGTGAACAATAAAGACCATCTAAGGCACCAAAGAGAAGCAAAAAGTAAAATGCAGCAAATGTTTATCATAGCTGCTTCTGCTTTCCCAGACAGATTTAGATAGAGAATATTAGATTATTAGATAGATTATAGTATCAGTTCCTAAAAAAACAAGAAACATTTGGCTTAGATTGTCCCTAAACTTAAAAATTAAATTAGCAAATGCTGACAGCTCATTAACAGAGAAAAGATTCTTTTCAAAGATACCAAACCTACCTGGCCCTGTGTGAAGAAGTTGTGATTTTACTTTTTCACGGCACTGTATACTCTAAGTTGTACATTCTCAAATGGACTGGTTGCACAGGCATAACATTTTGACATGTCATGGGAAACTGACAGGTATAGTAATGATAGCTGCATTTTACTTTGGCATGGTACTAGTAAACCAGCATGGCTGGTTAATGGAGACTTAATGGAATTGAGCTGACTATTAACTTTCAAGACAGTTTGACTTGACTTGTCTGTACGTGTAAACAATAAAATGAATGATGGCTGAATGCCATTTAGCAAATGTTCACGGTGTGGTGTCTCACACTCTGCTACACACACACTGCTACTCCCACTCTGATGCCAATAGACCTTAGGTAATATTGCTGTTGCTGCTAATGTCGTTAATCTGTCGTAACCACATCAAGAGTCAGAAGGGGGGAAGAGGCAGAGGCACATTTTAAATGTGACTACTTTTTATGTTTTGTTTTTATGTTTTTGACCCCCACTTTGGGAACCAGTGCCCTAGCCTGGCAGATGAATTCGACTTTGCAAAATACGCATGCGCACGAAAAGAAGCGCGGAAGTGGCGATTGCTAACCTGCTGCTGTGACAACACAGCTGCTACTTATGGACGAAAGACCAGTCTTACATGTACACAGCCACACTGAAGGCTCGTCTATGTAACGTTCGGGAGCTCTACAAATGTCCTGAAAATGGCAAAGGTTGTTCGGACTTTAGTTTTATACCTCTGGAGTGTTTTCGTGCAGCTCAGTGGCACGTCAGGTGAGAGTGGGTGGCGGAGGTGGATGCTAGTCAGCAGCTAACGAAGCTAACGTGGTCGGTGGGTGTAACACGCCGATGTAGTCACCACGATTATTCATGTGTGAACATGTACTGTGACATATGCCCTGTACATTTCCACTACATGACCGTGCTGTTACTCACATGCGTGAAATAAAATAGCCCCGTCTCTGTTTTAGGTCACGGGGTCAATGAACTGCTGTACTTCAGGGTGATCAGTCCAGAGGATATAGGGTATATCTTCAGTGCAGCTCCTGCTAAAGACTTCGGAGGAGATTTTGTTAGTACTCTTCCCCTCATCTGAATTTCATTTGTTTGTCTCAAACCTGATGTACCCCTTAATTTAACACACCCCTCTCCTCTCCTCTCCTCTCCTCTCCTCTCCTCTCCTTTGGTGCTCAGACATCATCTTATGATGAGATTTTTCTCGTGCCAGCAGACCCAGCAGATGGCTGCTCAGATCTGGAGGACAGAGAAATCATCCAGGGACAAGTAATCCTGGTGGAAAGGGGGTATGTGCACACACCTCAGCACATTTATAGCTGATAAATATGTAAGCTGTAGAGGATGTGAACACAAACCAGGTGTAGGAAACCGGGACGCTTTAAGCTCAAGTGTGGCACTGTATAGCTGCAAGTCGTGTGTTACCTCAGTCTGCAGTAACAAAGACGAACTTAACACCCTTAAGCAATAGCAGAAAACCATGTTTAACATTTGAGGGTCCACACAGTTTATCAGACCTGACTGCACAACTCCATGGGTGAGATACTACTTGGCACACACAAGATAATGACTTTGACATCTAGCCCTCAGTTGTAAAACCATTTGAACATAATTGTTGGCATAATTGCCGTCAGAGCAAGTACTGACTTTTCAGGAAATACCAGGAGAATGTGCCAGATGGTTTTCTTACATGCTACCATCTTGGTAGTCAGCATTAGAAACACTACAAGGAAAAACTACAGACCAAACGCTGTGTGGTGATCCTGATATGACCAGTTAGGGATTTTAAATCTCTAGTCCCAGCCCCTGGAACTGATCAGGGAGAAAAAAGGGAGAGTACCAGCTTTCCTGATTGAACACAATGTGGTTGGTGGTGTTTTTAGTGACTCTTGGTGAAACTTGATTGCTCAGCTTTCTCTGTGCCCTTTAGCTTCTCAAGTCATGTGAACGCTTATTCACCCAGGAAAATACTTCTAATATTGCAAAACCTAATATTTCTACTATTTTTCTCAGTATAATATGACCACATCTTTCTGTCAGGTGCTGTGTGTCTTTGAAGATTTGTGGCCTAACCATAATTTTCTGTGCTTTACTTTTTTTTTTTTTTTTACGACTTGGTTCTGTTAGCATTAAAATGTGTTTACATTTGAAGGGCTGATTCGATATAATGAACACTTGTCAATCTACGTCAAATCCCTGAGGAGTATTCAGATCAGGATTTAATATAATCCAAGAAATATAATCTTCTGAAATTATTTTAAAATGCAAGCCTGGGTGATCTTAATGAACCATCCATCTATCAGCATCAACTTCAACCAATCACAATACACCTTGTGAGTTGCTGTAACAAGTGAATTTCCCTGGTGTGCGATCATTAAAGTCTAATTTATCTTATCTTATCTAACGTAGTGAAATTCTTACTGAAGCCAGTCAGAAGAAGAGCAAAAACGTCTTTTCCAATGAGAAAGCCTCCAGTGGCGTTCTTTGCTCTTCTTTCAAGCTGCCTCACAAGAATAATGTAAAGACTCATGGAGAATTACCCTTTAATCACACTGGTGACTACCAGGTGTTTCACCATAATGCTGGCACATTTTAAAATGGTTTCTCCCCTTTTCTTTTTGTTTTTGTTTGCCCTCCAGAGGTTGCTCCTTTGTACAAAAGGCCCGACATGTAGAGGAAGCAGGAGGCAAAGCTGTTCTGATTGCTGATAATGCAGAGGACAATGACAGTCAGTACCTTGACATGATCACTGATGGCAGCACTGCCAAACCAAGCATACCTGCATTATTCCTGCTGGGGCGTGACGGGTAAGACATATACAGACACACAAACAATCCGTCTTATTTTCTTGGCTGTATTAATGCAGTACATATTTACATGAATGATTTCCCCTTTTTCATGTAATCTAGGATGATGATCAGACGATCTCTTCAGAGACAAGCACTGCCGTGGGCGGTCATTTCCATTCCTGTCAATGTTTCCTCTTTGGCTTCATTCCCACTCAAGCAGCCCCCGTGGACACTGTGGTAGAAATGACGCACACCCACAACTCCATGTACTTCCTCACTCAATAAACGCTCTTTCATCAGTTCGTATCCTGTTAGCAGTGAAGACACTCACAGGGAAATTCTTCCATGGTGGTTAAACAAATTCACATGCAGTAGTGGTGTACCAGTGATATTAACATACATTCACATGATTGAGAATGTGAGTCAGACCTTTTAGTCTGAATGATCTCTTTGGAAGAGCTGTTGGATGAGGTGAGGACAGACAAACTCAGCAAGAAACATGCGTGCTTAGTCTCAGTGATCTCAGCTGAAGTTGGTTAAATTAGTCAGTTTTTTGGAAGGTTATAAATTTTTCACTTGAGTAATCTCCGGAAAGTTCTGTACAGATGATATGTTGGTCACTAGTTGCTGTTTAAAATTTGATACGTCCATACAAACAGAAGCGCACTGTTTTTTTTTTTTTTGTCTTGTCTAGTAGTAAAAAGTTGTTGTGTAGTCCTCTGAGGGGGAAAAACCAGCCCATGACAACATATGCTATACGTCACTACAATACAGCGTACCAGGAACTAACGTCATGTCACTGTAGAAATGTTAATGCCTATTTGCATGAATGTAAACAGGGTGCCCAAAAGTGAACATTGTTTCTCTTATGGTTAATAAATATTCAATGATTTTTTTATATATATATATAAGACTATCATTTATTGCCTTCATGGGATGATCTATGCAACTTTGAAGACCGTATACAGATCTGTTGTCCTCTTGTGCCAGAAACCTAATCAGCCAGAGTGTTGTAAGTAGTATAACATATACATTAACTTTGTATTTATATCCACTTTTCAGTACATAAGAGCCTAAATCTGTCAAGAGCAGTTTGTGTACACAAAGTAAAGATAAGGAATAACAATACATGAAAATAGCTTTTAGTGAAAATGACATAAAACAAATCATGAACATATTATAAAAGACAAATCATTTAAAGATCTATTTTCCCTGCCCAGCCTAATGAAAGTCACTTTTATAAATATCAAAAGTAATATTTGGTTTTAAAGTTCCTTGTAAAGATGAAAGAAATAAAATAATTTAATTTAATAAGAGCCCCTTTAATTAATTTAAGTCCCCTTTAATTCTGTGCTAGAAATCCAAGTTGCTGCATTTTGCAAAGATGTTTTCATCTTCTAGCACCTTCAGAAATTAGCACTTGGTTTAGATGCTCAAATTAGTTGCTTTGTGTTTAGTCCGTCCTATTGATGGTAGTTTTCATCTTTTTTGCCAACACAATACATCTCTAGTTTGAGTCCATCTTAAGTCTGTATTCATCATGAACTGATTCTGTATTGATCCATGAAGCCTGTATGACTGAAGAAATATCAGAATATAATTAATAATCTAAATAAGGTAACAGACATAAAACTGCATGAGAGTGAACACAGTTGCTGTTAGGAGCTTCATACAACACCTGCCCTATTACTGTTATGGACCAAGAAGTCACTGGGCCTTAATGTTCCCCGATTTTTTTTTTTTTTTTTTTTTTTTTTTATTATAAACTGCATGTACAGTATTAGTGTCCTGGAAAGCATCACATATTGTTGGTGGTGTTCTTTGCTTACACCAAGCCAAATTTCTTATTTATATTTGCTGAAAGGCAGTCCAGAACAACTGTTTGAGATTCTTATGTCATTTATCAATTTTTTTTTTTTGTAAAAGTTTGAATCTTGAGGTTCATGTAGTATCCGAGGTTAACGCCAGCTGCTAGACATCAACACAAAAATAAAATCCTGCAATCCTTTTTAATACCTTTACAACAAACATTTCAATCATGTGTATGGATAAAGAATAAAACGTGAAGTACCTGAATTTAAGGTCTTCAAAAATGAAGATGACAAAAAATAGGCCTTTTATTTATTTATTTATTATTTATTCATACATGGATTTAAAGTAGAAACTCCTATCACAAAGGTTTATTAAGGCCTTTATATATTTTATTATTATTATTATTATTGTTGTTGTTGTTGTTGTTGTTGTTGTTGTTGTTGTTGTTGTTGTTATTGTTCTTGTTGTGGACTTGAAAGGCCACTGCATTATCTAATCTAACTCTTTGTAAAATCCACCCGCTTATCAAGAGAGGTGGTGCCACTGCACAATTTAACTCAACTCGATTTGTATGATCTACTACTTTTGCGCCCTAACTCGTCAGATTAATGGAAGATATCACCAAATCCCCCAAAACATTACAGCATGCACAACATAACCTCAGAAAACAGCATAAAAGCCAAAAGTGCGTGATGCGTGCGCTCAGCACGTTATCGCGTTTAGAAATGGGCGAAAATGCGCTTCAGCACCGGACAGCGACACTAATGAACCTGTATGTAGTTTAACTTCACTGCAAACACAATGGAAACATCAGGGATAAAATATAGTTTCCTTTACCTAATGCTTAGTACACCGAGGTGTCCACATGTCGCGTCAATCCGGAGAGATATCACCTGGATAAAGACTAGTGAGCATTCACACTCTGCCCACCAGTAACTCCCTGGCACACACCATTAGAGCTGAAATTCAAACTAATTAAACATTTCTTTTATCATATAGATTTGTCACGTTTATGCGGGTTGTCCTCGGCTTTAGTAGAAACTATAACATTTAACAACAGCATCTTTTTGAGTGTGGGAGCAGTTATAAGGACACCATCACTAAATTACTAATGACAGTAGCACCACCTTGTAAAATCCAGTGAAAGAAATATTCTAGATTATAGTGATGCATAAAAACTCTTTGATTGTAGCCAGAGAGAGAGAGAGAGAGGTGGCAAAAAAGTTGCAGGATGCAGTCCACTGGTTCTTGTTATTTCCATTAAGTTTTGGTGTTTTTCTTCTCATCACAGGAGCCGACTCTGAAGAAAAAAAGAAGTCACAGACAATTTTATCAGTGGATGAAAATCACAGTAGATAGATAGCAGGTTGGACATGTTAGTGAATGTTGTATGCCCCCCCCTTTACCTCCTCTTGCATCTCGGACACACTCTGCCCCACACTGTCCTCACCATGGCTTCTCTCAGGGTCGGGCTACCCCAGATATACACCGCCGGTGTGCACACAGCGTTGAAACGAGCCATGATGGCGAACAGATTAGTGGCCTCGTTTCTAAATGTCAGTCCTCCTCCTACCACAAACCTGATGATGATATTCACAAACGACGGGCACCACAGCACCAAGAAGCTTATGACAACAAAAATGATTATTCTTAATGACTCCCTTTTGCTGTCTTTCTCAGCACTGGGAGGGTCTCTTTCCACCTGGAATCTGGCAACAACGTACAGTTTAATAGTCATGACCACTTTGGTGAACAAAATTAGCTGAAAGAAGACGATGCTTAACACGTACAGCTGTATCGCTTTGGAAAGTGGCAACAAATTCCTGGCGAGCAAGTGAGCAAAATTATAAACCCAGCAGTAGATGTTGACGCCGATGACGAACGGTCTGGTTATGAAGCGGCTGTAGATGAATGGATGGCACACAGCAAAATAGCGATCAAACTGTGCGAACAAAAACGTCAATATATTAACCCCTAAAAGTGACGGTAACACATTATATGTCCCATTTCTGGACGGATATCCTTCCTGCACATCAAACAGGCCCAGATAATAAACCGAAAAGCCAACCAGCGTGTCACAAATACTGGTGTTCAGCATGAAAATAAATCTGTTTTGGAGCCTGAGCGCTTTGGTGGCCAAGATGCCAATGACTACTGTTCCTGCTACCAGAACTGTAGTTGTTGCGAATAAAATCTGGAAAATAAAGATGAGATAATCCACAGGACTGTCGAAGTCCACCGAGAGGGGAACTCCTCCTGTCTTTGAGTCTGTGGTGTTGGAGAGGAGCATTGTTTATGCGCAAATGTAAGTGCAACCACTTTATAAGCCCTTAGATCTGCTGTGCCGTGAAGTCACCAGCCTTGATCGCTTGAGTGTTATGATCTAATGTCGTCATTTGTTTTGTTTTTTTTACTTTACTTTGCGTCCTCTTGCAGAGGTCCTGCAGGGGTGTGACCACTTTGAGTCGTTTCATTCTTTGCTTGTCGCACATGCAGACTTTATTCATTGTCATTGTTTTGCTGCCATTTAACAATATGTTATCATCCTAAACATCATAAACAATAATTAAAAAAAAAAAAAAAACAGCCGAACATCTACCACAAACAGTGCACAACGCATATACGTCAAATCCAATTAAAATGGGGGATAGTCTAGTTTAACTGATGAGTTTCATCATGCCTCATTTTAGGGGGTGCAGCCCACTCAAACATAACATGTATCCTTGACTTACAGCTGTCACACATTATTAGTACTGCCGAAAAATATGTCTAAGCTAACTGAACCTGATAGAGATAACTCTTTAAAATACGTATATGAAGTACCACTTATCACTACATTGCCAGGGATGATGATTCGTTTATTTTACCCACAAACACCACTTGATGGTGCTGCGTGCTCTGAAAGCAGGAGGAAGCAGAATCCAACGTTTCACCTGGTTTGTGTTTTTTTTTTTGTTTTTTTTGTTTTTTTTGTAGTATTTCTAAAGTATTTCTCAAGAAAGAGGGTTTGATATAAATAAACTGGTAATCGTATCCATTCATTTGTCAGGTGTGTTTGGACATAATTTCATAATGTCAGTGACCTTGTGTCAGACGGTGCGCACGAGGCACAGTAGCATGTGGCACAGTAATGCTCTCACCTCATTAAAGGTATTGATTAGGGTATTAAACGAGGTCAGTTCAGGTGGACTCTTCGTTGCGCAGTATCTATAGTAAATTCACAGTGCTTAAAAGTTGTACTGTATCTCAGTGGTAAAGAAAACTTACACTATACATTTGGAGGCCAAAACAAAGTTTGACGCCGTCAGAGCCCACAGCATTCATGTTTTTAATAATTTTATTGTTTTTGTTAGAATCTGTGTGTGGAAATGAGTTAATTGATCTCTTTAGCTCAACAGATTAAAGAGTGAAGTCCAGCTGCAAGATCAAATATATCGGCTCGCCTTCTGATTGCAGTGAAGCCCAGATTATTTTCAAGACACTTCACAAACAAACATCATTTTACCAAGACAAAGAAATAACTATTTTTTTCTATCTAATAAATTACAACGTCTGCTGATATTATTAATTATATTATTATCATTTTCATTGTTTTTTATTATTAACGACAAAATATCCATCTGACTTCATAGGATGGAAAGTCTCTTTGTTAAATTATTAACATTCCATTGTGTTTAACTACATTATTGAAAATCGTCATAGGATAAGTATAGACAAGTGAGTAACCTCCGTACTCTCTTTATAAATAGTAAAGATTAAGTAATGTACGGTCAAATTGTCGATTATATAATTATTATATATTTGCCTACTAACTGTGACACTTGTCAATGCAGCTCATGGAGCTGTGCCAGCACAACACACCACACTTAAAATTCCTCCTCCCCTATAATATTTTAAAATACTATCTCAGGTTTGAGTTTAGAAAAATAAACATATATGTATCATTACTGATACTTAACAACAAAAAGGCCAAAATAAAGCACAAAGGAAGAACATGTAGCAAACATTATGATTTTTTTAATTGCATTTGCATTTTGTTTGTTTCCCGCAGTCTCTTATCACTCCTCGGTTCTTGCAGCAGTTGACACAGTCCTCGTTTAACACATGGATCAGTGAATCTTCAGGGGCCTTTCATTGGCATTTCCCTTCACAGAACAGGAGCCAACTCTGAGACAGAAGTGGAGAAACAGCTGCTTACTGCGAATTTCCTAAAGGAGTGAATGTCATCTTTATTGCAGAGCCATCTAACCTCTTACCTCCTCTTGCATCTCGGACACACTCTGCCCCACACTGTCCTCACCATGGCTTTTCTCAGAGTGGGACTCCCCCACAGGTACACCGCAGGTGTGCACACAGCGTTGAAACGAGCCATGATGGCGAACAGGTTAGTGGCCTCGTTCCTGAATATCAGTCCTCCTCCTATGATTAGTCTCATGACGATATTAACAAACGAGGGGCACCACAACACCAAGAAGCTTATGACAACAAAAATGATTATTCTTAATGACTCCTTGTTGGTTTCTCTCTCGGCGCTGGGAGGGTCTCTTTCAAGCTGGTACCTGGCAATAACATACAGTTTAATAGTCATGACCACTTTGGTGAACACAATGACTTGTAAGCTGACAATACTGAAAACATACAGCTGTATTGCTTTGGAAAGTGGCAATAATTTTGTGACGATCAGCTGTATATAGACATGAAGCCAACAATAGATATTTGCAGAGATGACCACTTTGCGGGTTATAAAGCGCGTGTAGATGAATGGATGACAAACCGCAAAATACCGATCAAACTGCGCAAATAGAAATGTCATTATGTTTACCCCGAGAAGAGACGGTAACACATTGAAAGTGCCATTTCTAGATGGAAATCCTTCCTGAACATCGAACAGACCAAGATAATAAACTGAAAAGCCAACCAGCGTGTCACAAATACTGGTGTTCAGCATGAAAATAAATCTGTTTTGGAGCCTGAGCACTCCTGTGGCCAAGATGGTAATGACTATGGGCCCGGCTATTAGAACTGTAGTTGTAGCAAATAAAATCTGGAAAATAAAGACGAAATAATCCCTAGGATTGTTGAAGTCCACTGAGAGGGGCACTACTCCTGTTAGAGAGTCTGTGATGTTGGAGAGGAGCATTGTTTCAACGGTACAGCCGGAGTTAAATGTCTTTTTATAGCCGGCTGACAAACCACCAAACAGTTTCCCCCATGAGCCATTACCTATTATCACGTTCCTTGTCCTTATTTAAGAGGCCTGAAATATTTAAAAAGGAATACATATTTAATAGTTCACCTTTGTTGTTTCTTTTCAGTTACAGGCACTATCAATTAAAAGAAAATTTGAAAATGTATAACAAAAATGTTTTATTTGCATGGACACATTGAAATAAATACATGAAAAAAATATCTGATATAGTGAGTAATGATATAGACCATTCATACTCTACAATCAAATATATATACACATTGTGCAAATCTTTGCAATTATTTAATCCAAATAATATTCAACACAAATAGAGAACAAATGTCACTACCCCTACCTAATATGCCCTATAATAATACTGTGGCTACAGCAAAAAAAAAAAAAAAAAAAAAATTGAGCCAAAAAAACAAATTCATATTCAGATAATGGACCTTATCAAACAGGTATTAAATGATACACATGGGGGGATTAACATGCTGGGCCACATTTGCTGTATGGCACCTTGATTAAACATGTCCATTTTCAGAATCTGAAACATGAAAGCACACAACTGAAACAACTACTTTTTAATAAAAGGGACTCTCTTTCTGCTCTTTCTTTCTCAATTACACATTTATTCTCAGATCATATCACCAAAACCAACTAACTTATGTATGAAGGTATCAGTGTTCACAGGCATAATATCACATGTCCATTATTATCAGTCCTGATATCTTATCAAATCACTATTTTAAATGGTTTTATATTAGCTATTTAAAGTTACAACTAGTTTAAAGTCACAGAATGGTTATCTCCATAATAGCAGAATCAAGTAATCTATGCGTGGATCACATTTCAAGGAGTGTATGACCCAGATAGCTATATTTGTACTGAATGTCTTGGTATTATGTATAAACAGTTCTTAAAACTTTTGTTTTTCCAGAGGCGTTCCTTTGGGGAAATATTCCTGAGCCATCTATTCTCCGTAAGAACAGAGTAACATTGAACAGCCTTAATAAAATTCTTTAGACTAGACTGATGAATGAATTCAGATGATGTATTGTTTCTCCTCCTGCAAATCTTACAACATTACCTATTTAACAACAAGAGGTTTTGTCAGTATTGGGTAGTATGAATGAATTGTGTCATTAAGGCTGTTTTTCCACCTTATAGTTTTTACAAGAAATTCCTTACAAGGAAATTATTTAATTCATGATTTGTTTTTTTTTTAATACCTTAACTGCTATAATGCTCTCAACAAGATAACAGCTTTTACTTTGACAGGATGTACATAAATAGAGCACATTTGATTGTTTTTAGTAAGTCAAGATCATTATTATTATTATTATTATTATTATTATTATTTGACTAAGCATTCTTGAGCTTGACAATATTATTTGTTTGATCATTTATTACATAAATTTAATTAAAATAAACTTGGATGTACTGTATATTTTAACAATAGTCAAGGTATAGAACTGCCAAGTTACACTGCACTTCATTAGAATAAAATGAGAATTCACATGATCATAATCTAGACTTGAAAGGAGAAAATCGTGTCTAAAAGAATCAATTTCACTTCAGTCATGCAGCAGGAAAACAAATATTTAAATAATAATGTTAAGGACATGCAAATCTCAGCAACCAGGTCTCCTAAAAGTCATGTTAATAACATCAAATTGTTTTCCCAGTTGTAATGTGGTGGTAAACATAGCTGCTGCCTGAATTACTGTCTGTTCACAGGCAACATTTGTGTTACTTTAATAATGCTTTAACTTCAAGAACAAATATTGGATTGCAATAGGGAATATTATGCCGGAACAACAACTGAAATATGTGGCCTTTTACTAACACATTCAGGCTCAACATTTTGCGGCCTGCCGGTTTTGTTAATTAACATTTCCTCATTACATATTTGCCTTTGCAAGTTACTGCCACATAAATGTAATATCTAGAAGAGCTGCCTATGAAAAACATACTTCAAGTCACCATGCACTCACCAGGACCCTGAAACCTAAGGCCTGTTTGAATGTATAGCAATGATTTATTGGACATTTAAAAACATTCATTGCTGCGGTGTACATTTGGTCGTCTTTTGCATTAGTCTTGCGTTCACTTTTAAGCTCACGGGCCTTTGTGGTCGATTGCAGCAGCATACAGTTTTCCACACGGCCGTCCTGAGCGAGGGGCTCGCCCACAGGTACAAGGAGGGGGTGCACAGAGCATTGGTGCTGGCTAAAATGTTCACTGGGTTATGGGCTTCGTTTCTCATGATTAAATATTTCCCCGTCAGCAAAGACAGAATGACATAGAACAAGCTAGGGCCCCACAACACCAAGAAAAGCACGACCACCATCACTATGATCAACAGGGACTCTTTCTTGACGTCTCTCTCCGGGCCCGGTGGCTCACGCTGGATCTGGTACCGCGCCACAAAGAGCAGCTTGACTGTCATGCTCATTTTTGTGACAATAATCACCATCAGACCTATCCTACTGTATATTGATATCTCTATGGCTATGGAGGGAGGCACCAGTTGTTGTACGAGCAGCTGGCCGTAAACGTGCAACCAGCAATACACATTGACACAAACAATCACACCCGTGTTGATGAATCGGTCATAAAAGAAGGGGCGACAAATGGCGAAATATCGGTCAAACTGAGCGAAGAGAAACGTCATGATATTAACTCCGAGAAGAGAATATATGGCGTAGTAAGTTGAATTTTTAGCCTGGTAGCCCTCTCGCACATCGAAGAGAAACTGATAGAAAATGCCACAGCCGGTCAGGGTGTCAGAGATAGAAGTGTTCAGCATGAATATGAACCGATGCTGCCTTAGAAGTGCACGAGTATTAATAATACCACACGTCACGGCACCGGCCACCAGCACGGTGCTAACCCCGGCCAACACGTGGAAAATGAAAAGAAAATAGTCCCCTACATTATCAAAGTCAACACACAGAGGAATGAGCGTTATGTTGATCATAATGCCTGAACTGCGACAACAATAGAGAGACGCTCGTGTTTTGTCATGTCAGATTATTATTAATGATGTTTTGGGATGGGTGTAGGAGGAGACAGTGACAAATCCCCGTCCCATCGCTTATTCCCCTTGTGATCAATTTTATTTTTATTTATTTATTTTAATACTAAAAAGTCCTACAGATGTTAAGTGATCCTTTGAATTGACAGATTACTATATTCAGTTTATTTCCTAACACCACATTCATGTTCGATAATAACAGGAGCTGACCCGGGTCCTGAACCTGAACCTGCGGCTGTCAACGGTGACGGAACTGTCCGCGGTGCTCTACCTCAATCTGGATCAGGGCCCCGCCGCTGACCAGGGTCCTGAATATGTGACAGGGAAGCAGTCCAATATACCGGTTTCGAGATGGAAAGGAGATCAAGTCCGCGTACTTGATTCGGTCGATGCGGACGATTTGGAAACTTCAGATTCATGACTAAAGGCTCAGTCTAACCACTGAATCCACGTTTGTGTGGTTGCGTCTTCAGTCATTCGTCTTTTTTTGGGTGCATCAATGTGACAAATTCAAAATTTACAACATGACATCGCACGATTAAGACAGATACCAGCATGCTACCAATCAACACATCTTTAAAAAAGTTACTGTTGAGTTCATCCCGTCACTGTTTGTAAACTCATCACCGCAAGTATCCCGGACAGCTCCAGGATCATCGGCGGTTCCAAGTCCTGAGATGAGCAAAGAAAGCATAAGTATTATTGCAGGTGAATCCTGGAGCTTGAATCACAGCTCATCGTGGTCACATTGTTGTGATCCAGAGACTTCCACAAAGATAGTCACAGTAACTTTAAACATATGTTTGCTGAACTTCACAACTCTGAGTGCAAAACATTTCATGATTAAAAAGTCATACAAACTGCTTTAAAGAAAAGCAAGCAGGCGAATACAAGTATATACACAACTGGATGTTAGCAATTGATAAAATTGATAAAATAAACAGGTTCAACATAAGCAACAGAGGCAGAAGGGATTATACAAATATTTTACTTTATTCTGTTAAAAAGCCCCAAACTGTTGACCGCATAATATTTGGCAGTGGCACATACATCATCTAATCTCAAACACAGTCCATATTTGATGTATTTGATACATGAAATCCAGTACAAAAGAGGACAGGTGCCCTGCCAATCTGTCTTTTTTTGTTTCAGAAATTTGTTCAAACATTTAGAGCATAAAGACTGAGAACTGACATTAATTCAAAAGTCATTAAAACACAGGCTATTTTCACGTTTCCTTGATACCTGATGATGCTGATGATACCTATGATGATGTTTATGCTGGGAGCTTCAGTCCATTAAAGTTAAAGCCAATTCTGAAAGAGAAGATGGGAGATGAGTAAGAGATACACATTTCTTATTCACATACAACATTTGGACAAAAACAACACTCATTTGACTTAAGACAGTGAGTAACGGGTATAAAACATCTAAATATTGACATTTTACATCGCACCAAGTGTTACCTCGCCCTCCGCCAGGGACAGGCCCTCCGCCACACAGCTCTCCACACGGCCCCCCGCAGCGCCGGGCTGCCCCAGATATACAGAGCCGGCGTTACCAACGCGTTTAGGCGTGCCAAGATGGCGAACAGGTTAGTGGCTTCATTCCTAAACCTCAGACCTTTCCTAGTCAGCTGTCTCACAATTATATTGACAAAGGAAGGACACCACAAAGCCAAGAAACAAATAACCACAAACACAATGATGCGCAGCGACTCCTTTTTGCTGTCTCTCTCAGCACTGGGCGCCTCTCTCACCAGCTGATTCCTGGCTATGATGTACAATTTAATAGTCATCAGCACTTTAATGAGAACTATAATCTGCAGAGTCATTACACCAAACGCGTTTATTTGAGCCGCCTTTGAAATGGGCACCATGTTCTGAACCGTGAGGATGGTGTATGTGTAAATCCAGCAAAACGCACAAATCCCAATGACAAAAGACCTCGTTATGTAGCGGTTGTAAAAGAATGGATGGCACACTGCGAAGTAGCGGTCAAACTGAGCAAAGAGGAAAGTTAACACATTGACTCCTAGAAATGAGGGTAAAATGTAATATGTCCCATTCCTGGAAGGATAGCCCTCCTGGACGTCAAAGAGACCGAGGTAGTAGACCGAGAAACCTGTCAGGGTGTCACTGATGCTCGTGTTCAGCATGAATATAAAACGGTTCTGGCCTCGCAGAGACCGGGTGGATGATATACCGATGACCACGGAGCCGGCGACGAGCACAGCACTCGTGGCGAACAGGATGTGGAAGATGAAGATGAGGAAGTCCTCCGGAGTGTCGAAATCCACCGACAGAGGGATGGTGGCGTTAAGGAGCATCCTGACGCTCCGACTAAAGACGAGCATTCATTATATTTATGGATGAATGGTACCACCTGCAAATCTCCTGCTCTCTCGAGGGCAGACGCTTTAGCATAAACAAGTGTCGTGAGAAGTGACGCGTGTCGGACATATGGAAAGAACAAATGAGGCCCAATCACAAGAATTCTCAGGGGTGATCATAAGTCACTTGTTTGCAGGTCTTCCTTTTTTGAGACACGAGTGTAACTAGTGTGATTGTGTTCTCAGTGGTGTCTGTTTTGTCCTCTCTAATCCTCTTTTTAAGTTAATCATTTATTACCATAGTCACATACACTTTTCATCTAAACTTCGTGTTCATTTTAATGATTAAAAACAACACATAGCATGTATTGTAACAATATAAACGCATGGCATCGTAATGTTTTTATATTATTTAGTGTAAATCTGTGCAATGATACATCAAACATATGTATATGTATTATGAAAGGTGTATATAACGCTTCTTCTTCTTCTGGTCAGAGTAGATTTGGCAGTGGGTTTAGTGAAAGTTTACAAACCAGTGAGCAATTATAGCTTGAAGGCCTCTTCACGTTTGTTCTCTTGGAAGTTCTTGAATCATTTGAACTTTGACCCTACAGTCACTGCATGACTAGAAGCAGTGTGTTTTGCAGCCACTAGAGGGAGCAGTAAGCCATTGCTTCACTATATGGCCAAAAGACTTGCTGCTGTTGGCGGTAAACACTAATCTTGCACCAAATACCTCAAATTCTCTCCTTTGGGGGAAGAATTTAACTCATTTGGTGTAAGATTAGTTAATAAGTTAACTTATATACGTTTGAGTTCCCAATTCTGTTGTATTCAATATGCAGTGTAAATCCTAATGTACTGTATGAAAGTTGGATCCTCTTTGCTTTTGGTACACTGCTTTTATGTACATTATCAATATACATCTAAAATACAAAAGTAGAGTTGTGATAGAGATAGAGTGATCAATTTCTCTGCGCAGACAATAGAACTTATTGGTCTTTAATTTTCTACTTAAGTAAAAGTATATCTGTATTGTTAATGTAAAGTATGTAAAAAGTACTCATTCTCGAGACAAATACTCCCTGTAAGTGTTTATATGATGTGTTTGGATTAATATTCCTGCAGCATTAAAGTGTAAATGGTAACTTATATAGCGGCTTTCTAGTCTTCCAACCACTCAAAGAGCGTTTACACTACATATCTCATTCTCCAATTCACACACATTCATACACTGATGGCATCAACTGCCGTGCAATCAGTTTTGGGGGCCAACCGTTCATACACGCATTCACACAAAGGGGAGCCGTTTGGTTCTCGGTATCTTGCCCAAGGACACTTCGACATGCAGGAGGAGGAGAAGGAGGAGCCGCGTTGATTAGTTGATTAGTCATCTGATTAGTGGACAGCCCGCTCTACCTCCGTGCCGCAGCCCCCAGTATGTTGCGTTTTACTGCTGTAGATGTTAATGATTGAGCTCATTTATACTACTCAGTACTTATATATTGTTGGCTATGTTTAATCTACAGCAATGCATCATGGTCTATAAGATCATCATATGTGTGAACTGCATGTTCTAAAAAAAATCTGACATCCCTATTTTCAGTTTTGTGTCGTATTCTGAAAAGTAACTCAAGCTGTAGTGGAGTAAATGCGCAATATGTGCCCCGAGATGTGAAATGGAAGTATACAATAAAAAAAAGTATTTACTTAGTTACATTTCACCATTGAAACACGTACAAAGTCAATCTATCTGAATACAGACACTACAGGCGAACAGTAAACAATGAGATGTTTAGAAATGTTTTAAAAAGGCACACAGCTCATATTCGGTAGACCACTACTATTTATAGATTCATAATGAAAAGGCTACTGTGCAAGTGTTAGACAAACTCAGCAAAGACAGTTCGTGAGATAATAGTAAAGTAGATCTATCTAATAAGAAGAATCAAATGAGTGAATATTAATATATAAGAGAGGACAGTTAACTTAAACAGAATATATGCACTGTGAGAAAGACTTTTTCATGGCCAAAAAGAGTTTCAGGTCATACAAGACTTGTTTATTGCACATGCGCAAAGGCCTTTCTTAATGCTGCTGATCTCATTCATTTAGTGACTCTTCGGCTCACAATTACATATGCAAAGTAGTGAAATAAGGAGTGTAAGATGTGAAATCTAAATGGATGCAATGAGATAATGAAAAAAAAGATTCATTTAGTCAAACTGTACAATAATATTCAGGCCTGTTAAAGCAGTTACTTTAATAAGTTGTTGACCTCTGTATGTTTTTGTTAGGGGCTTGTTGACTTGTTCTCCATGGGAATTAAAGTCACCGATGTTTTCCTGCATGCTCCACTGTGCTTCCTACATAAATTGAAGCAGAGGTAAACCTCCCCTCAGCTGGACTGCTGCCAGCCTGTGCTGCGAAATGACGAACTGAAACACTTTGTTGCACGCACGTTTTCTCCGCACCGATGAGTAACAGGAGCCTGATTTTGTCTCCCGTGCTGCCCCTCACCAGCTTTGGCAACGTGCTGATGTTTCTTTTCAGCATTTTCCTGGCTGCAGCCATTATTTTCCTCAACCTGTCTGTGTTTCTCTCCATACTGCTCAACAAGGCGCTGCGCAGCGAGAACCGCTTCATGTACATGCTGAGCACCTGCTTCAGTGACATCTGCACCGGCGTGTCATATTATTATGTTGGCGTGCTGGACGTGAGGGACAGTTTCGACTCCCCCATGAGAACCTTTTACATCGTACCCACATTTCTAGGGCTGTCTTACATGGCCATCCTGGCCGCGCAGGCGGACAGGTACCACGCTGTGGTGTCACCTTTTAAATACCATCAACACATGACCCGAAACAGGACCCTGTTGGTCATCTTTATCTACTGGGTTTACGCTTTCTTCATCGTGGGTGCGCACAACCTGGTCACACTTGGGGTGGCCAAAAAGATCACGAGCATTGGGACGTTTGTGGGGAACATAACCACTGTGATTATAATGCTAGGGCTGAATATTAAACTGTTCATCATAGCCAGATTCCAGTTGGAGAGGGAGCCACCTTCTGAGGAGAGGGACAACAAGCGATCATCTGTGTATCTCATATTGGTGGTGGCTGCGTTTTTCTTAGCGACGTGGCTTCCCATATTCTCCCACGTCACGGCCTGTAATTTCATTGGCAAGACGTGTTATACTTTTAAGAATGAAGGCACTGACCCTCTCCGCATTTTGCCCCGAATAAACGCTTCCCTGACCCCCATCCTGTACATCAGAGGATGCACTGCACTCAGAGCGACGCTGCTCACCAAAGTGTGGAGACCCTGCTGCAGGAGGAGGTGAGGGGGTGATGATGTTGGACAAGTCTGCACGTTGTTAACTCATCAGCGTTATCCAGATCATGAGAGTAAGATCGATGTTGAAAAGATTTATAGATGCTGCACAAAACTGATTTTTATTGATCTTTTATCTATTATTTTTATTGATTTATTGGTTTGTTTTTTATTTGATAGGAAGACAATATTTATAGGCCCTAAATATCACGTTTTTACTAGAATATTTATAATAATAATACACTTTTCACTTCATGTTTACATAAATATATGGTAACTTTTATGCTTTCACATGTTTGTTTTGTTGGATCTTGCTTGAAATCCTTTATCTTGTTGTCGGCAATGGAAATAACGAGGCAAATGTCGTAATTGTTGAGTTATTGTGGTAATAAACAACAAAATCTTGAAATTGACTCACGTTTCTTTCCCCCTTTCTCTTCATAAGGCGGAATCCTGGACGACCTGGCTCAGTAGGCACCCAGCCCCTGCGGCGTAATGTAAAAGTTGGACGGATGACTACCTTTGTTTTGACAACACGACTGAACTGATCAATGAACCGATAATGAAATCTGGCTAATGCTGAGTACAAGTTCAGGCTTTTGGTTTCTTTGAAGATGATGTTTCATCATGTACTCATATTTTCATTGCTGTTCCCAAATCGCAGGTCTTTGTTAAATGTTTTAGGATTCCTGGCCATGAGAGACAAACCTGATGGAAATAACTTGAAATTAACATTGAATTTATTTTTATACTGCACATCTCAATAAATAATAAAAATCAAAGGGTGACAACAACTCTAACTTAACTGTGCCAACATTTTGTATTTACTTTCAGGCATCTTGATTTATCCTTTAACTGTCAGCATTTTTGTTTTTGATAAAAAGTGATCACGATTGGAAACAAATAAAAGAGAAATATGCACACGACAAACTGTGCCTTCATTCTTTGTTCTTTGAAAGCCTCCAGCACCTTTCCGGAGATTGATTTTCACTGTTAACACTGAAACTTAACAGGAGAAATAGTGTCTTAAGCTGACGTTATATCCTTCTGGGTTTTGCCCATGTTTGCTTTAAAGCCATTGCTGTTTTTCGTGAATGACCTTCAGCTATGATGAGTTGATAATACAGAAAGACATGCAATGCGTCTGTGAACATCTTGATCGTGCAACTCAGTGCGCCCAGCATCCCCCGTAAAGGATGCAGTATCCGCGGCAACCACACAGGGTCAGAAGAGCACTTTGGCACAGCGCCATAACTTTCATATCGGTGGAATGTGAGCCATAAGCATAAAGCACGGCAGATTAAACTGATACAATATCTGGATTAATCTGTGTCTCTGCTGCAGGCGATGGATACAGCTATTCATCATTAGCTGCAGAAAGGTGGTATCATCAAAGTAATTAGAGGTCCAATAAGAGGTATGTAGGTGAGAGCCAACAGTGGGTTATATCCTGTTTTCTATTGGCTGAGGTCTGGGTCCTCTGTGCTAAGAGGAGGGGCCAACAGATTGCCACACTTCCGCACATCTGGTGCCCAATTTGTGAACCAAAAGCATCTCTCTCTCTCTCTTTCTTTTTTTTGCTGATGTCTCTAAAAACCAATCATCCTGAGATCTGCTTTTGCAGATCTGAAGTCTCAAACTGCAACCATTCTCATGAATCCAACTGGTAAACTGATTTCAGAATAAACTGGGTTAATGCAGTTGTCTATGCTGATTGCAATAAGCGCATTAAATACTATGCATGTTGGAATTGCATAGTCTACTAATAAAGACCCTTGAGCTTGCAGAGAAACAGTGTGCGCTGCAAAAAAAATATTAATCTGCGCCAGTGTAGTGAGCTTTTTAAATAGAAACCTGGTGATGTCACATTGTGATTACATTTGCTGCAAACCTTCAATTAAAACATTTTCTCTCATGAAATGGAGATAACGGGCATAACCACTTTGAATATGTGACTTTCCGACACTTGTTTGTATTCAAATGAGGTGATACTGCACTCGAAACCTGCGGGTTTCGCCCACACCCTCCCATAAAAGACTGGATTTGTTTAATAGTTCGTTTTAATTAGACCACCGGGCCTAAACATATAGAGCAATTTGTCAAGTCAGACATTTTTTTTTTTTTTTTTTTGCAGCGTAGACCTGCATTCAGGAGTGTGGTAAAGGACCATGGCTGAGTCGTGCTGCTGGTGGGCGAAGAAGGAGAAGAAGGCCTAAAGCACAGTGTGAACACGGATTGTCCCTCCCTCTGTCTTTCTCTCTCTCTCTCTCTCTTTCTCTGCCATCTTGCAGGTAAAGTTGCCAGGGGTCCAGGGCTGAGAAAGTGGCCAAACCCTCCCACAGTGGGATGTTTTCTCTGCTGCACTCTGGGCTGGTTCCTATTCAAATGTGGGTCAGGGGTGAGGAAGCCTAACGTCATAAGCTTGCAACATGGCGTCCCGAAGGCTGTGAGATGAGCAGGAGGATGGTAAAGAACGCTTGAGAACGATCCTACCGATGTAATAAGGTATTTAAAAGAATTTATTTCTCTCTGACGTGAATTGTAAATATGTAAGGCGACTGCTTTCGTGGCTGGTTTTTGTCGGATCGTTTCCCTCGCAGCTGCTGCAAGGATCGTGAGGCTTTTCGGCGTTACGGTGGTGTTTTTTTTCACGGCGTGCCAACAAAAAAGGGGCTTCGCTGGTGCCTATTCTGGCTCTACCAGCCTGCTTGCCAAGTCGAGAGATCCCACTTTATTTGTTCGAGGATTTCGCGGCTCCTGCTCGAAACCGCAAGATAAATTGGTTGCAAATGTCGAGGCGTTTATTTTGGCGTCGTGGGCTTAGAAGAGATGCCCCACAGGGCGAGTGTATACCAAATAATTACCAGGCTGGCAAAGCACGTTAGGCTACAGAGGGGATCCACGCACGGCTCATCACGGCGCTTCACAAATAATTAAATGTTTCCACGCGTTACCTGGTTTTCTCTGTTTTTTGTAATCCATTGAATGAATTGTTTACCTGAATTTAGGGTAATGAGCTTTTCTTGCGTTTCATTCAAATCAGTCGCTATCGCGTAATCCTAACACTTGACTTATTTTTAAACATTACTAAATTGCGCTTCATGTGGTAAATGAAACGGGGCTGATTCTGTGGATTTTTACGCATGGTATTGTGCGCAATCCTCCTGATAATCACAGAGATGTTCCAGTCGATACTCTTAAGTGTAACCTGCATTGTTTATATGTGGGTTAAGCCACCCTGGTTTTAGGTAGGGTTTATTAAAATATGATTTAACGGGATTGACTTACAAATTTACTCAGTACAATACAGACGCTGCTACTTTATGGTCAAAAGCGTTGTCTTGTAAACGTGAATCCCTATCGATGCAGAGGATTGTAGGATTGTATCTGTCTTTATAGCCTATAGGTGGCTACTGCCATACATCGACCATCTTTGTGATCGGCTACAGTGTGGGTGTAACGTTACATTGAGACCCAAAACTGCTGTGCCTTTTATATTTAAAAAAAAAAAAAAAAAAAAAAAAAAGATGGAGCAAAAAAGGGGCACATTTATATGTTGAATGTTTTGATTATTAAATTTCAGGCCAGCAAATCACTTGATAACTAATAAAGCAATGTACATGCTCAGGTGATAAGTGTTGTTAAAGTACCAAGGGGCACGGAGATAATAAGGCACAGGAATGTCAGTAATGTGGGTTCCCTTGACTGGCTGCTGTTTTTGTATAATCAAATGTTTTGTTCTGTAAAAACATCTCCACTCTAGGTCTGTTTTGCATTGAGTAGTTTCAGCTATGAGGGGAAAAAAACACACACAAGATGTATTTCTGTTAGATGAGATGTACCTGTTATACATGCTAACAACTTGTGTGGCGGTATTAAAGGTAATCCAAGTTTTTGTATTAAACGTGTCACTCTGAATGTTTGAGTAAAACAGGCCTTCACTTGTCTAGTGCAACAGGACAGCCTGTCTATAAAATGCAGATTTGAAGTTGGTTAGCCATGATAATTTTCCAGTTTTTGTTCCTATCATTCATGGAAAAATGGCCTAGGCATAGTCTTTAGTTTAATCACACAATGTTAAATGATCCAGTCAATTCTTTTGTTTTGAATATAGTTGTTGAGGTGCAAACTCATTTTAAGTTGGTATTTTGATGTTGATACATTTCCAGACTCCTGTCTTTGGAAAGTTTAGTCACAATATTTAGGCAATATGAAAATAAATCCATCTGTTTTCACAACCTTATCCTGTTTAGGTCTGCAGGGTTCTGTGAACTATAATATGAAGATTATGGGACTATAGTTTGACTGGTTACACCCACCCAGAAGTGTTGTTGAAGTGTTCAGTTGCTCTGCCTGCTGGCCTAAAATTTGGCTAAACAATTAGCTGAATTGAGCTTTTCAACAAACATAAAGCACAAGATTTTAACAGCTGCAAATACATTTGACACTTTATGTACATAATCTAATTTGGTGAGGCCTGTAAAGCCGCAGTAGGGCTCCTGGCTTTACTGACTTAAGCGTTGGCTGATGCCAGTGCTGCCTGCATCTGTAACAACAATAATCCTTGAAGACTGACAGTACTAAGTGTTTAATTCAAGTAATCCCATTATGATCAAGACAGTGTCTCTTATAAATGTATACAGGCATGTAGAAATTGTGTATTTGCAAATGAATTTAAATACCATTGTCTGATAAAAGATTAAGCATTTCACTAAAAAAATATTTATTTAGACTATGTGGCAGATGTGTAGCAAGCTTGTATCTCAACCAAGACACCAACCGAGGCGTTTGTTGACTAAAAAGTGTAACAAACGAACTGTTGTGCCCTTTAACTGATTTTATTATCAAGCCTAACCGTCTGCATGTTGTAGCTGTTGTCATATATTCATGAAAGTGTTGAACAAGTTAATTTAGGCCTTTTTTTAAAATGTCCAAGTCAAGTCAACTGATCAGTGTGACTAGTTTCATTGATTACTATGGACTACAAAGTGGGGCCTGGAGGGTAATTTGAGGCCTGTGTGTGCGCCTCATGATCCTCATGATCGGCCGGTTGGTCTTGCCTCACCCTACTTTGTCCCTTCCCCTTCTCAACACACGCACCATATCCTGTGTACATTGTGATCACAGCTTACAGTGTTGAGGGTGTGTGTGTGTGTGTGTGTGTGTGTGGGCAGCACAATGCAGTAAGGCTACTTAGGCTATATGTTCTGCTGACTTGTTAGGCGAGGACTTATAGATTGTGCTAGGCTGTCGTATCTATATGGATCCGTCTGTTCTGTGGTGCCTGTTCGAGGGCAGCTTGGTTCTTTGAGTGGCTAAAGCACCTCAGGGCAGGGTTGTTGTTGTTCATTAAGAAGAAGAAGAAGAAGAAACAGTCTGTGGAATGTAGTGCTGATAGCCAGAAGGTTATGCAGTGTTTAAAGGCTGAGGCAGGAGGGGGTGGGGGAAGGGGGGAGGCAGCTCTGTAAAACCTTGGACCATACAGGGTCTCTCCTTACCCAACATGCCCTCTGTCCTTAGCCATAGCATTAGGCTCCAGGTCATGTGGATCTGCTGCTTTTTACGGATCGGGAAGGGGTTGGAGGTTTATCTCATCAACACAGTTGATTCTCTCAAGACAGAGGTCACTTTATCATACCAATCATATGCTCACTTGTTAGTGACGTGGTTGATTGCTTCACTGTTGCAAGGGTACACAGTCGGATACAACATGTGGTAGCCTCAGTAAAGGTCCCAGTGCTCATTTCAGTCATTATCTAATTTCTCCAGGGGGCACTTTGGATGCAGCAACTGATACACGAAATACAAGACAGCAAGGAGGGCACAGGACGTAGATGCACAGATGCATGAACCCATGGCACGGAGAGAGTAGCTGTAACTCTGTTGTTGTTCAAAAAAGACCCAAGTGGGTTAGGTTAAAAATCTCTGTTCTGAAATCTTCTTAAATAACTGGATTTGTTACTCTCAAAGTCTTGCGTATAGGCTTTACACACACACACACACACACACACATATCCAGGCAGTCCTTTTTAAAGAAAAGCAAATATGTAACGTGTCTTTGAATGTCTATTCCTTTTTTAATTATTATAATATCAAGTTAATATTCACTTTACCAGAAGCTAAAGCAAAAATATATTCAATAAAGCATTTGATTAAACAGATTGAATTTGAGATTCAATAAAAATCTGAGAATACAAAAGTCACATACTTTGCCCTGCATTCGGCCTTCTCACATTATGCTGATGCTTCCTTGTTCTTTCAGTTAAAGTTACTAAGGAAAGTATTCAGACCCACACGACTCAATTGTGGTAAAGCTGTAATTTAAATAGACTTTTTCTCAGCAATCTTTACACAATAAGCTACATTGACATTTTCTACTTTGACATTTTAACAACTTATTTCTGGCTGAATCTCTGTTTAGGCTACTGAACTATTTTCATCTTCATACACATGACTGCTAGTCTCTACCTGCAGATACTCGCATACCTGCAGTCGTCCCTTTATCTGGCATTTTGCCCTGTCCTGCCTGCCTTCATGATTGGACATCTTGTCGTACCTATCTGTTAAGAACAATTAATTGTCCTATACTAATTAACTTTAAATTTTGAACACATAAATGGGAGTGGATTGTGACGCGGCTGAGGCTAAACATCCAGCTCCATAACAACAATACGTGAGAAGGAGTCTTTAGAGTTGTGAGCCTTTGGTGTGCGTGCTATTTTTACACACATTAGAGTATACTTGTATACCTGTTACTCTTCCTAGACTTGGCCGTGACTTTAGCATCTACTATTACCTGTGGATGGCATGCACACCACAGGACAAAATTCATTTGTGACCTGTTGTTAGCTTGCGATGTATAAAAAGAGTTGAAAAGCCTGAAGACATTTAGACTTGTTTTTTTTTTTTTTAAATATGAGTTAAAATGGATCCATGGGTTTGATTACAGGCTGAGATAAGCACATGTAGGATTCATATGCTTGTCTTTTGTGTGTGTGTGTGTGTGTGTGTGTGTGTGTGTGTGTGTGTGTGTGTGTGTTTGAGAGAGAGACAGAGGGGGAGTCTTGTCTTTTCTTCCCTTGCTGCACAGCACTGGCACACATCTGGGGTAAGCAGCAACCATTGGCCCCCTCCTGTGTTGAAATGGATGGGGCTCTTTCTTCCTCTTTCATTCTGCTGCACCCTGGGCAGGACTTGTTTGTCTGCAACATGGCTGAACTGCCTGACGGAAAATGAGTCTTAATTGGAAGGGTTCTACCCAGACTGCGGTAGGGACACTGTAATTCATGTACTTCCCCCCTTGAGCCATGCAACACTAGGGTCATGCACCTGTTCTCCAGCATTTGTATCCAACAATTCTGCAGAAATTCATGTTTCTAACACAGACAGATCAGCCTTTATCTCTTGTCGTAATGTTTTTGAGCTTTTCTACAGCGGGACGTCTCCCCTGCAGTTTTTTTTGACAAGATTATAACCAGAATTGGATCAGTGTCCAGAATTCCAGCAGATGCTCTGCATCACAGCTAATCAACCATTTGCCACTGAGAAACAAGTATAGACAGGTTTATTTTTTATTTCAAGCAAAGACCACAGCAGGTAATTTCACTTATTATTCCACCCTCTGTTGTCTCTGTGTATGTGCTGTGGCAAAACTTTGCATATTCTGCTCTCCATGGCACCACAGTACGACACTAGATACATTACTGTATCTAGGTTACAGCGTTCAATACAATACTGTATATATTCCTTAGTGTTTAAGCGTCAAAAGATTGCAGATTTTAGATTCAAAATTTGCGTACTCATAACTCACCCAAGTACTGTTGAGTTTCTGCAGTAACCTTATTTATTGAATATTGTTGAAAAAAGAAACCTGGTTTCATGAAACAGGTTAACACCACTAGTTTTCACAAAGAGAACCCAGATTTGACTAATATGTATGCACTTAACGGGGTTTCTAAAGGGGGTTTTCACTTTTGTACATGACAGAGACTTCAGACAGGGAAGGTATAGCTGGGAAAAGCAGTGTAACGGGATGAAAGAAAACCTCACTACTAGTGCATGCAACCAACCCAAATTCAGATTTATGAAATTGACATAAGTGAGCTGATTAGACAACTGGCGGAAGCAGTAGACTATTTGCAAAACAAGATAGAGATAGATAGATAAATACTTTATTGCTCCGGAAGGAAATTCAAGTTCACAAAGGTGACTCAAACAAAACTGATCACGTAAACGCTTGGAATATTACAACATTAAAAAAATATATATCATAGGCATTTATGGCATTTCCTCTAATGCATCAGATATTGCACAGGTAAAAGGGAATCTATTGAGTGGGTGGTCGAAAGACACAGCTGTGCCTTTTTAATCTCCTCATTGTGTTGTGAGACGCCCTTTCACTCACAAACGAACTGAAACAAATAAAAACTCAGATAATTGCAGTACCCACGAGTCTTGCATGGATCAACCTTACCCATGCTGCAGTGTCAGCCATGTTGAAATGGCTCAGAGGTGGTTGCTCGGTGTTTGTATTTCAAACTGGCTTTGTACCATCCCCCTAGCCCCTCCCCCACTCCCTCTGCCCACCAGCATACTCTCTGGGTGAATGTGTGTGTGTGTGTGTGTGTGCTGTGTGCATGTGTTTAAGTGCACTGCGTCTGAGGGTGTGCACACAGGGAGGCCTTTTGGTCATGTACATGATTGGCTCTCTTTCTTTGTCAGCTTCAAACAGTCTTTACCTGCACATTTGTCTCTTCTGACAAAGTCATTACTGTATATTGTTTCACAGGAAACACTGTGTAAAATCACCCTGGAATACAGCTTGGGTTGACCATGTTTTTAAAATCCTGCTCAGTCTTGTTTCCTATTGGTTGTTTAGCAAATGACCTTTCACAGTAGTAGGGTATGTTTTGTTATTGCGCCACAGGACTTTGCCTCACCTCTGAACCTCTCTCCTGCCTCGCTACCCTCTGTTCAGGAGATTAGTGCCACAGCCCACTGCTCTCTCAGTAACCTTCGCGGCATGAACACTGACTCTGAAAGGTTTACTAGCTCACTGTTTAATCCATAAACTTTGGGAAAAAAGGATGCAACGACATGCCGCAGTAAATTAAGCCAAACCAGATCATCCAGATCTCTTGTGTGACCAGTTTAATTGAGAGAAGAGACAGCCATTAAGTCACTGCTGAGGGCACTTTGATGCTCACTAGTTTACAGTCTCAAATCAAAACACGGATACATTATCCTGATCATGCATGTCAAGTCTGTGCAAACATCCCCGTTAGCTCATATCCACATCTGCAGGCTCTTGGAACTAGGCAAGGTTGTGACTAAGCAGTAGAGTGCTGTTTCAAATGAGGTTCACCCCTCGATCGTTGAGCCAGTTTTTGAAAAGGTTAACACTGCAGACAAGGTAAGCTGATCCTGTGTCTATGCTTGAAGGGCAGCATCTACTTTACTCTACCAGGGCTGTCGGTATGTGGTGCCATATTTGGTCAGAGCAAGTATTGTTTCTCACGACCCTCCTGACCAGCTATCTTGCCATCTCTCAATCGCCCTGCCATCCTGTGCGGAGGGATGAAAATACAGGGCTCCACAACCCTGCAGGAAATGCTGCTTGCCAACTACGTAACATTATACGTATGAACTAGTCATCCTGCATACTGAAAACATGGTTGTAGCTTTTCAGTAGGGTCATCTTTCTAATCATTCATCTCTGACTTTTCACGATAACTGCGAGGCTGTGGTGGTGTAACGGAGCCCTAGATATGGTGTCGAAATGTTTCTACCTGCTGCAAAGAGCACCATGCACTCACAGAAGCTGCCATGATGGTGCTGGCCCCTGTGGTATTAAGCCTGCTTTCCTGGGCAGCACCATTGGTAGGGGAGCTGGGCCTACACGTGTCCCACCCTAGCTGCATATAGATCAGCCGTAATCCATTAGCAGCTCCCTGGAATCCAGCCGGCACAGCACAGCACTGGAGGGGCCAGGGGGAGTGGGTAGCAGAGTGGGTGATTGTGGGGGGGTGGTGGTAGGAGAGAGAGAGAGAGAGAGAGAGAGAACGAGGGAAGAGAAGAGGAGGGGGTGGGGAGCTGGCTTCTCTACTCTGAGCCCAGCCCCCTTTTTATGTCGGTCTGCTGGAAAAGCCTCTTGAATCCCCCCATAAAGCCTGCAGAGGTGTGTGTATGTTAAGAGGGAGACTTGACTGATATATGGCTTCCTGGCTGGCATCATGGCAGAGGCCCTTCTTTCTCCTGCAGCCCTCGTCTCCATTACCGCCTGCAGGGTTGAGTGCTGTGCACCTCTGTAGCACATTCTGCGATTAACTGCAGATCTGGGTTATGTATTCCAGAATAGCTCATTATAATTCACGTTGGGGACAGCGAACTGTTCCTAGGATGTGTCTGCATGCCTGGTGAGAGGCTGGTGAGGGTGGGAGGATAGAGAGAAAGGAGGAGAGAAGCAGAGGAAAGACGGGGGAGGGGAAGAAGACCATGAGAAGAAGTGTCAAAGCAGAGGAGGCAAGCCTAGGCCTGGACCTGAGAGTAATGATCACTCCAGCTGATTGTATCAGCTCGCCTGACTGTTCCAACAGAACATCAGGCAGCCATCTCCAGTTAACAGTTTTCATCCTGTTGTTCTGGCGTGGTACACAGTGACAGTTTTGCAGGTTTAATGTGTGTTTTTCTCTCATCAAAGCTTGTCTAGTGATTGTAGCGCTTAACTGCAGAGCCTTGGCCAGTATATTAAAGGATTTGCTTAAGAATGTTGTGATGCAGTAGGTCTTGGTGAAACTACACATCCAACATGAGCTTGCTCCTTGATTTATTCAAACTGAATTGTTTCATTAAAGGAATAGATGAAAGTGAATTTTTAGTGATTCTTGACTACAGCTGTTCTTGGTTAGTATGCTTATATACATTTTTGTGAATTTAGGCCTTTGGATAAACCTTTATCCCAGAGGGGGTTTTGATATGGTACATTTTCACATATTTATGGCTTGAGTTATGCGTTTCTCTGCATTACTGTCTAATCTCCTGTAATACGGTATGCCCTGCTCTGATCAGCGGCATTAAAGATGTGTGTCCATTTTCCTAGCATGCCCAGGCCTTTAAGAACATGATTCAAGGACAGACGCTGCTGGTTTATCGAAAGCACACTACTTCTGTTACATCACAGTTCAACTGTGTTTATGCTCTTGGTATCTACTGCACAAAATTTCTTGACTGAAATTTGTATTTTCAATGTCAGGCTAGAAGTAGAGCGCTGCGTATGTAATAGGTCAGGTATGTAGTTTAACAGTGAATGAGATTCATCTGTCCTAATTCCATAAATGAGGGCCTCTCTGGAGGATCAGGTGTTGCAGTCCTTGTCTATGAGCCACACCCTCCCCCTCCCCTCTTCTGCCCTAGCTCCTGTGTAGTTTTACCTGCTCAGGTGTCACCTAATCCCTCCCCCCGGCCCTGCTGTGCCACCGACCCCCACCCCCAGACAATAGGGCAGGGCTGACATTACCATGACCTAATGGAGACGAGAGTGAGCCGAGTTTCCAAAGAGGGCACCCCACCGAAACTAGAGTTGCTCTACGGAGATAGGGAAGAGAAGCTGAGGGGAGGCACCCTAGAAGAGTCGTTACTTTACCCTTTCTTCTCCTCCGCCCCTTTGGCTTTTGTGCCAGAACAGTGGCAATGTGTACAATCAGAACTTGATCCATGTAGGGTGGCAATTTGTTTAAAAAGGAAGATGAGAGGGAAGGAAGGGTTTCTAGTTTCTAGGCTGCCATGTCATTATGTGGCAGCTTGTAGCAAACAGTTTGAGCTCAAAGATTAGATTGATGTACTAATAGTGGGAGTCCTAACACATGCAGCTTGATTGTTAGATGTGTCAGACATGCTAGCTTTGCAACTTGTCTTTTTTTTTTAAACCGGTGTTAAATGTTAATCCTACTGAAGGCTGCAATAAATAAGCTGTTACTTTTTTCCCACCAAAGCCTGTCGCTGCATTGACCAAGCAAATATTAGTATTGCCAGTATCACCAATATCATTTTTTTTCACTTTTTCTTGTACATTGCCAACTCGAGTATGGAAACATATTGTGCGTTCTGTTGAAAACAGCTCCTTCTTTCAGTTTACTCAGGTTTACACATTGTATTAAACAGCCTGTCATTTGCATGCATCAGTCTGTACTTCACGTGTACAATGTAAAACTAACCACCTTTTTCATTTTTTCTCTCAGCTTCAGGTGGTGCTCGTGTAGGAAGAGAGAGAGAGAAATAGAAGGAAAGAAGGAAGGTGGAAATGGAACTGCCAAATCATGCCAAACAACTGCTGCTGCAACTCAACCAGCAGAGAGCCAAAGGCTTCCTGTGTGATGTTATCATCGTGGTGGAGAATGCGCTCTTCCGTGCCCACAAGAACATCCTGGCGGCAAGCAGCATTTACTTCAAATCTTTGGTCCTCCACGATAACCTCATTAACCTTGACACAGAGATGGTTAACCCCTCTGTATTCAGACAAGTTCTGGACTTCATCTATACTGGGAAGCTCCTGTCCTCGTCGGACCAGAGCAGTGAGCAGAACTTTAGTGCCCTCTTAACCGCAGCCAGCTACCTCCAGCTCCATGACCTCGCTGCTCTGTGCAGAAAGAAGCTGAAGCGCAGTGGTGGGAAACCCCTGCCAGGTAAACCCTCCACTCCAGGTCCCCTTAGCCGCTTACGCCTCAACAACCAGCGCCTTTCCTCTTCTACCCCTGCTGGCCCCAACAACCACTATCCTCCGACCCCTTCTGATGCCGACCAGCCACAGCCAGATGAAGGCCTTCGGGACAAGCTCTCAGATGACGAAATGTTTGTTGGCAGCTCTGCAAGGAATGGGAATGGGGGGAATGGCAGCAGTAACGGTAACCTCAGCAGTGGAGGAAGTGCTGGAGAGCCAGACCTTGGATTAGACCTGTCCAAGAAGAGCCCTCCCTCTGCAGGCACAGCCATTGATGCCCTCAGCCCACACAGCAACTCCCAAGAATCCCCTCAATCTGCCTCAGTATCCACAACCAACAGTGCCTCACTGGATGATTCCTCTACCACCTTACCAGGTGTAGACACCTGTGGCTCAGAGAGCATGGAGCTCAACTCCTCCTCTAAAGTCTTGGAGGAAACCCAAAACCATCCTGATGGTCCACCACCCCAGAAGAAATCCCGTCAGGGTGCTCGCAAGAACGAGTGGCCTAAGAGAGAGGCGTCAGGGTTGAAGTCTGAAGATCATGACAGGCCCCTGGTTAATGGGGTGATTGTAGGTCCTAAAGATGGTCGTTCCTCTGGGGTTGGAGGGGGCAGTGGTAGCAGCTTTACCTCTGACCAGTGTAAAGATGAGGAAGAAGGAGGAGAAAATGGCCAGGACCACAGTGATGAGAGTGGGCAAAGTGACGGAGAGAGTGCAGGGGGTGGAGGTGGAGGAGGAACAGGAGGGGGACACAGTGCTAACTACGTGTACCGACAGGAGGGTTTTGAGCCAGCATTTGGAGACAACCTCTATGTGTGCATTCCCTGTGGTAAGGGCTTCCCCAGTTCTGAGCAGCTCAATGCTCACGTGGAGACACACACTGAGGATGAGCTGTACATCAAAGAGGAGGGAGGGACCTTTGTGAAGGAGGAAGATGAGGAGGAGGCAGAGGACCTCTCTGCTCCCGTGGGTCCCTCCAACTTTGGCTCTGAAACACGTCCCTTCAAGTGTACAGTCTGCAGTAAGAGTTACAAAGACCCGGCAACGCTGAGACAACATGAAAAGAGCCATTGGCTGACCAGGCCTTTCCCTTGCAACATCTGTGGCAAGATGTTCACCCAGAGAGGCACCATGACACGCCACATGCGTAGCCACCTTGGCCTCAAGCCGTTTGCATGTGAAGAGTGTGGCATGCGCTTCACACGCCAGTACCGTCTGACAGAGCACATGCGTGTCCACTCTGGGGAGAAGCCGTATGAATGCCAGCTATGCGGGGGGAAGTTTACCCAGCAGCGTAACCTCATCAGTCACCTGAGAATGCACACCTCACCCTCTTAGAAATGCATCAAGCCAAAGAACTCTGGGAATAGAAAACACATTTCTCTACTTTTTTTTTTTTTTCATCTCAACTGCAAAGAAACGCACATGTACACATTCACAGGCAGACGCACACAGTTCCGCATATTAATTCCAGTTTACGATGCCCTGGCTAAGTGAATGATGTAGCTGTTAGCCACACTGGGCTCTTGGTGACGGTGGGATCTTGTTGATGAAAGGATCATGTCATCATTTATATCAAGAGATGTCTGCTCACCTCTCAGGAGTTCTAGAGGGACAATTACTTTCTACATTACTGTCTCTCTCCAAAGTCACAAAGCCGTGGTGGAGTGGCATGACTTCTGGTCTGCGTTGAGAGTCTGTCAAATGTGTTGTGGGTACTGATATAATGTCAAACCCCCCTCATATCCCTCAGCAGCCTTTTGATCGTCTACCTTTTTGAGCATTGAGTCTTTGAGTTTTTCAGGATTGTTCCTCAAACTGATTGACTCAAGAGTCCCCTCTGTACTCCAGTGCTATTTTGACCAAAAACCCGTGCAAACAATACTGGCAATAATTCAGCAAAAAGATGATTTCTGCCCTGACAGCTTTATATCCTTTGTAATGTTGGTGATGGGGATCTGTATGTAAGAGGTGGGGTAACTGGGTTTGGGACCATCTCCATGCTTTAACTGAAAGTCCTGATGAAGGTTCATGGTGGGATGACATTGAATTAAGTTTTAGTTTTACAAACAACAATACTCAGTCTTCTCTACAGCTGTTCACAGTGATACGGAGAAGATTTTCATTGTTTTTCAGTTTTGCCTGCTAGTGCTCCCAGGAATGAATCCTGGGTGGAAAGATGAACCCCTTGAGGTACTTGTTTTACTTAAAGAACTTGTAATGTTTCAGTGAATGTTTAAACTGGAAGGTCTTGGGATTTTTCTTGGGGAGGGGAGGGATTTGGGTTAGGGTGGGGAGGGGGGTGTTTTAGACTGAACATTATGTTCGGTTGGTACGTTTATTTTTTTGTCTGTATAGCTTTCCTCCCCTCAGAAAAAAGAAAAGTCTATTTATATAGGCTTGTGACCTCGCTACCTCTGATTACTCTTATGAACTCTATGTTGATTAGTTGAAAGTTCCTATGTAATTAATTGTAAAAAGTGTGTAGATTATGGTAACTTTTCACCTAATGCTTTAACCTGCCCATCTCTCAACACAGGTTTTTAATGCTCATAGATTTTACACATTAATATTGTTTTTAGCTGTTGTTTTTACTTGTCAAATATAGCTTTTTGGGTGCCCTGCTCAGTGTGGACCCACCTCAAGTTGTACTGTAGCTTCCTGCCTGGAGCAAATAGTGGTTAGTTAGTGTAGATGTATAGTGTTCCAAAGATCTTATGAATGTTGAGGAGAACAGAGCTAACTAACAAACATTGCTAGACAAGTTCATAACCAAAGTTTTTAAAAAAAGATGTACTTAAGATATATAGCATACTAAATTATTTCACTTTTGATTTTTTTTTTTTCCTTTTTTTTTTCCTGTATAAAACAAATTATGAATTATATTCTAAGTCCAGACAAAGAAATTCACTCTTTTGATGGAGTTTTGGCCAATGACTCTGATACTGAGGAAGGTTCTTGTGGTTTTGCAAGGAAAGCTTGTGCTGATTGGTGGGCTGGTAAAACTTTACCACCTAACGAAAATGGGTAAAGTTCAAAAACGTGTTTTCCTGAACATGTTTTTAGTTTCTTTTTGTTTGTATCCAGAGTCCTTATCACTTTATATTCCCTGACTTTAAAAACAGGACTTGATGACATTGTATGTGTTCTGTTCAGACCAAAAAAAATAAGAAAAAGAAAAAAAAGATAGGATTTATAATCAGAATTTTAATGTGAAGTTCAAGTTGCTTGTTAGTTTTTTTTGAGCCAGACATGTGAAAACTTGTAATAAGAAGGGAGAAGCAGAGATGCACTGGACAGTTGGACAACTCATTGGTCTCCTACAGCATCCTTTCCTTTTACTGATTGTATTCCATTATATTACACAATGATTTTAAATTATTTTAAACCTCTAAAGCTTTACCTCATCGTAAGCAACCATAAGTTGGGAATGGCCCCTTGGTTGTCTGTGGGTTTCACTGAAACCTGTCCAGTGTATCTACTCTCAACAGTTACACTGTGGAGCATGAACCTTCACTACAAGTTTTTGGTATAGGCATTCCTCTCTTTTATGTTGGTTAACTGTCTTCTCGTTTTTTTTTTTTTTTTAAATTCCTCTTTCGTCCTCATGTTATGGTCTGTGAAATGTTTGTTATAATAGGGATGCAGCTACAGTTACACAAACATCACTACCGTTTTAAGGTACCTGCGTCCTGGACTCCCGGAGTTGTTACTTGGTTATGTTGGATGTTGGTGTCTTGCTGTTAAGCAGTTGCTGTTTAGTGATTGCATGGTACATCTATGAATTTCTCACACTCCCTACCCCCCACCCCCACCCCCCAACCACAAACCTGTTATTTATCACCTGATCCATTGTTGCTTGTGACCTCTTCTAGCTTAAGAGGGAGTCCACAATGCATTGCCTTCAAACGTTATTGTACTTGTCAGCACTTACTGCAGTACAGCATAATGTCTGTCATGCAAAAGGTGTTTTTGTACAACAAGATCTCTAGCCATCTCTGCAAAAGACTTTGCAGCTGCATTTGAATGCTTGCTTGTTTGACATAACGAAAAAAAAAAAAAACTACGAACTCCAAACTGTGACACTACTACTACTACTATTACTACTACTAGTACTACTACTATTCAAATACTTCAGGGATTGTTCTGCATCTGTGAATGCAGACTCTCAGCTACATTTGTAAGACATAGTATTGTATCGATTTCTCTGTATTTTAATCATGGGAAAGGCAAAACACTAGTTTCATATTTAAGACAAACGGGGGTACTTTTTTCAACTAACACAAAGAGCCTTGACAAAGGCGAGGCAGCTCGAAACAAGTCTACATTTTAGTTAGTAACACAGTATGTTCAGAAATAGTTGCAAAGTTGTACAAAGAACTAAGAAGAAAAAAAAAAGCTCATACCCAAATCCACAAACTATTTTTTAAACCAAAGCACATTTGAATGATTATGGAACCATGTGTGGCTCTAAAAAGAAAAGAAAAGAAAAAAAAAGAAACATATGTATTTATCTCATTGTTTACATGAACTTTTACAGTTTTACAGACCTCAGTCGAGGCTCGGCCAGTCAGAGGTGGTTTTGTGTGTTTTGTTTTTTTATTTTTTAAAGATGCTTTTCCACAGAGGTTGCTGCCAAAACAAAAGCATAACGTCAAACATGGGGTGAACTGCTGCATATTCAATTAAGAGGAGGGGTGTGTGGTTTAGGGGCACCCTCCCACCCCCACCCCCTTCTGCCAGCTGGCTTTGGGGTGACCCTGCGCCCCAGTCTCCCTGCCCTCTGGCCTGTCTTCAGATGGGACTGCAGCAAAGGGGGTGGGCAGTGCATCCTTGACATATTAATCAAAAGGCATTGTTAGCCGGGGTCTTTAGCTCAATGTTGTGTCTCTGTGTTTACCCAAATGCACTTGAGTAGTACCTCTGCTGATTGGGTCTCTTTAATATGTAGAAGTGGGTGGGTGATGCTTGAATGGTTTGGGTTCTCTAGTAACATGGTACATCTCTTATGCTGGTGGTTCTTGAAACCTGTCTGGAGAATGTAGCTTTGATTTGCTCACTGCATGTAAACAGGCTTATCTGGTAGTCTTAACTGTGAATGTTATTGTCGTATTTCCGATTTTTAAGATGTTCTGAAACTTTTTTTTTTTTTAGCTGCCTATGTTCTGTGTGTAAAAGCAGCACAAACCTCTGACTGGCCGGGCCTCATACAAAGTTGGTGCAAACACTTATTGACAGTGTTCTTTTTTTATCAAATGTCTATTGTCAGTGATGAATGTATTTATTTCTGGTCCTGCCCTCACCTCTGCAAAGAATATGCTCAGTGTGTGAGACTGAGGTGGAGGCAGGACCCCCTCTTTTTTTGTTTTGTTTTTTTTTTGTTTTGAGGATTTCAAGCTGAGAATCAAAAATGAGACACAAAACATAGCCATTAACCACAATCTGTGAAGTTGACTTTTTTTGTGGGAGATTTTTTTTTTTTTCCCAACGTGAAGAAAATGGTCTATGGCATTTAATATCTTCTTTCTCAGTTATACCTGACAGTCTGTAGGGTTTTTATTTCATGTGATTCACAATGGGTGTTTTTTTTTTTTTTGTTTGTTTTTTTTTTTTTTTGTTTTTTTTTTTTTTGCCCATGTGTTCTTGAGTTCTCACTCAATGACTGCACACCAGGGGAGTTGAACTTTAACCCCCTTGTGTGTGTCTGTGGACACAGGCAGGACACTGTGACCTGCCTGTGCAGAAAGGAGGCTACTGTATCTTTTCAAGCTTGCTCTGTCTGGGTGTTGCCATGCTGCTGCCATTAGAAGAAAAAAAAAAAACATTCACACAGCAGGAACATAATGAACACTTCTCGCCACTGAATGGTAACGTTCTTGTGACTATTGTTACATTTCTTGTCTTAAACCACTTGCCACTTCTTCTGTCTCTTTTTCATGACATTTATGTTTTTAGTGTCTGTTAGTTCTATATCAGAGGATTTTAGAAACGTTGGGTGAGATAGCTTTACTAAGTGCACTTTGTATGTTTTTCAAAGCCTCTGGGAAGACCTGGGCTCTCATATCAGTTCCCATTTAACTGATGGTTTACTCTTTGTCTTTCTCTTCTTACCTCATCGTTGTTCCTGTGTGTTTGTTGATATATCATATCATTATGCAGTGTTACAAAAGCTTTAAAAATGAATATACAAAGCAGGAAATGCAACCAAGAGACTGTACTCGGCTCTAGGCATTAAAGTTTCCATCTCATTTCTTGGTATTATTGTTGTTACACCTTGTACAGTCGTTACTATTACCATCCTCTCCAGGCATTTTGTATAGTAGAGGGGCTGGTCTGTCCAGTTATTATGGAGATGCTCCTTCTTACCTTGGCAGACTAAACCAAAGCCAGTTTTAAAATGGCCTCCAGTGCCATTAAAGCGTGCTCAGCTTTATTGTCCCTTGCTTTATCTCAGATACACCTGACCCCCTGCTTTAGCCCTTTGACCCTCTGTAATGTTTCTGCGCAGACGACCGTATCCTCCGCTCTGCTGCATTTCACATCAGTATTTACTGTACCTCCAGTGACATTGTGTAGTACTGACTAAATGACAGAAAACACCAAATTACCTCAAAACCTTCAGTGTTTACAGAAATGTGCTATCTTGCCATTACACCTTTTTTTCCTTTTTTTTTTGCCGTCCATCTAAAACCAAATTATGCTTTTGAAATGGAGTTGTAGCAGCATATTTCAGACATAACCTTTAATTTTATTCACATCTGTTTTTATATTTACAATGGCACAGTGTCACCTTGATGTGCACTACAATAATGGAAAGACTAGCTGCTAAAAGAAATGGTACTTGAAGAGTTGATTAGTGGAGCTGCCCATGAAGTGTGTGTATCAAGCTTCCTCTCTGTTTTCTTCAGGAAGAACCTCTCAATAATGTATCAGGATCCGTGGGCTGAGAGGCTCTGGAATGGACATGTAGGGTCTTTGCTGTTGAATAATTTAAGGATGTGAACCCCTCCCCCTTGGCAAACACACCACACATGCAAAGGTGTACACACCCAGGTGCACTTTTGCTGGCATGTATGCATATATGCCTCCACTCATGCAAACGCAGATGCCACCGTCTAGACTTCAAACACAACCTAACATGCACACACCAGTATTTAAGGTGAGATTCTCTGACCCGTTTTGTGGCTTTTGGCAGCACCCAGGCTGGGCTTTCTCTTTATCTCCACTCTTCTGAGAGCTCGTATTCAGGTCAGAGCCACCGCCGTGCATAGCGATGGGGCTCGCAAACTCAAAGTGTCATAAAAGTGTAATACAGCTGACCTCAGCACTCACAACCTTGCAGTCTTAATGTACAGCAGTGAGGAAAAATAAACTGTTATTTTATGATCTTTTCATTAAAAGCTTGATTGAAAACCAAGACTGTGTTTTGACTTTTCTTAGTTTTGTGTTGCTCTCTTAAGAACAAGTCCAATTCTGTCCTTGTGTTTACTAAAGTCAGTTGTGTAGCATACGACGCGCTCTGTCCTTTAGACCCTCGATGTGGATCAAGAAAAACTCCAGTTTCTATCAGTGATCCTGTTCACAGGTAATATCTAATGAGCAATCTCTCAACTCACAGGTCACACGTTTCTTGTCTCATTTCAGGTATAACTACCCTGTGCAGTTTGTGATGTTTATAGACTGTACATATTACCACCCTGAGGCAAAGTGATGTGTGCTATGTGGTGGTGTGAATCTGTATTTCGTTCCCGTCAAATGAAAACTGGTCTTTTTTTTTTTTTTTTTTCTAATGATCGAGAGATATAAGGCCAGCATGCATAGGTAGCTATACAGATGTACCTATAGAGGTACAGGGTGCAAGATCCACGCATTAATTATCAGTTCATAATATTTAGTATTTGGCAGAGATATTGACTGGATTTCTTGGTTAGTTTAAAATTCATAGCTTGTAGTGTTGCAAGCAAATTTCATGACGAGTCCTTTAGTAAGTTAACGACAGTCAACTTAAATGCAGTCTTTCTGTATTTCACACGTCACGATTCTTGAGTCGTTTCATTGGGTCACATTGCACAGTTTTACTGATGCACCAACAATTCAGTGACTAACTTCTGTCTTCTTTCTGCTATGAAACTGATTGTCAGAGCTGCTTTTGTATGTGTGACTAGTATTACTGGCTTGGTTGCTTTTAGAACAATCACAAATCGTGCATTTGTCTGTAATGTGGCAAATGGATACGCCTTAAAAGTCATGACATATGTAAAACACAGGAATATTGCACTGCCTTCAAGTTGCACATAAAGCAATATACTGCAGCTGAAACTACAAACATCATATGTGATTGTCAATCATATATTTGTAATTCATATTCAAAGTGTTTTAGGCTGCCTTTATATAGTGTCTCTTTCTCTGCTGACTCACTAATGCAAACGCAGATGGTTGCGCAACTCTCCATACTGCCTCAACTTCCTCCTCATGGCATTTAAGCTTTCATGTTATCACACTAAGCTCATGTTCATGAACATGTATCTGATACCATATCCTGTGTTTAGGGATTAGCTCTCTCAGCAGATGCTTCGTCACTGCTTGGATTTATTGAAAGCTCCCTCGCACAGCAGAGCCTCTTCTGCTAAGTCTGACTTTTAAAACCATTTGCAATAAATGGTCGTATATGTCTCTGACTGAAATGCATTCAATTTGGAAACATAGACCTATGAGATGATATAGACAAAATAACACTTGACTATGCAGCATGAGAGTCCTTGAGAGTCTTCCAGGAAGTCATTGCGCCTGTACCCTCCAGTCACTTCAGGAGTCATCCAGCTATAGCTTCATATTTAACGCACAGATGTGAGACAGAAATTGATCTTTGAGCTCTTATCATAAGACAAAAAAGCGTATTTCTTAAAAACTCAAAATAAATAAATAAGATTAAATAAAATATCAACAAAACTGAACATGATGGGTGGCACCTCACTGTATTGTCCTAAGTGTATTGTTTCTCCTTGTCTGTGGGGTTTCTCCTGTCGTCTCCACCTCTTGTAGTTAGGACAGACCCAGCTGTGGGAAACACTGGGCCTTTTCCAGCCTGTCTGCAGCCTCCCTCCCCCCAGTGTCTCTTTCTCATGTTCCTTTTGATGCCCAGGCAGGAATACCCATGGCTGTGGGGCCTGCCCAACACTTAACGTAAACACACACTTGCATAGATTACACATACTCGTGCACACGCCCTCCTCAGGTATGTAGATGAGCTCCTTCAGCCTTCTCGTCTACTTTACGTTGGTGCTTCTCACTGCCATTCTTCCATTATTCCACTGTTGCTTTCTTGTCCATAATTTTGAGTTGATAACTTCACCCTGTCTCTCTCTGCCACCCCCCTTACTTTCCATTTATCTCTGCTGCCTTATTTCTCATCATCCTGACTTAGGTCAATGTGTAGGAAGCTGGCACATTTATTGCTCTTCTGCGCCGTTAGTAATGCACTGTGCCCCTAGAGGTGTCACATGCTAAATGACCCTGAATGGGGGTCGCTGAGAAACAATGGCCCTGGTGACGATAGCCCTACCCTGCCCTCCCCCACCCGAGCCCCTCTCTCCCCTAACATCAGCGCCAAGTAAACACAATAGTGAGAGCATAGGGGGGTGGGTCAGTACAGCGTGGACATTACCCACAGCAAAGACCTGGAGTGCCAGGGGTCATTCATGTTGAGTGCTGTTTTGGCTCCTCGATAGCTCAGAAGATTCAAATGCTGTTTTTTTATTTATCCGATGCAGAGCAAATAAAGGCATTTTTAAAAATACCTCTCCCCAACATAACTTATCCCAGTGGGTCGCCTAGCATGAGTGGAATTTACCAGGGTCTGCCCAGGTGGGTCCAGGCTTGCCTCTGCTTGTCTGAGATGGCCCCCTATAATCTGAGGAATGTGGATGAGAGATGCCTGGCCTGCCCATGGTGGGCGAGGGAGATGGACAGAGTCTGTTATAAGTGGTATACACACACACACACACACACACACACAAGACCCACACCCACCTTTATCTCCAATACCAGATGACCCTCTTGACTCCATGAGGTTAAGCTCCTGATATTAAGCATTAAGAACTCCAGTCTTGTGTTGGTCACTGGGTCTTTTTAAACCTCTATATGAGGAACAATTTGAAATGTTTGTAAGTGCACATTATCACACTTTATTTTCTTGTTAAGAGTTATAGGAGAGAGATGCCGCTCTCGTGCAGTAAATATAAGGCTTTAGCCAGCAGGCGGTTAGCTTAGATTAGTCAGGCAAATAACCCCCATAAAACTACAACTTATCATTTTTACACTTACCTTTGTGCTATTAAGTGCATTTTTTTGACAGCGCCAGGCTAGCTGTTTGCATTTCCAGTCTGTGTGCTAAGCTAAGCTAACAGACTTTTACCATCTTTTCACAGCACAGACGTGAGAGACATCAATCTTCTCATCTCAACTCACAAGAAAGTGAATAAGTGTAGCCTGAAATGCCAAACCAATCCTTTAAAGGTCCAGTGTGTGTGATTCTGTGGCTCTGTTTACAGAATATGGCAGAAATGTATATAAACATATCACGTGGAAATAAGAATCGGTTTGTTTTTGTTACCTTAGAATAAGGCTTTTATTTCTACAGACACCACAGGTCCTCTTCCATGAAGTCCACCATGATGAATCGGCATGTTTGTATAGCGCAGAACAGACAAACAAAATACTGGCTCTCGATAGGGCATTTTGCATTTTTCACGTGTTTCATGGCCACTGAAGTTTCTCCTTCATGCAAGGAAGGAAAGGCGAGTCGATGGGGTTGCAATCAGCAAATACCAGATGCCACTAAATCTTACACACTGGTCCTGTCTTGATTTTTTTTTACCCCTCTAATTTCTTCTCAAATTTCTTTTGATGATCAAAAATGTCTCTACTCTTTATCAACTTATTGACATAATATGTTGCCTGCACTGAGTGAAATATTCATGTTCTGCAGGTTCAAGCATTGCTTGGCAAAACATGATTTTATACAGACACAGGCACCTGTGATTCAAGAGATGAAGTTCCACCCATTCTGTGATCAGATTAAATATGATTTAATGGTGAGATTTTGAGTAGTGGGGACGATGCATACAAAAACTGAATGCAAAGAGTCTTCTATTGGTGCAAAGTTACCAGCTGTCCACAAACCAGATTGATAAAAAACCCCTAGAGAGAGAGTGGATCACCCACAAGTAGAATTTATGCATTCTGATCATGTGTGCATATATCTTCAGTGTTTTGATGCGCATCAATTATTAACAATGTGTTGAATTAATGCTTCAGAGCCCCAGGTTGTCTGTACAGCCGTTATAAGATGCTGCTCCTGGTCGAGCAGGGGAGAGATCCAGGGGAAATGTTGATTCACTGCTGCTTTCCCCTCTGATACAAAGCTCTGTCCTGTTCATCCCCGGCTCCAACACCTCGTCTCCTCTTCAGAGTTGCATCTTTTCATCTCCGTGCATCTGCCTGTGGGGCCGATCCCTCTATCCATATAGTTAACCATGCCCTCCTCCTTCTCCTTCTTCCTTAGGGAAGAGTGCAGAGGATCCTCATCCCACTGGGAAGACACGTGTCTTGGCACAAAAGTGCAGCGCTGCAGGCAATGTATATATCTCCATTTCTGTAGGATTTCATTGATTTTTGCTATGTGAGTGTGCAGACGTATGTATGACAACACTTGCTTTAGCCCTATCTCATTATTTCATCATACACACACACACATGCACACACACACACAGATGTTTCCCTGACAGTACTGGTCTCATGATGGTGCGGTACAAGGATTCACTCACTCCATCAATAACCCATCAGTATTGATGGGGGCTGAGTACACTCTGACCATCAATACCTGATCTTAAATTCAGTGGGTCTGTTTATGGCGCATTGGGGGTTGGGGGTGCCCAAGGCCTGTGTTGCAGTTATGGCAAGAAGACAAGGCCAACATAGGCACAGATGGAGTGAGCTGTATGAGTTATAAAACCTCAAAGTAGTAAGTCTGATACTTGCATTCCTGAAATTATGCAGATTTCTTGAGGAGAGTTAGAGTTGTCCTTGCTGAACACCCATGAAAATCACTTCAAAATCCAGAGCCAGGTGCAGCTGAGGCCTTCCTTTCAATGCATAACAAAATACAGTACCTATGTATCTGCCTGTGTCTTTCACCCCCTTTTTTTACTCTCCCACTCAAGAAATTAATCTTTTCTCTCTCTTTTTGTACCCTTCTTTTTTTCTTTATTTCATGAGGCCTCAGCCTGAATTGAACCTGGACTGCTGAGTCACTGAACGCTTGGCGGTGAAAGGCAGAGAAGAGAGAAGGGAGAGATGAAGGAGAAAGAACTCGGCAGGTGGTGGGCACCGCCGCAGCTTCAGCCCGCGGAGTCTTTTCAGCTGGCACACAACTGCTAGGCTGCCACAGAGGCCCTGCTTTCCATCAGAATATTCCCCCTCTCTTCCCCCTCTTTAAACGATAAACGAGGAGAACAGGCTTGGGCCGGAATAATAGGATCCTTTCTTTCTGCCTCTGCCATGTGTGAGGACAGGAACAATGGCAGGGACCGGGAGGGGAAATGATTCAAAGTGAGATTTTCACCTGCTCCCTTCAACCCCAGCTCTGCTCCTTTCAGTGCATGCTAATGCCAGTTCATTTACAAAGTAGTACTGTAAGCTGTAACACACAGACACGCACAAAAAAATGCACAGAATCTTTTTTTCTCTTTGTGATCGACAGTTTAGATTATTGTGCTCCAAGACATCCATTTTGGTAATCATACTCATTATCATCATTATCCCATTTTCAGAGCTAAATAAGAATTAGAGACTGGCTGACCTGCTTCGTGGTACAGTCTCTGTTTTTGGCTTTTGTTCAGTCAGAATGGCAGTTGTGGATTTTTTTTCTTTCTGCAAGAGAAATCATAGTGGCTTAAACTTTTCCTGTCATCTGTAAAAAGTGTTGCTTTCCTTATGATGTGATCCAAGGATATATGAAAGCTTAAAACTCCAAATACATAGTTTGAAACACATTTATCAGCTATTCTTGAATACCAACTTATAGCTATGAAGTCTGGATGCCATTTGTCTTTTTAAGAACTTCAGTCTAGGGCTGAAACCATCTCACATCAGTAGCACCTTTAGAACCTTTATCTCACAGTTGTGTCCAACATTGCTTTGCCGATTGTTGGCAGAAAGTAGGGAACATGTCACGTCCATTTTTAAGGGTGTTAAATAGAGAATAATAAAAAATAAATAAAATGACAGGCATACTTTACAGGTAATAGGGAGTAATTTTGGACACAGCCACAATCTTCCTCAGCAGCTGAACTTGCGCAGTTTTCAGAAACATGTAGATGCACAAAGCATTTGTCCACGTTGGTTTCAAAGTTCAGTCTCAGCAGCAACAACTGAAAAAAATGGAAAACTTTGGGCACATCCATTTATTCATTATTATTTGCTGCTGAAGATCATGTGTACATGAATAGTCCTCGGGGTGACATTGTTTTGTCCAGTGTTGTTTCTGAGGTCAACAATGAACTTTGAAACGTAACTGATTAATCAACAGGATCATGATTCATTCATTCAGGTCATCTGTAAAGCAAAAATGACATCTCTGGTTTCATCTTGTCAGATGTGAGGATTTGTTGCTTTTCTGTGTTTTATATAAAGTAAATTGGATATATTTGGGTTTGGGACTTGAGGATGTCACCTTGGGAAGAGCATTTTAATGACATCCAATCAACAAGACACACAAAAGAAAAGACAATCTGATTAATTGATGATGACAGTGATTGTTAACTGCAACAGGGGTCTCATACTGAAGCCACATTTTGTGCAAACATCCAGCCACTCCACAGTGTAATGTGTCCTCTATACATGAGGTTATCCACTGTTTGCTACTGTTTCTAATTTATTCACCCTCTACAAAGAGGCATAGAGCACAATCAAGTCATAAACAGCGGAGGGATATCATGAGAGGAAAGGTATTTGTCTCAGAGTAATCAGCGTCATGGCGTATGGACGAACTCATTTGCTCTCTAATCTCCTCCCCTTTTGTACTAATTTGTTTATCTCTTTTTCTCTCTCTCCCTATGTGTGTGTGTGTGTGTGTGTGTGTGTGTGTGTATTTATATTGTGGTTGTAATTCCCTTCGGTGGTGAGTGAATTAAAACTTGCTCCTAATTTATCATTTACTGGCTGACTTTGAGTGTTAATCACAGTGTGCACATCAACACTGAAATACATCTCACACATGCACGAGCACAATCAGACAGATAATCTGGTCTAGAAAACATAGCAATTAAAATACCGGCCGCTGCTTACATACAGGGAAACATATATGTTCATTTAATAAGTGTGACACATTTATTACATGCCTCTAAAAGTCATTAAACAGCTGAAAAATATTCACATTAAGATTTCACAGAAACAGCGGTATGTATTACTCTCTTTTATGTCAGTTTAAATGCTTCCCTTATGCTACAATTACCGGTCATCTCTGACCCTGCGTACAAATCAAATCAAAGCAGTGTACGTGAAAAAAAAGAATGAATAAACATTTAATTCCAGGGTTGAATATTTTTGAAGCAGTAACGATGGTGGCATGAAAAAGCCTTAGAAGATGTGGCACTGTTAGAAGATCAAGCAGTGACTTTGTGGAGAGACACGTGTTTCAGTTTCAGAGAGATTTTTCATTTTTGCTGCTCATTAAACACAGAGAGGACGTGGAGTGAAAGGATCCTGTACACAAAGCCGCTCTATGGCCTTCATATGTTGAAATGATGAGCGTAATAAAAGGGACACTTTGCATGTTATTACATGATCAGTTTTGTGCACCAGCTTCTAGTTTTGTGAGAGTTGTTTAGAGAATTCATGTTACCGGCTTGTCAAAACAGTAATATACTATATTTAGCCAACATTTGCATTAACTAGCTTATGCAAGTCATGCATCATTTTCTGTTTATTTATTAATATTTTCCCCACACAATTCAGCAGAGCAGATAAGCAAATAATTAACTTTGCCTTTTTTGTTTGTTTTTTTCTTCCCTTTTCTCTTGTCTATGGATTTAATTGCCCTTTTTTTGGCATGTAAGACATAATCTTAGCTTTCACTTTTATCTTTGTGGGTTATAATTGGTTTGCTTTAACAGACTGGCCACTAAATGAAATGTTTGTCTGGCCAACAATGATTCACTTTTTTCACTGTTTCATCTCCATCTTGCAAAATTATAATTTATCTACTTACAGGTGCCCGCAGGATAGGTATATTTGTTTACAGCAGATTATTAACACTTATACATGTTTACAACTACATTATAGTCTGTTCAAAATAAACATTTAAAATTAAATGTTTGTGTATTGCTTATAAATGCTGAATAGGGGATTTGTTAACTTAACTTAATTTAATTTACTATTTCATTATGAAGCAGCAGTCATTATTTTAAATATTTTGTAGCCTACTGCATCATGTCAACAAATTATCTGCACAATTATCAATGATAAATATGTTTCTAACACATTCATACTTTTCTTTTGCCTGCTGGTGTAGCTCTTTAGCAAAGTTTGTTGTTTCCCTCACTACTTTTTGTCACCTCTTTATCACTATCACGTTTCATAATCCCATCTTATTCTCAGCCTTCGGATAGCCACTAGCTTCTATGCTCGATCCTCTCCTCTCCTCTCCTCTCCTCTCCTCTCCTCTCTTCTCTGTCCGGTTACATTAGGTTGGTATGAACACCTCCTCCATCCTCTCTAACCATTTCACTTTACGCCTCAGCTCCTGCAGTAATTGGACCAAATTTGATATTCTACTCTTTCACTTTCTTTCTTCTTTCTTTCCCCCCCTTATTTTCACTTTTTTTGAGTTTCTTTCCTGTCTTACCCTCTTTCACTATAATGTAATATATTCCTGTTTTTTTTTTTTTTTTTAAACCTTGTCTCTGTTGCTCTCTCTTGTCCCTTGCTCTTCCACTCTCTTTTGCGTCTTTACTTTGTGTTCAAAGACAGAGGAAGACCAGGGACAGAGAAGAAGAGAGGAGTGGATTATTGTTAAGGGTCATGTGTTACGGGGCAGGAGGAACACTCCCATTGCAGCACAGAGCTACACCCTTTGCCCTAAAGCCACCAGAGTGCATTATGGGAAGAAGGTCAGTGGCAGCCTCACCCCAGGGAGTAGCAGTGATTAGGCTGTTTGCACAGTTCCTCACAACAATATGCAATATTCATGCAACCTTTACTGGGTCCCATTCGTAGCATTGTTGACTAATGTCTGTTTTAAAGCATGTATAACGTCTTCATCTGCCTTCATCTTGCTTACTAACTCAAGGTGTGGGGTTTTAAAGACACTGGTCTTTAGGAGGAATTATCAATTAAGGTACCAGCATGTATGCTATTCTTGCCACCCCCTTCAAGGTGTCATAAACTTCAGGTCAAAGAGTTAGGTGGGTTCACTTTGACATGTGATCCTCTTATTTGTCATCTTAATTGTACCAAGAAATCTGTATATGATGGGTAACTTTAACTACTTTTGATGAGGACCTAATCCCTTGTAGGAAACCTGCATTTCTGTGTTTCTAGACTGTTTTGACCTATTCGTGTCTTTTTTGTGCCCATAAACTAGATCAATCTGTAGTCAATCTGGAGTATAGGCCTCCTGTGCCTTTTGGTCCCCAGCTGTACCTCAACAAAACGCATGTTCGTTGACTTTTTGCATATCACTGCAGACCCTTTTCTGCTTCCTCCTACTAGAAATTCAATTGTGTTTGTTTAACCTTAACCCAAAAAACAGTCTTTGCGAACGCTTTCCCACTTTTCAATCCGTATCATTCGGCAAGCGGCACTAAAGCAGTGCCTTATTGCTTTAGGTCCTTCTCTCACCTTATTTTTTTCATCCATAATCTGTTCCTACTTGAACACCTTTGCACTTTCACACATTACGTCGCAGTTAGCCTGTTTTCTGCGCACGTTCATATATTCCATGAATATCAGGGAGCCCTTAGAAAAATGTTTCATTGACACATAAAATGAGCCAGCAGCCACCGTTGAATAGGGTCATTTGAAGATTTAAGGCACCTCGAGTGGGTCTAATAACCTAAGAGCTGTGCCTGACCCTGTATTCAAGACACCATTACTATGCTAATGCTTACACAGCAATTGTGGTGGTATTGTTCAGTGAAGGCTTTCTTGAGCGTGTGTGCATTAGAGATGGGGGGGGGGGGGGGGGGGGGGGGGGGGGGATGGGAGGAGATGAGGAGAGATGATGGGAGAGAGGAGGGAGGAGGGTGAGGGTGGGGAGGGGAGGAGGAGGAGGAGAGTGATGAGGAGGAGATGGGATGGGAGGAGGAGGAGGGGAGGGGGGGGAGGAGGGGAGATGTCTGTAATTAGTTATTGATAGATATATGGGGGGGGGGGGGGGCTGCTCTATGTAATGAGCATACGTGTGTACATGCGTGTGTGTGTACATATACCATCTACAGTTTGTGCCTTGTGGAATCAGATACTTCCGTGTCTGATACCTTCCAGGAGATAATGGAGCCCTCAGTAAATGAGTGAGTGGCAGCTTCTTACGGAGCCCACGGATTCATCAGCTCTCTCTTTGCTCCCAAGTTTCTCCATGCCCTCCCCCAAGCCTCCTCTCCTCATTCTCGGTTTATGGTGATTGGCTGGGAGCAGGAGAGGATGTTATAGTGTATGAATAATTGAGAAGAAGGGGAGAAAGAGAGAGAGAGAGAGGGAGAGATGTGTAAACTGACCCTTAACTGTCCTCACCCATAGCCAGCCCTGCTCAGGAATCCATGTTCAACAGTATACAACCTAGGTATCAACATATCCCAGCTCCTCATTGGAAAGGGTTAAAGATAGATAGAGCTGGATGGATTCCCCTCTGCAACAATGCTTGAGCCTTTCTTTAGTCCGGTTGGTGTGTGTGTGTGTGTGTGTGTGTGTGTGTGTAGGTGTGCATGAATGCATGCACCTTCATTCAACCAAGGGTCAGTTTGAGGTTGCATTGCACTTACCCTTCCATTCCCACGAGACAACCACATTCTGCAGCTGTACATGTCTATGTGTGTGTGTATGTGTGTGTGTAAGAAAGAGGAAGAGAGAGAGTGTGTGTGTGTGTGTAGGTGTGTGTGTGTGTGTGTGTGAGTCAGTGAATGAGTTTTATGCCCTCCTGGTTTCTTTTAAGAATCCCAGAGAGCCACAAAGGAAGAAGAGATTGTTGCCATGCAGGCTTGACCCTATTCAGCTCCTGAAAGATGTGGAGTGGCTCCAGCAAGGGCTGGTGCAGCCAGTCAGACTGTGTGAGGCTGATGGGCACTGGAGATCCTTAAAGGCAAGTAAACACACCACACACGCTCTCTCTATTTCTAGGTTTCCATGGTTTCTGGGGAATGTCGTTGGGCAAGTTGAAGCACATCTCTGGTAATTCCTCCCTGCCTGGCAGCGATACTGTTTGTGTGTTTCCCTGTATGTGTGTGTGTGTGTATGTGTGTGTGTGTGTGTGTGTGTGTGTGTGTGTGTGTGTGAGTACACAGCAGCAGGCAGGCAGGAAGGTAAATATGCTGTGGCTTGCAACCTGCGAGTGTATTCCAGATTTCACATGAGCGAAAAACGAGGAGCTTATCTATTTAGTGTTAATATGTGCTTCCACAGCAATATCAATTTTCCGCAGATGAGCACAAAGGAAGTGTGGATGATGAATATCTATAAAAGCATTTCTCAATGAGACATAAGAAGGGCTTTGAGTAATCGATTAGAGCAAACATTGCAGCTTCTAATTTGTATTACTCAGTATAACGCTTTGAAAACGCTACGTATGTAATTAACATTACATAGCTGCAGTGTTAATGACTATTGATTTGGTGTGGCAGTGAGGGTGTTAGTCATAAGACCCTCTACTGTGGCATTTCTTCATGTCATGTCATTGTTCAAATTCCCTGTGAATCACCCATGATGTCTTATTCAGAAAAAACAGCCATAGTGACCTTTTCTCTACAGCTCATTACTTTGCAGTGATCTGATAATGCAGTTTTGCTGAATGATTCCACTTTGAAGGACCAGACCACTTATTGGATTTTATAATTGGATTAGCCACTACAATGGTACTGCAACCTTAATAAATTTGAACAGATTTGATGTTTACTCTAGTTGTTGCAGTTTTCAAGCAAGTATCAATAGTCCACTAATTGATTTTTATACTAACAAAGGTGAAAAAGTGAAAACCCATGGCAGGAATGGTAGAAAAATAACTATAACTGCACAAAAAGTCCCATTATGTAACTTTTCTACCTTCATATAACTTTCTATAACTTCATAGATATTTTGATGGTACATAATAGGGTGAATGGTGTCCCCACTCTGCGTCGCATACGGCTGTTTTCGCACTTAACTTCTGGTTACTGGTCAGAAGAACTGTGTAATGCTATAAGGTACTAAGTCACACACCACCAACTATGTCACTGATTTTGGTGAAACTGGGTCATATTGCCCAGACTGGCTACTCAAAGCTCTGGGGCAGTGTTTGTGTTTACAACGCCAGCACAGGAGCTTTGGACTGCCAGGAAGAGGCCTGGGTAGGGCAAGGGATACAGACAGGGAGCAACACCGGAATGGAACCAGAACCAGAGCTGGGTGAGCGGGCAACGTAGCCGGGCTCAGCAGAGGCAGAGCTTAGCAAAGATGAAGAGGCCAAAGAGGATGATGGAGGAAGCTAAGAAGAGAAAAAGAAAGTGACAAAGCGAGGCTGCTAGACAAGTGTAAATCGGGGACTGTTAGTCATTAGCGAGTGTTTTGTGAAATAAAAGACAGACCACAAGCTGGGCTTCTTACTGTTGGACTAGTAAGCAATATACGCTGGCTACTTCTGCTTGGTGTACAACTTTCCATATCTACAACAGCAGTGTATAAGTGAATTGCACCACACCTCCAAATCTTACATCAAGAAAACACTAGTCCTTGAAGGTTTTAAAGTTCTCTCATGGGTTATTGTATGTGTTTACGTGTATGCCTGCCAGCCTATACTCCCTACAAATATATGCTGGTATATATAAGATAAAGTGGTGCTGACTCTCTCTCACTCTCTCTCCCTCACACACACACACACACACACACACACACACACACACACACACACACCTATGCATAAAAGCTGTGTCCTGCAGCTGGGAAGTGGCCTCTTGACTTTGACTGTTAAACCAATAAAAGACAACTTCATTATGGTCTCACCCCCAGCGATTGGACAGTTACACCATGGCAATAAGTCGACGGGCAATAAAATCAGGAGCTACCTCAAGGGGACAGATGAACACACACACACATGCACACAAATGGATTTAATAATCTTCACTCTGGATCTTTACACATACATACACACACACATTGAATTAAAGGTAAACTCAGCATTTTTTGAATGTTTCCTCTACTTAAGCACATTTTCTTTTTGTGTTTCTTCATGAGTCTGTGGAAGCTTTTTCCCTCAAGACTAGACTCTACGACCCTAAACTCACAGGATTCGCTCCAGGCTTCCTTTGTGGCCTTTTCCTTTAAGCGCATAAAATGGGTCAAGCTCTGTATCTGTGACATTTTTAACAACCAATGTGTATGTGTCAAATCTCACCAAACACTGCTCCAAACATTGCAGTTATTTAATATTTATGTAATTTCCTGGTGTGAACACTTTCCCAGTGGGTATTTCCTCTATGGATATGCAACCAGGCAGGATGCAGAGAGCAGACAAGGGAGAAGATTTAACCTGGAATGGCTTTACTTGGCCCACCTCAGCAGTTCTCTCTCTTGGTGGGGTCTCAGTGGCCCGCTCGCCTCTTTCACTCTCCAATCCACAACACCCACCTTCCCCTTCCCTTAATCATAGTGACCCAGCCCACCTTGAGCCTATATGTTTTAGCATACTCAGCAGTACTGTGGTAATCAGTAATCAGCCTATGGGTCTAAGCCTCTCTCTACACCAACAGCCTGGGTTTCTCAGTCATCTCATACCAGGCTAAGGGATGTGGACTAATCATTACTGTGCCTGCCTTTTGCTCGCAGAGGAAAACGCTCATGTTTTTTAACTAATGGCAACTGGAAAATGGAAATGGAACTGTGTTTTTAATTTAATTTAAAACACAAACTTAACATGAATTATAGAAAAATCCTGCTCTTCTTACTTTGCAGATAAACTGGAAACTGACAGTGTCATTGACAGTGTTTGCAGAGTTGCACCAGGATAGGTAGTTATGTACAGGCACGCAGGGAGAAATCCACAGATGTATGCATATGTAAACACACATTCAGCAAAAGGAATAGCCCTGCAGGTCCACTGCATGTCATCTGCGTGATCTGTATGTGTTGAGAAAACCGTTTGAGTCCTTGGACATATACCGTGAACACAAAAATACACAGTGAAATCAATCTAAAAGGTCTTTTCTTTGTTCATGAAAAGACATGCCAGCGACACCATATAACATAACATAACACCATCCAACATCCAACTCTGCGAGACTTCTTCAACTGATTTCCCATGTTTGTTACTCCCGAAAAGCAATTTCATCAAAAGACAACAGTTATAATGTTAGCACCTGCACACTGAGGCTGTAAAATGTTTGTTTTAACGGTTGCACACTAATGAATTTCTTTTTATAGATGTGCACTCTTCGATCAGATACTGAGAACATGTTCCATTATAATGACTCTGGTGCTTTGTTTTCCATTTGTTGATGTATAATAGTTTTGCTCCAGCTTTATTAATTCAAATTTATCACAGTCTTGTCACTTTCATTTTAAGTGCCTGGCAGTGAATCAAGATTACAAATCTTAACTGTCGGAGAAAAAAAAAGGTGTCTAAGTGTGGATTTTTCTTCTTGAGACATCAAACTCCACCACACATACGACGCCACATCAAATCAAACATTTTTCCATACATGTTTGTACTACCAACCTCTGCAGCAGCCACAATTACATAGTATCTTGAGGAAAGGGCCAGCAGGACACATAGAAAGAGGAGGTGGGTGTCATTAGCGTTTCCACAGCAACCCCCCCCCAACCCCCATCCTCATTTTCCCCACTAATCTAGCCCAGATACAGGGAAGCTACAGTAAATGATTTATTAACAAGCTGATGGAATTATTCCTGATCATCGTTTATGGACATTAATTCTCAAAGTGCTCAAATGTGACATTGTACATGCATTCATTTGCTGTACAAATAGGCATTTACTGGTTGAACATTCACCGAGGTCATCATTATTATCATACCTTGGTTCTCTTTCATTTAACACAGAATATAGGAGCACAACATTGGCAGCGCTATCAGATTTAATAATCTTGTCATCACAGTTTCACTAAAGACTGACTGCAGCTGCATTGTGCAGCTGTGTCTGTGTATACAAAGCAGCCTGAAAGCCGGAACGAGCCCGTTCCCATCCAACATTTACCAGCAAATTATGATATTTCTGCAGCTTTTTAAAATTCTCAGAAAAATCACAGAAGTATCCAGTATGTGGAGGAGTATACTCTACATTGTTAGAGGAAAATAGGTTTCAGGGAAATTCATCTGCAGGTCTAAACAGAAAATGCTTCTGCAGGAAATAGAAAAGTCGAGCTCAAAAATGCATTATAAATTTCTGCTCTGCAGGAATTCGATTCATTGGTGATTGAAAGACAATAAAGTCTAACGCCTTCTTTACACTGTAGTGCTCCAACATACAACAAGCAGAAACAATAACACCAGATAAATCAGCACATCAGCATATAAAGACACCAGACGTACATGCTTCAAGTTCTTTTTATAATGCAGTAAAACAGGCAAACAAATTACTGACAAACCATCTCATCATGGGTGCTTTGAAGTTGCTCTCTCATGTGACTTGTAGAAAATGTATTCCTTTGTACTAGAGAAGAATAAAGAAGTGCGCTTTTAACCACGAAGCCTGAAACAGTAAGAAGAGTAAGAAGAAGAAAATCTGTTGGAGTTTCTTTCAGCCGTGAAATCATGATAGTCAGCCCACTGTTGTTTATTCGTATTCCATTGTGTCTTTGCAGGAAAAACAAAAAGGTGTTTATTTCCCTTTTTACATCCTATAGCAGTGTGTCCACTCCTGTGGTACAGATACATACAGTGTTTGTGGGTCACTGATTTGCCCTGCTGACCAGTAGCAGACACAGCAAAAATGAAACAAACCCTAGTTAAGATTAAAAGTATTAAGCATAACCACTACACTTCTGTAATAAAAAAAAAAAACATACAGGGAACTGTTAACTGTTAACAATTTAGTGTGCTGCTCATTTTCTGGAAAGTAGGTAAACTATATGTTTTTTTCTCTGCTGGAAGGGCCCTGCATTACAGTTTCTCCACTGGAAGGGCATCATAGAGGGCACTATATTATGCTTTATTAACTATAGAGGCATTCAAGAGGGCACTTCCACCAGTCCTGCTGTCATAATAAAACCCGATAGCTACAATATCTGATGGCTGACTGTGTAGAATGACATTCTTTCTGATCGCGTCCTTTTCTCTAGCCTCCTCTTTTTCCCCCTGTACCCTTTCACCTCATTCCCTTATTAATATCCTTTCTTGTATCTCACAATCTCCCTCTGATTCCACCTCCTTCATAACCACCCCCTCTCTCCTTTTCCTCATGCTTTTTCTCTTTCTCTGCTTTCTGGCATGTTCATTAGTCTGACAAGAGAGTGCTGTTAATCGTGGCGAGCGGAGGAGGGAGGTGAGAGAGCCCAGGGTCCATAATGGGAGCCAGCATGGTGCCTATGGTACATAAACATATCATTGCTGCCACCTTAGACACCCTGTAGAAAGGGAAAGAATTACTGTATGTGTGCATGTCCTCTGCAAAACAGTCATTATCATGACTATAACAGGTATGACTGAGAGCTGGTCTACCAGACACAATATTCACTGTACAGTATCCAAGCTGTTCCTGTCATCAGTGTTAGCTGCACATTACATCCTGCTGGATAATCACCTCTAATAGATGCTGTAGCTCGCCATCACCATCATAAGGTCCCATCATTTTTACTCTATTTTACACTATATAACAGTCAACAAAAGACAAATAATCTACGAAGTATAAAAAAAAACCTTTCAAAGTTTAATTACTGCTCCGTCTTAGCCAGTTTTAAGGTCTGGTTAGACAGCATATTTTCACCTGGCGTGCCAATTTGACTGCCAGTGTTTCATCAGTCAATATTATTATTTACCAACCATCTGATGAGTGTCTTTGTGTGTTTATCAGCTCAGACAATAAATGAACAGAATGAAACAGACTCCAGTCAACATTAACATCTTTAAAACAAGCTTTAGTTACATTTCCTGAGGTCTTGCTAACAGATCAATTAACAATCGATGCCAAAAGATAAAACAATACAAAAATAAAATATAATCTGACAAGACATGTGCGAAACCATCTGCTATTATTTTTGCTTTTACTTTTAAACCTGTGTATCTTTATTTTAACCTTGTGCTTTAGAATTTAACCGGGTTAGTCTTTTCTAACAAACTGTAGGAAAGCATCAGAAACACAAAGATCTTGTACTAAAGAAGCCATTTAATTTGATAGGTTGCCCAGATCCCTGACATTTGAAAATATCGCTCACACTTGTTGTTTCATACTTGTGCCATGGCGTGTATGGCGACAAACCTACAAGCTTATTTCAGCTGTAATCAGATTTTAAAGGGACCCTGAGCTGAAACAGGCCTCCTGTTATCAGCAGCCCAGCAAGCACTTTTTTCCTTTTTTGTATTTATTTTATAATCACCCTTTCTGTAGGAAAAAAAATTAATTGAGGGAACAATCTAATTAAGTAATGGGCAACAATGAACACTTGGGCTCTTATTGCTCCAGCCCTAGTGTGGATATGTGACACTGAGAGCACCAGGAGAAATCATGAATAACCCTTCTTATGAAACCTTCATTAGGATCTGTCAGAGCTGTTTGATTAACATTAATGGGACCAGCATCCATTTCTCAAACCATTCTCCCAGCTCACCCGCTCCCGTGTTTTTTCCTCCTTCTCCTTCTGCAAAACCCTCTCCTGCCCATCACCATCTCTCCTCCCTCCATGTGCATCTTTTCTCCCCCTTTTCCTCACTTTCTTTCAGCATCATCATTCTCTTGTCTTTACCATCCTCGTACCTTAACGATCTCCTCCATCCTCACTTCCAGTGCAGATGCCAATAAAGAGTGGGCCATGCCTCCGCTTCTCCCTCCCCTCTTCTCCCTAGGCCCAGTTGAACACCTGCTTCCTCCCCCCACTAGTTTCTCCTTTCCTTCTCTCCCTCCGTCTCTCTCCTCACCGCTGCAGTCTCTCCTCTCTCCCCCTTTTTTCTCTCCTCACCTACATGTTCTCCATCTCTTCTCTCTTCGCATTTTTATGCAGATAACTCCCTCTGCTCTCTGCTCTCTGGACTCCTCGTTGCTGAAAACCGTGTGGTCCAGCTCCATTCATCTCTGTCAGACTGCATTAGTGCCATGAGGAACATGCGCACACACACACACACACACACACACACACACACACACAGGTCCCTGGTCTGGTCTGCCATGGGGGGTAGGGAGGCCATGACAGCAGGCCTCGCCAAAGCTAGCCAATGAATATAGATCACCTAGCTATTCTCTACCACAGGGGCCCTGAGACCCTCGCTGGCCCTCTGGGACTCTGAGCCCTTAGACTGGGTCAGACCTGCTCTATGTGGACATGTAGATAGAGCTTTCACCAGTACAGCACCAGCACCTTTTGTGTGTCAATGTATGACTTGAATTCAAGTTTTTGCAGTCAATTTTTTATAGGACGGCGCATACTGCTATAACGCTATAGTGTTGTAGCTCTGGTAGGAAACAACAGTCTTGGGAATAATGGAGGGAAACATGGCCAACAGCTGTGTGTTTACTTTTGCCTCAGCAGAGCAGATGGGGATGGATCACATGAGAAATGCTCAGTCATGTGTTTTTCTATTCCACATAGTTCAAATGGACATTTGTTCACAGGCTACCAGTGAGGGCACTGAAGTCATGGTCCCCTCAATTTAGGGAGTTTAGCAATCTGTGTATGTATAATCACCTGATAATGAGTATAGTTGTCTATAGTATAGTATATAGATTATAGTATATAGAGTCCACCATGTTGCTCTGCCAAACACTGTGCCTAGACAGCGCCTTTCTCACTTTTGGTTGCAATCTGCAGCTTCACTGCCAGATGCCACCAAGTCCTACAATCCTAACTTTAAATAATAAAAATGTTTACTAAATGTAACCAAACATTTAACAAACTCATGTCCTCAGAATTTCCTGGCATGGCTAAAGCCATGAAGGTAAAGTCGTGCTACATAAAAATCTCTTATTGCGCTGTTGTAAGCATTTATTACAGGCGGGAATTACTATGTACTTGTCATGATGTTTCTGTTTGCATGTTGATGACAGAAGATAAAACATCAGTGCTATAATGTTATTAAATGAAAATACTGTGTTATAACTGCAGTTTTAGCACAATGTTTATTTTACAAGGATTTTTATTTACTTGATTATTTTACTTATTTAGGTGTTATTAGTAAATAGTAAAGTAAATATATAAAATGTATATAAAATGTTCACTTATATATATATATATATATATATATATATATATATATATATATATATATATATACCCCACAACAGAGGGTTGCTTACATGCATTTTAGAAAATAGAGGAAATCAGGAATAAGTAAAGCAGATTTTAAAAATTGCTGCAAAAATATAGGACTGAGATAACATAACTTGTTGTTGCACTGTAGCAAAATATGGTTGCCATTTCTACTTTTAATGAGCATTACACTCAGAGCAGATTATCTCTGAGATGAAAACATGCCTTGTTGCATGTATGTGAATGCTCATGTAGTTGTTTTTGCAGATAATACTATGTATTGTTAAGAATGTTATATGACCTCTGTACAAACAGAAAAGATCAACACCAGGTGATCAGGCTCAGTGTACTCGTGTGTGCAGGATGTGTGTACATGTGTTCATGTTGGTATGGGTGCTAGCATGTTAACTTTTGTGCGTGTGCATGTGCTGCATGTCTGGAAAGAGTTGCATCATGGGTGGTTATGAATGCCTGAGTGGTTTTAAATGTAAGACTGTAAGAGGAAGAACCAGCAGTAATAAGTCTTTCCTGTAGCTGTGGTCTGCTGTATGCCACTGCGTATAGGTAATCTGTCTTGCTGTGATGTTGGACTCTGTGCTTGTGTGCCCAATCCCCTGCAAGCATGCAGTAGGCATCCTAATCTGCTTGGAGAATTAAACCAACTAAACCAGTTCTAAGCCCAGTGCTGCCATTTCTTGAAAAACAATGAAGGAAAAAGGAGAGACGAGTGTTTAGACCTTATCTAATACCCTCTGGTCAGTGGCCACACTGTCTGTTTACAACTATTTATTCAAAACATTAATCAGTCAAACTGATTTTTTACCATCACATTGTATCATATGTCTGAAACCAATACAAATATAATTAAATATATTACAAACACAAATATTAGAGGGCAGGTGGGTCTGTGTTATATGTATATATTTAAATATAAAGTGTTGTTGGTGTTATCTCAAGCTTAAAGCATTGGATCACCCTTCCTTGATCTCATTAGGTTCAATTGACCCAGTTGGTATAAGCAGATTGTTGATGCTTTGGTCGCATTGAGAACTAAATGCCACCTGTGTAAAAGAAGGTTAAAGTAAGAGGCAGAATTATTGGGAGGCAGAGGGTAGTTTATAAAACAAGTGTAAAGGCCAGCACTTCTCCTGATCTCCTGAACTCTAACCCTAATTCATTTGTAGAGCATTGATTAGAGCAGTTTGCAGGATTTAGCTGCAGATTACAACCCAAAAGAACCATAACTATTATTATTTTCAAGTGATCATACACTAGTAAAAACAAAGTTATGAATATTATATTCAGTTTTTGTCTACATCTCTGTGGCAGGCATTAGCTTCCTTGGTGAAATGTGTAGTCTGTTGCCTTATCATTGGAAGTTCAAAACCCAGCTATGGCAGAAAATGTAGAATGGTGATTTATGTGACAAAATTGAATTAAATGAAAATATCTGAACAAGGGATACCCCTCAATGCATTACATATTCTCCCATATCAACCCACTTTGCGCTCATGTGTGGTTTGAGGTTATTCTTTACAATAAAAAACTGTTTAAACAAACGTTTCTGTTTCTCATAAATGTCCTGTGGCCATATTTTCTACTGAACAGTTAAATAAATAAGTGAGGTCTGTCGGGAAAGAAAAGGCACATGGTTTGAAGTTCACCTTAGAGGTCACATGTTCTCAGCCTGTAAGGTACTTGTGTCACAGCAGGAGCTGTCCCCCTCGTGTCTGTCACTAAATCAAACTAAATGTGATTTGTTATGAATAATTCATATTAAATGATATTACAACTAATAAAAACCCACAGCTAGTCTATTGTATGTAATGTTTTCATTTGATAACAATCATGTTACTTCTTTCATATCTGCAAATTCACCTCCAGGGCAGTGCATGCTGGTAGTATAGATCAAACAAGCTGTGTGCATATGTATGTTTCTATTTGTATTTCTGTCTGTCTCTCCTTTTCTCTGTCTGTCTGTCTGTCTGTCTATGTGTCTCACTCACACGCAACATGTAAATGTTCTTCTCACTGTGAATGCATGTTTGCTCTATGTAGACACACATAGTGGCATGAATCAGTAGAAGAAATGCCACTGGATCTGCAGCAGTTAATAAAAACACACACTAATGTCAGTTACCAGGATCATGAATTTTAACCCCCAACATTGTTAAATGGTAATTGTGTTTGGACAGCCCCAAAGGTAGTAAGTGTCACAGTTGAAGGTGTTTCATCATTTCTTCTAAGAAGCAGAATTGCCATCCAGTGATGAGTAGTGTATCCCTGGGCTATTTGAGATTCAAACAGACAGTTGAAATGCTCACACACCCACTCCTAACATGCAAATATAAAGGGAATGGCTCGCAGGCCCTCGGGGGGAAGTGCAGAGGGTAGCAATTAGAGAGAGACAAAAAAAAGAATAACAGATTACAGAGAGAGAAAACAGACAGAATGAGAGAGAGCGAGAGAACATTCCTCCATGCCAGGGGAGTCTTTACTGCAAAGATAATTACTTCCTTATATTACCTGGCCATGGGAGCAAAGTGAGGCTGTACATTGAAACCTGTGATACAGGTTGCCCTGGTGAGAGCTTCTCATGAATGCAGCTAAAGATTGTTTGCATGTGTTTTTGCATATACAGCTCAGTGGCACAGTTTATTTATCTTGAAGCTGTAAAGATATATAGAGGTTTCTGTCCCCCACAGAAACCATCGCCAGATGAGATGAACTTTCTTCCTATATAAACTAGTGCTGTTATATAAAAGCTGTAGTTCGGGTTTGTCCGCATACTTCTGAGCATGCCCTGCTAAATCAAGTCATGAATGACAACAAGGTCTTATTACATCTGCAAATAATTTACATTTATTTAGCCGACACTTTTAGCCAAAGCAACTCACAATACATTCAGCCATGAGGATACAACCCAAGAATTGCATCATGCAAGTACATCACTGTCATCATATATGCTGAACTGCTTCAAATGCTGCATTTAGAAACAATAACATAACATATATTAGATGCCATGGCAAGTAGGTCTTTCATCAGCATAGTGATACTGACCATCAACCAGGCAAAGACAGATTCTCTGTCCAAATTGTTAAATACAACAAATTATTCTTTACGTCTTGTTTGGAGATAAAACTGAAAGTGGTCATAATCTCTTATTGCACATAAACAGTGTATGTATGCACAGCTATGGCTGGTCAAAGCTAAACTGGTCTGTAAACTGTGTTTATAGACAGTAGCACTGTAAACTGATTTTTTTTAACATAGTTTGGGTGATAATTTTACAGTTTGACTTTGTTTTCTCATAAAAAATAAAATGAAATAAAAAAGTTTGGTTCTTCTGGTGTTTTGTGTAAAACCTGTTTCAGAATTCAGACAGGCCTCTAAATGTATCTGTTGCACAAAGCTGGTCTTGACTTCTCTTAAATCAGACTTGAAATCTGACATGAATTCTGGGTTAATTAAGACTACAAACATGGCTGACTGCATTCACTACAGCAGAAACTGTTTTTTATCAACCGAAAGAACAATTTATCAGGGAAATTTAGTAAAGAGTACAACAATACAAAAAGTCCCCCGGTAGCAAAAAATCTCAACACACCAGTAGCAGAGCCGACATGCTGTCTGACTTCAGTCACGCTCTGTTTCCATAAGCAAACCAAAAAGTCTGGGGATGTTTTCACTGATGTTTTTGTATATTTCCAGCAAGCTGCTGCAGTCTCTAAAAAGTCTTTCTTTTCATTACAACATCATTATAAAACGACAAACTATCAGCTATGTTTGCTCTTTTTTTCTCTGTCATCTCTGTGCTGCTGGTCAGCAGGTGTCACCAACTATTAGCTTGGAAAACATGAAACTAATCTTTTTTTTTTTTAATATTATTTTTTGGCCTTTTTGCTTTATTGGATAGAGGCAGCTGAAGAGCGACAGGAAATGTGGGGAGAATGAAGGGGAATGACATGCGGGAAAGGGCCGCACAGGTCGGGATTCGAACCTGCGCCTCCTCAGCAAAACTTCGCATATGGGGCGGCTGCTCTATCGACTGATTATGATTGAGGTGTCCAATTATATGATCACCATGCCACCAACCAATCAGAAATAAAAATTGTCCATGAGTGTGGTAACAGTTTATTAAACACTGGTACAGTGTATTTGACAAAATGAATAAAGTCACCTTTGGTACAGAACAGAACTTTTCAACCTCTTTCTGTCGCATGTGTTTCTTCCTTGACCTTTGTTTGTGCATGTGTGTGTGAGTGTGTGTGTGTGTGCATGTGTCTTTGAAGTGAAAGAGAGACAGAGTTGTTGCCTGCTCCCTGACCCCTCTCGTGTAAACACGGACACACTCCAGCAAGGTGCTGAATGGCAGTGATTATGAGAGAGCTCTGCACCACACACACACACACACACACACACACACACACACACACACAAACACACAAACACACTGGGATCTCTGCCAGGGAGGGAAGACCTGCCGAGTAAGGCTTCCCCTGGCCCGCTGCCAACAGCCCATTAACAGACGGAGGAGGAGAAGGAGAAGCAGAGGGAGAGAAGAGGCAGTGGGAAAAGGGGGAGATGAAGAGGAAGGAGAAAGGGAGAGAAAAGTGGTAGCAGAGGGGAAGGAAAGGGAGTCGAAAAAGTTGATTGTATGGAGGAAAGAATAAATGTCTCAGTGGATATGTATTCCTTTTACAATCTGAGGATTAAAGCTGAGTCGATAGGATAAGAAGGTTGATGGAGCAAATGACTTTAACAAGATTAAAATGAGTTTAAAAACTGCTCTCCATCACAGTTATTATAAAATATAGTAATCAGATTCTGAATACTTGATTTAATTTAAAGTTGGTCTGATCTACATTAATTTAAACACATGCTGAAGAGAGAAAAGACGGTAATTCAGGAGACATATGCTTAATTGTTTTCAGCTAAATAATCAAGAATTGCACATTGCTGCACAGCTGCACATTTGTGGATCTGAGATATCTAAGAACTGACTTAAATGGTTTTATTTTTACTTTCAATTTTTCTGGTTTCTGGTTGGGATTTTATAATGAAGATATCTGCAACAACAAATACTTAAGAAGTAATAGTTCCTTAAAAATGGGAGTAGTCCAAAGAGAAAAAGGACAAAAGTTTAAAATTACTTCCTTACTACTGTTAAACTCAAGACTCTAAAGGAACGAGTGCTACAGAAGAAATCAATTATTCATTAAGAAAAAAAATCTGTGCACTCAGTAGTGAGGGAAAAGCACTTGGTTGAGGAGAGCTGAGCGCGACGCACTTCAAATGAGAGTGGCAGCAAGAGTCTGAGAGAATAAAAACGGCAAACAAGTACAAATAAACAAAGATATTTGTCAGGGTCATGTGCTATTTGCCATGTCACGCTCCCCCGTCCTTTGCCCGTCTGGTCTGTTATCACAGAGCGGCTCAGCCTGTCAGCTGACTACAGATGACCATGTGTTGACCTCTGCAACCTCCAATCAAATCATATGATGGCTGCATTTGCCCTAGAACCACAAGCAGCTGGACACGCTCATCTTCACAAGAAAACTTTATGAATGCCCTAACAACAGCTGAGCTCAAGTCAAAGCGGGGAGGGGACGCTGGCTCTGACTGTAGGGGACACTTTAGGACACGGTCTTATCGAGAGACAGTAAATAATTGACAGAAAATGTGATCAATATTAGGTTTTACACTCAGCTCTATCATTTTTCGGCAACTACAGAGCCATATAGATTGTCATGAAGGCAAACACTGAGGAAACGTGCACTTCAAAGTCTTCTGCTGTGATCCTATTAAGTTTCATACACCCAATAGCTAACTGACAGGCGTCACATTTGGTGTTGTCAATTCTATTTATAGAAAAGTTCCTTTTAAAAAGGTCCGGTGTAGAGAACTAGGGGGGCTCTTTTTACAGAATAAGGCAGAAATGAAATATAATATGCATAAGAAAGTGTAGGCTTTTTATGACTTGGATTTGGAGACCACAACTAGTGAATGCTTTGCAGCCTTCAGCATCCCTTAATCTACCACTGACTATTTGAGTTACTTCCTCTGGACGAAGACTGGAATAGAAGAGCTTTTTTTAGAGCACAACATTTTTTTTTTCCACCAGAGATGTTACAATAAAATCACCATTGAGCCCTGAGAGAGCAGAAAAAAAATGTCAGACCACCAGCCAGCGGTTTAATGGAGCATCCAAGAGATCCTCATCAACTTATAATGTTGACATGAACATGTCAAATAGCTCAGATGGTTATTGATCGCCGCTAATAGTGTCACTTGAATTAAACTACAAAGGTGATTTAGATATATTTAACCTACCTACTATTTTCCAGTCACCTCTCATGTGTTTGAGTCATACTGTGAAATCTGCTATCATTGATATGCCCTACGGGTTCCCAATTTTTTTGCTTTCTGTGCTGTTTGAGGTCAAGAAAAGTGATACTGACTCTTTTTTCACTTCCTGAAATTGGAAAAAAAAACAGACAAAATAGACCACTGGTGCTTTCCTTGGTCCATTGAACACCCACACCTGCAATATGAGCCTTCCTGTGTATGTGTGTGTGTGAATGGATTCAAAGCTCAATTTTCTTTGAGGCTGCTAAGCTGCACCAGCAGACTGCAAATAGAATCTGACCTGTGTAATGTCCTTTTTAATCAGAGGTAATTGACACAGATAGACCTTCATCATAACTGCACATGCCCTTGCCAACCGCGCAGGAGCTCTGCAGTGCCTCTGCAGCTTCCTCCACTTACAGTAGATTGGCTAAATGAATTCCTGCGATCCAAGGAGACGAATCCAGCACTCCTAAAACAAATCATGTTTAAGATTAGAGAAAAAATATGTCAGTAGACAGATTATGTCTTTTTATATATGCATATGAAGCCAACAGAACCTGCTAGTAAGCTTCCATAACTCATCTGTAGTTTTCCTGCATGTAGAGACGTGCACTTCTCCTCCTCAAGCCCCCTTTTTTGTCAGCCTTACGCAGTTATGTGAGAACTTTGTGCCACTGGATGGTTCAATTAATATACAGTAACCAGTTTCTCCTTTTACCCTCCATTCTCCTCCCTCCCCTGCTGTGGGGAAAAATGTGTCTCATTCCAATTTAATGCATGGCCAATTCCCACCTCGACAGAGCAGTAATTAAAATCCACACGCAAAGCCCCATTCATCAGTGGAGATGACAGAGAGAGGGAAAAGAGGTGGGGGACAAGGGGCTCCATCGCTGTACCCTTGAATTTAGGAATCCAAACTAGCTTGGGAAGAGTGAAAAACAGAGGAAGGAGAGTTGAGGCAGATTTCTCCAGACATGTGATACATGTTGTTTGCCATCTATCAGCTCCATATTTATTCCTTAAACAGTCACACGCCTGAAGTGTGTTTGTATGTGCAAATGAATGCATGTGAACATACAAACATGTCATATTTCTTTGAGTAATTGCAGCTGTGTTTATACTTTACTCTCCAGTACCTGTGGTGTGCCATCTCATTAGCATAGCACCCACCCGGTTAAGCCCCACCCCTCATATTAGTCATTTCTCCCCTCCCTTATTACAGATCCCCCACCTTTTGCACCCCATGGCAGATTTTCTGTTCTGACAGCAGTCCTGCTGTGCTCTCTTGGCTTCAAACACACACATACACACACACACACACACACACACACACACACAGAAACACACTGCATGATCATGACCCTCAGAGAGCCCTGTGCATATCCACAATGTCCTTTGGGGGTGTAGGGACACCAGAGGGACTCTGGGAGGTGGACGGGTGTGCGTGTCATTGTTTGCTGTCTGTGATTACGCGTGTTGCCACCCGGCAGCTGTTTGCATGTTTTATGCTGCTGTCCATCTACACACAGATGAGGCCGTGTCTGGCGCCGTGGTGACATCACATCACTCTTGGACTCTCTTACATCTTTCAAAAACGCACAAAAAATGATCTAACTCGGGCTGCATGCTGTGCCTGATATTCGTCTTCTTTTTCATTGTTCAACAAGGAAGGAGGGCTATGCAATCAAACAGTATGCATTCAGGGTTTAATGAGATTATACAAAAAAGGAAGCCTTTATAACTAGCGTAATTTTGTTTTTATTTTTAACTTTAAAAAGGGTCTCTAAACAAAAGAAAAGAGAATGTTAAAATATAACAACAGAGCGACGTCTTTCTCCCTGCAGCCTCTCCAGTCCCAGTGGTGGTGGCATATGTCCAAGCCTCTTCCACCCTTCCCACCCCCGTCACTCTCCCCCAACTCCCAACCTTCTCTCTGTCTGCCTTTCTTCTCTATCCTGCAGTGGACTGCACTTGAGCTTGAATGGCCAGAGTGGGACAAGCAGCTGCTTGGGCCCTGTGCTCCAGAGAGAGAGAGAAGGAGGGGAGGCAAAGGAGGGGTGGGTGGGTGCACAGATTTTAATGAGATGCAGAGTGTCAATGGCCACTCTCTCTGAAGAGGGCAAGAAGAAAAGGGTGCTCTCTCTCTCTCTCTCTCTCTCTCCACTCCCCTCTCCTCTGTGCCCCTTCCTCCAGCTCCCTCTCTCTCTCTCTATCTCCTGCCCTCCTCCCCAGCTGGCGAGGGGCTTTGTTAGGCGCCAGATGATACCCCAGATGCCCCGGCCCAGCCGCCCCTTTCAGCTACATTCACCAGCCTCCCCTCAGGTCAGAGGTCACCACCGGGCATCTGAATGGGTCTCCGTGGCAACAGTGGCCATGGCGGTTGAGAGAGTGGCAGAGACTTTTTGTTGTCGCTTGGTTGCTATGGACAGGGCTTAATAAATCTGATTTGGCTCCACGGGTAAAACTGAGGTATGATTTAGGAAGAAAATCACTCATTTTCAAATTAAAGTGAAAAATAAGATCTGTAGTTTTTACTTAATATGTAAATTAGTTTAATTTTTTTTCATTGAAAGGAACATTTAATTAAACTGGGAGAGAAAGTGGGAGAGTGTTTTGGAGAAGTCTTGCACATTTTATACAGAGATCCTCTATCCTGTTTGGTATTTGTTGTTTCTGTGCTGATGTCCCGATAATTTGGTGTTACTTCAGCCCTCTGCTGGGGAAACACACAACTGCATGGTTTCACACTGTCAGACTGGTGCCAGCCTGTAAACTGTGGGAAAACCAAACCAAACCAAATCCTGTTTTAATGTTTGGAGAAATGTTGTGTGATTCTGATTGTCTCGGTTCATTTGTCTTTTCTTGTTGACTGAATGGAAATATTAAACGTGCATTTCACACTGAAGTGCTCCAGAAAAATGGAGAAAAGGAGCAGTAATGTATTATTATTGTAGAAAAAGATACAACTTTTTACAACACAAGCATTAAAGGGAATAATAAAATACTTGTTAAAATAACTCGGATACAAGTCACTGCAGTCACTTGATATCCTCGCAAAATTCAGAACTAAGTGGTTTCCAATTTAAATGCTCTCTATTCAATTCTGTTTTTTCAGAATCTGGCTGACATGAATCTGGATGCATAACTGTTGTTGGAGTGTTAAAGTAAGTCAAAAGGGGAAGAAGCAGAACCGGGCAGTGACGGGCAGGAGAGGCAACAGGGAGGGACGGACAACAAAGAATTAACAGGGCAAAGGCTAAATATGCTATTATGAACCTTACACTGTACACCCAGAGCAGAGACTTCTTCTAAATGCCCAAAGTGATTGTGATTTATGAGTCATGAATCAATATTTTGAGGTCAAGAGTTTAGAAGGGACACAGTGAGGCCCTGAAAGGGTGTTACAAATGCTGTATCATATTTTCATTTTAACCACATAAATGCGCACTTGACGCTTATTACATGCCTGCATTTCATTTAGTGCCTTTACAATTGAATTGTGCCGGGTTTCCTCTGCTCTGACTCGGGTGTCTCTTCTCCTCACAGCCCCTGTTGGTCACGCTGTCCAAACAGATCAAAGGTCACATGATAAGGAGAGGGCGAACACTAGGGCCCATTCAGCAGCCCAGCCCAGTAGAGTATAACACGTGGGCAACAAGAAACACAGAGAAAAAGGCAGAAAGAAAGGAAAAAAAGAAAGAGAGTTTTGGCCCCAGTGTGTGTCTTGACAGGCCCTTTAAGCGAGTTTTGGGAAAGTCCTTTCATAGAGAGGCGTTATAGAACATTGATTTGTTATGCTAATATGGCAAATTGTACTGAATACAGTGAAATATATCATCATGATGGATTTAACCTTACTGTTGAGATGAACAGTACTCGTACGTGTCCTTTGTTTGCGTGTGCATTTGTGTGTTTAAATGTGTTTGTTTCCCAGTGGCCTTTAGCTCGCAGGTAAACAGTAAGTGTATGTTGGTTAAGCCTGTGGCACCAACCCCTCCCTTAAGTCATCACAACATCAGATAATAGAACTGATCAACAGTGGGAACACTGCAGAGGAGACGCTTACCCAACCAACGCCCTGCTGTTGCATGCAAACTGCCACACACAGCCATCAAACAAAAATTGCACTAGTGAAAGCGTTAACTGTTTCTCTCGTTTGACCAATTTACACTCAGTTACCAGTTTATTAGGTACACCAAGCTAAAACCAGTCAAAACAATACATCTTCCCTTCATCAAGGTTATAATGTTCAGTTTAGTGTGGTTCAACTGCATCACTGTATCACATCCATTTTTTTGTGGTAAGCGACGGGAACATTATGGTTGATGGTATGGGATGGTGTGGTATGCTTTTAAACTGCACACAGAGATAGAAGAGAAGCATCCATGCATTTGTCAGGATCTGGTAAATCAAGAATAATGGTAAGCAATCTCTATAAAACAAAATCAACATTATTAATTTGTCGTCATGGCTACATTACAAGAAGCACTTCAGGTAATCTGTTGAAGCTAAGCCCAAGACACTACAGTCCAGAGTCAAGTTTTATTGGATGCCCCAGTGATGTGAAAATAAAAAACTCTGACTGTGGCAGCGGTGACGAGGGGGACAGCCTGACTTTTGTGTGGCACTGGTTTCCCTTCTCCCGCTAAAAAACACCACATCAACGCTGCTATTCAGGGCACGGCAGCCACTATTCCTGATTAGCTTCAGCATCTCATCAATAGGCCTGACTGTCTGCTCTGGCCTTTGGACAAATAGCCCTTTCTACTCAACTTCACTCCTTCCAGCTTTAATGGCTCAGAGAAGAGTTAATTATTGCACAGCACATGGTTGGCATACAGCACAGTGGCGACACTAGTTCAAGAAGCATGAATGTGTCACAAGATGCCCTGCAGTTTAACACATGTGATGAACTAGGATATATGGAGCTACAGTATATGTTTGCACAGAGAGAGCAGGAGAGAGAGAGAGACAAAAAGAAAGAGGAGGAGAGAGTTTTGATTTAGTCGGTTCCACCCAATTACACGATTCATGCATGAGCTAATGCAAACAACCTCAGTATGCATCACTCACATGTGCAAACAATTCAAATATCAATCCACCGCCACCCACATACCACATGCATTTACCACGCAAAGACAAACACACACGTCCTGCATTAACACACAGCGCTTCACATTGTCTTTGTATGTAGTGTGAAATCCAGAACATTAAACAACATTGCATAGAAATTGGTATTTGCCAAACTGGTGCCCCAAGTCAAAGTTCAGTGTCGTAAATATGGACAGCTGTACACATATATTTGTTGTGAACATATTACTTGAGTTATATTGCGTGAGTTGACAACTTTGCTAACAGCCAAACATCAAGCAAGTGCAAAAACACAAGCTATAGCAGCCAGATGATATTAATTACTAGTACATCAGCAAGAAGCCCAGCTCAGCATCTGTCTTTCAGCCTTTTATTTCACAAAGTTCTCGCCAGCGACTAACAGTCGGTCCCAAACCCCCTGGTGCTCTAAGCTCACAGTACAGACAGCCCGGCTAACAAACTGAGCTAACATTAGTTAACAGCAGCTATAGTCCACAGCAGTTTACTATACTGTCCGCCAATAGGAGATCAGAGGGAAAACCAGCATTTTCTCCATAAAATATGATTCAGCTTCACCTAAATGAGTGAAATAGTTGGTGGTGTGTGACTTAGTGCCGTCAATTGTTACGTATTTCTCGTAGGTGATCGTACCCGGAGCACAAACTTACATAGTACAAGAACAGAGTTGGACTGACAGCAACACCATTCAACAGATTACACCAGTGTAGCATCAAAATGATAAAAATCTGTTAAACGTTATTGCATCGCATGGTTTAATTTGAATAGACTAGTTTTTACGTCATTCAGGGTCTTGAAGTTTATTGTCCTTTTCTTGGATGTTTTTTCTCTTTCAGTTGTACAATTTCTGCTGATATTCTTGTCAGTTTTTATTGTTCTTTTTTTCCCCATTTGTCTAATCCTATAACAGAAAATATTCCTTTATTAATGATTAATAATTATTAATGAAGTATGATTATGAATATGAGTACCTCATGTGCTATTGCCAGTGTAATCAATTATTAATTCTTATGTCATAAATAATGAAACATAGATACCTTACCCTGACAGCTTTACACAAGAACAAGAACGACACCAATTAGACATACAACATAATTCATGATTTGTGAGCTGTGCTTTAAAATTACATGTGTTTTTCTTTGGCGATACTTCTTGTTCAGACCTCAGACCAGCACAAATGTCCATTCGGCTGTACACACACATGCACACATCTTTTGAATTTGAAACTCCGTGTGAAGCTACATGGGTTAGATCAGTACACCTGCAGGACCACAGGGAGTAGCCATGGCAGTCGGTGATCTGATCCCATCAAAAATACATCAAGGTGTTTCCCCTCTGGACATCTGTAAGCAATGAAATATTAACCAAATAGAGTATCGAGAATCCACCATAAACAACCATCAGCATTTTTTTCTTCACTTAAATTGGCTTCATCAAAATCATCCGTATATCACCTGTGAGAACTAAAAGCAAGAGCAGCCCAGTGTGCGGTCATGGGATCTCTGTCTTCATGTTTCCCTTCCACTCACTCTCTCCAGCTCTTACTTATTATTTTGCCTCCAGCGTATTGACTTGCGTTGGGTCTCTCCTCAGAACCTTCACCCTCTCCTCTGCTGACACACTCACACACACACACGCACACACACACAGACACTAAGGTATATAAATTACCTGGGGGGTTTTGGATTTTTCAACTTTCACTTTAAAAAGAACAGAAGCCAAGAATGGCCCGGCTTTCTAATTTTCATCTGTGCTGTTATCTCACGAGATCACAAGTTAATTATTTGGTTATCTCGACATAATGAGATCATAATAATAATCAACTTGTGAACAAAAGGATGTTTATCAAAGATCAACAATCCTGTGCCAGCATGTACAGAACTGTAGCAACTGATTTAAACAAAAAAATGTCCAATTATTTTTATTATTATCCACCAATTATTGATCAGCACGTCAGGCTTTACTTAAGTCCTAGTTATTTCAGTGTTTTTTTTTATTATACCACTCTACAAACAGCCAAGCAATATCCTTTTTAATCCTGAGATCACAAGTTAAATAAGAAAACAAAGCTTGTTATCTCATTATAAAGAGTTATCTCATTATTTTGAGAGAACAAAGGGGTGATTCCTCAAGATAATTAGATCATTTATCACAAGAAAACGACTTCATAAAATTCATAGGAATGGACCATGATATACACACACTGCCCTGTGAGATCGGTTTAAGAGTTTCATATCATGTGAACCTTTTGATATTTATTTATTTACTTTGATAGTTACTGTCTAGTACGATACAACTAAAAGAATTCTTGTTGACATAAAGAAAAGGTAAAAGAAACTGTCTGTTTTGTTGGTTGTTTGAATAGTAAAATAAAGTATGGACATAAATACATACAGATCCATATTTTGTGCTTGTTGATCTGATATTTTCAGCTTAAATTGGTTGCCACATATCTATGCATCCCGGTATGGGACTCCTGATCTATGATGAACATAAGTAACAAGAGGAAACAACCTTTTGTTTTCTAGTGATAACTGGTTGATTATGTCGTTATGTGAAGATAACAAAGCTTGCTTTCTCTATATAGCGAAAAAATTAACTCGTTAACTTGAGATAATGGGTTTGAAAAAACTCCCCTTTTATTAATCATACAATTATCATTTTCTTATAAATTATTCTATGTCAAGAAATCAGCCTTTTTTCTCAAGATAACGATATGAATTGATCCATTGTCATGACGACATTTTGTTATCTCTAGCTAATGAAATAATTAACTCATAATCTTGAGATAATGCCGTTTTAAATAAATTTTAAATAACTAAGCACAGCCGTTCTGAGCTTCCATAGAAAACTGTGAAAAGTCATTAAACAACAGCCAGCCTGAGCTCACTTTCAAGCATGTTTCCTGGCACTACTTGGAATACTGTGGTAGATGATTTGGTTTCACACTAGTTATGACTGAGTGATCTTTAAATCAATCAGAAGTGGCAACCTGAATGCAACAAACACATTAAATGTGTCATTATCTGCTGCCCTCTGGTGGAAGTATATATAAAATACAGCATGTGGATGAGACACACAAAGCTTGCATATAGTGGTAACACTAATACAGCCAGCATGTATTAGCTAACATAATTAAGTAATTAGTAACATTTTCACTGGCCTACATTAAAGTCCACTTTACATACAAGATGTTGTTGGTCCAGGCACTTCACCGTTAGAGCAAATGCAAAATATATATATGTAAAAAAAAAAAAAAAAAAAAAAAAGAGCAATGTGTGTGATGTGCCTCCACCACCCTGAGTTTAAAAGTTATACAAACAAATGTGTATGTCTCAGTTCATATTTATTTGTTTATAATAATGTATTTTTGGACCATGGTATCAAATCAGGCTTTGAACCTGTGCTAACTTCTGTTTCCCACTTGATTGTAACTGATTTCACTCTGACTCTTACTGCCAATGTCAGGCACTTTGAGGCAGCATCATGTATAATGATGTCTTCATTAAGGGTTTCATGCATTTTTTAATTATTATTGTTATTTTTTATATTTAATGAAACACATGCAGCAGGAAGAAGACAGTTTCTTTAAGTTAATAGATCTTTATTTGATTTCTTATCTTATGCATTTGCATTCAAAAGGCATGAAGATAGAAAAGGAGACAGAAAATGGGTCATGGATATAAATATACAAAGAGGCAAAATCTTTACAGTCAGTAACATTACATAAAGGCTTAAGCTATCCATATGAACATGGGGCACAGCACTTTGGATTACTAAAATAAGTCACCAAAAGCCACATTGGACACAGGCTACATGGTAGTTAACGCTTAACTTCATGCAACTGCCCAACATTCAAGCTGTGCCTTACCTTCCTTCATAAACAATAGAAAAGTCTGATTTATGTGCATCATCCTCCCTCCCCCTTTGGCAACGCTAAATATACAAAACTGTGTGAATCGTTTCTCCCGAGGTAACTGCAAATACGGAAACCCAAAAACACAGACAGTGTAATCCATGTCTATACAGTCAATCGCCACTGTTAAATACGAGTTAAAGACGAGTACCATGCTACGGATCAAAGAAGTCTGACTGGTCCATTAAAAAGAGAAGCACAGTAGTACAGTCAAGTACAAGATGACAGAATAGGCCACATTGGTCAAAACTGAATCCGGTCAACTTCAACTACTTCAAGTATCCAATCACATTTCAAACCCCATCTAAAATCAACAGCTTTAAGAATCCACATTCACAAACATTACAAATTATTTAAAATTGGCACAAACTCGGATTAATTATTTACTGAACGTGCAGAATTCCAAGAGTTTTTTTTCTCTAAGTGCACAGAAGTCAAGATGCTAGTGCAATAGGATAATAATAATTAATAGCAACATTGATGTCATTAAAACTTAATAAATAAATAAGGGAATAGACAACTAATATAAAGAAAATATGGTCTGAGAGAAACAAGAAGCTAAAACAAACACAAAGAACAACATCCAACAATCAGCAGAAACCATGAGCAACAATCTTCAATGAAGAACATTAATAAAAGGCACACACGCAAACTCACACACGCACACACAAAGTACCAGCCAATAAATGCACATGCTTAGGCACAAACGTTTAGTATGGGATCTGATTTTGGTAATACTGGATGATGTCGTAGGTTCTACTCCTGTAAGACAATAAAAGAGCAATCAGACAAATGTGAATTAAGCTTCCTGGAGGCCAATATTAACAAGAACATGGGAAGAATATGCAAACTTTAAGTTTTGTACTAACCTGTTGCTGAGGAAGCAGTTCTGGATGATTTTAATGATGAAGGAAGCTGCATCTTTCTCGCTCAAACCAGGATTGAATCGCTGCCTAAATGTGGAGAAAGACACTATGAGCAGGAGAAAGCAAACGCCGTTCAAACTGCTTATTTCCATTCACATTGGCTGATGCATGCAGACACATGTCTGACTCACTTGAGCAATTTGATGGTCTGTCCTCTGAAGCAGGGGAGGCCAGTGTCCAGCATGAGCGTGACTAAGGAGACCACTCCATCCATGTAGGGCCTGATTCATCAGAGGAGCTTGTCTTAATGTTGCATGCTAACCATCTCGCAAATCATTTTGGTAGTGCAGTAAACATTTGCTTTAGCACTACTGAATGCTCACCTGACAGCCAGGTATCCCCTCACGCACATCTCCATGAACCACTTAAAGGGCGTTGCCTCCATCTTCCCACCCATGATCATCACCATCTCATCGGTTAGCTTTATGTCCGGTTCCCAGCCGAGGTTTCTGCCAGGAGAACTTTCAAACATGAAGCCGAAATCTGAAAAAAATACAAACACTCAAGCTTAGGATTTCTAATTGAATGCTCCAGCATCATGTTGCAGCATGTCTGGCACCACTGATACCAATACAAGAAAGAATGATGTAAAAGTAATTCTTTCTACAGTGTCTTCCTCCCTTCCACACTACCACTGGTCTCTATTAATATTAGACTGTATTAGATATTAGAGTTAGTCAAGGATAAAAGACTTAAAATCTTTTGATAAAGATTGGTCATTCCTAGAGTCTTGAAAGGGCTTGTTGGAAGATACTGAAGGAAACACACATACTGATCCCTTTTTCTAATTTAGCTTAGACAATGTTAAGTTTGGTCCAGCTATAAGTCAATAAACACACCAATGTGTATGAGGTGGCCCTGGCTGTCCAGCATGATGTTGCCATTGTGTCTGTCTTTTATTTGCAGCAGGAAGAGCAGCAAGCTGTAAGCTGCCATACTGCGGATGAAGTTGTATCGTGCCTGAAAAGAGAAATGTTGGACGGTGTATCAGATTAAACTGTTAATAAATACAAAATGTAAGCACTGAGAAATATGGTACAACTTTACAGGTGTAAATGACTGATTGAAAAAAAAAGGCTGCACAAGGTTGTGAGATTACCTTCTGGAACGCTAATGTGGATTCATCTCCATACTGGTTCCTGAAATAGTCATACATGCCAAAGTCTGTCTGTCGGCCCAGCTGGTCACGAGATTTGCAGTCTGGGATGCACTCAATCACCCCACACTGTGGTGAAACATCAGAAACAGGAAGAATGATGCTGATCATCAAGAATGATTTGATCATTTACTTGGTTTATGTGCATCTATCATGAATAAGTAGGCTATGTAGTTAAAGTTTTTTCCCTTATGTCACAGCCATGCCTGATGGGATCCAGGGGTTGGACTTTCATTTCTTGGTGGAAAATTTATTTTGAACATTCAGTAGTTCCTGTCTGGAAGTAATATAGAGGAAGACTGGAAACGTTTTATATGAACTTACTCCTGGGGCTGTGGCCACCACCCTATAAGGGAACACATAGAGATCCAGGCCCACCAGCTGGAAGATGTTCTTAAACAGGCTGATGATCTGAAGAGCCAGCATGTCCTGTGAACAACAAAGGATAGAATGGTAAAGAGAGGGAATTCAAGCAAAAAAAAAAAACGACTAAGTCAAGCCTAAGAAAGATATCAAGAAATGAATGAGAGATAGCAGTGTGACACTCAGACCTGTCTGCAGTCGTCTCCCACTTTAAAGATGGCTGCCTGCCAGCAGATTCTCTTGGCCTCCTCTTCACTCTTCGCGTCATCTACAGAATCTGAACGACACTGCAGACCTGTGGAGATGTCATGACACTGTTTTGTCTGTACACAGCCCTGAGAAATAAAACTTTAGTTTTATTTAACATTAGCAGTACCTTCTTTTTCCAGCTCGCTGACTCCACATCTCCTCACTTTGAACTTGGCCAGGTAGGGAGCTTTGGCAGCACTAAATAGACACACAAAGGAATACAAACATGTTTTTCTGTGTATATTCACATTTCTTTGAGGATTCTGATACCAGCATTATAAAAGATGGTTTTAAGGCCCACCTCTGCATTGGGGTCCCAGACTTGTAGTCTATATCCAAAACTATGGCCTCTGGGTTACTAGGAAGATAACAGCCAGGTTGGACTTTGATTTGTGACATGGCTTCCAAGCAGGCCCTCTTCCTCTCCTCCCCTTTGGGAAAAGGTCTGATAAAGACAAACAAAACACACAGAGTTTCCACATGTCTATGACTGACATATACAGAATATTATGCAAGGGTATCTCACTGAATGACTTCAGACTAGAAGCGACAGTCGGGCTCTGTTGTTATTCACAGTGGGGAGTCACTAGAGTGGAGAGTAATAGAGAGTCGAAGCAGGGGACAATAGAAGTTTCTCCCCTGGACAGTTCAATTAGTGCTGTGATGAGAGCCGAGGGGAATTTTGTAAGCCTCTAGTGGGCTGACAAAACACTCTGTAAGGACGAACAATAATTAGAAACTTCTCATCAGCTACAGAGAGTACACACACTGGTGTAATAACTTCCAGACCAGTGCATAATCAAAGAGACATTACAGCAACCAATAGCCAAATAAATGAAGCACAGAGGGATTTAGAAAGATCATTGTTGGTAAGAGGCAGAGAAAAGTACAAAACATCTTGGCTCATGGGGAAACTTGTTATCACTCCACACACACCCTGAAGATTACCTACAGCGGAAGGTTCTGTTTAACAGAAAAGTTAAACTTTTCTTTTAATGTCCTTTTCATATTTTGAGTGTATTATACTGTATAATTAATTGAAATGGCATTTCAAGGACCAATGTGAAGATTATATTAGCAGTAATCTAGCAGTGTTGTGCAGACAACCCCCTCCACACACCCTCTACTTCGCATGGAAAATGCAGTGGGTCCTGTAAAGCTGCTGTTGAGTTTGTCCATTCTGGGCTACTGTAAAAACATGGCAGTTCAACATGGCAGACTCCGTGGAAGAGGACCCACAAAATCTGTAGGTAAAAGGCTCATTTTAAGGTAACAAAAACAAAATGACTCTTATGTTCGGGTGGTTATACATATTAAGCTAAAACACAAGGGATGAATAAATTATGAAAATAAAAGAGGAGATGATGATGACAACAACGAGATAAAAAATGATGTGCAGCAGAAAGTAGTTCCTCAAACAGCCACTTGGTTCGAGGCTGGCTACAAAACAAGTGAATCTCCATAAGCCCCCATATTAAAATACCCATTAGTTAGTAAAGTGTGTGCATACTTGATAATGGCTGACACGTTGGTGATCTTGTTGAAGAAGTCAAACTCTCGCTGGTAGAAGTCTTTGGCCGGTCCAGACAGAGAGCCAGTGATCTCCTCCACCATCTGCTCCAGCAGTTCACCTATGTCAGCTGCACGGAGACATACATTAATATGATCTTGTTTTTGTCGTGGTGTAAATGAGTATGTGTTGAGTCAGAAAGAGAAAATGAGGGTAAATATCTCACGGTCTTTCTGGTTTCCTTCCTCATCCAGGAATATATTAGTCTTCATGTTCCAGATGAACTGGTGAGCCAGAAGCTGAGACTTCTGAGCGGCCCACAGGATGTACTCTCTCACATAACCCATCTATCACAGGTTATAACAGGAAAGAAAAAAAAAATGGAAGGAAAGATCTGAAAATATAATAATCTGTAGAAATGTGGGGCTTTAAATTATTTGTTGACTCAGAAAACAGTTTACCTTGTCGTAACGAAGTGCTTGGACAATCTGAGGAATGTAAAACAAAATGGCATCCTAGAAAGAGTGGAAAACATGACTTTACACGCGAGAACACAAAAGAAATGTCTTAACTGTGGCACTTTATATGAGCAAACACCCAGCAAATAATATGGTAATCCCTTGGACTTTTCAGTCAATGTCATCAAATTGAGTATGTACTGTCTCTGTCTGAATTTGGTTAAAACAGCACCATTAGGCATATTAGTCTGAAGTATAGCATTATAGACCCATGAGCATGGTACTAAGATCAACTATTTCTCAAACCTTTAGCAAAATCACTTCTGAATGTGTTTAATATTATATTCTACTAGAGAAAGTAATGGTAATTACAAACGTGTGTGCTGTATATGTGAACGTACAGGAGGAAAGGAACGGAGCACTTTGACCCCGTACTGGGCTGTAAGGGGGTGAGGAGGGTACAGGGAGGAGAAGTAGGACAGTCCAGTTGGGGGATCTGCTGGGGCCCAGCACAGGATGTGACTGAGCTCTGGAGAGTCGGCATCAATTGTGTGCCATGTCACCAGGAACTGAAGATAAACAAAAAAAGAAAAAAAAAAACACTCAACTTAGCCAACATTGACGTAAATATGTAGTTAAGCACTACTTTATGTGCAGCATGCATCACAGGATCCATATCTCTGCATCATATATGACAGCAATCTGATGCAAGGTTATGACCCCAAGCCTGATGCTTGGCTAACTAGCCTCCAGAGGAAGCTGTGTTTATTAGTTTCTAAAGTGACTGGAATAAACAACTATGGGATGTCAAGGAGGATCATACGCTAAATTATGGTGGCCTTTAGGGAAGGCTGTGCTCTGCCTCCCCTGCTTCTTCTTTAGACAGGTACAGGGCTCATTAAGAGCTCAGTCAGGTAGAACTAAATGAAGATGACTACAGGAAGCTGGCGGGAAGGAGATCACTTCAATAACACCAGCGTTTCTCAAGTGACAGAACATGGCCACACAAACACTGCGTGACAAACAAAATCTGTTTAACTTTTGTCACAACTTCACAAACATGCAGTAGTGGAAATGTAAAAACCCAAAGAAGAAACTACTTAGAGGAAGATTTAAATGTTTAAAGTCAAAAGAGACAACAGCACTCAATAAAAGCACATTATTACCTGTGCTGCAAGCTTCCTGCCTATTAAGATGAAAGTGTGAGAGTTAATCTATAGCTATGGATGTGGATGATCTCAATGACTCAATATACTGTATATTCAAATGTAAAATAAGGTCCAGAAAGGATTTCAGTCATTCCAGATCTTCTGATTGGAAAAAAATATGAATGGAGTAGGAAGACGACACACAACTTGTCATTGTATAGTGACACCAACTAGTTAATTATTCAGTTATCAACTAGTCCAGCTACATAAACAGTCACTCAACAGGCCATCCGGTTCATTTGCAGGCGGATGACCTCACCTTAACAGCTTCTGGAACATCACACACAGCAGCCGGATCCATTCGCACTAGGCGGGTCACTTCAGAGACAATAGCCTCTGTGTTTTTAAATCTGAAAAACAAATAAAAAACTGAATAGGTGCATGTCCAATGAATGAAGTCTCTGTTCAAACATTTTCTATCAAGTATATAAGATCCCTTAAAGTAAACAGTCCGGTAACTCAGCCATTTGTCGGTGAATATAATACCCACATAAAAGGCTACAATGGTAATATAATGCAATAGGCTGGTCCATTTAAGACATTTTCATTCAGCTATAAAATGCCTGCATTAATGCTGTGAGATGAAATCACAGGTGCAACTCTGAATTCTGTGCCATCTTTGTTGTAGTTGGAGCATTATTCATTTACTTTTTGCTACAATAGAGGGCAACAATGTGCAGAAAGTTATGGGTTTTTGGAAAACTTCACTTACTGGTTTGTTACGGATATTATTATGGAACAAATCTGTTATACACCTTCAGTTTGACAATGACGAAACTTGGGATGTAATGCATTTTGTTTCTCTGTGTACCTTGCAGGCAATTGCAGGGCGAGGTAAGGTGCTATGCTCCAGGCCAGATTGACATTGTCCTTCCACTGTTTCTCTGTCAGGCTGATGTATTTGGACCTCCAGTTAGCGATACTGGTCTCCACCGACTGTTCAGTAGCAATAGCAAGCTCCTGAGTGGATAACGGATTGTACCATATCGTCAGGCGCTCAATTTCGCTGGCCTGGAGACAGACATACAGGGAATAAGACTCACCATAATTGTCCAGAAATTTAAATTTAGAAAAAAAATCATTCGATGTAACTTGCTTTGTAGCTGTGTAAACAGCGTAAACTAAATACCAGTAAAGCCAGTAGAAGTGTCCGCCGTTTCATGTAGTACTTGTGCAGCTGAGTGCCTCTGTTGCTTTTTTTAGATAATCCTGAAACAGTATGAGAGCAATACATCAGTAACACATAATGACAGAGGAAATATTGTATAACTGAAGACCTAGTTCATCTATGTATAAGAACTAAAGTTTCACTGTGGCCATCTTTGCAGCACATGGTGTGTTCCAACACAGCTCATTTAAGTTGAACATCCTGTGTGTGTTTTTACCTGATTTCTTGGATATGGTGGACATCCCAGAGGACAGAGGATAGGTGTTGATCCATCCCTGAGCCACTTGCTGCCTCTGGCCCACAGCTGCATCAAGACTGCTCCGGCTATCTGTCACTGCCACTACAGACAGGCTGTTCACCGACATGTCTTGGGGATCTACACAAAGGAAAATACCATTAAACTATCCTACGAATCAATTATTCATCTCTCTCAGGCTCAGATACCAACTTTAGAAAATAACAAAAGGGAGGGAAATTCATCCGAATTCATCAGAAACTTTCTCAGTGCTGTACCTGGGGGAACCAGCTGGCTGGCAGCCAGATACTTCTTGTCAGACTGCAGACTGGCATAGAACTTGATCATTATACTGATGTCTTCTCTCAGCCTCTTATCCGTTTGTGTGGGAAATTTGGGAGTGATGCTATACAAAGAGAGAGATGGCAGAGAGGTTAGTGGACAGAAAGACTGCTGCTGCTACTCTTTTTTCTGGCAGCAAACCACAATCAAATGTTTTCTACCTAAAGTAATCAAAAGCAGTGGAATAGATCTTCTCTCGAAGAACATTTCTGATGGTGGCATTTGTCACAACATCAGCATGCAGCAGAGTCAGACCCAGAGTCAGCAGCCTGAAATAAAGCAAAGTGATAACACAACAGTCTTATCGAGTCGAGGATTCAGTATTTCTTGCAGCTGATTGTAACAACATTTAAGATTAACCCAGTTTGCTGTCGTAAAAATCAGACACGGTACCTGAATCTTGGTCCAATGGCAGCGACGTGTCTGTTCAGGCTGCTTTTAGGCCCTCCAACACTCAGAGACAGAGATCTCTGCAAAATGGCGGTGAAAATCTCCACCTGGTCAGCGCTGCTGTACTTGGCTATCTCAAACCTCTGCACTAGAAACTGGAGGGAAAACAGAGAGAGGTGATAGTTTCTAACTACTGTAAATACTTATACTGTAACATAACAGCCCAGTGGATTTAACATGAGCGCTGTGTGTGTATTTTACAGACATAGTTTACATGATCTCTGGATATCAAAGACCAAATTAACAGTTATTATAAGATGGAAAGGACAGGAAATCAAATAGAAAGTGGAGAATGTTTACCCTTAGTGGTCCGACATTGTTATCTGACTCTGCAGAGGTTTCTACGTTATGTATCTATCTGTTATGTCTATGGAGTGAGACAGTCCTATCCTCTGACCTTGGTTACCATAGTAATGATCAGAATGACACCTGCTTTCCTGAACACAAACATACAACTGCTCTGTGTCTCAAGGAGAGAAATCAGAGTCCCCATAACAATCAGTGATCATATGCCTGACCCTATGTAACCCTGTATGTGGCATGCTAGAATAGATGCATAGAAAACAGTGCTTTTGTCTGTGTCACTGACCTCTATCCAGAGAAAGTGAGGGATGACGTCAGGTGCGCAGGGTGCAGGTTGACTCTCCTCTGAGACAGCCAGAGGGCCGGCCTCTACTTTGGCCTCCGAAAACAAACCCATCTTCAGCTCTACGGTCATCTGCCAAGCTCCTGCCATCTCACGCATAAACTACACAGACGGAAAAGAGAAGAGAAAGAGAAGAAGAAATGATTTAATGCACTCTGCAACATATCTAACACCGAGAGAAATGTGGATTTAACAAATATATGATTTTACGAAAAATGACAAATATACATACTGGCACTTCCACTCCGTTGTGTGCAGCCAGGAGCCATTCCCAGCAGGCAATGGCAGTTTCCATGCCGTGTTCTGTAAACATCTTCAGAGGAGACCAACACAGATGGTGCAGGAGTAGAGGATCGCAGTCTGGAAGACAACATACACACATTTACAATTATTTATAACAGAAAACAACCACTATTAAATGCTTAAATTCAAAATGAGTTGCTCACTTTTGGTGGTTATAAGCAGGGCGGCCATCTTGAACATGGCCTGGGTGAAGGCCTCTGGCTCTTTGCTGTCCAGAGCACTGGTCATCTGATGGATCATCAGCTTGTTGAGGTCTGACTGGCTGTGAGTCGCCTCTGAGAACTGGATCATACCAGCCACCTAGACAGCACATAAACATACCGGTATGAATTATACTGTATGGATATAGTCTCGGAAAGTCACATTATCGTTATAATATTACCACTTCACCTCTCCTGTGTAGCGGTTGCGCAGGTTGAGTGATGCCATGAAGTTGGAGTAGTCCTTCTTTACACATGCTGGTCTCTCTGTCAGCTGGGTGGTCTAATAGACAACAGTTACACACAGTCACAAGCTAGAAAAGTAAGACACCTATCTGTACTGCAACACTTCTGGATATACTGAGCATATCATGCCTGAGCCCTGTCTCTCTGTATTTAGTGTTCAGACCAACCTGAGGGAAAGCAGCCTATGGTTGGCCACATGGTGGAGGACAGCACCAGCATAACCAGTTAGCCAAATGGGCAACCAGCCAACCAACCCACCCGTCCATTGAAGGTAAGTAACCAGGTAACCAGCAAATCCGTAAACCAGCCAAGCAACCAGGAAGGCAGTTCGGTGCAGTTTAATAAAGACAAAATACAACAAATGAAGCAAATGAAAAGACAAATATAGCAGAATGCAAGCCAAGGAACATATAGAAAACGCATAGCAAGCAAAATAATGTCACACAGACTAGTAAGCATGCACACAGGGACAAACAGCACTGTAAACACCTAGACTCCCAGTGTTTACAGAGGTATAGAATACAAACAGAGCAAAACACATTTATGTGCACAAAGGATACAAGACACTTCTGCTCAGTGTTAACAAAACTGCAAAGGCTTTGACAAAGCAACTAAACGGCACATTTGTTAACTTAAAACGCTCAAAATGTCGGACAAATGTTAATAAGCATCAAATCAACTCTCCTGTGAAGCCTGATAAGAAACCCGTTTTGTTTTTAATGTCTGTAATATTTAGCAAGGATGTTATAAAAGTGCTGCATCTTCTTCTTTTTGATACATCAGGAAGTGACAAGTCAATGCTCAGTGCTCTAAAAAAACTGCAAAATCCTCGGTCATCGGTAGGGCTGAAACAGACACTGTACTTGTGTTGTTGTTTTTTTTTTTGATGATGTGTGTTTTCATCCCGCCTTTAATCTGGGGAAAGGGTTTGTGTGTAAACATGCAAGGATGCCCACATGCTTGTATGACTCACGCCTAGTGTAGTACTCTGTCTGTTGTAGCCTGCGAAGTGCAGTATGCTCTCTGTGGCCATGGCCAGGCCAGTGTGCTGGGACAGTCCTGACACCCAGTTCTGATGCTTGTTTAAGTATTCCTGCACAAGACAAAAGACACATGTGAGATACTGTATAGGAAAAGGTAAATACAAATATCTGTAGTCAAAATATACAATATACAATTTCCCTTAAAAAAACTAAACTAATTAAAGCAATTTGGAGTCTTATGTTACTATTTCTATTGTAGCCTGCATAGCGCAGCTTAAACTATACAGACACAAGTAACGTTAACAGCTGTATTAATTTAAAAAAGCAATCAGTTTAATGGAAAACTCAATATCATTCCTGATATGAAAAAAGTAAAGGTAAAGTAACTCACCTGTAGGTGGGACTTTGTGACTGAAGGGGCCCATTTCATTGCCTCTTTGAGGATCTCACCACAGCGAGCAGCAAAGTCTTTCACTATGCTCTATAAGCAGAAGGAATCCAGGATATGATTATTTATGAAATACTGCTGTATGACAAATGTCTTTCTTAGAGATTTACTACTTGTACATATTAAATGTAAGGGGCTTAGTGAATAAAAACATCCATGACAAATTTAGCTGATGGATGAACAGATTAAACAACTCAAAAAGACGAAGACAGAAGAAGAAAGAGGCGTCTATGAAAACTAATACTGCGCTGTCCTCTAGTGGTGATAAGTGTAACAACAGTCCAAAGTTACCTCTCGGGCCTCGTACGTGTCAGGAACAGTGATCCTGTAGGGGGTGTCTGGAATGTCATAGTATGGCTGATCCTTGTGGATGTCCTAAATAAACAGAGAAGAGAAGATGATAGTTACATTTATCTAAACACTTCCGCAGAGTTTGAAAACAATCACTTTAAGCTACAGTAATAAATCTCTGCTTTTGTTCTGCTACATATTTTTTTTCACTAGTGATGTTTACTAAAAGAAGAGAATATTTCACACAATTTCATTTTCAAATGCCAGATGCCTATTTTCATTGTAGGGATTCAAATCAACAACTGTGTTGTTCACACCAGCCCTGCACTGATACTCACAGCGCTCAGTGACAGAGAGAGTGTTTGCAGGATGTCCAACATGGTCTTCAACACACGACCGCTCCACAGCAGATGGGGGAATCTAGTAGAGGTAAAACATGTGAGAAATTTGATTCATACCATCGTTAACATGATGGGAAAGAAATGCAGGCAGAGAGTGTTCATCAGCTCATTAGCACTCACGTCTCAGCCAGACCAGAGAGATATTTGTCTGCCACTCTGCGGATCCTCTTGTGTGTGTGGTTAAAGTTGATCAGTAAAAATTGTGCATGTCGCTCCAGTTCCTCCTCATGCTCTTTGGTCTTGGGCTAAAAACACGAGAAAAATGTTTGACTGTTACACATTGATACTGGAGAATGAAACATACAGTGAACAAGACGTACAACCCTTTTGAAATTGTTTGAGAAACTATGCTACCTACCTTCTCAGCCATCATCTGGAGGAAGACGTCAAACACCTTATCTCCAACACAAATAATGCACTGCATCATCCCTATGAAGAAAAAAAAATAATTTAAGAAAATTAATTTCACAGAACGAGTAAAAGAATGGCTAAAAGTGTAAAGGGTTTAAAGCCCTCACCAGATTTATCTTTCTGGATGGCTTTGTCTTCAAAGTATCGAAACATGACCTGGAATCTGTCAGGATCATTGGAGCGCAGCATCCTGAAAGAGAAATAATACAAATCTTCATAATCCGACTTCACAATATGAACAATGTAAAGTGGATACATATGTGTAGCTGGAGCTGACCTCATGTATTCTAGTCTGTAGACTGAGAGCAGGTACGTGGACATGGCAAAGTCTAGCTTGTTAATGAGGGCAGATCCTTCAGGAGGTGGGTCGAGGAGATTGCTGATGGTTGCCCGCAACTCGCTCAACTCAGCCTGGACAACAAATGGACAATTTAACAGATCAGTCCTGGTGTTTCTGTTTTCCCAAAATGATTTTAACAACATGCATCTGACTACAAGACAAAAATGTAGATTGTGAACCCAGTACCGGTGTGACTGTATCATTTTTCAGGGCAGAGTTGTATTGCAGTTCAGAGCGAAGAGGTTCTCCACTTGGAAAGGTGAGAAGAGGAGACTTGGTGGCAATCTCACACACACCCTCATACCACTCCTCTGGCCAAAGCCCTGAAAGGACAAAATATATATTCAGAAAAGAGGGAGCAAACTGACTATCTCTATGTATGCTTTGGTTATATATTTGAGATGACACTGATGACAGAAAAAGCCAAAGATCTATCTTTATATAATCTAATGAAGCTTTTTATCACAATGAATATTTCCCCATTTGGTATGAAATAAATCTCTTCTCTAATTACAATCACCACATTATCACAACAACTTCTTGGAACTCTTCCTGGAACTTGTAATAGCCAGGGCAAACAAGGATATATGACCTACAAACGAGGGCAGTGGTCATACTCGAAACCCCACACAGGTCACATCTCAGTTTCAAAACAACAGGAAATACATTTTGTGATTTCTGTAAGCTATTGGCTGCTAAAACGAAACCAGTACCTTTAAATATCAGCTCCCACTCATTTTGTGTGATATAGTGCAGAGGTGCAGAGCTTTACTGAAATCAGTTCCTTTCTTGCTCACCTGAGCCTTCCACAGCAAAACCCATGACCACAGAGTACAGCCAGAAGTCTCTGAACAGCTTCTGGAGACGGGGCTTGGCCTCTTTGATTGGTGGAAGCCGTCGGGTCAACTGTGAGTTATAAAAAGGGTAAAGAGTATAGAGATTAATGTTGCATTACTCAAATGATCGCATTTGGTTAAAAGTGACTCTAAAAGAATGTAAATGCAAATTCCTGCAGACTGGATAAAATAAAGACAAACAAATAACATAAACAGACAACTACAAATATATCAGACTATGAACCCTTGGATCATTCATTTATATTAAATCTTCTTAACAGTTAAGTTGAATTGTGAAGAGTTAAAGATTTTAGTCAGTCACAGCACTTTTTGGTCTGTTTGATCTGGTCTATTTGTTCAGGAGGAGCCCACATCAAAGTTCAGTTTTGTATTCAATTCTTTGCTCTTAGTCCCACAAACGGAAGAAACACAGCATTCCCACCAGCAACAGTAAAGGTAAGACATTTTACAGACTGAGACTGCTATTAAGGGGATTTAGCTGTTTGTATTTCTAGCCAGTGAACAACTGGTGTTATTCCTACTGATTTATTAAAACACTATTTAGTCAAATTTACTAAATGTCGATCCTGTTATTAATTAAGCCTTAATGAATGTCCATTCCCTCTCCCTCAGCCTTCAGGATGTGGGTCATCACCATCATCTCTGTAGCCTGTCTGCTGGTCAGTCCATCCTTGGCTGGGATCAAAGATATCAGCTCTCACTTTAGTGAGCCTACACCAAATCCCAGAACCTTTGATGGGGGGGCAGTGGATTTAGAGGCCATCCCATTGGAGTTCCACAAAGAAAACACTGTCACTAATGACCTAATTTTTGACGGCTTTGAGGATGAGGACTATATTGATTTTGACGCGATCCTGGCTGCGGGCAGTGATGACTACATGTGAGTATTAACATCTTGTGGATTATATCAAGGATAAAATCTTGAAAAAAGAAGTTAAAGGTGTAAAGTAATGACATCATAAAGTAAAAGAAGTAACTTGCAGATGGCAGGCCTAACAGAGGCAACTTAGTGCCAACAAGTTTGACAATTTCCCCTTATAACTGCAGAATATTTTAATGTATAAGTGTATGCAAACTGTGTATAAAATGTGAAAAATAATCACATACTTATAAAACAGCTACTGCATGATGCAATGTGGTTTGAGAGTAATTCTACTTTTGAATGGCTGCGTATTTTGTCAGTGAAGGGGATGAAATAGATGAGATTGCCACACCAGCACCAGACATTGACATCTTTGCCGAACCCTCCGACCCAAAGATTCGACGTGCCAGACTACTGCGGCTGTTCCACGGTCGGTCTCGTCTCCAACGTCTCAACATCGTTAACGCTCATTTCGGTTTTAACCTTTACCGAAGCCTTCGTAACGATGTCAACCAGACTGACAACATCCTGCTAGCACCTGCTGGGATCTCCATCGCTATGGGGATGATGTCTTTAGGGGCAGGACCTGGAACACATGATCAAATCTACAAAGCTCTGGGATTCGCCGAGTTTGTCAATGCTAGCCATCACTATGACAACACGACAGTGCACAAGCTGTTCAGGAAGCTGACGCACAGGCTCTTCAGGAGGAACTTTGGTTACACACTACGCTCTGTAAACGACGTCTACGTGAAGAAGAATGTCTCGGTGAAAGATACTTTCCGGGCGGAGACAAAGGCTTTTTATTTTGCAGAGCCGCAGTCAGTAGACTTCAAAGACCCTGCCTTTCTGGACAAAGCCAACCGTCGAATCCTAAAGCTGACCAAAGGGCTGATCAGGGAACCACTGAAGAGCGTTGACCCAAATATGGTACTGATGCTGCTTAACTATCTGTACTTCAAAGGTGAGTAAAAAATAGAGACACACTGTCCTCCAAGTATTAGATTACACATCCTTTGTTTTGTTCTTTGGATAAAAAAGTAAACATATAACTCTCTTGTTTGTTTGTTTGTGTAAATAGGTACATGGGAACAGAAATTCCCCAAAGAAATGACTCACTATCGCAACTTCCGAGTTAACGAAAAGACAAACGTACGTGTGCCAATGATGACCAACAAGGGAAACTATCTGGCTGCTGCCGACCACGAACTAGATTGTGACATCCTACAGGTGGGTGACCTGACAAAAGCACATACTGATCCATAAACAAATCAACTGAGCTGCATAATAATTATGCAAACTTTCCTTTGTTCAGCTCCCATACACAGGACAAATCAGCATGCTCATTGCCTTGCCAAGGAAGATTAATGGCATGAGGAACCTGGAGCAGGAGATCTCTCCCACTGTTGTCAACAAGTGGCTCAAAAACATGACAAACAGGTCAGCAGTGTTTTCCCAACAAACTAATGAACAGCAGAGAAAGCACACTTGTAAATAACAATATGCAGTAACCTATTCAGTGAGAGCCCCTTTAGAGTTAATGGTTTTAAATACTGGTGTTTTAAAAGGTATACCATGAGAAAACTTTTCTCTGCCTCCCTTCAGGACTCGAGAGGTGGTGCTACCTCGGTTTAAACTGGAGCAGAACTATGACTTGATTGAGAATATGAAGGAAATGGGCCTCACTGACTTATTCCAAGCGAGTGGAGACTTCTCTGGAATGACTTCTGAAAAGGTTTTGATGAACTGGGTGAGTACGACCTCTTAAATCTGTTGTGATTTTACTAAGAAATAACCAAACTCATACTGAAGCCAAACATCAAAACAAAATGAATGTCACCTGGACACTTTATCAACTACAATAAATCCTTACAAACTGTCTCAAAATAATCGAAGCCTTCTAATCTCCCTCCGCAGCTGAAGCACCAGGGAACCATCACTGTGAATGAAGAGGGGACAGAGGCTGCTGCTCTGACCCAGGTGGGCTTTATGCCCCTCTCCTCTCAGATCCGCTTCACTGTGGACCACCCCTTTCTCTTCCTGATCTACGAGCACCGCACAGACTGCCTTGTGTTCATGGGTCGTGTGGCCAATCCCTCACAGAGCTAAACATGACCACCTATTCCCTTCAAATTCCCTTTTTGGTTAGAACTTCAAACTAAAACATTTACTATGAGTACAATATGTACATGTGACACAGTAATGAGTCTTTATGTGTATGTAGTTCTCTTACTGAACAGTTAAACCACCTCCCTCCAATCGCTCAAAAGGTTTTAAGTCCCTCAGAGTGACCCAGTGAATGCTTGTTATCTGTCTGTTAATGTTTTAGCTTCTGCAGTAAAGCTAATAGAGAAACCGGCTCAGAAATAACTTTAACAATAACTGTCATTAACTAATGTTATACTGTAATAATTGCAGAAAGACTATGGAAACATGAACATGAACACAAAAAAGGGGAAAATAAAATGAAATAAAACACTACTAGACAAGATTCTTTTGTGAAAAATTGCTTTAAATTGTTCCATTATTATCTTAAGGCAACGTTATCTTGTTTTACTTATTGCTATTAATTATAATTATATAATTAGAGGAAAACTACTTTGATCGATTGTAACATCATTCAGCGGTGAACTGTTAACACAGATATTTGTACTATTGCACTGCAGCTAACAGGGTAAATATTTGTTGATAGAGTTAAATGCTAACTAACTACTCAGATTCATCTGAAGCACTGCTGTAAATCATTTAACTGCACTCTACAGTATGTGGGCAATATTTTAAAACACTTTTTTGTCTTTAATGAATGGGATTAATCTCCCAAGGGATTTTGTGCACACATCACATACTCACCACAGCAATCACTGGAATGAGGACTCCAAGATTTCCAGCACTACTTGATGCCTACGGAAGATAAAGAGCTATTATCTACTATGTCTATTATCTATTATTTACCAGCTTTGCTGTTATTTCCTGTTGTGTATAGATGTTTATGTATTTAAGCATGTACCTTCAGTGCTGGTCCCTTGTCTGAGGCCCTCTCACTGGCTCTCTTTCCTTCCAGGCCCAGTTGGACAAACAGCTCTAAAAGGTTCACCATCAGTTCGTCCACAAGTTGCTCCCCCTGCAGGTTGGCTGCAATGTTGGCCAGAGCATTTATAACTGCCAGAGAGCAGTGCCTTGGGGGAGGGCGAGCACAGATGGAGGAACAGTTAAACACTGTTATAACACAGTCAATGTAGACGGAAATGTATTTATTCTAGATATATTTTTTTTTCATTTTTAATTATCAAATATAACAGCACACACAGATATACACACTGTTGTTGCTTCTACACAACAACAACTCGTCTGTGATCAGGGTAAGATCAGATGCTGACCTGTAGCCATGATCTCTGTAGTCTTTGGTAGCTGAGTAGACGACTGAACTGGCCTTCACACTGATCTGCTGGAACAGGTTCCACACCTCCTGATAGATGTATTGCTACATGACAGACAGACAGACAGACAGACAGACAGAAGTAAGACCAGCTACAGGTTAATTTTCAAAAGCAAAAATACCATTACTATAGATTACATGAGCAAATGTGCAGGATCTGTATCACGGCAGAGGGCGGCATTTTGAAAGTGATCTGTGTCTGCTGTAAAAGGTCAGATCCATTTCTAGTCCTTTGTTAATTGTAGTCTATTTCACTCTGGGTACACAGGCTGTCAAAATACCCAATTACACTGCAGGGGGTGTGAAGGAGAATGCTGGAACCTGTTCTTTATGCACACTGTACTGAGCAAATAAACAACAGCCAGCAGGTGTCCAGTAATTACAGCATGTCAGGCCCTCTGGGTAAAGAGAAATGGGCTACATTGCTTATATTTAAGCAACAGTAATAAAAAAAATTCAGTCTTATATAACACTGTTCCTATCAAATTAATCTGCCCTCCCCTCCTACCGATGGTTTACACTTCTGAATGATCCCCTGGTGGTTATGTGTTGCCCTAAATATCCCTTATAACCATAAATGTCTAAAATAATTGAGGCGAGATGCTCTAAAACGTGTCATTGTTGATTTGAGCTCACATTTCCTGTAATGACCATGCAGCCAAGCTGGTCAATGATGAGTACATCCAGCTGTGATGGTGGCTGGCAAAACTTTTGTTGAAGGATTTGTAGGATGTGCTCCATGACTTTAGGAGTGTCTCTGAGAGCCACTGCAATGTGGCCCAGTGCTCGAATGGTGTGATCTGGGATCAGATGGGCTTCCCTGGCAGAAAGACAAGTTTTATTTTTAGACTAGCTATTCATCAGTGTCAAAGACAAAGCACATTGTGGCTTTTTTTTACCAACTAGAAAAATTGCTCACTTGTCATTTTCCTGTGAAATGTATAGACGGTTGGACAGACTGGCCAGAAAAGCCTCCACTATTACATGATCCATGGTCAGACCAGCTTTCAGACATCTGAGAGAAAACAAATACATACAAATATGAACAATGAGAGATCAAAAAATACATTTAAAAAAAACTTCTTTCATAAGCACAGCTGTTCAGGTGTTTGTGTCTGACCTGCATATGTTGTCAATGGAAATGTCTCTGAGCTGCTCATACATGGACGGTTGATCTTTCCTGTTTGACAGCAGGTTGAAGGTAGACTGAGAGTGCTCATTGGTCACATTTATCCTAATTTCTCCTGTGCCTTAAAAAAAGAGTGATGACAGAAACATTCACACACAGAATTAAAAATAAGCAGGATAAATTCTTATTCAAATGTTTTACAAAACATGATGCTGCACAGAAAAGAAAAAGGATGATTGTAGCATCAAATCTGAAGAGCCCGTTATCCTTTTATACCTTTTTTATTCAACAAATTAGCAGCAAATCCATGTAAAAGCAGTACACTGTGTCAGATAACACAGTAACCCTAATTACATTTCCAACTGTCTGTATTTGTAGCAGCTCTTCACTGAACACTCTGTTCCGATCAATAATGGATGAGAACTCAATGTGACAATGACATTGTTGTTATTGACATATATTTTTCATGTATCATCAGCACCGGTGTCCCATCTACGCTTGGCTCTGATTATTTGTGCTAATGAGGTTCCTGGTGCACATATTGTAGATACATTTTCATTTCTAGGAAAATGTTACATTTAGTTTTTGATTAAGTGGTGAAATATAAGTATAAATATAAATATAAATATAATATAAATATAAGTTTTGCCTGGTTAAATATTATTAAAATTAATAAATATATGCATTAGTTACAGGTGTACTTCAGTTTAATTATAGGAACTGGTACTGACTCTGGATTTGATTGGTTTTGCTTTGCATACAAATATCATGCTTTTGATTTGTCTAACATACACTTGTTGTTGACATGGTGTGTGTGTGTGTGTGTGTGTGTGTGTGTGTGTGTGTGTGTGTGTGTGTGTTTGTCGAGATGAAAACAGTGATTAGCTTTAAGATAACTCTAACCCAAATCGTAACATATGTTTCATTTTGTACATGGTCCCTTATAATTAAAATAAATATCTGTACCTGCGCTGTACTGGCTGTGATATTTGTAGAGTTTTATAAGAACAGGGGAAGGAACCACCAGGAAATCCCTGAGAGAGGTTGTGGCTGAGTGAGCAACTACTGGAAACCTCTCACACAGGCGACCCAGGCCCTGAAACAGAGGGTGAGAAAATGGAATATTAATAGCCAATAAATAAAAGAAATACACACATGCAGTGCAGATAGTTGATAGTCGATAGTCACTTACTTTAATTTGTAATTTTCTAGATATGGCCCTGACCCCATAATTTAGTGCCTTTTATAACGTTTCACTTCTATCTTAATACAATTCTTTGTGCTCTTTCTAACTTATACCTGCAGGCAACAGATGAGCAGGGGCATATGAGCAATGATGACTTTACTAGAAGTTTTCGACTGCAGCTTCTCTGACAGTTTGGTGCACAAATTCTCAGCTCCTGAAAAAAAGACAACAGTAAGTCAAAGTGATGCAACTGGAACAATCAAACACTTTCAGCATCCCTCTGATTGTGACCTCTCTGAACACATTGCTCTGCTACAATTGATTACCTTGCTCATCTTTGACAGCCCACACCATGAGGTCCACACAGGCAGCGTTGGCTTGGCAACGAAGCTTGAGGGGACTCTGTTCCCCCGGCAACCCCCCTGTGTCATGAAGTACCCGCTGCAGCTCTGATTGACTGCTGCTAAACTGTTCCAGTACAAAGTCATGCACTTCACGTACAAATGCTGGGTGCAAGGCTGAGAAACACAAAGAGAGCATGAAAATTTGACACAGTAGCTTATTTAATAAACTACATAATACCACAATAATCACAGGACTGGGCAGTTTTACTGCATAATAAATAATCTATGATGCTTTACCTTTCATGTAGTATAGTGTGTCCCGCAGCATTTTGAACACACACACGTAGAGAGGGTCACTGAAGGCTTTGTAACAGAGGTTGAATCCAGGATTAGACTTAACAACAAAAAGAAGAGACAGTGACAGAGAATATTGTTTAACTGATGAAGACAAGAATTTATTTATTTGAATTTATTATAAAATTTGCAGTTTCTTGTAGAAATAGTGGTTATAGTTACCTCTATAACCTCCGTCATAGTGGCATCCAGAGTTTTCAAAAAAGAGTCAGAAACAAACCTCTTCACCTGTAAATCGTCAATTACCACTGTTACAGATGCATGTACTGCAGGTACTGGTCAGACAACAGACACAATATATTGGTAAGTGGTCTATTGTACCATGCTGAGGAGCTGTCGGAGCAAATCTATAGGCACCTCCACCTCGTTTTCTCCTGCTCCCAAGAAGAGAGGAGACATTGAGAAACTCGAGCTGACTGTAGAGAAATAGTAGTCAGGATCTACCGAGCTGTTGTCTGGGAGGTAAGCACCTAAAATGAGGAGGACAAGAGGACATAAAAAACATGAGTTGGACAACTTATAACTAGCTCCTAAAGGAGGCGCTGTAACATTTACAGGCATAAAGGCATAAAAAAGGAATAGTGGTTTGTTGCTGCACTACACTTAATTGAAAATTGATCGATGGACTATTGCTGGCATGAGACCAAAGATAGCAGTTGTTCTAATGCATCATAAGTTCACTGTACAGTCATTATAACAAGGAAAACAGTTCATTTGACAGTTTGGAGTGAGAGATATGACCAATATAGAGGGTTATCTATGAGTTTCATTATATGGAGTTGTCGATACTGTTGTCACATAAAGCAGGTCTTAACATCAGGGATGATTTGCTTCCCTCATAATGAGAAAAGTATGACATAACTGAGCATCTACATAAAGACAAAACAAGTATCAATGTGTTACCAAGCAACAAACGTGCTTCAATCAATATCATTTATTCAGAATAAATACAAGTGCAGATAAGCAATATGCAGGTACCTAATTGTTGTTGTATAATGTTGATAGCTGACGAAGAAAAGCTGGGATGAGTTGACAGAATCCAGGTTTACACAGCAGACATAAAGTTAATCAGAGCAGTATGTGTTTCTTGAGTTTTACCTTCAAAGTAATGTGGGCCAGGGGCTGTGGGAGAGCAGGGTGAGTGGCCTCCTGGATCTGAACAGACCTGTGAGACAGTCCAATTCTTTAACCACTAAGCAAACATAATAAAGTCATCAAAGTTCTGACTTTTTAGTGAAATAAAATAATTTCTCTGCAGCCACCTGCAACTGTCCTGAATTGTCCAACCAGCACTATCACAACATACACACACCTGTGCAGAGGGATCCAGGCTGCTCCCAGTGCTCCTGCGCAGAGTGTCACTCTGGCACACCGTCAGCAGTGACGATGGCAGGATAGAACGAAAGTCATTGAAGGACCTGCGTCGCACTCCCTCTGTTTCCTCTGTGACGCAGCGGGCCTGGGGCGAGTCTTTGGGGAACAGCTTAGACAGCAGAGCCTCGTCTGTGTTGCTGTAACGGCCAAATGCTCGAGTCATGCCGAGCAAGCTGGGGACAATATACCTGCATAGGTAGGCTAAAGGCAAAAGAGCATCTATGAAGCTTTTTGAAGGACTGATGTTATGCACTTTGTTGACTTTGTGCATGTGTGTGTGTGTGTACCTTTATCCTGATTATCAGGTGTTTGGCACATATCCTGCAATGACTGCATGACCTCCATTATAGCGTTCAAGATCTGAAAGGGAAACAATAGAAACAATAACTTGGCATGTAATTACAATGCACCCTAACCTAAAAACGGTTTGATATTATCACCACTTTTCCAGCTGACCTCTTGTCGAGAGTCTGGGTCCCTCTGAGCCACATCTGCCAAAAGAGTTACTAGACAGAAGCTGAAGTTTTCTGCAACTGGGAGAAAATCTGAAGAGCAGAAAGTGACAAAACAATACAAATTTACACTGGACAAACAGGTAGAAACTCCTGTCTCTTGGCATATTACTTAGTGCATTCTTACAGCAAGTAAATACAGGCCATTGTTTAAAAAAAAAAAAAGAGCCCACTATAAGAGGATTGTTCTTACCCTTTCCTTTCTTTCCTGAGCTCTCTTCGATCCATTGGACCCGTGGTAGTCCTCTCAATAGGCTCAGCAAGTAGGAAACAAGTATGTCTTTGTGCTGCCAGAGTAAAGCAAATCATTACACGCCACAAACAACTGCACTTGCTCACACAGAGCGGGACTTTTGTTTTCCTGACAAGCACTGATAAATCAGAAATATGAGGCATTGTTGATTCATAATCAGATCTGAATCGAAAAAATTGTATCAAACATTACTTTAACACTGACAAGTGAGGCTACTATCTCCACTTAATCAGGTGGCTGGGAGGCTTTCCACACTGTGTCTGTGTGTGATGAGGTTAGAGGCTTAAATGGCCAGCTGCATGTCTAATCGCCAGTTTAATCAGATTATGGGAATAAGCTTATCATGGTGATATGTTTGGAATCCGGTGAGAAGCTGGTAGCAAAAGTGGACTTATGTACTAATATAATAATGCTAATCATTTCTGAATATATCATGCTATTGCATCCCAGTGTAATAACCTCTGTAAACTGTGAAATGTTTGGATCTCAAATCCAGGACTAATTAAAGTGAAGATGAAACGATGAAAAGAAAAAGATCGGCTTTTTACTGATCCCTGCTCACCTGTAAGCCAGACTCAACCAGAAAAACAGCCAGCGCAATGACCGCATCTCTACGACGCACATCTAGAGTGAACACACCGCGAACTTCCACCGGACACATACATTGTAGCTTCTGGACCTGGAAGAGAGCAAATGTATGTAGTTACAGCATTAGAAAACAGCAGTGTTGTATTAAAATGCTTGTTTTAGAGTGATTGCATGTTCCAATACAGATCTTTGAGAAGAGTTAAATCTGAGTCAACAGGACTTGGTTGTAGATCCAGACTGTCAAAGAAAGCTAACCTGGACAACGATGAACCTTCACAAACAGTTTTAATCTTTGCTAGAGTTATACAACTATTGGTCTACTTATTACTTTTAAGTACGCTGGTCTAAGGTAAAATACTGTATGTACCTTTCTGACTTGTATTTTTTGTTATTTTTACCTATTTGTTTCTACTTGTCCACACTGTCATCGATCCCTTTCTCTCCTGAAGATCAATAACGTTCGCTGCATGTATCAAGATGGGAACCATACGCTATTATTTAACTGCCTACTATAACAATGGTATCCTGATTCAAGTTCCCATTGAGATTAGGGTCCTGGCCAAGACAGGCAGCAGCACAAACTAAGAGCAAGTGCAGTGAAACAGATACAAACAAAATAGACAGTATTACAACAGATAGCAATCTAAAATAAATAATAAAAGTGCAGTACAAGAGATGATTTAACAATACGAGTTTAAACAATGACACGTCCACAATTCTATCTCCATATTACATATAGTCATAACTGACCATTCCTACAAAAAGCCCACTAAAACTGGATATTATATAACCTATGGGCTCTGTGAAATATCAATACTAAGTGACAGTGTATGGTTGGCTGCCTGGTTGACTGCTTTGGCCGAAAAAAAGACGTTTATCTTAGACCTAATTATCTTTGCAACAGGTGAACTTAGGCAAGTGTATCCTGTTAAACAGAGCACACGGTGAAGCCGTCTCTGTCATCTCTCTTCACCGTTCAACCTGTTTGACTGCAGTGCTGGTCGAGCCTGGCCACTCTGCCTGTGTGATGCACCACACAAGCTGCGACGCCACTTTCTTCTGCGTTGCTATCTTGTTTTATTACTGTGAAAACGCTGTCCCGGATCCAGTGATTCATAACTACAGACACACCTGACAAATGTTAGCCGAGCTGTCATGTCACTTATCAAAATAAGCTAATGTCTGTGCGGAAGCGGAGCTACACCCCGAACAACCCTGTTGCTCAGCGTTACTTAACGTAGCTACTTAAAACAAATGTGTCTCGTGAAGCTCACTCGGTTTACTCCTTCCTCACCTTTTCGACTGGTGCCGGACGGTGTGCGGCTAAAGAGCGAGCCAGCGACAGGACTGTGTTGAAATAAAACCCTCTCGTACCACCTCCGGTAACAGACATGTTTACCCTGACATGGAGCGAGCTCTGCTCGGCGAGCGGAGGAAACAACCAAGCGGTAGCAGTTGGCGCTGGCGAAGCCGCAATACGGCAACTCGGCAGGGACAATAGTAACAACAAGGGCTTGCAGTTACGTTAGTGGCGTTATATTTGACTATATAAATACAATTTTAACTAAAGTTACAGGTAAAACAACACATTTACTGTTATATATCAGTGCTTTTCTTTTCTTTTTCTTTTTTTTACATTTACTTTTTATTAACATTTCCTGACATAAGACTTAATATATTAAATGGCAGGGGATATATAAATTACAATAGTAATAAATCATAAAAAAAAGAGAATTAAGTAATAAGAATTAAAAATAAATATAATCATAATATAAGAATAGTAATAATAACAACAACATATCCATATCCATAGATGGTGGCTAAGCAATATTATATTATATTATATTGCCCATAAAGTTGGAATAATTTTGTTTCCAGACACATTCCTCTTTTTATTCCTATTTACACACATCAGGTTTATTGTGGTTTAAGTTTCATTGTGATATGTTTGAAAGACATTGATCAATAAAGTTTTGAAAAGATACACTTTATCTATCAAGAATAAATAACATTGTCACAATCATTATATTATATTATATTATATTATATTATATTATATTATATTATATTATATTATATTATATTATATTATATTAGTACTCTCGTCCAATATTAGTCCATCTTTGCACAAAGTGTCCATAGTCAACTGCAGACTTGCAGTCTTTTTTCAGTCTTTGGGCCCATTGACCTATGATTGGATGGTTGGTGGTTTTACATCTCTTCAGTTCACCGCAATCATTTTCTTTGCTAAAATAATAATCCAACGTATATATATATATATATATATAGCTGATCTCTATTGTATAGGTTATATAACATCACTGGTTATGGTGTGACATCTACTCCCAAAATTATATCAATTTCTCTTTTAAAGGTCCAGTGTGTAAGATTTGGGGCCTTTATTTTCAGAATAAGGCAAACATGGAATATAATATTTGGTAAACATGGTTTCTCACATAGGAGGATATGATGAAGGGCGTATTTAAATATCTGATCTTTACTTTCCTGTCAAATTATTTCATATTAGTGTTTTTCATTAGCTAATGACTTCACAGTATCTCTGAGTGCGTTTTTGTTGCGCAGCAGTAGCCACGGAGACGGTACGTGATGACGTCACCAAACGTGACAGGAAGTGTTCCGACGCTAACAGTCAGCTGATAAAGCAACAACAACGTCTACTGCTCCGACGGTCAAAGGTTTGTCCGTTAAATTGTTCCTACCTATGATCTTTACAGCTTTGTTCAACACATCATTTATTATACGAGAGGAAAATGTCAACAATGGAACAGCGAGCTGTTGTAATGTCTCATGGGTGTAGACAATCCTTGTTAATTAACCTAGCGGTTGACTAACTAGCCAACACCCCTTAGCTCGCTCGAAACATAGTTGTTGTACATAGCGATAGTGTACATGAACTGCTTTGAGTTAATGTAATCCAGTAGTTGTTTTACCATGGAATTAATATGAAACGTAATTAACTGTCTCTCTTCATTGTTTAAAACTTTTTAAAGCTAGATGAAGCTAGCAGTCTAAAGCTAGCTGCCATACTAAATGACAAATCAGCATTTGTCATCATGACATCATCAAATGATAGTCCCATAGCTCTTAAAATAGATTAATAGATAAGATAAAATTGTTAGAATTAATGTTGTCCTTATGTATTTATTTATTAGTTGAGTAACTAACCAGATGTCCTGATATAAACTGATAAATGACATTTAGCAGAGCCCAAAGTTATAGTAGATGGTAACATTTCTTACATAAGTTATTATCTACTACTACTATTATAACTTTCTTACAGCTATATAGATGGCTATAATCTGAATTTTCAAGATCAATACATTATCAAAACTGGAAACTATTATTTCATTTTTCATTAGTTATGTATTTATCTGTTTCATTTTGATCTGATTTTTGTTCCTGTTTCACATATTGTCAAAATCCCCACTCTCCAGATGTTCATCATAGAAGAGAAACTCTCTTTCGAGTGTGAAAGTTTAGATCAGAAGATGAAGAGATACATGTGAAAGCTCTTCAAAAAGAGTAGACTTTGAGTTATGACTATTTTGTTAAAGCTCTGTTGTGTGCGCCACAGATGGCCTACCCCAAATCCCACAACCCGTTTGCCGATGATGACGATGAGGAAGACTTTAAGCCTAAAAGAAGGGGGTTTGATGACGACGACCCCGCTGATAGTGGGATGAGTGAAGCAGAGAGGAAGCAGAGGTACCTCCAGCAGGAAGTGATGCGTACAGCTCAGTCTGCTGTGGACAGCAGTTACCGTTCCATCAGCCACATCTATGAGTCAGAGAAGATTGGTGTGGAAACTGCAGAGGTACATCAACTAAACAGCTTTACCCTGACACACAAAAAAATGACTTGTCTCTGAGAAAGTATAAGTAAAAAAAATCTTGTAGTTTCTCTTATTCTCCTCTCTCACTCTTTGTCTCTCTCTGGTTCTATCTTTGTCTCTGCAGGAGCTAGTGCGACAAGGTGAGGTTTTAAAGAGGACGGACAAGATGTTGGACAACATGGATCAGGACCTAAAGACCAGCCAGAGGCATATTACCAGTATCAAGAGTGTGTGGGGCGGCCTTGTCAATTACTTCAAGGGCAAGCCAGAGACAAAGCCACCACCTGAGGAGCCAAAGGCCTACCAGGGCTGTGACAAGTAAGATTCAGTATAGTTTAGTTAGTGTGTTGGCTTAAATTTCACAACAACAACAAACATTGAAAATAAGTTTAGATGATTAAATAAAAACATTAGCTCCAAACAGTATTCTATATACAATACAACTTTGTCAATACATTAATAAAATAAACGTAGCCAGCAAATAATTTCTAACATTTCAGTCAAGTATCCAACATAAATTTTCTTATCTGTGCCTATAAACATTGAATGAAGATAATTTCAGTTATTGGTTATTAACCAATTTTGACTCCGAGTGTGAAGATGTCATAATACGCGTCTTCCATTCTGTATGCCAGTTCCACAAGTGCACAGGTGTTGATGAGGTAGAGTGTGACTCCATCTTCCTTATTCAGTACGTGTAATGACAGGCAGAACCTTGTAAATGTAATTTATGACTTTCAGTATTAATTAATTATTGCAGTTTATTATTTGCATAATGTGAAGAAGAAGAAAAATAGAACAGCATATTTTATTGCTTCCTCTTGGAGAACAGGCCTGGAAATACACACATGCACAAACAGGACCAATACACATGCATTCATGTATGGAGAGATGTCAGAGTGAAGGGGGCGGATTGTGGAATGACACAACTCTCAGTGCACCAGCTCATCTCCATGGCAGATAATTTATAGTCTCTATTCCTTTAATATACCAATGATATTGGTGAGTTATTTTGTGTTTTAAGGGTCTATTCTTATTTTAAGTCAGATCTGCTGGTGATTTTACAACAAAGCCATTATTACGACCCAGAATTAGTGTTTGAGGGATGCCATTAAATTTGTGCTTTTGCCATTTCTTGTCATTGACTGTCCTTCACTAAACGGTTGAACAATGCTTATCTGACTTTCTCAGACTACAGAGCGCCATAAACAGCAGCAGAGAACAAGAAGATAAGTACCAAGCCAGCCACCCCAACCTAAGAAAGTTGGATACAGGAGGTAAAGTTTGCACAAGAACTTCAGCATGACAAAACCATACCACAAGCTGGCTGTCACGTCATGTCTTATTTCTGTGTTCCAGGATTTGGAGCTGGCGCATCACTAGACAACGGCTCATCTAGACAGAATGGATATCCTCAGAACAGACACCTCAGGGAGGCTCACCAGACCCTCGACAAAAACTTAGGTAAAAAAAACATTCCTGTTTCTTATTTCTCTTGTATTTGTACTTGATAATAATATACAGTTTTATACAGTGCAGTCACAAAAAAAGATGCAAGGTAATGACATCAAAACGCTATTATCATAAAATGTCCCCTGAGAGAGCTCTGTAATGTATATTGTATTGTATATTGTGTGTTAGGTGTAAAATGTTGTGTTATAATGTTAAAAAAAACACACCTGACCATATCAGTGAAGTATTGTCTGTCAGTAGTTTAGCTAATGTTAGATGTCTTTTGTGAATATACCCAGATGAGATGTGCAGTGGCTTGAGCAGACTGAAGAACCTTGGACTTGGCCTCCAGTCTGAGATTGAGAACCAGGACGACTCCATTGATGCTCTGCTGAATAAAGTGGACAAGATGGATCTCAAGATCCACAACACAAACCAACAGATTAAAAACCTCAAATAAAACAAACACTTGGACTCATCTCACAGAGACAAATGAAGGCAACAAGACATCCTCTCATTTGACTTCCCCATGCAGGCTTTTGTTGAATAAACTAGGTTCTTTAAATTTTTTTGTTTTGTTTTTCTATGTGTTGGAATATATCTCTGTCAGAAAAGCAAGTGAATCTATATTTATTCACATTGTTTCATTCTTGAATGACTGAAAGTTGATTTCCCATTCATTTCTTTTTTAGGTTAGTCCATGAATCCAGATTTATCCAGAAATTCCTCTTGCCACATGTTGACTTGTGTGTTTTTAAGGGAAGACTCCACGGCATGCGTGTATTAGATGTAAGAGACACTTCCTTTCTGTCCAGATTAAAGCTGTTCATTCTCCCCATCAAGTTCCGCTGGACTTCAGTTTGAATGTAGTCTGTTGAATTTGCATTATTTTGGATGATTGAGTATCCGTCTGATCAGCTTTTCTTAATCGCCAAAGATTTTCGAATGGCTACTGGTTTGCTCGTCATTCAGGCAAAGAGATGAATGATTTCGCATACGGGGTATTCATCATTAATCATTAATTTAATAGACAGGATCACAGCAAATGTCTTAAATTGTAATGTTTTGTGTATGTGATTTATATGTCAGTGCTTACCTGGACCTGCCTTCACATATGTACAAAAACATTTTGGATGTCTGCTCGAGTCACATTTGCCTTACAGATCATTTGTATGTACAATAGATAAGCTTTTGGTATCTCTCACCATGTGACGTTTCATTTTGCATTTTCATTTTGTCTGCTTTCTCTTGCTTTATTTTGCATTGTTTATATTGAAAACTGTTGTATTCAGTGCTGCAGAATGTAACTGAGTGAATTATTGTACAGCATAAATAATGTGAACATGCTAGCTGTGAATATATAAACTCAGTACTGAAAGAATATCTCCATTATAAATTCCCTCAGATACATTTATGAGTAGTTTTTATGCGGTAAAACACAATGTTATTCTTAGAAAATGTTTATAAAAAAAAAAGAAGAAAATAAACAAGGATTTATGCACAAGGTTACATTTTTGGCATGTAAATCATGTACTCTAATAAAAACCTCATAACCAATAAAGAGATTTTTAAGGGCAGTCTAGGTTTTATAAATTGTATTTTTGTTTAAGTGTAGCAGGACATCAGAAGCACCACAAGGTGACGCCACATTTCTAGTTTGGGATTAGGATGAGCTCACAGAAAGATACAACTAATCATTCATCACAATGAGTCAGAGCAGTATCTTTTCATTTTTTATGCATTGTGATGCAGTGACAGGGTTATATTTCTAGATGAAAGTAGAAGAGGTCACATCTACAATCCAAATAGACATCAAAACTCTCTTCTCAACGTAAACTTATCGTAGGATGTGTGTTTAATATACTGGCTCAGTTGTGTACCAGCTGTGTTGCTGTGCGTAGCTGGGCTCTTCATGTTGAGGCATCTATTCATTATCATTCCTCTGCGTTGGACCACCTGCTTCTACAGAGACCCTCATTAGGATGACGTGCTAATTACAGTACACGCATCTCAAAAACACAACACTGGGGCAACACAGAGGGGAAAATGGGGGTACCAGCTACCAAGGCCCCCAAGGTGATAGAGGCCCCTGCATGTCTGAACTAGAAGGGAGGGATTTTTGAGTTCTCAAGCATGTTTTTGTACATATTTTATTTTTTTTATTGTCAATTGAAGATATGCTTGTTTGAACGATGCATCATTTTGCACATGATCATTTTACAAACAAGCAGAGTAAGTGTTAAATAGAAAATTAAAGAAAATTAAACAGGAATATTCCTCACAATGTCCAGAAAACATAATTTATGTAGGGATGAATCTATTAATTGATCAGTAAATAAATGTACTGTGTTGGGTTTGAGCTGTAGATGGTTGGACATAGATGGTTACATCATAATGTACAAATGATGCTGCCAGGTAACTGCAGCATCATAAAGAAGCGATTTCACCTTGCTTGTGCAATTGCCATTTTTGTGTGGGTCAAGAGAAGGAGATACATATTTTTCTAGCTAGAGGATAGAAATATTTAATTGCCTTTGTAAGTCAGTTTGATTCTATGAGATCCACAAACTGAGTTTACTCTGGGGATAAATAATACTGCTAAAACAACCTCAGGTGGAGGTGGCACTGAAACCACCATTAAACGGAAGTCACCCCTGGGTTCTTTCCCTTCACGCCATCCATGGGGGCCGGGAGAGCTTTGAACAGCTGTCTTGTCAAAAGCAAACAGTGGCCGTGCTGTGACAAAAGCTGCCAATGCTGGAATGCCCCCCTTTTCAGCAGGCGTAATCCCAGAACACACTGCTGTCGGAGCCCATCAGGCACTGGGCCAGAGATGGGCCTTCCTGCCCTTTGGTAAAAGGGTTAGCAGCAGAGGCACGGCAGCCAGAAGGTAAAGCCTGCTTCAGAGTGGATGGACTGTCAGGCTGACAGCACTCTATTGCCACTGTTGTAGTAAGAGAAAATAAAGAGTTGTGCTGACGGAGGGGAGTTTGGTAGGGAGAGGGAGGAGTGCAGAGAAAGAGGAGAGGATGGCTGGAGAGATTCATGGAGGAGGTAAAGCTCATCTGGGATGATACACATGGAAATAGCCAGGTGAAGGAATCTTTTTCAAAAGGACTAATGTAGGAAGTGTGGATTTGTTAGCTACTGGGTTGTCACATTTTTCAAAGGTTAATTTTAACATTTCTTTTCCATTTTTCAGTCAAAAATGTTTCTCATTTATAAAGAGAATTAGTAGCCTTTAACATTTTCTCAACTTAAAGCCTAAATAGTAGCCATATGTAATGTTTACATTCTCAAATCCATCCTAAATTGTGCTTTACCTCACTCTCCTTTGCTGAGATTCATTACCTTACCTTCCGGTTCACACCCCAGCTTGTGATGAAGAGCTATACTTATACAGTACATATCTGGACTACTAACCAATAACATGGATGCATCAGCGAATTTTGCACAAGGATAAGATCATTTGGAAAACATCAAAAGCTTTATTTGAAGGCGTTTACATAAGACTGACATGACACTGTCATAACCGTGACATGTCATGTCAAGAACATGAAGGAATTTGAATGAATGACTGTTGGCATTTAGTGTCATTTGGTCAATTAATCCTAGCCCCCATCCCATTAAAAGTGATACAGTTGAACCAGTGACACTTAACTACAACAGTCATAAACATTCATAAAGACTCAGTGACAGGTGTCGTGTCATGGATATGGCGGTGTCTGACTATGTCATGTCCCTTCAGATAAAGTGTAAGCAAAGGTTCTGACATTGTGGTTTAAAGCTGTCAGCAAGAGCAAGGAGCAATCGCTTTATAAACAACTCTCAGAGTCAGGGTCAAGGTTTATACATCACCTCCTCCGTGTTCATTTAACTAGTCTATATATCACATGAATTAGGAGGCAAACTGGCTTTCGAAATCAGCATCTTGCTATTCTGTAACCAGAGCAGCTGTGAAAAAACAAAAAAAAAAGTGAGTGACATGTATTTTCAGATGATGTAAGTTGTCCAGTGTCTCGGGCCTCATGTTTAATCTGTCCACACATCATGTCTGTCAGTGACATCACAAAAATAAACCCCATGTTGTAGGAGAATGTAGCGTAAAGACATGATTATACACATTAGTTGTCCATCTTCCTCTCCGTCATCCTTCAAAAAATGACAAGAATGCTACGAAAAATATGTTGATTGGTACATGTATATACTGAGTTACGTATGTTGAGTGGCGGTCCTCTTTTAACTGTGAAGTGCTGCGTGTAAACACCAGTCAGACTAAGGGATATACTTAGCAGTGCTGTGCTCATAACAGTAATTGCAGGGGGCCGAGGACAGAAATGCTAATGGTGGTCCGTGTAACCGTTCCAAGTGTTGCTTAATCTGAGTGCAATGATGCAATAAAAGACACACACTGGAAAATACAAGAAGAAGGGGAGAAATGACAATATAGTTGTTTATTTTCACTAATGGACAGTGTACAGAGTATGCTTGTGCTGCACTAATAAAATCATCACTTGTTTTATAATAAATAAACACACAAACATAGACAAAGACATGTGAGAGAAAGAGAAAGTCACAGCTTTCCAGAGAGAAAAGCCCTTTACTGGGACTACGCTTGTCCTCCTCTTAAACCAGCAATACAAGAGATGCGTGTAGGCGTACCGAGCCAGTTGACTGACTGCTGTTTTAAGTTTGAAAAGGTAACGCTGCGGTTCATCTGCAGTTTCTTTTAAAGAAAACATCAGGTCAGTAGACAGCAATAAGGGCAGAGAAGAAAAAGAAGTGCAGACAAAGGAGCTGTGGGGAGTGCTGGGAGAGGATTCTGTTAATTAATAAAAAGGGAGTAGCATGTCTGTACATGATATTTATTTTGGATGGTACTTTGCAGATAAAACTCCCTCGTGAGGTTAATAAGATTTTCCGAGCAGGGCAGGGAGTGAAGGAAAACATAGTTATGAAGCAATTCTTGTCTTAAAACACGAGGACAAGGAGAACCACAGGGAAATTCTCTTAAATGGCTCTTTTTCCTCTCCAACAACACGAGGTCTAAACAGATGGGACTGATTTTAGCTATGAGTCACTTTAAACTAGTAAAAACATCAGTGACTGACCATCAGAAGAGGCAGACACAAAGCTTGGATTGGAGACACAAATCTCTGCACCTGAGTATCTGATGGACCTGATATTCTACTTGACTTGATGGTGTATGTGTTTTGGCTGGAAAGAAACAACAAGAAGGACAAACACTGTAGAACACAGATATGAGACTCAAGGATTCTAGAAATGGATCCAGTTTGGATGAACCAGTTTTCAGGATCTCCAACCTGCAAGTCATTTAGGACCCTTTGGATTAGGGCTTAACCTCATTGTAGCAACTGCTGTTTGGTGTTTAAAGTTTAGCTATATAGACACATATACATTACACATAAACAATCAAAAGTAGAAAATGTATAAAGCAAAATAATATATTTATATATTTATACATTATGCATAAACAAATGCACTTGCATTGATGGAGGTAGATAGCAAAGATTCAGAGGTAAGAATAGATGATGCTGTGGCTGTAAAATTGGAATAAATGCAAGAATTTCGGTGTGTTTAGCAAGAGTGTATACAGTACAGAATATGAGGTGAAAGGAAAAAGTGGCAGGATGGTGCTGATCTCCTTGAGTTACCCATCCAGTTATCTGGATTGGAGGGGTCTAGTTTGGCTGGCAGGGCTCTCCACAGTTAGCGGGAGGTGTTGAGGAAAATCTCGTCCCTGCATACAGATGTGTGAAGTTTGCACGTCGTCTCACACAAAGAGCACAGAGTAGGGAGGACACCGACAGCCTTTAGAAGACGACTCTCGCACCCAGGAACCATGACAGCCCGGGACTGAAGCTGCTGCCCAGAACGTCCTAGAAAGAAAAGGATCGTATCAGGCACAAAACAGTGGCAATATGGGAACGTGATTTAATTTTTCTTTATGTGTGTTATTAAAATCCAGTGTGCGTGGAATCTGTATGCGGTTGCAGCATATTTCAAATTATGGCATAAATTTGGATTTGTAGAAAAAACTGTGATCATGCGTTTTTGTTTTGTTTTTTTCAGGCCAGACTTCTACACATAATGGCTTTAATGTTGTCGGAGCATGGATATTATTTTATATTATATTATTAACAATATTTTAAATGAATATCCACAAATATCTAGCTAGTTTAAAAAGCTACTTCGCCTTTAGGGGAACTGTTTTTTTTTTTTTTTTCAAAATTATCCAATGTCTCTGTGCACTTTTTTAAATGTGTAATGGATTATATGCTTAACTTATTAGGTTAGCTCAATTGCCTATGGGGTCACTTAGCTGTTCTATCTTGACCCATCACAGATTGATGCCCTGTCAGCGTAATACACAAATTTCAAAGATTATAGATTATAAAAAACTTTGATTTCACCTCTGGTTTACACAGGAAATTAATATGCATATGCTTGTATAACAAGTACACACCTGTGTCGTGAAGGTGTTACCCTTCTTTCAGAAGCAGCTGCTACTTTTCACTTAGTTGTTGCTGACAGAGGAACATAAATTGTTCCAGCCATTCTGCAGAAGCCTAAGTTATATCAGAAGCCACACAGACTCAGCGTGATGGATGAATATATCTTTAATTTTGATTGTCTGGTTTACCTGGTGCTCTCTAGGCCGTCGCCTCCACAGCGGTCTGACTTTGACATGGCATCACTCTGACACTCTGCACAGACCAGCCTCTCTCTCACCAGGTGAGCGCTCCACAGTTTGAGCTTGCACGCTGCACTGGCCTGTTTAACCCGCAGGTACACACAGTAACTGCAGGCACAGAGTAAAGAGAAGGAAAGAAAGAAAAACTGTCACATGTAATTGACCCAATTTCACTTACATTTTAAAATCATTTTAAAAAATTTGAACTGTCATTCTTTAAAATATGCCGTTGCAACATTAACAACCATCAGGAAAACTGAACACATCCAGATGAAGACACAGAGAAACAAAAAAGTTTTAACACTCTCCTCCTTCCCTAAAGGAGTTAAAGAGTAAAAAAGCAGTCCAACATGGCTTGATTGCTGAAAACTACGATGTCACCCAATGCAGCAATCTGTACTTGACTGTGGCTCTAACCACACAAAAGACCCAACAAGCGACTGGTTCCATTTGAAGGTGATCCAGGAGTGTCATGGTCACCTGCAGTATCTTCATATCAACACAGCTCAATCTGTACACTGGAAACAAAAATAAAGTCTCGTTTTTCTGCTCTCTGTGTTCCCTAGCAGGCACTTTGAACTCTGGTACTATTTATTTTGTCTCTGATTCAATCAGCTGTGACAAAACATCACCCGCAGTAGGGTGGTTTGTCAAAGAAAACGTGAAACTGCAGTTTTTTTTCTTTAAGTTCATGCTTGAAAAAAAGGTTTATGGGCTGAAATATGTGCCACCAGAAACTGAATTTGAATCATTTATATTTGAATTTGCATTGTTCAATCTGAATCATTGAAAAAGATTAACATATTCATTCATGCTTGATGGGTTTTATCAGCAATTTTCATAAGCATGTACCTTTGGGATTACTTTAATATCAAACAAATACATTCAATATGTGCATGCATACAATTACTGAAGAGGGATTTCTTTACTTTTTTCTCTGTAAATCACACAAGACATCCATGTCTTAATTCCTGAAGTAATAGTAATAGTCCCCCTGACTGTTGTGAAATATTACTCACTGAAATGTTATCACAGATATAACTGTAGATCACCATTTTGTTTCATTTGTCAGCTCCTCATTTCCTGGGCCAATTTCCATGACACCAGGAACATATCAGGGCACCAGATGTCTGTGCAAAATCACTCCTTGTCATCCATGCTGAATTGCTCTCATTTATGAATAATGTGCCTCCAATCCCCTGATGCTTTGTATTTCAGTCAAAACAAAGGTATCCGATGTCCATTTTAATCAGTGTGAACGGCTGTGGGCTGTCAGGAAACCAGCAGTGATTTTATTCTCTGGTCTCTGATTTTTCCGGCTCTGAGAACATCTGCAATCAGCTCAGATCAAAGGTGACATCTATGTGGGGAGACCTTACCTTTTACATGGATTATGGTTGCCTTATCAGTAAAGGTCAGCTCATGATGCAAATATTCAATGACGGCGTTCATGTTACATAGCCAAGGCAATTTCAAGGCTCTGCGTGCTGTGGCAACCTTGGCCTTGGTCTGTACTCTCTAATCTTTTGGAGCACAACGTTAATCTTAAAGTGACCTTTGAAACGAAGTACAAAACTGAGGAGTAAAATCACAAAAGAGGTTTATGCAAGAATGAGCAAGCTGACATCTGAAAATGTTCTCTGGCAAAGCATAGCATGTAGTTAGAATTAAGTAAGATTAAATATTTTTAAAAATCAAATATGCTTTTGAAATATTGAGCTGTTTAATTTCACGCACAAATGCACAGATAGTATTTTTAAAATGACACTCTGTGCAAAGCACCAAACATCATCAACAACATGATCATTCTACACTCCACACAGCTGCTGTAATTACCCCTCTCTGCATCGACTGCACATGAAAGCCAACGCGACAGACAAAAACAAAGAGGGCTGGCTCGGTCAGTCAGGAGCAGTCGTGTGTGTTTGTTTGCAGTGTGATAATAGAGGGCCTTACCTGGCCTTCTCCTCCTTCATCAGCATGTGTGGTCGCCTCCAAGGGTCCTTGAAGTTCCTCTTGAAAGAATCAGGCAGGATCTTTGCCACCTCTGTGGGTCAGGTGTGGCGATGAAAAGGAAATGACGAAGGTAACAATCATGTCAGATAAGCTCTTGTTTCCACTAAAAAGCACCTTTTTTCATTATGGAAAAGTCAGTGTAAACACATCCCACGTCTTAAATAAAACTCAGTTTTCCTTGGAAACTGTGTGCAGGTGTTTCATTACCAGGAAAGTGATTCAGTAGTACAGAGCATAACTGAGTCTTTTGGTATAGTGCAGCTGGAGATTGGCCATCAGAACAGATGTGTTACTTACAGTTAAAGTGTTAACAAAAGATACCCCAGAGAATAGTGAAATACCAAATTAATATGTAACAGATTTCAGTGCAGGGTTACATAAATGCATGCAAGAGCCATGTAGAGAAAGGTCTCACCTTTCGCAGTGCTGCATATGGCATTGTTTCCAAAGCAGCCTCTACGCTGTTTGAGGTCAGGACAGGGAGTGCCTCCATTTCTTGGGGGAACAGACACTTGCCGACTCCTTTCTGTGCTGCCAACTCCACATGGAGATGTGCATGATGACCAGGGACCCCATGATCCCACCACACAGTCAATGGCTGCTAGGGAAGCAGAGAGAGAGAGAGAGAGAGAGAGAGAGAGAGAGAGAGAGAGAGAGAGAGAGAGAGAGAGAGAGAGAGAGAGATCAGCTAAGGGTTTTAGATAAACACCCAAAGATGGAGAAAAAGTCATAAAATATCTGGAGCCTCGGGTAGTGGTTAAGGTTGATTTTGGTTCTCTAAGCATTACATACATAGAGAGAAGTACATTTTGGAAAGGTCAGATGAGTCCCAGTTCAGGAAGATTCAGAGACATGAGGGCAGAAGAGGAAGAAATATGTCTTTTTCAGACTCAAGACCTATCCATCACTGCAAATCCTTACAAATTAACTGATCTTTACCCCAGAGGCAATTCTGAACTTTCTCCTAATCTTTGCTGTCATGCTTAACTGCACGGCTGAAAGTGTGAGCTGCAACACACACCCAGATATGGAGTTGCACAATATTGCACTGTGCATTCACTCAGCTAGGTGGGCAGCAAACGAGTGACTGGGTCATTACCATCCACTAATGTCAGATCAGCCAAACCCCAGAGTCAGGAAGTCTGCGACCCAGGTCAAATGTGTGGGCCATTTAAATAAGAGGCTAATTTTGCATCCTGTTCTCTCTGGTTTCCTTCTACCCTACACTTAAATACACACACAAATACAGCACACCACATACACACGGCAGCAGAAGCAATCAAGCTTCACTGGTCAGTAGGCCGATTTAGCCAATTACATCAGGCTAAGAGGAAGCTGTATTAGTTAGATGGCTGCTCTGATCAAAGCCCAGAGTCTCCAGCAGTAATCAAGCCTTGTCCAACACAGAGTTTTAATAGCGGCAGACATTTAACAGCTTTGTTTTAGGGAGGAAGTGCCCAGTCTATAAACACATAAACAGATAAGGAGACGGGCACTCAGAAGCCCATGCACAAATTAATAATTGCAAACATACACATTTACACCAGAATACTTCATTCAAAACGCCTGATTTTGGTGTGGAGCTCCTTTTGTAGACATTAGAAGGTTAATACAATGAGAGCAGGTGCACACAGCGTGAAGGTCTGAGATGAAATTATAGGGAGGGAGAAGATAAATATACCATAACTGAATCTAATCCTCCCTTGCCATTTAATCTACCTAACTCTGTCTTTATACTCAGCCCACAGTACAATGCTGCAAGTGAATAAGTATGTGCGTGTGTGTGTGTGTGAACAGGAAAAAGAGAGAGAGAGCTTTCAAGGTGCCGCCTGTTCGGTTCATTCCCATGGTCCCGTTGGGGTTTTGGAGAAGGGGGGCGGTCTGTCTCAGTGACACAGCCGATCCACAAAGCCACTGTGGAATCTCTGCATTCCTGCACATTAGTGCTGCCCACCTGACACTCGCCTTTCCCAGATCACTACACGCACACATACACACTCATCAAAACAATTTCTGTCAGATTAAACCCACCCACTTGGGCTAGTTCCACCTTCAGTCATCACCCTAAAACACACAGACATACACATTCGCCTGTGTAGACTTGTAGAGTGACATGAGCTTTCTTGGAAGAATACTAAGGCGTGGGGCGAATCACGACACCACAATCATATCAGCTTCCCCACTTCTGTCTCCTCCACCTCTACTTATCCTTGCTCCTGTCTCCTCGCCTTTCCTTCCCTCTTCTACATCCTCTTCCTTTTTTATGCTGCTGTTTTTCCTTCTCGTAGTGGGAAAAACGAGAGCAAGGGCAGTGGAGGACTATACTGCAGAGCGTGCGCATTGAAACTGATAGGGTCACTGAGTTCCCACACCCGAGGGGAAACAGGGCTATTACCCCTCTGATCCACACTGACATACACATTAACAGGACAGGACCGAGGCCCTGTCTGGAAGCCTCAGTCTGTTGGCCCCAAGCCACCAGAGGTCAGAAGGCAATTACCAAACTGTGGTGGTCCCCTTCTCTGTTTCTGGTACCACCAGTGCGACGGTCCCACCACCCACATGATACCCCTGCTGACAGTCTGACACAGCCTGACCCGCAGAGCTTACAGCCACTGTTGTCCCCTGTCCCCATTGTTGATGAGAAAGTCCCCAGTTGCCACCACCTCTGACCTCTGACCCCAATACAGGAAACAAATGGCACTCGTTGTCAGCACGTTGAGCTTTTGTGTTTTCAACCAGCTGATGTTTTTACAAAGTGTTTTCGAGTACTGAAGACTTCCATAATTAAACAAAGATGTGTTTTATCTGACACAGACTTTAGATCTGTATCGTCTGGAGCATTTGACCTTTGAAACATTGAATAACTGATTCCAGTACATGATTTTTACCAACTTACTGTGAACACGTTTTTCTTTGAAGTGGGTGGGAGTATATTGATAAAAGATGAAGTTACATATTTTTGTTCACCCACACTTGAATCAAATAATCTGATAACAGTTGGCAGTTGCTGTGGTCAGCTCAATCTAATCAAACCACAAACAGTTGAGATCTGAAGCAGAGTGTTTAGAGGCTTTGGCGCATAATGTCTTAAGAGAGGATGCCTTGCACTGTGTTTAAATTATATTAAGAAATGCAGCTATAGCTAGAGTAATACAGCTTTGCTTGGACAGTGTCTGTGGCAGATAATTTTCCTGTCAGTAGGCAGAGCTTCAGACAAATGCCACTAACTGAACCAAACCACTGAATGTGTATCCAACCTAAGAACATTTATCTCCCCACTTGTCAGCCAATCTCAGTCGCACTTACAGTGTGGAATAATAGCGTACTATCTAGCTTTTTAGAGTGGTATTTGTTCCTGAATCCTGCTTCCATTTTAGGGTTATATAACAAAAGAGTTATCAGACCTGCCCACCCAATTTGCTTTATCTTCTTCTCCCTTTATCACTTTGGCCCACACGCTCTCTTGTCTTGTCTTTCCCCCATCTGTCTCTGTGTCTTTTTCATGGTCGTCTTTTTCACTCTCTCTCCCACCCCCTCCAGCCAGCCCCCCATCTCCTTTTTGATAGGACCCAGATGTCCAGCTGCTCTGGAGGACCACTGCACCCCAAAACCTCCCCTGCAAACTTCCCTCCTATGTAGAGAGCTGGGACTTGGTCCCATCAGACAAGTCTTGTAATGTTCACAAACACAAGGAAGAACTATAAGCCTGTTAATAGGGGTGAAGGACACAGGACTGAGCCCTAATAATAGGTTAGCACATAAATGTTTCCTGTAGACACCTTAAAAAGAGGAGCCAAGCAAACCAACTAATTAAAAGGATTCATTTCAAACACAGCTGAGACAGATTTTCTGTTAAAACGGCAGGAGAAGTGTTTGCATTGCAGGGCTCGCAACACTTTATTATGGCAAAATGATAATAACTAAAGACAGGCCACACAAAAACACAAGAAATCTCAATTCTGAATGCAGGCTCCACTTCCTAAAAACTATGCAACAACTGCAAAAACATGGAAACAGACACCATTTAAAGACAAAATGAAGTTTACTTCAGAGTATTCACTGAGAAAGTAACAACAAGAATGGGAACTTGCACATCTGTACTGCCTCAGGGCCAAGATAAAAACAACAAATGAATACAGATGCCTTAGGGGGGAGTAATGAAAAGACCAGGATTGGACTATAACAGAGTCTACAGCCATGCTAGCAGCTCAGTGAGGCTCCACATAAGCACAGCAGTGCTTAAAGCTTAATGCTAATGCTAAAATGCTAACATACTAATACAAATCAGATATATTTACTATGTTCTTTCTAGCTTAATTAGTTAATTAGCTATTTGCTAATTACAACAGAAAATACACCATTACCATGCTGCTAGCATGGCTAAAATATATTTCAAAAAATGTTTTAAACAAAACATTTTTCAAAGTTCAACTTTGAAAAAGTTTCTGGACCAGATGAAGAACATCAAATTTATGTGCAGTATGTGAGTACCAGGAAAAACTAGATGGAAAGCTGTTTGCTCCAAAAACTAGAGCAGCTGGTCCATTTCAGCCAAGCTTGGTAAAAACATTCACTACTCACTGAGGTTAAAGGACGAACGCGTGGGAAGCAAGGAAGAAAAGAAGGGAGTGAACGTAGAAGGATCATGGCATGACAGTGTACCACGCCATAAAGGAAAGGAAGAGTAGCAGAGATGCCTGCAGGAGAGATAGATGAATGATGAGCAAACCTCTGGTGTATCTGAGTCAGAGGCTACAATACGTCTTCCTGTTGAAGTGAGAACTACCAGACGCGGTAGGAGAGGAGAGGAGCTGCTACTTTTATCCTCCAGTGGGCCATTTCATCTCTAGTGTATGAAGAGGAATGAGGCTGGAAATTATGTCATGTACCAAAGTTACTCCTATAACTAGAAACAACTCCCCACTTGCATTTCACACTGTACAAAGCCTACTGTTCAGTATCATTCATTTGTGATGTTCACTGATGTATCTGACTTTCTTTAAGATGCCTCCTCCCCTTCTGCTTTTTGCAATAAGATCATATATTTCTAGTAACAGCCAGCGTTAATCTCATAGCAAGTGAAGAAACTGACAGTTTATCCAGTCAAAAAAATGTTGCACACCTTATTGAGGAGGCAACGATTGAGCTGGATTGAATTCTGATGTACTGAATCCTCAGTTAATGCCTTTTCCATGACACATTTCCCCATGTATGTTTCAAAATAAGGTTTCTTTCTAAGAGGATGACACCAAAGATGAATGGATTGATAATCTGTTGCCAAACTAGAAATAAATCAATTTTGCAAGAATGAGAAGAATGGACAAACAGTTAACCTTACCATGTCAAGGCAGCCAAAAATACCTGAGCTTGGTTTTTGCTGTGAGATTTTAGTCTGAAAAATGTCTCCTGGGTATTAAGACATGCAACTAGAAGCCAGATTAATCACCAAATTATGCAGAGTGTCATGGTGTAAGATTGGTGTATATCACATCCTCAATCCAAAAACTATTACAAAACTTGTGGATCTGAAACTAAACATGACTGTGCAGCTCCATAACTCATGCCTGGCCTCAAATTCATCCAGGAGTTTGATGGATTATTGTCCTTAAATGGTGTTTTTAGAAATTCTGCGAAAACCTGACGATTCCCCCAGAAACATCCTGGTACATAGCATATTCTGCCAGTCTGGTTCAGAAATGCTTGCCAGACGACGAATGAGTGTTGTAGAGAGGAATTTATTTTCCTTAAAACATTCCTATGACTTCACTTGTAACACATATATCTTAACAGAGTAAATATTAAGTGCACAGGAACATCTTCTGCCCAAATTCCTGCCAAATACTTAATTTGTACAACAGCGCTGGAGGGAATCGTATCACACTCGAAAGAGCTTTGTGGTGCAAACAGTTTTTTTCTGCTTCTCCTCTGATGTCACCCACTCCAAGCTCTTTGCTCAGCTACAGCTGACACGACTAAATTACAGACTGTGACAGACAGTACACAGACAAACTCCTTGATGCGTTACAGAGCTGCAGGATCAGGATCAGATAAAGTCTGAGAGTAACGTGGGTGAAAAAAACATCAGGACACTTTGATGGAACGGAGCCAAGCCACAAGCTGCATGTTGTGTTTATACTGTACAGATGCTCAGGTTGCACAGGGAGGAAGTCAAGGTGCTTTTCTCAGCATCACTCAAGGCTCACTGATCCATACAGCATGTATAAATCATGACCAAGGTGACAGATCAAAGACTGTAAAAACATTAAAATCACACAATCCCAAAAGTATGTTTTACAATTATAATGTGTGGATGATTATTAGGTTTGCCACATGAATATTCATCAGACATGTCTTGGTTTGCAGATATTATGTACAGTGAACACATTGTCCAACATGTAACACCTGCATCTCACCATTGTGTGACTCTGTGTCCCATCAGGATTGACCTTTCTGTCAGAGAGTGACACATGAGGTCCACGCTGGTAAAACTTCTCATCTGACACGTGAGTGAACTGATGCACATGGCAGCCGTTAGCTGACCTCAGAGGGACCAGCTGCTGTTGAGCAGTACAGTGATGACTCAACACTGACCTGAGCTGCTTTTTCTCTGCTTATTCTGCGCAGTCTCAGCTGGCTGCTGGATGATAAATGCTGTCTCTACAAGTCTCTTTGACTGATTGGTGGATAAAAAATACAAATTGAGATTTGAGCCTGTAATATTACCCTAATGAAGACAGCTTGAAAGTTAAACTCACAAACACAAACTAAACTTTTTGTGCAATATATGTATGTGTGACCACCTGACAACTCTTACCAAAATAAAAGCAGACATGATGACTTGGCTCAAACATCAATTGAAGCTTTTTTTTTGTAATTAGTAGTGATTGTTGATTTTTGAAAATAACTTAAGTAGTACAGCAAACAGGTAGACAGGTAGTTCAACTAGCTTTGTAATAACCATTGTGGTCTAACAAAGATCACAACACTTGAGTGATTAACTTAATCTGGATGAGGCAGACGGTTCACCTCACAGCACAGATACATAACACTCAAACTGTGTATACACTAAATGTGCCTAAATAGAGGGATCGCTGCAGTATGTTAAGTGCTCTTTGAGTCATATGACAGACCCTGCAGGTGCTTGTTAGTGTGCACTTAAGGCGAGGGTCACACTCTATACACAGACAATCTTTCCTTGTGAACTTGAGATGTTTCAACATCTCGAGCTGCCTCTGTCACATCTCAGACACAAGTCTTCTGTCAGTAATCCTGACCATCTTTGGCAGTCTGTTCCCATGGTGTCCATTCCCTTATTTGTCCATATATAGCAGCAGACAGGATGATGAGGGAAGAGGTTACCTACACTCAAGGAATTAACCTTAATCTCATGATTCAAGCTGTTCATTCTTTCATTGCATAAGATAAAACTGCCATTCTGATTTGTGACTTTGTTATGAGCTCTCTTTCCACTTTGCAACGGCTTCATGGCCAGGTCAAGGGTCAAGCCTACAAACTTGAGAACAGGCACACACAACCTGAACTGTAAAGACAGAAAATACCCCCCCCCCCCCCCCCCTCTGTCTGGTCACTCAAAACAAACAGCCTTAATGGGTACATTAGACAGCTATGTGTAGTATGTTCACTGTCTCCAACACCAATGCCAGCCACTTCTGCCTCAAACCGATAACAATGAACAATGAGGCGTCACTGAACAGGACACCGATGGATTTGAATAATTGTTCATTTCCAAACTTTGAGCTTTCAAAACTTAAAAGTTTCAAAATCATGTAATGTCACATTTCGGTGAACAGGGTGAAACGAGCAACTCACCAGATATTTGGCACAATATGCTGATAGTCCTCAAGGCAGTCTCTGGTTTTCGACAGTAATACAGTAGCACACCGTTTTCTTTGGTGTACTCAAAACATTTGGTTGTTCCGGCCAGCAGCAGTTTGGGCTCTCCTCTCCCTGCAGCCCGCTTCAGCCTGTTGTACAATCTCCCCACAGAAATCGCCAAACATTCACAGACGACAAACCCAAGACGCACTGAGCTCCATCCATGCGCTGCCATGACGGAAATCCTTTCTCGCTCCACTTTGCTCTATACACCCTGCTGGTGTATGCCTCAATTTTGGCTGCCGCCTACAACTGAATTCATGCTCTAAATACGCTGGTTGTGTTTTCTGTAATAAAAAGAAAATCCAAATCCGAGGTAACTTTAGCATCGACACCTACACGAACAAGTGATGCGTAAAAGGGAGTTTCGTGTGCGCACCAGTCCTCATCTACATCGTCCGTCGGACACCGCCCTTAGGAGCTGGTGTTACTATTAGGAAAGACATACACCCTCCTCTCTGTGTCTGTCTTACTCAAGCTGTTGCGCAATTTGTAAGCAAATGAATGCTATTGCAGAATATCTATATTCTCACAAATTGTGTTGACCACCTCTGCTGCCGAGATGCAAATCAAGAATATGTTTTTGTCTTTAAAACGAGGCAAAATAAGATCTAGTAGCTATTTCTAATGATGTGCATGAAGTTGACTAAAGTTGAACCAAAACATGATTTGTGAACTAAAACATTACCTCTATACAAGTGAAAAGATATGTGAAAACGTATTAAACCGTCCTGATCTGTTTAATGACTAGAAAATCAAATTCAGCACCACGGACAGCGGCGCAAATTTCTTTATATCAAAATCGGTAAATAAAGTTTGTATGAGAACAAGATGCAGCCAAGACATACCAGAACGTAGACGATGTGTCCTCTTGCTGCAACAAAATGATCTCCACTCATTCCGCAGAACTAAGATGATCCACCCTTCGAGAGAAAGGCTGGAGAACAATAAGACATTTACCCTTCACTGGCTCTCCGTGAATGGGGGCTTCGGGAGAAATTGGGCAATGGGGATACTCGTAAAGCTCATCAGGAGGAGAAAGACACAATTACAGCCGCCATTATTGTGAGATGTAAAGAGTCACACCCCTGCTTCAGTGAAAGTAGCAAAATCACAAGTCAGTGGAAAATACTAGATAAAGTACTGTAAATATACTGTTTACATAGTACTGTATAAGCACGTGTTATCACTCGCATTTCCACGTGTGTTCATCTGTAAAACGTATCTGCGGATTAGTATTCACTGTTGTTTGGAGGTCTGTTATTGTTAAACTCTAACATGTGACTGTAGGAGCTGAACCTTAGTCAGCAAAAATAATAACAGCCACAAGAGCAGTGGCTCCTGCTGGTGGTCAGACTCCCATGGGGTCTCAGACGCTAAATGCATGGTCAAGAAGTGATGATTTCTTTGTTTTTTGTTTTTACAACTTTTCTCTGTCTTAATAACTTAGACATTACTTGCCACTGTTATAAAGTATAAGACGTTTGAACTATTTACCTGTTATAACAAAGGAAAGCCACTAACAGATACCTCTCAGAAAACAGGAAGATTCAACATTTATTTTCTTGAGTCTAAAGATGATCTCTAGACTCGTTTTTGTGACAATGATGAGAGATTTTTAGGCAATTTTGTGCACCAATCCTCTCCAGCAGCAAGAGGAGAGAGGAGGAGGGAGGAGGAGGGAGATGATGTTGGGATGAAGGGAGGTTGTAGGTTTTGACCTCTTCCTGCAAAAGCCCTATTGTACAGATATGAAGAGAGAGTTTCTCATCACTGTGCCAGAGCAGCAGGCGGAGAGATTCACAGATGTGTTTGAGGCTCTGGCAACAGCTCCACCTTCTGTTTGAGATTAACTTTTTGGCACTTTTTTTTTAACTTACTTTTTAAAGTTACTTTTTATTATTCAGATTCAATTAATAAATTCTGATTGTATTACACCAGGAGTATATAGTTAAAAATTTGCTCCACTTTGTCAGCTGTAACATTAAAGTGATACACATACACAAGGCATTGATAATTAATGCACAATTGCAATAATAATTGCATTAGTACTTTTAATACTGAAGCTTATTAAAATATTTATTTTATAATGAAGTTTGAATTTTATCTGTCTGTATTTATACTGTTATTACTACTTGTGACACACACACACACACACACACACACACAGTACTAATGCACTTTCCTACTTTCTAATCTGGCCAAACATCTACCATGCTGTCCTCACTCCTGTCTTGCAGAAAGCTGTGCATTCCTTCTTATGACAAACACAGAGGCACCAGGGATTTGAAGTGTGTGAGAGAAAGTAAGACAGACAGAGAGAGAGAGAGAGAGAGAGAGAGAGAGAGAGAGAGAGAGAGAGAGAGAGAGAGAGAGAGAGAGAGAGAGAGGGATGGATAGTTGAAAGTTGAATAACTCTACATGAGTATCAGCCAAAACTGAACAATGAGTTCACTGTCTGATTTGGCCCTACCTTGCCCCCATGGTTTGTCCCAATGTGATTTGTTGTAACTAAAAAGCAAGTAGAACAACATGAACAAGAGAGGAGGCATAAAAAAACAAACCAGTCTGCATACTTTCACATTTTCAGATGCTTGATTTAATGAGTTTTTGAACACCCTCACAACAAAGGACTCTTTACACTAAGCACAGACAAAAGGAGGGCATTTGGTGTTTATTGCACAAGCTTCTTCATAAAGAATCACATAGCCTACACACACTGCCTTTGGATTTGCTATAATAACAACATTTTCTTCTATTTGGCAGGAGGGAACATTTTTATTTGGTCAAAGAGAAAAATAGGAAGTTTATCAATTATTTCCAGAACTAGGGAAATATAATGCATCTGTATTTGAACACAATATTACAGTAATACACAGAGTGTTATTAACGCTCATATCACAAGGGATGACACGAAGACAAGCAAGTTCTTCTAGCCATTTGTTATTAGAAAAACAATACTGGACCACAGAAATCTCAAATAGCCAGGGGAGAGTTTAATAGGCAATGATAGTTGATGATTTTTCAAGTAACACAAGAGTAAAAGGCACGTGGAGGAGTAAAACAAACTCCTGACTGGAAACGGAGTGGCACAGGATATGGATTTAAACAGACTGTGATGTACAACATTTTTGGTGGATGAACACTTTACAGTAAATGAAGCAGACGTGGATTAATGTCACAACCCAAGAGTGATTTCCTGAAATGAACAGAAATGTGTACAGAAGATTCTTCTTCTTTCCTTTTAGATTTCTGTGATTATCGTGGAATTAACTCTTGACCAGATTTATTTTTTGTAACCCACTGGTCCTGACCTCACAATGGGACCATTGGCATGGGCAACACAGATTGAAAGCTGCCTCTAATGTAAACAGAAGACAAACACCACTCACTGGCATGAACCTGCGTGAGGATATGATCTGATGAATAGTAGTGCTTCCATTGAAGGGAAAGAGGTCTGAGGTTACTTCTGCCTGTATGACCTGTGTCGTTGGGTCATTTAGACTCACAGTGAAATACAGCAATAAAAATACTTTCTTAACACCTTAAAACACCTTTTACGCCCAGACCAGATTACAGGAAACAAATGTAGCAAATAGCCTCTCAATGATATTCAACATTCAACTTTCAATAAATAGATTCATCAAGTCACAATATAAGTCATGATAGTTCATCTCCATGATTAAGCTACTTGGCTGTTCTTACTCTGAACACACAGTGATAATGTAACACATTTGGCTTTGGCACAGGAATAAAATCTATTTTATTTTACAAATAAAAATATAATGCTGTAATGAACTAAATTAGGATCTACACTTTATAAAAATAATTGGGATAATTATATGTAAAATTATTCTATTAAAGGCCTAGTTATGGATGTGACTGCAGCTTATGTGACTGTAAACTGCAACCAGCTGCAGTCTGGCTCCTCTGGTTTTTAAAACTATGTTAGGCACAAGAAGAGACAGAGAGCAACACTAACTGACGAAATCCAGAAACGACACCTGCATACTCACAGTAAACATCAGTAAAACAGCTATAATGACTAGAAATGATGTTCATCACTGAAGGAGGGTATTTTATAAAAGTAGGTTTACATAAAAGTGACCCAGATAACATGAAAAAGGCTGAAATTTCTGCAGAAAGGTTGCTTATAAGCAGCTGATGTTGACCCCAAGATTCAGATTTGCTTCACATTTAGACCCGTGTATAAAGCATCTTTTGTCACACCATTTGGACAACTTTATAACTCTAATTTTGTTAAACTGACTCGATCTTCACTGCAGCTGTGCAGATGCAGGTGACAGCGAGCCTCTTTCAGGCTCTCTTTCTTCTCTGCAACCCCATCGATGAGCTACTTAATCCCCTGAGCAGCATATGACACTGATCTAAGTTCAGCTCTCTGTCAACCCATCAGCGGGTGGTTTTGGGATACAGAGGAAACTCAGATCTGTGTCTGATGCCTGAGGAAGCTGTCGCCCTCTCTGTACGTCCAGTGGTTCAGTCCATCTTCCAGACCTTATTCAGACCTTCACCACCTCCCTCAGAGACATGAAAACTATGGCCACGCCCAGACACACGGCTCAGCCGTGAACTGTCCCTTTATAGAAACTACAGGATGGACACAAAGAAAGAGAGTAATGAATATAAAGTATCAGGAAGAGGAATATCTATTGATGGCTGATTCTCTATATCCTGCATCACTACAGTAACATACAGCCAAGAAATTCTAAACAAAATCTCAAAACTTCATTTGTTTTCTGGAAGTAAATATTTGTACATTTAGTTCATGTCGACTTAACAGCATGACTTGATGCCAGCTGTGAAACTAATGACTATGAACTAAAGCTAAACTACAACAAAGTGGATACTCACGCTGCCAAACCTTCGTATTTCATGATCTTTAAAGCACAGTCCATTGTGTTTTTATATTTATGTGCCTCCAGACCCTTTGGAAAGAAAAACAAGACCATTAGAGATGTTGTTTCAAATCAATGTCAGTAGGTGGCTTACAACTTCTGAAAATGTTTGAATTAAAACACCAGCAGGGAGCACAAAAACACTGTTTACCTGCATCCTTGTCTTGATGACATCTAGTGGGGTGTTTCCAAAGACACTGGCTGCTCCAGCTATGGCTCCAAAGGCTCCAGTCACCAAGGGATTGATAGCTTTATTGGGGTTATCACCTAGTGACACGACATAACAGAGGAGTCAGTATCAGTGAATGATTTAAGATTTAGTCCTGCTAATCTGGACAGCTGAACAGGTAACTAGCCGGTAAAACTCTTTGGACCTCTCAGACAATAGACAAAGACCACATGAATACTATACAGAGATACTCTATACGCACTGACCTTTGTACCAGTTCTTGAGAGATCAGACAAAGAATCTAATAGCTTGTTGGAGCCTTGTTTAAGGACGGCAGTAAGACCCTGGTATGTCCCTCTTAATCCTGTTAAGGCAAGATAAATGTCACTTTATTATGCTCTTTACATTTAGTAAACAACATCATGCTACACCTGTTAACTAACAGTGTTTTCACTTGCACTACTTGTCTGACCAGTAGATGTCAGGTGAAGTACATGTCCTGCAGCTGGTCCTTACCTTGTTCTTCGACAATCTCTCTGACTCCATGGAAGAAGTCTTGCATTTGGGGTTGGCTAGTCTGTCATGAAATGAATTTAACCTTGGGAGATTAAAAAAACAGGGGAACATCCAAACAGAAAATGTTGATTTATTATTACAAAGAAAGTGATGAAAACTGCACAAAAGTGTCAAATGAAGCTGAATTAGTGAATGTGCAGAGTCATAACATCAAATTATGAAGAGGGCTTCATATATAGAAATGTTTCTACAAGTAATGTCCTGAGATTCAACTATACATATATGATCAGCTGATAGCATACCCTGACAGTTTCCACTGACAGACTACAAAATGGCCTCCATCACCCCAGCCCAAGCCCGCACAGCAGGCCTTGTGCTGTCCAGTCGACCAGACTCATCCCTTGCATGGTTACAAGAGGAACTCCAAACACCCCAAAACCTGAAGCACAGAACAGAGGCAGCAGGGAATTATGGGTCAAGCACACAGGACTGACTGGCCTGCATCACTGAAGAGCATAATAATGATAATCGATCATTTGTAAGAAAGAACAAGGCATTATTGTAGATACTTGCATTACAAAACTGCATATAATTACATTGTATAATCTCACTCCTCTGAGCCCAAATTATTAATCTGTTCTTCAATCTGATAAATGCAGCTGTAATCAGCTGGCCATCTTCCAGTTCATGTATTTGTTCCCTAAAAATGCTCAGTAAGAGCTGCCCCTCATCAGCAGAAATCAGGTTGTAGAGGAGGACGTTTCTACTCCATGACTCACTGAGTACAAATAAAAGCAGAACAACGGATGCACTGCAAGGCAAGAAAACTTCCTTCCAAACTTCCAGGATTTTAGTGGACTCCAAACTGCTGGAAAGTGCAGAATGTGCTCAGGGCTTTACTTTATTGTCCTCCCCTGCACTCTCATTAAAGATGCACCAATAAAAACCGGTATCCAACGAGTGACCAGCAACAGCTGCCATGGAGGCCAGCCCAGAGAGAGAGAGAGAGAGAGAGAGAGAGAGAGAGAGAGAGAGAGAGAGAGAGAGAGAGAGAGAGAGAGAGAGAGAGAGAGAGAGAGAGAGTGGCTCATGCATCAACGCAATCAGAAAATGTTGTGCCAGCGAAGTCCTTTACAAGAGGCTATTTATAGATGGAATTGAATTGTGGTGAAGGCAGGACGCTGTCTGTACATTTAGCAACGGGGCGGGGGAGGACAAACACTTGGTCTTGATGAATGCTTTGTTTTCTGTCTCTTCTCAGTCTGCTTGAACCATTTGCCCATCACCGACAGAATTTCTCTCTTATACTTGGCTCATGAGATTTGACTACTCTTCCACATCTGCTTTTCTGCGACAAGATTTTCCTCTGCTCATTAACCTTCCACATCTGTTCTTCTATCACACTCCACACAGATTTGGTTTGTTTTGAAAGACAGACTCCACCCAATTAACTGACTCAGGCCACAAGCAGGAACAAACAACACATAAAAATAAATCCATTGGTCCATTCGTCTCTCTCTCACCACTTGCTGACTACAAACAGCTTTTTTTCGCTTTGGAATAAAAATGAGTAGAAAATGAAAATAGTTCTACAGCTTCTGTTTAGGCTGCATATGAGATGGCAGTGCACTTAATAACTAACCTTGTGAAACAAATGCTATTCATTAAAAGCTGCTGGAGAGAAATACGCCACTGACAGACATGCTCCTGTGCCACTTACTCTGCAAATTCTCCCATTTAACAAGTAGACTAAACTTCACAGTCAGAATATGACAGATCATGTTTTGGCTGACATCCACAGTCAGGATGAGTCATCTCAGACAGCAGAGCGCTGCCCAATCTCTCATTTGGTCTTTCTACAAGGTCATTGTGCTGGTGAGAAGAGGAGGTGAGAGAGGAGAGAGAAAATGAGGAAATGGGACAAAAAGAAAGAAGGCTGAGGGGGGATGGAGAGTGAGGGATGTAAATGGGGATTAAGGGTTATGATGGAAAAGGTCAAAGGCTCCGCGTCTGTCCTCTCATACTCTCTGACAACCTTGCATCAGACAGCTGCATGATGGGTGCACAGGCAATCAGTTAATGGGATGGAGAAAGAGGGCTGGGGAGGCAAAGGAGTGATAGTAAGGGGGGAGGGGAAGATAGAGGAAGTAAAAAAAGAACGGATCGAACAAACGGCTTAGGGAAAGTGGTAGTGAATGGAAAAGTACCAAGGTATTCTCCATGAATCAAACCTAACTGTTCCCATCTCAACGACTTTCAATCTATCTCTGTCACGCTTCATTTTTTTATTCATCTTTTTCATGTTTTCCTGTATCACCTACAAGTAAATCAGAATTGACACCCTGGGTTAAATGATTGCAAAATAAATCTGAGGATTCATGAGAGGATTGGCCAAGAAAAAAAAGAAGAAATGTTGATATAGCTTACTTTCTCAAGGGTCTATAGCTAAAAATGGTTGCTGGGCTAAATAATTGATCAAAATGTATATAATTTACACACAGCATGTTATATCTTTGAGATGTAACAGTCACCTATATGCATTTTATATACAATACAGTCTGGGTGACAAGAGCAGAAAGAGGACATGCTGGTATTTCTGAGAAAACGTTCCTTAGAGCAGGAACCAAACCATTCAGAGTCTCTCTGGAAGGGATGCTGAAGGCTGACTGACACACACACACACACATACAAACACTGTACATAAACACGCACACACACACCCATTGACAGAGCACCAACACAAGTCTCCCTCCCTCTGTACCCCTATTGAGACCCTGCCTGAGTTTGGAGTGGTATCTTGTTCGCCTGGCTGGGCTTGTCTCTCCATCGTACAGACAGGCTCTACCTCTTAGCATAAACACACTAACACACACACACACACACACACACACACACACACAAAGAGAGTGAGTAAAAGAAAGAAAGAAAGAGAGAGAGAAACAAAAACGGTGTAAATGAAAGCTGCCCCACGCAGTGTGCTCATGTGTGTGTAAGGCTGCAGTTGTCTGGAGATAAATGTCATTGCTGTGAAAGAATAACGTAATTATAGTGAAGGCGAGTGTGGCATTTATGCCTCGCATTGTGGGTAATGGACTAGAATAATTGGAGCGTGTGAGTTAGTGGTTTCAGGTGGAGGATTAGAACGTTTAGCTAAAAGTGGAGCATTTTATCTCCAGCTGTTACTGCACAAATAAACAACTAAGGCTATACTCTCTACTTGTTATATATCTATTATCAATTATCAATTAGTTTATCCTATGACAGGTTATCTACAGTTTTACATTCACATAAGTAGAATTTTACATCACAAATTTTACAAATCTTTTCAGTTATTTTGTTCACCTGACGGCAGATTTGGGTATGGATCCATAGAGCAGCTTAGCTGAGTCCTCTGTAAAGTCCTTTAACACCATGACTTGTACCGTCTGCTCACACAGTCACCTGAGGAAGATAAATGTTCTGTATTACTGCACACATTTCAGTGTTTATATTATTTCTAATTGTACTCTACTCACAGTACTACCTTTGCCTTAATTCTTCCATAGAAATATGTGTTTGGGGATTTGTTCGCACTAATCTCTTGAGGATATTCCCAGCACCCAACGGCAATAAATGTAATGTAACAGTGTTTCTTAGATTTAGATTTCTTTCAGATTTCTTTATTTGCAAAGGCCATACAGTACTGAATGACCCTAATAACGATTACACTAGAAACATCTATTCTTCACTTTTTTGTTTCATCAACAAAAGGAAAAAAGTAACACTCTGATTTCCCAAAACATGGTGCTTTTCAGAAGGTGCAGCTTGTTCTTGGAGACTTCAGTCCAGTAATTCATGTTCTGCTATCTAGTCAAATTCACAACTAAACTGGAAAAGCAACAGCTGTCTGGCGCGCTCATTAGCACGTTCTCTGATCCTCAGAGCTCGCCTTTCAACATCAGCACTTCCTGCGTGTGTGTACACTGGTATGCGGAATGTTGAGTGGTGCATGTGTGCACTGGTCTGTTGTAAGTCATATAAACAAGCACAGTGACAGCCTGCCAGAATCCCTAATACCTGGGGATGATGGGTACTAGATAATGAGCTCCTGAGAGATAGATAGCTGGACGTTAAATCTCACATTCATTCAATGCGCTGGTAAAATGATAGAATGGTCTATAGCTGAGATTTGCTGTTAAGATGTTTCACACACACACATCATACTCACCTATTCCTCTGTATTTGGTGGATTTGGTCTCTTCCTATCCAGTTGCAACTGAGTCTTACATACTCTGTGGGAAAGTGATGATCTCTATGCCACCTGCGATTCCACCTAGAAAACACAAAAAATCAGAGATGTTTGTTAATATAAAGCATACAAAGAATAGACACGGCGAACTCTAGAACTGATCAAAAAGTAAGCTCTGAAAATTAAAGCTTTCACTCTTGTCAGGCAGCTTTGCTAACATTTAGCCTGAACTTCTAGCATACCATGTCTTCCCTAGCCACAGCCTACTAAGTCTGATTCAATGCCCCACTGCTGTTATGAATTGCAAGAGGTCCCATTACATCACGGATCATTACGAGTGACTCCACAGATGACTTCCCCTCCATAAACATTAAAAGCACTACTGCTGAGGGAGGAAGAGAAACGAGCTGGGCAAGGATAAATCAACTGCTTCTCGCTAGAAGCAAACTACACAGAGGACTGTACTGTTCATTGTGTTTGTGAGCAGAAAGTCACCACAAGATGAGGTTGTGAGTACATTGTGCTGCTTCCTCAAATATTCTGTAGCATATGTTTAGTGTGTGATTGCACAGAAGAAAAGAAAGAAAGCAAGGGAAAGAAATGAATGAATGAACACGCGGTGACCACGAGAGGGTTTAGCCTGAAACTCGCCTTTAAGTTAATGGGTTGAGTAGACGAGGACAAGCGTCCAAAAACAAAGCTTATGTACAACACAGATGAGTCATGAGGGAGGGAGAGGGGAGGGAGGGCAGGAGTGATGAGAGAGGGCTGACATTCACTCAAATATCCGCTCAGCCTGGCGGGAGGGGTCCCATTACCCAGGCCAAGACCTTCCATTAACTCAATGACACAGACACACACTAGCACACTGTGCTAAGGACGACGCGCACATGCTGCAATTATACAGAAACATGCAGACGTGCCTCCAACAAACACAGAAATTACAGATCTACAGTCATATTTTCTGGTTAATTATGAGAAACGTTTTACTCACATGCTGCATATTAGTGCTAAGTCAGGAAACCCAGAAGGCCAAGACCAAAATAAACTAAAGAATGAAGTGAAAAACAGAAATGTCTTTTGCATGAAACGTGACCAAATCAGGCTCAAGAAAAGTGGATTCAACAGAAAGTGGTTGTGATTTCCTCTTACTGGGAAGCCAGATCAGATGTTAATGTGTATTTGCAAAGACTTCATGATCAGAAGCTTTATTTCTCGCACAACCTAGAACAAACGTAGTAAAATGTCCATCTTAAAACCCTTATATGTAAAAATATTTATTGATTATAAACGCCCTTCAAATGATTCATATGACATGTTTTTGTATGTCGAATTAAAATTGTTGCAGTCTGCTTTGTCTGATTTTTCTGAGTTTTGAAATCTATGGGGCATTCACTGCTTGTAATACTAGCACTACAAGTTGCCAACATTTACTTTTCTGTAGTGTGTATGTAATGTATGTAACTCTGTTAGGAAAGTTGTTTCCACATTAATTAGTTTTTGATAGTTAGTACTGGTTTGTTTTGTATTTTATTTGTGTGGAGTTATGGTTCATTTCTACACCCTAGTGAAGCAATGTTTCAACTATAAACATGTTAACTCTGCAGCTCTGGCTTTCTCAAATGTCACTGCAGCCAACACGACCTTTATCACTGCAACACTGAGAAGCAGAGCTCTCCACTAAAGATAAAAACATATATATGTTAACATATATTAATATATAGAAAAACATATAGACATACATTTTAGGATCATAAGTAAAGCAGTAACTAACATCTAAAAAAAGCCTCTGACTCATCTGTTTCTCTTTATCTTCATCTCCCCTCCTGTGAGCAGGGCTGATTTAATCTGGGAAATCAATATGGGAAAATGGCTTTTACTTAAGGCTGCACATTTATCTAATATCATCATTTATCCTATGAATGTACTGCAGAACTATAATTTACATCTTTGACATTTAAACATTGAATTACATAAAATGTGCTACAATATGAGATTTTTTAAAGTTAATTTTTCTTTTTCTTATTTTGATTTATATAAGTATTATATATATGTAATATCAGCATAACGTGATGACTGACACAACAATAATTAAGTGCTTATCATCCGCATTGATTATACCTGATTTGTCTAATCAGCACAATTCACAAAAACCGTGAGTACCACTAAGCTGAGTCATGACATTCATGTGATCTCACTCTTAACCAGCAGGCCGGGTGAGCTGCTGTAATTCTTCTAATCCTGGTCAGTACATGTTAGCCAGCTGGAGACATAACAGAAATCACATGAGCTTCACAACGCCCATTTCTAGGCGCCCTGATCCAGGATCAGTGGGTCATGTGTCTTGGAGAAGAAGAAACAATAGTCCTCATTCATCTGTTTTCAGCTAGACAGCTCTGTGCGTGAAAACCAACCAGCAGCGACTCAGCAACACACACAGCACACATGATCAATCCTCATCAGAAAACAGAGCGCCTGTGGAGCAGCAGCAGTTTGTTTGTCTTCTACTCCATTTCACTACTACATCCAAAACACACACACACACACACACACACACACACACACACACACACACTGTATTTCACACACATTTACAGATGACACCTTAAATGACTCCAGTGTAGCTGTCAAACGTGGGTTATATGAGCAAAATGGCCATTAATCTTTATCTTCACAGGCTCGCTCTCCTCTCCTGTTGTTAATTTTTCTCTCAGCAGCACCTTCCTTCCTTTCTCCTCATCCCCCGTCTGCTCTCCTCCACACTGTGTCATAAAATCAATGCATCCACATAGATCTTTGACACTTGCTATTGTACGAAAGAAATGGAAATGGCATTGGAGTGATATTCAGTGCCCAGAGGTGGTGAAAACACGTACTGTCTGAAAGAAATTGGCTTCTACAGACTCTTGGAGACTTGAAACATCCACATGCTATTGGCTCATGTTGGCCAAAAGTAAGTGAACCAGAGGCATTAATATTATGCTGTAACAGCCATCCACAAGAATGCTGAACCTGGATTTGTTCCCATTCAGCCACAAGAGTGTTATATATAAGGTCTGTGTTCAGATTCATCCCAAAGCTGCTGATGGTGCTATGATCGGGATGTAATCAAGTTTTTCCAAAGCTAATTTGGAAAAAATGTTTTATGACTTTAGTGCCACTTTAGTGCCAACAGGACCTGCCTGTTGGTGGCACTAGAGCAAAAATCAGGGGACCAAAGTCATCTGGATTTATCCTTTGGGCACCATGGATATTTTTACCAACGTCCATAAGTAACCATTCAACAACTGTGAGATATTTTAATAAAAAAAAACTAAAATGTAAAGCCTACAACTGACAACTGTCACATAAGACTAATGAGTATATATATATATATATATATATATATATATATATATATATATATATATATATATATATATTCATACAGATATTCATGAATGCAAGGTGCACACAAACACAAATTCACAGCCCCTTTTTTGGTATTACAGAGTGGCACAGCAGACGCCAGGTGAGCAGGCAGACAGCCAGCTGACAGGGAGGAACAGTCACTGAAATCTTGTCCTGCTTGCTTCAGGGACTCTAATGAGCATCCAACACATCTGGTCCTCTAAGGAACTTACTTTTTCTTAGGGTGAACTGACAGCCTTGCACGGTATCTAAAACTGGCAGGTTCTAAACATATTTGAAGCTCCATTTCCTTTAAAATAACCATTTTTGTGCCTGCTGCCTTGTTGAGTAGCTGTGGGGTTTTTTTTACACTGTTGCAGTAAAACTTAAAATGATCTTTTTATGATGATTTGAATTTTGATTGAGGTCAAAATAACAGTCAAAAATGTGTATCTACGTGCGTTTGTGTTTGTGTGTGTATGCACACGAGTCAGCAAGTTAATAAGCAGTTTTGCAGCAGAGTGTATCTATTATTCATCCAGATGTTCCTGATTTAGATTATTATCTCTCACTTTAAATTCTCAGGAGTCTGAGGGAAAGATGCTATGTCCATATCTCCAGTCTCAAATGGAGAACATAGCCAGAGGACTGATGTACTTCAAACATGAGGTGTCCTATTAATAGAGCCACAATATTTCTGTATGCCTTGCGCAAAACATGAAAAGAATTAATCATCTGATGTCTGGCCTTTTAGACTTCTTCTGTCCTGAGCAACACTCCCTAATGGTACACGGATGCTTAATTACAGGAGGGATGTTGATTAATTTTACATGGGAACTGTCAGAACCCTGCAGCATGCAGATTGTACACTGATTTACATCAACAGGACAACTACACACAGGATGTTTTGACAGTGGGTGCCAGATTCTTTACAGATGAAGGACAAAATCAGTGAGTTTACATGTTTCAAATTTAGATTACATCATATTTTTTAAATTGATTACAGCCTTTGGTTAAAGATAATTTTACACTAGTATCCAAATTAACTTGCAGAGGTTTGAAATGAGTTTGTAGACACATAGACTCAACGCAGTGACTGTATATGTTCATGCAGTTGTTTGGTGACATCTAAGATTCAAACACCAATCAAAGCAACATTATGCAAGAAGTGGCATACAGGTTCAAAGTGCAATTCACTCTCTCTTTTTCTGTTCTTAGCTTCCTATGCCAATGTCCTTTTTGGTCTCTTCACCAAAAAGATGATGTCCATACCTAGAGCCGTATCAAGCTAAGATGGTGTGTAACATAGTACATACACACATCTTGAAAGAGATCTACGTGCCAAACTCATATTACATGGTGCAAGAACAGGAGGCCAGGCACAGAGTGGAAAAAGAGTCATGCTCCCTATTACAAGTCAGTGTACCATCAAAATTATTTTGACTGTGTTATTTTGAGGTGAAACAGTTGCATAATGTTACTCTGATTTATCTGAATTCACAAACTATCTTCAAAATTTAAACCCCCCAAAACAAAGAATAGATGGCTGCAATCAATACTTTTATACTGAAATGTCTGCTTGCCCTCAGCTCCCCTTTCAAGTCATTGTTTTGGTTTTTACAGCTCTCACTCAGCATGGTTTCCAGCTGCCAAAGGCAGCTGTTTTCATTGAAAAAGCTCTAAAAACTATTCTTACTCTTCAGACTAGCTAACCCTTGTGACTAGCTGGTAAACATAAGAGAGTGTAAGAGAGCAGCTAATGACACATGCCTTTGAAAGATTGTTGTTGGGGAACCATCTTTCAAGTTGAAGACGGCAGACGCCAACAAGGTAATTACTTGAAAATAAATTAGCCTGCTTTGATTATATAACTGACGTTAATTGATGTTAAGTTTCAAGTCTCTTTCATTGGTACACAGTAGTGTAATTAATTAAAACCAGTGAGTGACTGGAAGGCAGAACTATCAAATTAAAAACTTCAGGTTCAAGAAACTGGTAGACAAAATGGTCAGTCATTAAAATAGAGGCCTACTCTACTTTAAATTACTGCACTAATTTATGTTTGTGTGTCCATGGTTACACTTCACCAACATCCAGCTGACAAGCTGTTACAGAGGGGGTGGTTGGGAGGTGGATGGAGAAGTGCACTGAGATTTATTATCTCGCCTCCCTGGTAAACTGGGCCTGCGAGTGGCAGAACAATGGAGGGGAGGTGACTGTGTGCGTCACCTGTGACGTGAGGAAACAGGGAGTAAGCGCACAGTTTGACGGCTCCTCCGAGCCCGAGAGGAGACAGCCACTCAGAGAAGCTAACTGTCTGCCCTGAGGCTAGAGAGAGCGAGATGGAGGAGAGTAAAAAGAGAGCAGGAAAAGTGACATGAAAACAAGTCAGTCTCAGTGGAAAATCCAATCTATCATGAAATTAAGATTAAAGAAGGAATTTTCTCTCTCTATCCACCTCTCTGCTTTTGGGACTCTGCTCAGAAGGGCTATAAATAAAAGCCACAACAGTGTATGAATGCACAAATCAGGACCAGAGACCCATTTAGACCGCTCTCCTTCCCTCAGGCCTCACACAGATAAAAGTCTCTACTCCAGTCATCACCCATGGCTGTTGAGAGAAGACTTGAACTAACCAATGGGAGCAGAAAGCGCTCACAGACCTACAGCACTCCACAACCACTGTCTATGTGGGCTCTCTAAATCCATTAAGCTTTGACTTGCTTTGTCTACTTCAAGTCTTCGGGGCACAAAATGTGTTGCTTGCTCTTTCCGGACACACAGACATACTGCCAACCATAACAGATAAATCTGAAGTAGCATTAGGATGTCACACTGGGAGTGGTGTCAACTGGATTTATGATCTGCCACAGCTGAGTGAGAAGACTGACGATGTAAAAAAAAAAAAAATCAGCCGTAGTTTGTGATGGACGATGTCTCAGATAAGACTTAAAATGAGCTGATCTATTGCTGAATCATCCCGGCGATGCCCTGAACATGTACTTTTATCAAACTACCACATACACTTTCATTTAAAAGATGCAGATGAATCAATGGTTTCCTGACAGCGAGGCCAAGAGGAGTCAGAGTTGAGAAAGCAGTCATGCTGCCGTTGCAATACTGGACAGACAGGCTCGAGACGAGCTAAACGACACAGCGAGGGAAAGAGGGAGCGACACCGGGCCATATCCAGTCAATCAGGCTGCACAGGACTCGTGGGGGAAGGGGAAGGACTCACCACAGCAGCGTTTACATTTCTCAGCGGATGACAGGAGGACATGAGTCGAGGGAGAATTTTTTTTTCTCCATCTCTCACCCCTCTTACCACAAAATCATTTATACTACTACTATTGTTTTGTCATTATTGGACAGTATATGGTGCTTATGTTCCAAATCATGTAGCCGTACATATATCTGTGACTAAATCTCAATCAATACGGGGAGTTGTGAATGTAAACAAACATCATTTACGGTGGTCAAACCCAGCTTCAATATATGTACACAGCGTAAGCACCCGAATGAGTTCAGTTTAAATGATTAATCAATAATCGATTGGTCATTTTCCAAGGGAAAAGAACAAATATTTGCTTGTTTGAGCCTCTCAAATATACTGTAAGGATTTGATGTTTTTCTTTGAACTGTCGACAACGAAAAACAAACAAGTTTAAAACATCACCTTAGGCTCTGGGAACTTATCATGGGTGTTTACACTATCTTCTGACTTTTTATAGCCAACATGAGTCATTCAATCAAAAAAAAAAAATCAGCAAAATAATCATTAGTTTGTTTTTAATCTTCAATCAAGAGGAATTGATTCAAAATGATAAAATATTCAGCATGTAACCCTCGCCGGAGAACAAAGCTGAAATCAACGGTGCTGCCAAACACCAGCATGGAGCCTTGATACAGGAGCATCTCTGAGAGGCTCTTCATCAACAGGAGCCGCTGCACCCTGATCATCAACACACGAAGGGTCGCGGGGGTTTGGAGGGGCAGAGCAGCAGGAGAGCAGGACCGGGTTTTCTCACCCTCAGCGGGGATTAAATGGATGAATCGCAGAAATTGCTCAAATGAGCATGACTAATCAATTGATTCGTTAAAATATTTTTTATAAGTGATTGATTGTCAAGCAAAAATAGCACGACACCTTCAGTTTTTACTTCATCTCCTTCAGATCAATACATAATACATCATTTTGTCGGTTTTTTTTTGGCTTCTGAACAAACTAACAAAATATTTTTTGCTTTAGATACATATATGATATGCAGGTATATATTATTAATGCTTTAAACCTTTTTTCTTTAAATCTAATCAATAGATTGATCCAAGTTACAGCTGAAGAATAAAGCTGTGAGGGAGAGAATAGATAAATATTTCCTGGAACTGTAACAATAACATTGAATTTTGAGAAAACAATCTCAGGTCCATTTAGTAGCTGCCCAGGAACATATTTATCATATCACATGACCTTCATCAGCAGATTTTTCCAAGAAAAGTCCTTAGAGGACTCAAAACAAAACATCTGAAGATGAAAAGCTCCATCTTTCTTTTTCACTGTGATTGTGACACACTCATACCTGAGGCACTGAGTCACACTGGCATCAGTGGGTTGTCTCAGGAGTGTCTCCTACACTGCTGCATGTATCAGTCAGCTAAAACAGCATTATGTGAAGTGCCCAAGAGGTGACCTTTAGATTAGAGGGACAAAATCAGCTAAGTGCACCACAGAAAATGACTGCCTCCTTCTTCTTTTTCTTGGCTTTTTAAGAGCCTTTCTGTTTTACAACATCTTCAGAGGTCATGGGGTCAGCCTGGTTTGAGGGCATTTGGCACAAGTTGGTGGAAAATGTAGCTGTTAAAAAAAAAAGTCGTTTTACCAGCTCATTACCTATCTTTAGAAACAAGTCCTGCAGCTCTGAGATAACATAACTTGTAGCTGTCAGCTTGAAACGTGTCATTTCACAGAGAAACGCATTGTTTGTCATAGTTGCAACTAAACAAATAGGACACACAGGAAAAGGTAAACATAGGTGGTAATCCTGTTTGCAGCCGTTTATCCGGCACAGTTTGATTTTTCAGTAACTTTCTTTCCTTTGGAGGTGTGACTACAGTTTTCTGAGGTCTTCCTCAACTCCTCGCTAAGTCTTAATGCGCTACTGTTACACCTACTGTTGCACCACAAACCAGCTTACACAATATATCTGAAATATATGCGAAACACTGTAACATTTAGTCTAACTTTTGACTTTTCAGCTTGACAAATCATGGTGAACTTACCTGCCAGGATCGCCTTTCCCGGGTGAGTTAATTTCGCTTTCCCCGCCGGCGCCGCCGCTGCCAGACAGCGCGGTCTGTAAAGGGGGCTGATAAATGTGCCTCTGTCCTGCATAATGACTGCAAAATACACAGCAAAATCTACAAAAAAAAAAATAAAAAAAAAAATGATGAGGTTCTTCAAGGATCTTCAAGTAGGTAGCTTGCAATGTTTTCTTTTCAAGTAGACCGAGAGCGCTCAACACATGGACGGCTCTGCTGTCTGACGCGCTTTTCCTGGATGCGTCCTGGAGCTCCTGCGGGTCCCTGTTGACAGAGAGCGGATACTAGTACTGTCAAGGAAGTTAGGACCTTCTAAAGCCAATTTCTGTTATATGTGACCATGGTAACGCTGTATCACGACAGTCTACGTAAGACACAAAGCAGAACCGGAAACAAGGAGGGGCGGAAAAACAGTCGCGTCCTTATCTTACAGTTTGTGAACCACAGGGCGGTGTGGTGTGACCGTGTCCATTGGGTGACACTGTGGGTGCTTATATGAGAGCGCAGGGTGAGAGGAGAGCGGCCACGGCAGGAAAAGGGCGGGGCACAGCCTCTCTGTGTCGTTATTAACATATGAATACAGCTCAGCGAAGAGTAACATTCCCCTATTATTATTATTATTATTCCCCTTTTACTACCGAAACCTCCAGCAGCAGCAGCAGCATCACACACACTCTCTCCAAACAAAGAGGCTCACAGAGACAGAAACCATCCATCAGGTCTTTTCAGCTTAGCTACCAAAATGTCCAGCAAGGGATGGAAATAAGGGTGCAGCAGGAAAGGCATACATCATGTTCACAGCTGTGAAAAGTCCCCAACATCAACAATAGAGGCTGAAGCCTGCAGAGAGTAGTTGTAAATCTTTCTTCTTGGTGTGAATGAGTTAAAAAAAAAAAAAAAAAAAAAAGAATGCACAAACAACACTGTCTGTAAACTTTATTCCTCTTTCTGGATGCATGACTTGTGCAGATAAAGGGAGTGCTCCATGGTGACACCACGGTGGGACAGAGCTCAGTGTATCATACAGGGACTGTCAGACAGCACGGGGAGTAAACAGTCGATTAAACCGTCACCACTTTGAGCAGCTTTGCCTCAAGACTTTGCCATTTATTAACCTGCTGTTTTTGCATTTTGTCTTTTTCTTACAAAAATCATTATGCTTTTTTTTTTTTTTAAGACTACAACAACACACTATAGACAATACATACGGTATTCCATAATATTTGACTTCTTTGATTAGTTAGGTATTTCAATATATCTTAAATTATACACTGTTTTCAGTACAATAATGATTTTTTTTTTCTTAAACCAACTGGGACCAGGATGTGAGTTAATGTTCCCCTGTGTTTTCATCTCCTCGAGTCTGCTGGAGCTTCATCGTCGTTTTCTGTTAGTTGGGTGAGAAAGTTTCATCGAACATCACTTCATTTGACACAACATTAGTAATACTTGATATACTTGAGTGTAACATGAAATTGTGCTCCTGGTTGCAGCTTTATAGTTTGGCAGCACATGCACAGACTACAGCATATAGCTTTTTTTTTTTTTCTCCTTATTTCACCGCTTTTCTTTCTTTTGTCTTTTGTCACAATCATCCTGAAACTCCTGATGTCCGGTATCAGAGTCAGAGATCAAACCGCTCTGATCCAGCGACAGGTTTGCGGCTGCAAGGGAGTGGAAATTTCATCAAGTGTCTCTTGGTTTGGTGACGTATCCCTCAAAGGCTTTAGGAGGCTACACACACACACACACACGCACACACGCACACGCACCCTCACACATACACACATACAGTACCGTAACCTCATAAACAAGTGTTGTTAGTCTGTATACAGCAAACACTTTGTACCTGTTGTGAGAGGACAAACAAAACTATTGCACAGTAACCATCTTTCTAATCAGAGCATGAGACAGTTGTGAAATTAAACAAGAACAAATGAGCCAGTTTGTGGCCACCTCCTCAAAGTATATAAGGCCGTAGCAGAGCTTTAGGAGAGAGGGGGACACACACACACACATACCCCTCTGCTCCTCAATAACAAAGTCTCTTCCTCATCAGTGCTCAATCTCTACGAAAAGAGAAAACAAAAAGAGAAAAGCTGCTCTATGGTTAATAAAGTCTACATTGAACAGCAACAGGACAGGAGTGGTTTGGTGTCACTAATGTTATCTTCGGTATGTTAAATCCTCTAGGAGCTGAGAGGTGACTTCATGCTGTGTAGATCAGTGATGCTGTTATATCGTCCAAATGGAAAAGAGAAGAGGAGGAGGAGGAGGAGGAGAGGAGGGAGGGGTCCAACAGCCTTGATGCCACCCTGAAGTGTGTTTGTGTGTGTGTGTGTGGAGAGAGTAGAGATCAAGAGTTTCTATTGCAGTTTCAGTGAATTCGGATAGAGTCTCATTGGGAATGAAGGCCCAGGTGAGTTTCAGGGGTCTCTCTCTCGGCCAGCTGAGACCCAGAGCAGCACGGTTCAAATGTGGTTCGGGTGTGAGTATGTAGGAGGAGAGAGGGGGTGGAAGAGGCAGGAGTCTGGCCTCTACATGTTGAAGCCATAGGCGGCGGGCTGAGCAGGGTACCCTGCAGCGGCTGTGGGCTGAGCAGGGTAGACCGCAGCGGCGGCAGGCGGAGCAGGGTAACCCGCAGCGGCGGGTGCCGCAGGGTAGCCTGCTGCGGCGGGGTAGCCATAGCCTGGGTACGCTGGCTGGGGTGCCACTGGAGCAGGAGAGGAAGTCAACATCAGCTGCTGGCCTGATCACACAAAAACACACACAGGGTTAGATGTATTTGACATTGGGTTTTTAAGTTAGTAACATTTCTTTACACGTTTTTTACTCAAGGAGAAAAAGGATTTGCCAATTCTGACTGGTCAATTACAGCATCCTACAGTCTGTTATTCCTGTAAAGCAGGCGCTGCTATTAATAACAGACTATTGCTATGGACACAGTTCTGATCATGGACTCAATGCAAAGAAATCATTTTAAAATAAAAAAACATTTTTAAAATCAATATTTTGAGTCAAATTATTGGTTTGGTGATTAGCAGTGTAGCAGGATGATGAACCGGTCATTTGTGAATCCACTATCGGGGTTCATTTTGCAACAACCAGCTGCGCTGTACATCATCCCTTACTTATTACTACATATCATTATGTAAAACAACTGCACGTGTGTCTTGATTTGGTGGCAAAATCATGAGGAAAATGAACACAGGACAAACACCCTCAACAAACACAGTTGCTGCTGGTTTCAGATTATAACATCACAGGTGTTTGCATATTCATTATGAATAAACTAGACAGGAGGGCTACATTCACTCTTTGTAAAAAATAAATAAGAGTCAAGCTGATGTCATGATGTTATTTTCTTCCAGGGCATACAATCGAGATAAAGACATCGCCTCAGAAGAATTACATTTGACACACGATTGTAAAGACAAGAGCAGACTACAACATGGAGACAGAGTTGCGTTCATCCACTATACTATACATCATTATATATTTGGTTAATGTTAAATTTCAACACAAGCGGCTGTTTTTCTTGCAGGTTTAACAGACACGGCGGATAAATATTGCAGCACACATCCTGCTGTTCGCACACCAGGAGGCAATTTTCTCCTCTTTATGAGACATAATCGTCTGTCACTCAGGGTGATGTAGCAGCCTGTGAACCTACCAAACACCATGGGCTGAGGCTCTGTCACCTCCTCTTCGGTTTTCCTTTGGCTTTCTGCTTCCTCTAGTTTGTCCACCTGAAGGCAACAAATGAGGAGAGATCAGAAGTGGATCACTCATACACAGTACTGGATAAAAGAAAGACTAATTTCATACATTGTAGGGATCCTGCAGCAAATGTTGTAACTCATACAATGTCAGCTGTTAATAAAAAAAAATAAAAGATTTTTGCTGGACACCTACAATGTAGTACTAACAGTGATGTACAGTTTTATTTAAATTACAATTTCTTATTTCCTGTACTACAATAGACCATAAGTGCTTCAGTTGTAAGACCACACTTAAGTTTTTATTTCATATGAAACAAATAAATATAGATAAATATGACACAGTAGATTCATCATACCCACTTCTGAAATACAAAACTACACACAGTACTTCACAGTGCAGCTAAGGGTACCTAAGAGAAGATGCCATGCAGGTTTGGTGAGAGTTTCTAACACAGCTTCCAGTACAAAGGTTAAGTCAACAATAAAAGAGTCCGTTCACCCAAATCACAAACAACAAAATAACCATTTAATCCACAGCGGTATCTAAACGTGCAAATAGTGACTGATGAGACCTAAATCACCCCTCTTCAGTTTTATTCATGGTACTCAAAGCAAGGAAGAAACTAAAAAAAGCAATGCCTCTTTCCAGATACAGTGTCCTTGTTCATAATCAAAGCAGGTTACAGAACTCATTGTCGACTTTATTATTTCTTACATTCAGCAGGAGATGGTGACATCACGGCCTGTGAATTATTATGAATAACAAGATAACAAGGACAGTGTATCTGGTGAGGCACTTTGAGTTTATAAAATGTATTTTAGAAAAATATTTTGAACACCAGAAATAAAATCACATCGATGGGATAGGGCTGTGGCAAACAACAAAAGTGCAACATGGCTAAATACCACTGTTGGTAAATGTTTTGTTTTTTGTGATGTGTATGAACTGACCCTTTAAAAAAGAAAAAATATATAGTGGGTTTCAATGTTAAAGAAATATTAAGTTGTGTATTATTAAGTAAAGAAGAAGCTCTGATACATGCCTATATGCTGATGCTACATTTCCAGCCATTCACAGTTAAATAAATGACGATCACAGCTTCCACATGCATCCCCATTCATGGCTGTAAGCAGGCCCTCCTGGCAGATTTTCATTGAGAGCAGTTCTGGACTAAAATCCAGCTACACATGAGAAGCTCTCGAGCTAAGCACATCCTTGCCAGGCATACTGTTTTTTTGCGCATTGATTTGGTTGTAGTGCCAATTTTCCTAGTCAGTAAGTGCAAAGAAATAATCAGGCATTGTGCTTCAACTGTGGAGACAGCGGAATACCAAAAAGGTTTCTGATGTAAGTGGAGATCAATTTAAACAAGTGACTCAGCTAAAAAAAAAAAAAAAAAAAAAAAAGCAGAATAATAAAATGTAAAAATTCTGATGAGACATGATTTCAAGAAACAAACAAATACGTTTGATAAAAAACAGCAAAGGTTAACGTTCCTGTGTATGTTTCTGAATTTCATTAAAATGGATGCGATTTCAGTATATAAAACAAGATCACTTAGCTCTGCTGCCTGTTGACAGAGCTCACAAAGTGTCTCTTGGTGTGTGTTCTTCTACTAAAAATATACGAAGTCATATTTCACTTCCTGAATGGCTGCAAGATTCAACCCGCACCAGTTTGATCAGCGATGAAAGACTTTGTCTCTATATGAGTACCTGAAATAGCGAATTCCCCCAGAGACAGAAGAAAGAGGACTCCATAACCTTTGAAGTTAGTGTTTGTATCCCTTCTCTGATCTGACAGTTAAAATATTTGTAACTAACACCTGGAGTTAGAAACATGGGGATGCATCTAACAAGTCTGGAGTGGCTCGCTCTCATCAAGAGAGCATTAGCCAGGTGGAAAGATCACCGTGTCTCTTATATTATATTATACCACAACATCAATCTTGTGATTTTGAATCAGCGTAACTGAAATTGTTAAGATGTTTAAAAGAAGTAGACACTAGATGCAGCCCCAGGACAGACGAGTTAGAAGGTGAGAAGTATCTGTTAGGCCAGGACAGGCTAATCATGGTCCTGAAGAACAAGACGGTGCACAGGCTTTGGCTCCAGCCATCAACACATCGTTCAAAGTTAATGTAGGGGCTGATTTTAAATCACATTAAACCACCATTAGATACAGCAAAGTGTGTCCAACCATCAACCACAGAATGCAGGCAAGTTAGAGGTCTATAGAAAATTATAACCTACCGAACTGGTGCATGTTGAACAATTTTAATCTTATATCAGCAACATTCATCTACCTTAACTGTTGCATATTTATATAAAAGCAGCTAGTTTAAAGTAGTTATTAAACCTTTATAGTCATTTAACAGTTTCATATCTCTAAACAGAGTTATTTCCACATTTAGTCTGTTGCTTTGTGTGTTTGCACTGGAAATCAACAAACTGCAGTGTTTATCTGACAATTTTCATATATATATTTTTTAATTTGTTTCCGCTTCACAGCTAAAAAGCTTTTTTGAAAAAGAAAATTAATTAATACCAATGAGACAACAAAGGTTCACCGGGAGGATAATTTAGAAACTGCGTCTAGTAGATAAATGCAAAATTTATTAATAAAAACATGTTTTGTTGGTGCTGAAATGGAACAAAAGCCTGCACATACTACTACAGCTCTCCAGGACCGGCGCTAGTTAGGCTGTACTCAAGTCTACAGTCCATGCTAGGTTCCTACATCAGAAACCTAAGAGATAAGTTACAACAAAAACAGACAGAACACATAAGAGAAATAAAAAGAGGGCCAGAGACCGTCACCTTCGCTGCAAATTCATCAACCTGGAAAAGAACCCAAAGAGATGACCCCAAGTGACCTCACATGTCTACAGGTCAACATTTTAGGACATCATGATGACCAGAGGGAGTTCACTGGCAAATATACTTTATTACCATTACTAAGGAAGCCTTACTCATCTCAGCAGGTCTGTTTAAACTAAAAACTGTCTTACTACTACTGTCCACCTCTCACCTGTCAGGACAAGTTTCTACAGAAATGAAACAATTTTTCTCTAATAAAAATAAACCTACTGTCACATTAAAGCAGGAACTAAAAATGAACAACTAAGAACATTAACTCCTTGTATTGTTCTTCATCAGAGTACTAACCTTTGAGAGGTACTCTCTCATGACCTGGATGAAGTACGGCATGGCAAAGTCCATGATGTTGTGCCTCCAGGCGAGCTCCAGCACCACGTCGGGGTGCAGCAGGTCATAGGAGGCGAACAGGCAGGCAGCGAAGCACTCCTTCCTGCCCTCCTCCAGGAACCACTGGAGCAGTGTCTCAGCCAGCTCAGCATCCTTAGACTCTGCGGCATATAGCATGGCATCCTGGGAAAGACAAGAATGACAGTGTGAGTCATTTTATCATCCTGTCTTTACTTGCATGGTCCATACATCTACACTATGTCCAGATACAGAATAAACAAACAAACAGTGCAACCTATAGGAACATGGAAGTACATGTAAGAGCTTACACCTTTTCTCAGATATTATTTTCTTTCTTACCTTGTAGAGTTTGTCCTTCTTGCAGAGCTCTACACTCTGTCTCCAGCGGTTGTTGCCCTTGTACAGGTAAGCAGCAATACGCCTGAACTCAATCAGTTCATGTTTCTCTAACCTCTGTGCCAGGCCAATGGTGTCAAAGTTGTCGTACGCGTCGATGGAGGCTCTCAGGCCCTGTGGATAACACGCAGAACAAAACAACTATATTACAGACCAAAACGGGAGACAGGAGATACCTGAACCAGTTCATTTCTTGTAAAGGGCTTCAACAGTGCCACCTAGTGACCACAAACACTGGATATTTAAAGTTTAAACAGAACAAAGACTGTTACATAGAAAACTTGGGTACCATTAGATTAAATACAATGTATGTTATAGTAACAAAGCTCTGTAGAGGACAAATCAACTACCTGTATTTAGTCAAACAGACTTAAGAGTTGGTAAAATATGTACTAAATAAATTAATATGTGAAGAGTACAGCCCCACACATCCTTACAACATGCTAAATGCAGAATAAAAACATTATTTTGTCTATAATCAGCATCTGTGACAGACCTGGTAATCTTCCTCCTCTGTCAGCAGGTTGTTGAGGGCTTCGTTGACTGACTTGTTGTTGTGATTCTGGACAGACCTCAGGTAAGGCTTAACCAACTTCAGCTGGTTCACCTGGTCAAGCAAAAACAACCCAAGTCATGTCGCGTCAGCCATGTTTAGCACTGCATAGTAAAGATTAAAATAGAGGTTGACTTCGCCACTGGTTACCTTGCTGAAAAAGGTGACAGCTCGGCTGTGGTCCAGCCGCGGAGACAGAATGGTCAGCAGGTCGTTCAGTAAGAGGGGTTTGTATTCCAGGTAGAAGGAAAGAGATTTATAGTACAGCTCCACATTGGCAACCTGGGGGGAAAAATATATATATATATATATATAGAAGGTGGCAAAACACACAAGATGCTGACAGCTCAGTGAGAAATACTTCTGTTCACCTTAGCAATAATGTCTTTGAACAGCCCTTCTTTCCACGCATCTGTCGGATGAGACATCATTGTGAGGACAGCGTTGTCGTACTCCTCGTATTTATCATAAAGGAAAACCAGCTCTGCCCATAAATGAGACTGCTCTGCTGCACGAAGGACCTGGTAAAGACAGAAAACACAGACCGATGTCAAAGTAATTCAGACTTCTTCTTTGTTTAGTTAAATTTACGGACTCAAATATGGTATGTTTGTGGTAAAACATAATTCATTTTTCAAAATAACTCAAAAGTGCTTTCAACAGACAGAAAAACACCAAACTAGATCTAACTAATCAACAGCCAGTGACATAAGAAATGAAACAGGATGCTGAAAGACATAAACTTCCTGTTTTAACTCATTCAACATTGCCAAGCCAAGAAATCCTCTGAGTATGACTCATTATTTAACATCCTCACATTGGTACCAACATGTATTTTGGGGTTTTTTTAATCATAATGTGAAGCAATCAATCAACAGGATGAACAAATTAGTTTTAAGGCAATAATTATTTGAAAGCTCTGCAAACTTTCACAAATTTTAGGAGCCATTTTTAACCTTAATAATGACATCATCCAGTAAAAGGATGTCTAATCGCCACAAGATATGTCAATCCAGACTCAGCTCATTGGTTCAGCTACAAAATAAAAAACTCAAGGGATCTTCTGTGAACAATATTACTTTTTTTTCAGGGCGCTGATGAGAAACAGAAGTCTTTGCAGAGTAATAAATCAAAGGAGTTCACAGAGGCATGCTCTACCTTTGGGATGTTGACTCTGGACCAGAAGAGCTCCAGGTGCTCCCTCATTTTCTGAGGTTTGAACTTTGAGTAGAGGATGGCGAGCTCGGTGAACATGCCCATGTGGGCCCGCTCCAGACCCAGCGCAGCCTCCAGCAGAGCAATGAGTTCCTCAAAGTAGCCGCGGTCCTGATAGTAGCTGATTAGGTCCTCCAGCTCGTCAGCGTGGATCACTATGTGAAGGCCACAGATTTGTGCCAGCCGAAACTCCTCGCCATCCACACATGCAAAACACACCTGATGATCGGAGGGAAGAGAGGAGAGTTACAAAGAAGAAAGAAAAACAAAAGATCCACTCTTGGGTTCGCTTCTTTTCTGGTAGCACTCAGGGCTTGAGTACTTTTTCACGAATATCTTTCAGATGTGGATCTTTGTTAGTAAATCTAATGACAATTCATGTTGTTCTCCTGTCTGAATAAGAGTCATTTTTAGTCTGATAATCCGATAAAAGATGAGAAATAGATGAGAAAGAAAAAATCTCAACAAACTATTTTCAGGCTAAGTGTGTTTCATCCAATTACCTCCTTCCATGTCCGTGTGCTGTTGGCTTTCCTGGCGCTGTCCACAGCTGCCTGGTACTCTCCAAGGTGGACTAGTGTTGATGCAAGGCGAGCAAAGTTGGACACATTGTTGTATAAGAGCTTGGCTGCTTCATACATTCCCTCTTCATAACATCTGTCGCCCACCTGGAGAAGAAGATGGAGAGAAATTAGCCGACAGATATACAGTTATAAGTGTTCAACGTTCTGCAGCAGTCCTAAAATCATCTTATTACCTGCTGTATGTGCGCATTGTTGGGCCCGCTGACAAACTCTTCTAGCTCAGCCAGACGGTTCGTTTTAGCTAAAGCAAAAATCAGCTCCGTCTCCACGTACGACTCTCGCGCTTTCTTTCGAGCCATCTGGAGGAATTTAACCAAGTCCTCCCAGTTATCTGCAAAATACAAACAACACATTAAAGATCAGCTCAGATCAACCGCCCAAGAGGGACGATTAATGTGAGCAGAATTGTGCTGCGAAGCAACGGCTTACTGTTCTTGCTGGCAGCGTTGACCACCTCCATGTACGCTGAGGGGTCAACAGCTTTAATATAGGAGTCAATGGCTTCCTTGACCAGGTCTCTGTGCAGCTGAGCTCTGGCTAACTGGCTCCACACCGCAGGCTCATTACAGCGCTCTGCAAACTCATAGGCACGATCCAAGTTCCCTATGTGCTCTATCAATACCTAGAGAAAAGAGGAGAGAGTTGTGTTATATGATATGATATAGAGGTACTTATAATAAGGTACAACACGAGGGACAAACAGAAGAATTTATTTCAAGAGTAAATATTTGACTAAAGAGCAATTCAGAGATAAAAATGACTTAACAAAGTAAGTATTTTGATTATTGTAGTTCAGTGCTCCACTCTAGCCAATACACTTATATTAATACTGGTTATTATTAACACTTATTGTATTAAAACTTGTTCTTAATAATTGTGTCAGTGCAGCTCGAGCAGTGAAACATTTATTTTACCTGTATGGCAGAGGTGTTGACATCAAACTTCTTGAAAATGGCAAACGCCTCCTCAAAGAGCTCGTTGCTGATGGCTATATTAGCGATGTCTGGAGCGTCATAGTTGTCTAGCCTATTAATGTACTCCATCACACGAGTGCGGTCCGCCTTGATGGCTGTCAAAATCAGCAGGTTCTGGAGGTTTCTGGGAAACAGAGGGATTATTTAGAAAGATGACAAAAAGCATTGTTGTTACATTATTATGATGGCTGCGACCTCGCTGTACCTGTGCTCACTGAAGACAGAGTTATCAAGCACAATCTTCTCCAGCAGCTCAATCAGCTCGTTGGGTAGGTCTGCAGTCATGAAGGCCTTTACTGTGACCGACACCTCCTCTGGGTCTTGGGTCTCTGACAGAGCGGTCTGCACCACCTGAGATCACATAAAATAAGATTATAATCATTAAAAAATAGCACTCATTCACAGACTGCATCACTTCAGGAGCTTCAAGGACACCTAACCTGGTCTATAAGTTGCCTTCTGTAGGGGTTGTTTTCTTCCAAAACGTTAGCCCAAAGCTCTGGATCCTTCCGTCGTACCAGATATCGAGCCTCACTCTTGAATAACGAGTTCTCATTGCACACCTGAAAAAAAAAGTGATTAAAGATTTATCCATATTGGAATTATGTCAGTGATCATCTAAATGCTATGTCATGTGAGCTACACACTTTGATAAGCTCCAGGTCGCACTGTCCTCTCTCATAAGCCACACAGGCTAGGTGGGGGTCCCTCTTCTCGCAGTATTTTCCAACCACGGCGCTGTCGTAGAATGGGTTCTCCTTCAGGAAGCGCTCGGGTGTGTTGTTGCTGTCAATGTAGATCTTGGCCAGTGCGTTGTGGGTTGCTGGCTCCTCACATCCTTCATGGATACGGGACTCCAGCCATGGCAATAGAAGCTTTAGCCTGAGAAGATGATTGAAGTAGACACACTGTTATGAAAAATCAACTTCATTAAATAACATTTAGAAAAAGCTTTTCACTCCCATACGTGACTGTAGTTTTACTTTAGTGTAATGCTCAACCACAGCACTAGATGGAGGTGTTCTTCTCACATTCACATTTTCTGACACAGAAACAGGAAGTGAATTTGCATTGAAAATACCTTCAGTAGATGAATCAATCAATACTGAATTATGAAAAACACAGTGGAAAAACAATTCTTCTGACAAGTCCAGAGAAAATCAATATTAGAAGTATCTTTCATGCCAAAATAAAATAATTTTAGCATACAAAGAGCAAAAGCAAACACAGGATATTTCTTTATATTTTTTTCTACACAACTGTAGGTGTGTGCATTTGGTGATTTATGGACATGAGGTACATTTTAAATGTTTAGTTTTTGAGGAAGACGAGGATCTCTTTTGATTTTGTGCCTATGTAACCATAGAGGTTTTATTTAATGGCTATTATGTTACTACAGAGACACAAATCACACAATTTGAAAGAGGTATCAAGTCATTTTGATGCACATGCGTGCAACATGTATGCAACCGTTGATTATTTAGTCCTACCTGTTCCTCTTCTCCACCTCCTCCACCAGCTCATCAGTGGAAAACTGCCCTCTGACCACCATGATCAGGTTCTTAATGACATCCTCGGCACAGTCCACATCCAATAGACCGCCTATCACCACTGGTAAACGACTGGGGTTCACCTGAAAACAAGTGCAACAAAGTCTAAATAAGGATGTCAAAATGGAGCCCAAACAAGGCTTGGATTGAGTGGTAACCAGTTCTGTGTAAAGTCTCAGATGTAGTCCTGATCTTACTTTCTGCACGTAGATTTCAATGTATTTCTGTAGATTGTTGCGGTAGAGGTAGAGCACCAGGTCGTGGACGAAGTCAAAGCGATCACACACAATGATAAGAGGAAGCTGGTCTGTTAGCTTGGCCTCCTACGAAAGGAAAAAAAACATTAGGTTGAAATTGTATCAAGTGGATAATATATCTCAAAAATGCTCCTGAATGAATAATAAAATCAATCGGCTTGATCTTTTTACCTTGAGGAAGTTTTTAACCCTCTCCGGGTCGTAGCAGTTGCTCTCTCTGCAGATTCTTTCCACTTCTTTGATCTGGCCCGTTTTGCAGGCAGCCTGAATGTACTTAAAGTGAACATCAGGCTCCTGGCTGAAATTCACAATCGACCCGAGGAAGTAAAACAAGCCTTGGATTGAGACAGCAAAGAAGAACACAGCACAAAAGGTCAGTGTAATCTATGATATATTCAAGCTCTGTCTGTCATCTTTCAAACCTGCACTCATGTGTGACACCTACCCTCATAACTCTTGAAGGATTCAAAGAGCTCCACTAATGACTGAGTCCCCAGCTGCTCATGATACTTAGATGCTACCTGGACACACAGCTGCAAGTTCTGCCGGATGTTGGCCGACAACATTGCCCTTAAACACTCCAATGAATCCTCTACTGATAAAGCGCCAAAGAAGTTCACCAGCCACTAAAAGAAGAATCAGAATGAGGACAAAAAAGTGAGACGGCAGGGTAAAAAGGGAGAAAAAAAAAGCTCCTGAACGAGGGATATTCACAGGCGTGACCCAACATCCAAAGGCCATACCTCAGGGTTGAGCAGATGTGTGTGCACCACGGCTCGTTTGATATCATACAGGTCGGTGTAATGTTCAAGAGCTCTCTGCAGCAGACCTGCCTTCTCACACAGCTGAGCAACATGCGCACGGTCATAGTGGGTGAACATCTGGTTCCCCAGGATTGCATCTGCTACCTTTAAAAGTTCATACACACACAAACAAATTGTGTTTAATATTGCATGCAGAGTTGCTTTTTGTAATCAGGACAGTCATTTTAGTCTGAATGTTCACCTGCGGAGCGTGTATGAGGTTCATCTCCAGCAGACGTGTTTGTAAGTGTCCTTCGGCTGGGCGGTTGTTCTTTAGAGCATCCAACAAGAAGGAGGTGCACTGCTGGATCAGGTTGCCCTCCATGAACACATCTACGATCTACCAAAGGGCAAAAGCATAAAGTAAATGAAGAACAATGTTATAGTTTTGAATTCCTACTATCTATAAACCATGATTTGAGTTAGCACACAAGGTAGTAGTTGCACACTATTAAGAATGACAGGCCCAGTAGCCAGATGTTTGTGCTTTTCATATTTAACAACATCTGCGGAGGCGGGCTATAAATTTAGAGAAGCGTCAAGTCAACAAGTTCTCTGGTTGAGATCTGGACTGAACAGGGCGATGATGTGGCTTTAAAAGGAGGAGGGGGTCACTGACTCAGTAAATTCCTGGCATTGCTGGCACATCTGGAATAATACAGACAGAGGCTCCCACACTGGGCACTTTGTGTGTTAGCGTGCATGTGTGAGGGTAAACATGAAGATTTTTTTTTAAAAGGAGGGCATGTGCAGGAGCGAGATCGTATGTCTCTGGTGGGTGTGGGGGTCATGGCGGTGCGTGTGTTTACCTGGTTGATGTTGGCCAGCGGCTCTTCATCCTGGACCAGCATCTGGGCGAACTGCAGTCCCTGGTCTGGATTCACACGCATCACATTTCTGAGCAGAAACACCCAGTCCGGTGTGTAGCCCACCTACAAAAGTATAAAAATGCAATTCTTAATTGTGTAATAATGAATTTATACAAACAGATTTCTATCTACGACAATGTCTTTTCTACTTAAATGTTGCACAGATTTCACAAAGCTTGCAAAAAATGTCTGACTGATCGTAGTGTGTGGCGCTTTCATGCAGTGAATGTGTCTATTGTCCAAGGGAAGAGTTTACCTTTTTAGCATACAGCACTATCTTCTGGAACTGTCCGGTCTCAGCGAAGCACTGGATGACCTTGTTAGGGACGTTAGCTCTGAGGTATACACTAAGAGCGAGAGTTGGGTCAGAGGCCTTCACCAGGTCTCCCAGCTCCTCTGAGCACTCCAGCTATAACACATACACAATCACAGTTACCAGTTGTGAAGGCATGATCATTGTGTAGATGACACCCACATCGCATCTCAATTTAGAAAGTGATGATGGTTCACTTTTTAAATTGAGATGCTTGAGATGTTATATCTGCGCATCAGGCCAGGCTTATGAAAGCTGCCCTGTTGTTCTAATCCTCCGGTCCTACCTTGTCCTCCTTCAGCCATTTCTCCAACAGTTGCTTGCGGCCCTGCTGCAGGACGGGTCTGCACAGCTCCAGAGATTCAAACTTGTTGAGCTGGCCCTGATCCAGCAGAATACCAAAGTACTGCAACAGTGGCGAAGCCTGACCTGGCTGGGCTGGGACACTCTGAAACTTACGGATAGTCTCTGCCGTCCGCAGGATACCCTGAGGGGAGGAGAGATGGCGATGAATGGAGGAATTATGAACTAGAATTGCTCATTTATTGCACTGTATCAACATGATAGTATACAGTGTCAATGAAAAATACATCCATGAGACTGAATCACAGTGGGTGTAGCTGGTATAGCTTTTAAATCATCAGCGGAAAATTACTTTTCTGTAATGTAAAAATGCTCCATTTAGATGGTTTGCCAAGGTACCTGTGGGTGTATTACGGTGGGCAAACATTTCCATGTAGGAGTTAATACAGTCGTACCTTGGGTGCCGATGCAGCAACCTTTGCAGCCTCCGAATAACTTCCCTGGGAAAACAGAGTGTTGAACTTCCTGGCAAAAATCTCCTCAGCCCCTGCGAGGTTTGACCTCACGGCCATCCTCAAGGCTAGATCGGGGTTTTGCAGGACGTTGGTGGCATAGTTGACAATGTTTTCCTCTTCAACGCACACTGATAAAACCTAGAAAGAACATATAAATACAGCTCGGAAGATGAGTGTGATAAAACAGACATTTCAAATTACTCAATTGTTCATTTCCTGCTAGTTTCTCACCTGTCCCTTCTTGTTGACCCCAATAATTCCTGAGGTGGCTTCATGAGGGGCAGTCACAAAGATGGTCTCCGCACTGATTCGGTTCATGTAGATACACACTCCAGACTCCAGGTCATACAGGTGAATGTAACCGTACTTTGTGATCAGATATATGACACCATGCTTACTACCAATCTGAGGAGAATGATCAGAGAGAAAACTTGTAAGCCGTCACCTGTGGTAGTGAGCTGGTAATGAGTACTCAGGATCTTTCTTTACCTGCATAGCTACAGGAAAGTCTGTCTGGGCCTCCGGAGGGAAAAACACATCCACTGCTTTCTTAGCAAATGGCTGGTTTCCTGCAGCTGGCTGACCAACTTCAATGATGTGCAACTGGAAGGAGAAAGCCCACATGAAGAAATGACCACAGCAGGCAGACAACCACAGTAAAGCAAATACGAACATGAAGGACAGCAGAAGAGAGTCCATGCACTTCAAGCTATTTCAGTGACCAAAAAGCATCCAGGGGTCCTCACCTTTCCTCCAGCCTGTGAGCGCACAGCAAAGCAGAAGAGGGTGGAGGGTTTGGCATTTCCCTCCACTTTGAACTCCCCGAAGGCAGCAGCATGGCCCTCGATGGGCTGGGACACTTTCCTGTCAACAGAATACAGCTGCATCGCCCCAACCACTCGGTTTTGCTGCAGGACAAAGAGCAGCCAAAACAGAGGCAGAAAGTTATTTCGGTGTGGACTTTTAAGTCCTGTGTGGCTGCAGTAATCAGGCTAATTCCTTTCAAACATATTTTTCTGCCACGTTCATGTTTTCATACCTGCGCAGAAATCCCTATCAGCAGCAGCCACTTCTGTTGTTCGTCAGTTCTGTAGTTGATGATCTGACATCCCGCCAGACTGGCGTGCCGATCGAATACTTTGGTAGGTTGGGAATCCCCCTCCATGCTCCAGTGATAGACGGCCGAATCTGTCACCAGGGCAACTGTGTTTACCGATATCCACTTCCAGAACATGACCTCCTCTGTCATAGTGTGGGCCTTTACCTTACTCTTCATCTCAATGTTAAAGATCTGCAGTGTCTTGGCAGCTGAGGGAGGTAGAGAAACACAAGGAAGAAGTGAGAGAGGTAGAGACAGAGCTATCAGTATATTCAAAGTAGAGCCGGTAACCTCTGATGATGATCATTTACCTCAATAATATCTGGTTACAAATACCACTTTATTTACTACCTGTTTGTATTACTAAAAGTCTGTATCACATTTTGTGCTGATTTGTTTGCATGTGTTTTACCATTTATACTGAGCTAATCTTGTAATACAGGAAAAATGTATTCTATCTTTGAGGTGTTATTTTGCATAAATTATGGCACAAAAAAAAACTTTTATCATTTCAAATGACATGTAAATGAATTTGTGGATGTATGAGATGATGTTTAGTATAACCTTGTGGGTAACCCTTGCACCCTCACTGGCCACCCATAAATCTAGATTTAAAAAAGGAGAACTCAGGAAATATTCAAGCAAACATTAAAAGTGGTGCCAAATTTATTCTCACACTAATTTCCTGAAATTTGGTCTGGTACGTGTGCAGGTTACGAGATATCAGCCTGTGAAACTTCGACACAGTACCGTTGAAAGGAATTTTCTTTGTGGAGCTCACAGCATTGACAGAAAAGGTCCAGTGTGTATGATTTAGGGGGCTCTATTTACAGAATATGCCACAAATACAATATAATATGCAGCATAACTATGTTTTATCATTGTATAATCACATGAAAATAAGATTTTGTTACCTTGAGGCTTTTATATCTCTCTATCTATGTTGGTCCCCTTCCACGGAGTCCACCATGTTGAACCACAATATTTCCACAGTAGCCATGACAGGACAAACACTGGCTCTATATGGGGTCTTTGGCATAGTTTTTCCCCAGTACGTTAGGAAGGAGTAGATAAGGCGAGAGCTAGATGCCACTAAATCCTAAACACTAGCTCTTTAATAACCCACAGACCTCCACGTACTTTAGAAATACACTGAAACTAAATAAGATTATTTTTTAGACTACTATTTGCTGGGAAAAGAAATCAACAGCATATTCTGTGGATTATTTGAGGATGTTAAAACTACTGTTCAATGCTATGAGCACCATGATAAAAACAAGACATTTTCTTCTAGGAGAATAGAGAACCAGAGAGCTCAAAACTTGAGCAAAACAAACTCTCTGCATAGCTATACACCACTAGAGGACAGAAGAACTCATTCTGGTGTTTTATAAGCCAAGGAAGCAACTATGTACATGGTTACCTGGCTGATACTTCCTGGGTGCTACAGACATCTGGCTACAGAAAGCAGACAACAGCTTTACGAGGGTAATAAACAGGTCTGACTAAGCCACAACAGCATCTCTGTGCTCTAGTATATGGTTGCTCATCCTGTGTATGAACCTCCATTTACCAGTTAGGGTACAGAGAAACAAATAAGTGTGGTAATGCATTGTTTCAGGTTAATAGAGCTGTTACTGATATCATGATACATTTATGGCATCCCTCATATGCAGGTAAGATCTGAACATTGATATGGCTGCTAGGACACGCTCACACAAGGGTGCAAGGACACACACAGTGTCCCGACTGTTTCAGTTTGCAGTATCTGATGATGCATACCACACATACACTCTACCAGCATACAACAAGTCATGCTAACATACACGTATACACTGATACGATGTGTGGCAGCATGTTAGGTCGGAGCAGCAGTGTGATACAATACACTGGCAGGAGAGTCATTTCTAAACAGTTGTCAAGTCTTTTGATTGATCAGTGGTCAAAATAGCTCTGAGTACTTGAGAGGGGGTATGCGGGAAGCTTTTATGAGAGAGACATGGCTACTGTGTCATCACAACAGAGTGCCAGACGGGTACACAGACAGAAAGCAACTCACCGTCTGAGAAATGACAGAAAGCAAGGGAGAAAAAGCAAAGTGTCAATCAGGTAAAAACGGGAAGACAAAGATAGACCAGAGGGAAAGGGCAATCAGGGTTATATTATCCTCAGAGGGAGGGGGGGCAGAAGGGAGAGAGAGAGAAAAGCATTATAGGCAAATCATCCTGATCAGCGCTTGTGTTTGTGCTCTAAGGGCTAGATTCAGTGGCATAAAATCAATCTGCACAACCAATTTAGTACATTCAGGCAATAGAACTGAGTGCTCGCTACATATTTACAGCATTGACAGAGCATTAGTCACTGCATGGCCGGTGGCATTCCCACAGCAATACGAGTTGATGGCTAAATCTGTTAAACTTAAAGACAAATAAACAGTGTGAATACCATGCAGTCTTCACTCTGGGACTTTAAACAACAATAATAACCGCAGTGCTTGGTACAAAGCCACTAATAATACCAGCAAACTGTCCCTCCCCCCCTCACACAACAACACAGTATTTCTCATCTAATAGCCAGCGGTGTGGCAGCCTGAGTGCGTTGCAAAATGTCTCACAATGTATTGTCTTACCTTTCAGGGCGATGACCTTGCTGGCAGGGTTCATGATGGCACTGTCGGCGGAGATCGGCCTCCTGATTGGGTTGGTGGGGTCGGACATGTCCACGATTACCACCTGGTTCTGCTCACCCACCTTCTCTCTGATGCAGATGAACTTGTCCGACTCCATGGTTAGGTAGCTGAACCCAATGTTGGCTGGGTTCACACCCATGTTCTGCAACTGGAAAAATACAAAGAACAACCATGTTTAGCGTTTAAAAGTAGTAGAATACCTAATAAACTGTTGTAAGCAGATAAAAGGACTTTTCTGAGAGTTTATTAATGTGTTTGTCAATAATCTCTCTCTCATATCTGTTAGTTTAGCTTAGCATAAATACTGGAAGCAAGAGGCCAAAATCTTAAATTAACATGTTATATCCTGTTAATTTATACAAGACGATTAGAAAAAAGACAATTTGCTGTTTCACGGGGGTGGTTATGTATTTCTCTGGGAGTAGCAACTTCCAGGAGTCTCTCCTGGTTGCCTGGTAACCGCTCCCAGCCTTGTCTAGCACAAAACTTCCTGGTTAAACTGTGAATTTTCATTTTTAGTCTTTGTCAGATTAAAGAAACTGGAATCCTTTAGAGGTGCAGAAAGTTGGATTTTGATGCATTTGGGTGGAGCCAGTCAGAACAGAAAGTGTTCACAACTCATCAAGATGTGATGAGCTGATGAGTTTTATTTTTCACCTTGGCTCTTCCAGAGCTTTCAGCCACATATTGTGGCCTTCATCGGCGGATGGATTTTCCTCAGTTGTCAGTTGACAAAGTATTTACAAATCAATGAATACTTTTTTTTTTTTTTTAGCTCTAATTAAAAGATATAACACATATAAAAACAAATACTTAAATAAAATATGATGACATGTATGTGGTTACATTTGTAATTGATTACAAATACATTAATAAACACACTTAAAAATATCCATATTTCTGCTTACAACTACATTATAGTTAAGTTATAGGGTGCTACAAGCTGTTTATTAATGGTTTATAGGTTATAAATTCTAAATAGGGAGAATGTTACCTCATAAATGTTGGAAAAGATGAGCTATGAGCTAGTAGTTTCAATAGTGGTCAAACCAAAATGTTGTTAAATGAATAAAAACATATGAGACTCCTCGGTTATAGTGTGCCAACGGTTTCCTACACAAAAATTAAAACAAAAAGGGGAATATTCCAACTTTACAGAGTTTTAAGACCTCTAAACGAGTCACGCCTCCATCACGACAACAACAAAAAAAATGGAGTGGGAAAATATATACGGCTCCAGCTGACATTTGCCTTACAGGGGAAAAACGCAGCAAGTAGCTGACCAAAACGGTGTTTCGATTAAAATAGCAGCGGGTCTGCTCCAATTTTCCAGGGATATTCTTAAAGGTTGTTTTCCAGACAGGAGGTCTGCTTGTACATGAAGCCAGGGAACAAGCGTGGGCACACAGCGAACAACAGGATGTTAACCCAACAGAGCTCTACTTTACACTCTTATTATAGCTGCTAATAGTCTTCTGAATTTAGCGAAGCATTTTGATCTTTGATGACAGATTTTTTTTTTTTTTTTTTTACTTGCACTACCATTATTGTAACCATCATCACATCTCAATTATACTGACAAAGTACAGTGCAACTTTATTTCAGCAAAGCCTGCAATTAAACCCTGGCACTGCATTTAATTGTCTATGTAAGCAGCCAGCTGTAAAGAAGTTTAATTATCACTACATTATTCAGCCTAAAGCAGTCTGAGACAACACTAAAATCGAGGCTCAAAACTAAATGTGACCGGGCGTTTGCCATCAGGGCCCCTCGATTTTGGAACGCCCTGCCTGAGGACATAAGGCTCGCAGAAACAGTGAATTATTATTATTATTATTATTATTATTAAAGAAAATCCCAGATAGAGATCCACTAAAACCAAGAAAGAATTAGATTTATTTTAACAAACCACCATCAGCGAATCCAATTCATTATTCAGCATATTTACTTTTCTAACTGGAAGAAGTCCCAAGATGCAGCAACAACACACAAAGAGCAGATGATCCAATTTCTCCTGTGCCAAATCTTAGCAGAACTAAAAAACATGAAAACATTTCACCAAGGTTAACGGCTGCTCAACAGAGGTATTATTGTGCACGATGTCAAACTAAGTGTGAACCGAGAGGACAGACCAAAACACGCACTCTCCCTCTGATCACTGAGCTGACTGCATTATGCAGTCTGAGGCAAGCGGAAAGGAATCCTTACGCTCATCACAAGGAGTGCACTATCTCGCAGTTGGCTGGTAGAGCAGGACAACACATCATGACTGCTGAGCCATTTAAATCATGTCATCCACAAAACAGGAAGGATGTAACACTTATCAGTCGGGGGTGGACAGAGAGGTTTCAATGGGAGAAGATGTTTTCTAGCAAGTTCTTTCATTAATTACATCTGAGAAATAGCCATTTTTAGATTTTACATTACACTAAGTGGGGCTGGAAGATAATTTAAAGATGCACTAATCAATATTTATATTAACAGTGGGTGAAATCACTATTTTCCATGTGGGGAAAGGGATTGTTTTCCGTGACAAATCCACAGAGAATTATGACCCAATTCTGCACTTTCTCTAAGCTCCAGGGAGCTCTTTAACTTCTTTTAGCTCATCGTTTTGGTTTTATGACCAGCAAACATCACTCTCATCAACATTGTGTTCAGCCGCAATGAAATGCAGCTCTAATATTAGCATTTCCCACCCTTTAACTAAAAGTTAAAACCAGTTTGTTGCCCAAATCAAAGTAAGGACATAAAACTTAAGACTAGATTTGTTCACATGTTGAGTTCAGAACCCAATTAATTTCTTCAAACATCAGTTTGAAGCTGAAACAATCGAATACGATCTAATACTAAATAATCAGCAATTATCAGCAACACTCTCTGCTTCCAGCCTCTAAAATGAGACGATGTTACCTTTCTCTCAGTTTTATTAGACGGATCAAGGGACTTTGACTTGTGCTCTTAGAAAATATAATAGGCATTTTGCACTTCTTTTTATAAACCAAATGATTAATCAGGAAAATACTTGGCTGAATTTATCAACTTGAGAAAATAATTTTTAGCTGCAGCCATGCACCAGCTGTTATATTCAAGTATTTTCAAAATCATATATAAAACAACTGTTTTATATATGATTTTGAAAATACTTGAATATAACAAAATACTTGAATATAACAACATATCTGTTTTAATATTTTGATGACAACTCAGTCATACCACTCAATGTACAGTTGGTTTTGGTGAGGTTATTGGGGAAGTGCAAGATAAAGGCTTCGTGAAAAGGGCCACAGAGAAGACCTGAGGGAGCATTGGAGCCATATGCTACATCTCCTGAAGACTGCCAAAACTATCTCAGGGAGGAAAGGGGTGGGAAACCACAATGAAGATAGTGGGGGAGAAGATGAAGTTGGAGTGGAAGGAGGAGCTTAGCATCCGGCAAGAAACGAAGGGAGGGTGGGTGTTAGGAGAGAGCCAGTGTGAAGAAGAGAAGTCGGGGTGATAAATGTACCTTTTATGGGGAATGAAGAAGGAGGGATGAGTGCTAGGTCTGTACAGTGCTGTTCCAGTAACACAGGCCTTTGGCAATCTACGGTTCAGGGTGGGGCAACTGACTCACCGGAAGAAACTCCCCCCTGCACTCCCTTCTTAGTAGAACATTCCAGACTAAAAATCACACTTAAACTACAAGTCTCCATAAACTGCCTCTTGTGATATATATCGTCACACACTCCTTTAAGTCCTGCTTCTCAAAACAGCGGAGATGGTCAGCTAAAAAACAAAGGCAGTAGAACTTCAGTGATAATACAGCATTGACGGTATTTGGTGAGTCATAGACTGGGTGGATGCACTGCTGAGGCACTGACACGTTGCATCAGCAGCTGAGGGGTTTGGGTTCAGGAGGAGATTACACAAACACAATTAAAACAGGAATGCAGCAAAGAGACACTGAAGTGTTGCTATAGGCTGCGTATGTAACCTAGAGGTTAGGAGGTATACAAGTTTAAGTAATCATGAAAACTTTAAAGCTGCTCTATTCAAGATTTATATTAACAATGGATCACTTTTAGTGTTTAACCCAGAGATAATGATCATTACCTTTAGCTAAAACAATGTTTCATAATGTCTTTCAGCTCGTTGTTTTGGTTTTCCGCAGTTTAACATTTTAGTTCACTGTCATGATGTGTTCAGCACCACAGGCAGCTATAAAAAAGGTATAAAAATCATCTATGAGTATCCTGCCCAGCAGAATAAGCAGCAGACAGACACAGTTAGCAACTAGCTGCTGAACACAGTAATGCATTTAGCTGCTGAAGAGTCCGATATTTCCCTCAGGAGGTGGTGGAGACCAAAACAGCTAACAACTATTTGTCATATAACCGAAAAGGTGATAATATGTGATAATAAGATAATATGTGTTGTGTTCAGAGCTTATTTCTGCTACCTCCAAGTGGTCAGAAAATCAGTTTAGAGGTGATATGATTGGATAATTAATTGATTAGTCGAGCAATAAAAAAATATTCGAACTACTTTGAAAATTGAATCAAACATTTGCCGATTTCAGATTCTCAGATCTATCTTCTATGTTATATTTGACAGTATACTGAATATCTTTGAATTTCACTCTGGGCCCTGGGATATTGTATTGTGGCATTTTGGCAATTTTTTTATTAAAAGTTATTAAATTATCTGGAAAATAATCTGCAAATTAATTCGTTACAGTCCTGAATCTGTCATTGCAGATTTAACTGTGACTCCACGACTCATTTAACATAACACAATGACACAATGTGCATATTGTGCGTGTGAATGACTGACTCTTTCAATGCATTCATGATTGAGTTTTGGTGACCAGCCACTGCTGCAGTCACAGATGTGTTCTGTTAGACTGAGTTAAACCGTTCTATCATCCTGCTTCCTACCCTGATGTGATTTGCAGGACTTAAATAGGGCCTGTTTACCTCATCTGTCGATCACATCCGTCGGTGGTGGCATCATTTCATCAGTACAGATACGGCAGCATACCAGGATGCTGTAAACAGCTGCAGAGCAGCAGGTTGGACTCTCCTAACTCGACAGGACAATGTTCACGCGCTTCGGGGTTGCAGGACATTTTTGCACTTACACAAGCTGCTACAATACGTAGGCTGCTGCGCCGACAGTCAGCAGCAGAGCCACATAAGCCGTAAATGACTCTCACTTTAGCGCTTTCATAATTCAGCACATTATTCTCTGTCCTTGTCTTCCTTCGTATTGCCACCAACATTATCCGGACAACTTTAAACACAGTTTGGAGGCCACAGTGAGCCTCCACACATCCATCTAAAGCCTTAATCCCTTCGGTCAATTAATGACATGCTCACACATGGACGATGGATATAAATTATACCAAAGTAAACAAGCAAGGAGGAAAATGAGTAATAATGGAGGGAGACGTTATGGCAGGCAATCCATAGATACTGCCGTGGAGTGAGAAAATGAAAACTATTGAATCTCTCACAGCTAAAACAATAGCTCTAAGATCCAGGTGTGATCCAGGATGAACGTCTGTGTCCACATTATAACACTAAAGTCATGTTAAAAACAGTCTGAGTGGAATAACAGACGTATCTGGAGCACTTAGTTTGCTCTTCAGTTCAACAAGCTGGTACCTCATCATGAAGCTCCAGACTACAAACACAGAGCTGTAAATACCAGGCCCAGGAAAAAAAAAAGAAAAAACTTGAGGCCCAAAGTCCTGGCATTGCGAATTCCAAGCATTTTTCACTCTACTGGAGCCACCTAGATTCACAGAGGGATACGAGCTGGGATTTCACGGTAGAAGTGGAACGTAAAGCAAGTCTGCTGCTTATCACTGTCTCAGGGCAAGATGTATAAGGGAAAGGTATGCACTGCTGAGAGCCATTTGAACTACTAACCCAGACATTGCCAGGTACTGCACTGCCCTCCATCAGCGAGCAACAGCGTACCAGCCCTGTCAGTGAGGAGAGGAGCCTGGTAGCCTGCAAGGTCTCTTGGCCTGCAGAGTTTTTTCATGGATAAAGGATCTTTGGCTGACGAAAGTGGGGCTACTGGCCAGAGGAAGGGAGCACAGAGAGAGAGAGAGAGAGAGAGAGAGGGGGAGGGGGGGGGGGGTGGGGGCTTTTTTTTCTAGTGAAAGGCCATTTCACTGCCTGCTGTTACCATAACAACAGGCTACAGACAAGGGGAGGTGGAGGGGTGCGTCACAAAGTTTCTCTTTTGGCTGCAAGACGCCAAGCACTGGGGCTGCTGTGGGACATTATCAAAAGTCCAAACCAGAGTAAAAAAAAAAAAAAAAAAACAGAGAGAGAGAGAGAGAGAGGGTCGTGGTGGAAATAGTTCCTCCACAGACGACCACATAACTGGCTGTTTGTTTTCCTTTTGTCTTCACAGATTGTAAGAGGGCATTTTGTGTTTTTTCCATCAAAGGGAACTGCGAACCAAAGACTAGAGGGCCTTTGATACTCTTGTCATGTTGATCATTTTGAAGCTGCACAGATGCTCCTCTGGCACGAAAAAACACCACAAGCAGAGCAGAGAGACACATCAAATCAATGTAATACTGATGCCGTGACATGAAACAGATTTCATTTGGGATGTGTGGGTCTTGCAATGTGAAAATATGGCTCAGATCATGTTTTTAAGGCCTTGCTTGAGTGCAAAATAAATGCCTCTAAATGATTACACACACACACACATCTACTGTAGAGCATTGCATTATGAATATGGTGTTTTTGTCTTTTACGCACTGGCCATGGTTGTTGTTGTTGTTGTTGAAGGTTACAAAGTAGGGATATGTTGCTGCAGGACATGACAACAACATGGTAGCCACAAAGCTTGAGTGCAAGTGCCATTCAGGTCTCAGTTACAATGTAACCACCAACAGCTGAGCTCAGTTGTCTGCATCAGGGGGAAAAAAGTGTCAAAACACCGTAGTTTACATCGGCGCAGAATGAAAATGACAGCGGCGTTTTTCCACTTGAAAGAGGGGAAATAACTGCGGCGTATCCACGCACAGACACACCGGTCCGCATTGGAGCTGTATCCGATCTGACTGGTCAATTTTTACAAGTCATCATCTGCCCGGCAGGAGAAAACTAGGCCTGTAGCTATATTGAGCACCACCCTGCAGCCCTATTTCAGATCCCATTTAAATGCGACATGTGCCGAGTGTGTGCGGATCTACATGGGCGAGGAGCTGCGCAAAAATACCAAAAAGAGCTGATTTTTTTTTTCTGCGGTCTGCTTACCTGCAGATGTTCCTGAAATCGTATCGGTAGTATCTGAGCCATTTCTGGAGGATTTCTCTTTCTGAAGAATCCGTGAGGAAGGAAAGGGGAAGGGGACAGCAGGAGGAATAGAGGTGATCTTGTTCTGTTTGTGCCCTAAACGTCCCCAAAAGTCAAATATGATGGGCAGTAGTAGGTAGTCTGGGTGGCTTGCGTTGGTATCACGAATCCAGTGACTGCTCCCATTCACTAGCCCCCCTACGCCAGTCCTGAATCAAAAACTCCGCACCTCCGCTGAGAAAACTAGTCCACTTCAACTACTACTGAGCCCCGTGCGTAAAGCAGCGCCTCCGCGTGCCATTTAAGGATACGGGGGCTGTCCTTAAAAAAATCCGCGGTGGGTTTATTGTCAGTGATGACTTGGCATAAGGACCTCCATGTCGTGGATTTTTAGTTTTCTCAGAACTGTCAACGCAATGTGGATGTGGATGGGCACGTTGTACCCCTCCGCCGCAGCCCCTTCCCCCTTCCTTTTCACCAACTTCGAAATCAGGGCTCGTGACAGAGCGCCCCACCTTTGCAATGGTTTCGACAAATTCACACACACACACACACACACACACACCTTTCCAAAAATGTATGTCGTATGCATGACGCAGCTCTGTGCCAGACAGGCACCGCTCATGTTTCAACGTGTTTTTACAATCAGCTGCATCTTTCTTGATTTATGCAGGATGCCATCATCATCATCATCATCATCATCATCATCATCATCATTTTGCCTGGTGAGCAGCAGGTTGTGCACAATGGAAAACACAACACTTAACACATAACACACAACTGTAAGTTTAAAACAGACATTATTTCTGCATGATTATATTAAACTTTCTGGCCTCATGCAGTGATAAACATATGATGCGATTGGTCAGTTTAGTTTAGTTTCAGTTAAAATATCAGCTGTTTGCGGTTGGTCAGGTAAATACTTCCTAAAAATCAAAGGCCCATACAGTACTGAGTCAGGATTACATTGGATGTGGTTGCACAGACATCATCAAAATGCTGCTGTCTCAAAGGATGTGACTCACACAATACAGTTTTAACTTCCTCAAATGATAGATGTGGTATGGAAAGACAGAATTAGCTGGAAAGTAGCTGATCCTATCAATATTTGTAAAAGTAGAAGTAGATTTCAATTTTTAAGCTAATGTGGTGGCAAAAAGCAAAGAATGTGTTAAGTCCTGTTATTATCATCTTGATCTCTGATTTTCATTCGCCTATATAGTTCATCCTGCTTTTTTAACATGTTAACTACCTCTAGTATGAACAAGCTCACATGTATCAGACATTGTGCTTCCAAAATCATTGGTCTAATCACCCCCAACTCTCAGACCTCAAAAGTAAAGCCATTACACGCAGAGCCCCCTGCAAACTCATCCATTACACTGCTCCCATCCAGTCGCAGATACCGGTCCTTGGCCTGTAGAGGGGCACTATCTATCTATCTATCTATCTATCTATCTATCTATCTATCTATCTATCTATCTATCTATCTATCTATCTATCTATCTATCTATCTATCTATCTAGATGCGGAGCTGTTGTCCTGCATGTAGCTAATCATAATTTTTTTTCAATGTTGGATTAAATTCATCATGTGAAGTAAATTTCAAAGGAAGTGATTTAAAGTTGATAAACTGTGACAGGAGAGTTGTTTGCCCACATCGTGAGCTGATGCCAAACTGAAGCAACTGCTCAGACTTATTAAAATATAGAATTAATTCATGTGCATCATTATTTTTACTCTTGTAGTTAAAATCATGGGCTAAAGATTGTTGCTTGTAGTATGACGACTGCTAGGTCCAAGATTTATGGTTTGGCCACATAGAAGGTGGTTTCACTCTGACAGGAAGCAGGTGTTACCAGCAGCGTCTGGTCAGTGGTCACTGGAAGGCAGTTTAGACAGGCACACACACACACACACACACACACACACACACAGAGTCTCAGTTAAAGCCACAAACCCTCAGCTCACCACACTGACGCTCACTGACGAGGATCCATCACAAGACTTCATCAAGCATCAACCTTTCATAATCCTCTAAATGAGCCACAGAAACCTCAAATACAGACCTCAGTCTGGGTTAATTGATGGTTATTGGTCAACAGCAGTAAATGTGGGGAAACTGTGGTAAAAGAAATAAAATAAAAACAATGTAAAGCAGATGTATTTTGACTTTGGGTCTCTATTACACAATATCTACAATATCACACTGAAAAAAAAAGACCAAATCCAAACACCAAATCCAAGTCATAAAACTAAACTAAGTTAGGAAAAAGATACACACCAAATCTGTGCTCATGACTAGAACAAACATTACTGATCATCATGTTGAAAGAATGTCTGACCATCTGGAGGTTGTTTTGATATGTTTCCATATCTTATAACAGCAGAAATAAATGGTTTGTCTGTTTAATGATTTGACAGCATGTTTCCTGGCAGAGATATCCAGACTGAATGACAGACAGTTACAGTAATACAGTGACACATTTCCTTCTCACCGGAAAACAATTAACATTGTGCAATTATTGCTACAACTATGACATGGCACAAAAGACGAAAATCACTGTAAGAACGTTGAAGCTGTTATCATGTCACATGGAGTGTCAACTGTTTGTGACATTTGCATAAAGTTTCTGCACAATCTATTTTAATGATAAACTTAAATAAAACAGTGCTTTAGCCGTATAACTGATTTCATTTGTTAGAGTTGTAACTACACTTTTGTGACACGCAGCAGACGTAGAGTATTTTTCAAGTGGGAAACTTTCAAACTGCAAATCCTCACATAATTCACGTGAAGTGCTCAGTAGTAGTGTAGTTTTAAGGGCGTGCAGGGTGGGTTAAATACGCCGTGTGCTTGGCTTGGCTTTTGCTGTCTATCAGAAGCAGCTGGTTATTCTTGTGGTGGGAAATCATCTCGTCAAGGCTGCTGAAAATCTGAAAGGAAGAGAGGTAATTAAATAAAAATTCATCCAAAATCCTCCTCTCTTTGTCTTCTCCTTCCCGCCTCTCTCTCTACAGTCTCAAATCGTCCTCACCTCTTCATTCTTCTTGCCTTCTTTTCCCAGGGCGTAACCTCGTGTATCCTCCAGGAAGCGGATAGGAATGTTGTACACCTTCTGCTGGTAGAGCACAGCGAGGGTGTACGGCTGCCGGGCACTCTGGGCTGAGCTGTGTCGGATGAGAAAGGCGCCGTCCTACAACAAGGAAAAAGAGGAAAACAGGAAAATCTAAGCAACAAATACAAAGAATAGGCAATAAAAAGGGATGGAGAAGGAAAGTTGATAAAAGAATGTGAAGAAGAATTGAGGGAATGTAAAAAAGGCTGTATCTTATCCAGAGTAAGTGTTGGGAATGGAAAAACCGAAGGTATATGACTCAGGCTTGGCTTTTATTTGAGTTTCAGCAGAAACATGCAGAAAAAAACAGTCAGCAAATTCCCCCATTGTCTGTGCAACACCCTCGCCTTAAGTCCTTATATTTGCTTGGTTGACAAAAAAGCTGATTATGGTTGAAATGACTCATCATTGGCTGATAATTAAACTATGGAATGAGTCTGTTTGGTCTACCTTGTTGACACCCAGTAAGAGATCCTCAGCTCTCTTCCTGTTGCAAGCTCCAGCAAACCATTCTTTGTCCTGTAATATAAATATATTAATAACACTAGAGAAAACTTCACTAACTTATGTTAGATTTTCTGTGCAGCTCATTACCGTACCTCATTCCCAGATTGTTTGGTTGCCCTCATACCACCAGAGGAGCCTTAAAATTGATAGAAAACGTGTTGTGTGTCAAGCGCAGGTTAATTTGGCAACAGCCAAGTGGTTAACAAGAAGTGAAGCATGATCCATGTAATGTTTGGATTATATTAAATGAAGAATCTAAGCAGATCCCAAATGATTACAGTGATTCCTCAGGATTTAAAAAAACGTTTTGAAAAACGTTAGCTTACCCACAAGCTTAGTGTCAGGCATAGGAGGATTTGGAGGGCTGGAATAAAGACAGGAAGGTTAATGTAATACACTGAAATTAATTCCGATGTATGCATGCACTTGCAGATGGGGTCAAATGCAAACAACTACCTAGAATTGAAATCTTACCTGGGTTTGGCTTCCTTCAGGCTGGTGGGCAGAGGGGGCTTGGGAGCTGGTGGAGGGAGTTTGTTTGGAAATGTGGCACGTCTTGCCTCCGAAGGAACTATAGAGTTATAAAGTTATGTACAATCGAAATAGTGGTTTGTGTTTGATCAGTTTTAATTAAAGTAATTAAAATTACAGTAGAGTAAAGTGGGTGTGTGTTTACCTGTTTTGACCTCATTCAAGGAAGGCAAGAGTGAATTCTGAAAGGCAGGAAATAAAAGTTACTGAGCTTAATTTCCTACATAGGAAATGGACATACTGAGGAAGAGTGAAAACTTCCATTTCTAATTCAGCCTTTATGTTTACTGTCTTACTTTAAATGAGATCAGAGCTTAGTGTAAGGAAATGATAAGACTAAACAATGAGATGAACACACACACTCACAGACTTAGCTCTGGGAACTGGAGGCTTCATCCTGCAGACCGAGAGAAAATTTATTTTTAATACCAGGAATTAACTGTGTAATGCAGCTATACTATATCTGGCTATTTGCATTTAGATGCAAAACACAACAGCATCATTGTTAGATGTGGTACAGTTTCCTCCATGTCCATGCATATCATGCATGCTCTGGTCACGGAAGCATGTTCAAAGTGTCTTTGAAGCAGGCTGAAGTGCACTTACATCGGAGAGGGTACTGTCATGGGAGATGGAGGCATCCTCATGGGTGCACGAGGGGGCGGAGGGCAGGCTGAGGAGCAGGAAGAAAGGAAATTGTCTTTCACAGCACATATTGCACTTGTGAAAATTGCTGTCTAAATAACCGCTCATCAAGTCTGATCATGACAATTAACATCTCAGAGGTAGTTCTTGTGGAGTGTGATGCAACCTACCGGTTGTAGGCTCTAAATACAAGTCATCATTATCCTCCTGAAAGGTAAAAAATATTGTTATATATCGACAATACAGCACATTTATCAATACATACAGTCAAATACGCATTAAAATTCATTGCACATGTACAGCAGTTTTTGGTGTTTTGCTTTTTGTAAGATGTAATGTTCAGGTGCGTGTCTGTTAAGAGGGCAGGATGCAGATTAATTAAAAGCTTCTTTAAGACATCGGGAGGCCCATCATACATCAACCCATCAAATATTTCCACATTTTATCCATTTTCATCCAAGTTAATCTTACCTTTTCTTCATTTGGATCCAGATAGACATCTGAAATGAAGACAAAAAATACTTGCATTTCATTACATAATACATATTCTTTTCTTTCTTTCCTGTTTTGTGATATTGTCTTCTTAGCTACATTTAATGAGATCAACAGGAAAGGTCTGAGGCATTTAGAAATGTGTAATGTGAGAGATTTCTCCAAGAAATGCAGTAGCAGGAGCTTTGACCTAGTTTTTTGACAACTGGGTAAACTGTGCAGACAATGTGAAAATATTATTGTATTATTAAGTTCTCTGTCTTTTAAAGGTGTTCCTTTTGGTGCAAAGTGATGCTTGTATTGCTGTTCTTGCAGATCACTTTGCAGTTTGCCGATGAAGCATCAAAGGTGCAGCACACTAGTGCTACACTAGGTGGCAGCCTCTTCTTTGTTTCAGACACAGCTACAATCTCTGTTCATCTCACACCCACACACTTCTGCTTGTATTTATTCTTTATTTATTCCAAACTGCCGCTGTAAACATTAAATACAATATATCTGTGTGCCATGAGGAGTTTATCCTGCGAAGGCAACAGGTGTGCAGCAACATATCACCTCATTAAGTTATTTACCTTGCCCTTAGTCAAAAGTTACTTCTATGAAAGGGGTATTTGTGTTGGTAGAAGTGATTACTGCACCTTCCTCAGTGTTGGACTCAGGGACTGGAGCAGGTGCAGGGCGGACTGGTGGAGGAGGCTTTCTCCCAGGCTTTTCATTTCTGTCTATCTCAGGTGCTGGGAGTTGGATCACAATGACGTTAAAGAGAGGAAGAGAAGTGGGTAGAACAATGATGAATGAATACAAATAAATGACTCACGTTTCTTGCCGTTGGGATTGTAGAAGTAATCGTCAGCACGTTGTTGGGGTTTCTGGATAGAAGTGAGATCATTTGGTTAAAACACATATTAAAATGTGTGTTAAATGTCTTGACAGATGTGGAGACACGCAGAAACAGACTTCAAGGACACTGAGCCTTTTTTACCAAGGGTTTTCCTGGTCTGGGTGGAGGAGCAGCCTGCCTCTGTGGAACAGGAGGATTGGATGTCCTCTCTGCAGGAAGGGTTAGTTTTATATTGTCAGGGGTATCTATGCCAAACAGGGCTTTAAACTGTTTATACCCTAACCCAATTTGCAATAATAACTCAGTGAAGTGTTGTTACCCAGATAAACGTTCTCCTCCACTTGTCTCGGTGGGACTTTCACAGCTGGACGCTCACAGGGAGGTGCTTCATACATGTCACCTTCATCGTCATCCTGCCATTTAGTTAGGATTAAGCATTTTAACAAATACCCATCAATGCAGAGACATTAATATAAGAGTTTCAGTTAAATGAAACCATAACTAACGAGTCTGGGAGCCTCATGTCTGCATTTTACAACACATTATGTGCAACAGCAGCCAACAGAAAGATTATATTATGATTAATTTAGATCAAAAAAAGTAATCCTTTAGTTAAAGGTGTGTGTTAAAATGCCACCTGTATCAGCTTTAATCAAATGTGAATCAAACCAGTGAAAGCACAAATTCAGGGACTTTTGTCTTTCTACTTACAAACTCATCCTGTGGCCACCCTGCATTGTTATCTGAAACAGACAGATTGAAAAAAAAAACTCCATTGATAGATAATAAAGTGTATAATTCAGCGGAGGGACAAAGACATTTTACCCTTCACTTCAAGGTGAGGTTAAATCTCACCTGTTCTTCTGGGTGGAGCTGGAGGTCCTCCATGTCTGACAGAGAGAGGAGAGGTATCATTTTATATCATGCATAGTAAAGTACAAACAGAAAAAACTAAAGATCATGCTCACAATACTCACAGGTTCTTCAGTTTTTCAAAGAAGCTCTGAAAAACACAGAAACCTCAGATGAGATTTATCATTGGCAAAATAAACTTAACTGCATTCCTGGCTGATAATCATTTACTTTTAGTTTTCTCATTATCACTCCTGTGTCAGTGGCTTAGGGTGGCTTAGAAGGTCACCATGATGGATCATTGAGCTTTATTTAGTATACGAGTACATTTACTCAAATACTGTACTTACATTCAGTTTTGAGGTGCATGTACCTTTCTTTTTTTCTGTTGCTGTCTACTGCATTATAATTCAAATAATCAACACATACATTTTGATGTGTTATTAATGATTAATATGAGACATATATTCATCCAAACATTCACAAGATACACAGCACTGTATTAGGTAATAGAAAAACTGATGGCATTACTACTTTTATTGCATTAAACTACAGAGTTTCACAGATGAAATTCATTAAGATAATCAATTAAAACACAAGAAAAGGGATGGAGCTGAGGTTAGCAGGAGGAGGAGGTGGAGGTTAGGTCAAGCAAAATCAGGAAGTGGAGCAGCAGTATCTGTGTATCTCTATCTTCCCACAGTGCCAGGCAGTCATAGAGGAAGTGTTGATGTAAAGTAAATTAGTATAGACAGCGGGAGGGGCTGCAGAGTTTCTCTCATGCAAACAGTATTCCAGAAAACAGGTTCTTTCATCTGCTTGATAAATGAGGCGCAGGTGGGAGCTGATCAAGAGAATGACTGTTTACTGTTCCACTCTTTATGACTTTTTCCTCACAGTTGTTCCAAAACTATCTGCATTGTAAGGTTAAGTTAACGTGACAATTTTCTGCTGATTTGCTACCTGCTGTAACTTCTCTCTGATGGGAAAGTTTTAAAACCATGTAAAGTCTCTAGGTGGCCCCAGAGTTAGGCATGAGGAAAAAGGAAGTCTGACCATAACCGTGAAGTGAAATCTGATGCATGCAAACAAGGACAAAACTTACTGAACATCATTCAAATGTTTCACAATTCAGACAATAGAAATAGTGTATATATATATATATATGTATGTGTGTGTGTGTGTGTGTGTGTTTGTGTATGTATGTATGTATGTATGTATGTATGTATGCATATATATATATATATATATATATATATATATATATATATATATATATATATGTGTGTGTGTGTGTGTGTGTGTGTGTGTGTGTGTTCAACCACACTTGATCTATATGACTTGTTTCTGCTAGATGAGGGGAAATTAAACTCTGTCATATGAGATCAGCAAAAAGTGTCACAAGAGACCATAGAGCTATTTTCCTATTACATACATTACATAAGGGTAAAGAGTAGAAACTATATGACCAAACATGTTATGCCATATAGACATATTCTCACTGGGAAGTTAAGCACAAATTTCTCTGTGACTCACTGGAATCTCTGGGAAATTTGAGAACATTTGCATCAGAAAGCAGAATTAAAAGTGCACAAAGAGCTCATCACCAACATTAAAAGACAAAATGCTCTTTGTATCAGACACAAAGTTAGAAATAGCAAGACAGCAGTTGTTCAAAAAAGTAACTAAATAATAGTATGGTTTAAAATCAAGAACTACAAGACATGCTAAATCCACATAGTGACACACCTTTATCAACGTAAAACAAAACAAACATCAGTAGATTTCTACTTGCTAGATTCCCAACTTATTTTAACATTAATATTTCAGATAAACAAATAGGATATTCCTTGCATGCATTACTGATACTGACCCCTGGTCTGCAGTATTCACTTTCATGTTATCAGCAAACCTTAGATGTCTGGTTTCTTTTTACTGTTTGCTTTCACACTCCCACACAATCACAACTTTAACAGTGTAGCTGCCGTCATGTGTTTGCCCCATTCAGAAGTCCAAAAGAAAAAGTGCTGAAATAAATGTAACAACACTGAAAGTTTACAGAGGACGCAGTTTCAGCAGCACTAAAACTGCCATCGACGACACCTGCTCACTTCCTTCTCACTCCACCCAAAGTTATCAGAATGTAAACCAAAACATGGACAAAATGAAAAAGTACTTTACCATTGTCATGATTTTGGGCCGAGTCTCACAGCTCAAGTCATGAGGAAATGTCTTTGTTTCAGTTCTTGGATGCAAATGGTTTTAAAGATTGAAAGTGAGTGATACAAAGAGAATGTGGACAGCAGCTCTAACTGATCTCATTTGCATTTCCTACTTGGGTCAGACAGACTGACTCACCTGTTACTGGATTGGCTGCCTTTAAATGAGTTGCTGCCACAGCACAGCTCAGTCATGGCTCCAAATTTCCCTACTGCAACTTGCTAATGGTCATATAACCAACTGAATTTGATATAATTTACTGCTAATGATGGATGACATCTCCTTTGTTTTCCACCTGCCATCAGGAATTAATCATTAACTTATACACACTCACACATACACACACATGCCATCAATGGAGCTGATCAAGTAAGCTCAGTTGTATTAAGAGCTTACTGTATTTAAAAACCTTTAAAACAGCAAGAAGTGATCCGAGTCCACTCAAAATGAAACAGACTGTCTGCTACATACACTCAGTTGTCACTTTATTAGGGAGTCTAGTTACACTTTAACAGCACCACAAATTACACCCTGCAAAAAACATACAGTTCAATTGTAATTTTAATCCAAGAGATCAGTAAAAGTCCGAAAATGAATTAAAAGAGGCTGTGATCTAAATAAGAATGACACACAAGTCCTTCTCTGTAATTGTGACTGATCCAGATCATTTGACTGTGAGGACGTTGAACTCTGGGAAGTCCCGCGTTGCTTGACTGTTTATTTCATAAGAATTTAACAGTAAGTTCATCTGAAACATTAAACATAACTAATGCACTCTAAAAAAAAACACGTAGACATGTAGACTAAGAAATGATTTTCTCTGATTCGAGGATGTTGCAGTAATGGTTCACAAATCCATCCATTTCTCAGTTCAATCCAGGAGCCTACTTGCTGTGCGGCAGTGCTGACCACTGCATCACTGTGCCGCCCCGGTTCACAAATATGTTCTAATAATATTCCAGTATGTGAGATGGGTGAACTAATACCAATAAATTTTGTCTCTTGATTTCTAACATGCTGCAATGGGGTAATGAATTTATCAGTGATTTATTGAAGACGAAAAATTGGCACAATAAGGTCAAAAAGCATGAAGCATAAAAAAATGTATTATAAATATCATTTATTGACAAAGGAGTATGTTGCTAGATGTGGTTATAATGACAGTGACAATAAATTATTAACTACAGTACACACAGTACAAAAGTAGTTTCTCCACAACAATACAAAATACACATAAATATTAACTTAGTACAAAACATCTAAAACTCCATCACAAAACAAAGAGAGTTCATTAAGGAGATACGCTTTGCAGTCAATAAGCAGTTTAATGTAGAACAGTCATTTTCAATATAAAATCAATATTCAGACAATATACATGCTGGGCTCAACCCAGGTGTCTGATGGAGAAGTGCTTAAGAAATCTGATTTAAAAAGAAAACAATAGTGGGATTCTGCACTTCCTCTATCGTGAAGCTGAAGGAAAATGACACAGGTTTGCTAAGAGTGAGTATCTCAGAGTTTCCTGCTCCCACCTGTCCAAATCTGTTCCTATCTACAATGCAGCTGTGAGCTAAACCTGCAAAAAAAACCAAAAAAACAAACAAGCCGAATCTGAACCAGCAGATAGGTTTTGTGTTTTGGATGAAGGTCTGGGACCCCTCAAGCCTCAAAGTAAGCAAATGCAGAACATTTTGCACGAAGACTAAGCCAACAAAACCTTGCATCTAAAAGTCTGGAACACAATCTTTGCACAAAACTTTATAAAATGCCTACATTCCTATGTGACTTACGGCACTGTGCAAAGTAAATGCTTATGTTGAGTGGAGTGTCGGATTAAAAGTGCTACTGACGTGAAGTCTACCACTGTGACTCCCTCTATAAACCAGTACATACTGATATATTCCATTTTTCCTGCCTGGACCTCGAGTTTGGTGGACGCAATACTGTGAAATCACATGAAAACTGTGTACGCATGAAAAGACAAAAAATATTATTAAGATCAAGATTGCCCAGGAGCAGAAGAGAGAGATCGTCCTGTGTTTCTGTGTCCAGATACTGTCCTGTTTAACACAGTAAGGAAGAGGAAAATTGAGACCACAGTGCACTGAGCTTAAAAACCCATGATTGAGGTCCTCCCTGCTGGTTGAAAACCTCCATCAGTGTGGATCAACAGATGAACGGAGTCCTGTGGATCTCTTTGTCTGTCGTCTCAAGGATGAACATGTCTGCGTTTGCAGTTTTACCCATTGTTTCATTGGGTCATTCAACATACAACATACAACAGTCTCTACTTTAGACCGGGTTTGCCTTAATTTTGTCGCCGATCCAATCGATGTAATGTGTGACACGGGTGTAGACCCCAGGCTTATCCTTCTGCCCACACCCATCACCCCAGCTGATCACACCCATCAGAGTCATCTTGTCATTGTTTCGACAGACGAGAGGGCCACCAGAGTCTCCCTGTGAGTGAAGATCAAGAAGCAAAATTGAGAAAGAGAAAGAAAAAATTAGATTGAGCAATGTCAGCTTCGATCTAAGGAAGAGGTTAACTGTTAAAATCAGGCGTTCTCACCTTGCAGGCGTCGTCCAGGCCTCGGGTGTCACCTGCACACAGCATGTTGTCGGTAATTGTGCGTCCAGACAGCACATCGGGGATGCAGCGCTCTTTAGGCCACAGGCGAACGTAACCTCTCTTCACACGTTCAGAGTACTCTGCAGCAACTGCGGATGAAGCGTTTCAATTAGTACTTCGTCTCCTGTCCAATTGTTGAAAAGCTTACACTACCCTCTGCTGGTCAGTCAAAATGTTTGCTTACATTCAGCGTCCTTCCCATATCCAGAGATCTCACACTCAGTCCAGTCAGGCAGCACCAGCCCAGGTTCAGGCAGACACGCAGGAAAGACCTCCGGAGAGTTTATAGCACAGATGCCGATGTCTGTCTTCAGCTTCAAGAGAGCTGCAAGTGGAAAGTAACCAGAGGAAAGTCAGGGTAATGCACTGGGGAAAATGTGGGATGGAGATTGAGGTTTGATTTCAAGTCTTTGCTGCCCACTTAAGGTTCCATATCATCACTGCGGGGGTTAAACATGGCTGCTAGTGTGTCCTCTTAATTTCATCATTCACTTTATAACAGAGTTTCATCTGGTTGCAACATTTTGAAAAAATTCTGTTTTTCTTTAGTTTATAAAAAAATTAATTCGATAAATAAATAAATAAATAAAATTCGATTTTATATATAAAATAAAACCTTATAGTGCTCACTCACCAATGTCATTGTCGTATGTTTCGCTGTCAAATTTCTCATGGATCCAGTACTTCTCAACCTTGAAAATCTGCTGACTGCTCGAATTCTGTTTCCGGAAAGTTCTTCCCAAAATCACTTCCAATTTCTCTACTTTATCACTAAAAAAAAGATAGGCAATATGTTTGTATGCTGCATGCCAATGCCATGTTCAATTATGCATGTTTGTGTGCATGTGTGATGGATGTGAGCCGTTCTTACCTGTCCTCGAAGCAGTGTGCAGCAGACAGGACCCAACAGGAGTCGATGAGGATTCCTCCACATCGGTGAAAGTGATTCTTGAGACGGGCCTGGTAAACATTAATGACGGCCTGCCATGGCTGCTCCGTGATGTCACTCTCTCTGCCTCCAAACATGCGGAACGCCGGGTTATTCAGGGTGTTGTCTAACCGCTGGCCACATGTTCCTACAGAGAGAACAGGTGACAGGATGATGGTTACATGGTTGGTAGTGGATACTGGACACCAGACACATCAGTGGAAATAGAAATGGTGATTTTCATTGGATGCAAACATACCTCTGTTATTGTTGTTAGAGGTCGGGGCACGTGGGCCTAGAGTGGTGATGAGAGATGGACGTCTCACTGAAAAAGAGATGACAGGTATGGGCAGACTGATACATCATATTTTACTTCTATGCTTCAACACTGATACAAAATTAAATTATCAAAATAAAGAAACTCACTGCATTTAGGTATGTCACACAGCTCCCAGGTCAGCTGCATGTTCTTGAAGGTGTGACACCATGGGCCTTCATCACCGTCTGGATTTCTATTTGATAAAAGAAGGAGAAATGTAATGAAAACCTGAATTATCCTGATCTTTCTGCATGCATGTGTGTTAGTTTTCTCATCATGTGTGCGTTTGTATCTCTACCTGCAGAAGCTGTGGCTGCCCAGTCCCAGCTCCAGTGCATCGGATCTCCAAGCATTGTTGAGCTTGCGCTTGAGAACAGGGTTGTCCCATGGGATACAGCGAGAGCCGCTCTTAGTAACAGATTTCGTGCCTCTGTATGACTGACCAGAAGCCACGACACATTCTTGGTTCTTATCTGCTTAAAACCACACAAAGAAACAACGTGTTAAAGTCAGTTAATTGTTGAATTAAGAGTATTTTTCTGCTTATTATATATGAGGTTTTTGTAAATGTGTACCTTCAGGACATTTGGGCAAGGAACAGAAGTCCCATTCAATCTGAGTTCCTCTGTAGATGTAACACCAAGGAGTGCTGTCACCATCAGGGTTCCTGAGGGGGAACAGGAAGGCAAAGACAATCTGTAAACACGTTCACGACAGATTTAAATGCATCATCTCAACAAGATTTTGCAATCCAAGTCAGCCAATTCTTATTCATTTTTGCAACTTTTTTCCTGACACTCGTTCACCTGTCATTCCTCTAAATATTTTCTCATTTGCCTGTTTGTTTGCACTTAGACTTAGTTGCCTGTTTCATTTTCCTACCTGTTACTGCCCTGTCTCCCTCTTTGATCCATTTGACCAGTATGTTTTGGATGTACTAATACCCTCCTCAACGTTTGCAGTTTATTCCTACAGATGCTCTAAACGGATTACACTGGTCACATACCTGCAGAAATTGTGATTGCCTAGTCCTAGACTGTTGGCATCCACTTTTCTGGCTGTGAACCTTCTTCCTCTCAGAGACGTCGAGTTCCAGTTGATGCACTCTGCTCCTGAACGGCTGATACTCCATGTGCCGCGGTATCCTTCGCCCTGCCCCACTGCACAGTTCTCTTTGGTGTCTGTTGGAGAAAAACGGCCAAGTTAAACAGGATATAGTGTCATTCATTTATAGACGAGACTGATATCACTCTAATAACTGGCCTAATTAATTTACTCTGACACAATAAATGTTTATTGGATATGGAAAAACTTAGGCTATCCCGAAATATTTGGACAAATTATGAAAACATTGTTATTTCTTATATAAGGCATTAAACTCACAACTGGTATCTTAATGGCATTTATACTGTATTTTTCCAATTAGTGGTTTAAAAGAATGACCAAACACAAACTATGATGATCGTAAATGCAATCAGATTTACTGAGTCTGGCCTTCGTAACTCGTTATTCTTTCGCTGAAATCACTTGGCTGTGACCGCTGGGGTTTGCATAATTATCCCACTGAGAGGGTGGGGTGTCCCTTAAGCTTCAAAAAGCCGCCCACAGAAACAAAAACATTCATATCCCAGAATGTCTTTCCATGGTTTATAATCCTTTCTTCTTCTGTCCAAACCGCAGGCGCATGACATCTACTATTTGACTCACATGGTCAGACTGTGACTTTATCTAGAGTCATTAACAAGTTTGTAGAACATTTTAATCAGTGTTGCGTCACCGGGCACCCTGTCATGGACACAACTGGGTTTATAGTTGCTTTAAAGGTCCAAAATGTAACATTTAGGAGGATCTATTGGCAGAAATGAAATATATTACTCATAGCTATGTTTTATTAGGTTATAATCACTTGAAAATTAGAATTGTTACATTTTTATTATCTTAGATTGAGGCATGTTTCTACAGTTGTCCATAGTGAACAGAGATAGTAAACATCCGCTCTAAAAAGGGGCTTTGGTCACTGTTGGTTCTGTTGCTAAACGCTTGAAAAGGGAGGTGAAGCGAGGGGGTATTCAGTTGCAATCTGCAGCCTCACCACTAGAAGCTACTAAATCCTACACACAGGACCTTTAAAGTAAACTTACAAATACTAGACACAGTGGAATAACTGGCATGTAAGTCAAACCATTCTCAATTATTAAAAAAATGAAAAAAAAATGCAACTATTGTCTGGTTCTAGTTTCCTCGTTGTGAAGATTTGCTGCTATTCTCTGTTTGATATAATTATACACTTAATAATTGGGGTTTTGGACTGTTGGTCAGACCAAATAAAACGTCAATTAATCAAGAAAAAAGCTGTCAGGTTAAAATAGTTTTTTGGGTACTTACTGATCTCACACTGAGTCCCGCTGAAGCCTGGAGGACACTGACAGATGTAGTCTGAAGTGTACACAGCCTCCTTACAGGTTCCTCCATTATAGCACTGAGACACGTAGCAGCCTAGAAGGGGCAGACAGAAAGCCTGTTAGTCACTCATTTGTCATCCAATTCTTCCAAACACAGAAAATCTGAATATGATTGATTGGTCACAACCACTTGCGTATATGGAGAATCAGTTTGTGGGTTTGGCCTTGTGTGTTACGTTTGACGTAGAAACACTGAGTAGTATGCAAAGGTCTGTGAGCCTGATTCATCCTGACTCTCTTCTCACCAGCAAACATCGCCATAGCTTTTAGCACTTTTAAAATATCATGTCAGGTCAAGGGTTTCTTTCTAGAGCAGAACTGGTTTTATGCCATCCCCGGCCAATCCAGTTTTTCATTTATTATTTCAAGATTTCCTAAAGGCTAGCATTAAGAATAACAGCACCCCAACTTGTGCCCAGTGGTATGAGCTCACAGACGGTGAAGTTTGGCAGACTGAAAATGTGGTTGCAATTTCTGTCTGAGGGAGGAGCAGTCATGCTTCACACAATTCATCAATGGGGGTGAAAGTGCGCACGAGGGCTCATCTGGCAGAAGTATTTCAAACATTCTCAGACTAAACTACGCCCACTCAAAAACACAGAAAGCCAACAGCTCTTCCTTTGGATGCGCTGAAATAACAGGGAATTTGGACACATGAGCGAGGCAAGCCAACAAAAAATAATCATTTGAGGTTGCAACGGCAAGTTAGAGGTGAAGCGAAGTTAGAGAGAAGGACAGGGAGGACAGTAAGGGCAGGCGAACAGATTGACAAACAGAAGATGATATCCTGCTCACTGCAAAAAAAAGATGTCTGATTAGAAAGAGACAAAAAAGACAGTCCACGTGTTTGTGTGTGTATGCATCCATGTCACACTCACTGATGACGGGCACAATATGACAACGCTCTCGTCCTCTCATATCACAACGGCAATACTCCACGCGCTGTCCCCTCCATCGCAGCCAACTGTCGCCATAACTACGCACTGCTGACGTCTCACTATCCACACAATGTACTGAGAAAACACACACACAAACACACACAAACAATAAGTATACAGCCAAGACACACAGAAAATGTAATCAATGTCACATGGAAAAGTGGTCACAAACATAAAAGTGCAAAAAGAAACAAACACGTGAATGACAACATTGAATTAAAAAGATGGTGATGATGATGATGATGATTGTGGTGGTGGTGTTAATAGAAAAAGACAAACAGAAGTGTGATGAAGCTCACGGGAGGTGTCAGAGGAAGGTGAAGACTTCTCGACATGAATAATGAAAAGCGTCCGTCTAGCTGGCTGCCTGTCAGGCTCACCTCTGTAAAAACGAGTCCCTCTCTTAGTGCGGGCCAGCTCCACCTGCAAAGGGAAAAATATACGTTAAATATAGAGCAGAGCATTGGTTGCATGGCACTGACCGCCACTGCTTTTATTTCATATCATCATCATACTGGGAAAATAAACTTGCTGCACATACAGTCAACTTTTAGCTGCCTGAAAGTTTTACTCAAACATCACTTCTTGGTACATACATAGCAGTGAGAGTTGAGAGTTGGCTGCAGTATTATTTCAAAGTCAAAACAGTTAAAGTAAAAAACGAATGACTGTTTATTATGTTAAAAGATTAACAAAGTCGCTTCATTGCCTCTAAAATGTTGCTGTTCAGCAGCTGACTCTTGACATTCTAGTCTTGAATGTTGGAGCACTTGAGAGCACCACCACAGAGGCGTTTCCAATCCAGTCAGTGCTCAAAACTACATCACCACGTCACAAAAACACAAATGCAAACATATTAAACCCACTAAGTGTTTGCTCAGACGGATTATACACCACAAGAACTGACATGGATTAAGATAAGTGCTTGTTAAGGATGCAGGATTTGTAGTTAATGTGCTGAAACATACAAAACCACTTTGTTGGTCCTCACATTAAAACAATGCAGTACTTACATTGTCCGCTAGGCAGCAGCAGACAGCAGACAGGAGCGTTAGTAGTACAAGTGTTCTGGTCATGGTTACTGAAGTGGTCTTTAACCCAAGTGGTCTGGAAGTAGAATATAAATACATATTAGAAACAATTTACACAATATTCTACAAGCTAAAATAGTTATAGATGGATGTGTAAGAATGGTAAGTTGTCAGTAATTAAAACACTGAGCACTTATTTCCTGCACTTTACCAAAAAATTTGTGTTCTTTGTACATCCCCAAACACATTAATATAAATAGAAATCAAAACTTACAGGAAACACACATAACAAAATGAAAACACCGGTAACAAAGAAAACAAAGCACAGTGATGCCGGTGAGTGACTGTCCGTGTAAATCTTTTGTCATGAATCTGTCATTTATATTGATGCAACAATTGCAGGAAAACCATCAACACTGGTCACGTTCTCCCGACTGCACTGTTTCACTGTTTCACAGCTTCCTTCCTCCTCCATCCCTTCGCCTGCTACTGGGAGAGCCCACTGGGGAGGAAAGGGTGGGAAAGGTGTGGTGCTTATGGGAAAGCGGAGGACATTTCTAGTTTCTTGAAGTTGTGTCAGACAGGAAGTCTAAACAGTCTATGCAGGACAGTCTGATAGGGGAATGAACTCAACAAACTTGTGCTGCATATGTTTTTGTTGTCCTGCTTAAACTCATTTCCCTTTTATCATCATCTATAACTAACTTCCCGACTAGGAATAAACAGGAAGCAGAGCCTCTTCACAATATGCAAAAAATAGATGCTGACCACAGTCCACATCAAACAACACCATCTAGACATCCCTGGAGCAATGAAACGCAGGAGTTTCTGCACCATACTGTCAGTGTTCCTCCTCTAACAGAGCAAAGCAGCAGCTGTAGGAGGATGAAGTGACTCAGGACATAAAAAGGACAGGGGAGGAAACAGTAGGGAAAGCCCAGAGCAAGAAAAAGTAAACTTATATTTCCCTTTTATACTTCTGGAAAAGCATGTTTGATATCGAACATGTTCCTCTTCTCTGTTTAAAAGCAGCAATGCAGAAAAGAGTGACTGTTTCTCCTCAATCAAACGTGAGTAAACATGAGTCACACGAAATGAAAGGAGGGGGTGAGTGGAAAACAGAGTGGAGAGGTAAATGAGAAGAGAAGAAAAAAGAAAGTTACACACAACAAGGGCTGAAAAGATTAAAAAGCAACTTTAAAAATAACTGTGAGACTTCTTCTGTGGACACATGCATGCAAAGACGGAGACATACATTCATGCGCATACATGCCTGCAAGTTTTTATGGTCTCCTCTCCGTCAGCTGGTTCTCCACTGACTCACTTTCTGTGGTTGACTGAGCTAATAGAAAACAGCGATGTGTTTTGATATATCAGTGAAGTAAAACAGCTACGCTGGCAACCACACACACACGCACACACATATATACATGTTCTCTCCCACACACAAAGTGCTCAGGAACGTGGAGCTAATATCACCCCTCCGCACAAGGTTTGATGGATCATTCGGCTCATTGTTCATTGGAACAAAGACTCTCTCTCTCAGGATTCGACTTTTAAAAGACAAACACACACATGCATTCACACACTCACCATTAAGAGGACAGGTCCCTTGAAAGCTCTCCTTGCCTCAAACAAATAAAAACCCTGTTGACCTCTATTTTTGCCCCCAAACTGAGCCCCACTGGCAAGGCGACAATAACACACTAGTTTCCTTTATGAGTCCTTTGTGCAGCTGTTCAGCTCTGTTCACTCGCCACAGCCCTGTCAGCTGAAAACATGTGTTTCCTGCTATAATGCTGCCAATACGGGCCCCATGCATTTCGGAAACATGCGTACATATCAACACATGTGCACACATGCGCACACACCAACATGTACACATAAGATATGAACATATGTGTATCCCACCCTTTTTTAAAGCCTGCGGTGTCGCACATGCAGAGGCCCTGTTTGGGCGTTTAGCTTTAGCTGTTTTTGTGGTCTGTCTGACATGTACAGTATATGAACGGACATGAACACATTAAATAACTGTATATGATAAAGTCATAGTCTGACTATGGCTGCTCTTTTAGTTTTATGTATACAATTCTGGAGCTGCTAAAAAAAAAAAAAACGTGGGTTTGTGTTACTTATATAAGTTTCAAAATGTCTTATTAGCTTAGAAAACAGATGAAGTACAATTTTTCCTTTTCAGGGTAAGAAGGGCTATTTGAAAATGAAGAAATATTTCATATAAATTTAGTCAGCAACTATGGGCTTGCAACAACCCCTAACCAAAAAATGATACATCATTAATCTTTCTAATTGCATAGGGGTCAAGCGTCAAAACCTTGAATATACAGAACTTGCAAGAGAATGGGAAACAACACACCAATGAAGTGCATGGATCATCATAAAAAAAAAAGTAATAATGATAACTTATTTTTCTTATATGATCCCCAGCTATTGATATACTGTACGTATGCTTGGCACTCATAGGGTTAAGACATTTGTCTGTTACACCCAATCAGTTAATAGTTTAAACATGTACAACCAAGTATGCAGCCTGAGGAGAGCGTGGTTCCCCAAGCAGGTCAAATATGAATGGAAGAAATGAAAACATCTTTGCTGCAGCAGCAGCCAGACTGTGAGTCAGCAGCAGCTTTATAATGGCAGTTTTAAAGCGCACCACTTTTGTCGAGCGAACATGCAACAGATGATAAGAAAGACACACAGAGTTTATGTGCAAAGCTGAAAGTAAATTTTTTCAGCGGTTATTCATTTCCTATTAGTGTGGAGTTGAGGCATATTTATAGGAACTGGTCTTAAATGCTGACCACAGTCTTTAACATCTTTGCGGCGAGTTCACCGGACCATTAGAGGGGATGTGTAATGATGATGGAGCGCTATGGTTGTGAAGATCAGAAGTGAGACATTCTTGTCTCCCAGTAACGTGGTCAAAACTTCAAGTCTAAAACCGTGAGAATGGTTAGACCTTGTGCAGGGAACATAGTTGCACCTGTCTGTGAAGTTCGAATTATGGTTCACTGTGCACCTCTGAGGTTATTTTTCCTGTCACTCTTCAATGCAAATGTCAGAAATGATATTTAAGAAAGTGCTTAAAGTTGGTGGACTGCCTACACTGGCCCCCAGGGGAGGAACTAGCAGCGGAAACACGTTTACAGTGAGCATTGTAGCACTTGTATTTTTTTTGGCACTTCAGCTTCCAAACAATATTTCTTAGAAAGTTCAACATTTGTGGGGTTGGATTTTAAACACCATTGTCTTGTCACAGCAGGCTGGCAAAACATTGTAACCTCGCAACTGTTTTTACCTGCTGGGATCCCTAAATCTGCATTCAACCCTCACAATAGCTTCAATTGATGCATTGTTCCTTCAGTTAAGAGGTCTGCATCTGTGTAATAAGTTTGCTGGTAATAAGTTATGGCATGTCATGTCTGTAGGCAGACTACTAAGCAGGCTTTATGCATTCTTTACTTGGGGGTTTTCAGTAAAGCTTCAATAAACCAGCTGTGATCTGCCTCTGTAAGTCACCCAGAACAGAGGACTGCATTGTTATCTTAGCCTCCCTCCGTCTGGGGGAGCTTTGAACCCCTTATCAGAAAGAAACACAAGCTCATGAAGCCAAAAGAAGCAGATAGAAAAAAGCAGGTGCTGACATCAGAAATTAACATAAACCTGACAAGATAATGGAGCATTAGACGGCTACATGGAAGGCTATGAAAGGATGGCGAGAAAGGGGAGAAGGGTAAAAAGAAGGAGAGGAAGGAGATGAAATCAGATCCCAGAGGTCAGCAGAAAGACAGTGAGTAGTCCTGAGTCATCCCAGCTTCCAGGACTGTACAAAGACAGATGGAGGAATTTACACAGATGGACGCGCTCATGTGATTTATAACCAGTATCACTGTCATTAGATGAAGATAAAGCTCGGAATTGTCAGAGTGGAAGAGCAGAGATGTAAAAGAGAGGTTTTGTCCAGATTCAAATGAAAGCTTCAGCTCACAACTGAATCTCTCAGCGTCATCCTCTGGTTATCTGTTCCCACAGGGTGATCCAACACTATCGTCTTTTTGTCCTTATGCTTAACTTACAGCTGTAAGACCCGCTGATCCTGTGAGTCACAAGCATCAGTGCGAGACACGAACATAGCTGACCAAACCCCATACCAGGAATGCAGATAATGGATATAAACTCTACTTTCTCTAAACACGCAACAGTCCAGAGTATCAGTGCGATGGAGAGTATCAGCGCTGATGGATGCCTGGGAGGAGAACTCCCAAAGCTCCAGCTCATTAGCCTGATAAGAGTCTAAATGTCAGGGATCCTGTGCAGGTTGTAGATACATGCATGCTGACAGAAAACATACAGTATCACAGCAGTGATAACAAACACACACCAGGTCCAGCAGCGGCGCACAATACCCCACATTCTTTTAAACTTTTGCAACATCAAAAAGATCTGAAGTGACCTCAGCGACACAAGTAGACTGATTTCCGAGAAGTATTTGAGGATGAAGAGGGAGTGAGATTGAACAGAGAGCTGCTGAAGCCAGGGTGAGAAAGTGTTGGGATGCCAAATGAATGAGCAACCTCAAGGTAATCCAGATTCACAGTTTCACCTTCCCACACAGTTAATGTGAAACTATACAACTATAATTACTACATCAATCAACTGTGTGTCACACTGAATCATGTTTCATTACTTTGAGTTGCAGGTTACTATAGGTGGTAACACAAAGGTTAAATGTATATTAAATGTTATGTTAAATAGCACTAAATAAAAATTATTATATATGATATAATGATCAATTGTGAGACTTTATACAATTATATTTGATATTCCCCTGGCATACTAAATGATCAACTCAAAGAGCACTGGCTGAAATATTTACTTTTTACTTTTCATCAATCAAAAGATGCATGCAATAGTATCATCATAGTAGTCTGTCCTAAGGACTGTACACCCTCAAATGATCAGAATTTCTCAGGGTGAAACACAGAATTTGTTAATTAGCAGTAAACAACCTGATATATAGTCTGGAAACATCCGTAGCACGATCACCTTTCATAAAAAAAAAAAAAAAAAAAAAAAAAAAAGACGAGAAAAGAAGGTCTTACCAAGTTTAAAATCTTCTCGATCGCAAACTTCTTAATGTCTCTGCGGATGTAGTGTGGGTGTCCTTTGGATTTGTCGCTCGGAGTGAGTTGGCTGCACCTCTTCTCCCAGTTTTTATCCTAACGCTGCCGGTGCGTGAAGGGGGAGGGCTGCTATGGCTGCCCGGATGATGATGATGCAGCCTGCAGGGCGGTGACGATACAAATGGGACTGTCCCGAAGTGATCCAGGAGGTTAACAGGGAAAATAAATCATACAGTTTATTGAAAAGGTTTATTGGGAGGTCACTGCTCAGGAAACTATTTCAACTATAGCTTATTCTATTCTATTCTATTCTATTCTATTCTATTCTATTCTATTCTATCATATTATATTATGATGAAAGTTAGAATATTTTGTTTTCAGACATATTCTTCTTTTTATTCCTATTTATACACATCAGGTTAATTATGGTTTAATGTTCACTGTGATGCGTTTGGAAGAGATTGATCAATAAAGTTTTGAGGAGATACACTTCCTCTATCAAGAATAAATCACACTGTCCTTCCATGAGAAGAGGTGAAAATATTTTATTCCAACTTTATGGGCAACAGTGTATATATAATACGTTTAGTGAGAGAGGGAGAAATGTTTGTTGTATGACAAGGTAAGGTCACTTAGAGGTGATTTACTTGAGTCAAGCTGTTTGTTTCAAATTACTCTATAATGGCTGGCCAGATGATGATACAAGCCTACAGGGAGGCGCCCAGTATGCATGGCTGTGATTCAAGGCAAATCACACACTTCCCCAGAAAAAGTCAAGAAAAAAATCATTACTCAAGTCTTTCTATGGTACCTTGCAAATTTTTATGATAAGGTAAGATGAGATGAGATTTGTCAGTCATGCTGTTTCAAACTACTCTATAATGACAGATGGTCAGATGATGGTACAGGTCTACTGGTGCTCAATATGTATGTCTGTGATTCAGGGAAGACAAACCGCACACTTCCCTAGAAAAAGTCAAGCTCGATTAAGCTTATTGTTACGTCAAGGTAAGATGAGGTGAGATTAAAAAAAAAGAGTGGGGGGGGGGGGGGGGGTTATTTGGAAGTGATTTGCTTCAGTTATGCTGTTTCCAATCACTCTAAAATGACTGGAGCTTTTAAACTGACTCTGGTGAGTGTGAAGTGCATACTGTTGAACTCCAATGGGCTGTGGGTGACACTATCTGTGCGGTTAACCAGCTGGCACCAGTGACTTGTTCCAGCCTCTCTGTTCAACCCATCCCTTCCTCAGGAAATCAGCCACTTAGCCTTAAGAATAGCACCATCTTTTCTTAGTACCAACAAATACATTTATTAGCATTGGATAATTCATGTTCATTGTTTTTACTGTGTGTTAACGCCACATTAAATAGCTGAGAACATGGACCTCGAGGATGTTATGGGCGAGGGTAGTTAGTTTGGCGTCTGTCCTCTTAGGTTCCATCTGTGTTACATTAGGGTGCACTCCCACTTCTTGAAAAAAAAATACAAAAAGAAGATAAATTAACACACTCACACACACACACACACACACAGTAATCTGTAACAGATAGCTTAAGATGAGTATTACCCATGGGCAGGTTCCTCCAACACACCATATCTCTTTGAGTGATGTTCTAATTATTTTACTACAGAAATTATTTACATTTTATTCCACACCTCCTTAATTGTGTTGAGTAATTCAAAAAAATATTTCTCTCTCTCTCTTATCGTTAATTTGACTGCCCATTAGTCACATTGTGCAACGAATGGCAGTGACAGACGTTTGTAAATTCTGTGGAAGGATTGCAGAAACTGGACAAACCGCTGTTTTAAACATTTCTGTTTGCCTGTTTGTCTTAATGTGTGGGAGACTGTTTGCAGGATTCCTTCAGATTTAAAGTCTCAAAATCCATAAACAGAGTATCAAGTGTCACGTGTAATGAGAGTACAAGAGTCTGCTGAAGTTTGAGCAGAGACACAACTCAGAGTTTCCTGATATGGCATTGCTTACATTGAAAAAGAGGCTATGTGGTATCAATATATTGTACACTACTCTACCAGTTATTTTCTGTATGTATCACTGTGAATAGGTTACTGAAAATGTGTCACAGTGTGAAAAAATGAATTCAAGATGACTAAACAAATTATTTTTCACACTATTCGTGTAGGTGCATTTTCAATGACAGAGACAGCAGTTGTCCATCAAAGTTTTTACCAGAAACATCAGTGAAACTATGAAAAGTGCAGTGGGCAAATTCAACGACAAAAAAAAAATGGATTCACAATAACAAGTGTGATTTTATAACAGCAAGTATCACACGTGAAAGATCAATGTTTAGTTCCCTTTGGGAAGTACAGTACTTTTGAGTAAACATGCACAAAAAATCCAGGGAAGTAAGAATAAGAAGAGCAAACACATGTGATTATCCCAACACTAATTTAGAGAAGAGTTCAACATTTTAGGAAATATGCTTATTTACTTTTTAAATTTATACTACCTGTTAATATGAAGGTACATCTGCATAGCTTGACTCTTCTGATAAAATTCTCTTCACCTCAACAGTTAACGCACTAACCTAGATTTTGTTTGTGTAATCTATGAAAAAAAACTGCAGTGTAGAGCTAGTTCAGCTCATAGCCTTTGGTTTGTTTTTATAGTTTAAGATGTGACATGTTAATGAGTTTGAAGGTGGGCAGGTTTTCTAACATGCAGACAGCACCAGACAAGCCAGTGTCTAGTCTGTATGCTAAGTTTAGTTAACCAGGCTGTACGTTTAACAGACAAATATGACAGCTGTGGTGATCTTCTCATCAAACAAACACTTATGTAATAATATGTTACTGAGTACAGCTAAGCCTTTCCCACAGACTAGGTTTACATGACTAAACAAAGCTAAGAAAGACAACAAAGCTCTTCCACAGCTCTCTACATTACGTATCTACATGTGCTATCCTAACTGCACCATATTCTGTTAGTATAAACAGGAAAGACATTTTTTTTCTTTCAGCGCAGATAAAGTGGGCCTTGCCCACCCACAGATCACGTCAGAGAAACGTCAGATATGATGTTCACAGATACATGATGTAGCTTTTTGTTTCTCCCAGAGCGAGTTATCACGTTTCACCTGCAAGATTCAAGACAAAAATTTATTATTTTTATTAAACTTTTATTTAACCAGGAAAGGTCCCATTGAGATTAAAAATCTCTTTTTCAAGGTAGTCCAGGCAAGTCTTCGAGCGCTGAGAGAAAAGGAGGAAGAAGAGGAGGAGGAGAGGGGAGGAGAAAGAGAGGGGGCAAGTCATGATTGGAGGGAGGGAAGGAGGGGAGATATTGGTACAGTGTTATTCCAAGGTTTACCAGTGAAGTTCATCATCACCCTCATCATCATCATCGTCACAAAAATCAGCTGACGTTTAGATTATCAGATTGTAGAAACAGTATGACAGACTTGTAACATCTAACGGATGTCACAAGTGACAAAATAAGAAAAAAAAACGCATCATCCATCCTCCAAAGTCCAGAGATCCCTCCACAACACAGAGAATGTCAAACCCTTGCATATCTCAGAGATCTGAAAATAGTGGATGGCGAAATAGAAAAACAACACTCTGATACTTTTCTGGAAATTCTCAAGTGCATCTTCTCCAAATACATCTGGCGGATCAACACTAAATAAGGATGTTTTTAAACTGTTTCAGTACTCAATGTGTTTCATTTTTTACCTCCATAATGATCTGAAAATCTCAACCTTCATTGGAATTTACATTAATAGTGTTTAGTGAACCATTTGAGATACAATATCTGGACATACAGTACAAAAACATCCCTGTGTGTAATGCATTTTTATATGGTTATGATTAAAAACTACAAAAACAAGATATATATAAAAAAAACAACCAAAGAGCAGAGATGTAATTCTAGACGTGGACGTGTACGTGGACTTATAGTAAGATGAGCTGTCAGGTCAAGAGAGCAGGGGGTAAGTCTGGTTTGGGAAGTTGACCAACCATAAGCGAGAAGTTGTAAAACTTGTCCATTCCCAAAATAGTGTCAGCCCTAGGCTCCATTATAACCAAAGCAACTATATTCATTGTGCAAGCTGTGTGAGCTTGTAAATAGATTTAATGATTTAATAGATTTCATGAAAATAATTGAATTTGATTGTTTGTCACGTAGCTAACAAACAATGTTGTAAGGCAGAGTAACTGACATGTTGTACAGCAGCTGTTGGCACAGTCATTCAAAAAACCTGCATCATAGTGTCGGTGTTACTGTGAAGCAGTGATGCAAAAAGTACTCAGATATTTTACTCAAGTTACTCAAAAGTAGGAGTATTAAGTAGTAGTATCTAAATATACTGAAAGTACAAGAAGTAAAAGTACTGCTCCTTAAACAGAATGGCCCCTCTTGACTACAGTACGTTATATTGTTGAATGAAGTTTGGACTTAAGATGAGATAAGATAGACTTTATTGATACCATTATTAAAAATCAGTTGTTACAGCAGCTCACAATATACAAATTCATAAATATCATCAATAGAAATTAAATCTAAAAAATAAAATAAAAGTTGTATACACCTTTCAAATGTAGCATTATACTAAGATCCACATGTATATAAAACAAAACAGGTTATCACAAAAGAATCTTCTGAAAATCTGAATCTTCAATATTACTAGAAAGTAATCAAAGCAAAACGTAGTGTAGTAAACAGTACAATATTTAAAGTGGGATAAAATGGAAATACTCTATAAGTACCTCAAATCTGTACTCCAGTACAGTAATTGAGTAAATATTGAGTAAATATACTTAGTGACTAATGAACACCTCCCAACCAATCAGAAGCGAGAATTTGAATTAAATAGTTTAATTTAAAAGTTTTTGTTTAAAGATTCAAAAAGATTTCCAGACAACCTCTCACCTACGTTCACCTTGAAACAGCGTGGCGGTTCAAACCCTGAGGTCTGAGCCGGCTCAGGACTCTGCCTCCTTGTGGGCGGGTCTCTTCAGGTTTACAGGAAATATGAGAATCAGGAAGTAGAAAGTTTTTTTAGGTTTGTGTTTCGCCAAAAATACTATTATAGTGCTTACAGTTTAACTCCATTAAAAACCGGATACACACCGTGTTTGAAAGAAAATCAGGTGTGAAAGCGTGTGAACGCTGCGTGCGAAGTCTAAGGTAGGATTTAGTCTAAATAATAATGGAGATGAAGCGACTCTCTGCATGGGAATAAAATCTGAAAACGAGTACGGTGTAGCACATTGCAATAACTCCAGAAAACAGGAGACACACAGAGAAAGAAGTGAATAGGAAGCTTTTTTTTTGGGGAGGGGGGGGGGGGGGGGGGTTAATGTATATATTTTAATAAGCAGAGAAGTGAGAGCATAAAGACGCATGTCCTGTCACTACAGGTTTAATAGGCCTGCTTATGCTTAACACTTACTGTCTCTACATAATTATTCACAGATATATACTTGATCAAACTACCCACTCTTTCATAGTGATGTGTATTTGTTTAGTGTAATTGCATCTGGTGTAAAAAGCAACATTAAACCAGTGTTTATACACAAGCAGAGTTTAGTTAAGAGATGTTTGAGTTCCCAGTGGAGACTCTGCTGAGCTCTGTCCAATCCTGATATTGATATATCTTTAAAAACAGCAAAGCAAAAACACTTCAGGGATCCCATAGCCATAACCAAGACAAGATTTATATAAAGTGAGACATTTCCCAGCTCATATAACCTCATCTGTGATATTGTACAAGTAATTTAATACCAACACTGTGTGTAAATCAGATTTAGAATGGCGTTTATAGGCCAGGTGTGTGTACACAAACAGTTTCACTTCACTCTCAATGTACCTACACAGATATAAACATAAACGCAGCTTAAAAACAAGGACAACAAGCTTGACGCGTAAAACATATCTGCAGCAGGCCTTTTTCCCAGCGGACATCTTGACTCGTCATAGTATGACAAAGCAGAGGTGTTACTAATAACATTAACGAGCGTTCGGCTATATTCAACACATCACAGTGTGATAGTGTGTCAGTATCTCAATAAACATTGGATGCATAGGATGGATTTTTTTTTGTTGTTCGGTCACAAGTAGGTCAAAAATTACATTTGTTCCACTCTTCATACCTCTGACTAATAAACACATTTGGGCTGCAACCAATTTTTATACAGTTGGTTTATATAGTCTATAAAATGTGAGAAAATGATGAGAAGTGGCAATAAAGATTTCCCAGATGTCCTCAGTATAAAGTTCAACTTCTGGGCAAAGGATTGACAATATAGAGTTTAGCTTGACCAGCTGAGTTTGAAATGTCCTAAAATATCCACTGTACAGACTAATTTTTATTTTTTCTTTATTTAAAGGACAATTAGGCATTTTGTCTAGAGCCAACCTTAGTGTACAAAGTTCATAGATGCCCAAAGCAATGTCGTTTCTCCATTTTCTAATAACTCTGTATTCTTGTTTTCAAGTGTGAGCTTCACAGGGCCACTAATATGACTGTGGACTGACGCTTAATGTTGTTATTTGTTGGAATTGGCTGTAGGTCCTGCTGAGGAGGCCATGAATCGAGTCCCTTTGCAGCAGCAGGTGAGCTGTGGACCCTGGGAGCTGAAGGAGCGACTGGGTACCGGCGGCTTTGGGAATGTCACAAAATGGCAAAATAAGGTACACAACCCACACACTGTTACATCTTTACTCTATTTTTTTTTAATGCATGGCTCTTATAAGACATGATAATAGACTTAATGACTGAAAATTTGGGTAAAAATGTTTGAGCATGTGAAGTGCTGCTGATTCACCATCACCATTAAAATGATGATAGCTCAGATCAAATTTCACTGTCAAAACAAGTTGTTGTCAAGTAAACTAGTATATAAAACTAATGAAATAAAAAAAGAAATACATTTAACTAATAAAAGATATCCTTTTCCTATTCACAAATTAATCCTGTGGCTTATACTGCCTTCAAAAGTGAGACCACTCCACAAACCCTCTGATTAATGGATTACCTGCTTTACAGTTCTCATAATGTATATCACTTTAGGTGAGGATATCAGGAAGGGTTATGTTTCCATGGAGTCAGTGCGTTGTTGTTGTTGTGCCCTGTTTTTTAGCCTCTTTACATTTTACAAAAAATTAGCATCAAATTAGCACTTCCTGTACTTCTCCTGAAGAAAACGTGACAATTCTCAGGCAAGTTCTGGAGTTACAAACATTGTCCATACCCATTCACAATGGAGGAGATAATGATGATCCTCAGAAAGTGAGTCACATTAAGTAAGAAAGTAAGTCACTTCAGTTCCAAAAAATAAAAATGTTGACTTAAATTGTGGTTGACGCTTTAAACTCTCTCTTTCTCTCACTTTCTTATTGTCTGTATTCAAATGTAAATATTCTTACTTCCCATTCCCAACATGATCTAGGTATTCTCAGGTAATACAATTTAAATGACCTCATCTAAAACAGTCGCATAATGACGGTTAACAAGTGAAATCACCGTGTTTAAAAAAGAATTTCCTTTTGATTTTAAGAATGAGTGTCTCACCTGCACTGTTATTGTAAATAGTATGAACAGCCCAGGATCTTTGTGCACCCTGCCCAACAGAAATGGCTCCTATTGTAATGATATCACTGTAAGTCACAGGATGAGAGCATTGTAGAGTTACATCATTAGAAACAGGACACGATGGGAATATGAGTGGACCTTCCTCTTTCTCTCCTTGACACTGTACATGAGTTGTATTACTCACTCCCTGTTGTCCACTCCCTTGGTGGTCCCTTTATATTTTTTTGCACTTAATAAAAACTTAAATTTCTGAATGTTTCAGACACGTTATAGTTTGCATTTACTATAGCTGTAAAACATAAGTCACATCGCACAATCGCATTCTGTGTGAAATTCAGTGTTTTCAAGATTGCATCTAAAAAAATAACAAAATTAAGATTGTCATGTAATTTAATGCTACCGCTAAGTGCTATCTGCTAACTCTACTTTTTACAGTAATGAAGGAAGTAACACTGAAGACTCAGTGGTGTACTGTTTAACAGAGTAGCGTTTTAACAGAGAATGACAGGTGGAAAATAACCTGACTGAAGAGGGCACTGCTGGCACTGCCACTGCTTTGATGACTAAAACATCCTCTATAGGAAATTGCCTGTCTTCCTGTATTAATGACAATGCTGCAGGTTATTATTAGTTCGTAGGTCAAGTTATGGGAAGCAGGGTGGATGCCTTTTCCTCAATGATGCCATGAGAAACAGGGAGTGAGATGTGTTCTTGTGTTGCTCATCGTTTTTGGCAAGTGGTTAAATGTACAGTATGTTTGGTGGCACTGTGCACGTGTATCCGTGTCATGGTCAAACAGAAATATCTTACCCAAGGGCCTTATGAAAAGCGAATGTGGTCATGCTAATTTATGTGATTTACATTGTATTTAAGCTGTTAAAGCATTATTTAAACATTCTACTACTACAGTGTGAAGTATCTGTAACGTGTATTATAATGTTAATGTAATGTTCTTGAGGTTAATTGATTAGTCAATGGACAGTTAATTAATTTGCAACTATTTTAACATGGTCATTCAATAATTACAGGCCGTATATTAATAAACCGTAACTTAATTAATTCCCAAATATGAGATCTACCTTAAAGTGTTAACCCTAATTTGCTGTACATCAACATTACTCTGATTGTTCAGATCATTATTCTCATTTTTCCTATACATAGATAATATTTTAAACAACATTGCGTGTGTTTTTACAGGACACAGAGGAACAGATCGCTATAAAGCAGTGCCGCCAGGAGCTGAGCGAGAGAAACAAGGAGAGATGGTGTCTGGAGATCCAGATCATGAAGAGGTCAGTTTCTCTCCCACGTGCATCGACCTACTAGAGGGCTCCCTTTTGGCCCCAGCTGCCTTCCCTCTGTCACCTTCAAATATGAGCCATGTACAGGACACACAGCAGACACATGGCAGCCTCATTATATTTTTGCCAGACCTCCAGATGCCAGACTGCTTTTATTAGACGGATCACAATGAACATGAAGGCATGCAGGAAACATGGAAGAGAGACGGGGATGACGTGTAACAAAGGTCCCCGTTCTACCACTGGGACACCTGTACACGCTACACAGTATTCCTGTGCTATAAACAGGAATGTATGTGGGGCTGTGTACCATATAAGCACAACACTGATGACAATAATAAAGCTATAAACTAGATTCTGACACAGGCCCAGCCCTCAGGATTAGGTAATAAGTTCATGTTAAGATCATGGTAACAGTGAAGATGCGGATTTATTTACACATAATGTTTGAGTCACAGTTTCACTCTTGCAGAGACTCATAGACGGTGATCTTATGTCCAAAAAGACCAGATTTCCTAACTCTTCTGTTTGTTTTTTGCTTGACCTCGGTATCTTACCTAGGCTCGTCTCTGTTTCCACTGTGATCCATCTTAGTGTGTGACGTATTATTTTTTTAAACTCGGCTGGTGAAACTGGTGATTTCCCCTGCGTCTTCTTACCGCCAAAACTCTTTTACACTTTGAGTTTAAGTTCTTTTTGGCACAAGAGGCAAGTTTTGGTTTGACATGTTGTGACTCAACACGGTACATTCCATGACAAGCTGTGTGCTTATGAGTTTGACATTTGACTTTTATGTACCCGTCTAATAGGTTTTCTCAAAAAAAAAAAAAAAACTAAATTTATACTCTGAAATAAGCCAAAATCACACAAGGCATTAAATAATTACCACAGCATGGAAGTTGGGTTATTTTGGTCTGTTGGTGGTTATTTCTGACAGGATAATGTGCCACCTCCTCATTTTGCTCTGCTTTTTGGTGTGCGCTTCATTTCCACACACATCTGTGTTGTCGATCAACACTTTCCCTTCGGGTGTGGGGTCACTGGAGTTGGAGGGCAACTTGTGCGGGTTTTGTTTGTGAGATGCGAGATGTGTGTGTCTGATGTGTGTTTGTGTGTGTGTGTGTTTTTTGTGATTTTGCGGGTACAAACATGAGCATAAAACCGTTTCTTTCCTAGTCCCAGTTTAACAAGTGTGTTGTTTTCAGACAGACATGGTCACAACCACAGCCCTCCCGTGCACCCACGCTCAACCCGTGGAAAAACCACAGGGCAGGGGACACATACATGGCAACCTACCATTATATTATTACAGCTACTTAACACAGATGTACACAGATGCTGAAAAACACAAACTTTTCACATTTTGAGTTATTTGTGTTTATTGTGTATTGTGTTACTTTTTCATCCGCTAAATGTTTTTGGCAAAACCAAGGAAAATAAATATATTTATCCCACAGTCTCTCTAACTCTTTTTCTGTCCGAGCTCCCCCAAATGTATTTCCAAAGAAAGGCAAGTGACGCAGAATAAAGATGAGAGAAATATTTTCTGCATCAGATCACATATGTAACACGTTGTCTGTGCCCCTGCAACAGTACATGTTGTTCAGTGTCATGGTTACAGGATAAATCATCTTCCCTCTGGATGTGGTATCAGTTTTTGACTTTGTTGTCTTTAGATTAGAGTTAGCCTGAATCTGTGACAATCAGAAACAGGTTGTTTCAAACAGAGTTATGAAACAGCGTATAATGAGCAACACAAGAAGCAACAGGTCAGAGAATGTGTGACGTAATCAGCTTTAAAGATTGTTAATTAAATGAAGGAAACGTTTGCACGAAATTGTGAAAATGTGGCATATTGGATACATTTGTTGACAGATTGAAGTCTACATGTCTGATTAAAACCATATGTGTATATACTGTGAAAATAATGTCTTGTGTTATTCTAGATCAGGGGTTCCCAAGAACCACATGTTCTGCTGCACAAACTCCTGCTGATTTCTTTCTGTCTCCAATTCTTGCTGTTTTTACTTGTAAATTACTGGATCATTTTATATGTTCAGTCCTCTAAAAAACAGGTTAATGGGTCACAAGTCAAACTTTTCAGTACTATTAATACTTAAATTACCTGTATGCTCCATAATTCTGTGACTCTGAATATTGCCTTTATAAGTCTCAGACAAGTGGGATTATTGTGGAAAGTCATATCTCAATGATAAAAAGAAATATAAAAAATATATTGTGCAGCCCCACTGACTGATGTCTGCGCTTCTCTGCTCACATAGGTTGAATCATGTCAACGTTGTGGCAGCCAGGGAGGTTCCCGAGGAAATGAAGAAACTGGTGGCCACCAATGACATGCCTCTGCTGGCAATGGAGTACTGTCAGGGAGGGGATCTGAGAAAGGTAAAAGTCTGTGGTATGTGTGTGTGAGTGTGTGGTTTAATACTCTGGATTAGAAGCTGTAAAACCTTTGGGTCAAAGTGTTGAATCACAGTGGATTAACAAGGAGCAATAATCATGTGTGTTGGTGACGTGTTTTGAACCACTTTTCATGGAATAGTTCTTCTGAAATAAAAAGTTCATGCACGTCAAAACTGAAGCCATAAATGTCAGTATGATTACATTTTTTTTTGTAGTAATTTAGGATTCTCACACAAGAGCGTGACTGTCTCATTTGTTTGGACTTACAATTAGGCAACTGTTTTCACTTCTTCTCGGAGAGAAATCTGGAGCAGTTTTTCATCCGCAAGCAACTGTGTGAGTGTTCAGCCTGAAGCTAGAGACAGTGTTGGCACCACGCAGCCAGTAGAGCAGGAAAATGCCAACCATCGCAAGCCGCAGTGTCATAAAAATTTCAAAGCATCCCAGATGCTCAAGTTGGGGGCAGATGGTGTGGTTAGTGGGGACAGAGAGAGGAAAACTGCGCCATCCTCTTTTGTCAGGCCTGCCACAAGTTTCCAACAGTAGAACCCGTTAAATATATTGTTTAACGTAAAATTAATCAAAGGCTTTACAACTGAAGTGTTGATTTGGCAATTTGTAAAACCTCTTTACTTTAAAATGGCTGGAGAGAATTGATACTCTGCTTGAATCTGAGCCTGTTCACAACCTCAAATGGACCGAAAACAGCTGTTTTATAGAGGAATAGAAGAGCGGAAAGACGATGAACTTTTTCTGAAGACTGTGTCCACTTATACAGTCTTGTTTTCTTCCCATGGTTCAGGTTATTTAAGTATCAAATGTCTGTGTTTGTGCTCTCTGCAGTATCTGAACCTCTTGGAAAACTGCTGTGGAATGAGGGAGGGATCCGTTTTGATTCTGTTATGTGACATTTGTAAGTATCCCGCTCAAACCATCCAGCTTTTAATGCGTACGTGAGAGTAATTGATCGTGAGTGAGCTGGCAGTGTGATTAGTTTCCTCTTGTGCAGAGGAAATGATCACAGCGACCAGTGTCATGATGTCATCACTGACCCAGTGAAACCACCATTCTCTTAGTCACCATGGCGATGGCATACACTCAGACAGGATTACGTCAACAATTGGACACTCACAAGAGCGTAACGTATTAATGATCATATCAACAACGCGTTGTGTATTACATGTTGTGTAAACAGATTAGGGAGGGAAGACATATGGTATGGATCACAGTGTGAGGAGAGTAAAGTAACACACACACACACACACACACACACACAGACACACACACCCAAACGCAAAAACTCCCTTTCCTGTTAGCCACTGGTGGACATTTCCTGATAATGAGTGAGCCCCTTAAACTGCTTCACGAGGGAGGGTAAAGACCGGCATGTACACCGACACCCAAACACACACACCCACACCCCTACACACACAGTCAGGTGCTACGAAGGTTATGAGTTCCACTTTGTTGACCACTTTTTGCCAGCACACACACTAGTCACACTTTGACGCACAAGTAGTTTCAGCTGCTAACTGAGACAAATGACAACGTGACGACAGCGTTTTACCGTCCTTTGCGGTTGAAATGTTCAAGCCTGTTTCACCTCTGGACCAGAAGTCACAGCGTCCTGTACGTGACAACAGAAATATACAAGGATTAACACCCAGAGGTCAGTGAAAACAAGATTTTCAGTTTGTTCATTTACTTTTTAAATAGCACCTTAACACTGGCTGAAAATCTCGTTTTAACTTCGTTTAACTTCGTACTTCGCTGCAGTGAAGTAAAAGTGTACTCAAGGCTGTGTCAGTACTCTGTGACATCACTGTATCAGCAATAGCCAGTAGCGCTCGGTGTGGTTAGGTATAAAACACACCTGAAACCTTAAACCAGAGAGGGTGGTGAAACACTGCTTTCAGGTTTATAAAGCAAAGCCTTATAAAGCATTTTGTGGCCGAACACTACAAGTTTGAAAATGAAAAAAGCAATCTGTGAGTGTGAAGTCAGAAAGAAGTGAGGTTACTACACCTCTGTAGCTCTTCATCTCTCTCCAGGGCAATGATCTTGAGGCTTCATTAACATCTTTGACCAAACTAGATATGACCAAGTTGCACTCTGGGTAATGTAGGCACCAGACTTTGACAAGAAAGAAGAATGTGTGGAATAAAAAAAAAACAATGTCTCTGCTTCTGTTGCATTTATTTTTATTATTTTACTTCTTAACTGTCCATCATGAATCCGAGAATAAACTACAGTGCTAAAACAATGGAGAACTTGGCTGATTGTTGGGTCTAGTTCTAGTTTCAATGCACTGCTGACCTCTTTTATATATAAGCGTAAGCCATGAATCTTCAGCAAATAATTTACAATGCATGTAACTCTGACTCTTCTCACTCTTTCTTTGCCCCTTCAGCTTCGGCTCTAACTTACCTCCATAAGAAGAGGATCATCCACAGAGATCTGAAACCAGAAAACATTGTGCTGCAGCAGGGAGAGAAGAGAGTGAGTTAAATACCCTGTGAACCATCTTGTTATTACAAATACACCCAAACCACAACAAAGACGACATATACAGACTGTCTTTGTGGGTTATGTGGAATAAGTGCAGGAGACTTGTTTCTTTTGTGTCCACATGTTTATGCTCACTAGTTGAGCACAACTTTGCTTCTTGAATATTTAATGTGGAAACCTCAGTCTCTTAGCTTACCCTTGCAGTTACAGGCAACTTTTGGGATTGCCTTGCTCTTACCTTTTTTTCTCTGGGCCTCCTGTTATGTAACGTATCACATTATGTAAACCTTCAGCATGTAAAAGGACACGGGAAAATGAAGAACGTTACGTAAAGGAAGGCGAGACATATTAAAGAGTTTATATATTGATGTTTATGCACACTGCAGGCAGACCTTATCTGCAATCTGAAGTTTATACACTTGTTTTTGTCTGGCATACTAGAGAAACAGTAAATCCAACATGCATGTTGAGTTTTGAAAAAAGGGGTTGTACACAAATTGACAGAAAATCATGCTTATGTATTTTCAAGTCCCTCTGGATTTAAAGGAATAGTTAAGTAATGGTGGAGTGGAGATGATGCTACACTTGCAAATATCTCTCTGTTAAATACAGTAGCCTGCAGCTGGTTATCTTAGATTAGCTAGAAATACTAGAAACAGCCAACCTGAAAGTGGGTGAGCGTATATCCCAAATTGGGAACCTGTTCCTTCATTATTTAACATTTGATTTCCTCTTCCCCTAATTTCAGTTCATCCACAAGATTATCGATCTCGGCTACGTTAAAGAGCTGGACCAGAGCAGCCTTTGCACCTCATTTGTGGGAACACTACAGTATTTAGTAAGTACTGAAAAGACAAATGGACACATTTTCCACACTTCTCACTGTATTCCTGACAGTAACAGCTGAACTTATTTTCCTTTCCATCTTTCAGGCTCCAGAGCTCATTGAGAGACAGAAGTACACGGTCACTGTGGACTACTGGAGCTTTGGGACTTTGGCGTTTGAGTGCATCACAGGATTTCGCCCTTTCTTACCATCCTGGCAACCCGTTCCTTGGTAGTGCCACCTTTCATTTCCTATACCTGAATGAAGTTGGTGATTTCTTCAGATGTCATAAATTCGAACCAATTAAATTTGAACCGAAAGAAGTGAAGTTGTGTTTTCCAAAAACCTGTCTGAAGGTCATGCCCGTCAAAATTTGCACCATTTCTCCTTTTTTAAAAGAAAATCCTTTTTTCTCTCTTTTTTTTTGATTTTGCACCCCTGCAGCTCTGGTCAAGTGATAATGAGCTGAACAATGATGTTTATGAATGTTAAGCAATGATAAGCTCAATTCCAAGGACATATTATTGTTACGTGACTGGATTGCAACACTCAAGAAAAATATAAATTTAGTGGTTGCCAAAGTAAAGAATTGCAGGATATGTGGGTTGTGCCTATGTCAGCGCCCCTTGTGCCGCGCTAATATGATGAATGAAAGATATGAAACTCCAGGGGGTCTGGGTTAGATAGAGGAAAAATTCTGTGACGTTATTGTGTTATTGCAGAAACTAAGTCCAGTTCCTGGCACGCAACTGTCTGAAAAAACATTCTCAACTCTTCTCTTCTCACAAAAAGACAAAAATATGCAACTCCAGATCTAAGTATTTACTGCTTTTCTCCATCTGTGTCTTTTTTAGGCACAACAAGCTTAGGCTGAAGCAGGACAATGATATTGTCGTCTATGAGGACCTGTCTGGAGAAGTCCGCTTCTCTAAAAATCTGCCGCAGCCCAACAACCTCAACAGGTGATTTTATCTGCAACCGACACACACATACACATTTAAAAAACTAATTATCTCAGTTTATTTTGTTAATCTTTTGTGTGACAGTCTGTTGTTAGCGAAATTGGAGAGGTGGCTGCAGCTGATGTTAAAGTGGTCTCCTCAGGAGAGAGGCAAAGACCCTGATGCTACGCCCAGCGACTGCCTCTCCCAGCTGGAGGTTATACTGCAGCTCAAGGTTAATTGAGTAATTCATTCATTTTGTTTCATTTTTATCTTTGGTCTGATGTTGACAAAGCTTATATAGGGGGTTACATAATTGAAAGGCATGGAATTGAAGGCAACATTTCTAACGTCTGAAGTGCTGCAGCAGGATTTCACTTTTGATGGAGTTTGGAGCGATCGTGCAGACACTTACTTGTTCTCTCCTCCGTGTGCTTGTTTTTTTCTTTTTCCCCCTCAGCTGGTTCATGTCCTTAACATGATGTCTGCTAAGATCCTGACGTACTCAGTGTTGGACAATGAGACTGTGGCAGACCTGCAGCTGAGGATAGAAAAAGACACCAGCATTCCTGCAGCCAATCAGGAGTTGCTGCTGGAGGCGGGGTTGGCCTTGGAGCCTCATGGACTGGCCACACAGTGTGCCATAGATTACACAGTAATATCACACTGTGCACACAGTACTTTCACAGAATAGTCAGCAGCACAATGTTATAATGAACTGAGTCATGAATATTATCTCCATCTGTAGGAGATAGATGGGCGACGGACCGACTTGCCTTTGGTCTTCCTGTTTGATCGTTCCTCCTGCAATTATGAACCTCAGTTTGCTCCTCGCACCCTTCCAGAAAACATCCGCTTTGTTCGTGAGTACACATAAAGCAAAGCAAACAATATTTTTAAAAAAAGTTTCTTCACCTCTAGTTCTCTTCTCATTTCTTCTTCTTCTGTCTGTTGACTTCAGTTAAATCGTGGCTTAAACAGCTTGAACACTTTTGCTACGAAGTGTTTGATTATTTGAGTACTCAAATAAATCTTGCGGATCCACTAGGATGTTTGTTTCCAGTGAAAGTTTTGTAATCTATGGTCATCTCTACAAATCAGCACACACATTACCACCTTTTAAACCATCATCAAAGAAATCATTATACACACCCACAATTTAGGGTCAGTAAATATACGACGATAGATGTAGATGAAAATTTCTTTTCTGTCTGTATTGACAACCTGGTAGGAAAAAAAGTGTAACAAATAACAAAACAACAAACATCCATTGCTTTGTGTGTCACTGATTCTTTGTCTTTGTCATAGAAACCGACCCTAAGCACGTCCTGCCTTACAGTGCCTTGAGGAGGACTTGTGGTCAAGCGTGGCACACCATCCGCTCCCTGAAGGAAGACTGGCAAAGACTGCAGCAGGGGCAGAAAGCTGCCATGTAGGATATACACTAAACACGTTCATTAACTCCCACTCACAACATACAACATCAACTGTTTAATGCATATTTATTTTCTTCTTTCTTTCAGCATGAGCTTGCTGAGACACAACTCTTCATTGTCCAAACAGAAGAACGAGATGGTGTCAATGTACCAGAGGCTCATGGCCAAGCTGGACTTCTTCACCACCAGCCTTCACATAGACATGGACAAATACCAGGAACAGACAGCCACTGGAATCGGTATTACAAATCATGTTGGTAGATAGCAGGAAGTTTGCGCTACAACTGCCAAATCTGCATATCTATCCTTTAATTGTAATTATTTATAACTTAATCGGTTGTCCTGTTTACCTCAAGCGGAAAATGCACTTGAATGTCTCAAACAATTTATCTTGGCGTTGGATCATGTTATTTTTTTTATGTTTTCTAGCGTCAGAGAAACTCCTGGGTGTTTGGAGGGAGATGGAGCAAACTGCTGTCAGCTGTGGTCAGGTAGAGTTTGTCTTTCTGTGTGTCTAAGAAACATTCACATGTGCTTTAAAAAGACTAAAACCCACATGTGGGTGTCCAGGCCAAGGTGACTGAACTGGAGGAGGAGATGATGCAGCTGCAGCCAGACATAGTGGATGTGCAGAGACAGCCATGGAGGAGTGGAGAGGCCCTGGACACACTGTAAGCCTTAACCAAACTGTAAAAAAAGACCGAAAAAAATAACTGCTTTGTGATCTTGGACCTTTTTCTTTTCCCTTCTTTGATCACCAGTGAAGGAAAGGCCATGGAGATGTTCCGCAAACTCAGAGAGAAACCCAGAGGTTTGGATGTCTCGCATCTGTTCACTTCTTACGTAACACTTGTCACAGTGTTTTCCTGTTAAAATAAACCTCCTTCTATGTTCTTCCTTTTCCTTCCTCCTGCTCAGACCAGAGGTGTCCAGGAGACAGTCAGGAGGTGGTGCGCCTGGTGGTTCAGGCTGTGCAGTTCTACGAGAAGAAGCTCAGAGACTTTTACACGCACCTCAGGTACTTTCACACAATGCGCTATATATTTAATTCAACAACAGGGCTCTTCCAAAGACCAAGCACATCTTTTGAAGAATCACCAGTACACTACATCCCTTCTGTTTGAAGAACTTTTTGGAAAACTGAGTCCTTTGACCTTGATTTGAGGTTAGGGACCTTGAGTTTTTATATGAAATTGTAACAAGATATTACCGGAAGAAACTAGGATACCGTTATTTGGATTTGTAGAGCAAAGTTTGGGCCATTTTACAGGCATAGCTTTATTATCATTATACAGATAAATAAAAGGCCACAATTAAGAACTTTGCCCAGTAATGTGCCCATATTTAGGTGAGTGATACCAGACTGACACCCAAGCCTGATCTGGCTGGCATTTGGATATGTCATAGCAGGAAAAGCACAGGTGTAAGTAATAACAGTATAACTAATAACAACACTACGATGCTAATGTCTGCTATTGTCTGCTGTTGTGTCTCACTGGGACACTCAAATTGAATGGAACGATCATTAACGTTAGTCGTTACACTGGGGAATTTCTTGCTATGACAAGTAAAAATATCTGCCCTGAAAGTGTAAAAAGTCACAACCTTTTATTAATGAAAGATTTCCTTTTAAAATAAGTCTGCTCTTACAAATGTCTCTACGTATTTGGGCTCTGGATGCTCTACTTCATCATAGAGGGGATTAAATAATCCATGGGAGGGGGCGTTCCCATTCGTTTGTCATGCAGTAAGACCGCAGTGTGCCGCCAGCGTGTGATGGAGCTGCTGCCGAAGGTGGAGGGCGTCGTCCAGAAGATGGCTGAGAGTGAGCAAGTCCTGATGAGTCTGCAGGAGAAACGACAGCGGGAGCTGTGGTACCTGCTCAAAGTCGCCTGTGTGAGGATACCTGAACTGCTCACAGACACAGTTCGACTCTCCCTTAGAGGAGAGAGATTGTTAATTGCAGAGACCCAACAATTTCCTCCACACAATCTACAATAAGAAGGTGCACTATACTGTATTAACCAACACATAATGAAGTGCATCATCTTGTCCTGTGTAGAGTAAAGTTCGCAGCCCAGTGAGTGGGAGTCCTGATGGATTACGAACCCCGTCTTCAGTGCCACCTCTGCTGACCCCCAGACACAGCTTACAACAGTTGTGAGTGCGCACACACACACACACACACACACACACACACACACACACACACACACACACACACACACACACACACACACACACTCTAAGACTCATCTTTTGTAAATATTATGAAGAACAACAAAAAATAAACTTGACTTAACACCCCGAAATTCTCAGAGTCGTGAGTCATTTTACATTCTTTGCTGACTACTTACGTCAAAGTAGTAGACACTCCACACCGCTTTCCATTTCATTTAAAGACAGACATTGTCACCAGAACCTTTCCCAAAGCACAAGCACATCTGTAAAAACACAGATAACCTACTATCAAAACTGTGAGTAACATCTGCATGAATCACTTTGGGCGTGTCTGCAGTGACGAATCTCTTGTGGAGGAGAGCAGGACGTTTGAGAGTCGACTCCAGAGTTTGCTGCATGACACCATCCAGGAATCAGAGAACAGTATGGAGGTATGTACATACTCACACTTGTTTCTTCCTGAGGCCAAGCAACTGTCTGCCGTTGTTTATTGTTTCCCCCTGAATTATGTTTGGTGACTGTTGAAAAAACCACCACCCTCTGTTTGTGTCACAGATGTTGAGCGAGTGGACGTGGCTGCAAGGAGGCCAGAATTTCTCCAATGACCTCCTCTAAATTGGGCTTCATTTTTTGCTTACATGTTGTCCTCTACTGCCTCTGTGTGGATGGGATGTCAAACTACGTGATGTTTGTTTTAACAATGTGAAGAGAGTAATGCTATAATAATAGCTGCTGGCACATATTTGCTTAATGAGATCAAGGAGTAGATGAATCTGCCCACACTCCTGTCTGACATTGTAAAATTGATAGAAGCAAATCTATCTCTGATTGGGATACGTTTATTAAATTAGGATCTTATTTATTTCCCTTTTTGTAATTTTAACAAAACGATAAACCTGTTTTGGGGTAAAATTGCACAGATCAACCATTCCACTGACATCATAGAGCATGTCAGATGATCGTAACTCTTACAAAGCACTTCATACATTCCTACAAGCGTTAGTCTCTCTACAAACAGTGACCTTAAAACAGGTGACGCACATAAAGAGCGGATTGTATCCCTGCATTTAGAAGTGACAGAATTTGTGAATGTAATAATATTTTACCAAAAACATTTGTAAAAAAACAAAACAAAAACATTTTACCGAAAAGATTATATTTTAAGACTTGTGTGCATTCGTCCCAGTGTACAGTTATAATCTAAAGTTATCTCCGCCTTAAACTGTGTGATGAGCCTCAGCGTAAATGTGTTTCTCACTGGACCGTTATATTTTATTGTTATTTTAGTGAGATTACCATTGTATGGCAATTATGAATGACTGTATAAATGTGATCATCTTTTCTTTCCTTTTTTTTTTTCATCCATTTGTGGAGTATGGAGGCAATAACAGGAACACCTGCACAATATGTTGCAGTCCAGTATCCCTGGAATAATTATTAAATGTAAACAATAAAGTGTTCTGAGGCTTATAATGTTAAATTCATGTTAAGACTGATTTGACTTCAAATTTTAAACATTTCTAGTTTTATTGAAGCAAAGGCAAAATGCTGTTTATGGATTGTAGCAAAACTGTGAAAACGGGTACAAAACAAACTAAATTCACATTTTAATTCACTTTATCTCCATTTTACTTGTATCTAGATGTGACTGCTATAGCGGCTCGATATTGTACAGCTATGTCATGACTTTCTTTACTTGTTGCTTCAAAGCTGCACCTCCTGTGCCAATGTTAATCCCAGCTATTGGAGGCGGTCTTTACTGGATCATACAAAATAATGAGAGATGTTGTATATTGCCAAGTGTCTGATATCCCTTTGCTGTTACGATTGTAATAATGTCTTAATGTCTGAATTTGCATGTCGAATACAGTATTTTTACTGTAAGTGATGTCTTATTTGAGAACGAGTCCACAGGTTCTCTTCTTCCTTCTTGTGCCTTCTGTCAACCAAAAAAAAAACCCCACATCAATCAAGATCATAGTGTTTAACATACTTTAATCCATTAATTCAATAAAATCAGTCTGAGGTCCTTACTGTTGACTAACTTTCCTATACAAAGCACAGCACAGATAAAATGAAATATAGTGGTATAGGTTGAACAGGTACAGGACAGAAAATGAGACAAGACAATGAGGTAACACAGAGTTTCAAATTGCCTGAAAAAGACATTTAGGCAGCTGAAGGTCCACAGTTTATCACTGTGTTACTGAGGTCAGATGGTGGAATCAGGAAGGATCAGCCGCTCTTTGTCTTTTCTGCTTAATTCTCTCCAGCTTTTATTGCATCTGTTTACAGTCACTGTACTTGTCAATACAAAACTTCTCTAGCCTTGAAAGCATGCAACAAAACCACGATATACCAAAACAAGCATCCTCTAATAATCACTTTAATGTCTAAAACCCAGAGTATATCTGAACAAATATGAGCTGACCACATAGTCAAAATAAGAAGGTGCTTCAAAGAATACAGATATGACACAAATGCTTTCTTAAAAGTGCACTTCGTCTGGTCAAACCTTTCATAAGTATTATTTGCATGAATTGCCTGCTTGATAAATCTGTTCTTTTATTGTATTCTGATCATTTATGCTCAAAAGTTGGTGGAGGGACTTGTGAATGATGTAAAATTTCAAAATAACCAACACAAAACAATGCTTGACTCCTTTAAAAGTTACAGTACTGGAGGTCCTTGAGGCTGCTTGGGGTTTCAGGGTTAAGGCCAAAGTATGTGTGCATATGTGTGTAGGACTCGGAGGGAAATGTATTTACGTGTCGCTGAGTGGACCTTTGTGATCTTTTCACATTTGGATTCTTTATTCTTTTATGTTGCTTTCCTCTCTTCTCGTCTGTCCTCCTTCTGAATCTTTATGCCTCCAGCTCGAAACCCATGCCGACTTTGTGTCCACCACCGTTCACGTTCTTCCCATCAATCAGACCTGAGAGGGTGAGCTTCACTCCTGCAGGAAGGAGTGTCACATTGTTTATCAAGCAACTGTGTCTATGCTCTTTGGACTGTTGTCACAGAAAACTGGGTCGAAAAAAAGGTAATCAGCTAACCTGGCCTGAGGGTTTGTGTGTATCCAACTCCAACAAGGCAGGCATTGTCGACTTTGGTCTGTGAGAAACAAAAACATCATGGACGTGAGATAATCACGAACATCAGGAGAGTAGAAAGCAGTTAGATAATTTCTATCATATATATGGATACGGCAGGTTAACAGCTGCATAGGAGTTAGATAATGGCTTAAAAAATATAACAGGTAGCAGTATGAGTGTGGGTTTTTAGGGAGTCTAAGATTGTGACTCTATAGATAATATTTTTGGTCCAGACTCAGGTGTCTCAACAAACATTGATCAGATGGCCATGAAATTAATGAACATTAACAAACCCCAACAGATAAATCCAACATCCTCTGACTTTTATAGACATGCAAATGTGGAGAGATGGCGGAATGTTGGGCAGCCACATAGCAGCGCCCTGGGAGTAGGTAGGGGTTTGGTACCTTCTCACTCAGCAGTGCCCAGGACGTGAACTGCCACCAAGCCAAGCCCCTATGGACTGAGCTACTGATGCTCCACCATTTAATGGATAATCATGATTTCAATTTGTCCAATAATTCAGTTTATCACAAAAATACCAGCAAATTCAATTACATCTCATTAGCCTCAGCTGTATTTTGTGTTTAGTGCCAATTTGCAAACGTTAACACGCTGAAGTTATTGAACAAAGCAAACAGACATGCTAATGCTAACATGCATCAGCATTGTTAGCATTGTTTCATTATGTGCATTTAGCTGAAAGCACAACTAAGTATGGCTGTAGACTCTTGTTTAAATCTATTTCAAGGGAGTTTTCTCTGTTGTCTCTTGGACAAGTATAAGCAAACAAATTGGAAAGTATGATTCCTTATGCAGTGCAGTCACAGCTAACCCTAGTCATGAGGGGTTTTGTAAATTCAGATGTTGAAGCCAGTTCTTACAGACAGGGAAGCATCCTTATCCAGCTGGTATTTGGCTCCAATTCCAAATCGTGTGTTGTTGCTGCCAGCTGTCCAGGCCAGGTGGACTGCTGTCTCCAAGTTGCTGTTGACCTTTTGGTAAATGGAGCCACCAAACTCTGTGCCATCATTACTGAAATAGCAAAGAGCAGATACAAAATGTAATAAGCAACATAAGCAACAGTGGGTGTTAGTTTGAATGTTTCATCCTAAGAAAATGTTTCCTCTCTCATTTCTGCTCTCATCCAGTGTGTCACTTCCATTTCCTGCCAGTCTTTACTGGGATGCAATGACTCACACGCTGGTGTGAAGCTGGAAGTCACCGGCCTTGTATCCAAGGGCAAAGTTGTTCTGGGTCAGTTTGGATTTGGACGTGTCAAACGCCAACTGGTAGCCAGCCAGCCAGCCCTCGTAGCCCAGCACAGCAGCTGCATGGATGGTGGGACCGGCCATGTCGAAGTCCAGATCGCAGCCCACATTAAGAAAGTCACGCTTGTAGCTGGTCTTCAGCTTAGCACTCTTCTTGCTACAAAAGGAATGACAAGGAGGGAAAAGAATATCACTTAGATAGCAGTGCTGCATTATTAATATGTTTATAATATACATCTGTATTGACTGATTTGTTGAAGACATTGAAAACTACTTAGCATGGACAGGATTGCTCTTACCCAGTGTTGGGCACAAACGATGTGTCCAGACCGAGCTTCAGGCCCTTAGCCAGCTACAGACAGACAAACAGGAAACACAGACGATGAGCTAAAATTCTATTTAAAAGTAAATGTATAGATTTCAAACTAGGTATGACTAATATCATGTTTGTTTGACTCCACCTGGTCCTCCATGGTGATTTCTGTGGTCAGTGTATTGTCTGTGTTCCATTTCTGATTGAAGTTGAGGCCCAGCTCGTTCACTTTGTACTTGGTCTCCAGGTGGCCTCCTGACTTCCCTGTGTCTGTGTTGTTGGAGCCAGAGGTGGCAAACTCCTGCAAAACAATGATGCAGTGATGATGGGGGGAGATGGAGGTGGAAAATGAAGTGGAAAGGGAAACAGAGAGGCACAGCGCCACGTTAGAGCACAACTACAGAAACTATTGGCAGGAGGGGCAAGAAAGCACACAGGGAGAGAAAAAAAGAAAACTCTCCTCTGCCACGCAATTCCTGTCAGGTTTGTATGGCTGGTTATTTAAAAGAAGAACTACACCTTTAAGATGGAGAGATGAGTTGGGAAGGAAAACTGAAAATATAGACAGGACTGTGAGGGAGAGGTTGGCTGTGAATGTGTTTGGGGATCAGTGCTGTTATGGCTGCAGCACCTGGGCTAATGGTGTCACTTAGACAAGCTACCGCTGCAAAGGAACATTTGACAGAAAGCCTGCACACACCATCTGCACACAAACACACAACTAGTATCACTGGCTTACCCTGCAGTGCACCTGTGTTTAATCATTACATACGCGCACACACTCTCTCTTACCATCTGACAGGAGCATCCAAGGAAGAAAGCGGAAAAAAGGAGAAAAGACAGAAGGTTAGGGAGAACCACACAGAGTTTAAATGTATCCACTCAGAGGGAAAATGAAAAGCAGCACGGCAGATAGTGGAAACTTGTGAGAGGATGAATTCAAGTTGTTTTTTTTTTTCAATGAGTTTTGCGGCATGTGGGAAACACAGCGAGCAAGTGCTCATTATGGTTTTGCCATGGCAACAGGTTTACAGCAACGCAGACACACAACATGTCTGAAGCAAACAAAACACAGAGTGGTACTTTTTCGTCCGTCATGATAAAACATGTTGCTTGAGTGCAGACTTGTGGGGCAGCTGACTCTGTAGGTTAGACTGAGCACATGTCAGGCAGCAAACACACTCTGACATGATGTGCTGCAAAGCCATGAGCCAGACATTTGAACTACTGGAGCTGAGAGAACAGCCATGACATGAACTTAAACACATCATGCTTACAGAAACAACAGTCATACTTACAACGCCACTCTGGGACTTGGTCTTAACATCGAGCTTCACAACTCCATAGCCTGGGGAGAGAGGACATTAGGGAAATTTACAAGAACAGAAACTGTAGAAAAATGACTTGCATCTTTGTACAGCACAGCTACAGCAAAAATAAACAGCGTACATTTAGTAACAGAGAAAAGACAATGTTCTCTAATATCAGTCCGGCTTCAGTGAAATTACAGTATATGTATATGTCATTTATTTGAGAATTTGTTGAGTTACCAAATCCCTTGTTGAAGATGTCTTTGGCAGATTTCCCCAAGTCTGAGTATGCAGGAGGGACAGCCATTGTGCCTGAGGAAACAGACATACACATTAAGTTTCTTTACAATAATAAAACACACATACACGCTTCACTGCATCAAAGGGATATGCCAGCAGTTAAATGTACTTTGGAGTTGGAGTACTCACAAACAAAGGACAAATAAAGAAAAAAAATGGTCAAAACTGATGCAGCAGAGGCTGAAATATCCTGATTTTTATAGTCTCTAGCATGAGTCATGGTCCAAAAATGCTGGATCCACCATTTCCCATAATGCAACTCCATAATGTCTTTCATTCCCTACTTATTAATCACCCAAATCGTTCACACTTCTCCAGTTTGTAAGACAGTTTTACTCTTAAAAATATGAAGTCTTGAGCCTCAATTGAGACAACCCTGCCACAGAAGATATTATTATAGATTTTATAAGAGTTAAATGTTATCACAGACTGAGTGGCACTCCCCATGAATACTAAACTCAGTGGAGTGCCCTTTTGGATCCAAATACACATTTCTGAGGGCATGAAGAGCTGTATTGCCTAACACACAAAAAGCATTGCAGATAGCTTCTTCTATCAATCATATTAGTTTACATTGGGATGATATATATTGATTAGAGTTGGGAGACCCTTGCCCTCTGGAGGGACCTGTCTCTGTGCTGGTGATATGCAGCTTCCCTCCTTCCTCTCCTCCCCCTGCATCTTCTACGTAAACCCCATTGATTGCCAGGCAGCAGTACATTAGCAGACAGCAGAGGTTGTTAAACTAATGAGACTGACTCCTTTAGAGGAAGGGACTAGAAATGTATCGGAGCAAATACTTCAAAAGCTCACACATCCATCCAACAGAGACATTTTGCTGCAAAACTGTATATCAACATTAATAACATTCCCTTTATGGTGTGCTCGTGATGAGAAAAGAGATAATAATATGCATGATGTGTAAAGAAATACTATGCAAGCCAATGCGGTACAGCTAACCTAAGCAGCAGAAGCAGGTTTGGTTAGTCAGCAACTACTACTCCTGCACACCACTGCACTGCACCGGCTTCAGACAGTCATCAGGGTCCCCTGGGTCAGCGTGTGCAGGCTCATTTTTGACAAGGTGACTTTGCATTGAGCTCCTGCAAACATCATTCATTCATCACAGCATTTATTTATAACCTAAAGCTGATTTAATATTTTACTTCCTTTCTGTGTGTGTTGCCCCGCTGCTCCATCCTCTATTAATCTCACTAGTCACATCTTTTCTGCAGAAGATGGAAACCAGTCTTTGCTTAGCGTAATGAAACCTCTTTAAGTTAATGAATTAAATTTCGAGTCAGTGCAGAAAATCTAAATGCTGTCACAGCAATAAAACACAACTGAATTGGAAATGGGTAAAGATGATCATCTCACAGATCTCCAAGTCCGGCCTTATAAGATTTATGTCACTGCAGCCGAAGATCAATCCAGGGACCCTGATGATGCGTCATCTGTCTCTCTCTACACATACCCCCCCTACTCACCAGGTCCCTTGGGTTTGTGGTGATGACAGCAGCTTTTGTTCTCTGCCTGTTTGCATTTTCCTGTCTTGTCCTGCTGCACCATGCTTCCCACTCCTTTATCTTCCATGTCTCTTCAAAAGAGGGAAGCGCAAGGAGGGACAAAAAAAACCTTTGGGAAGTAGTCCTGCACTGTTTTGACAGCAGCTGTGCTATATGTGGCCTTATCTGTAGCTTCTATGAATATTAGCACATTTCTTTAGCATGCAGTCAAAGCTCAGAGAACTGGCTAACTATTGCATCACATTGTACAATATGTGCACAGGCCAGCAGATGATGAACACATGTACTTTGTGCACGGCGTTTGAACATGATAAGACCTGCGCACGACATGTTTATGGCACTGACAGATGGCATTTTTAGCAGACAAAAGATACTGATTAGCTGCATGAAGGGCACAACATGATAATCTGGCCTCTGTGCCTCTTATACAAGAGCATATCTTACAGGTAAGCATCTGTCCACAAATATTACATCAACGGCACATTAATGTGATGCAACCAGGTCACAGTGTCATTCACCTCTCACATGACACCTATAGGAAAGATAAGAGTCCTATATAGAGTAATGTCTCTTGCTTTAAGTCCCTGAAAACTTGCTCGCTAACTGCGCCTCTTTGTAATGTTTAATGCTGGGCACATAGTTTACAGTTGAACAGCAGCGATTAGTCAATAAATCACTGAGTTTTCAACTGTTACAAGGACAGGACAAATGTGTCAGATTTAGGGGGCTCTATTTACAGAATATGTCTGAAATAATGTGCATAACTATCTTCTCATTTGTGTACAATTATCTGAAAATACAAATTTGTTATGTTTCAGTTACCTTATAATGCACCTTTTATATCTATAAAAATCTTTGAAGTGAAATTACCAAACCTGTTCAGACTCTCCATCTTCCTTATACACAAACACCTGGCCAAAAAACATGTTCTTCCTGTTTCTGCTGTCTCAGTGTAGCTCTTTATTTCTCTAAATATGTGTCAGATGACTTGCATTACGCTGACCAAGTGCAATTCCTGGACTGTTTTTGTCATTTCACCTAACAGACACTCTGTACCTCCTCACCTCCTCTCCACCACACGGTCCATTTTTGACCCTGCCCCTCCTAGCCTTCATCTCTCAGTCTCAACACTCAGCTCTAATTATAGCTCAGGTGAACCTAACACTACAACGCATGTGACTAGGGTTTCAACGTGTGTCCTCCTCCAGGTCCAGCCTATTAAAACCCCTATAAATAAGGATTTATTTGTCTGTATTGTACTACCACAGTGTATTTATATACAAACACACACTCAGCCACTCAGCCACATATACTGTCATGTGTAGCAATCACATGACAGTCTTGACTGAGCTCAAAGGTCAAAATGACACCCATAAACAACAAGATGGCAGCTATGATTTTTAATCAAACACACTAAGACTGTATCTTTAAAACAGGTCATGGTCTGTAGTTTTCAAATGACCTATTTTTTATGTTAGTCTAACATGGTTAACACTGCTACTTGCAGTAATTTAGTGTACACATTGCTACTTGTGTGCAAAAAAACCCAATCGTGTGCACATAAAATTTAGTTACATATTTTCACCTCGGATTGTAAATTGACTTTTTTGTGTGTTGTTACAGTACTGTGTGTCCTTTCACAGAGCACTATTGTGTTACATAAAGTCCGATCCATATACACAGAATGCTACTCTCGATTCTGACTAGATCTTCACCTACCTATTATTACAATTACTGACAAATCTATTAGGATAATAATTGGATGTTTCCACCTAAATGTCCAATCAGTTATAAAAATGTTGAATATTGAATAACAGGAAGAATTTAGCAGTTTAATGATGACAGATTGACCCTTTGCTAATAACCAGATACTGAAAAAGAAAACTATAACATTGATTAAACAGGCAGTTACCCAACACTGGCCAAACCCTCAGATAAGGTGAAACCATAGCAAGTGTGTGTGTGTGTGTGTGTGTGTGTGTGTGGCATATAACGGGAGGAATGTGTGTGTGTGTGTGTGTGTGTGTGTGTGTGTGTGTGTGTGTGTGTGTGTGTGTGAGATAAGGTCAAGTGCAGTCAAGTTACACTAAGACAATTTATAGCTTAAATGTAAAGCACATGAGGTAGTGATGTACTTGTTCCATAGTATGTTAGTATGTAAGTATGTAAGTATAGTATGTTCAGCATGTGAGTCACTTCCAATGGAAATGCAGCTGTGTGTAAAGACCTATTAAGCAGTAAGTTTTATATTCTAATGCTTGATGTATCATCCTGCTTATTATCCATGAGTTCTTCAACTCTTATCCTTATTCTTCCAAAGTGTCCACGCATAAATACGCGCGTAAAGGTGGGAGTGCCAAAAGATAACGGTTCTTGTTCTGCAGCTCTTGGTGGACCATGTACTTCTTGGCAAAGAGCCATGTAAGACGTTTGAACAAGATTTATAGGCATCATAGCGCCATGTCCCATAAATACACGAGTCTTTGTATTTGCCAGATTTGGCGTTTGTAAGGTTTAAAGGGTTATAAACATCGCAAGAGCTGACTTTTTAACACATTTTTCAGGTATTGCATTCTGGATGTTGCACCGCAATGGTAAAAATATATATATCTAACAATAGTAACTATGTGCCCCGTGTCGCCATTACATTTTGTTCTGTAAGACTCCCTTTGTGGAGATTAGTTTGCAGGCAGTATACAGATGTGAATTTTAGCAAACCAATGGCTTATACAGGCCTGGACTGGCATTAAAACCCTGGCATACCCGCTGCTGCACTCACACACCTTTATGTGTGACTCATATCTCCCTGACAGTCAATACTTGAAAAGAGCTAAATCGTCATGCATGCAGATAAACCGACATCCAGACAATAACTTTTTGTAAATAAGATTCTTGCTAAAGTAGATATTTCTTACCTTTATTTGTGGGGCGGAGCGTGCAGAGTTTCACAGCGCTGTTCGGGACACAGTGAAGGAGAAACCAGACAAACACACTGGGCAGGCGCAAGTCAGACCTCCGGCTGTGGGAGGGGCAGTGTTGTAATTGACAGTACGTCGGGAACGTTGACGCTGGGGAGCGCTTTAGTGCACAGTCGATATTTAATTTGAGATAAACCCGTCCGATAATATCACTCCCATGATCCTGTTTATGAAAATTCATGTATGTTGTTGCTTCCACCTATATTTATATTTGTTCCACTACTTGTATGTACATTTTAGCTCTATGTGTATTGTTTATCTATTTCTATCTATCTATCTATCTATCTTTCGGTAAAGAGCAACACCTTCCTTGTATGTGTACACTGTGTAGGCTACTTGGCCAATAATTCTAGTATAGTTAGTTTTATTTCTATATAGTTTTATTATGCTTTAGTAGTTATAAAATGTTGAGATTATAGTGCATGTATTTATTCCATAAATTGTCACTAAGAATACTAAACTAATGTAAAAAATTAAGTTCATACACTGCAGCAACACAGAGTTATGGGGAATATGCTTACAAAACAATCACTAAATTATAATATTTTTTTATTTTTATTTATATTATTATTACAGCTGCACTTGTTTTGGTGTAATAAGACTCTAACGCCGCTCGGTGGCAATGACCTCCAGCTAATATCCTTGAGGTGAGGGCTTTTTAGCCCTGACAGGCCTGTCAGGCTGACCTTAATCCTAGCATGTTTACGATGTACCTTCCCCACACTCTCTATGCATCAAACTGATGTGTTTTAATTGAGGTTTTGAAGAATTGAGATTGGGGCCACAGTTGGAGTTAGGGTGTGCCTGCTGTACTGAATAAGGGGGGTTAGTAAACCTGAAAGGTAATACTCAGGGAATAGAGACAACAGTGGTCTCAGCAGGATTACAACAGAAATACACCTACTAGAACTCAAAACTTGCTCCAAAGGCGGAGGAATGCAGGTAAGGGCCTGCTTGTCAAGACAAAATGACCCATTAAATCACAGGGTGTTATTTTATTATCACATTATAACTGTAATTCACAGCATTTAGGATTCTTCAAGGCTAATCTCCAAACTAATGTTTACTAAATCATTTTAGTCGGCACAGATTGCGAAAAAGTCGGCAGTAGCACTCTATTTGAAGGCTGTTATTAGTAGTGTATGTGTGTGTCTGTGCCTTATTTCTAATAAACACCCAGCTGCTCACCAGCGAAACGACTGTGCACATTTGTGTGAATGTCTGACAGGTAAAGGTGAGACTGTTTTTTCTTCTGTCAGGTCTAGTTCTGTGTGCGGCCGAGCCGTTGCCATGGTGACGAATGCTAAAACAAGTGTCGATAGCCACGGCGTCATCGGTCTGCGGGAACAAAATCCTCACCTAATAAACAAGAAGATATTAAAGGTGAACTAATTAACTTGGTTACTTTATGCAACACGAACCGATGCAGCTGATTAGTCGACATACGTTTTGGCTTTGTGTTTCGTTTGTGAGCAGCAAAGCGTCGACAGAGCCCGCGTTGATCATCAGCTCGCTAACTTCACAACAAGCTAATTAACAATAGATGTAGACAGACAGAGACTGTTAGGTTTTGTTAGCAAGCAATGCGACGCTGGCTAAACAGGGATAGTCATAGCGGTATTCTCAAGCATGGTTTACTCTGATTCATTCATTTTATTTATTTAAGTGTAAACGTTAAAGCTAGACTGCAGCCACCACACATGAAGTCAGAGCAACTACATTTAAGCATAGCCTCACTCAGTCAGTCTCTGAGATTTGGTCTATAACATTCAAGGACTTATTATTATATTATTATTACACCACCTGCAGGCCTGAAGAAAACACTGGTTAATTACAAACTTGCTTGTCATTACATAACAGATCATAACATAATATAACATAATCATCAGCTTATTGTGAGAAATGGATGTTTGTGTTTGATTGAATTTCAAAGCTAATACTGAAGGATTTTTTTTAACTGTCCCACAATTCCCACAGATTCAAATGTGTGAGGGACCATCATCAATATCTGGGCCAATCCCCCCGGATCCCTCTCTTTTTCCTCAGTACTACAGACGACCTTCTTCAGGTTAGCTGCAGCCACTGCTACATTAAACCCCACCTCAAACAGTTTGTGTTATTGTAGTTGTTTTGCCTTACTTCATACAATTTGTTGGACAACTCTACAACATTATCTTTTTCTTTCTTTCTACAGCTCGTGGCCGTTTAGAGGGGAACCATGATGTGACTTCGGTCCTAGTCTCAGGGCCCCTCGCCCCAGATCCTGTGTTGTATCCTGGCTGCTACAGTGCTCGTACCCCAGCAAATCGTCCACGTATTGGTCCTAATGCCACCCATATTCTGGAACGAGGGCAGAGAGGTGTAGTGGGGGAACTGCTCAAACTAGACGGCGTCTCGATCACACCTGTTCCCAAACAGAGTAAGTGCATTGAATTTGTCAGGTCTGCAAATTTGGTTTGATTGAGTACACTTAGCACGTCTAAACATTAAAAGTCATTTAGACATCTGTTGGGATTCTTGACACTTAGAACAGCGGGTACATGACTTTGGTAAGGAGAATGTACGTCGGCTCAGGGAGATCCAGAGACGCTGCAAAGAGCAGGAGGCAGTGAGAGCACAGTCCCGTCCAGTTCCAGTCAAAGCTCTTTGGACCTCCTCCAAATACGAGAATGTCCCATCAAAGGTGATGGTCCAGCTAGAGGTAAGGATCATGTTTACAAAAGATGGAAGTCCTTGAGTTCTGAATATTTCCACTAGATCACTTTTAATTCAGTCTTTTTTATGCAGGTTTGTAGTCCACCTCCTAAACCACAGTGTCAAAACTTTCTGAAAGCCCACTCTAACGGTTTATCTAATGCCCCACCAAGACCACACTCCAAAACATCTCCTCCAGCTTTGCAACGGCCGGCCTCCTGCAGGTCCAAACAGGATCAGAACTTGCAAGTGAGAATTGACAATAAATGTTTTAACTTTTACTATTGATTTCACCATATATGTTTTTGTCAAAGAAGAGTGGCAGCTTGCAACGCTTGTCTGTTTATGAAAAATATAACAAAAATATGCATTTTGCCCACTTGTATGTGCATCTACAATCTCACACATTGTTATATGTGGATACAGTTACAGGTGCAAGGCCAGTCCATAGACTTCATTAAACATAATGCCCGGGCTGCAGGAAAAGCTGTGCTGCGTCGGTCTCAGTCACTGACAAACCTCAGAGATAAGCCTGTCCCCAGTGCAGTCAAGGGACAGGTGCCTCAGTAGTGAGTATTCTTAACTTACTTCCTTACCTTACAATCAGAATCGTAACAACTCAAAGTATAGATAAAAACATTTTTATTTTTGACATTTTTTGACACCATTTTGCTGCTGTTGCTCATTTCTATTCTCCTTTTCATTAACAGTTAAACATAACATAAAATAACACTTAAACAAATACTCAGTCTTCAGGAAAGGAAGGAGCAGTGGCATAAAGAGGCGGAGGAGAGGAGGAGGAATGCACCTGATCCTACAGTCCCTGCTGGTCACACCCTGATGCCCGAGAGTGAGAGACAGGAAACACTGAAGTCCCTCAAAGAGAGTATGTCTCAGTTGTTGTCTCCACCCTTAAATTAATGATGGCATCATTATTGTTTTCAAAGTATGTGTTGTGAATAATTGCTCCTCTAATTCTGTTGTGGCTGATTTTCTTTCCTCAGCCCATCGCTCCTTGGTGACTGAGCTGCTGTCGCTGCCTCTCAAAGCTGACACTCTGAATGCTCGCTCGCGCCGCACTCATCTCGATTGTAGGCTTTCTGAAATCGAGGAAGCCATTAAAATATTCTCCAGGGACAAAGTTTTTGTAAAAATAGATTCATAACACACGAGGAGGAGGAAAAAGAAGGAAGAGGAGGAGATGGCCCACTGCTTTCTCAAGATTTATGTTCATTTTTGTTGTTGTATTATGTAACATAACACTGAACCTTGTAAAATAGATTAATCTGAGTGTTTTTATGAGCTATATTGTAAACTGAATGATTATTGCCATCGAGGTTACTGTCAGTTACTTTAAGAACAATAACCATGCTTCTGAATAATATGCAGTTTTCTCTTGAGAAGAAATGAGCAGATGCACTCTAAACTTGTCATTAAAAACCATCTGCTGGGATGTATTTTGTTTTTATGTAAAACTGGCTCTTGGTTTGTAATAATAAATATTTTTGTGAAGTCATGATATACGTATTATATTTGTAAATGACTGGCTATTAAAACATACATTTGAAATGTAACGCTTCTGACGTCATCGCTTGGGTGTGACGTATTACGCACGCACAACCCCCTCTACGTCGCTCAGTCTTGCATTGTTCAGGTTGAGCTAGCTGAGGTGCTAATTAGGGCTAGCCGACATTATAAAGAGGTTTTAAGTATTAATGCATGCATATAAAACTGTTTAAATTCCCTACGGATATTTGAGAGCTTGTCAAATCAACAATGAGCAAGAGGAAAGCGCCGCAGGAGTCCCTAAATGAGGGAATAACTGACTTTCTTGTCGGTACGTGAAGAGGAGTCACGGTTGATCTTAGCTAACATTAGCTAGCCTTACAGCTGGGTTGTTTTCAATTAAACATAACATAACCTCTAAATAATGTTGCACAATAGTTGGTATATATTCGTAACAAAATAGCTAAATTGTGCTGTTTCTCATTTGTTTTTTCTGCTCTGGCTCTCTTCTAGTCACAGCCCAGTCATTTAAATACCTTAGCTGTGTTGGCACTTTCCTAAAATAGTGGCAATAAATTGCAGAGTATGAGGTGAATATAAAGCCATGTGATGTCCTACTTCTGTTTCCAGAGCTGGCCAACTATGAGAAAAACGTCAACAGGGCAATACACAAGTACAATGCTTACAGGTAAGCATCTGAAGCCTCACAAGCTTGGTGTGCTTTGCTTAAGGATGATTGTCTCATTATTGTTATGCACTCGGTTGTCAGTTTATTATATGACCAATGATCACTTTATATAGAAACTGTTTAAGAGAGGTGTTTAATCAACTTCATCATGGTGATTTTGGACACTGTTATCAAATTTAGTCTACCCTCATTCATGGTGTAGGACACAAACGCCTCTTTGTATATTACAACACATTACGTTACATATTAGAGCCTTCAAATGACCATACAAAGGAAGCAAATGAAAATGATAACCTTCATGTAGAAAGGACTTATTGCAAGGACTGCATTTATTTTAGCTAGGGTACCAGATAAACTGGCAACTCAGTGTATGATATATGGGTGTCATAAGAGGAGGAGAGAGGGGTTGTTTTGTAATCGTGATAAAATTTATTAATTTTACAAACTGTTGTGGGATTCAACAGAAGTTTCCTGTCACCACATTGTTTTGCTACTTTCTGTCTTTTTTTAAATCTCATTTATAAGTACTATATTGTATACAAATATATATTTTTTAAATATTCCCCATGTCTAGGAAAGCAGCATCTACCATCTCCAAATACCCAAACAAAATCAAAAGTGGTGAAGAGGCCAAGAAACTGGTATGTACACTGAATTTGGTTGTACAGTCTTCAAATTAGTTCATTTTTAATATGTTAAAATTTGACCTGGAGACAATGATCCACATGTACAGTCAAACTTTGTGTAGCAAATACAAACTGAGGCGCATCAAATATTGTTTTAACAATTCTCTTTATGTTTTGCTTATATTTCTCATTATAAGCATGATGTGGCACATTTCATTTTTCAAAGTCAATTTTATTTGTATACTTAAGAATCAAACATGAGCATTTGGGCTTCAAGCAGTCTTTACAGAGTTTTGTGTTGACATGTCCACACTTTTTTGTGGGGGACCTTCTCACAGATTCACTGCGTCTTACGTCATAATTTAATGTTTTAATTTATCTCTCTCTGAAGTGAAATTGACTGGGACAGATGATTTGATCTGCCTTTAACTGGAAAGGACTCCATCGTTATTCGTCTTCCCTGCCACTAATGTGCTAATGTTAGCGTGGTTCTGTGTTGTTTGATGCCCTCCACTGTAGCCTGAAAATGTTTGTCATCAGTTACTCTGCTCGTGTTATGTAACTGCTGCAGAACGTACTGTTCACCACCCTCATGTTTGTTTTCACATTTCAACAGGATGGTGTTGGAGCTAAAATAGCAGAAAAGATTGATGAGTTCTTACAAACTGGCAAACTACGGAAGCTGGAAAAGGTGAGTCTCTGGGTGTGAGTAGACATGATTGATGCCACACTGTTGATGTGGTTAATAGAAGCTTCCTTTTAACACATTGCACAGACTGATGTGCTACTTTTATGTGTTAGATTCGAAATGATGACACCAGCTCTTCCATCAATTTCCTCACCAGAGTCACTGGAATTGGGTATGTCCTAAGTTTGATTAATCCAAATTAAAAACTGAAACGTTCATTCACACTAAAATGAATAATGACATATTAAAATTCCCTGGGGGATCAATGCAATGGTCACTCCAAAGGGCGGCAGGAATTTTCTGAATTTACTGTTTGTGCTACATGTAACAAACTGCATCTCTTGGATCTTGACTTTAGCCCTGCTGCCGCCAGGAAGTTTTTTGAGGAAGGGGTGAAGACGTTAGAAGGTTTGTTTAGCAGCTGATTCACATTACATTTGTTCAAATATTTTGTTCAAACTTATTCTTTCAATACAATATACTGCATGTTCAATAAAAGTACATTTATTGTTAGTGTCAGGTCAAATGAGCAATGTTCTTTTTTGTTGTTGTATTTTTAGATCTGAAAAAGATTGAGCACAAGCTAAACCATCATCAGCAGATTGGTCTCAAGTAAGTTTACCTAAAGGCTCATCATTATCAAAATAAACTATGTTATCTTATATTATCCTAGTTTTTTTCTATATTTAATGGATTATTTTGCTACCTTCAGGTACTTTGAGGAATTTGAGAAAAGGATTCCCCGAGCTGAAATGGAAAAGATGGAGGTGATGAAGTATTTACATTTTTCAGTCACCAAATTTGTTTTGTTCTTTTATTCATTCGTTCTTACATTACGGTGTTTGTTTAGACTCTTATCATTGGAGAGCTGAAGAAGATCAACACAGAATATATTGGAACAATCTGTGGAAGCTACAGGAGAGGTGAAACTTAAGTTTATTATAGTTGATGCTCAGTTAACAATAAGTTCGAACTTTGGTAATCATGATGTTTATCCACGTGTTTATCATTTCCAGGTGCTGCCTCGAGTGGTGATATTGATATTTTGCTGACCCACCCAAGCTACACTTCTGAGACAGAGAAGCAGGTAAGGTCTCTACTGTCTCTCATAACATACTGTAAATGTTTTCATTAATTAAATTAACTTTTTGTTTCATTTATTTCTTTTCCAGCCCAAGCTCCTTCATGCGGTGGTTGACCACTTGGAGTCCATTGGGTTTGTGACTGACACCCTGTCCAAAGGGGACACCAAGTTCATGGTGAGGCCAGTGCTTATTTTCTCTCATGTGATCTGCTGTATGTGTGTTGATGTTTGATTGGTAACGTAGTTAGTACAATTAGTACACTCAGACCATAAGGCGCATGACTGTAATGCTGATGTGCTGGATCTTATTTATCCAGGGAGTCTGCCAGCTGCAGCAGAGTGATGAAGATGAGGAAGAATACCTGCACAGGCGTATTGATATCAGGTGTCCTACTTTATATTCCTCCAAACATTTACAGTTTGGATGTTTTACACATTTATGCACCATTGACTGATTGAGTGGGTCATTGATGCTAGAAGAGTAAAGAGGTAACCTTGTGTTTTGATTTGTTTGTTCTTCTAATGAATCGATTGCCCTTTCTCCATTCTCCAAAGGTTAATTCCCAAGGACCAGTACTACTGTGGAGTTCTTTATTTCACTGGAAGTGATATCTTCAATAAAAACATGAGAACTCATGCTCTGGAGAAAGGCTTCACACTTAATGAGTACACCATTCGACCACTTGGGGTCACTGGTGAGTGCCAGTCAAATATGACATATGGACTTCGTGAATGTGTTCCATCCCTGTGTGACTTCTGTGGTCATTCAATAACTAATGATTCATGCTTTCATCCTTTCATGCCAGCTATTTTTGTTTGTGGATCTGTTTCAGGTGTGGCTGGGGAACCTCTGTTGGTGGACAGTGAGAGAGACATCTTTGAGTACATCCACTACAAATACAGGGAGCCAAAGGACCGCAGCGAGTGAAACGCAGGACAGCTTTCAGTTATATCTGCATTTGAAGCCACAGCTTTCCTGAAAACAAGATCAGACCCATGTGTACAAATGCGTTAGTGTGTGTCACTTTTATATACAGCAGTCAAAGAACACAACTGTGAAAGTCATTTTAATTATTTGTTTTGGACATTTTTTGCATCAAAGTTGAAATCATCAACACACATGCTCAACTATTTAAATTGTTTTTATTCTACATGGTCATACATCTTTGTGTGTTGAGCTCAATTTTAAGCAAGTTTCTAAATCATGCTCAACACTGATTTTAATTCTTTTATTACTTTTTTTTTTTTTTTTTTTTACATTTGATGTTTGATATACCAAAAAAGCATCATGTGCATAATCTGAGAGGAGCAATCTCAATGTGGACTGGCAGTTTTGTGTTATAAACAATGAAGACCACTGTTATCAAGGTGTTTTAACATTAGGCTACATTGTGTGTAAAGGTGTTTTCAGGGATCATTGTTACACATGCAGACAACACAGCAGTATCACTAATATATCTCTCATCCATAATAATTTAAAGTTTTTAAATATGTACCTTTCTTCCAATTTGGTCAAACTGATGAGTTGCAAAGAAGAAATACAATAATTCAAACAGTATTTATGGTTAATGGGCTCAGTCAGACAAAATGATAATAGATTTGTTGAAACAAATGAGAACAACATTTTCCTCAGTTATTGATTGACGTGTGAATATGACTGTTACTCTGGTAGACTTAATGAATCGATTTTATATGGTGGTGTGAAAATGATCATGTGTGTGTTAGGTCAATACATTATTGTGTCTCCAGTGCTTTTCAGGGCATTTTGAAAGCAGTAGATGTAAGTAATAAAGTTAGACAGGTAATTGAAATACTGTATCTTGGTGATACATAACCTGAATATTAGGATTAGGTCTTTAATTCAATTTGGTATGTGGATGATTGCAAAACATTTCAAAACAATATTTAAGGGGAAAAAACATGGGGAGTAACAGTTGTGTGTGTGTGCTTGTGCTGTTCACAACCAACTGTTAAGTTTGAGCATGTATGAGAAATAAATGGGTAAAAGAAGTTAAAATGTCAATTTTTATTTTCAATTTTATGAAAAATGAACGTGTTTATTGTAGTCTTATTATACAAACAGTCCCTCTTTGCAAAAATGGGGTGCTCTATAAGAAACATGTTCATGTATTTTTCTCTTTATCACAAGAATCCTTTCCTATTCTAACTTAGAAGAAATCTGGTTGAGTTAATACAACTAATTTTATTATGTACCTCAGCAGATACATGTGTTTTATATATTGAGCATCACATTTATCCTAAAACCTATTATTTAAAGTCACCCTGTACGAAAAGTGTCCACACTATATCAGCTGACCGAACACATAAACAACAGCTTCTAAATAATGTTTAGTAAAGTTACAACGATATATTTACACGCCAAACAAACATACTAACATTTCCTCTTATAACGAAATACAAGAGTCCTAATGTTTCGCGTTAGATAGGCAAAAAAAGAATAATTTCTTTGCGCGATGGCGTGGGGAAAAAATTACTCAGAACTTATGCTGTCATGGTGCTGTAGCCAGTGAGGCATGGGCCAGCGAGTTATTTACAATGGTTACTCCGGTAACAGCCGTGTCGCAAAGCATCATGGTTCGAAATAAAATGCAGACAGAAACACCGGAAAGATCGGCCTGAATGAGCCAATGACAGCAACCCATGCATTAATATCATCCAATGGGAAGAAGTCAAGGCAGTAGTCTCTTACCGCTGCACACCCACATTACTTTTGTGTCAACCACTTCGCGGGAGTTGTCACTACAGGAGCGGTCGTCTCTTTAAAACTAGAGAAATAGTATACTGGAGACTAAAAGGTAAATATAAGAATTTCGCATGCACGGCACGATGGGGTGGATAATTTATTCTCTTTTAAGTATTAATGAAGCCTGTATTTAGTGTTGGACGTTATTTTTTTTCCTTTTGCGGGATGAATGAGCAGCTAGTTATCGCGCTTTAACGGTAGCTAACGGACAGCTCATCATCCCTGAATATGCATGCGGCGAGTTGTTTTAACAAACCTTTCTCCCCCATGTTACCTAAATTCACACAATGTGGAATTTAGGTATCATAACAATGTGTATTTATGCCAAACGTTATGTTATTATGAGAAGGGGGTGTTTATGTTTTTGTAGTGCACGTTGAAGCAGTTTTTGTCGCCTCTGGCTAGCGTTTGGGAGTTGCAGCAATGTGCTTTGATTTTGCAGCCTCACATTTCGTGGTATTCTTGTTGAAAGCTCTGGTAAATTTGAGACGATAATCTCAAATGTCTTTGGTCTCCATAGAAACTACGCAGAGCGCGCATCCAGCGAGATGCCGCTGATGGAAGTTGTTATGCAACACTTGTAGAAATGGCTAGTTCAAACATTATGTGTCAGTTATTATGTAATGATAGCTTCGTCACTAACTAACAAAACCCCTTCACTGGCTGCCAAGACTCCTTTATGCTCTCCATACAAAACCGTTCAAATCAATCGATGATGAGGACTGTTTGGATGCTCAGAGTCTAGTGTCGATTGCATTGTGAGTGTGTGTGTCTGTGTGTGTGTGTGTGTGTGTGTGTGTGTGTGTGTGTGTGTGCGTGCCAATGCGCCTGTGAAGATGATGAATCTTCCGCTGTGTTTTGGTTTCCCAGGGCAACCATGTCTGAGAGGAAGGCAGTGATCAAAAATGCCGACATGTCGGAGGACATGCAGCAGGACGCCGTGGAGTGTGCCACACAGGCCCTGGAGAAGTATAACATCGAGAAAGATATCGCTGCATACATCAAAAAGGTACTTGGAAAAAAAAAGCTGAAAGTATCCAACATCTTCACTCAGACCAGTTCACAAAGTATGTTCCTACAGAGTGCAACTTTAATACACTGATTTGTGAGGGATGTAAAGCCACCCTGTGCATCGCTCATGTTACACACCCAGCCTGGTATTTGCAATTGTTTCCAGTCTTCCTGAGGAAACCTGTTCTTCTTGGACTGACTGTCCTACAGAGATCACATGCCCACATTTTTTTGTCCCCATAGTGGCATCTATGAGTAGTGGCATCCTGCCCAGTGTAGAGCAGGGAAAACCCATTATGTATAACTGTTAAGGAAACAGGAATGGCTGTGGATATTCCGTTGAGTCTAGGGAGCAGATATTTCATTTTTACTGGGGTAATTTTCACAACTCCAAGTCCATATTTTATCATTCTTAAAAGAAGAATTGGAGAGAAATTCATTCTTAAACTTAACAAAACTAATTGTAGAAAATTGGCTATTGAACTGTAAGTAAGACACAAGTAGACAACATTTAAAGCATCATCACAATTGCCACAATAAAGCACCAATGTCAAGCTTAGTATATGTACTTCTCCAAAGTGTGTACCCCTCAGAGCCTGACATTTTAGACAAACACAACACACTTGAGAATTATAGTAATAGTTGGTCTTAGTATTGAAGAGTTAACCAGGTACATTCTGAGTATAAACAAAGTTTTGATGGTAAGGCAGGTAAAAGCATACTGTTCATTTATCCTAGCAACAACAGTGAACAACTGAAAATTGGATCTTTAGTTGTGCTGTAGCCTTTAAAACCGTGGAGAGAAACATTGTCACTTGTTTTTACCCAGCTGATATATTATATGCTTCATCATCGTCTTTGTTCACAAATGATTGATAAGCACAATGTCTTTTTCTCCACAGGAGTTTGACAAGAAATATAACCCGACCTGGCACTGCATCGTTGGGAGAAACTTTGGCAGCTACGTCACTCATGAGACCAAGCATTTCATTTACTTCTACTTGGGTCAGGTGGCCATTCTGCTGTTCAAGTCCGGCTGAGGGAGCCGGTTTCCTCAACATCAGCTGACCATACATACAGTACTGACTGACTACGACAAAGGCACTTATCATTCCTTGGCAAGGGGCCGCTGCCTTTTTCTGTGCTGCTTTCTACTTTGTTCTGTTTTGAGGATTAAAAAAAAAACGTGGCCATGTTAAAGAGATGAAACACTTGTATTTATTTTTGTCTTGTTACATTAGACACATCATTTTTTAATTAAAGCATAGCTTTTAAGCTGTCTGGGTCCAATGCCTTGTGTGGTCATTTTATTGCACTACATTACACACTAAACCATGAAATTCATAATCTCATACAACTAAATGTGTCACATTATGCATTACTGCCATCTATATACGCATTTCTAGTACTTTATAGGTGAATGGGATGAAATGAAGTTAGACCAGCCAGGTTTGTGCATCTGAATTTCCCCATAATACACATAACATTTTCCTGCCATCATGTCAGGAAACTGAACTCATGGATATAATAGTACTGTCAGTGGGTATAAAACACTTGGGTTTACCAAGGAGCAGTATTTTACACACCATGTTGAGGTCAGGTTCAATATGATAAGTGTGCCTTAAGCAGGTAGCTCTTTCAGATAAGTATTAACCTTGCATGACGCTTTGAGCCCTTTCCCAGCCATGTGTTGTCAGTTACCAGCTCAACGTTCAGAACAAGGCACCATAAAATCTCAGTGGTATGTTAAGTTGAATGTACCATTTGTGCTATAGAAAAACATTTTATTCCATGTAGCTGGGATCGCTACAAGTTTCTGACTTATCTAGCAAACATCCAGACTACACACACGACACAAATGAGGCAAGAGAAGTCAAATGACGGTGGTACTCTTTATTATAACACATTTAGAAAACCAGCTTGTGTGGGTAGACACCATTAGACAAGCAGAAGGAAGAGCGCAGGTACCCTTTCATCTGAGGTACTTTCTTGATGAGGGGCAGCAGCTGAGCATCAACAGCCTTCTGGTCCTCCTTCCTCTGCTCTGTCAGCTGGTACTTCTGCAGACGAGAAAAAAAAAATAATGGTGTCAGGTATCAAATCTGGAGGTCCAAGACTCACTGAAATGGACAGTGTGTATAATAGTGAATAATGAAATATCAAAGTTAGTTCACCTCTTTCTCTGTGTCAAAGATCTCGCCCTCCTGGTGACGGGGCCTCCTCAGCTTCTTCTTCTTGAAATAGGCATCATTGAGCGTCTTGGGGATCTTCATACCAGAGATGTCGATTTTGGTGTTGGTGGCAATGACAAACTTCTGGTGAGCCCTGCGCAGGGGAACTCTGTTCAAGGCAAGAGGGCCTAAAAATGTGCAGGAAAAAAAAAACAAATGTTAGAAAATGTGAATAAAAGATGTCAAACATCTTACAGACAGAATGATTTTACGGTCATCTGCGTAAATGTTGAATAACCAAAACAGCCATCCTTACCAGTGACAAGCAGGAGACCACTTGAGAGCTGCTTCAGGAACACCACACGCTAAAACACAAAAACAAGCATCATTAATATATGCCACTTTTCACACAATTACTGTATCACTAGATAATAGTGAAGCCTGAACAAGCAGGATAGAAGCACATTATCCAACTTAAGTAATGAGCTCGGCACCATGTCAACCAAAAGCAGTCACGTTCGTGCCAGTTGGATAAGACAAATTAAAAGCTGCAGTCCGCGTTCATGCCAGCTATTTAGATAAGGGAAAAAATACATTTACGTGACACCCTCCTTGTTTTATCGAGACGGCTCTGTGCCTGTCAGTTCCATAGCTCCATTATTTAGGTCAGCCATTGCTCAACGTGTGTGTGGGCACACTTGCATGCTTCCATAACTTGCCCATGTAGCGTTTGAGAGTGGGAGGTAGGGACAATGTCTGTGGTGCTGAGGGTGTGATTATAGAGATGTGTCCAGCACACTTGTTATTTTCATGCACAATAAGGACGCACCACTGATCCTTTTGTGTGTCCAATATATTTTGATACCATGTGTTCCATGACTCTAAAACTGATTGTGATAATCACTGTGATTATGTTGCTAATTTAAAAAAAACAAACAAGTCCATCCATGATTACAATCAGTAAATAAACTGCCAACATCAGTGTGTAAAAATGGTGTGCATGCAAGTGTCACGTAACAAGTGATCAATGGACTGAGTTGAAGAATGACTTTAGCCAAGTCCCTCATTTTCTGCATTAGACTCGAGTACGCGACCATTATAATCACTATGGCTAGTTGCTATTGTGAGTTCTATTGTTATGAGTTCAACTGTAAAAGTGCACATCAGTATTGACACTATGATTACCCGTCTACGAGTGAATAACAGCCATGTTAAAGAAAATCATGTTTGGGGTGTTCAGACATTTCATCTGCCAGACCAGGAAATCTGTCATTGGCATGATCGTTAGTGCAACAACTTTGAAGGCATGAAATATAAATAATTTAAATAATGTATATTCATATAACTGAAGGCTTTCACTTTGATTATAAAATTGCATATTTTTTTTAAAAACTGATGACTTCTGTTGCAAACATTTGATGTAAACAAACTCTTTAACAAATCAAGATTTCTACGAGTTTTAACATTTGATGTTTGATTTACTGTTTACATCTGGATCACTGTGTATTTACAGTATAAAATGATCAATACTTGTATGATATGACCTCATCAGAATCTGCATCAGTCAAACAAATTGTGAGAAATATGAAGGCTAAAGAAATTAGCCTTTTTAAGTCCTAGAGAAGCAAACAGAGTGCTGCTCTGAAACCTGTACGCTGGACAATCTTAATTTTGCACGATGGTCATACCAGGGTTACATACTCATCTGAACACACTGGACATGTAGACACAACACATCCACACAACACAACATTTTCTAGCTGTGCAGTGCATTCAACATTTCTCCCATGTCTCCATGAGACCTATTTACAAAACTGTTCTCACCTTTCCACGGTGGCGACCAGTGAGCAGGATAAGGACAGTTCCTGGGGTAATGGTGGAGCGCAGCTTCCTCTTGTGCTGGCTGAAGGGCTTCTTTCCATGACTCTTCAGTTTACGGGGAACATCCTCTGTGGGGTAGTAACGGGGCTAGAAAAGGAGAACATAATTAGTATTTTAATACATACAGAAAAAAAAGTGCATTCCTTGACAAATGAAAACAATCAGAACTCAACACATCTGGCAGCCAACGTGACAAGCTGTACTGACATGGGAGTTGCCCCTCTGTCCATGGCATTAAAAGTCTGCACACAATATCATATCAAGAATTTACACATTTCTCACCATCTTGCGCAGCTTGACAACGCGATTGCCTCCATTCTTGTCCCCACCAACAGTCTTGACAACTGTGGCCCTGGGCTTCTCCTTCAGCTTCTTCTCTATCTGAAATGAGAACAAATGATCAAAACACGGCACAATTACCGAATTTGATGTGCGTAATGGTTTATTCCATCATTACAGGGTATCTTAGATATGCCCTCACCTTGGTCTCAGTGGTCTTGGCCTTCCTCTTGTACATTGCCCTGCGGGCGTACATAGCGGAACGGGAGTAGCGGACGATCCCCCGGGCCAGAACCGGGTTCCGGCTCCCATGCCTCTTCTTGGCAGATTTCTTGTCTCCCTCTGCCATCTGACACACAGTAAAACAGATATTAGTACATCAAATTGTATTAATGCCTATCAATTAGTTGTTTATTTTTACCTTAAATGTATTTATACCTTAAAACATATCAATATTCCAGCCTTGGTTAGACAGTGCATAACATAGAATTACAAAATACTAGTATCACTCCAACCTTAAAGTAAAGGGGAGCTCCTAATGTGAATTACACAATAGCTTGATAATCAGCAGCAAACTCCACCACTTTATTACAATTCTGCATTTGTAAAGAGCACAAACCCTCTAATAAATTGATGCTATAAATCAATGAATTAGTTTGGTTAGAGGCTCAACACTACAGCAAAAAGAGGCATGACAAGTAACGTTAGCTAGCAGTTAGCAACATAGTACATTAGAGCCGCTTTACTGTCCGGACACACACTTATGTTCTCAAAATGACAATTTCATGTGTTCAAGTTAACGTGAGTATGTAACAGCAGAGTTATAAAAGGGGCAAACACGGAGCTGACTAACTAAGGACGACACGTTTCAAGCAAGCTAACGTTACACACAGCACGAAGGCTAGCCGGCGGCCTAGGACTACGGACACACCAAATAGCTCATTATTACAGAAACATCACGGATAAATCTCGGTAATAACCACGTCTAACGGGTCATCTAAACACATAGATGCATCTCCTGATGCTTGGAGACTGTATTTTTAATTCTGTAACACAGATGAAAGCAGATTTTATTCCTGCGGTACTTCGAAAGCAAGGCTGTCTTACCTTTGCTATGAAAAAAAGACCGACATCCGGGGATGTGACGCATATAAGGACGCTGCACGGTGACGTTGACGCAAATGCGTCGGAATTTGAGGTGGTGATGGTTCTTGTAGTCCTAAATATATTTCTCTTTTATTCTCAGTGTAGATTAGAAATAAAATCCAATTAAAACATTGAAATTGCTTTAAAGGACACTCCGCAATATTTTCTATAGATTGCTTTGTTATTTATTTATTTAATATAAATATGTATTATTGTTTTATATACTCAAATAAAACATACTGTCAGTGGCTCATACAAACAATGAAACAGTATATATATATATAGTTATATAATTCATATAGAAATTCATTGTCTTTAAGGAAAATATCATTATCATTAATAAATAACATAAAACAGTGTTTCTAACTTCGCACTTTTCTTAACTGATGTAAAATAAATAATTAAAAACCTTAAAACAATAATTAAAAAGGACATTGTTCCTCGCCACCATCGTAAATAATATTAAAGAGTATGGCCTTGACCTGCTCTGTACGAAAAGTGTCATGAGACAACTTTTGTTATGATATGGCGCTATATCAATAAAATTGAATTGAATTGAATTAAACAAGCTCTGCAACAGCAGACTATTAAATGAACTTTATATGGAAAATGTTGTGAAGCACATTTGATGTTTTCTGTTTTTAGACCGTCCCCGCTATAATACTACATCAATACCAAACATGTTCTGTTCAATAGAACAAATAAAAAGTTTTAAGAGAAGACAAGATAGACTTTAATGATCCCACATTGGGGAAATTCACTTGTCACAGCAGCTTGTTCACACAAGGTGGATAAAAAAATACTCAGAAATATATAGAAAAAAGTCAAGCTCTTCTCCCTCACTTCTTCTATGGAGTCTAGGGGACAGTCCAGGACAGAGCTGGACCTCTTCACCAGTTTGTTGCATCTTTTCCTGTCCCTGTTCTGTCCGTGCTTCCCCCTCGCCCAGCAGATGACTGCATAGAATACAGCAGATGCCACCACAAAGTCATAGAAAGTTTTAAAGAGGGTTCTTATGATTGAAATATTGATACTCAACTTAATTCCATGTATGTCCATTATGAGTTCTTTGAAAAGCATTTTTCAGTGCCAACTAACATGTTTTAATTTATTTTTGTAAAGAGATAAAAACCAAATACCAAATACATTTAAAAATGATCACTGGAATAAAAACTAAAATAAGAACACGTAGTGGCTATTGAACCTTACTTTCCTGTTAAATTAGAAAAAAATAGCATTGGCTACTGTCGAGGTCTGATCATGAACACTTCCAGATCACTTTCTTTTAAATGTTATTTATTGAGATTCTTTCACACGGAAATACAAAATCAGTTTTTCATGGAGCCATCAAAGGTCAGACAAGTATTTTCTGGCAATACTGATCCCTGATACTGGAGTGAAAGAGAACATTTTAAGGCAAACGTCCGAGTCCATTTTAACCTTACTATAACCCATCACATACTGTACTTTAGGAGTTAATCATATGCTACACGTGTTGAGGCACATATAAACAGTCTCTTGCACTCTGGTACAAAGAGCACAGAAACATGAGTTACACTTTAATTTTACAGAGATTCCAAGGCAACACTGGATTGACACGTGTATTGACATTTTTGAATAAATAGACTGAAAGAGGTAACAAACAAATATGATAAAAAATGTTGAGTGATTATTTTCTTTTTGTGCCAAGGAAAAACCAAGCAGCAGAGCCTCATCATGAGAGAAAATTTGCAGTTTTAAACTGTATGTATGTGAAAGATTTTTAAAAATTCTATTGTGTCTATTGTTTGTTATTATTCTGACACTGACGATGTCATCTCTTAGCACTTTTCGAGGATGATGGCGATGCCCTGACCACCACCGATGCAGGCAGAGCCAACAGCGTACTTGCCTCCTCGTCGCCTGTTGGAAAAAAAACAAAGCTCATTATTAAAAGCTATAAATAATATGCAGATATATCCCCTAATATGCTGTACAGATAGACTACCTGAGCTCATGAACCAGGTGGGCAGTGATGCGTGTTCCAGAAGCACCAAGAGGATGTCCGATGGCAATGGCCCCACCGTTTACGTTGCTTTTTTCTGGATCCAGACCAAGAGCCTTAGCAACAGCCAGGTACTGAGGGGCAAAAGCCTCATTCACCTGTGAAAAGAAAATGACATCAGTAACGCAGTGTAGTAATAACTAACTCAATAAATCAAAACTAACTAAATAAGTAACTAAATACATTTACAAGTAATGTACAATTTTATGGTGAGTATTGTTTCTTTATTTCTTAATTTTAAGGTGAGTATTACTTTACACTTGTACTCTACTGCATTTCAGAGTGAAATATATACTGTATATAAATATATACAACATTTATCTAATGGCTGTAGTCACTATTTACATGCGTGAGTTAAATCAGTTGTTTCCAACCCTGTGATCCCTGACAAGAAAGTAGCCTCTAGTTACTAAAGGGACATTTCCCACTTCTCATATTGTTTCAATTAAATAATTGTTTGAGGCCCAAAAGTGAGGAAATTATCCGACATTTCACAAAAAACATTTGCATTTAGATTGTTTTATCGATAGTAACAAACCTCCACAAGATCCATGTCATTGAGTGTCAAACCAGCTTTTTTAAGAGCTTCTGTGATCGCTGGAACGGGACCTAAAGGATTTAAGGACACCAGAAATCCTCACTATAAGAAAGCATTACAAATACCACAAAAGTCATATATTAGATTTCATTCAAAAGGGACTTCCGTAACTCACCAATACCCATAATACTTGGGTCACAGCCTGAGACATGATAAGCCACAATTCTGGCCAGTGGAGTGAACTTGTGTTCTTTCACTGCGTCTTCACTTGCGATCACTACAGCGGCAGCACCATCAGATACACCCTGGAGATCAAGAAGAGAGTGTTGCATTTAGTAACACAAGACTACATCTGTAGTAGAAGTAACAATAGTTGCACAATATTTATATTTAAATATATTTCACTGTGTTCCATAAACAGTGAAACTCTAAATGACACTGCCACAAATCATAACTCTTTTCACTAATAATCGGATGTTTATAGCTTCTTTGTATAGTCTGAAAAAAAATGGACCTCTTGCTTGATGGTCACAAGGATGATATAAGATATAAATGGATCGCCACCTCAAGGGTAAACTCACGGAAGCATTGGCAGCAGTAACAGTCCCTCCCTTCTTGAAGACAGGAGCCAGTTTGGCCATCTGTTCCACTGTGGTCTGTGGACGAGGGTGTTCGTCCTGAACCATGGGCACCTTTCCTTTCTTAGCTTTCACATCAATGGGAGCGATTTCTGCTGTGTAGTAACCCGCCTCGTGAGCTGCAAATAGAAAGATGTTATGATATAACTAATGAGTTTGCTTTGAACAGCAAAGATAACCTCTTAACCAGCCCTTCTTCTTAAAGACAATTTATTTCAATGTTATTATGTGTAAAGAGAGAATAGATTATAAAGGTAACAAAAAATGAAGTCTGTCTTACCTGCCTTCCACCTTTGCTGCGTCTGGTGTGCATAGTTGTCACAGTCTTCTCGTGTGATCTGGTATTTCTCTGCCAGGTTTTCGGCTGTGATTCCCATTGGGATTTTGACATGCAGGTCGGTTAGACCTGCCCACAGGGTATCCTCTAGCTGTCAAGTAGATGAGGAAAGGTTTTATCTCTGTGTCAAAAGCTTCTGGAGTTTATTAACAAGCTGTCTTTATAGCAACCACTCGGCTTTGGGTACAGTATTTGGACATTAACAAAAATAAAAGAAAAGCGAACCTTGAGATCGAATCCAAACTTTGTACCAAAACGTATGTTGCGTACAGCGTACGGGGCCTGGCTCATGCTCTCCGAGCCTCCACACAGGACCACCTCGGACTCCCTGAGGCAAATCTCCTACAAACGCACAATGTAAAGACTTTAATAGGTTTTAACTTTGGAGCACCAAGACAAAAGGTAAAACATGTCATGTTAAATTTATATTTGTGAAATATTGTATTTTTTACTAATGTATGGATTGTGACTGTCTCCAGACCTTTACACATAGTGTATACATGCAGTGGTCACTTGTAGACAATCTAGTGTAATTAAATACAACAGCTCTGCCATAACATCTATCTTTATGGGGTGTCGGTTAGCTCAGTTGGCATCCGTCACATGTACAAAGGCTCAGTCCGAGGGTTCCCCATCTTTCTCTCCCCACATTCCTGTCAGCTGTCTCTATCAAATAAACCTTGAAAAGGCCAAAAAAAACATCTTTTTAAAAAAAACACCTATCTTTATGAAGCTCATAATGTTCATATATGAGTGATGCAGAATATTAGAAACACCTCTAAATAAAATGCAATCTTTCATCAACACTATATTTGACTAAACATGCTAAAACATATGATCTAATAACAGCTTTATCATAATGTCTTCAAAAAGGTAGACTTTATGGCAACAGTGGATTTCATTACATTGTACAGGTGGATCAAATAAATTGGCCACTGAGTTTACAGCATCGTGGTTCTACATTTGTATTTCAGCCTTACTTGAGCACCGTTGATGATGGACTGGAAACCAGACCCACACAGTCTGTTCACAGTGAGAGCGGGCACTGGGATAGGAACACCACACCTCAAACCCACATGGCGAGCGATGTAGGGTGCATCAGCTGAGCTCTGAAATTAGGGGGGTAGATAAAGAGAAATAAAAACGTGAGGAACAAACCAAGGACACAAGTCAGCTCACATATGAACATATTAAGTATTAAGGCACAATCTGTTAATTGTGGGTGTTGATCAGTTGGGTCTTACCTGCATGACGTTTCCCATGATGACACTGTTTACAAGTTCCGGTGCTACGGCCCCTGCAGCGAGGGCGGCTTTGGCTGCATGCTCAGCTAAATCTGTTGCACTGTGATCCTTTAGCACGCCACCATAGGTACCGAACGGAGTGCGCTTGGCAGCTACAACAAATACACCTGCAGTGGAAATGAGCATTTTAGTACAGCGACAAGAGATTCAAACCACCCACCACTGAGTCACAGCATCAGGAGGTACTGGGTGGTACATTATGGGGAAGTTAAAACTGTTGGATAACATGTAAAAAAAAAAAAAAAAAAAAGCCAAAATCAAGCTTTTGCTGCTACTGTATAATAAACAAATAGTGTTTAAATCTTTTGTAACTTAGATTAGATCATACTACTATACTACTGTACTATACTTATACTACAAAAACAAGTACTTGAGGTAAAGTGGCATGATATAAGAAGAACTTGCTTCATGTGTAAACCCTCATCCTCACCCTGGTCAGTTTACTGGCCAACTCAAATGTGTAATGCAAATTGCTTCAATGATGCTCAGTGGTTCATAATAAACAACTCGCTGACTAACACATATTTAATAGGTATGACACTCATCTTGAAATACTGCGTTGATATGCCTTTAAGTTTGTAATCAGACATTGAACTGTTGACTAATGTCTGGTACGTGTCAGGAAGCATCACATGGTGCCCTGACCTGCCATTATATTTGCACTGAGCTCATTTTGGCTGTAACCTTATTTGTAACACCTGACTTGTACTTCAGGGTTGTGTTTAGTGTTGTCTAGTTATATGTCTAATTTTTAAAGCTTTATATGTGGAAAGAGTATTAAAATACAGAGTAGACAAAAAATGAACGTGTAAAGAGCAAAATCTCATCAGTGCATTAACTCCATTTTATACTACTTTATATTTCTACTCCACTAAATGTCAGAGGGGAATAACTGCGCTTACCTACTTATCACACACAATAAATCACTGCGTAATGCAGATTTTGCCTTTGATATGTTTTACTGATCATTTTTAACTTTAAATTCTTATTTTTCTTTGATTTTACACGTGGTGTTTATACTAACTCTGCTACTACTAATTAAATAACAATATTTTTAGGAATAGTCACAATTTTGCACCTGGATCGGCGGGTAAGAGGGGGTGTAACCGAAAACCATCTGGTCACCTTTCACCTAATTTTCAGTTGTAATACGTTGTAATAGTTTCAAAACTTTCCTGATATTCATGCACACATAAACAGAAGTTTATAGTTATAACATTTAGTTTAGTCACTGATAACACCACACTGCAACATAAATAGGAAAACGGTAGCTCTAACATTAGCATGGTTCACAGCTGCACAGCTGCAGTCCATTTCATGCATTGAAGTGAAAAGTGTTTGTTTACCTCTGAGAAGCGCCATGATGCCGATTCAATAAACCACTAATGTCAAGATGAAAACTTTTCTGATATCTTCTTCAGACGTCTGAATCAGCCCGTGGTGACTGTAGACAGACACAAACGCGACCTTTCCTCTAAATAATACCACCGGTAACTTTACACTCGTCAAGTACGATTCGACAGAAATATTACAGATACATTGAAACTAAGTTATTATTAAATCACCTAAACGCCATAAATAAATCCTATAATTTAAATTATTCGCTGTTTCTTTTAGGTATTTTATATTTAAACGTTTATTTAATTTTTTACATAAGCAAAAATGCTCGAAAGTGCGACCGTGAAACTGTGAGCGAGCCCGTTGGACAACGTACGTCATCACGTCTGTTCTTGTCAGGGGACAGGCGACGTGAGGTGTAGCTACATGTGAGCATTTCTGTCGTACTGACCCCGAGTATGAGTTTAAAGTGAGACAACACACTGTGGAAACATGGCTGTGGCTCTATCACGCTGTCTCTGCAGGGTTTTAACCCGGCAGACCGCTCCGTCAAGGTGAGTGCTTGTAGTGCGACGTGAACTCTCTGTGGTGGCTCATAAGGTGTTAGCTGTCTGGAGCTAACACGGCTAAGGTTATTCACTGCATGAATGAATCAGTTCAGAGGCTGACAGACACTCCCGGGGTCCACAGACTGCTCCACAGCAGCATGTTTTAACCCGTATTCTCGTTATTGTGTGTTGTTTTGCAGCTTCCTGTTGGGAGAACATCACCATGCTGTACAGAGTCCTTGGTTTGCACCAGTGATGACACTGAAGACATCAGCTCCACTCAGGTATGATCAAGGCTGAGGACCCAGAAACACAGGGGCTTCAAAAGTCTGAACTTCATTACATGTGTTTTGATTAGATGACTAATTACAATTTTTGCTTGAGAATTTGCACTACTAAAACACAGTATTATGTATTTATTTTATCTATTATCCTGCATTTAACTGCTAATCTCGTGGCCATGTTAATCTGATTTTTTTTTTTTAAATCAATTACTACTCAAAATTCTCCAAGAACCATGGTGATTTATGTAAAATGGAGAAAAGCACCAAATCCTTACATCTGAAACCATTTACATTTTTTATTATTATTATTATTATTAGTCATTTTAGCTGACACTTTTATCCAAAGCGACTTACAGGTTCAGTATCTTGCCCAAGGACACTTCGACATGCACACTGGAGGAGCCGAGAATCGAACCACCAATCATCTGATTAGATAGATAAATTACCCAAATAGTTGATTAAGAAGAGTTTCTTTATTCATTTCCAATGGGTTTATATCCCACACAGGGTTTATAGACATGCAAATGTGGAGTGATGGTGAACAGGGGTGAGCATGGGGAGCACTCAACAGTGCCCAAGACGTGAACTTTCACCTCTCGGGCTACGAGTCCACACATTTCCCCCATTTCCCAAGCCAAATTGCTATGGACTGAACTACTCACCAGTGACCTAAGTGGCACAAACAATAAAGGGGCGGTTTTATTTCAGCACTGGTTGGTTTCTGGATCTCTGTGCACAACACTTAATCTGTCTTAATCAGTCCATTTCAAAATATATATTGTGTTTGAATAAACTATACTTTGTTTTTAAGAGCGGAGCCCAAAAAGAAAAAGAAAGTGGACCCAAGAAGGGAGCAGATATACAGAGACAGGCTGAAAAAAAAGCTGAGGAAGATGGAGAAGATTCCACCTGAGTTTATCCCATTAGAGGACATCATCATTCCAACCAAATGCTTGGACGAAACAAGGTACAGTGACTTGTGTTGAGGCATTTTTTTTAATCTACTTGCAGTGCTGGATGTGGTAACATACATAAAAAAAACAAGGCAGAAGTCATTCAATATTTTTCTTATTGTCAACAAATGATGCATTTAAACCAAAAAAGAAATATGTTCTCACTCCTCAGCTGTAGCACTTACAGGAAGCAGTGTCAAACTTCTGTTGCATCCAGGGGAGCAATTTAAATAACACAAGGAGAAAAATGTTACTTTTTCTGCTCACTGGATCTGTGGTTAATCCTGTTACATAACCAGCTGAAAATCAAAATTCAAGGACCAGACTGAGTCTGTGTCTGTTCTCCGGAGATTTAATTTGCATTGGAGTACAAGTCACTCATGAGTTGGTTGTGATGTGATGTGTAGAAATCAATTCTTGGGTAATTCCCGTACCTTTTGTTCTTTCTTTGCGTGTTTATAAATTTGTGTTAAATATTCTCTTACAAAGGGTACGCTCCGCACCAAGGCTGGCATTTGAAGAAAGTGAGAGTCGGGCCCTGCTGCTTAAGGAATGGAGTCGATACAAACAGGTCGCTGCTTACCTATCACACCTCCATCACTTAAGCTTTAATAGAGAGCATTGCTTCTGACCCCTTCTATCCGTCATATGCACTTAGAGGACTATATATGATGTACTTGCTTGTCTTTGCTCTTGCAGGAACAGCACATGGCTGAAGTGCAAGCTGTTGAACTTGCTCTAGATGCACAGAGGGAGGCCCTGGAAGAGCTTAAGTTAGAGTCTGAGGAGCTGTACCAGGCAGCACTGAAACCAGATCCCCTTCTGTTTCCCTTCACTCATGAAGGTCCGGCCTACACACCACCAAAGACCGACTATGAAGCTCCCGATGGGAAATACAATGACATCACAAAAGTTTACACACAGTGATGGACAGGGAATAGTGGTGGATGGAGCCTTTGTGTATTGTCATTTATATAGTGTGTATCCTTGTATGTACCTGATTCAATAAACCAAGACGCAGCCTTTTAACAGCGCTGTGTGTATGTGTGTATTTTCTTTTTCTTTCATGAATTGTACAGTCACCTGAGTTGTTTCTGTATCAAAGGCAACTATATTCATGAAAATTATTTGATTTGTTTTTCATCCACATTCGCATCAATGTATAAAACAAGAAAACAGAAAATAAAAATACTTTTTTTTATTGAACCAATTTTGTTTAAAATAATTTTAAAGATTTTGTTATTTTAAGGGTAAAGCAATAATTACATAAAGAATAAAACAGCTAAAGTGTAACTCTGTATGGGTTCATAATGCACTAATAATATATATTCATCACAGTGAAACATCAAGGATATTTACCCAAGTTGAAGATAATTCATATGGTGTTACTCAGACCAACTCTCCTGTTTGATACCAACAAAATCTGTGTACGGTACACTGTGGTGCAGCATCAACCCATCAAAACGATGCACAACAGATCATTCATTACTTTAATGGAGGATATGAAATCTTGAAAATGTATCCATTGTATAATTTGTCCCAATATTGCCATTTCCTTGCACTAAACATTGCAATTGCTATTTAAACTCATTTACAGTGAGCCTGTGAGTACAGTCAGCCTCTGTGCTTCACTTTACACAAGTTTGGAGAGTTAATTATTTATGATCGGCAAAAAAAAACACTGTCTTTGCAAAAATCATATAGTACTTCACTGGTTGAACTGACACTGTCATCCTTATCATTGGCCACTAGATGTTGCCATCACTGTTGTATCCGTTTTTATACAGCAGCTCACAATACAGCATGAGATGGCAATGAGTGATGACCAGTCCCTCCAGCACGTGGCTCTAAAACCATATTGTTTAAGTCCATTAAGTCAGAAGAATCTTGAACCTTCACTTTGGCCACAGCAGAGACAGCTTATCAGTGACGGCTCAGGAATCCTGAGGCTTATCCTCATTCAGGGGCATGTGCCAGTCACTGGGTGGGTCTTTCCTCAGTTGCCACACTGGGGTGAACTTTCTCTGCTCTGCCACTCTGTTCCTTTCACTCGCTTGCAAGGCTTCCTGCAATACAGATAGATTATGTATAAAATGGACGATTTAACTTTGAAGATATCCTTTCTGTTTACAAGTATTATAGCACATCCTGCAGCTGTACCTTGGCCTCGGCACTTCTGTGTTTCTCCCACTCTTTGCAGTTACGGTAGTCCTCATTCCACTGCTGGCAGGACGGTGAGGTGCCGTAAGTGTAATACTGGTGAAAACGATTCCACAAGCTTTTGCAATGTCTGAATTCACTCCAATAGTAATCACAGGGCCGGGGTGTCTGTACAAACAAACGACAGAAAGGCAGGATTCATTACCATTGCAAACGTGTATAATTTATATTTGGGCTCCCTTCTGTTGTGTTTCTGGTGACACCACTTCCACTTCCCAGCAGCTATGTAAGAACATATCAACCTGGAGAGTGTAATGTCTGTGGTGAGCTTTTTTTCTTCAGTGAGAAACTGAAATTCAAACCTAGTCAAGACAGTTTGACTTGACTGACTAAGACCTGATGATAAACAAAATTAATTAAATAAAAGAAGAAATGGAAAAAATAATATTGAACATAATTTAGAACATACGTAGAACCTGTGCAAATAAATTAAACCCGCACAGTGAAATTAAACGTGCAAAGATTTTTACAAATAAAAAAAGTAAACATAGAAAGAAAGAGAAATGCAGAAATGTGAATTATTTCACAATGACTAGCATTTATTTAGTCTGTTATTTCTATATTTATTTCATAATGTTTTATTTATTGTTTACAGCTGTATTAGACTAAATTGAATTGTATTAGATAAGATTACTAATTACTAATATTAGTAATAGTGTTAATATATATTTTTTGTAAATGTAGAAGTGTTAATTACTTTAAAAAGAAAGAAAGCAAACATTTGTCTGACAGCACCTCACTGAGGTCACTGTGTTTTAGAGGTTTTCTCAATGGCTGACCTGTCAGTTATCTATTTAAACATGCTGTCTTTAAGTTTGACTAAAGTTTGACTATCTAGCTGATATGAAATCATGAATCGGATCAAAATAACTGAGGGTTTCATTTTAAAACATGCTGCCTGACGCTGCTTATTGCTCGCTAAGGTTAACGCTACTTCGGCAATTTAGCATCGATAGCTAATCACCTTGTTAACTATTGGCTTAGCCTTGACACTCTTTCACTCTTTAACAGGACTACAAAGACCAAAGCAGATTAAAATAAGTCACTACATTATGCCATGGACGTAATTTATAATATATTAATTGATAAATTACCTTCCACAGCTTTTCTTCCGAGCGGTCCATTGCTAGCTGCGCCAAGTACTTCCGGTTCGATATCATTTCACAATAAAAGCGCTACCAGACAATTTCACAAAACTTACTTTGAAAAAGACTAAAACACCTCTGAACAGAAAACATCAAATTAAAAAAATCATTGAAGATGAGCACACTAACTAAACATCCCATAATTGTGACCAGTTTAGGACAAATGTGGACATTTCTTCTTGGCATCACTGTTTACTTCCATAGTTTGTTATCCATGCCATGAGACTTTGTCTAATTAGAACTTCACAACTAAACCACAAACTATCCACCTTTTCCAACATAAATGTGTCCAACTGAGTCAAGAAAATGCCACAGATACAGAGACGTCCTATTATATTTCAGTCTCATTTGGTAGTCAATATACATGCTGAGACATTGCAGAAATAATAGAAGTAACTCATTTCAAAACACAGTCCTTTATTTATCTATAAATAAACCAGGAAAAAGGAAAAACACTTGCAAATTATTCTTGTAACTCAGAAAAAAAAGCCTCAAACATAAAATTAAATCTTTATAATTAAGAACAAAGTTAAAGAGATATTATTGCTCCCATTTTATCATAAGAATGGGACTGAATAACAGCATATTTAAAGTGAACTGCAAAAATTCAACATTTATGGAAAAAAGGGGGGAATATGCTCTAAGTCAAAAGTAATTCAAATCCGACATCATTACAACAGTACTTGTGTTGGTGGTGTGGTGATATAATTTATTATGCCTGGCTCATATCAGTCACCCTGGACTTGGAAACTACAACTGACAGCATTTTATGCAGCTCCACTTCTGTTGAGCAAAATAATCCTGTCAATTTTAATTACATATAATCCCAACTCAACAGCAAAACTCTCATTTCAAATGAAACAGAGAGAAGGCCTGAAGGCCAGTTTGTACTTTGCTGTTGAAGGTGACAATAGATGTGGTGAGTCTGTGCACATTAGCCAGTCTCTCTACTTCAAATCCTTCAAGGCTTTCTGCCCTTCTTGCGTAGTGATTGTCCTTCTCCAGAGAAGGCGATGAATCTGTTCAAGGCGTCATCCTAAGGGGATCAAAAAGAGATATGAAAGTAGTGAGTATTATAGTGTGAGTGCTATATGTGTGCTGAAATACAGTTAAATAGCCACAAACATATGATAAAATCCTTCACATTTCTTACATCTTCTGCAAATTTCCTGGGCACAGGCCTCGAGTTTCTGATGAAGGTGATCCTGCCAATTTTGAAGTCATAGTTGGGAATGCCTCTGTGTGAGGAGATATTAGAGATTAAAATGAGGAATTCACACTGAAAACTAAACACTGTCAAAATAGTTCAATGTTCAGTGATGTGTGGTGAAACTGAGACCGAACAGGAGCCACTCTGGGTCTCATTGTGGAATTTGTGAACTGATGCATTACATTGTCAAATGGTGGAGAGACAACATTCTTACACATCCTTGCTGTCAGACGCTGCAAGCAAAAGTGAGTCTACTGTTACATCTGTCCTGTGACCTCATAACAAGATGACATTGGGCAGAGAGTTTAACATCTGGAGACACCCAGAGAGAAAATTAGAATGTTGTGGACACAGTTTTGATTTGGCAGAAACTGGCATCTGACTTAGTATTTCCAGCTGTTTTTCAAGGGCCTCACAAACATCATAGCTTTAAGTCATTTCCTCCCATTGATTACTGATAGGATGGCTGTTGAAGGGAACATTTGATTTCGGAAATAGACCTTTTGTGTGTGAATTGTGCTCTGATTTTGCACTGATATCACTATGCCATATTATAACAACAACACAATATTCATCACAAGGTCACATTGTCTGTCCACATTCAGCTCACCAACCTACGTAAAACCAAACTATGGGAAAGTTAGTCCCCCAAAGGCTGTCTAAATATACATAAAGTATAAAATACATAGTGTGGGGTGTCATGTGGCTTTGAACATAAGGCGCTAACCATGAACCCCTGTCTGAGACTGGCCATGGACCTTGCTTGCATGTCATTCCCCATCTCTCTACTGTCTGCTGACTAATAAAGGCATCAAATGGCAATAGGAAATCTTAGAAGAGGGAACATATAATGTTGCAGAGTTATTATGCTGAATAGTTAAAAGACTGTGTTACAATATTTCACTGTTAGCCCACTTCATGTCTACATCTATCAAATACTGAACATCTTTTCACCTTTTGATGTCACTTGGGCAAAGAGGGGCAGGGCTGGGCTCAATCCCTTTTGTTTTACCATCCAAACGATTGCCAGAGCCAGTGAAAGCCTGAGGATAAGAAACAGATTGGATTGGATTATCACAGTTATCAGTAGTCCTGAAGACACTTATTTAGTTCTAACCAACAGCATTGTCTACTCACTCTGAATCCCATGTCCATGTCAGCGTAACTGCTGGGATCTCCTTCTTCCTCCTGTGAAGAAATTTGTTTTATGAATTTATCATGTTTTAAGTGTTCAGAGCACAAAATGTACATTTAGGACTGGGTTCTTACTGTTGGTTCTTCCTGGTGCTGAGGTCGTTCAGGCTCTTTGTAACCCAAAGGAGCATCAAAGTCCACCTACGAAACACAGTTGGAAAACATTTAGAGTGGAGAGCACAACAGAATAATTCACCAATGATTATGATTAATATAGAGGGTCTTACATTCATATCACACTCGATGATGGATACCGCCTTATCTGGCTTGGTCTCCATTACTCGCAGCTCATATATCTGAAGGAAATCCACAGATTAGCAGTGAAACAAATGAAGACAAAAACACACTCACATATTAGTCCAATTTCAATAAATTGATTTACCTTTTCATTGTAGTTGATAGCTATGACATCACCAGTCGTCAAGCAGGCAAAGTTTCTCAAAGCATTCTCCAGTCTGTAACAATGCAGAAACATAATTAATTTTTTTAATTAACATTTTAAACACAAAATGTGAAAAGAACTGCCAATTTAATGTCCCTGATATTTCTTACACTGCCTTCGGGTTTGTAATGTCCAGGAAATCGGGGCTCTGCGGCTGGAACTTTGAGTAAGTCGCCACCATGAGGTTAACACTTTCCACTTGGACCAGGCCACCTTCCTCCAGCAGGAGATTCTGCATCATCTGCAGCAAACAAGATAAAGTAAATATCAGTACTGCCTTCACTGATACTCACAAAGTGGCTTTAAAAGCACTGAAACAGCAGAGAACATCTCAGACAAAATACAAATCCTAGTTAGATTTCATCTTGGTTTTGTCCTCTCTTTTCATCCAAGTTTTTTTATTCACTACATTTTACTTTATTTACTTTGCCACTAGTGACAGCACACAGTTCAATCTCAAAGACACTGACATTACACTTGTTAATGTTTCTCACCCAGTGTGGCAGGTAGCAGATTCCCTCATCAGCCACAAACTCCAGAACACCACAGTGGGTCATTCTGTCTGAGTTCTTGTTCGTCAGCTTGAACAGCATTGGATAGGTGATATTAAGCCTGCCTGTACGAGGGAAAGAAGAAAGGTAATAATCATGGAAGGCTCTTTCAGGATGTTTATAATGAAGAGGTGCTTAATTTGACTTCCACTTACTGAGCTGGTCGAGAGCTGAAGGTGGCATTATTACTGGGGGAAAAAAGAGACAACAAACAAGATCATGTTAACACCTTCTCTGACAGTTTAAAGTTTGTGAACACATTTTAACAATTTTTGACTTTTCCCTTTTATTATTAATAAACAACATGCACTTGAATACTCAACTTAGATGGCTATAGTATGACCTACTAATTACATCTGAGAGGTGAAAGGCAGAAAGTGTGTTTTAAGCATAGCCAACGTTGAGCAAGCAATTCAGATGAAAACAGAAGTTAAAGGATGTAATAGTGTCTGTGTGTTTTTAGTATTAGACTTCTCCTTCCTGAGCATCTGTCTTTAATTAAGAACTGTTGAATTTAAGGTTGTCACGATACCAGAATTTCAAACTTTAATACAACACAGTATCCAAAACAAAACAAAAACATCTTTTGATACCACGGCAAAAGTCCTAGACACACAAAATAGCATATATTTGTTTGTTTGATTAACAACCTGCACAGACTGCTGGTAGAGGAAAAGTCACTGAACACATAGATTAATGGTATTTGACATTATTATTGGTAGTCAATCAATTTTCTTCCTTGTCGCATGATCTCTGCAGGTTTGGGTGGAAAGTTGTGTTGTTTTTTGTTTGTTGTTGTTGCTACAGCATTTTCAATACAATCAAATGATAGTATTGTATCATTCCAACCATGTGGTATCAAAAGAGCATCAGAGTACTGATACGTTCGTCAACCTTAAATTTAATTGAGAGTTTACCAGTTTGGTTAGAGAAATGTGACCTCACAACAAATAAAAGCAAAACCACCATTATTCTGTGAAATTACAGAGCAACTGCTAGAAAACTTAATGAACAATTCAACACTGGCTTATTTGATCAAAACGACATCAGGAAATGTAACCTGAGTGGGTTAGGTTATCTAGAAATGGAGAGAACATGAACTGACAAACCTCTGTCAAACCTAGATCCACACACATGTGAATAACAAACGACAAAGCTCTACAATGTGCATGTTTCCAGTGACTTTATAATCAAACTGTGCTTTAACTGCCTTTCCTTCCTCTGCCAAAACAGTTCATGATTTATTTTAAGGCACACTAGTAATTTTTATGACCGCGATATTTACTTTTGCCTCCTTTCTCCACGTCGGAGCGATCGTTAGGACCTGCCAGCATTGACACCGAGTAGCAGCGGTACTGAGTGGAGAACCGGTTCTGAAATCCCCGGGGCATCTGGTGGTCGTATACGTGGAAGGAAAACTGTGGGAAAAAAAATAAAACAACATCCTATTAATGAAACACACATGTTTAAGACATTTCTGGTGAGTTGCTGACATCCACGTAGGATTTTGTTTCCATCATGACAGCGCAGCTTTCTGTCGTGTTGTTGTTAGCCGCTCGCTAGCTTTAAGAGAAGTAGCACCTGTTTAGATAAATATGTATCGACAGCGCTGGACACAAATAGTCAGAGTCACACTCACCATGTCGACAGTTTAGATATTTAGTCGTCAAACGACTCAAATCAAAATGTCTGTTTCTATTTTCTTATTTGTAAATTTGCATACGAGCCGCTGAGTTTCCACTGTTGTCTTCCGCTTCTTCCGGAAGTGTATGAACCGTCTGTAGGAAGTGACGACGCGACAGAAGGTAGCCAATCAAAGCAGTCAGGTGAAATAAACATTTTATAAATATATATTTATAAATATATGTTTATATTATATATAATATAAACATATATTTATATTGTATATGTATATATAAAATGAAATAAACATTTTTATGTTTATTATTTAATGTTTAACCTGACTTCTTTGATTGGCTAACTTCTGTCACATCATATATATATATAGGGTGTGTGTGTGTGTGTGTGCTCTCATGTGGTGGTATATTTCTTTTTGCCTACTTATTTGCTCACATTATTTTATTATAACTATTATTATGACATCTCTCCACAAGATCCATTTACTAGTCTTTGGGCACTTTCAGTCACTAAATAGACTGCATGGTGAGTCTGTTTTGTCAACTTCTGTTTCCAAAGGCAGGAATTAACTTCTTAACTTTTAAGACAACATGTTTGTGACGGGGTCAGTGCTCAAAGCAACCTCCATCTGCTGAGGGAGATCATGCGAAACAGCTGCTAAACAGGACAACTACTTAATGGACTATGTGGCCATCTTATCACTAGTCTGCCCAGTTAATGTTAACAACATTCTGTTAAATAATTGATGTTTCCATGCCCTAGCTGAGAGTTTTTTTGTGTTCACAGGCACAGGAATAATACTTCTCATGAATAGTAAACTTACTTTGATATGTAATATCAGTGGAGCTGCCCTTTAATACTTATCAAACAGTCTACATACAGCAGGAATAAATGACACACCAGCCTTATTCAGAGCCACACAGTTTTAGAGTCACACAGAGTCTTATGAAGACCAAATCAAACATACATGGCTGACACCAGATAACAAGTTAAAAGTCATTATAGAGCATTGTTTGAAATAACTTTTGGCTGAAATATACAAGTCATAGATACAGTATATAAAATACAAATCTGAGAAAAGGCAGTGTTGTGGCATTGAAGATGTCCTCTGAGAGAACATTTTAACATTAAAAATAGCAGGTCTGAAGAAGCCCCCTGATGGTGAAGTAGGAAGGTGTAGGTGAACACAGGCCTCAGTTTTCTTCATATCGGAGGCCAACTTTTGGCCACTTCTTGATGCAGTGCTTCAGGTAACCACTGACAGTATGCAGACAGCAGAACTGTAAGAGGAGAGAAATACAAGATAAAACAACGAGAATAAATGACAAGATGGTAAATCAAATCAGACCAAGGCATTGAAATGCTAAGCACATTAAACCCTCACATTTCTCTTCAGTTTTCCAGACAGAGAGGAGGGCATCTCTGCAATCAACTTTCTTCGACACCAGTACTCCAAGCAAAGCCTCCGTCCTCGGCTGCAGCCTAAAGTGGCAAAAGACACAATCCTAAGTTCGTCCTTGAAACAATTTGATTTGTTGATTGACAGGAAGAAAGAAGGTAGAGCAGCTTACTTTGCCCATGTTTTGATCATGATGGAGGGGTTTGAGAGAAGGTGGGTGACATGTTTCTTTAGTTTAGGACAAACCTGTAAACAAGAAGTCAAACATTACTACACAAGAACAAAGTGTTCCCATCAGGTTTGGTCAGCGGCTGCCTTCATTTGTCCAGCTTTTGTAGAGTTTGTGACACGTTTAATTTTCAGATTCAGATGTTTTTAGGATCTTTTTACAATGTTTACTTATATTTAGTTTATCCAAACAAAAAATGTTCAAAAGTGTATATTACATGTTTAAGAATTTAAAACTTTTGAATTTTCTAATTGGATTTATAATGGTCATCATCACACATAATGTTTGTCTGTTATATGCTTTATTTTTAAAATCATTTTATTAGGTATAGTGATGACGGTGTAACTGTTGTTTTCACTATTTGGAGTGTTACATGTAAATGTTTGTTAAATATACTGTTTTTGGTAACAACTACAAAACAACCAAAGGATGGAGGGAACAATTAATTAATTAAGGCTACCAATACTTAATAATATCTGATTTATTCTGTAACGGATTGAAGAGAATGATCAGGTTCAAGCTTAAATGACCATTTGAAACTTGAGTAAAGACTGAACAAAGATGTGAAGTCTTCAGGTTTTGCTGCAGTACCTGTCCTTCAAGTAGAAACCTGGCGAACAGTTTGTACCGGTCCAGGCCGTCTGGATATTCCATCTCCACTGCTGGCAGCTGCCAACCTACACGGACTGCAGGAGAGACACCGCAGTTACACAAATGTTTGCAGAGAAACGTTTCAGTATGAACACAGTTACGGTGTTCGCCTGTACAAAACTTACAGAAGGTGCTTGAACGATGACATCTGACTGTGCCAGTGGATGAACACAACCACGGTGACGGCGACTCCAGAGGGGAGCCGAAATGACAGTACTGAGGCAGAAACTGGGGAACCCACTCTGCTTCTACTGCCGACAAACCTGACAGACAGAAAGGAAGACACAAATTGGGGTATTTGGGCTCTAATTTAAGATACCTTATTTGCCTCCACGAGCTGTGTCCCAGTCACTAGGGTTAGTGCAGCTCCTGTCTAAACAACTAACTTTTTGATATGCTCAGTATGTTTGACTAACATTTCTTTCTCTGTGGCCCCTTCAACTTTGTGTTTGTCTAACCAAACTGAACAATTATGGAAAAGAGGCACATCATGTACCTTAAGATCAAGTCACATTTTCTTTTTAATGTAAACTTGAACACATAAAGCTGTCCCTGTGATTGGTATGTCTCGGTGTCTTCGCAAAGCTCTTTTACCTTTCATGTACATCTTGGTGGTCTCCATGATCTCCTGGTAGACAACAAACTCCGGCAGCGTTTTGAACAGTGCAGAGGTGGGATGAATGAACACTGGCTCATCCATTAGAGGTGTCTTGTATCCATTCTTCCATTTTGGGTCAAGTATATCTTCTGCCTGTACACGCCTTGCAAGGTGGTCTCCTAGTCCGGCCAGAACAATCTGCCGCAAACAAACCACCTGGTGCTCCGTCGGTGGAGTCATCTTGGGATTCACGAATACTCCCACCTCTGGACACACTGCGTTCACTGGGATGAGAGAACACAAATGATTTTCTGTTTTGTTTCTGCAGCACATTATATTTGAGCTTTTCTGTGTGTGTTTGTGTGTACCTGCGTTGGTCAGTTGTCCTCTGAGCCTCCTGATCTCCACCATGGCTTTATACCTCAGGCCGTTCTCCTCACAAAATTTAGGAGTGCAACCGGCGAATTCACAAGCACCAACAGCACCTGTGGTCACATGTAACAAGAAATATAGTACAACTTTCATTTTTATATGTCACTAAAAATTCCACCCTGCACCTGTATAGTGTCAAAATTGTTACAGCTGTAGACTTGTAGGGCACAATAGTAACCCCTCAACAACAAAGTCTCAATTAGACCCTTCAAATCAAGTGCCTCTTGTATCATGCTGAATCCTGGAAGAAAATGATGCTTTTGAAACCATATCATGGGACCTTTAAAAGGTCAACATATGACCAAACAGACTCGGCTCCAGTCTATAATACAATACTGTTCAGTATTGCAACCTGAACAAAATGTAAGCTTACCCAGCATGACCATGAGGTCCCCCAGCAGGAGTGACGCTCCTTGCCCAGCCCACAACCTCCTCATTTGGGTCAGTCGAGCTCGACGCTGGGTGAGCTTGGAGTTCTCATCTTCACTTCCTGCAGGTCTGAGGAGAAACAAAAAAGTGTTACGAGTATAAAAACATTAAAAAAAAAAAAAAAACATCAAGCATGCAGACCACTAAGCTTTCTGTCTTCATTCATTCAGCTTTCACAAATTGCCTTATGTCTGAATTGTGCCGTATAAACGGACAACGCCTTGCTTTGGAGTTTTTAAATTTGTTTATACATATCACATATCATTAGAGCAAACACGTCCTCACCTGTCAAGGTCTTCGAAGATCTCCCGGACTGTCATGGCTGCGACCACAGCAATGACGTACGGAAGGCAATCCTGCTGCTTGCCGAGAGCTAACATCTTAGCATAACGCGGTGCCACAGGGAATGAGGCCATAGCTCTGCCCAGAGGGGTGATGGGACAGCTCAGCCTCGCTCGCTCTATATCTTGCACCCTTATAAGAAAAACATCAGTTTACAGGTGTGGTCACGGGATAGAATGAATAATTAGCAGAATTTGTCAGTCACTGTAATTTTGACAGTCAGTTACCTTCCAGTTCGAGGCGGCTCTTTCAGAGCTCCCAACGAGACTAACAACTGCTCTGCTGCAACAAGAGCCTCAGCAGAGGGCGATGTGGGAAAGGGAAAATTGACCACCTGCAAAAACATAAAATATGAAGCCATTTTTATAAGACAATTTTTTTCTCTCATGCAGAAGAATGAGACTCAGAAGCCGACTATGTTGAGTTGTTCTGCTGACCTTGTCTATGTTGAGGTCCTTCATCTGTAAAACCAGGTCTTCCACAGGCCGGCGAGTGATCTCTGCCTCTGAGAACAAACTGAAGTCTCCAAATACTGCAGATGAGTACAATCTGCAGAAACGTCATAGAAACAGAGAAATAAGGATGGGTAAATATAATAAAAACAACTATATAATTACATTGTCACACAGTTTCACAGTCCTGACCTGTAGCAGTGTCCTGGCTCTGTTCGTCCAGCTCTACCTGCCCTCTGATTGGCTGAGGCCTGTGAGGTCCATGTGACCTTGAAGGACGACACTCCGGTCACTCGGTCGTAGAAACGTTTCTTAACTCGACCGCAGTCCACCACGTACTTGATGCCAGGGATGGTTAGAGACGTTTCGGCCACGTTGGTGGCTACCACACACAGACGAGTTCCAGGTGGAGGAGGCCTGAACACCTGCAGTCAAGACACACGTACAAGATATCAGAGTTGAAATTAATATATATATATATATATACACTATATTGTACTGCCTCAAATATTTATTTTCTTCTGTTTTTAGATCAGAATCTATTACAACAGATTTATTGTGTGCTAGTAAGTAATAAAACAGCCCTACTTCTTCTCCATCACATTTTAAGATATTAGTCTCACCTTAGCCTGCTGTTCTGGAGCCAGCAGAGAGTACAGAGGAAGAACGTAGAGAGGAATCGAGGGATCAGCCTTCTCCTCTATAAAGACAAAACACAGAGCAGAATTAGTAAAGGCGCTCATCTGTAATATATCCGGATGTATTGGGCAGAAATATTAATTTGGAGGAGCTTGCCTTCATTGGCGGGATCGTCTCCAATTTCCAGGTCAGAGCCTTCATCCTCCTCATCTCCAATCCCGGCCTCCCTGTCCTCGTCACCTTCGTCCACCGGGAGGGCAGAGTAGTTATCCAGGTCAATTCGAGGTAGAGACTGGAAACAGAGATAACGCACTTAAAATGTGTACACAAGGAATATACGTGGAGGAGGGAGGTGACTTTAATCACATCACAAAAAATAGACTTACAACAGTTTTCTTCTGTTTGGCCTTCTTAAACTTCCTCATTGCCTCTGAGGTGTCTGCTTCCTCGTCTTCACCTGAACACAAAAATTTGTAAATATACAAAAACATACTCTCTGCTCAGAGTGTGACGAGGCAAAAAGGTGTGTGTACACTCACCAGGCGTTGTGTTACCCTTCCTGAAGGGGAAAGCTTTTCTCAGTCTTCTGCACAGACTGTGAACCTCTGCCTGACCGGTCAGAAATACCAGGATACCACCTGAAGGACAGAGACAAGGTATCAGGGCGATGGTGAGTGTCTCTGTGACGGCTAAACTCCAGCAACCGCAGTTTGAATTATTTGATTGTTAAAAAGTACAAATCTGAGAAATGTGTGGTGCAGCACCTGGAGGCAGCATCCTGTGGATTTTGCAGGTTTTCTGGAAAACTTCTCCGGTGTAATCTTCCAGCGGGGTGCGTTTGTTGAAATGTATAGTGACCGGGAACTGTCGAGCATCCACCTTGATGACAGGTGGAGGCGTCCGAAACAGCTTTGTGTTGTCCGTGAAGTCCTCCACTCGCAGAGTAGCTGACATGACCAGAAGCTTCATCGGCATACCTTTCTGCGGAGATGAGAAGAGGGATTAAAATCAAACACGGTGCAAGACAATGTCATACATGCTGTCTGTAATTGAAACGCAGCAGAGTGTCTTACCTTGTTTCTGAGCGGGACGATGCGAGACAACAGTCCGATGAGGATGTCTGTGTACACGCTCCTTTCATGAGCCTCATCAATGATTATCACACTGTATCTCTGGAGCAGGAAATCCTATGAGACGAGACAGAGAGAGTGAAAAACAGAAACATCAAGGTGATTAAAGGCTCATACTCATAAAACTTCAGTGGTTTTCAGGATGCTTCTAGTTTCAAGGTAACATCAAATCATGTTTGCTTATTAAATGACTCAATGGAGAGTGAAGACGACACCTTCTGAATCTCCTTCAGTAGAACACCGTCTGTCATGAACTTGATCTTGGTATCGCTGGTCACGTTCCCTTCATATCGAATCTGGTATGACACCACCCTAAACACAGACAGACATGTAACAAGTGCTTATAAAATGTAATCAATCAGCAGAATTTGTCTGTATACGTTGAATATCTGCTGTGAGTGAATATTTCTTACTGTGTGGGCAGGTTCATCTCTTTGGCCACTCTGTGGGACATGCTGACAGCTGCGACTCTTCTCGGCTCTGTGATACCTATTATTCCACTGCCACTGCAGGAAAAAATCCAGACAAGATGACGGTAACCGCGTGATATCATACATGAATGTGTATCCATCCACATGTAAGCCATATCTTAAGGTAAAAAGCCAGTGAAAAGGACAGCACCTTAAAGAGGACAACCTACCTGGCATAGCCAGCTTCATACAAAAACTGAGGCACTTGAGTTGTCTTTCCACTTCCTGTCTCTCCACAAATGACGACACAGGGATTTTCTCTCACTGCCTCCATGATGACCTGCTCCTCTGCCAGCACCGGCAGCTTCAGGCGAGCCTCCTACAGAGATAGATTTGAAGAGTAAAAGCAAGCTCAAAAAACACACCTATGTGAATGTAATACGTGGTTTCACATACACACCTGTATTTCTGGTGATCTGTCAACAGGAACAAAGACAGCCGGCTCTGACGTCGTCTTGTTTTGGACTTTCTCCGGATCTGAAATCTTCTTCTCGTTCTGTCCATCTTGTTCTGTTTTGTTTTGTTCTCCCTTCACTTCCTGTTTGTCCTCCAGACAGGGAGAGATGGTTTCCTTGGATTCGATCATCTCTGTAGTCTCATTAGTTTCTTTATCCTCCTCCTCCTCCTCCTCCTCCTCCTCCTCATCAGACGAGGTGTCCAGATCACTGCTTTCTTCTGCCTTTTGTTCCTCTTCTTCTTCGTCCTCTTCATCTTTCCATTTTCTTTTTCTATTCGCTCCGCTGACACTGCTGATCTTTGGCCCAGAGTCTCCATCTTTTATTTCGTCTGATAACCTGGGAATAAACCCAAGAATATTAGACCCCTGAATCCATCTTCACCACATATATATGTCAGCTAATATGCTGCATTGGTGCGCTTACTGTTTAGTCTGGTAAAGTCTGTCTCCTGTTCCCAGTTTGGATGTGGTGTACAGCAGCTTCAGTTCAGACTCTGGAAGCTGCACCTCAGCCAGTTTGGTCAGGATGTCTGCTCTCTGAACAGGACAGACAGTGGGAAAAGTGAGTGGGTCGTGATTTAGTCCTTAATGTCAAAATTGCCCCAAGTGTTGTTACTAAATATTTAACAAGTTATGTCCAATATACCTGACTGTCACACACCGGTCGAGTTACTGTGAATAACTGAGTGGGAACAAATTGGTCTAGGGCTGGGTATCGTACAACGTACGTCGTTTCAGTACTGATGCTAAAACACTACTTGTTTCAATATTTTAACTTCTCTCACTCGCTCTCTCTCTCATGTTTCTCTCAACATGTTGGAGTATTTGCTTTATAAATGCTTATTATTATCAACTAAACCATTAATCAAGTGACGGTCAGCACTCCTAATGACATTATTGAGGTTATAAGTGTACATATGAACTGCATCAAAGTTGTGTGACCGTGGCTAAAATGAGAAATACATTTCTTCTTAAACCTGCACATCTTTGTCCAGACCTACAACACCAAACTGCCTCTCACCTGAGCTTTCTTCTCCTTGCGCTCCAGCACCTTCTGCAGCTCTTTCCTTTGCCTCTTGGTGAGCGGTCTTTTGGTGGAGACAGATGTCACAGAGGCTTTCTTCTTCTTGGCTTTGTTGGCAGGGAGGACCAGAGCGTTGCTCTCGTCTACACCTTTAAGTCTGCCCCCATCTGATGAAGACAAAGTCCACACAGACTCTTACAAACCAAACAGGCAACACATTTAAGTGGAAACATACAAAATAATTGATGATTTTCTACCTTGCAGCTCCACCACAACATCTGTCTTCTCTTGATCTGCTGGTTGTTGGGAGTCACTTTGCTGTCTTCCCTTCCAGTTGTGTTTCTTCCTCAGTTTTCCCATTTTAAATCTGCAAATTAAGAAATAACACACTGTATGTATATAAAACTACTATCTGATAACATGTAACGATAAACACCATGAAAATGCTGACTACGAGCTAACATGCTAACTTTATCTTGGCCATTACGATAAAAGCGCGATCTAAAATTCTTCAGACACATTATAAAATACAAACCTTTTTATTTAAACAAGTTAATTAACCACATTAGTTGTTTAAACGCTCGGTTGAAGCCCTGCACAGATCTCACGTGTAAACATATGAAGGTCCATCCGGTAAAAACTGTCCGCCGCTGAATGGTGTGTCCGCAAGAAAGGTTCCGCTACGAAGACGCACGAGAAAAAGTAATCCTCCAATTAATTTATGTTTATTATTTATACACGTTACATTGTTTGTGGATCATAATTTACTGACTTACGTGTTTCGGAAGTTGTACAGATGTTGAAAATATATCTTACGTAGCGTTTCTATTCAAGTAAAACAGCTAAACTGTCTCCAAATCAACTCATAACTCAAAATCTTTCCACTTAAAAAAAGAGAAAAAAAAATCATAATTTTTATATTAAATGCATTTTAATGACATCCATAATGCATGAATTACTTTCAAAAAATATATAAAAACAATTACAAATCATTTCCATAAAGCATGAGTAAGTTTTAGTTACACTTGGTATGTTGGGCTAAAAAAAAAAATCATGGATCAATGGCACAATCAATTGATAAATTGCAAAACAAACAACAACGAAAAAAAATTAAAAAACATTAAAATATGATGCACTTATTTAAAAAAAAAAAAAAAATCCACATATTACCATACACATTTCTAATTTCTAATTCAGTCTTCAGTTCAGATTATTTTAATTGTTCACATCCAAATCAAACATCTCCATGTGCAAGACAAAAGTACACAATCTAAAACATTTCTTCATCTTCTATTTCAACCATGTGGGATTTGAACGAAGGCAGAAAGGGTCTGTGTTGTCAGATGTCGAATTTAAGATTAAAAAAAAAAAGAAAACTAGATCAATAAAAAGAGTTTATCAGGAGAGAAGTGGAATGAAATGTAACTGTAAAAGTTAAAAGAGGTTAACCGTTAACATTTGACTCATGAATAACAAAGAACTGCAGTACAGAAATACTATTGATATGTTGTTCACATAGTAACTGCTGTCAAAGTTGCTGCTCAGTGCATATCTTGGTCACAACGGTTTAATAACCTAATTTAAGGGATCCTTATCTAAATATATGAAATGAATACTATTGACAAGCTCTACTGCAGACTATTTTTTAATGTTTATTGTCATTCATCCTTTCTATGGTGGTGTTAGGCCATCACAAGCTGTAAGAACAGCTTCAGTGTGCTGAGTTTGAGATCTGGTGGTGTAGAATATGATTCACATTATTCTTATACTGTTTGGAAGCATCTGCATTTGTTATGTTTCTTTACTCATTTATTCATGTTTTTTTTCTTTAGTTTGTCACCTGTTTAAGCATGAAAACTACGTCTGGAGCTATAGTCTGAAACATAAGAGCATGTGAGAGACATTTTCTCTCCAGTGTGCAAATAATAAACAGCTCTTTTTCTTTTTTTGTGTCACACAATCACACATCACAGCTCCAACTCAGATGCTGCTGTCCCTTAGAGGTACATATTCGGTCTCTCTCTGACTGTCCCCGGCTGTGAAGCTCTCCACTGTGGTTCTCTTTGCCTCTTTGGATAGCCTCTTGAATTTTCTCAGGAACACGATGAGGGCCACCAGCAGACCCGCCTGAACCACCACAAACGCAAACAGGCACAGCTGTGAAGCTAAAGCCAGGTCACAATACCAATAGTGGCAGGAGTCCAGGACCTCCTGCTCGGTTAAGTACACCACTAGCCGCCCTCTCAGGCTGGGAGGGGAGCTGCAGTTGACGCCCACATATGACTTGAGGGCAGGAGGCTGACGGAGCAGCCAGGCTCGCAGGTAGAGGACACCACAGTCGCACACCCAGGGGTTACCATGAAGGGAAACAGAGCGGACGGAGGCCAAATCATCCAGAATCCCATTAGGGAGGCTGGTGAGCAGGTTGTTGTGGAGATGGAGCACGGTGGTCCCGGCAGGAAAACTGGTGGGCAGTGCGGAGGATTTGAGAGACATGCTGCTGCAATTCACCTCATTGCCATTACAGGAACAAGGGTGGGGGCATGCTGATGACCTTTGACCTCCAAACAAGGGGAGCAGACACAGGAGCAGAAGCCCCTTCATGCTTAGAGGAGAGGAGAGTGCAGATGAGTATTTATTTTTTGCAGATACCTTATTAATGAGTAGGAACACTAATATTACAGAAAGTACTCCCACATTTACTGTCTGGTTCTTGACTGTATTGTCTTGATTTAAGGCCTAAAAAAGACTTAATTCAGCCTCACTTAAGGCCTCTGTTCTAGGCTGATAACTCACAAATTATTGATTCAGCTCTGTATGTTGGGAGGCTGTAGTATATTATACAGTTAATTGTGTGATACTACATGAGATGTTCTACTGAATAATTTAGTTTACCACTAATTTAGTACCAAACACTCAAATTATACAATTAACTAAGTATTAAGTGCTGCATAAAAATGTTGTTATATGTAGCATTCTTTTGAATGTTTTCTCAGTCCAGAACACAGACAGATAAAAAGTCTGATCAATGGTGGAGGAGGTATTCTTTTACTGAAGTGAAAGTATTGATACCCGCTGTGGGAAAAATACTCTGTTATAAGGAAAATGTCCCCTGTGATGGTTATTCTATATTTATTGTATCATTAGATTATTATTAATTGTGCATTCATGTAAGAATGTAAAAACAGGATTTCACTCTTGTAGTTGGTTGAGTTGGATCTAATTAATTAATTAAAAATAGTTATTCAAACTAACTAATTGAATAACTATTTTATACAAAGCTGCAACTAGTGATTATTTTTTATGGATTATTCTGCTGATTGTTTTCTCCATGAATCAATAGATTGGTTGGTTAGTTTTTAAAAATTCTGAAAAATGCTGCTGTCACAATTACCCAGAGTTAAAAGAGACAAGTTTGCTTCTCGTTTCTTATTAATTATTATAAATATATATAAAAATATTATTTGGTAATTTAATATATGACAAACCATCCTATTTTATATTTTATATAATTCATATGCTTTTTATGCAAAAATCTTAATTTTTAAAGTAACTAGTGACTAATGCTGTCAAATAAATGTGGTGAAGTAAAAAGTACAATATTTCCCTGAGTGGGTGATGTGTCATGAAAAGAAGACTGCAGCACAAGTATCTCAAATTTGCACTTATACAGTTCTTAAGTAAATTTACCTTCCACCACTGGTGCGTGGACACCTTCAACCTCGAGGTCAGTAATGTAATTGTAATATTGTCTGATAATCAGATAATGACTGAGTATAGGTTCTTGTCTGATACATTTTTAAGAAGGAAAAAATAATTCTGCTAAACTGATTTTCACACCAACATGACAATTTTTATAATTTTTTGGAATATTTTGAGAGAAATAAATTGGGACATCGGTCAAGAAATCATATTTCAATGTTAGTTAAGTTAAAGAAAACTAGTAAAAAGTCTGAGGAGTCATTTACCTTCAGTGCTGCGTGTCTTCAGGAGAGGACTACGTTACTTATGATCGCTCTGGGAGGCCGAGTGTCTGTGTGACTGCCAGCTGAGACTTACTGATAAGACCACTGTCAAACATTACACACACATTTACAGTGCACACACACACACGCACACACACACACACACACAAACAAGTGTATGCACGACACACACAAGTCGCATGTTCATCACTGGGCTTCAGTGCAACATTAAAAAATAAATGTGAAATTCATCTTAAGGACGAATACAAGAGGGCACACAACATATCTGGAGAATAGTTTCCAATAATAAATTATTGCTGGAAAGGCTTTAAATAAAAAGTTCTTCCTATTTTGCCTATAATCAGGTCCAACTGACAAGTTTAATCCCTAGACAATTATTAGGACATTGCAGACCTGTAAAATAAAGCATATTTCAAACACTGTTAACATCCATTAAGTATCAGAACACGCAGCATAATAAATATCAGATATATCAAGTGTAACATGGTGGTTTACTCGAGTACAATTTTGAAGTACTGTTGAATACTTTAATTATCTGATATTTTATATTTCTACTCCACAATTCAGAGGCCAATTTTACACCACATGTATTGAATCATTTTAGTTTCAGCACATTCAGATTAATAATACAAAATAATACAATCAGCAAATAAAGGGTGATGTATTATTATAAGTGAAGTTAGAACTTTACTGATCCTTGGGTGTAAATTCATGAGCTACGTAGTAGAATGTAAAGTAATTAAAATGAGCCCAAACCTTATCAGCTACAACATCATGCACGCAATAATGGATTAACAATTTATTAATAGAATATACATGAATCTGAAATGGGCCATTCTGCTTAATGGGTAATTCTACTTTTTGTAATGTAAGTATATTTTGATGGTACTTATGCTTTTACGACTTCCCCCACGACTGAATATTACAAACATTTCTGAGTCCTCTAGCAGAAAACACAGACCTCTCATTCTCAACATTCATACCAACATTATGCTTTTACATAATATATGCCTCTCCTCTGACTGACAGGGAAAAGATATGCAGAGGAAGAATGGCTGCAGGAGATAAACATGAATGAGCAGATAATGTTCCTGCAAGAGCTCCAGCTCTGAGCTGAGTGGTTTAGACTCTGACAGTCGGATATGACAGAGAGAATGTCGTGTCATGCTCACTGGACCTTCTTGAACAACTCTATAACTTCCAAACAAACAATGCACACACAGTAAAGTCAGACTGACAAGAAACAGGAGTTTATTAGTCACACCTTTATAAATGGGGCACTGGCTGAGCTCACAGCCTTCAGGCAAAATATGTACTGTTCCTCAGCATCAGCCTACACACACACACACATACACACACACACTCAATCTCAACTCACACACAGGACACACATCTTCACTGGCAGAATGCAGCAACTCACTTCCAAGGAGAGAAAACAGAAGCATAGACACAGTATTTGCTCCTCGTTATTGATCTATTTTCACCATTACCCCATAGTGGCGACAAAGCAAACTGTAGGTCATGATGCATTTTAATACAAGCACAGGGCATCGGCTATAAAGCAGTAAAAATAGGCCCACAGCGTTTAGCGGATATGAGTAATGTCAGCATGCTTGCACATGCACCCTTGTACTGTACCAACCCCCCTCATTATGTCAAAGGCTCTCCATTCACAGTTAGCCACTGGCAATAAGTGCATTTTCAGCTCAGCCAGCACATATAAAAACGCTGGGAGAGGATATTTCGACTTGCCATGTGTGACAAAAATGTCACATTGTACGGTAGGTTTTTAACGAGGATCTGAGAGCAAACAAGAGCAAAAAGTAAAAAAAAAATTTTAAAAAATGGGGATTTCTATGGACGGATACCTGGTGATATGAGAGGAAAACCTCATGAAATACAAACGCTCACGCACACACTCACAAACATAGAATAAAAAACAATATCCATGTTCAAATTTTAACATCACCAACAACCTAAGTTTCTTTACAAAACATATTGTAGCACATGTTTTCATACCCTGACAAAATATCCAAAAAGTTTAGCATTGCATTTATAAATTAGATACACTGAGTAGTAATTTAAATTACGCATTTATATTATATATGTTAAGACTGTTAAACCACAGCAAGGGGGCTCAAAGTGGGCAAACGGATAGTTTAAAAAAAAAAAAAAAACAACCCTCTGACAAACAACCCTCGAGGCAGACGAACTATACAAAGCACCAAACTGAGGATAAATGTACAGCCAGAGTTGCCACTAACACGTGATATCTGTGTCTGACGTCTCAAGGTCTCACTGTCGTTCAGGAGAGAAACACTAGGCGGCGCTGCGGCGCTGCAGCCCAGCTCTCAGGATACATCACTGGTCTTTGTCATGCATCTGCTGCTGCATTTTGTTCAGCATCTCCTGCATCCTCTTCAGCTGCAGACAGAAAGGAAGGTTTGGTTGAACTCCCAATATAAACAAATCATCAGCTCAAACGGTAACTGATGTCAACATGAAACCAGAGAAGAAGCATTTAGATCAGGGGAACTCACAGCCCAGTTTGATCTCAAGTGGGCGTGTTTTAGTGGTGACAACAACTGAAGCTGCCGAATATTTTGCACAGTACTCAATATCTTCAAGAATGTTTTTTTATGTTATTGATGCTTATTACAGAAAAAAAAAGATTTTTCACAAAGTTAAGTAATGCAACTTTCACACTCTACAAAGTCATCCTCTGCAAAGCGGGCCAGTCCTGGCCAGTAGGCCGTATGTTTGACACCCCTGATTTAGATCATGTGATGCTAAAAGTAGCCTTTGAATCCAATGCTGGTGTGTGTTTAATCTAAGAATAGATTAAAAATCATAATAATAACATAATAATTTCTGCTGTAGATTTAAAAGAAAAATGAGAACCTTCTCATCCCATAAAGTAATACTTAATATAATAGTAATATTGGAAGTATACAGTTGCATAAAATACATACGTACTGCAAATACCTCAGATTTGTAGTTAAGCACAGTACTTCAGTAAAAGTACTTTCATTTTCATGTGATCATTTAACAGTTAAGTGAGCGGCCATCTATGCTTGTACTGGCCCAGAGACATCATCTTCATGTTTCAGTATAAAGACCATAGGGCGGGACCATAGTGGAGACCTGTGACTGATCTAAGATACATCCATAAGAACATAACCCCTGTTGTAACAGAAATCAAAACACTGATTGTTTGGTGAAACAGCAGAAGTTGTTTCATACCTCCTCGTCTTTCATTTTGATTAGTTTCTCTGTCTCCACATCTGGGGTGGAGAGCGGCAGGATGGGGATGGGACTCTCCATACGGTTGTCCTGAGCCAGTTTACTGTGAAGAAGAAGAAGAAGAAGAAGAAGAAGAAGAAGAAGAAAACTGTACTCAAATCTGTAAACATCAGCAGTTATCTGAGATCTTTTCTCTCTCTCTCCAATGTTTCATTTCTCACCACTGAAACTCTGTTCACACATACCTGGTCATTTCCTGTATGCACTGCGCTCTGTAGTTTTCATAGTGGACGTCACAGGTCACGTCTTTGAGGTCATGCATGTGTGACCGAATCAGCATGTTCCTCAGTTTCACAAAGTCACAATGCGACTGGTTTTCCACTGAGCAAAGACATTTTTTTTTTAATCAATACTACAAGTCATGACTTTCAAACTGTGTCCATTTTGCATACAAGTCATATATAAGATAAACATACCTTCAACGATTCCCCAGGGGTACAGTCTCCCTCTCACTCTCTGCCCTCGAGCTTCCACCACTGTGTTACTGCCGATCACAGCGAAGGGGGTGCACTCCTGCCGAGACACGTTGTTTTTTTTAAACCTTTATCTATCCAGAGATCATCTTCAAAGAGTTCTACAAATGGCCACTAAGCAGCTGAAGACAAGTGTGACTGGGGGTGTCGAGACATGTAAAAAACTGTTTGCTGTTTATTTATCTAAAGCATATTTTCCCAGCTGATCAGTGCATTCAAGCTGCAAACCAAAAACTGGTCCTACGCTTCATTTTCAGATCAGTTAAAGGGTTGAAAGTTCATTCTCTCAAATCTCAACTCAAGATACACTTACTACTAGATCCTTCTAGAGCTTTAAACCTCATCTTATGGCCTTTCTCAGAGCATAAACACAGTTTTCTGGACTGCTCTGGTGCAGTAGTACCCAAATGTTTTGCCACATCTTCTCACCACATAACCTGACAGCATTTCTAACAACCAGTAGAAAGATAGGGGGGACCTAGTAACAAAAGGAGCAGAGATAACGTTCTCAAAAAACACTGTAAGTCTTTTTCATGAGTTTGTTCAAAGTTTTTAATCACACATGGTTCTCCTGTTGTTGACAGGAAACATGGAGGAGAATAAGATTTTTTTTGTCATATTTTCAAGCAACACCTGTTACTTACACCTGTGTTTGACAAGTCAAAATGTCTGCTGTGAAAATGTGATCTAGCCATGCAGATACTTCTATGTGTCCAGGTTTTGAGATATCTGCCTTTGAGATTTCTACCACCACCGTATGTACTTCAGAGGTGGATAAACTTTCCTTTTGTGACAAAGTATTTCCTGAAAAAGAGGTTTCTGGAACAACATGTTCCTGTTGAATCTTTTAAATGTGAATAGTCAGTGCTTTGATGAGTGAAAAGAGATCTCTGTTCTCCTCCACTGTACTGGGAGGGCCGAGTGAGAAAATAAAGCCCAGAGAAGATAAATGACCACATAGTGTGGGCAAAGGTACAGTTGGCTTCCACTTACAGAGACTCGGTTAATGAACTGGACTCTGTAACGGGTATCTGACCGTGCAGACTCACCTTCAGCTCTTTGTCAAGTTGTTTGAACTCTTCATCCTCATCAGAGTCACATTCTGGGAACTGGTAGACTTTGATCCCAAACTTGTCTATTTCCTCTCGTATCTGGACACACACACACATAAATCAGGATGATGTCTACAGTGAACAATCTGCATAAATGAAAACATGCTGAATTGACTGTGGAGCTGCAGCTCTGGGACTCACTCTGTCTTTAAGCTTTTTTATCTCGTTGGGCGTGAGGCAGTCGGCTTTTGCGATGAGTGGGATTATGTTCACTTTTTCATGCAGAGCCTTCATGAACTCAACATCTACCGGACGCAGCCTGTGGAAAGAAACCCAGAGTGAGCATCCCAGCGGAGTAATTAAAGTCCAGATTAAAAGTTTTAACTGATGATTCTTTCCAGAAAATCAGCAAAAGTTGTTTGAGTTGCTTCTCTGCATCTACGTCCACTGTCATGATGTGTTATTTCACCTCGTCACTGACCGTGAATGACATTCGTTTGTGTGTGTGTGTGTGTTATTACCCGTGCCCAAATGGAGGGATGAAGTACAAGCAGCAGTGGACTCGGTTGTCCTGGATGTTCTTTCTGTTCAGCCCGCTCTCATCCCTGAAGTATTGTTCAAACTGCTGATCTATGTAGTCTGTGATTGGCTTCCAGCTGGGACACACACACAAACACACACACACACACACAGATCACATTAGCACCTCCTTCAGGCTCACTGAATTGAAGCGAGCGGGCTGAATCAGGCGTTAGACCAGCACATCTTCCAGCTCACCACTCATTGTTGTTGACGGCGTCTCCGAACCCTGGCGTGTCTACGATGGTCAGCTTGAGCTTTACTCCTTTCTCCTCGATGTCTACAGTGTGTTTGATGATCTCCACAGTTTGGTTAATACGCTCTGCAAAGCAACCAAAGAGAGAAGGAGAAGGTGATGGGGAGGAAATGAGGTGTTTTTCTATGCTTTTAATGATAGAGGCGCATTTGATGGACATTATTAGAGCTGCTTTATGTTGTAGAATTTTCTATCCTTAGGTTACACGGGGTCACGTGTGGGCCTTGAGGTCCTCGGCAGTAGTAGTTGTTTGGCTTTGGTTGAGAACAGCAGGTGCCAGTCTATCTCAACACTGTGGTGGCCAGGGTCGAAGAGACCTTATGTTGCTTTCCTAGACATAATAGATGGCTTGCCGTTGATGTTTCTTTAACATAAACAGACAACAATGTCTCCAGACTAGAATGTGCTGACAGTAACACAAACATGGGTTACTTTTACATTCTCTTTGACTAATTCTGGGCGTATAGTATGTGTGGTGTTATCTTGGGGTTTAAGGTCTGACCACCAGCATGAGTTGGGCAAAATGTGAGACCCACTCGGGCACTTCTGATGTACTTTGAGAGTGTCTCTATTTCTCCTTGGCAAAGCGTCAATAAACAATACAGCATAAGACATCGGCAATTCTTCCACAACACTTTACAAATTCAGATTAGACTATAGTGTTTATATGTAGGACTATATAGTGCATTTGTTGGGGACTGTTTGGGGACTGATGGATGAATACACATTTTGTGCTCTGGAGCCGGTTGCGCCAGTTAATTTAACCTAATTATAACATATTAACGCTCAATTCAATCAAAACAGGTTGCACCGCACAAACTAGTTACTAAACAGAGAGGAGTTGTTCAATAGTGGCACCCGGAAATTCACAGGTATCACTATAGGGTAGCCAAGCGGACTAACTAAAATACGGTTCACACACTGGTTCAAACTGGACTTCTTCACTGCAGCTGCGTAATAAATGTAATGGTAAATTTAAGATGGATGGTGGTCTGATTTACATAAACACCAGACCTCAGAGTGTCTTTATTCACAGAGCGGTGCATTCATCATAACTGATACAAAGAGATAATAAATAACATGAAGACTCACCCTCAGCATTCAGTAACTTCCTGTCTTTGTAGAGGTCTGTGAGGAACAGGCTGTTGACCAGGGTGGATTTACCCATACCAGACTCTCCTGCAGCACACACACAGGTATGGTAAGGTTAGCTGCAGGGCTGCATTAGTATTAGCTACCTAATAAACTGAGTGTAAGCATTTCCAACCACAAACGGACCTGCCACCATCAGCGTGAAGTCGAAGCCTTTCTTCACAGACTTCCTGTGGACCTGGTTGGGCAAAGTTGCGAAGCCCACATACTGTTTCTCCTGAGACAGAAAACAGAAAGCACACAAGGAAGAAAAAGGAGGTGTTCAGTATTCAGGCTGCAACTAATGATTGCTGACTGATGATGACAGTTATTTCAGAGCTGAAACAAATGATTAATCCAACAGTCGGATTGGCAGATAAATAATTGACAGTTATTTTGATGATTGATTAATTGTTTAAATAACTTTTCAAGCAAAAATACCAAATATTGCAGTTGCTGTTTCTCATTTGGGATTTTTAGTTTGGCTTACAAACAATTTTTCATTTAATTTATAATGAAAAGAACTAAAATATTGACTCCACTACAGTTCAGAGCAAACTTTGTTCTTTTTACTCCACTACATTTATTTAAACCAGAGATTACTTAAAAATATTTAATATTAATTTATTATTATTTTCTGTCACTGAAATATTTGAATAATTGACTTTTTTTTCCTGCTCTACAATAACACATCAAAAACCAGGACTTAAAAATAGAAGCAGACATTAAATAACTGCAATAGAGCTCGGAGGCTTTCTAATGTGAAAACAAAATGTATCTGGGAGCGCCTGATGCAATAAAATGACCACAACAGACAGACGGCGTCTGTAATACAGAAAATCTACAACTCTGTGGAAAAACACGTGCACGGCATTCCTCTGTGTGCAGCTGAGAATAAGCAGCGTCTCAGATTTTCCACTAAAATGCTCACAGAAACACACAAAGAGAGCCACAAGATACCAGCCTCTCTCTCTCTCTCTGTGTGTCACACAGTAGCTCTCAGTCCTGCAGGTTTTCTCTGCTGCAACTGGCAGAACGTCATCTTCACCCTACAGTACGTGCTGCCATGTGTAGATATAAATACACACTCGAGGCCCGTCGAGAGCATTCACAGACAGACAGAAGCTACATTCAACTGACCTGAAAAGCTCCTTTTTTCACTCTGCAAACACACGAGCCAAACGCACAGCCAGCGTCTTCATACGCTGTCACAACTTGTCATAGGCATTTCCGACAGCCCCCTCGGGTGAGGATTGCATTTACAAAAACACACACATTCACATACAAAAAAACCCACAGGCATCTCAACAGTGCCATACTTGCCACAGAGAGATTAAGTATGAAGAAATCTGCAGATATAATCAATGACTAATCATAAAAACACTTGGAGAAAGGATAAATCATCTCAGCAGTAAATCTGTCACCTCCACAGGGAAGCACCAAAAGATGCTGGCAGTGATTTCACAGGCGTTAAGGTTTTCGTGTTTAGGTACTTATAAAATAATCCTGAACTTTGAGTCTTTGAAACTTTCCAGACACGTTTTACCCATTTGTCCCCAGAAATCCAACTTTTTACCTTCTGCCTGGCAGTTCTCACTCGTGGGCACAGTAGGCGTTCCACCAGTTTCTCTTGCAGCATGATGGCATCCATCCCAAACCGCTCCAACACTGACGGACCAAAATAGCCACGGGTCTCAGAAAGTTGAAAAAATGTCCAACAGGGAATGTAAAAAAAAAAAGGCAAATCTGAATTTTGGGGACCTTGATAAACTCCTATCTCACTCTCTGCCTGTTTCCAAATTGTCTTTAACACACCTCTTTCCTGTTTAAATACGGGACTTTTGTTCCTCCTACTTTCCCTCTCTTGATCCCCTTTCTTTTCTTTTTTTTCTTCCTTCCTTTCTTTCTTTCTTTCCTCTGCCCTAAAGCAGTCTGACTCTCCCTGTTCAGACAGGTACGGAGGAATTCTCACTGAAAGGGAGGCAAACTGAGAGAGAGAGAGAGTAAGAGAAAGGTGGCAATTTGAGGGAGGAAACAAGGGAGGGATGGAAGGAACGAAGGTCTAAAAGAAACTCATTCATTCAGGCTGTATTCCCTCCCCCAGCTCAGACGGTTGAAAAATAAAACTCTTCTCGCTGAGAAAAAATGACCACCAGCTCGCAAAGGCAGCCAGAAAGAGAAGGAGCAGACACAAAGTGTAGATGCTTTGTTGACCTCATTGTTAAAAGACGTGAAGGAGAAAACTTGTTTGAACTTGACCTTAACAAACGCTTCAGTGAGACAGACAATACATAAAGACACAAACGCTGCAAGTACAGGCCCGTGGAGTGAGATTATCAGATTATCAGGTGAAATAACTTGTTAATCCAAATGTTCAGTGAATGACGTGTGTGTGTGTGTGTGACTGCTCAGCATCACTTAGACTTGTGGTTATGATTAATGCCCTAAAAGACGAGCCCAGGATTTTTTAATTGCATATTTTCATTGATATTTCACCACCTTAAAGGGGGCATTCGGTGGTAGAAGAAATATTATTATTAATATATAATATAAGAAATATTAAGATGTTTTAGTTAATTAAAAATACCCATGAAACTAAAAAAAAAAAAAAAGTAAAATAAACTGTGTACAAACTATAACTTAACTACAGAAGTGCCAACAACAAAATGTACTTAAAGACTCAAAGTTATATTGAAGACTGATAAATTATTAAATGGTTAGACTGTGAAAAACTGATGCTTCAGTTCATAAGAAGCATTTCACTGTTGTAGTGTTGAGTGTTGTATTCCTCGGGGTTGGGCCCCTTCAAAGGGTCACAAGATAAATCTGAGGGGTTGGGGGATGATTAATGTCCTGACACAAGTTTGATTTTTTTGTTCTTTTGGTAAATGGACTGTACTTATATAGCGCCTTTCTAGTCTTCCGACCACTCAAAGCACTTTATAGTGCATATCTCATTCACCCATTCACACACATTCATATGGCTGATTCATATTCACTGATGGCATTGGCTGCCATGCAAGGTGCCAACTGAGGAGCTAACCATTCACACACATTCACACACCGATGGCGCAGTATCTTGCCCAAGGACACTTAGACATGCAGACTGGAGGGGATCGAACCAGGGATCGAACCGCCGATCTTCTGATTAGTGGACGACCTGCTCTACCTCCGAGCCACAGCCGCCCATATAAATACTTCCTTAGTCATCTAAATGAAACCATCTGAGACGGTGCAACTGCTTACAATTCGTAAAATGTGACGAGGAGCCACACGTAGTCAAAATGTTTAGCCAAGGTTTTTTTTAATGTAAAATCTGAAAAGTCTATATCATAAAATAGAAATACTCAGCCAAAGTATAATGAGCTGAAAGCTATACTTAAGTTTAGGCTAGCACTTGTTACGTTATATGCTATGTCAGCCTGTTAAATATATAGCTCTGCTGCAGCTCACAGTTGTCAGTGGTCACAGAAACTCTCTGGGCGTCGAGCGTTTGCTGACTATACGATATTACGCTATGTTTAGCATTTAGCATTATCCTTAAATAACAATGTGTGGACACAACGTCTGTGCTGTGCAGCAGAAATAATAAGAGGTCCACCTGAAGGCAAGCCCTCTCAGATACAGTCATCACTCTGGACTACACCTGTCTAACAACTGTCTAACAACATGACCTTTTTCATGGGCACACATAACTTCACTTGAAAGTTATATTTTCACATTTTGGGAACTACGCTTGCTCCTTTTTTGTGTGAGTTATGTAGATGAGAAGATTGCGTCAAATTATTATTTTATTATTGATTTGAATTGACGCGTCACATGTTTTACATTGATCAGCCAATTTGTTTCGTTAGGTTGTTAAAATACCTTCTTACAATAGATATGGTGTTGGTTTGAGCTGAAACATTTGCACATGCATGCTGTATGTTGTGGACCTGGAGGAGTGCCATCGTTCAAAAGTTTGGCAAGCAAGGTCTAGACTGTAATGAGAAGGATGTAAAGGAGATCAGTCACCATGTCGTCTCCTCTGGTTACTCTGTGTGTGTGTGTGTGTGTGCACGCAGAGGTGAACGAGGTACATTTCATGGCAGAGGTTGCAGTCGATTGCTTCCAGATGTGACGGCGGTGTGTGTGTATGTTTGGGTGTGTCCAACTCATACATGATGTGGGCGGCAGAGCTTAAATGTTCTTTGAAATAAAAGACCTTTTTTTTTCTCCTCTTTTCTGTCCCACAGTGGGCACACCCCACGGTGATGCCACGTACAGGATGTAACAGTCCCACTCCACACCACAGGAGGGAGACAGAGGGCTCAGGTCATAAAAAAAAGTTTATGGTCTGAGTCTCCTGGAGGGAAGACACTGTTTTTCTCCGCCTTGGTGGTGCTGATGCAAATGTTAGTAGAGATACTAGATGAAGAGTTTAGGTCATTGTAGGGAGACATAAAAGAGTGTGCATGAGTGTGTGTGGAGGGGGGTGGGAGGGTCAATCTGAACAGAAGAAAGGAACAGATGTCTGGAAATGTTACCACAATAGCCCCCCAGCTAAACCCCCCACCTTTAGTGTTTCTCAGTAGCCAGCTGTCCCTTTCTCCTGTATGCCCACATATAGACTGTTACACTTTGTTTGTTACTTCCAAACTCAACATTATTTTTAAAAAAATCATCTTTTAATCTTTCACCAACAAGGCATGGACACAGCCAAACAATGACACAGTACATGCGGAAGTTGTCCACCTCAGGTTATAAAGCTTGAACATCTGAACAGAAATAAAGGCTGTAAACTCGCAAAATCGAGTCATAGTTGCTGTGTACCGCGTACAAAGGCTCGTCACGGCTGTTGAGGAGAGACTAAGTCGTCATAGTCGCGACCCAGCTTCGCCTCTTTGACCTCTTCCTGTTGATCAAACACCAGCAGAGAGGAAAGGTTGAGTGTACAGCAGGTGTGGAGGGACGTTCAGGACAAACCATACAGACAGATCCCACTGATGGTGGGAAACAGAGCAGCAGGCCGAGAAGGGAAAACATCTTCAAACTCACTTATTTTCTTTAGCTTTCTCATGATCACAGAACTCTATATTTTGTGGTTTGTTTACTTTCTGTGCATGTTTTTAGACATTTGTCATTTTCTCCCTGCCATAAAGGGAAACTACCGTTGCAAGTTATGATTATTGTATGTTCAATAAAATGTCTGAAAACAGTTAAAATTTTAATTTAATTTCCCAGACACTCAAAACAAAGAGTGACCATCTAAACCGACAACATGTTTAATTTTCAGTTATATAAAACAAAAAGCTGAAACTCTTCTGTTTACAACCATAAACCAGAGAATATTTGCCATTTTTGCACAATAAGTGACTTAAATCATTAATAGATTTTCAAATTTGTTACCAATCAACCTTCTGCTGTACTACTACTGTATGCACTTTGTATCTACAGCTTTGATTACTTGTTTACTTGAAATCAAACCCCTGATCAAGTCTGCACCTGCCACTGCTGACCAGCTGCTGTCATTTGGACAACGTGTTTGAAGAAATGTGGAAAACGTGGTCAAAAACTTTGTGCTTCTGAATTTTTAGCACACGAAGAGATTTAAGTGTACAAATGTAGCATGACTCTGTCTGTCAGCCTGTCAGTATGTTGGATGCTTCTGCAGAGGCAGAGATCCAGAGGTCAGTCACTCAGAGCCACAGGCAGCGCTCAGCTTCTTCCTCTCAGTCATACAAAGTTGTGGCCTTACAGGAAATGACTCTCAAAAGATCCCAGCAGTCAACTGCACTGCCAGAGTACAAACACACACACACACACACACACACAAACACACATGTATATATATACAAAAGCTAATCCAAATGGATTTGTGTTTGTTGGGAGTCTAGTCCAACAGTACCACCGTGTCCTACTTTTTGCAAGCTAGTGTGCCAAAGAAGACTGGACTATCTTCTTCAATCAGAGGCATCATTACATAAACTCATATAATATTAGCCTATTAGCTATTGGTGATGTCAGATTAAATGAGCTACAGCCATGACTGATGGAATTACGTACATGAAAAATATAGCCAACTACAGGAATAAGAGCACAGACCACAGCTCTGACCAGTCGCTCACAATGATGGTGAAATTCAGCCGTTACGGTGAAATCATGGGCTCAAACTGTCTGGTGTGTTCCCAGCTTAAAGCAGCCAGACGGCCTGTGATGCAGCAGTAAAGAGCAGTGACCTTTACTCACGACTTCTCTGCATCTCCCGGACGTCCAGCTGACACTTTCACACCATTAACTCTGATTGCTTTGCCTAAGTTGCTGCCCATCGACCACTCGACTCGCTTGCTTCACAAGAGAGGGTAAGAGGGAGAGATAAGGGGAGATAGGAGGGGGTGAGGCTGGGTGAGACAGAAGGAGAGGGGTACAAGAACAACATAAATGCACCCTGAGCCCCTGGCCTCCTCCTCCCCCTCCTCCTCTTGTGTTTTCTCTCCTTGGAGATGCAAAGGCCTGCGTGAACTTGGCTCTTTAACATGCTAATCTGACAGCATGTAATTGCTCAGGCAACAATAAATTGCACCAGTGAAGGACACTTGGCTGTTGGAGCCTAGTTCTAGCATCCGCCTGTTCAATGACAATGGACACTTGAATGGTATGATAAACATGTAGTATCCCTGAACATTTAGAAAAACGATTCAATCAACTAAAAGTTGTCAGGAAACAAGTAGAAGAAACCGCTTAGGAAGGTTTGAGGTGGTACAAAGCAAAAATGTAGGACACAACGTTGAACAGCATTGAATTGATCCTACAAATACTGTCTGTGGAAAGAATATCTTATTCATCTGTGCTCATTTGTTGTCCCACACTTGCTGAGCCACACCGTGCTTCACTACTGTGAACACAGTTTATTTTGAATCAAGCTCACATATGACTGGAAGTAATCACCAGTGCAACAAATTTGTCAATTCGCACATGAAAATAGTCTCTAACTATAGATTTTTATTATTTTGAGTAGGATTCAGGTGCTTCATGCTGAGTAGGTAGTTCATAGAGTATCAGATGAGCCAACAAGAAAAATATAGTCAACAAAACAATTTTAAAAACTTAAGGTCCATCCACTTACTTTCATAGACTAATTAATCATTTGCATTACATCTATTTGTTTTTTCTGTGTTAGTGTCAGTACTGACGTGGCTCTGATCTGTCTGCCTTGGATCTCTCTTGTTATTTGTCAATGTGCATAGGCGACCAAACTAGTTTGTCTCTGAGGATTAAAAGTTTTCAGATGTATTCTTATCTCGTCTGTTCTGGAAGTTTCAACCTTATCGCACGCTTCGTCCGCAGGTTGAGTTTAATGGAGCTGTAGATGTTCAAACTATCGATGATTCTGAGGATCTCTACAACTTTTCACCCACGTTAGCTCAAGTTCAGCTTGACGTTTGGGCTAACATGGATGTGAAATGTCGGCGGTGCTCAAAATCATGAGTTTGAACATCCACAGCTCCATGACAACAACATGCTGATGAAGACCATGTGATAAGGTCAAAGGCTCTAGAACAAGTGAATGGATACGCAATGAGTTGAGATTGCTTTGTCAGCTGTTGATTTAGGATAATAATAAAGCGTCAAGTCAAAATGCCATTACACTACTGTTAAGCTTTACTAGTGATTAAAAGCAACATTTCAGTGTTTTCTAGTCAAACTTGGCATGTGATTGATTAAAGTATAATTCAGATCTCGTTGGATTTCATTGGATTACTGCTCAGACCTCCAAAGAACTTGTAATCCCAAACATATCGAGAAAATATCTGGGTCAGCCTGCAGTCACTTTCTGAAAGCTTCTTGAAATGCAGAGCATGAGGCATGACAAGCACTGTTACGTGAGCTGCTTCAGGTAAAAGGCAAACACAAGAAACACACGCTCTACTGGATCACAGGTATTACATGCATGTTTGCAGCATGACAAAATGAGCCCATATACACGTGAACATGCTGCGGGGCAGAGGCTCCTCAAACACCTGAATAAGAACGAGGACACACAGAAGAAAAGAAAACTTGCAGAGGCAGAAACTCTCACGCACGCAGATGGCAGAAACTGCTTTGTCCTACACGATGTTCAGTACAGTAGGTTATTGTGTCATATGCTGTGTAAACACATTGCAGGATTTTACAAAGGAGTCTAACGTAGTCGTGTTTATTTAGCATTTTTAGCCAAGCTACTGAAATGCCTCAACTTTTGCATGGATTGGCATCAAATTTTGTACCAACATTCATAACCCTCACAGGAATAATCCTGCTGAATTTTCCTACAGCATCACCACGATTGTATTTTTGAGTGAAATGTCTCCATGTTCCCCTCAGGATGATTGTAAGTAGCGTCCAAACCAATCTGGAGCTTTTCTTTCATCCAGCTCTAATTCCATCACCAAAGCATTTAGTTTAAGTAGTCGTGTGCCTAAGCACAACCTCACAGAGCTGCTAGCATGGCCGTAGTCTCTTAGTCTTGCTTTGGTGTATTTGTATGTTCTTTACAACGTCTCGGCTGTTACTGTAAAAGTATCTTCAGCACCCATTTTAAGAAAAAAATCCACATCTAGACTATAACAAAGCCACAAAGAGACTCCATGTCTTTGGTTTGAATATTTCACAAAGCTTCAGTGAAGAGTTGGAAATCAATTCAGTAAGTAAACTTCTTGGATCAGCCACTCTCTCCTTCTCTGAAAAGCCGGAGCCACAGGGGGTTCAAATCCCAGTTTCAGCACCCCACCCAACCCCCCGAGATACGCCTATTCCTGATCTGCAGCTGGTCCTCACTGGGAGCCGGTGAGGGTCCCATCTGTGGTGGCGAGAGTGTGTATGGGTTTAAAGAGTGTGGAAAGTGTTGAGTAATGGAGGAAGAGTGAAGTGTGAGTGCATCGTGAAGTGATACATCAACGTCTGTTCAATACTCCAGGAGGTAAAGTGACCGCAGACCTCTTTCATGCTGACTGTGACTGTTGTGACATCTCAAACACAGCAAGGCGTGATGATGCAAAGATATTTCCTCAAAATTGCAATCAAATATTAAAATAATGGCCACTTTTTGAACGCTTTACAAGCTGTAACTGGCAATTTTGTCAGTGAGTCAGCAGTTATAAATTATTGATAAGTCAGTAATAATTATGGGCTTCTCACTTTCTAAGGCAGGAACAAAAAGCAGTAAAGAGGTCAACTGAGGTCAACTGGATTAAAAAGACAAAGACAGTCTCCCAATGAAGGAGGATTAACACCAGCTAGAAATTTTCCACAAACGGGCAACCCAAATGTTTTCTTATTAATGACCTAACGATTAATGAATGACTTCTTAGTGATTAATAAATCTTACAACTTACTGTTTTAACTCTTTATAAGAGGTACCCTTAAATCCTAAACTGTTGTATCAGCAACATTTGATTTTCCGTGGCAATCCAGGTTTTTATTTTAAAGTATATTTTGTTTATGTAGGCCAAAATCACAAATTTGATCATTTCTTCTTAGACGCTCGATGCAGTTTGGAAAAATGCCACCAAAAAGCGAGAATAAAAAACAGAAAGAACAACAGAGGACCAATTCCTCTCTCAGATAAAAAATAACATTCTTCCTCACACAGCTGACAAGATGAATTCATAAGATATAAAACAGAGTCTTCCTTAATTTAATACACTCAGAGGTTGCTTTGTCTTGGGAGACTGGCAGCATATGAAAATACAACACTATCCCATTATTGTCACTAGTAGCTACAGTGACTGATATTCACCAGCAGTTAAAGTTAGTTGTAGCTCTTCTGTGATTGTTTTTTCTGGCATGGATGACCATAACATTGTTGCAAAACTACACCAAAATCCGTCTGAGGTCAAGACTGAACTTTAAATATCAAATTTGAAGCCATTATGGACAAAAAATGCTCGGAAAAATAGAAATTTGAAGCTCCAAACTAGCCGAGGATGAGCCTAGTGGCCTGGAAAGTGACCTCAAAACCTTAACATACAATTATATTATATTATATTAAAAATACATACATAATTAATTTGATGTGTGCTTCACTATATCAAGGTGACTCTTCTCAGCTGACTGTGATTGTGATTTCCTCTTTCCGTTTCTGATCTGTGATGAATAAATGTTCGGTGAAAATCCGCCCACACGCAGAATAATCATCACGCGGGATTGTGGGTAGGTCAGATGGTGCCGTCCGCTTCTTCTTCGTATCAGAGAAGTGATGAAAACGGATTTAAAAAAAGACTGTTGCCTGGCAACGTAACATCACATTGAAGGAAGCGAGGGGAACGTTTAAGGCGGCTGTGAGGGAGTGAGACGTGGAAAGAGGAAGAGGAGACAGGAGGGGAACGTTGTGAAAATATTGATTTAAGATTGATCAGCTCCGATCTCAGCATTCAGTCAGTCACACCGAGCACCATTTGTTTTTCCTCCTCCGCAGTTTGGATGAGATATTTTTCTCAAAGAGCCCAACAGGGTCAGATGCAGTAGAGTATGTGGGAGTGAAGAACTACACGAGGTGTAAAAACTGGATAGTAATCCAAATTGTGACCACGAGTGAATCACAATATGAGTGATGTTTATATGAGAAGGACAACAGCTGCTTCGACTGTAATTTTAGGCTGTTATCACTGTTTGCGTACAAACTGGAAATGCTACATCTGTGAGCACACCACCCTGCAAAAATCAAACTAATTCAGGTTTTTGCTGCAATCTACTCATAAACTTGGGCGTGTGCGTGCTGTGGTGGTGATATCATGCGATCACAATCATTTCAGCTACTGGATTTGGTCCAAATGTGAATTTCTGGCAGAGCAAAAATCTGTCTGCATCCTGAACAGCTTGGAGGACGACAGAGGACAACACAGAGGCTAAATATGGGACAAATATGAAGATGGGAGCAAAAAATATTAAATACCAGTGAAGAGTGAAGAGACGAAAGTGCAAGTAGATGTTACTTTTCACACATCTCTAAGCATCTTACATCTTACCCATTAAGTATTTTATTGAAGGACGATTACAGGATGCCATTTCTTTTAGTTCTACTCTAGCTTCGACACACATTTACATTCAAGCTTATGATTAGTTTATTAAACTGTCCAATAGTATATAAACGTGTTAAAACTGACTCCAAAATGATGAAATACAACAAGAAAATGCCGCTTACATAAAATCTCGGTTTCCATGTTGCATGTTCTCTCTCTGCCATGTCATCTCTCTACTGTACACTACATTAAAAATGGCTAAAATCACTTAAAAAGGTGATAATAATATATCATTGTGAATGATACTTTATGATGATGATACTTTGAGTACATTCTGATGTTAATACTACTGGTAAGTATCATCATGAATACAGGACTTCAGATCTCAAGACTTCTTTCACACCTGCTGAATATGCAAATACAGACTCTTGGTAAATCTACATGGTTATCAGTTTATTAGGTAGCAAAACTAATATAGTTTAACACGACAGTCCTGCAATAAATGTTCAGGGTTTGTTGATTGGTTCGCCATTTTGGAAGCTGTAGTTTGTGAGATCTTTGTATTAATATCAATATAAGAAGACCAGATATCACCTCACAGTCTATACAACCCAATTGGGGCATCTGTTTTGGATATTTGATTTGTTTGGTAGATTGGCTATTTTGATTATGACATGTTAATCTCCAGGCCCACAGACACAAAACAAAAACAGATGGTATTACAACGTATTATAACATCCCCGAAAAATAAAAAATGCAGCACAAGCCATGACTCAAACAATATCAATTTTAAGCAACAACACCCACATGACTCTCTTTCTCTGTACAACATTTCAGTCCGGTGGTGCGGAGTATCCAAACACACCCAGTTTCTGTACAAATTTGCTACAGATGACATATAAAAGTCCCTTGATCGCAGCGACTACTAGTATATCTACAAAGAAAACTGAATGTCACAACCTTCACGAAGGCAGGATTTATAGCAACACTGTTGTATCACACTGCACCTAATAAACAGTCAGCTGTGAAATAAATGCTTATGCAATGTAAATTATGTCATAAGAGCTCATGTGTTGTGTGTGCTATTGATGCATTTTCAGCTTGTTTCTCCTGTTCTTCACTGTTATCTCTCAAATATCCAGACTTTTTGTGCTTGGTGGCCATTATTTTCAATCCATGGACAATCAGGTTCGCTGAATCATCCATGCACGCTCAGCACATACTCTCCTACTGCCATCAGCCACTGTATACCAAGAGGAAGAGGGGGGAGGAGAAGGAGGAGGAAAGGCCAGGGTCATCAGAGATGCGACCTCCCCCGTAGGCTCATGTAGCAGCTGTGTTTCTGAGCTGAACAATAGTCAGGAAGGGTTCAGTGCTAAAGTAACGTCGACTCACTGACCGATAATCGCTAATAATTGTGCAGGTCACGACGCGGAGGAGAGGATGGAGAGGGGGTGGATGCTGATGCCTTTAGAGTACCACGCTGACTGCTCGCCTCTCGTGACGCCGGCCTGCCCCACATATGCGTCTAAAATTGAAACTGACCCCCCTCCGCCCGTCAGTCTGCTGATCACAGCTCAGCCTGTGATGGCATGGCTTCCCTCGGAGCATCATTTTGCGTCCATCAAACTGGCTGACGCGCACATCCACGGAGGCAAAACCCCCCAAAGAAATATAAATATTGTTGCTGCTGCTGCAGCCGAGGCCGTCCAATGCGAGGGTATATATCATCAACGCACTATACAGATAATGCACCATTAAGACACATAATAAATGCATTAAAAGGATGTTTCTTACCTCCGTGCTTTCCTCTATTGGCCATTACAGGATGGATGAGGAAGAGGCGCAGGTGCAGGGATGCAGAGCGACGCCCAGGGAGACAAACGTGAGGCGATCATTGCATTGATTCTCAATAAAAACAATCAGCTGTGAGTAAAACCCATAAAAAACACACGCTCACCTGTTTTCACCGGGATCCGGCTTTTGTACCTCATGTTGGCCGTCATGTTGTCCGCTCTCCTCCCTCGATTTTACCGACGCGATGGCTCACAGAAAGCGGCCCCTCGCCTCGCCTCCAAACCCCGGACAGACAGCAGGAGGGCGGGCTGAGCTGACAGATGAAGGCTCCTCCTCCTCATCAGGGACTCAGCCAGTCACACTGCAGGGTTATCTACAAGCAGGGGTCCCTACAGGATGCCATGAAGGGGGTCAGGGTCCAAAGCCAAGCTGGAGTTATTCATTTAAGAGTCTCCAACCTCCTGTTGGATCCTGAATATCTCTTCACTGCTGTTGCAAGGAAAGAAGCAAGTCACACCTGTAGTGTATAAATTATGAATAATTAAATGATGAACATTTATTCCAACAGCTTCTAGGTCAAGAAAAGAAAAAAACAGAAACATATCAAGTAAAAAAGGGGTCTGAAGATATATAAAACATCTCGAACATCTCTTCAAACAAGCTGAAGCTCATGTTTAAACTAAATCTCTGGCAATGCATTCAGTCTTAGTGTATAATTCTATTTATTCCATCAGCTTTTCTTAATGTCGAGACAAAAACAGCAGAGAGAAAAGAGACTTTTTTAAAAAAAACCAAACATACACAAACTCAGTACCCCCCACTACTCCCCAACCTGGTATAGCAGTTGAGTAAGGTCACCCCTAGTTAGACATGAAAAAGTAAAATACAACCAAGTGATGTATGAGGTCACAAGTGTTTGTCATTGTCAGTGTTTGCTAGACAGAATAGTAAAGGGGAGCAGGTTGAAAAGTGCCTTATCTTTTCATATTTCTCTGGATTCCTCTTCACCCTGAATATTACTAGCTTCTTTTTTGAGTGTTATAGTTAAATCTCGTGTGGTGGAGTGAGGATTAACAGATATGTTATTTTGTTTCTATAAGACTCCCGATAATTCTAATAAAGACTAAAAATGTTAAAGAGTCATTAAAAACAACCAACAACTTTCTTTTCTCTAAACAAATTTTATTTCAGAGGAGAAATACAAAAAAATGTTGATGCCTAAAAACAAGTCTTTCCTGACAGAATGGTTATGAAATAACAGTTATGTTTGTCTTTATTAGTTAAGACACATTTGCATATGAAAAAAAACAATAAAATGATGCAAGTGACACATAAATGACAGCAGAGTTAGAAGAGAAGTTAAGGATGTTTAGTCTGCTGCTCACAGAAGTCTGGAGGGAGTTTACATATAAAACAGTTAAACATTTTATATTTGTTTTTAATTGAGATATACAGTACGATGAAACTGACTGCACATGTAGTGTAACATTTCACACATTAAATCACATCACTGAAGCAAACACATGGAGATACTGGAGTGAACAGATTGATTAGTTTTCAGTCTGTAGTTTGGCACTGGCGTTAAGATCATGCAGCTCTCTATGATAAATATAAAAATATTAACAACATGGCACTTTTTTTTCAACTATAACATGATCCTTAAGTCTGGTCGGTGCCATTAGTTTGACTATTTGCATAAAGTTCGGTAGCTTTTCCAACAAAGGCCTAGATTTAAGTGTGTAGTGTTGGCTACAACGTAAGGTTTCTAGTTTAACACAATTAAGGATAAATATTCTGTCAGAGATTGTTCCTCGTTCTCAACATGGACAGTACCTCATTCATAACGGCGCTTACTTTCACCTTTCAGTATTTAGTATTTATTACATTAACAGACTGAAACCATCCAAAGGTAAAAGGTGATAGAAAACATGAGAAGCACAATAATTTTTTTTAGCAAAATAAATGCAAAATGATACCAGCTGAAGCTTGGACTTGGACAAAATGCACAATTCGTACACATGTAAACATGTTAGTGTGATGGCAAAACATCTTAGTACCGCTGTAACTGGCAGTTCTGTAAAGATCAAAGACGAAATAACATGTCGACGATAATTATCCAGTATTTCTTTAAACATGATCATGTTTGCATTTTTCATTTTTATCCAGTCGCACTCAGCAAACTTGTAGCCACAAAAAAGGACAATCAGCGAAATTCATACATGGATTGTAAGAAGAGTCTTGACATGATGCTGAAGGAAAATAAAAAAAACATCAGCGGTGACCTCCTGAACAGCTGATGGATGGATGTTTGGAGGGAAGAAGAAAAAATGATGGTGGTGGTGTAATCCTGGTACCTGGACTCCTGGTGGATGTGCAGGGTGGCAGCAGCGATGGACTCAAAGGAGGACCAGGTGTGTGTGTGTGTGTGTGTGTGTAGACTGTATATATGTGTGTGTGTGTGTGTGTGTGTGTGTGTGTTGTGGGAGTTGGGATCACCGTGCTACCCTTCTGCTCCGACTCCTTCAGTCGTCTGATTTCATCTTCATCTGTGCCTGCATCTGAGCGATCATCTCCTGCATGCGTCTCAGCTACAGAGAGAGATTAAAAATAAAATCGTGATGAAGGAACATCAACATCAGTAGCTTCAGTTCAGTAAACTTTATATTTTCTAAAACGTGGGTAAATCTTTCCAGGGAAAAATCTTCTGCAGGGAAGTGAAGTGTTTCATGTTTCTGGCATCTTATTCAGAAAAAAGATGACCTGAGTAAGTGTCTATGAGCAGAGTCACTCCTCAAATAAAAAAAAAAAAAGACAGCAGTATAGCTGCTTAAGACCTGATGTGTGTTCAAAAGTAAAGCTGAAATAAACATGTCTGTCGTTTCTCACAGTAACTGTCACGATCTGCGTCGTTAGAATAACTTCAGTTCTGTGAAACGATGTGTGAAAATGATGCAGCGTGTCGTCCAAACACGTCTTCAGACAAACCACAATGGCTGAACAAGCTAATAAAAGAAGTGCAGTGAGGCAGAGAGTCTAAAACACTAGACCTGACAGTGCTGAATACTCGCGGTGCAATGAGCACTTTGCACCAAAATGAAAAAGCATGTAAGGATTACCACTTGTCACTTTCTTTTTCAAAAAGGTGTTGTACGATGAGGCTGTATTTACCATGACAGGAAATGTACAATAAATTGAACAGAACAGAGGAGCACAGATTATTCAATTATTCAATGTTTTAATGCCTCATTATATTATGTATATTCGTATGAGCACAGTCGTTGAATGTGTTTAAAAATGAATGAAGCATAAAATCGATGTCAAAACTATAAATATATGAAGGGTGAAGGGTAGATGAATGTTAATAGTAACAATGGACCCTTAAATAAGTGAATGATGTAAATAAGGCTCATTAAAACAGATAATGAGGATGTAAAGCTTTTAAACATTTTAAAACTCATCACGGGTCACACAGATAAACTCTCCTGTAGCTTTCTTCAATGTCTAGCGCCATCTTGTGGCTGAACAGAAAACAGTATGCGGCCTTTCCTTCTTCACATTTATATCTATATCTATGTATTCTGTCTGTTTATATACATGTATATGGTGATCAACTTCTACCTACACCATCTTTCATCGGAAAGATGGCGATTCTTAATATTTAATTAATTGTGTGTTTCCTTTTAAGTCATATCTATATATGAAGATAAATTTCCTGCTGTGCGCAGACACTACGAATAAATTTTAATTCATTAATTTGAAGTATAACAATTGAACATTGTCTCAATTTTTCCTAGAATGACACGCCCTTTCTGGGAACCTTTCAATTAAATAATGTTTACTTATAGACTCCTTCCAAGTAAATCATTAGGAGAGAAATTCCTGTAAAATAATGTCTCACTTTTTCATGTGAAAGTCTAACACCACCACTTACAGTGAAATTTCCTCCACCTGTAACCCTGACAACACATAGACAAACAGACCACTGTCCCTCCAGCTTTTCTCCTCACACCACTGAGGTCATTCCCACCATAGAACCTGGCCCGGACATCCAGGCAGGAAGTGATGGCATATCCTGCCTGGGCACATTGTTTACAAACAGCTCTGATTGCACCCCGCCTGCTCACTACGGTGCACTGCAGCAGCAATACAAACAGGCCAATCAAGAGCAATCAGGAAACAGGTTATAGCCTGATGACGTGCAGACTCCATGGCCCAAAAGGTAAACAATACATACATATTTGAACATAGTGGGTGAATATAAATAAATGTCTTTCTCCTTCTCGAGTATGGTCACAATGAGAACAGGTTTCCTGGTTTGATCTTGAAGTCCAGGGCCAAAATGTCAGGGGGCACATGTTGATGTTATGATACAACAAAGATGACAAGGCAGTTTTTATTCAATCTGAATCTGCATTTCTTCTTCACTACATATGGTCCTTTTTAAACAATCCTCTGTATGTACACTAAAGGAGTGCTTAAGTTCAGGTGAAGCTAATGTGAGGCTACAGCAGTCTGCATTAGTCAAAGCAGATAAATTTTGTTATGCTGATACACAGACAGATTTGATTACACGGGGATTCAAAGAGTACCACACCAGTGTTTTTTTTTGCATGTCTAAGCTCAGTAACTACGATGTGCATTCACTTTCCACCAGTGCCGGGCATTTCCCAAAGCACGCAGCCATCTGTGATTATAACTCGCGCTCAAAGAACAATTTTCTTTGGTGGGACTTTTTTTAAACTCACACAAATGCTGTGAGTTTTATATTATAACATATAAATTATTATATATAAATTAGATAATATTATATAAATTATTATATAATTTAGAAAACCAATTTAATGTTTTAGAGCCTGTATTTACAGCTATCCACTTGTTATTGTATCAACAAAGACAGATTTGAGCCCGAAGGAAGACAGAGTTTGCATGCAGCCTTGTGTTTTCTTACCTCGGCCTCTTTCTGTAGCAGGATCTGGTCCTTGTCCATAACTTCCTCATCCACAGCCCTGCAGACAAAGAACACACACATTAATTTAAAGGTTTGCTTGAAACAGAGCAGTTTAACTGCTGTTTAAATGAATCCGTGTCTCACCTGCCCGCTCTCTTCAGCCTCTCTGAGCGGAAGTTCTCATAATGCAGATCCTGAGTTACCTCCTGGAGGTCTTGCATGTGGGTCCTGCAACAAACAGACATGCAGTCCTTTCTTCACACACTGGGAGGCAGCAGAGCTTTGCTGTAAACTTTTTCTGTAGCGGACTATTATGACCAGCCTAATGAGAAAGCGCTTCAGTAAAGGTTTTTAAAGACTTTCCTACCAAACATCCTTTTACTAAAGCAGTTTTATTGCCATAGGGACTCACACAAGCATGGTGCGTAGTTTAAGGAAGTCATTGTGCTCAGGGTTCTCCACTTCAACAACTCCCCAGGGGTACAGACGACCACGGATCTTCTTCCCCTTCACCTCAATCAGCTGGTTAGAGCCAATCACAGCAAAGGGAATGCTTGCCTGGGAAAGGAAGATAAAAGTCAGTGGATCCCCAGAGAGGGACAAATCAGAGGAAGTAGATATGGAAAATAAAGGTATCAGAGGGGATGAAGTAAAGGGAAACAAGGATGGATAGGAGAATATATCTGTCGCTGAGCTGGCTGACATCAGCTGGCGTGTTCCTCTCTCACCTTCAAGACTCTGGTCTGTTCCTTGAACTCCTCGTCCTCATCAGAGTCGGCGTCAGGTAGCTGATAAATTTTGATCCCATGCTCTGCGATCTCATCCAGGATCTGACAGGTGGAAAACCAAAAAGAAACACAGGATGAGCTGGCAGCATCGAGACCTCATCATGACCTCTTGATGTGTCCCACTGAGGTGTCACTGCCGAAACTACAAGAGGGTCAGTTGACTTTTTGTTATCAGTCTGTACTCAAACAGTCCAGAAACCAAAGACTGAGAAAGCCACCACATTTAAAACAGTAAAACATCCTCGTTGCCCTTATTATCCCTGTTCCTTCAATATACAGTATCTTCAATAAAAAAGTCTCCATTCGTCCCTTTTAACCTTTTAAATTTTGTTTTTATGCTTCATTTTGTGTAAAGTAGATGCTCATAACAACCTAGTTCTAGTACTAGTTTATCCTGAATTAAAGTCTGACAACATAAATTTAAGTTTTTGTCAATGAAAGCTACAGACCATTGCTGCAGAAAGTGATCCCAGCCTAGCACATACACTTTCTATAAAATGTGTGCACTTCACTGTAAACTGTGAGTCATATGGACAGAATAACAGCTGCCGCCCCGACCCATAAACAGAAAGTAAAAGAGCTCTATAGACTAATAGGAGGGTATGAGTGAGTACCTGTTGTTGCAGCAACACATTTAATTAAAGCCCCCCGTGGAGGAAAAGAGGGGTGAGACAGAGAGGGTAGACAGGTGAAAAATAATAATGGTCTGTGTGTGTGTGCTTAACTTCTCAGAAGAGTCAGAAACAAAGTTCTCACCCTCCTTTCTTCTTCACGGGCCGACCGGTGAAGAAACAAGTTAAAACAAAGGAGCTTTCTTCCTCGCTACCTCAGGGACAGATGTCAGTATTTATTATTCTAAACATCAAAGCTGCATTTGTCTTTTGTGTTCCCGAGCGCAGAATTTTTGAATCCACAATGTAGTCTTATGTAATGGAGCCAAAAAATGTCAAGTGTTGTTTTCCTGACATTTTGGGGGACTTTCATGTACTGTAGTGTATAATAGGACAGTGGTCAGTCAGCCAGGAGCCTGGGAAGTGAGCACAGGTTTTCCTACAGAGCGCAGCTCCTGTTTGAGCCGTTGTTATGGCTGTCGCTTGTTTTCTCAGTGAGCCCTGTGCGCAGTGTGTGTGAGATAGTGTGTGTGCGGGGACAGTCGGGTATTGTTGTGGGGCAGATCTAAAAACAAACAGGCTTTGCAGGACTCAGAAGAGAGCGTGACACAGGACCAGAGCCTCTTTTTCCTTCATTTACACACACACACACACACACACACACACACACACACACACACACACACACACACACACACACAGAATTTACAGATCCGCTGAACATGGAGGCTGGATAAACATCATTCTGGGGCAGAGCGTAAAGAATTTTGGGAAAGTCTGCACTGAGTGGGAAGATAAGCACACATGACACAATGGCAGGAAAAAATGAAACAAACAACATATCCAGTCACACAAGTAGATAAGATAGACATAAGATGAGATAAAAATGCAATGAAACAGGAAAAAATGAAAGGTCTTTAATAATAAAAAAAAAAAGAAAACATTTTATGAGCACAAACGACTATTAAATATCTGGAAACAATATCTGGTCATCACAGGGACATGACTCTGTTGTCTGCCATCATCTGTTTCCAGACCTTGCTAAGCCAAAAGCTGCAAAATGGCTGTTTACCTGAATTATTCTGTTCCGTAACGTGTGCTTAGCAGTGCCTGACACCTATAATCAAGACCTCTCAGGGATCATCAAATGTCAAAATCACTGCCTGCTCCAAATCCCTGTTGTCTCCTGCTGATTTACTGTACACAATGTAGGCCCTAATCCCTAATGTTACACCAGCCTCTCCTCCTCCTCCTCATCCTCCTGCTCCTGCTCCTCCTCCTCCTCCTCCTCCTCCCAGTTGTGTATTTTCGTTGGCACAGAGAAGTTGGCAGTGGGAGCCATTTTCATTTTATGACCATCCTGTCCGGCTATAATACAACCTCCAGCCCCCACCCCTCCCCTGTGCTGTTATGGTTGGCCATGCAGGTCCACTCAGTGCTGTCGGGGCAGTGGATAAACAATGCCACACAAGACTCTGCCTCAGTATTAATTAGAAAAGGAAGTCAAAGATTTATCGCCTTATGTTTCTGGCTCACATCGGAGAATATGGAGCATTGTTTGTGCAGCTATTCCATCATGTTGGCCGGTTATGATAAGTGCGAGGGCGGAGGCTGATGTTGTCACTGAGAAAACGAGTTGTAAATTAGACAAATCGCAGGTGAATCATAGCAGATGTGTATTTCGAGTGTAAAGTTGGGCTCATTCAGATCCAGGAATGGCTGTATTAAATATACTGTTGCGGTTATGTGAAGCCCAAATATAGCATACCCGCAGGTCTATACATAGATATAATTACACATGGTGAAGCCGTGGGAGACATGGCTAAGCAGTTTTTCTGCAATTGCACAGCAGGTACAACCAAAACCTCCAATCATAATGAAACAGGGTGCAAACCCATCATTACAGGGATCAGCCGTTTCATCACGTCAACCTGACGAGGGAATAATATTTTCATGATTTGTTCATTCTCACAAACAAACCCACAAAAATATGAATGACTCAAACACATGCTAAGCGATGAGAAATGAATCCTGGACAAACAACATTGGAAGAAAAACAAATAGCTCGCCAAAGAAAAGACCAAAGAAACAAAAGAGGGGATTGTGGTGAAGTCCTGGCATTCAACAGGTAACCGCATGCACAAACATACTTAGCAATTATACAGCTTGATTGTTGAGGGCATGGTTGAGTCTCCTCTGGCCTGGCATGGTGTTTGTATCTATTAAACTAAAACTCTAACGGGGAACAATACTTGGAAGTAGAAACATTCACGAGAGCATTCTTGGAAAATCAACAATGCAGAGAGAGAGAAAAAAAATCAACAAAACAAAACAATCAAACAGCATCTCGTGACTAATCAACCCTGACTGAGAAGAGTAGGGATTGGGAACTCAGGGGGCTAGTCCATCAGCACTTTTATGTAACCTCACAGCAGCCTGCCAGCTTCTGCAGAGCGTTCATGGGAATGAAATGGTGCATCGTTGCCATCAGGAGAAGTACATCTGGTCAGCTTTCAGCTGCTATTAAAGGTCCAGTATGGAGGATTTAGTGGCACCTAGCGGTGAAGTTGCAGATTGCAAGCAAATGAATACTCTCCCACGCCTCACCCTCTCCTTCCCAGCATGTAAGAAAAACTCTGGCTGTGAATACTAGCAAAAGTCCATATCTAGTGTTTGGTTCGTCTGTTCTGGTCTACTATAGAAAAATGGTGTTTCAACATGGCAGACTCAATGGAAGAGGACCCACTCTTACTGTAGATATAAAGAGCTCATTTTAAGACAACAAAAACACACCGATTCTTATTTTCAGGTGATTATACACAATTAAAAAAATACTAATGAATATTGTATTCCATTGCTGACAAGAAATACTCCTAAATCTTACACACTGGACCTTTAAACTTTGTGTCATAATGAAAAAACACTTTGAGGGACAGGGGCCCTCTTTTTCCAAGACTGCAGAGTTTATTAAAAGGAAAATCCCAGCCCTGGTGAGCCTTAAATCCCTTTTTCTGAGTGCTCTCTGTCCCAAGTGAGATTCCTGTAGGTCCAACTACATGTCTGCATATTGGTGAAAAAAACAACTGCTTGCTTTGCACCTTCTAAATCCACAGAAATATCTGCTGTTCAGGAGGGAATAACTTACTTGAGGTGATATACAACCACAGAGCTTAAGATGAAGTATTCAATATTTTGAAAAAGTTAAAATCAAGGTGTGTGTTCTGCATGAAAGGGTTAAACTTGCACTCGAAGAAGCATATTTTCTTTTTCTACAAAATCCAAAATTGTTCCAGTGACATACTTATGCTACAAATGATGATGAGCCCATTTGCTTGTTTACATTTTTGTCTAATTGCTTCACATTTCCTAAATGTTGTGTGCAGTCATGCATACAGTCATGCATGGTGAACAAACTACACACAGCCCCAGTTTATTTCCACTTCTACTGTGTTTCACAGTGTAGTGAAACAAAGACCGCCACGCATAACATCATAAAATAATGAATACTTAACTTTTACAACTTTAATCTCCAAGTAAAAAGTGCAAAGTGTAGCTATCATTGAGGCCATCATCTACTAAATAAATTTATCCATAATCCATACGCTAAGCTTCATATTTGTTGAAACCAGGAGAAACACCCTACTGCAGCTAAACCAAACCTGAGAAACATGAAGCACTGGTGGATCTGATGAATTCCACCTGTCCGGTCGAAAATTATGTAAAATGTGAGTTATGGACAAAAAAGCTATGTCAAAATGACAAGCTATGTCAAAGTCTCTACACTATAACTACATAATGTATAGAAACTGAAGTGAAGGCTTTTCTTTTCAAAAAAGCTATGATTTATTCAGTTTACCACACGAGGCATCAAGTGGCTCTTAAGTAAACATGCCAACAAAAATGAATAATTACACAGAGTGAAGAGTACAGAGCTTGCGTCACTGTAATGAATATTCTGGACAACACGTGTTACAAACCTCAATTACAAGACTACAAGACAAACATGAGAAGTCTGCAAGCGTGAAAAGAAAAAAGCTGATTCCTTGCTAGATTCCTAAAACTATTCTTTAGCTTCCAAAGTTAATTTGCTAACCTTAAGACACATGAGAACAAATGCTTCTCTCTTGGCAGGAAACGCCTTTCAACTAGCCGGCTCTCTTCTGCCTGCAGGGAGTCTGTGGGGGTGAGGGAGCCCCAACAATACCTGATCTAAGGGGGTTGAAGGGATTTAGACCTCATACCAGCTTCCTACACACAAACACACACACACACACACACACACACAGCTAACTGCTCTCTCACGTTGAGAACTGGTATAATCTGGTGTAGGAAAAAAGTGTAGCTTTGTAGCTCCAGGAGGCCAGGCCAGATCTGGATCACCGGAGATGGAGGATGACCTTCAAACCATCAACAGAGCAAAGCCCTCTGACTCTTAAAGTACCCATACAGCACCAACTCTGACACGTAGGCAGAGAACAATACTTTTCTGTTCACAGGATTAAAGATACTTGCATGCATGCATGCACAGAAAACACACATTCCAGATATATTCAGTCAGAGTCTGAGACTGAGTGGACGTTTCAGACTGGACCAGAACAGCTGGATTTGGATTTTTTTAACAGGAGGTGCCGATGGAAAGTACAGAGGAAGTCATCACTGCCATGGTAACGGGCAGGCATCATATGAGTTATGGTGATCAAC